>OZ014465.1:5336452-6629959 GCA_963966035.1 Acleris laterana | reverse complement strand
AGTTTGTTGGCTATAAACAAATGGTATAACAAACATGACATATTAAAATCTGTTTTTAAATCAATTTAAAAACATTTCCTCTACGGAGTATCGTCTAGTCATGACAAAACGCAACCATCGCCTCCACTTATCCTACATTCACCGAACAAAACATTTTAAAAAACAAACAAAAAAAGCATAAATACATACACAGATAAGAAATAATAAAAAAAAACTAAAAAGAACCACTAACACTCACCGCCCAATTGCTCCACTTGGACGCTAGGTGTATGCAGAAGCAGGCGACGACCGTGGGCCGGTACTGGAGGCACATGGTGGTCAGGTGGAGGCTGTTGGACGCCATGAAGTAGGAGGTCTGCGCGAGGTCTTTGGGTGCTGTGGAGGGATAGCATCTAATTAGATAAATGAACAGGTGAATGTCATATTATGTTTTGACTGTGGTAGTAGGAGGTTCAACTAACTTCAAAATAATGAGGTAAAAACTTATTGATCGCTATACTTTTGTCTGGAAGGTGCGGAATGTAGTGTGTAATCAATCATACTACATATTTCGTTAGAAAAGTTCGATATAGTCTTGATTTCTTAAGATGATTGTAAAGCGACACTTGAATTGTACAGCTATCAAAAAAAAGCCATACTAAGCTCCGGGCGATACAGTTTCTCACGCCCAAAAATAAAGTCCGATTTCCACAAATTTTGAATAATCTGATGTCGTTATGTATGATCACAACATCTAGTTTACTAAGACGTTAAAAAAAGTAAACTACGTGATTGAATATATATGCCATTTAAAAACAAGCACAGATACAAAATACTGAACGGATATTGATCTGTCAATCTTTGGTATCATAATGAGCTACGGATTTTCGTTTGTTTCCGTTTTGTTAATTACCTTCTCAGACATAGTATAGTAATTATATGTAACTTGTTAAGTAGTTAATGAAAAAAAAAAAAACAATTTTGAAGTTGTTGAAAAACAAAAAACTAATATACAAATTGTTTGATTGTTAATCATAGCTATTCACAATATAAATTAAACAGGAAACTAAATAAGGAATTTGTGCTTCATAAATGAACTAAACGAATTTAAACGAAAACAACAAAAGCTTTTATGTGACTAAGATTGGTTGGAGCGAAAAGTCTGATAATTAACTATTTAATAAATTAATAATCAAAAAACCGTGTTTAAGTTTTCAATAAAAATAATGTGAATGGAAAATGTAAATACTTTTCAATGAAAATAAAAAAGCTGACACACAAACAAACAGACATACAGAAATGCAGTCATAAAAAAAGCTAAACTCTGGAATGTATTAAAAATCCATTTGATGGCGATGACTTTGGTGGGATTTCTAGGTTTTATGAGACAAAACGATTATACATTTGGCTAAAGATATAGAGCATAATTTTTGTTATTAAATCTTGCAAAAAATATTTTAATTCTTAATCTACAAACAGACCTGTAACTCCAAACTTATAAAATAAATAAAATGAAATGTGAATGAGATAGGGTGACCACACAAAATAAAACAAGTAATTGTTACATACCTATTGCGGGATCGCAAAATTGTTGATATACATTGCCTGTGCGGTGTATTTTTTTCTTGGGCTCTTTTTGGGTATTGTCGTTTGCGGTAAAGTGGCCATTGACTTATTAAATGCGCAATTTGATTGGTTTACATTTTTTTAACTCTACCTCAGGATGTTTTTAAGAAAAATATTAACACAATTATTATTATTAAAAAACGTCAATAATTTGATTTAAATATTACTGTCACTATGAAGACATGAAAGTGCAAAGAAAAAGTTAGATTTAGTTAAATCAAGTTGAATACCAAATTATTATTTAACAAAAAAAACTAACATTAAAAAAATACAATTTCCGACCTTCTAGCAACCCAAAATTTGTTCTTTTTATACATTGAAAATCAAAACATCTATAGATAATTCAATATCCTGCACGACCCAATCAAACGACGCGTCAGCCGGCCACCGAACCGGCGGGACCCGCCACCCCTCTCCGGCTTGCCTCACCTTTGACAAGGTGACACGCGCGCACCACGTGAGTGTGGGGGTGGTCGATGGCCACATCGAACCCTAACGTCTGGAGCAATACGTTCTCGTTGAACACTAGGTCTTGAGCCTGGAAATAATGGGGATGATACAGCTGGGGAAAGTGTGTCCTATGCCATTCTCAAAATACTAGATTAAAAATGTCATGTCAAATAAAAAATACAGTATAGAACACAATTTATATGGCGTGTCATGAATCTTCGTTCGCGCAGACACGAACAACGATTCCGATAATTTCCGAAACCCACGATCAGACTTGTACGTAATAGTTATAAGGTGCAAATTAAATTGCATCTATTTTTTCCATCACACTCACGGCTCACTGAATGACACGCGGGCGCGCGTCAACATGGCGTCACTTATAACCAATAATATCACAGAATACAGACGCGCAACGATTGGATCATGCTGATTGGTCCCCGCGCTTCGAAAATTCATCTTCTGCGCAGGTACATCGGTAAGCCATATCAGTTGTGTTTTACTGTATCTTTATTTGAATGTTATGCCAGCGTCACACGCTTGGCGTGCTCACTCTGAAGTCTAAGATATAGTTACGTCCTGCAGTGTTTGCGGCAAACACCAAGCGTGTGGCGCCGGCATTAAGTTTTGGGATTCCAGCTGTGTCTGGTTTTATGAAATTCTGGTATTTCGGAAATGAACGCGGTCTTAATTCGTGTTGTGAAGTTATGATAGCTATTAGTCATGATGGGTGCCTAAAAGACCAGCCTATAAGTCTTCTAAAGAAATAAATCCACAGGCATTTCAAATTGTCTACGATTATATAGAACACTAGCGACCCGCCCTCGCTTCGCTTCGGTTTATTTGAGTTTTCTATAACACACGTACATAAAACAAAATTTATTATACATAAAAACCTTCCTCTTGAATCACTCTATCTACTAAAAAAAACCGCATCAAAATCCGTTGCGTAGTTTTAGAAATCTAAGCATACATAGGGACAGACAGCGGGAAGCGACTTTGTTTTATACTATGTAGTGATGATGTCGACATGGTCCATCAACAGCAGAGCGGACTTGAGACAAGCCCGACGACAGCGCGAGACGCTGTCTGCCTGTATGACTGTCGCGTCACACTTACGTCGAGCTTCTTGAGTGACTCAAGCTTTACAGGCTTAGTACTAGGAATTTAGATGGCTTAAAGTGGAGATAGACTTGAGCTTAAACCACAGACGCGACCAGCGCACGCTGTCCATGGGCTTTTTCACTAAAACGTGCCTTTTAAAGACTAAAATTAAGAAACTTTGTCAGTTATGTGACGAAAATTCGCTATACATTGACGGCCGCATGTCTGGCTAATTTTTGTCGCAAAACTGACAAAGTACGTCGTTCATAAAAACATAGGCGAATAGTCCCATCGCGGTCTCCCAAACATACCTGCGTTCTGTGCCTTCACCTTGATCGAACTAGTATGATCGACGAAACGTGAGTACCAATTTAGTAAAGACCAACCTGTGCACACATTTCGTCGATCGTTCTAACGAGCACTAAGTAAATTGCTCGTCTAACAGCACCTTTTAACAAAGCCTACATGATGCGTCTACAAAGCATGTGTCATTGATATCTTATTTATAATTGGATGCAAAATCAGCACGAAAGCTCTCCAAAATTAGTGGCAGTACTGTCACACTCTGGCAACAGTCAGTATATTCGTTATGTCGAGTGTGAAAGCGATAGAATACAATAGAAAAACGTTTATCCACATGAACGCAAGAGTACATGATTAGAAAAAGATACAATGACATAACGTAACTAGTTCTAACGCTTTTACCGTACTTTAACATTGACGTAAGCAATCCTTCAACGCTAGGCTAACGGTTTCCTAAAAATAAATCATCAAAGATGAACGCGTTGACAGTTACAAACATATGCAAATCTAGCACGCGACCTCTTTAAAATATATTGGTTTTTGCGTGGACTAAAAGTTATGACGTCATCTACTTGAGTGTGAAAAGTTACTCTTTTGCTAGAGTTGTGCGTAGTGATGTGCCGTTACAGGTAACTTACTCGAAGCGGGTATTTTACCAGTAACGCTACCAGAAACATTACCAAAAAGCGGTAATATACGGTAACATTCAAATTTCGTAAATATGACCTATGTTTTAAATACATGTTTATACTATTTTAGCACCAGACGGACCCTTTTAAACTAATAATGTTAAGATGGGTTTAGTAGTTTAGTATATTACCAATGTTACTGGTAAAATAATATTTCCGAGTATTTTACCAATGTTACCGGGAATATTACTCCCTCATATTTATACTTCATTAGGGTTTGCAATATTCGTTAAATTTTAGTATTCGAATAATACGAATATTTTTGAAAATTAAACAAAATAATGATTCTAATTTGTGTAATTGTAAAATATGTGATGTTAATTTAAAATGTATGTGTTCTAAATAAATTAAAAAAAAAAAAAAAAAAAAAAAAAATGTAATGACCTTACAATTAAAAAAAACATTTATGGTATCTTCTCCAGATACCTAGCATGTAGCCGAACTTGCTAGCTCCCTAGCTCGCTACCCTTTTACCAATTACGGTACGGTATTTAGTTCTTTTTAGGGAGTTTGATTTTGGCAAGGATAAAGCGAAATAGGTAATATATTGTTTGTCTTACATTTGTAGTTATTTTTAATATTTAAATCTATTTCCACGAACTCGTTAATATGGAGGATAATTAATCCTGGCATTTTGTTAATGTTTTGCTAAGGTAAATAACTACAGACAAATTTGTGCACTATTCGAAATATTCGTTTTATTCGAATAATGAATATTGTCGAATTCGAATAACATTTATGGCGAATAATTTGAATAATCGAATATTCGAATTGCAAACCTTTTTTTTTTTTTTTATGGCATAGAGTAGACAAACGAGCACACAGGCCACCTGATGGTAAGTGGAAACTGTGACCCATAGACATTCGCATTCACAAGAATGCAATGCAATCTTAAGACTGCAAATGCGTTGCCAACCCTGAGGACTAAGATGGAATGGAATGCCTCTATGCTAGTCATTTCACCGGCTCTATTATCCCCAAACCGGAACACAACAATGCGAACACTGCTATTTGGCGGTAGGTTAATGGATAAGATGGTGGTAGCGATCCGGACGGACCCTGCACAAGGTCCTACCACCCGCAAAACGTAACCCGCGAACCCTAACTTCATACATATCTATCACGTGAAAACCGGATACTTACGAATAAAATAAAAGAACCATCAAGTTTTAAAATTATACACAGCGTTACAATAATTACACTTGAAACTAGATGAAAAACAAACATGGGGTTCACTTAGTATGGAGAAAGTAACTTTGCATGATTACAAAAAGTTGACGGGAAAAAAAATGGCAAGTAGCTTTAAAAACATTCTAAGTTCATAATAATTGTATACATGTAAGAAACCACTGAAAAAATATTGAAATACTACATCAAATTAATGAGTTTTTGTAACATGGACACAAGGAAAAATTACAAAAAATCCGACTAAAATGATCAATATCTCCGAAAGTACTAAAAATCGCTGAACATACATGGGGGTGTTTTTGGTAGCCCTGGGTGTGAGCTATTATTTTTTTTCATTTGGACCACTAGTGATCCGACACAATGGATTTAATAAATTAATAAAGAAAGGAAACAGAAATACACGATCTCTATGTCCGCTTCTGGTAATATTACCGGTAGCATTGGTAATTTACTGAGTATTTTACCAAATGGTATTATACTGGTAACGAGTAAGTTACCGCCGGCACATCACTAGTTGTGCGTAGCAAAACGGTGTGCGAGCAAAAATCTACCAATAGGAGAGCTGCGCTCAGCAAGGCTACGAAAATGAAGTGTTCCTATTGGTGGATTTTCCTTGCGCACTGCTACGCCAGCTAGCTAAGTTCTGGTGGATATCGTCCCTTTACTTTCTCAACGTCGTATCTGATCGAATAGCTTATTTAGGGAGCACAAGTGCTTTTTCCATCTAACTTATGGGTGAGGATTGAATATGTTTGTATATTGAATTTATGATACCGCCTATTTGGCACATGAAAGTTCCAGTTTCTTAATTTTTGTTCTTAACTGTATTTTCTTTGAAAAGTACCAATATAAAGAGCAAATCTGTAATATGATTACTTGAATTTGTAAATCTGTAATATGATTGCTGTGTCAAATATGAATAAAGCATCCGTCACTCTCGTACTTATTTACATGTCAGAAGGTGACGGATGCCTTATCCAAACGTTGGCAAGCGATTAACGCGGCCATATTAGTACACAAGTGGCTGCCTTCTCATGTATACTCTCTAACATTGATCACGATGAATACTACTGACCTGTTCCGCGTACTGCTCGGGCAAAAGCGCGTTGACGCCTTCTCCACGGTGAACACACACGTGGGCCACTTTGATCACATACTCTAACTTGCGAGGCTGCTCTTCCACCTGAAGATACAAGGGGATTGATATTACAACAAATACATCTAGAGAACTGGGCTGTAAAAAGCATATCATCTTTGATCTGGGGGGTTATTATGATTATGACATAAATATGCAGTTCATTTTTACGGCGAGTGGATAGGACAGAGCTATAGTAGTTATATAGCTCTGTCCTTTTCTCTCAGCGTAAACTGAACTGCATAGCTATGTCATAATAACCCCCCTGTTATGGTATTGTTTTGTAGTCAGCCGCAATTACTGTCAAGTAAAGAGCTATGAAATTCGACCAACTGAATATTATCTATGGAAGATTGAATATTATCTATGGAAGATTGAATTTTTACGATTCTCTACAAGAAATTTAGAACCCATCTTCAAACCAGGAAAGCCCATATTTAAATAAAACTATTAAATCACTTTTGTACGGATCCTTATCACACGGTACAGTCAGGATCCTGAACCAACTCAGACAGAGGGTTAAAGCAGTCCGTGTATGGCTGGTCTTACCATGTGTACATATTCTTTCTTTGCCATAAATTACATACATACATACATACATACCTTCACGCCTGTCTCCCAATGGGGTAGGCAGAGATTATGGAACTCTAGGTGCACCGATCTAAACACACAATTTTCGCTTCCTCTACGTTCATCAATCTCTTCATGCACGTACGACGGTTTCGGGTGCTTTTGATTTGGCCCTTATTCAGTACATCGCGAATCTGATCACCGTACGTCCGCTCCCCCCCCCCTACCGACATCTCCGCTCATTCTCGCTCGCCATATGTCTTTCGTAACTCTTTTTTCATTACTCACTACATCTTTTTTCAATCCACATCGTTCTCGGATCTCGCTATTTCTTACTCTATGTATCATTCTATCTTTGCCATAAATTACTGAAATAAATAGTGTAACCATCGTACCTTTGCGGCAAGGAAGAGCGCCGCCGCAGCGATGGCATTGCGATGGAACTGCGTGAACGAGTGGAACGCGTAGAACCGGTGCATGTACACTATCGCCGTGTTGATGCATAGTTGCGAGCTGTGGGCTGGCGTTAAGGAAATATCGAGGACAATGGATTGTTAATTATAAGTTAAGAGGAAAAAACTTAGTAGAAACATATTTTCTTAATTGTAGGTATTTAATGTGGTGGTAGCTAGGAATTGAAAAGCTAAATGATTATTGTTGGCTGTAAATAATTATTTTGCAGATTTTTTCTTTTTGCATGACAATGTGTTAATTAAGAAAATAAAATATCTATAACTAGGTTTGACCTCCTCTAAGGTCATATAACGAAATTTGTCGATGGAATCCGAATCTACTGTGAAAGAAATAAAGCATTTTTTTTATAAACAAATATAAATATCACTTTACTTTCTTTGCACTAGATGTTTATTTCGATGGCCGTATTATGTATTATTTTCAGACCAAGTGGCTTCAAAAGGCATTAAAATTTCATTTTAATATTAGTTTTTTAACACGTTTGTTTATACATGTTTGAGCACGTGCGTGCGTACATGTGTGCTTGTGTGTGTGTGTGTGTTTTCTTACATACATACATTAAATCACGCCTGTTTCCCAGAGGGGTAGGCAGAGACCACTTCTTTCCACTTGCTACGATCTTGACCAATTTCTTTCGCTTCTTCCACATTCATATATGTGTTTTCTTTAGGTCTTAAAATCCAGTTTGTATAATATAAATTCAACATTATTTGATTTTGACTCATAATATTTGATACAATAGGTACTTACTCACTCATGGATAAAGAGTGACTATTCAAGTACCCAATTTAAAAATAGACAAAAGAAAAAGGTGAAGAAAACCTTACACTATGAGTCTATGACTCACCATCCAAATATTCTTAGTAAAACCATGGCTCAATGAAAATTAAACATATTCACAACCGCCTGAACAAACATTTTGAATGTTAAAGTATTATTCACCTTACAATGGTATTATCTCGAATTTAGTAAAGTAATTAGTCCCAAGGATTAAGAATATAACCTCAATTGAATTAAAATGTGGGGCATTAGTACGGGCGCTAGTGCCACCCAATGTATGGAGAGGTAAAATTTTGGTATCGGATGAATTCACTTGGCACAGATGTATCCTAGGTCAAACTGAGCTGATTCAGCCCGGTAGCCATCAGCCACCCTTTGGTGGGTAGGGAGGGGGGGGGGTTCAAAGTTACACTCCGCCGCGCTTCAGTTTAAAAACCATATTGGCTTCATTTTACCTATTACCTCGAGTGTGGTATCATTTTCGGATAAATAAGGAATGAGGAATTCATTTTTAATATAAAAATTACACTCTTTCATATAAATTTATTAAGGTACATAAAGAAGTTTCACAACATTAGATTATATTTTTGTTTCAACACTCAATATTTTATAATGTATGTCCATCATTATAAACACAAAAAATATGGTTAAAAAGCCCAATTTATGCAGATTCCAAAACCATATAATTCAATACCATTTATTTGAGAAATATAAAATAAATAAATAAATAAGACCGCGGGCGGAAAGACTCGCGCGGGTAAATGAAAACAACGCCGCGCGGCCTGCTGCAGTATACTAGTGATATCGCAGATAACATATTATTTGTGTAATTTATAAATTAAACTTCAGTTGGGTTCAAATTACTTACTAAAAATCTTATTTATTTATTTATTTTATTTTAATAATTCCGTTTGAGGAGCGGAAACTCAATTTGCGTAAGTAATATTTTTTGATGATGCGTGTATCGGAACGTGAAATCCAAATCCAACTGTCAAACATGACGCGCGCTTAAAATTATTCACAGTTGCGAACTTTTGATTTGATTTTGGGCCCCATAAAATATATTTTATTGATTGATTTAATTTTGTAAATGTGTGTACGGGATCATAACATTATGCATTAAATTGTATGATTGTCCGCATCTTCTGTTAACTTAATATTGAAGGTAAGTCGAACTTCTTATTAATTCAAACTACCCACTTAGAATGTGTTTTCTAACCTTAAAATACCGGACAAAGTTAGCGTTACATCATGTTTTCTTAACTGTGTGTGTAAGTGAAAGTGCTCTTAAAACGAATAAAATTGTACTAATGGTTCAAAACCCTAACTGTGCGATCTCTTGACCGGTTTTTAGTACTAATGCATGTTGTTGTTTTCAAAAAAGGTACACATGTCTCGGTCACGCAGTTGTAAATATACCTTACCTTATATGAATGATGTCTGACCAAGATGTTGATTGGAAATTATGTGTTTTGTGTCAAACTGAAACAGACGAGAAGCTTACGGCAGCAAAATGTAGCCAGGGTGCCGGATATGAATTGCTTGCTAAAAACTTGCTTGAGTTTCAAAAACTGCATTCATTGCCTGTGACTTTAAAAGATACCTTGATCGCACGCATTAATGATTTGAAACCAGTGCTCATTGAACATGCGGCATGTTGGCATAAAACATGTTATTTAAAAATAAATAATACTAAATTAGACCGAGCACGTTTAAAGGCAAAAAAGTCAGAAGAGCCAAATACTACCCCTATGACTCGCAGCTCAGTAACGACCGCCTACGACAAAAGTACATGTTTATTTTGTGGGCTGCAGAGTTTCCGAAGGAACTTATTATGCTCAGTAATGAAAAAAAGTTGCAGTGATTATATTATTTCATGTGCCACAGAATTAAATGATTACGAACTCTTAGCAAAGGTATCTGATACCTGCGATTTGATTTCACTCGGAGCCAAATATCATAATAAATGTTACGTCAAATATAAAAACAGACTGAAATCAACTCTGAATCCAATCCATTCTCAAACCAAATTGAAAAGTCAAGTCCAGGCCATCACATTTTCCGAAATCGTTGCTTACATGAATGATGCGAGAGAAAAGGAAGATGAAATTCCAATTTTTAATGTAGTTGACCTTGCAATAAAGCAAACACAGGCCATGAAAGAATTAGGAGTGGATCACGTTGTTCAGTCGTCCAAGCTCAAGGAAAAACTGCTAGAAGAGTGTCCAGGTCTGACTGCTATTACGAGAGCAGGTTTACCAAATCTAGTTACTTTTGAGACCAAATCTAACTATCCAGAACGAGATTTTGAATCTGAAGGCGCTGCTTTGTTTGATGTGGTCAAAAGTATTCGAAGCGATATGTTTGAAAAAGAAAGTGACCAATCCAAAGCACCCTCATCGCTCGTGGCTTTAATAAAAATGCTCATATTCGGACCCTCTCTTAGCTCAAATGTGACAAGCGATTCCAATATTCAATGTCGCAATATTGCTGGCCTTATAGTATATCACGCAATGCAATGTCGTAGAAGAGGTACGAAGCGAAGACATAACAAAATTCGTGAGACAACGGGTCCCGTTTATTTAGCGGCAAAGTTGTACGCTGCAACTCGCAAAAAAAGTCTAATTAAACGTGCTCATCAGCTTGGAATAAGTATATCGTACCACCGACTTCAAAAAATCATTACTGAAGAAGCTAATAAAGTATGCAACGTATACCAGCAAGAGCAAGTAGTAGCGCCGTTAAAGCTTCAAAAGGGTCTTTTCACCACAGCTGCTGTTGACAACGTAGATCATAATACAACGTCCACATTTGCAGAAACTTCATTTCACGGAACTGCCATAACCCTAATGCAGCACAAAATGCCAAATGAAACGGGTATGTTAGGTAGATAGTGAATTTTAATATCAATCTTTATTTCATATTTTCGTTTAATTCTTTGGATGTTCTTGTTATTGTTTTATAGGCATTCCAAGGTTGGTTATACCACATGTGCCAGAAGATAATATCCCAAGCAAAAGAAAAAAAATAGAAGGGCTTCCTCTAGATTACGCTGTAGTTCCACCATGTTTTCTAGACCTGAAGAAGTTTAGTTGCTCTAAGACCGATGTTTATACTCATAAAGTATCAGACACTTCCTTGCCACTCACTGAAGAGCAGGAATGGTTACAACAGACAATGTTGGATACTTTTAAGCCATGGGCTGCATATCATGCTACAGTTGACAGAGACCCTAACGAGCGGCATAGCACAGATGTAACGCTTCTCCCAATTTTCAAAGAACAATCTCACAGTGCAGCAATGATGTTGCATTCGATGAAAATGGTAGATAAAGCGGTTCAGTTTCTGAATCCAGGCCAAATACCGGTGCTTGTAGCGGATCAACCCTTGTATGCACTTCTGAAACAACTTCAATATACAATACCAGAAACAGTGGGAGAGGACAAAATGTTGATAATTATGGGGGGCTTGCATATAGAAATGGCAGGATTGAAAGCTATTGGGCAATGGCTCCGAGGGAGTGGTTGGGTAGAGGCATTAATTCAAGCCAGTGTTACTTCTTCCGGTAGAGCGGAAGCAATGCTCACTGCATCTCATGTCACTAGGACAATAAACGCTCACCAGGTATAATTTAACTTTACAGGTTAAGATTCCTTTAGTAACTTTTATAAAACATATGGAAACGTTTATATTTCAGGTTACTGCAGCAGCATTGTACACGCTTCAGAAAAAAGCTTATCTGACAATGATTGAGTTGCAGAAGTCTAATATTAGCTTTGAGGAGTGGCGTTTAGAGAAGCTGAATAGTATACCACAATTCAAGTATTGGGACATAGTTTTGCAGATGGAACTGTTAATTTTACAGCTGGTGCGTTCAACTCGGACAGGTGACTTCAGTACTTACCTGAACTCCTTGCGAAGATTGGTGCCATGGTTTTTCGCTTTAGACCACAATAATTACGCACGCTGGCTCTCAGTACATATCAGAGATCTAACAAACTTAAAAGAAAGTCATCCGGATATTCAAAAACGCTTTGAAACTGGTCAATTTGTAGCCAGGCGATCTAATAACCCTTTCTCTGCAATGGCACTTGATCAGGCTCACGAGCAAATGAACGCACTTATAAAAGGAGATGGCGGTAAGAATATTTTATTTATTGCATGAGGCCTTGTTTCATTAAACATAATAATAAATTAAGCAAAATGTTCTTAGGAATGATCGGGATCACTGAGAAACCGGATACTCTTCGTAAATGGCTAATAGCAGGACCTGAGATAGCAGCCATGGTGGATGCTTTTGAGAGTGAAATAGACAATAATACAAACTCTGACCAACCTAGACACCATTCAGATACAGTTGCGTATCAAAAAAAAATCTGCAAAATGGTAAAGTCTCTGGAACTAAAAATAAACGATATGAGTAACCCATTCCTTGAAGATACGCAAGATCTTTACAATATCGACTCAAAAAAGATAACAGGTGAGGATTTTGTCAACACCGTGTTTAATGTTGAAAAGAATGGTGAACAGCAGTATTTACAGTTCTGTATCGAGAGATTACAAGGTGGTAAATCATTACAAGAACCAATCAAACTGAATAAATATACCCTTTTTTCAACAAGTGTTGGTAAGAGTATCAGCAAAGCAAAAGCAAAAATTGCAGGACTAAAAAATGATTGTAGTTTATTCAGCAAGTTGTATATTGCTACATCTGAACGTAGAAGAGGAGACTTGGACGTTTTTTTTGCACATGAAAATCAACCTTACCCCCCAGCCTTATCTACTTCGGGTTCTCTAAGAGGCTGTACTAAATCAGATCTGTTGAAATGTCTAACAAACTCATACATGGAATCAACAGCACAGACTGCTCCTTCAGTGACTGCAAAAGTTCTTGACGGACCGGCGATAGTCCATATGCTTAATCCTAGTCAATCTAGTACTTTCGGTGACTATGCAAATGAAATTTTCAAACCATTCGTTCAAAAAGAATTAACAAGCACCCAAAGGGTAGATATCATATGGGACAGGTAATAGTGAAGTAATTTTTTGCTCATTCGTGTTGAATTCGTGTTAAAACATGGTTGCTGTTAATGATATTGTGTTTTTTGCAGATACGACGAAAAAAGCATTAAAAACAGTACCAGGGAGAAGCGAGGTATTGGCTCACGAACAAGAGTTTGCCCAAACACAAGAATACCTAAAGGGTGGAACAATTTCCTGCGTGATAATGAGAACAAAAAAGAACTGTTCCATATGTTGTCCTTAGCCTGTCACACTATGGAGGTACCTGCTGAAAAAGAACTGAATGTTACGGACGGTATGAATGTTCTCAGTAGCAGCGATCGGTGTAAGAATAATATTGACCCCTGTAACCACGAAGAAGCTGATACGAGGATAATGGTACATGTTGCTGACGCTGTGACTCAGGGATTTAAACGGATCATGATACGCACAGTTGATACAGATGTATTGGTTCTAGCTGTATCATGCGTTTTGAAACTACAAGATAATGTTGAATTGTGGGTCCACATCGGCTCTGGAAAAAACCATCAGTTTTTGTCATGTAACAAAATCGCAGCTACTTTAGGTTTGATTTTAAATTAGCTTAATATATTTATTTTCTTACAATGCATTTTACGTATTCATTTTTATAACATTTTGGTTTTATTTTATTCCAGGCCCAGAAAGGACAAAAGCATTACCAGTATTCCATGCTTTAACTGGATGTGACACAGTGTCGGCGTTCAGTGGAAGAGGGAAAAAAACTGCTTACGAAGCATGGAATACTTTTCCATTAGCAACTAGCGGTTTCAATATGCTAGCTGATGGAGACGTAGAAAACGCTAGCAAAATTGTTCAAAAATTTATCATAACGATGTATGATAAGTAAGTATAATTAAAAAGATATCTATGTATTAATACTGAAATATTTACCAGATTTACGTTTCAGATCCAGCCAGTGCACGTCGTTGAACGAGTGCAGGAAGCAGTTATTTTCTAAGAAAGATCGACAACTAGAGAATATTCCGCCTACGGAGGCAAGTTTCCAGCAACATCTACTAAGAGCTGTTTACCAGGGTGTGCACGTATGGGGCCAAACGATGGTGCCAATTCAAAATCTTCCCAGTCCGGCAGATTGGGGGTGGGAAATTGAATCGGATAACGATTGGAAACCAATTTGGACTACTGCACCCGTTGCTGCTACTGCTTGCCTGGAGCTGATTCGGTGCAAGTGCAAGTCAAAGTGCGGTGTTAGGTGCAACTGCCAAAAAAAACATTTAAAATGTACCGACTTATGCCACTGTGGTGGAAAATGTAACTCTGGCAGAACGAAATAAAGTAAGATCTGTATAAAAAGTACTTGATGTGACTATGGTTGACATCCTAGTGCTCCATGAGGTCCTTATGGTTTACATTGTAATATATGGCATTATTTTTACTTACTTAAAACTATGTGGAAGGACGTATTTCTACTTGGTTGGTCTGAGATCCAATACTTTGACGATCACGACACGTCCTTTTGTGATTTTGATCATTTTGAGATCAGTTTGTTTTAACTTGAAGTCCCATTTATTTTCTGTTAGTAGTTGTGTTTGTTGTGGTGTTGTTGAAGTTGTTATTGTGTTGTTGTTGTTGTACTGTATATAAAGTATTTTTTTAAAGCGGTTTTTTATCTTTTATGGTCGTTTTATTTTTGCACAAGTGTCTGTGTTTTGAAAGAAACTGACTTATGAATAAAAAGATAGCAAACCAATTTTGATATTTTCGTTTACTTTTTTCGTAACAGGCTGTACATAAAATGTCTCAAAAATGAATTCCTTATGGCTAATTTGTCAGAAAATAACATCACACTCGAAGTTGCTTGGAAAATTGACGCCATTATGATTTTTGGATATGATATCTGAAAGCCAATGAGATTTGAAAAAAGTCGGACGAGGAAGTTCGATTTTTTTTCAGATAGACGTTGCATGATAACTATATATAAAATATATGTTTTTTTAAAAGCTGAATAAATTTACTTTCAAACATTATTTTTTTCTTTTCAAAAATATTAGTATTTTTAAGGAAATTGATTAATTTAAAAAAAAGACAAAAAAACAATTTTGATATTTTCGTTAATATTTTACTTTTTTTCTATGAAACTGTACAATAAATGTCTCAAAAACGAATCCCTCATTCCTTATTTATCCGAAAATGATACCACACTCGAGGTAATAGGTAAAATGAAGCCAATATGGTTTTTAAACTGAAGCGCGGCGGAGTGTAACTTTGAACCCCCCCCCTCCCTACCCACCAAAGGGTGGCTGATGGCTACCGGGCTGAATCAGCTCAGTTTGACCTAGGTTACATCTGTGCTAAGGGAATTCTTCCGATACCAAAATTTTCAGGTATGGTCATTAGCGCCCGGACTACATGTGCTTCAATTCATTATCGTCATGGTTTTCTTATCAACACAATACAATACTACCCAAGACAGAAATAGAACATTTTGAGTATAAGGACAGCCGCGGCCTTACCCATTGCAAGACTCCGGGTGGCAGGTTTTTGTGAGGCCCTTTGTCACCGGAAAAGTCACCTATGTGATGCAAAAGTAGGTCTGGCAAGGCCCGGGCGATTGCCCTGTTCAGCCCTAAGGCCGCAACGTGGTTTTCATCTTTATTTATTTGAACTACCTATATCGGCATGTTACCTATTAATAAATTAGGGAAGTCTACAAAAAAAAACGATAAATCCATATTAAATTAGAAAGTACAATAATTTAGGCCAATATTAAAACAATAATTCTGGGGTCCAAGTGAAAAAGGGCATAAGTCTTCTGAAGATCAAGTGAAAAAGGGTTTAAGTCTAGTATACTCCGTTCATGTATATAAGGTGCTAACAAATTAGTCACGGATATTTTAAGAGTTAATACATTACTTTAAAACAATTAAATTTTAACTGTAATTAAGGAACCCTTGTATATCATTTTATTGTTTTAATTTATAGAACAAAAATTATAAATTGTAATTATCCTTAAAATAATCACCCCTATTATGTACCTGTCAAGATGTTTAACACTGTTTGTCAAAAGTTGTTTTTCGTAAATGTCATTATGATTCGGCGGAAAACTGTAGGTTATTAAATACTAGGTCTTAATGATTTAAAGAGGTTCTAGAATGTCTAAAGAGGTCTCATTTAATTATCTTATTAAAAGGATGTTTTAACGTAGCAAATTTGTTTCCTAGTTTTCTCCAAAAAAACATAAGAAAACCTATGATTTTTCATACTTAAATGTACTCCGAGAACCGAGTAGTATCAGCTGTAAAAATATCCGTGGCTAATTTGTTAGCACCTTATATACAATTTTTATTATGAGTTAAGTCCACATCTACTTCCAATTTATAAGTTACTAATGCTAGTAAACAATAAACAAATGAAATATCCTTAATACATACTAGGAAAAATCACTTTAAATGTAATTCCCGGGTCCAAGACTTCCCAGAGACCAAAGATACCAATAAAATGTACAAACCAGACTGTTTTAACTGTCTTAATAAAGCAAATAAACAGAAAAACTGAATTTACGTAAACAACGTAAAACAATGAGTCATACGTAAAAGGCAAGTGCAACTAAATTACCTAGCTATTATAGTGCATGAGTCATTGTGTGCATTCAATGTCAACTGAGATTAAAGTCGAATGGAATGTTATGCTTTTACTTGATTTATGACTTTGAATTGTGATTTGTGACTGTTTACTATTCTGACTTTACAAGCACTGTAGGTATATTTGACAGTGGAACTTTTTAAAAAGATACCTATTCGAATAAAAAATCCAAACAAATAGGTATTTACGGATAAAATAAATAATCAAATTTCAGTTAATATATATATATTAAATTGTAATAATTGCTATTCTCTTGTTCTAGCTGTGTTTTTGACACTTTTCATCAACATAGGTAGATTTTCATGTAGTTTTTCAATTAAAATATCTTCTGAAAGCTTGTATAATCAAAAGGTTCATTGTATTTTACCCATGTATCGTAGTATCTTTATTTGTATTCAACTTTACAAACATTATGACATAACTTTATGTAAAGCAAATCATTGTAGTATAATATGAATGAGATTGCTTTACAGTTAAATATCACTTGCTTCACATTTACCTGCATATTAATGAAACTTGTTTGGATTCAATGATGTTGGGTACAGGTATGCACCCTTACTCAACACCCCACAAAAGAAGTTCAACAATTTCAAGGGCTTTAGAATTTGATACAGAAAGTATTAACCTTTTTTTAGCCACCTGTTGGTGTTATTCTAGTGATTTGGGAGCATTGAACACGAATTGAGAGAATTTTGTACATCTCTGAGCAATTTGGAAGGAATATTCCTCTGCTACAATAGAGGTGGACTAAGATAGGACCAATAAGGTTTCTTAAATCACAATTAGAAGCAAACTAAGCAATTACTTATTTGTTGATTTGTTTGTTTAACACCCGTATTCACAAACGTCACTATGAGGTCTCACAGTGCTCACGAACGCACAGGGTGGTTCAAATCATGTCAGAAACAAAAGGTCAGTCAAACAGGACCAATCACAAAGCTGTATTGAACCCAGTGCGTTTATTCAGTGAAGGATCCCTTAAGTATTGTTTGTGAATACGGGTGTAATACTATTTAATGGAATTCATACTTTTTAAAACCTCATGGTCATGTCTATGGAACATTATCTATTAGTAGCAAAATTATGATTTCCTGAATTCCATTATTTCCTATTTTAAATATTTAAATGTCAATGTTACCACTACGTAAATGTAGTCCCAGAAATCTGGATCCCATCCAAAAAGACAAATTAACACAAGTATTTCCTTATTCTTGTGCAACATGTAATTTGTAATGACTTCATAATTATTTAACAGTAATTCTATACAGACACAGAGTAATCAGTTTTATTTATACTAACAACAAATTTTTCGATATGTAGAAAACATAGGTAAGGAATCATTTAAAATCATAAATTAATTCTAAAATGTGTTACAGTCTCCATTATTGTTTGTCTTAACTTAACCATGGGTCAAAAAACCCTTTATAGGTATCTCATAGTAAAGGTATCTCTAATATACATTTTTTTAAATGATAATGAAGTGAGTCGTAACAACATAAAGGTGGATGCACCCATAATATGGGTATTGGCTAGTACGGTAAGATAAATACTAAATGCTCCGCTGATTTTGACCATAACTAGCGATTCCCTCTTGGTCACGGTCAATAAAGCAAGCTAATCATAGTAAAGATTTCTTATGTGAAGAGAAAAAGTCATGCCCCTTGACTTGAGTATTTTTTTACATCAAGTAGGAACAAGTATAATGCAACTTGCAACAATTATTTTCAAGTAAAAATACATTTAAAATGCTAGTTTTCCTGTTTAAAGTCTTCAGTTGTTTATACATTGTAGCAATTCTGGGAAACAGTGACTCATAATCACCTATTATTGTTGATTACAGCGAACGCGACGGAAAATAACATGCGACGCATACATACATAAATACCAAAATGTATGAATGAAACATTATCTAAAACCGACTAAAAACGACATTAGAAACATTATTTGTATTCAATTAGTAGATAAACGAAGAGAAAACTGAGTTTTATCTTATAGAAATTACGTGTTAATGTACTAGGCGCTCAGAGATAGCGAGGAGTCACGAGCGTATGCGTGATCGTAAAGCGCGAATTCTCTGCAAACAGTTGAATGTAATTTTAGGCGGCAGACAGGGTCGATCACCACGCAACGTCATCGGCGTCCAGACAGCTGTGCAGATCAGTGACCCACAAACTAACACGCCACCGCGCGTGACCCTAACCTAAAACAACCTAATTTCACTATTACGGAGATAACTCTTGACCCGATTTGAACGAAATCAGCTCTTACCTTATGTTATTCGCTTGCCGCGAAACGCGAGCGTCGGGAAATCCCAACGTGCGAAGCGAAAGTACTCGAATGACGCCGTTCAAGAAAGCAAAATTTCGTCATAATTTTAACTTTCATACACCATCACTTTACACTATTTTCATGTTCCAAACTATTGTGACTCGTTTTAATACAGATTTCATTAATAAAAACACTGTTTTAGAGCGTGTAAAACGCATTTTGAACACATGACTCGACAAAACAACACAGAAATCACATAATAAAAAAGGATACACTTGAAGCCTCTGGCCCATATCCTGGATTAGATTGGCGGCCTGCTGCCGGTAAGCAAGTTCCTTATCTGCATCTAAACCGCATTTTCTGCTTGCTGAATTCTGTAGTTGATCTTTTGAAAAATACCATTTTTCTTGTCCGCCAGCCATTGAACGGATATTCCAATGACTGCGCGCGAGTAAGCACGACGGAAAGTTGCTCCCCGTCTATGTGCGTGAGTGGGAAAGGGACAGCGCTATTACAGCGGCGACCGGATACAGACCACGTTAACATTTGAGTGATTTACACAATATTTTTAAAGCATTTTGAATTCCAATCACATATATCGTATACTGTGTGAATATAAAAAAAATATTAAGATTTTTGACACAAATAATAAAACTAAGAGAAAGAAAAAATAATTTCGTCACGTCTTGAAAATCTTAGACGGACGCCATTGCAAAACTTGTTAGTTAACGCAGTGAGATCTCCGGTGACAGAATGATGATCTGCAACAAGCACAGGTATGTTTCACTTTATCACTATGTTTAATATTGTAGTATAGCTTAAGCTCTTTCATTTGTGCATATTTTTATAATGGTTCATTCACTTTGAAAGGAAATTAGGCGACGTTAAAATTACAGACCTACGTACTCTGTCACACCGTGAAAATGGTCGGTCCACCACTGTTTACAACACACTTCATTATTTATTATAAGGAAAGATGTTATTTTGTTACTTAAATGCTAGTTAATAATGTGTTAATTAGTTAATATTTTTTAGGAACTTAGTGGCATCTTTAAAATTTCTAATGGTTGCCTCAAATATAATTAAGAATTAATGAGAATAAGACTTGACAACTTAATGCGGTGGAAGGTGAAATTTACGCGGTCTACGTGGTTTCAGATTCTAGAAAGAAAATAATAAAAAAAACCTATTTCATTCATACTTATGTAATTTGTTCTATTTTAAAGTAGTTAAATAGTACGCGTGGTTAGAATAGTGCGATAGCTGTACGGAAGCGCATAACGCATTGATTTTAATTAAGTATTTGATAAGAGTTTTCAACTTTCAATATGTTTCCTATAAAACAAGAAAACGTGCATTATTTATATTCGCAGAATATTAGGATTAAAAGATGTAAGTACTTACCCATTTTTTTTTATATGTACCTACTTATTGTTATTATTTGTTTTTTTATTAAGTTCCGCCAAACTCATTAATTAATATTTTTGCCAAACTCATTAATTAATGCATTATAAAACAATGTCACTTCGCGCTGTCTGTCTGTCGCTATGTAGGTATGCTTAGTTCTTTAAAACTACGCAACGGATTTTGATGCGGTTTTTTTTTAATAGATAGAGGCATTCATTCAAGAGGAAGTTTTTGTGTATAAAAAAAATTGTTTATGTAGACACGGGGGTTACATAAAACAAAACAAACAAACCAAAGCGAAGCGAAGGCGGTTTGACCTACCTACCTAACACATTTTTTTTTCATCACCGCCAAAGGTTACAGATCTAAGTAGGTACATCTGTTTCGTATATTTGTTGCTTTCTCAATTAGCTTCAGTAAGCCAATTGTGAAAGACAGATAGATACGAACTTACCCGACGATAAACCCGGAAAGGTTTATTCACTACATCTGTACCAAATTTGTACCTGAGTAATTAATTAATTACCGTCTTTTTTTTTTTTTTTTTTTTTTTTATGGCATAGAGATGGCAAACGAGCACACAGGCCACCTGATGGTAAGCGGAAACTGTGACCCATAGACATTCGCATTCACAAGACTGCAGAGCAATCCTAAGACTGCAAATGCGTTGCCAACCCTGAGGACTAAGATGGAATGCCTCTATGCTAGTCATTTCACCGGCTGTCTTATCCCCAAACCGGAACACAACAATGCGAACACTGCTGTTTGGCGGTAGGTTAATGGATAAGACGGTGGTAGCGATCCGGACGGACCCTGCACAAGGTCCTACCACCCAAGTCTAATTAAGTATTAAACACCCTTCATTATAATTTACGTACAATACCTATCTACCTAATTACTAATTACTTATGTTGGGTAGGTACGGTTTTTTGAGTCTGTCTACTTGTTGTACCTCGTTGCCATGGTGACGTCTCTTGAATCACTTTAAGACTAGTAAAATATTACCACAGTAAAGAACACTTCTGTTCGAATAGTTAAATAGAAATATAACGCTCATGTTCCGAGGTGTATACAGACTACTTTCGTATCGAAATATTCTATCAGATACGACGTTGAGGAAGTAAAGGGACGTTATACATCGTGTAAACAGCGCTCAGAAGTGTACGGGTCCAGCGACGCGCTGTAGCTCGCTCCTTTACTTGCCTCAATTACATGCACAGTGTACAAGCACCAGTTTTTAGCCAATTTACTATATTTGACAAAATGTTAAAAAAAACACATGGTATAATAGTTCGTCTGCCAATAGAAGCAGAGCATTGCATGATACGTCAAAGCTCGATAACCAATTTTGATTGGCCATAATAACAGAGTCACGAGGTTTGGTTCGTTTAAGGTGGCTCCACATTGTGGCATTTCATCGCAACATGGTTCCGTGGCCGTGTCAGTAACGCGTGGCCGGTTATGTGGGTCTTTGTCACGTTACGACGTACTGTGACGATGTGACCCATCCCGAGCAGATGACTTACAGTGTCCTGGGCCGAGATTCTATGCGGTAAAAACCGGTTCTCTGCCTTTTGCCCGAAATATGTTCGGCCGAATGTATCGTTTCCCAACTGTTTCATTTGCCAACCCGCTTTTTTTTCTGTAACTAAATATTTCAGGATTTTTATAAATCTAACCTAACCTAACCTATAGGTTTCTACACGATAGTACTGAAATTAATCCTGAAATATTTACGGTTACAGAAAAAAAAGCGGGTTGGCCAATGAAACAGTTGGGAAACGATATATTCGGCCAAACATATTTCGGCCAAAAGGCTGATATTGTAGTGTCAACGTTTTGACAGCTCTTATTTACTTGACTGTAATGGCGGCCGAGTTAAATACATTATAACAGATCAAAGACGATATGGTTTTTACCGCCTAAAACATAGGCCCTGTAGATTTGCTGCACACTTTAGTGCTTTATCACTAATCTGTTAAGGGCATTTTTCAACGATGTCAAATATAAAAGACGTCTCTCACACTTGCCTCGTAGGCTCTTAGGTCCTATTTTGCGCTGGCATCCATGACGGATATATCCAACGTTGAACCAGTGGTACGGATATATCCGTCGCGTTGGTGACAAGGTACAAAAGTGTGCAGCTGGTTGGATCAACTTTTTGTTGTTGTTATTCTGTCCCGTGTCTCCTGGACAACCGCGAAAGAGTTTCTTAGAAAAAAAAAATATATACTTCTATACAGTGTGTCCCTGGATAAAGTGCACAAACGAATAGGGATGAAACTAGACACAATTTTATCGACAAAAAAAAAAATAAAAAAAAATTACCACCTTTATTTATTTTTTTATGATTTTTTAAAAAAAGTCATAGTACGCAGAGGACCTCATCGGAACAAATCAAGATATTTTGGCTCCTGTGGGCTCTATTGATTTGAAACAAACGGAATTATAATCACAAAAGTTTATTTGTGTCAATGAAAATAGAAAAAAATGAGAAAAAATGACATAAACCCTAAAA
The DNA here is from genome assembly GCA_963966035.1 of Acleris laterana. Classification (NCBI taxonomy): domain Eukaryota; kingdom Metazoa; phylum Arthropoda; class Insecta; order Lepidoptera; family Tortricidae; genus Acleris; species Acleris laterana. The sequence goes on along the minus strand of OZ014465.1, from coordinate 6,606,825 downwards.
ATAATGACTTTTCCTATGAATTTTGTGTTTTTTTTTCTCGAATTTTTAGTATTTACTCGATTTACTCAAAATTATGCCCATCTTACCTCATGTTATTTTTACCAGTAATGGTTGTGTATCTCATTGCCTTTTATTTAAAAAAATAACCAAGTGTCTCGCACAATTACAAGATCCTTAATGAGCGGCCAAACAAAGACATTGCGATTACACTTAATTAGGTAGCCGCTCAGGTTGAAACCCTTAATGGAGAATTAGGATTACATTTTGGGTATGGGATTATAAAATCAAACGAATTATGGAATTTCATAATTACTTATTTAATGTAATAACTGTTCAAAATGCCCACCCCGCTCTTGCAAACACAATCCTGCACGTACTGCTATTTGTTGAGTTGCTCGACGTATCATTTCCGGGTTATTTTTTATGTAATTTACACAATGGACAATTCTGCCACGCAATTCCTCTTCTGTGTTGATAGGGACGCTGTATACCCTCTGTTTCATTGTGCCCCAAAGGAAATAATCCAGTGGTGTCATGTCTGGTGAGCGTGCTGGCCACGCCACTGGCCCTTGTCGGCCAATCCAACGATTAGCATAAGAGGCGTTGAGAAATCCCCTTACGTCAAGTGCGTAATGGGCCGGGCATCCATCCATTTGTAAATACATTGTTCTTCTAGTCTCCAAGGGCACATCCTCCAATTCAAGGGGCAGATCTTCTCTCAAAAGTTCTAAAAATCTGGGACCGTTCAAAGTTCTGGGGAGAAAAATTCAATAAAGAGTAAGGACAATAATCTACCTGGGCGACAACCTAATTAGGCGTAATCATTATGTCATTGTTTGGCCACTCATTAATAATCTTATAATTGTGCAAGAAACCCAAAATGTAATCCTAATCCTCCATTAAGGGTTTCAACCTGAGCGGCTACCTAATTAAGTGTAAACGCAATGTCTTTGTTTGGCCGCTCATTAAGGATCTTGTAATTGTGCGAGACACTTGATTATTTTTTTAAATAAAAGGCAATGAGATACACAACCATTACTGGTAAAAATAACATGAGGTAAGATGGGCATAATTTTGAGTAAATCGAGTAAATACTAAAAATTCGAGAAAAAAAAACACAAAATTCATAGGAAAAGTCATTATTTTTAGGGTTTATGTCATTTTTTCTCATTTTTTTCTATTTTCATTGACACAAATAAACTTTTGTGATTATAATTCCGTTTGTTTCAAATCAATAGAGCCCACAGGAGCCAAAATATCTTGATTTGTTCCGATGAGGTCCTCTGCGTACTATGACTTTTTTTAAAAAATCATAAAAAAATAAATAAAGGTGGTAATTTTTTTTTATTATATTTTTTGTTGATAAAATTGTGTCTAGTTTCATCCCTATTCGTTTGTGCACTTTATCCAGGGACACACTGTATAGAAGTATATATATTTTTTTTTTTAGCACACTCAGAAGAAAGGTCATTAAAGAATGGCTTTGTAATTGCCAATCAAACTGATATTTAGTGGACTTTATCCATTGAAATCATAGTTATAAAGAGTGACCCAGGAGACGTCACCATGGCAACGAGGTACAAAGAAAACTTGATTGACCCAGCTACTTTTAAGCTCTGTACCTAAACAACACACACATCATTACGTTTGCCAATTGACAAGATTTCATATTTTCAAGACTTTAATTTTATTCGTTTTATAGATACTGTTTGGAAGGAGGAAGACACTAATAGTTTTAAATTTTCTCTAGAGTGAATAATTATTTTATTATTAATTTATTAAGATGTACTTATTCTAAAAGGGCGTAACTTCATTTCTACGACACAATGGACATATTACGTTAGTCCAATCTGTATATAAAAAAGTATCATGTCAACCGATAAAGGGCCACTTGCACGAAAAGTTTAACCCTGGGTTAAGACACTAACTCGAGTTAAAATGACAGTTTTCGTATGAATCTGACGTCTACTAACTCGAGTTAGTGCCTTAACCCAGGGTTAAATTCTGCGTGCAAGTGGCCCTAAGTATCTATCCATCTGCAAATAGTGTCAATGTCAAATTTGAAGTATGACAGCTTTTTTTCTCGTGAAAAAGGCAATTGTATTATATCTATTCAGGCATAGTATTGGTAAAACTCGATATTTTTTTTAACTTACTTGTAATTTTGTAAATAAAGAAAAATAAATCTAAATAAATATTTTGCCGTGTTCAGGAGGTAAAACCCTTTCGATTCGTATAGTAATCTGCAGGTGTCACCAAAATGAAATGTTGTCAATTAATAAATTAATAAAGCTTCAAAATAAATTAATCAAACACCTAGAGTGGAAATCTGAGCGGTTTCCCTTGAGAGTCGGCGTACACTTAGAGATCAAATTTTATTGCATAAAATTATTTCGTGTGAGATTGATTCCCCGTATTTGCTAGGCAAAATTGGCCTTAGGACTCCTCGTACTAATGCTCGAAGTATTAGCAATCTATTTCATGTTCCCCTTACTCGTGACAAATATGCGTCAAATTCATTTTTATGTAGAACTTTTAAAAGTTATAATAGCTCATTTTCTCACTTAGATATATTTAGTCTTTCCCTTCTTAGATTTAAAATTGCGTTGTCTAAACATTAAGTTTTGTCAGTAATTGAATTTAATACTTTACTTGAATTGAATATTATGTAAACTCACATTTTTGACGTGTTACTCTGTACTGTATTAGTTAATTGTGGCAACTTCAATGGTCAATGTGTTATGTAAGTTTTTCTGTTATATTTTTTCTTTACTTGTACCGTTTGTGCCCAAATAAACATTAAACATTAATTAATCTATTCTTGTGATATCGTTTCAGTTGAACCTGCCACCATGTCGCAGCCACCCAGCAAGGTGATCCACCTGCCGAAGATCAGGATGCTGCGCGGAGGGCGCACCAGCGGCATCCGCATCACAAATGTCAAGTCCATCAAGCCTCCGGACCCTGAGGTCGTGAAACAGATGGAGGAGAACAAGCTGAGGGCTCAGGTAAAGAAAGAAAAACGGTCAAGTTCGTGTCGGACACGCTGGGTTATACCACCGTACAATATTAAAACTAAGCTTTATTTATTTTATTTTTATTGTTTTTTATTAGTATAACATGTATATTATGACTATTATCTATTATGACCTATTATGTATTTAGAACTTCCGGTCCGACAATAATAAATAATAATGCAGGATTCTAACGGTGAAAGAATTGTTCAAATCGGTTCACTAGTTTCGAAGCCTATTCAATTCAAACAAACAAACAAATCTTTCCTCTTTATAATATAAGTGTAGATGTAGATGATACGTGCCCCTATTACTACGTTAAAAGATCAAAACCCGGACCGCATATCATCGTTGCCTTTATGAAAGGTGCGGCATCTCAAAATGAGTTACTGTTGCATTTAAATTCAGAACACTTTATATTTAAAGTTTTCTTTACAACGTCATCATTTTTCGAGTTGTAGCAGTATTGTATAAAAGCAGCGAATATCGTGATGTGGGTAAGGTGCAACTAAAATCACGTAATAGGTAGACGAAGTCACGGTGATATTTCCCTGTTTTTTTGGAACGGGAACTACAGTCACCGCGATTGAAATGTTACGCTTTTCCCCATCTCTACCTCTGTTCATTGAAATCTATTGAGACTATTAAATATTTAATTTAACAAATTCTGCGCTTCGAGCATTTTATAGCTGTCAAATGGATTTAACCTAGTTCCGTTTCCGGCCGGTTAGCCGCGTTACTTACGAGTATAAACGTGGAATAACCGTGGGGTAGCTAAAACATGCGTTCCTTATCTGTCAAGTTCAAATGTCACAATGACAGATAAGGACAAAGCATGGTTTAGATACCCCACGTGGGGCCATTTGCAACGTTAAAAGATGGCGGATGTGTAATTTGTTTTAGTTTTATTTTTTTGTGTATTTAGGTGTTCAAAGTTCTTTTCTGATAGTGATTTGTACTTTTTATGCCATTGTGTTGCACAGTGATTGAAAACTTGGACTTATTTCGCGTATCTGGCATCTTTCTTCTCGTTACAAGTGGACTCGAAGTGGTACATAGGTTAAAACTATCTTGACCTCTGTCCTACAAACTACCGAACAACGTTGCCCCCAATCTTCCCAGAGAAGATTGGATTGTATTTTATTGCTATATTGATTTATACTTATATACACTTGACACTGGCGAAATCACTAATTCGTGGAAACGCCATAGCCCGGCGGTAGTAGCTGTTGAAGTCGCCGCGGGGCAAAAAAAAAAAAAAAAAAAAAAAAAAAAGATACCCCACGTTCCACGACGTAAGGCGGTAGGAGTTTCCGTTGCCTATTGCCGCTCGGGTGCTAGGGTAGCGCGTCGATTTCAAGGTATCAAATGAACTTGACCCAGCTAGTGGGTTATTTAGTAGTTAGCGTATAAAGTAGACATAAAATCCACTGTAGTTTTGTAGTTTAGTAAGTTTAATTATTAAATAACTGAAGACTCATGGTTTTCAGCTGCAAAAGGAGATAGTGTCGAGATCCCGTACCTGTGCGAACAAGACCTTTGATTGCTACCTGCCTGTCGTGACAGGTCGACAATTCTGCGCCAAACATATTTTACAGGTACTATATTAACACTAAAGCTGGGTCCACATATGTATCAATTTCCCGTATCGTATCTCTGTCGCGTAGCGTCGACGCGTATCATGATCCATTAGTGGACGCAAAAAGACTGCGATGATGCTACGCGCCATATCTGATCAATCTCGCGATCCATGTTGCTACGCGTTTATTAAATATTCCTCACGCTCGCGATCGACTACGCGTATCAAGATACTGTATCATATGTATGTTGATATAATGTGATACGTGATCCGATCATTATATGGGATACGGCGGCGTTATGATACGACACGCCTGCTACGCTATGGACGCATTTTAAGTACGGTCATACTTAGGATACGCGTGCTCGATACGATACGCATGATCGTGATCGCTAAAATGATACATATGTGGAAGCAGCAGTATACCAGTTGTCACCCGCGACTCCGTTCGAGTAGAAGTAGTTAATCGCTATTCCCCGCCGCTTATATTTATCTCCATAACAAGTCTAACAAAAAGCAAGCTTTAGAAAATTTAACCGTTTCTAACTAACTTTAAATCCGCGGTTAATCTTTAAATTGTTCATACATACCGTCACGCCTTCATCCCAGAGTGGCGTATAGTAGGAACTATTTAAAATCACGATTCCCACTTGAGACCTTATCCGCGATGAATGGCTTTGTTATCTTTTGTTAAACGCAACCGCTAACTACATGTTCAACATGAAATGCGTCAATAACAAAAAAAATAATATGAATTACAACTTTACCGTCTTGCGAATAAGGTTCAAATTGGAATAGGACACACTTCACATAGATCCTTTTGGAAATGACATATAATAAGGACCACCGGGTCGAGCATTTACCATTTTTATAAAAATATCACCTGTAACAAACATAGACAGACGTGTCTATGCTATGACAATATGAACCTTATTTTTGAAGGAATACTATTCATACGACATGTTTTGTTATTTATGGTATTTATTTTGCACAGGTAATTAACGGTTGGGTTTACAAAGGATAACAATGCCATTGTTCGGGCAGTTAAGCTCTCAAGTGGGAATCGTGATTTTAAATAGTTCCTACTAGGTATAACAACTCTAATAACTTGCTGTTAATCCTATAACCACATTTTGCACAACAGGCTAAGATGTTTACCAGTGTATTAGTGACAGGTTGCAAGCCCATCGCCTAACAGTACTACAAGCCTTTAATCCCTTAGTCGTCTCTTACGACTTCCACAGGAAGACATGGAGTGGCGCTATTTTAAGCCAAGCCAAGCCAAACTAAATTGTCCGCGGTTTGAATATACTAAGCAAAAATGCAGTAACTAAGATAAACCTTCCGTGGTAATATCAACCTTATTATTAACGGCATGGGATTGAATTTAAGATACTGCTTATTGGCTTATAGGGCTTGGCCGTTAGTCGACTTACATCCTTTTCCACTAGAGCCACAGTTTTATTAATACGAATGTTTTTTGTTTGTTACGCTTTCACAACTAAACCTTTGAACATATTTTACCTTTTTGCCACGCTGCATTCGAATTGTTCTGGCCCACTATTCCCTTCGGTAAAAATAATATTCTATTTGACCTGTTACGGTATTGTTTTGACGTAAGCCGCCGTTGCCGCCACAAAAGCGCCACAAATCAAAAACAAATATAGTTTGATTTAAAACTTAAAGCAAATAGCATTCCAATTTTAAATCCAACACAAACACATTTTGGTTTGTGTCGGTTTTGTATTCAAGCAGCGATAACGGCTAAATATTGAAACGTTGTTGGCAATAAGATAACAGATCAAAGACGATATGGTTTTTTAGCGCCTAGGTACCAGTACGTGTGGGGATAAGACAACAGGTGAAATTACTAGCATAGAGCCATTTCATATTATGTTTATCCTTTGTGACCCTGCCTACGAAGCTAGCGGTCCTGGGCTCGAATCCCGGTAAGGGCAGATATTTGTGTGATGAGCGCAAATATTTGTTCCTGAGTCATGGATGTTTTCTATGTATTTAAGTATATATTTCTCTATACAAGTATTTATATCGTTGTCTAGTACCCATAGTACAAACCTAGAGCTTAGTTTGGGACTAGGTCAATTGGTGTAAGGATTGTCCCCTTATATTTATTTCTTTCTTTATTTTTATTTATTTATTATCATATTATTTTTAATATTATTAATTATTATATTAGTCCTCCGAATCTTAAGTACCCGAAACTGACGTGCGTGCATGACTCGATGTATGAATGTGGAAGAAGCGAAAGAAATTTGTCTAGATCGTAGCAAGTGGAAAGAAGTGGTCTCTGCCTACGCCTCTGGGAAACAAGCGTGATTTAATGTATGTATGTATGTATATTAGTCCTCAGGATTGACAACGAATTTTTAGTCATTGAATTGGCCGCAGATCCCACTTACCATCAAGTGGTCTGTGTGCTCGTATGCCTTCTCTGTCCCATTAAAAAAAAGATCCACATTTACAAATACCTAACTGTCTAATATAAATAATAATTTATATACCAAGATGTATGTAGTTTTATAGCATTGCATCTTGTCGATGAACAATGTCAGTGGTGTTTGGTGATCAATTGACATCTCGTTTTCATTTTATTATACATGTCAAATCAAAAACTATTAAAGAAATTAGTCAGCGGAATATGAATCAATTGTGGATGAAAGTCACTTTTCTAATTTAATCATAAGTCATAAAAAGAAAATAAATTCCACTTTACTTTTTCTGTACTAGATTTTTATTTGAATAGGCGTATTTATGTTCTATTTTTAGTGGAAAGGATAAAGACAATTGAAATGTGTAAAACGACGAAAAATTACTTTATTTATTACCCTAACGGGAGCTTTAAGACAATAACTATGAACAGATCAATAAAATGTATTGGTTCGGCTGTTTTGCAATGTTATGGCAATATGGCGCCACCTGAAATGACGTTTGGTGAATAAAATGGACATTCCAAATTTTATAATTTATTGTAAAAAGAATTTTGTAAAATCTGCTAAATAGTAAATTAATAACCTTAACTCAATTTAGAAACTGCCAGAAAGAACTAAACTAGTTTCAACAAACTGTTTAGTTTCCTTTTTAAACTTGTAGAAAAAGTTATGTATGCAATGGTACATTATTAGCTCTTAAGGTACTCTTGCCTGTCATTAGCTCTCGCTTCATTATAGGCCGATTACATAAATAAATATTATCTACATCCATATCATAACTTCAATATACGTTCAGATACGATGCCCCATATTATGTAACCTGTATCTGTGGTTGTACTTTAATGTTAACATTAAAGTATTACATGTCATTAAAGTATCGGTTACCGCTGTAGTACAATACAGGTACCATTAAGATAACGGTAACGACTGATACAGGTTTCTCATATATGGAAGAAAACTTATGATAGGTATGCATGTAGGTAAAATTATGTATGCGATTGCATAATTAGGTATTAAAACACTCATGTATTTATTGATGCCTCTCATTATGCACCAGTCACATAATAACAAATTTTGTATATTATAGGATCCAACGGCGCCCTACAGACAGTGCGTGTACACGAGCGGTAGCGGGTCGCGTTGCACGCTGCCCGCGCCGGCCGACAACCGCGACCAGAGAGACCCTAGGTAAGCCCGATGTTCACACTGAAAGCATATGATTGGGAGGAAATATTTATAGTGTTTAGACAATTTACTATCCTAATGGTTTAATTTCATTATAATACCGCAAAGGTCGTTTCTAGATTCCCTTATTCGTAAACGCGCAATGCAATCTATATATCGATCTATTTTTGTTTAGTTGTGTAATAGAAGGTCCACGAAATAAAAAAATATTAAATAAAACATTTTACGTGAGTTTTGTAAACAATTTTATAGAAACAGATGCAATTCCTTCTTTGAAATCCGTCAGCACACACAGCAGCACGTGACATTTTATTTGGTTTGTAATAGTGATAGGAGTCGATAAGTAATCATTAATTTCTCAACATTCTCTGGGAGTAGACAGTTTCTGACGTGTCTATTATTTTCCACGAGGTAGTATAGTCACTTCATTCAAAGTTTTACCTCTTAGTTACCCGACGGGTTATTTTATTACTTGATATGAAAAAGTAGGAGTTAAAATTTAGATGGAATATCACATCCAAAAATCTGTCGCGAATAATTGTAAAGTAATGTAAATATAATAATACTCGATATCGATAAAAATATATTTTTAACACTAGCTAGATTGCGACAGTTGATTGACGCGAAAAATCCGGGCTCTGTAAATGACATTTCAATTCGACAGAAATGGACAAAAATACAGTGGTGGCCATATAATTAGGGAAGCTTGCGTTTTTAGGGTTCCGTAGTCAAACTAGGAACCCTTATAGTTTCGCCATGTCCGTCCGTCCGTCCGTCCCCAGTCTAGCTCAGAGACTCGTAGTACTAGAAAGCTGTAATTTGGCATGAATATACATATTAGTCACGCCAACAAAGTGGTAAAATAAAATTTTGAACAATTTTTTTTTTAATGCAGCTCTCCTACACGTAACGTGGGGATGCCTTTTTTTTTTCTTGCCTACCCCATAGTGTGGGGTGTCGTTGGATAGGTCTTTCAAAAATATTGCGGGTTTATGAAAACAATTTTTCGATTAAGGGATCCGTTTATGAAATATTAAGCTTTAAAGCACTATTTTTTGTTAGAGTCAAGTGCCCCCCCCCCCCCCTACAGCCAAAACTACAAATACTAAAAATCTGAAAAATATCTTCAACGAAAGCGCATAATATAACGAATTTTAAAGGAAAACTATCACGGCTAAGTAGACATGATTAGTTCCTGAGATACAGGCGACTAAAGTGTTTATACCTATCAAAATCGCCTATGATAACTTTGATAGAAAATTTGTTAACGGGGCGTGCAGGACGCGCGGGGGGAGTCAAACTGTCCAAGCAACAAATCGAGCGACAGCCGCGCTCATAAGTGCGAGGGCCTAGATGCTGTTTGGACGTGCCCCGGAATGCTACCTACAAGTTTGCGATTTGCGATCTGAAAGTTTACAAATTTTCGATTAGATTATTTGATTTGAGTTGAGTACCTATCGTTTGGAAAACTTAAAATTCTATTTACCGGACCTTGTTTTTTTCAATTTCTATTAATTACTATGTAAAAGATTTAACTATTTATTGTAATTTTAAAGTCGGTTTGAAGCAGTTTAGATACCTAACTACCTACATAGGTATACTGATCTCACACTTAAAAGCTTAGCTCTTGTTTGAGATATTATATACGAATTTATAAGAAAAAGAATCATTACTAAGTAGACTTAATTGGTTCCTGAGATACAGGCGACTAACGGGTTTATACTACTAAAAATCATCTAAGACAGCGCCAAATAACTTTAAATAGTAAAATTGGTTCATTGTTGATTTTTGAGATAGTTTTTTGTGTTTGTCGTTACGGCTTCGGAACCCTATACTGAGCATGGTCCGACATGCTCTTGCCCGGTTTTTTAATACAAATTGCCTACAAATATGACTTTTGAATTTTCACAACCGATCAAAAATCCTTGATCGATTTTAATTTTTAGTTACATTTATTGATAATTAAATAAACTAATTTATCATCGTTGAAAACAAATCTTTCACTTTATAAGGATTTGAAAAAGTATTTTATTTATTTCATGGACGCGTCACTACTAAGTTTGTAAAACTATAAAATATAAGGTTTTAACAGTAGGCCTTTTTTATCAGTAGTTCACTGTACTTTTGTAATAAGGTCCAAACATGTAAACATATCTTTGACGTTGACTGTACAAAGTTAATGATCTAAAGTAATTGTATTGTAGTGTTTTGTAAAACACAAGCGTCCCTTATTATGTGGCTACCACTGTATATGGTTCCAGCTTAAAACCAGCAACTGAGCTGAGATTATTTCACGTCATCTCGCATTACTTCAGGCACATGTTATTAGTCTCTTTTATTAATGTCTGATTATGTTTTTCTGTTTTCTTTCAATATGCAAGCCATACCATACCATACATATCGTTGTATCCCCAGCATGTGCTACAAGCACGCGCGGGCGGCGCTGCTGGCGCGCGCGCGCGGGGCCGCGCCGCCGCCGCCCGTCACCACCACCGAGACGCTGCTGCACCAGCTCAACCACTACATCAGGTAACCACGTGACTATTTTTTATTTTTCAATTTATTCCTAAAAAACACTGGTACACTTTTTTACTGAAAATTCGACAAACAACGTTTATTGGCGAGTTATGCACTAACTTATACATTTTATATCTACCTACCTGAATCTACCCGTTCGCTTATGTATTCGCTTAACCTACAGGATTTTAAACCTACGTTGCTATATGAAAAGGTTTCAAATAAAATTCGGGTAAGCAGGCAGTTCATAGGTTGGCTGGGATTCGTGTCAAATGGACAGCCTTTGAGCTGCAAAATGGTAGTTCGAGGGCAATTCTGATGCAGTATACGTATCAACGTTAAAACTGCAAACCAACCGTGCAGGTAGCGTGCGCGTGTAATGAACCTTACTCCTGTTAATGCCTAGATGTTCTAGGCAGCACTCTTGTCTGTCAAAATATGGATTCTGGTTCAGGTCACCCGGTTAGTTCTTTCGGTAGGTTCCTCTATCAAATCGTTCATTGAATACAAAATGGACACAATCCAAAATGAGTCAGTGTTGCATTTTAAAATTAGAAGCCGTTGGAATACGATTTTTAATGGAAGAGCAAATTATTTTTCACAAAAATGACAGGAAAAGTTGACATTACTATCTATATATTGGGATGCGAAGTACATAGTTTACTGACAGATCTCATATTAAAAAAAAAAAACATTGCGTGCTCGCTACACAAGCACGCAATGTTGCATACAAATTTCATTACTATCTAGTATCTAACTTTTTAAAAAGTGAAAACGGCCTTAATAAAATGAGGGCACAAGTCTCATACATCCAAATTTTGTTCGGAACATAACTTTTTTATCTGTGTCTCGAATAGCTTGAGTAGTATTAAAAAAAAAGCTTGCGTTTCTCCTTGTCATAAACATAAAGGTGGTAAAGAGTAATAGTTTTTTGTTATGTGAAGCTTGCTTGTTTACTTTACTCCAACACAATTTTTTTCTTGCGATTTTTGAGAAAAGCACTATATGCCTCGGCAGGTACGGCAATTGCCTGCTGCACTGCCTAGGCAATAATGTACTATTGGAATGTGTCCGTTTTTTATTCAATGAGCGAAATGTAATGTTATCAAATATTGAAGTTCCGTTGTGTTCCCAGGCCGGAGCGCGTGCGCACGTCGTCGTGCGCGTCCTCGGTGTCCGTGGTGAGCGACGGCGAGCCCGAGCCCGCCGCCGCAGACCCCGTCGACCCCTTCAGTGAGCACTCATTTACTTATTTGGGCTTCGTTTTAATACAAGTTGTTGTTCGGAACCGATTTGAAAGTAATTTTTAATCTGTGACAGACGTCACCGAGTCTGTGCTATTAACTTGACGTTTGACAGATTGTGAGGTTAACTTGTCTTGTCTAATTTGTTGCTTGCTAACGAGGTGTAAAAAGCCGGCCGGTGTTTTGGATTATTAACTTGATTGCATTGTATTTGTGTTAATCACCCCGGATTAAGAGGGTTTTTTGAATTTAGAAGCTTCGCCGAGTGTTGCTGGCCCCTTAGGCCCTTGGCGCAGTGATTATTTTGATTAAGTATTGTGAACGGTGTGGAGTGCTAGTTGGGCCGCGGACCGGGACCGTGAAGATTGCCTGGACCAGTAACAGGAGGTGAACCACACATACACTCACACACACATCACAGTTACACAAATCGCACCCCTGGACGAAGCCGAGAAATTTGAAATGTTGGACCGCCTACCATGATCTGTTCACCAGTCTGGTAGATGCTCGGAATGACTTGGCACCTAGTCAAAAGTTGGCCTACTTGTTCTCCACACTAAGGGGAGAGGCCCTAGGTATTGTCTCCCATTTGGAGGTCACAGACCAAAATTATCCCACGGCAAGGGAGCTTTTGGTTAAACGATATGCCAACATTCGACGCTTGGCGGATACCCATGTGGCTCAGATTTTGGGGCTTCCTCATATACATAGGGTTGCCACCTTGAGAAGGGATCTGGTAAATCCAATGGTGATCGCCTTGAATGCGTTGAGGCGCCTTGGTCTGCCTGTGGACGAGTGGTCATTTATGTTGTTGCATATTGTTTTGTCGCGCTTGCCTACGGACTTAAAAGTCCGTTTTGAACAAAAGCATGGTGGTGACAGTGCCACACAATTGCCGCTATTTGGGGACCTGCTGACATTCTTGGATGAGGAGTGCCGCCTGTTGGACAACGCTGGTGTTGACGGCTCCCCGCGGGCCCTAGAGGGGCCTCCTCCGGTGCAGCGACGTGTTGTTGCTCGCCCCCCTAACCGAGGGGTGGTGGAGCCACGCCGCCCGGCACCTAGATTCGCGACGGCTCAAGTTTCTCGCAGCTGTGCCTATTGCAATGATGATGATCATTGTGTTTCAGCGTGCCCTCGATTCCTCCACAGAAAGGTCAAGGATCGGCGCGGAATTGCGAATGATCGCCGGTGGTGCTATTCATGTTTGGGGCAACATTTGCAGCGGGACTGTTCTAGGCCGGAGCCTTGCCCGTACTGCCGTGGGAAGCACCACCCGCTGTTGTGTGCCAACCGAAACGGGGTTGGTCGGGATGATGGTGCTGGACGCGCCCCCACGGGGGGGGGTTCTCACCCCCACCAACCCCAAGAGGAGGATTGTCAGGTCTCGCCTCCCACGGGCGGGGGAACCCCTCCCCCCTCTCCTCGACGGCAGGAGAGATTTGCAGCGGTTCAGCGCCGCACCACGCCTCCCAGGTTTTCCCCACCACTTTGCGAGAGACCACGTTTGGAGCGCCGCCCGCCCCAGTTCGGCCGCACGATAGGCTACTACCCGGGGAGTCGCCCGGTTGTACCGGTGGAACACTATCTGCGGTCGAATTGGGCTTTGCCTGCTCGTCAAGACGACTCCTATGAGGGTTGTCGGCAACCCGATGAGGGTTGCCCCCAATAGGTAGTTGCCACTCTCTCTTCCACTACAGCCGCCCGCCCTGAGACAGTTCTTCTCCCAACTGTTTGTGTCAGGGTCTGGGGCCCGAAGGGTCACTCTTTGTTGGTTCGTGCCCTTTTGGATTCGGGTGCCCAGGGCTGTCTTGCGTCGTCCTTTTTGGTGAAGAGATTGGGCATCCCATGCGGACCCTACCCTGTCGTCATCCACGGTGTCGGTGGCGTTCAGGTAGAGGGTCCAAGGGGAGAAATTGAAGTTTGTTTTACGCCTGTCAATAGTGGGCCAACTATTGTGACCAAGGCCGTTGTATTGAATGATATTTTGGGCACAAACCCGCAGGTGGCTATCTCCCCTGCCGTGGTGAAATTGGTGTCAGAATTGACTCCCGCTGACCCTCAGTGGTTTGTACCTGGACCCATCGACCTGCTCCTGGGTGTTGATGTGTTGGGTTTGATCTTGTCCGGGAAAAAGCGGGTTTTGCAACCATACGGTCTAATTGCTTTGCAAACTATTTTTGGTTTCAGTTTTCTCGGTCCCGTTTTGAGGGGTTCGGTCCCACGGGTTGAAGACCAAATTGTTGCAGTAGGGCTCTCACTCTCTGACGCTGTCCAGCGTTTCTGGGAGGTCGAGGAGCCCCCCAAGGCTCCCAGAGTCGATCCAGCGGAACAGGAGTGCGAATTGTCCTACCAGAATAATACTGGTCGCCTCGCTGATGGTCGTTTTGTTACTCGGTTGCCTTTTAGGGCAGCACGCCCCCCTCTCGGTCAGTCTCATGCCTTAGCGGAAAAAAGGTTGTTGTCCATGGAGCGCCGAATGAAGAGGGATTCGGATTTTCGTAGTAAGTACATTGAATTTATGCGCGAGTACGAGGCTTTAAGACATATGTCACCCTCAGCTATTGATTGGCGTTCGCTCGAGCACTACTTCTTGCCTCATCATGCGGTTTTGAAGACTCCCGGTGGCAAGATTAGAGTAGTTTTTGACGGTTCGGCCCCTACGTCAAATGGGGTTTCTTTGAACCAGTGTTTGCACTCCGGTCCCAAACTGCACAGGGACATTTCGGATATCCTCACCAACTTCCGCCGTCATCAAATTGTTTTTGTGGCTGACATCCGAATGATGTTCAGACAATCGGTGGTGCACCGAGATGACCGGCGTTATCAGTTGATTTTGTGGCGTGAGCGACCTTGTGATCCGATGCGAGTGTACGAGTTGAACACTACCACGTACGGACTTAAATCCAGTCCATATATTGCAATCCGGACTTTGTTGGAGTTGGCTCATCGTGAACGATTGAACTATCCTCGTGCGGCGGCCGATGAGTTGATTGCTATCCTGAAGTCAGGAGGTTACGAATTGCGTAAGTGGTTGTCAAACTGCCCCGACGTGTTGACGTTTTCTGGCTAAGTGTTTTTTGCAGAAGTTGTGGATTGCGGAAGCTACTTGGGACGACCCCCTCCAGGGAGAATTGTTGAGGGAATGGCGTTCGATTGTTTCTGCACTTCCGGACGTGAACCGGATTTCTTTGCCCAGACTTTTTCTGCCGTTCGGCAAATGTAGAGCTAGTCTCCACGGGTTTTGTGACGCGTCCGAACGAGGCTACGCGGCCGTGGTATTCTTGCGGACTATTAGTCAATCCGGGCACGTAGGGCTTCATTTGGTGATGGCCAAGAGTAAGGTGGCTCCTATCAGGACTAGGTTAACTATTCCTAAATTGGAATTGTCCGGAGCAACCCTCCTTACTAGACTCCTCAATCATGTTTGTGATACATTGGGTCGTACAGTTGAGATCTCAGATGCTTTTGCGTGGACTGATAGTGAGATTGTTCTTTGTTGGCTCCGCACCTCCATACATAACTTAGAGGTTTTCGTTGCGAATCGAGTCTCACAGATCCAGAGCTCTGTGACCCCGCTGATCTGGAGACATGTCCCAGGGGAATTGAACCCCGCTGACTGCGCTTCGCGAGGCTGCGAGGCTCCTGCACTTGTAAACCATTCTCTTTGGTGGGGACCAGATTGGTTGACGCACCCTGAGGCGTCCTGGCCCCAGAATCGGTTCTCCTCTCCAGAGGCGTTGCCAGGTTTACGTGTTGGCGTTGTGGAAACGCAACCTGGTTATGATTTGAATCTTCTTTTGGACAGGTACAGTTCGCTGTCAAAATTGATCGGTGTGACCGGTTGGATCCGGCGTCTCATACGCAACGGACGGAACCCAACTAATAAAGATTTGACATCGGTTTTGTCGCCTTCGGAACGCCAAGAGGCCTTGATGTATTGGGTTCGTGTAGTACAAGCCGAACATTTCGAATCGACTATTAAAGGTCTTGAAAAAGGATTGACGGTTAAGGGTCCCATTGCTCGTTTGAATCCATTTCTAGACGGATCGGGTCTGCTTCGAGTCGGCGGACGACTGCGAAACTCGAACTTGCCTTATGGGGCTCGCCATCCTTTGTTGCTCCCTAAAGGAGGATCTTTGGTGAATTTGTTGGTGTCGGATCGACACATTACTAACGCGCACGCGGGCTGCAATGCCCTTGTAGCCATCTTGCAGCGTGAATTTTGGATTCTGTCTGCCAGACGCACTATTCGTAGCATTATTTTCAAATGTATGCCGTGTTATCGTTTGACGGCCACACCCACGCAGCCGATGATGGGCGACTTGCCCTCCGACAGAGTTTCGGAGAACCGGCCATTTGCTTGTGTGGGCACGGATTTTGCCGGCCCCTTTTTGGTAAAGTCCTCTCAGCTTCGTAACGCTCGGTCTGTCAAGGCATATTTGTGTGTGTTTGTCTGTCTGGCCTCCAAAGCAGTTCATTTGGAACTGGTAAGTGCCCTCAGCACGGAAGCGTTTCTTGCGACGCTAAGTAGATTTGTATCCCGCCGTGGACTGCCATCTTTGATCCGCTCTGATAATGGCACTAACTATAAGGGCACTGATCGTTATTTAAACGAAGTTTGTCAATACTTGAATAGTGATAAAAATATTTTAAGATTTGCAATGTCCCGAATGGGCATTAAGTGGCAATTTGACCCCCCAGTTTGTCCACATTGGGGTGGTATTTTTGAAGCTGTTGTAAAAATTACAAAAACGCATCTCCGCCGTGTTATTGGTGAAACGATATTAACGTTCGAGGAACTTGCAACGGTATTTTGTAAAATTGAGGCCGTCCTCAACTCGCGTCCCCTCTGTCCTATCTCGTCTGACCCAAATGATCTGGAAGCATTGACTCCTGGTCATTTCTTGATTGGTCAGCCCCTTATCGCCCTGCCTGAATACCCCTTCAGGGAAGTAAAATCGTCCCGCTTAAGTCGTTTTGAATTGCTACAGCAAATGACCCAGAGCTTCTGGCATCGGTGGTCGCTAGAATACTTGCATATTTTGCAGCAGCGCGTTAAGTGGACTGACAAAACTGATCCTCCCAAAGTTGGAGATCTTGTATTGGTTAAGGAATCTAATTTGTTACCTTTGTATTGGCGTCGTGGACGCATTGTAAATTTGTTTTATGGGTCTGACGGGGTTCCCAGAGTTGCTGAGGTTATGGTCGGAGATTCGGTTTTGAAACGAGCTGTAGCGAGCTTGGCCCGCCTGCCCATTTATTAACAGGCAGACGAGATCTGCCTGGAGCGGGGGGTTGTTCGGAACCGATTTGAAAGTAATTTTTAATCTGTGACAGACGTCACCGAGTCTGTGCTATTAACTTGACGTTTGACAGATTGTGAGGTTAACTTGTCTTGTCTAATTTGTTGCTTGCTAACGAGGTGTAAAAAGCCGGCCGGTGTTTTGGATTATTAACTTGATTGCATTGTATTTGTGTTAATCACCCCGGATTAAGAGGGTTTTTTGAATTTAGAAGCTTCGCCGAGTGTTGCTGGCCCCTTAGGCCCTTGGCGCAGTGATTATTTTGATTAAGTATTGTGAACGGTGTGGAGTGCTAGTTGGGCCGCGGACCGGGACCGTGAAGATTGCCTGGACCAGTAACAGGAGGTGAACCACACATACACTCACACACACATCACAGTTACACAAATCGCACCCCTGGACGAAGCCGAGAAACCAAGGAAACCAGTGAGTACTTACAAATAGGTTACCTACCTCTAATACATAGATACCGCCAGTATATAGATTTGGGGCTGCCGCGTATCGCGGTTTCGCCCGTCACGATATTTCGGGACAAATCCCTCGCAAATTACTCGATGGGCCCAGCGTTTGTAGGGATTTTGTTTTGACCCCGGTCTATTGCGACCAGTTGTTAATTGCTGGGTTAAATAGAAATAGAAACATTTATTCGACGAACACAAGAAAAAAAAAAACAGAACAGAGAAAAACATCATTAAAATAAGGATGGCAACACAGTAATAATAAAAAAAAACAATAAAAAAGGAAAGAAAAAAAACAATTGTAGGATAGTGTTGCCATGGGTGATTCTGTGACGTCGAAATTGACACCACTCAGCACTATGTCACAGCGTTAACCGCGACGCTGGTTTTCAGTGGCGCCAACGTGATACCATGCGCATATGCGCCAAATACATACATACATACATTAAATCACGCCTGTTTCCCAGAGGGGTTGGCAGAAACCACTTCTTTCCACTTGCTACGCTATCTTGAAAAATTTCTTTCGCATCTTCCACATTCATACATCGGGTCATGCACGCACGTCGGTTTCGGGTACTTAAGATTCGGCCCTTTTCCAGTATTCCTCCGATTTGACTCGAAAAAGTACGCCTAGGGCGGCCCCTTCCGACCCGTCCACTCACTTTCGATCTGTATTCTGTCTTTCCAAATGACCGAACCATCGAAGCATGCCCTTTTCAATCTTAGTCACTACATCTTCTTTTATTCCACATTTCTCTCTGACTCTGGGTTAAATGTCAGTGTCATAAGCTAAATGTAAAAAAATGTCTGCCCGTTGAATTTCTTGCGGTCTTTTTTCTCAGCAGTGTTCTTCTCTTGGGAAACGCTGGTAGATGTTTGCCGTGTAAAATTCCCGTGCGGCCTACCTACTTAATAAACATCTTTTATCTTTTTTTTATCTATTATGGTACTGCAGTTTACTTAAAACCTAAAAACTAGCTTGAAATTGTATCTCTCATTACATAACTATCATCGAGCACTCATAGCATAGCACACCCAACATTGAACATTCTTACCCTACACACCATTATCGTACGATGTTAACACACATGTGAGCGATTAAGTGAGCCACGAACATTAGCAATTAAGGATCACTTCCTGCGTGTACACCATTGAACACTCGTAGCGCACATACCGTTGAGCACTCGTACCATAGAAATCATCAAATATCGGAATAGGCTGCGCTAATATACCTAGGTAAAGTGCGCAAATCATTTATATGTCGTAGTTACAACCGGGTGAAATTTAGAAGAAGAAGAAGAAGAAATACATTTATTCACCAACCATAAGACACACAAATATACAAATGAT
Source organism: Acleris laterana (assembly GCA_963966035.1). Classification (NCBI taxonomy): domain Eukaryota; kingdom Metazoa; phylum Arthropoda; class Insecta; order Lepidoptera; family Tortricidae; genus Acleris; species Acleris laterana. The sequence goes on along the minus strand of OZ014465.1, from coordinate 6,587,722 downwards.
TCAACAAAACAGTGAAAGAAACTGGGATAGCACGCAAATGTGTGTCCTCGCGGCGGTGAAACGGACACTGGCTCAGCAAAATGCTGAAGTGTCAGACAGACACCTACAGCGCTGATTTTCAGCCAGTACCGGCAGTGACTCACGGAACGCTGGCCAAACATACGTGTGTGTGTGTGTTATATGTGTAAACTACTAACATAATACTTATAGCGGAAAAATAAATGAAAATAAGTAAATAAATAAATAAACATACATATACATACATATCTTCACGCCAGTAATCTCAGAGTGGGGTAAGCAGAGCTACAGAAATACCTTCAACTTTAAAAACTTGTTGATAATTCTGTAACCACATTTTGCACAATTAGGCTAGGATATTTACCAGTGTATTAGTGACATTTTGCAAGCCCATCGCCTAACTGTACTACAAGCCTCTTGCGACATCCACGTGAAGACATGGAACGACACTATTCTAACCCGGCAACCACACGAGGAAATTCAAATAACATTACATTACATTACATTAAATCACGCCTGTTTCCCGGAGGGGTAGGCAGAGACCACTTCTTTCCACTTGCTACGATCTTGACAAGGTTCTTTCGCTTCTTCCACATTCATACATCGAGTCATGCACGCACGTCGGTTTCGGGTACTTAAGATTCGGCCCTTTTCCAGTATTTCTCCGATTTGACTCGAAAAAGTACGCCTGGGGCGGCCCCTTCCGACCCGTCCACTCACTATCGATCTGTATATCTCTTTCGTCAATCTTCTTTCATCCATCCTTTCCAAATGACCGAAACCATCGAAGCATGCCCTTTTCAATCTTAGTTCAAATTCCTAACCAATATAAATGTACTATTCCAGAACAAATCGACGCGACAGCCGTTAACGCAGCATATTCCGCTTCTATAATGGAGTGCTGCAGCGCCAGCGACAGCGACGCGGACAGCGTCACGCTGGGCCCCGGCGGGGACTGCCGCGCCGTGCACGAGCCCGCGCTCGACGACTACGAGGACGCGCCGCAGGAGGACGAGCCGCTGTGGTGAGGAAAACACACACATACATACATACATACATACATACATACACATACTTACATACATACACATACTTACATACACACACATACACATACTTACATACATACATACATACATACACACACATACATACATACACATACATACATACATACATACATACCACAGACCACTTACCCTATAGACTCCGCATACAAAGGCGCCCCCGTAAGCCATGCTTATGCTCACAGAACACTAATTGGTTGCCATGGTTCTATTGGCGCGCACCACGACGCGCACACTTGATTATTCGTTGACTTTGAACTAGCCAATCACGGTGCACTTTCCGCCCCCCGCGCCCCGCCGTTTTGGCTTAATGAGATACTAGACAAACTGTTCCGAAGCGGAGTCTATAGGGTAAGTGGTCTGTGATACATACACACACACACACACATACTTACATACATACATACACATACATACATACATACATACATACATACATACGGTCACGAGCGTTAATTTGGGACCCATTTCAAGAAAAATGTGCAGAAGTCGTCAATGTCATTAGAGATGTCAAATCATTTGTAACTTTTAGGAAACTCAACCTTAATGTTGTAGAATGTCAGATTGACTTTGGACCTAAGGTGGGTACGAAATTAAATCTCGTGACTGTACATACATAAACTCATGCCTTCGTTCCCCGAGTGGGGTAGGGAGAGCTACAGAATTGCCAACAACTCTAAAAATAAAAGAGATAATTTTGCTTAGTCGTTGAATGTGCAAACTCTTTGGTTAGATGCATGCCTAGGATCAAAAACCAATTAAAACAATAACAAAAGTAAGAAACTACTAGTGCGAATAATCCAACTGTCCGAACGATATAGCTACAAAAAGTAAAAAACACTAGTTCGAGAAATGTAACTTTCCGCACGATATACAGCTATAAAAAGTAAAAAGCAGTACCTAGTTCGAAAATTCCAACTTTCCGCACGATATACAGGTACAAAAAAGTAAAAAGCAGTATTTCAAAAATTCCAACGATATAGCTGCAAAAAGTACCACTTTTAGAGCAACTCTATTAAAAAAAGCACCTCTTAAAGCAAGTTTTGTCCGATATACGATTTTGCGTGCGTGGCTGGTTGGCTAAATATACGTACAGCATGTATTTCTCTATAAAAGTATGTTTATCGTTGTCTTGTACTTATAGTACAGCCTCCCAAAAATGTGGTTTACCATTTCTACCACCCTACGGTTGAAGTTCACGTCATGATTGAACAAGTTCGATTTTCCCTTGCAATAATATTATGACAGTGATAAGTGTCAACCTTACCGATAATAAGATCTCACAGAAACTTTTGTCAAAGCTGGTAGACCACTATCTTGGCCTACCGTATACAAGCCTAGTGGAAGGGCTAGGACATACCTCTTGAAGGCGATCGGCCTTCTCCAATTTCGAGTTTCACACAGCACTTGAATCACAACACTTCATTGCACTCGTGTGTAATTAAATATGATTTGGTAGTCTTTTGTTCAATTGAGCTCTTGAGTTTTTGGTATTTTTCGTTCGCGCGCGCTCGAGTGTTTTCAACTTCTTTTTTTAAATACTGAAGAGAGGTAGCGGGAAGGGGAATAAAGATTAAATCATATTTTATTGGGACAAAAAAAAATGGCATAGAGAAGACAAACGAGCACACAGGCCACCTGAAGTAAGTGGACACAGTGACCCATAGACATTCGCATTCACGAGACTGCAATGCAATCATAAGACTGCAAGCAAATGCGTTGCCAACCCTGAGGACTAAGATGGAATGCCTCTATGCTAGTCATTTCACCGGCTGTCTTATCCCCAACCCGGAACACAACAATGCGAACACTGCTGCTTGGCGGCAGGTTAATGGATAAGATGGTGGTAGCGATCCGGACGGACCCTGCACAAGGTCCTACCAGCCGCAAATTTCTGTCAGATTGTCCCCTGATATTATCCTAACCTACAACTGGATACCTTTTTTGATTGTCCTCCAGGCGAGCTGGCGTGTACACGGCCGAGGAAGCGGTGTCCTCGGCGAAGCAAGCGCTGTGCGCGCTGCAGAGCGCTTACATCGGGCAGATGGGCCGGCTGCGCGTGCTGCTGCAGGTGGCGCGGCTCAAGTACCTGCGCGACCTCAAGGCTGAGAAGGAGCAGTACTGTGAGTCTAACATCATATCATGAGCAGTGTTCGGAATTTGCACGGCAAAACAAAAGACTGTCGCAAATTTACTAGGGTAAGAAATAATTTTTTATCGATATCGAGAATTACTGTGGAATATTTTATAATTTATAATAATATGCAAAAAAAAAACAGTAATTCACAGATTATTATTAAAACTTACTAAACCTGAACAACAAACCGCCTACAATGAATTTTACAAATTTGCCCCTTTGACGTCGAGTGAAGTGGATCGATCATTCAGTGTACATAAATGGCTTTATAGTGATAAACGGAACCGTTTACTCCCAGAGCACGTCGAAAAATTAATGACTATCTACTCTTATCACTATCAGAAACCAAATAAAATGGCATGTGCTGCTGTGTGTACTGATGTGGATTTTGAAGAAGAAATTGAATCTGTTTCGATATAACTTTACACAAACCTAATGTATTTTATAATATATTTATATTTATTTGGTGGACCATTATTTATTTTACTATCGATATCGATGAAAAATTATTTCTTACCCTAGTAAATTGGCGACAGTCTTTTGTTTTGCCGTGAAAATTCCGAACACTGATCATGAGTCAAATCGGAGAAATACTGGAAAAGGGCCGAATCTTAAGTACCCGAAACCGACAGCGTGCATGACTCGATGTATGAATGTGGAAGAAGCGAAAGAAATTTGTCAAGATCGTAGCAAGTGGAAAGAAGTGGTCTCTGCCTACCCCTCTGGGAAACAGGCATGATTTAATGTATGTATGTATGTATGTATCTTACTGTAAAGTCGAAGCTTTGGTGAAGTTAGTAGCTGTAGGTAATTCGGGTAAATCGTCAATAACTGGCCACTTTAAATAAATAAATAAATATAAGGGGACAATCTCACACCAATTGACCTTATCCCAAACTAAGCTCTAGGCTTGTACTATGGGTACTAGACAACGATATAAATACTTATATAGAGAAATATATACTTAAATACATAGAAAACATCCATGACTCAGGAACAAATATTCGCGCTCATCACACAAATATCTGCCCTTACCGGGATTCGAACCCAGGACCGCTAGCTTCGTAGGCAGGGTCACTACCCACTAGGCCAGCGCGTCGTCATTTAGTTACTAGCCATCAAATTAGTAAACATGCTTGGATAGTAATCCGGGTAATAACTCAGGATCTAGGTATTCTAGTTTAATCGCAAAAATGTAAGCAAATCTCTTGCTTGACACATTTTATTGCAAAGTGGTCAGTTGCGGCTACCACCGTCTTATCCATTAACCTACCGCCAAACAGCAGCGTTCGCATTGTTGTGTTCCGGTTTGGGGATAAGACAGCCGGTGAAATGACTAGCATAGAGGCATTCCATCTTAGTCCTCAGGGTTGGTAACGCATTTGCAGTCTTAGGATTGCATTGCAGTCTTGTGAATGCGAATGTCTATGGGTCAGTTTCCACTTCCACTTAACATCAGGTGGCCTGTGTGCTCGTTTGTCTTCTTTGTGCCATAAAAAAAAAGTCACCGTAGGGTGGCCAGTAATAGGCGATTTACCCTACTTGAGTTAAACGTAAACCACGCTTATAGAATATATTGAAGTTTATAGCGCTCGTAGACTCTACCGACGTGTAAAAGAGCGCATGTGGCCTATTTACTGTTTTTTTTTTATTATACAATTACAAGTTAAAGTAAATAACGCAAGTGTGGCCAACCTCATTGTTAACTATAGTGCCTGGCCGTTAAGAAGTCAATCCTGACATCAGTCTGTCGTTTCAGTACAAATGATAACCTCAAACCCAAGAATAGGTTTTAAATTGTCCTGCTTAACGGCCGGGCACTATAAGTGTAAATAAAGTCGATGGAACAAAGTAGGTCGCAAGTCAGCTAAATACTGTATTATGTCAATCCACTTACACTAACACCCGTATTCACAAACGTCACTATGAGGTCTCACAGTGCTCACGAACGCACAGGGTGGTTCAAATCGTGTCAGAAACAAAAGGTCAGTCAAACAGGACCAATCACAAAGCTGTATTGAACGCAGTGCGTTTACTCAGTGAAGGATCCCTTAACCTTTTCAACGCTATGTCAAAAATAAAGTCGTCGCTCACACGCCAAGGACAGCTAAACACCAAAGATAATGTCAACTTTACCTCATAGCCAATCAGGTTTAATTTGCGCTGTCAACCATGACGGAAATATCCGTCGTTGGCGTTGAACCAGTGGTAGATATATCCGTCAATGGCGTGGAAAAGGTTAAGTATTGTTTGTGAATACGGGTGTTAGACTCTTCCTGCTGATATCTCTTCCCGCTCAACCGATTTTCATGACACCTTTTGAACGTTTGTCCACAGGCAGTATCAACGCGCAGGCGCGCAGCGGGCCGACGACGGTGCGCGAGCGCCGGCAGCTCCGCAAGCTGAAGGCCTTCGCCGGGTACCACCGCAAGCATGGCGTCGACGCCGTGCTGGCCAGGAAGCTGCAGCGGAAGAGGGCTAGGGTAAACACTAGCTTTAAAAAAAACTATAGTTACAGACACGCATGTCCCCGCCATTTGTATGGAAAAAGTGTATTTACCGCTGTGTTACCAACTTTTCCTGATAAAATATCAATAAATTTAAAGTGTTTTGTTTTGAACTATTAAATTTAGTTTTTCCAGTTTCAATATAAGTCAAATTTTACGTGAAAAAAATGTCTAAAAATGCCTTTAATTTCACCAATGATTATTATGCGCTTAAAAGTAGAATGACCCCTATACTTTTAGGGATTTAAAAAATGTAAACAAAACAACCACGTGATATAGTTTGTCAGCCAATAGAAGCAGACAGTGTTCTGCTTCTATTGGCTGACGTCAAAGTCGTCGTACGTCAAAGTTCGATAAAGCAGTTTTGATTGGCTGTTTAACAATGTCACGTGGTTTGGAATGTTTACATTTTTTTAAATACCTAAAAGTATAGACTATAATTATAATTTATAAGATATACCAAGATCTGTTCTTAGGAACCGTGTTATCGATTTTATTGACAAAAAAAACTACGTACATAGATTTTAAAAAACTTTCTACTCAGTTCGGGAATCGAGCCAGGTCATATTGAAAAACAAAATTTGTATTATTTTTATTTGGATATTTATTGTGTAGGTCATAACATAAGCAATAAATGTTACTGAAACATGATACACTCGCGGTCAAATAATTCGGGTCAGAGTGCGTTTTTCATACAAACGAGGCTATTTCGAAGCCTTGGTCCCTAGCCAGGGGTTGTTTTGAGTGAGGTTTAATGGTGGATACTCCAAGGTTCAATAGAGGAGGTCAAAAGTTCTTAAGATACCTAACTGATAGCACAATCAGTTGACACCACAGCGAGAGAGTTTGGGTCAGCATTTGGATTTCCTTACATTTTATTGTCGTTTTAGATGTTTTTCTGAAGAAGCACAATTCCGGCGTTAGCCGCAGATTCAATCAGTTGGGTGTCCTAGGCACTCTGGAAGTCCTGTATCGATGCTCGGGGTATCTTTCATTAGATTTCACTACAAGCATCCCCTGGCGAGGAACCAAGGCTTCGAAATAGCCTCGTTTTTATGAAAAACGCACTCTGACCCGAATTATTTGACCGCGAGTGTATCTAAAATGAATAAAATGCATTATATTTCATATCCTTTACTTTAATAGGGTATTTGACAAGAGTGAAATTAAATTGTTTTTTCATTAACAATAGATAAACATTATAAAAATACTAGGAAAATATCAATCTTTTATTTATGTTTTGCTATTAAAATCCAACAATAAGGACGCTGTCTGATTGTGACGTCACAAGATAATAATCCCTATAAATTCCATAGTAACCGAGCTTTTTTGATGTTTCATAAAAATAACCTGATTTGACTTTAGTCAAATAGCGTATTAAATACGTGGGTCTTCGAAATGACACCAGCATTTAATTTTTCAACACCGTGTTTGATTCTTAAACAAAGTAACTACAAGATTTTTTTTATGTATGCAGTTTTTCTGATCACTAAAATCGATGACATGGTTCCTAAGAACAGAACTTTGCATGTCTTATATTAACAGGCTTGCTGCTGTATACCGACCGATCTAAACCACCCAAAAAACTGACTGACATGTCAACGCACAGACCCAACCGTTGGACCTAGAGGCTTGGAGGGAGACTGCCTTCGAAATGTGGTGTTGGCGAAGACTTCCGTATACCGTGGACTGCCATGAGAACCAACAAATCCATACTGTACAAGTTAAAACTCAAACTCAAACTCAAAACTTTTATTGCTTTCATAAAAAACTTACTTAATAAATATAAGTAGGTATAATTTATGAGCCCTGCAAGGGCACTGCAAAATAACACTTAGAGACTAGAAACTAAAACCTAAAACTGACATAATGTATCTACACTTGTTTTGTATACAATAAGAGTTTATTCTATGTATTAAAATATTTATTTACTTATTTATTTCTCACATTTATTTTTAATTTTATTATTATTTCTCCTTGTCATCAAAAAACTCTTGCAGCGTATAGTAGCATTTTTTTGCTAAATAACTAAGTAGTTTTTTTTTAAAAGAATTTACATTTTGTATGTTTGTAATTTAGTTAGGCATCACTAAGCGGCTTTCTGTTATCTATAAAGAGCGCCTTAGGTCACATTGTGCGATCTTCGAAGCACAGTCTGGAGAAGCTAATTATTTTGGGCCAGATGGAAAGCGTGCTCAAAGCTGAGTATCAGCCAGATGGTCTGACGTCGTCAACAAGACAGTGGGCGGCAGCGTGCCCCGGGTGGCTTACTCGGTGTCATTTCACTATCAATAACGTGGTGTTTTGGTTTTCGCTCTTAGTGAATAAATATAAAAATTGTTTATTGCGTATCACATTACAAAAACACAGGTGGAAATACAGGTAGGTAGGTATACATGTGACACCCTGCAAGGGCACAGCAATATAGATCTAGAAGCGCTAACTATATTAAATCAACCTAAGAACATGTACTATACTAATAGCAATATCTTTAATTTGTAAAGAAGTAAACAGTATGTATTATATCATTTTAGAATTAGTATTAGATACATTATTTTTCAGAATGTTGGTTACTCTGGTCTTGATACAAGTTTTAAAGAAAAATGAGTTGTTACTAATTAAGACCCAATTATCAAGAAATCAGTCTGGCCACCATAACGTTCTAATACACATCCGTTAGCTTCACTATTAGAGAATATTTAGCAACAAACGGAACGAGAAAATCTCTTTATTTGTGGCCTAGGCGGTCATTCAAGTGAAGGAAGGTGCCAATTATTAAGAAAATACAAAAGTCCCCGTGTGGTAGCCGGATTAGAATAGTGCCACTCCGTATCTTTCCGTGGATGTCGTAAAAGCCGACTAAGGTAATAAAGGCGTATAGTAAGTACTGTTAGGCGATGGGCTTGCAACCTGTCACTAATACACTGGTAAACATCTCCGCCTAAGTGTGCAAAATGTGGTTACAGAATTATCAAAAAGTATTTATAGTTGTTGGAAATTCTGTAGCTCTACCCCACTCTGGGAATGAAGGTGTGAGTTTATGTATGGTCACGATCGTTAATTTGGGACCCATTTCAAGAAAAATATGCTTGAAGTCGTCAATGTCATTAAAGATGTCACGTCACTTGTATCTTTTAGGAAACTCAACGTTATTGTTGTAGAATGTCAGATTGACTTTGGACCTAAGGTGGGTACCAAATTAAAGATCGTGACTGTATGTATGTATGTTTACAAAAGTTCGATTATCTTGAAAACCACGCAACTTTTACTAAACCTATAAGCGCTTTTTAGTGAGCAGCCTAAGGTGCACTGTCGTTGGAACCTTGATAAGAGTAATGTATAATGTGTAATGTATACACTGGGAAACATCTTAGCCTAAAAGTGCAAAATGTGGTTACAGAATTATGAACAAGTTTTGAGAGTTGTTGGTAATTCTGTAGCTCTGCCTACCCCACTCTGGGAATGAAGGTGTGAGTTTATTTATATATGTATGTATACAAAAGTTCGATTATCTCGAAATCCACGCAACTTTTACTAAACCTATAAGCGCTTTTGAGTGACTAGCCCACAGACCATTTACCCTATAGACTCCGCTTCGGAACAGTTTGTCTAGTATCTCATTAAGCCAAAATGGCGGGGCGCGGGGGGCGGAAAGTGCACCGTGATTGGCTAGTTCAAAGTCAACGAATAATCAAGTGTGCGCGTCGTGGTGCGCGCCAATACAACCATGGCAACCAATTAGTGTTCTGTGAGCATAAGCATGGCTTACGGGGGCGCCTTTGTATGCGGAGTCTATAGGGTAAGTGGTCTGTGGACTAGCCTAAGGTGCCTTGTTGATTGATGGAGCCTTGATAAGAGTGATGTATGTGGTCAGGTGAACGACGTGGTCCACTCGCGGCCGGTGCCGGCGGCGGCGCGCTGCGTGTTCGCGGACGGCGCGCGCTGCGCGGCGCAGGTGCTGCCCGCCTCCAAGCACTGCCAGCGGCACATCCTGCACGACACCCAGCAGGTCCCCATTTTTTATTACTAGAGACCCGCCCTCACTTCGCTTCGGTTGATGTGGGTAGTGTAGTGAAATAAGGTTGTAATGCGAAAATAGACCTTATTTCACTGTACCCTTTTAGGTTATACGTCGCATTTGCTTTTAAATACTTTTAATATTTTAAATTTAGAAGCAAATGGTTCGATAGAACAGCGGTTGTTTATTTTTGTGATTTACTGTCATTAAGTAAAAAAAGAAATTCGTCCCAAAATGACCAAAGTGAGTGTGAGTGAGGAATTTTGACCAAAGTGTAAATCTGATAAAATGTAATTATGACCAAATTTATTTTCGTTAAAAATTATTTAAGTCTGAAATGAATTATGTCCATTATAAAAAATGTGCAAAATTTAATACGCACAAAGTGAATATTGTCTAATTTTATTTGAGACCGTAATGTAAATTTAAGTACAAAACGAATTACTTATAAGTGAACATAAATACAAATGGTTATTATTCCTGTCGGCCTACATTAATTTTGGACAAGTTTACCAGAGGACTTGATTCTATTTTGGACAATATTCTGGATGGAAAACTATCCTAATAGGTATATTTCAATTTGGCATTTTTTCCGATTTGACGACTAATTCTCTGTGAACGAATTTTGTACTTAATGACAGTAAATCATTTTTGTTTAGTTTTCAGGAGTCGCTCCTAGGCCTGTGGGCCGGGCGCATCGCATGTGCATATTTATAACCAAGAACAGTGAAATAAAATATTAGTTGTGAAGTTTGTGTTTATAATCGAAACCACCACCATTCTCTATATGGTGGAGGTGCAGTAGCCTTCCTCGATAAATGGGCTATCTAACAATGAAAGAATTTCTCAAATCGGACCAGTAGTTCCTGAGATTAGCGCGTTCAAGCAAACAAACAGACTCTTCAACTTTATAATATTAGTATAGATAACGGAAAAAGGTTATGTTTTCATATTTTAAACACTGATGTAAACTGTAAATGCAAACAATGCACATTAAAATATTTTACGTAACACCTGGCCATAATGTGAGTTTTATCGCACGCTGCGCGCACGGTAAAACTCGCATTGTGGCCAGATGAAGACGTAAAATTGTGTACTCATCACGGGCAGTAAAAAAGAAAACCCTCTATCGCATATTTACAACCCTCGCCTACGGCTCGGGTCTCAAATACCTGCGATTTCGGGCTTTCTTTCTTTTACAGCCCTTGTTAAGTAATGTACTATTAAAGAATTCACGTTTTTTGGCACAATTATATTTTATATTAAGATACGTCATCTGCTCGCAAAAGCGTTCTTCAAAAAGGAAGGTAATTTACAAATTTTACTAGATACCGAAATGTAACAAATATATTTCATAAAAAAAATCTTCTTGAGTTATTGGAGGCTGTCGAAATTATACTGTAACTGTAAAAGGAAGAAAGGATGTTTCATTTCATTCCTAAGTACTGAAAATATTTTTTACATTTTGTTTTCATCTCGCCATAATTTGTTTAATTTGCACCGGCGTCATTATTACCTGTGAAACATGAAATACACAATTAGATATTGCGTGAGTGCGATAAAAATGGGTAGCTACATGGCAACTTCGAGAATGGCATGCAATTTGAAATAACTATTTATCTCTTTTTAACAATATTTTTAGCGATTGTCATCTTATTCTGTAGAAATATGGTAACGTAGCACTCAGTAATTGGCGACGGGTTATAAATGCGTTCAGTATAAGCATAACGTATCGAAATATAAAATATCATTGGTTTAGCACCAGTTCTGGTGACAACACACACTCATCTCGTAAACTACTATTATCTATACTAATATCATAAAGTTAAAGAGTTTGTTTGTTTGCTTGAACGCGTTAATCTCAGTAACTCTGATTTGAAAAATTATTTCATTGTTAAATAGCCCATTTATCGAGGAAGGCAGGCTGTGTATCATACTCGCATAAACCGAAGCGAAGCGAGGGCGGGTCGCTAAAAAATATTGCTGCTAGTGGCTAAAGAGCTTAAACGCCACATGATCTTTTTTCACAGCTAGGAATAACGCAGTTGCAAAGTCATGTCATTCCGACCAGTCCATAGCAAACACTGACAGCATTATTTTCTCAGTAAATAATCGAAAATAAAAATTGCTTTGAATAAGCATGACTTTCTTCAATACACTTAAAAAAGTTCCTCTTGTCAATAAGTATCTCCCCCCCCCAGGTGCTGTTCGTGGCGTGCGGCGACCCGCGCGGCCTGGCGCCGTGCCGCGAGCCTCTCGCGCGCCTCCCACTGCCCTCGAGCGCCTGCCGCCACCACACCATGCCACCGCACTACACCGTCTTCACGCTTAAGGTACATACTGGCGTAATTAGTGACAGGTTGCAAGCCCATTGCCTAACAGTACTACAAGCCTTAATTCCCTTAGTCGCCTTACGACTTCTACGGGAAGACATGGAGTGGCACTATTCTATACCGGCAACCACACAGCCGCCCGTGCATAAACCACCAAAAAAGTAAAGCACCAGTATATTTTCAAATTATTAATCATTAACACTGTTTTAGTGTTTAGTACCTATTTTTTAACTTCTAAAATCTAAGGTTACCAACCCCCTATTTCACCATATTGACAAGTGACAGGTGACAATTCAGTATACATTGCAAAGTTAACACGCTGATACATCACTGGGTTTCACTTATGTGCGCTGCGCAGTGGACACTGAAATGTCACCTGTCATTGTCATAATGGTAAAATAGGGGGCAGGGCAGGGCTTGGATACCGGTTAAATTTTTAAACCGTTGTTATGTACTTGACGCAAAACCTTTTCATTTCGGTTTCAACCTTTATATACAATTATTTTCGAATTAACCGGTTTCTAGCTAAAAACCCGGTTAATACAGACGGGTACCGCGTGCTTCTTCACATCACAAGTCAAACAAACAAATTGTAACGAAAGCGTTGGAATTATAAACGATAAAATAAAGTTTTAAACGTTCACGTTTTCTAGAAAAAAACTGAGTTAAACCGAAATAAACCGGTATTAACTGGTATTTTGTAAACCGGTTTCGGGCCATGGAGGTTACTTAAGTTTACGATTAATATTAAATAACAGTAATATCCGTTTTTTGAATATCGATGCGCACAACATGGTTACCCATACTATAGCAATATTACGCATTTGAAATGCTGTACTATAATACTACCATTATCACTTACAGAAAGACGACTCTGACAGCGAGGAATCCCACACAGAATCCGAAGCATCACAGGTCGAGGAACCACCTCTAGCTCCAGCTGCAGCCACAGCCACAGCCACAGCCACGGCCACAGCCACATCCACATCCACAGCCACAGCCACGGCCACGGCCACCATCGACGTCGCCGAGTTCCAGTGACAAATGTATCCGGACCAGCTGGAGCTCGAGATAGCCCCCAGTACGTTTACTGGCGACTAGAGAGCTGCAGCACTGGTCCTCATCATCATCCTACACCAGGACAGCTGGACATCTGCCACCGGCCACAGAGACCAGCGACGACCCCAGTTCCAGTGGCAGATGTACCATCCAGCTGGAGCTCGAGATAGCCCCCAGTACGTTTACTGGCGACTAGAGAGCTGCAGCACTGGTCCTCATCATCATCCTGCACCAGGACAGCTGGACATCTGCCACCGGCCACGGAGACCAGCGACGTCTCCAGTTCCAGTGACATATGTACCAACCAGCTGGAGCTCGAGATAGCCCCCAGTACGTTTACTGGCGACCAGAGAGCTGCAGCACTGGTCCTCATCATCATCCTGCACCAGGACAGCTGGACATCTGCCACCGGCCACGGAGACCAGCGACGTCTCCAGTTCCAGTGACATATGTACCAACCAGCTGGAGCTCGAGATAGCCCCCAGTACGTTTACTGGCGACTAGAGAGCTGCAGCACTGGTCCTCATCATCATCCTACACCAGGACAGCTGGACATCTGCCACCGGCCACGGAGACCAGCGCCGACCCCAGTTCCAGTGGCAGATGTACCATCCAGCTGGAGCTCGAGATAGCCCCCAGTACGTTTACATTGTAAGCACCGGTCAGCGCACCCCACTGAACAGTGAAATTATCAACATTTTATTCGATTTTGAACGCCAAGAACCACTAAAGTGGTCGTGTACTATCGTGCCTACGACGCCATCGACGCATATAGTGGTCACAGATACAGTGCAAAATAGACCAGAGTATTTGTGACGTAAGGTTGACATTAGCTGTGGTTTTCAGCTGTCATTGGCGTGTGAGGACGATGATTGTATCAAGTCAAAGGCGTTCAAAGGGTTAAAAATCTAAAAGGTTTTAATTTTTCCAATCCCAATGAACCAATAAACCATAAACATTCATAAAGAATGAAACGTCATAAACCCGTTCTAAATTTGAATTTGACGTTTTACGCGCCATTTTGATACTACAGTCGACGATTGCAAGTGCATGAAAATTCGGACAAAAAAAACAGTTGGGAAAAGAAATTCGGACTTGTGATAATATTCATTTATAGTATTTATTAGTATTATGAAAGCGTATGTTTACTAGTTTTTCCATGTCAAAACTGTATTTTTACACAAATAGTCATAGTTGTAATTCTGTAGCTCTCCCTATCCCACTCTGGGAAGGAAGGCATGAGTTTATGTATATTGGTAGTCATAGTGCCATCGTTATCAACGAAATCAACGCGTGGCTTAATATTATAGGTTTCCAAGAATAATATTTAATCGTATGTAAAATATTTTTTGTAAAGATCTAATTGTAAATTGCTGGACATATTTGATGCATTTAGTAATTGTAATTTAATTGTAAGTTATTACGTATTTCTAGGTCTGTGTGTTATTTTAAGACAGAATACCAAATTATTATTGTACCTTATGAAAGAGAAACTCAATAAAAGAAGTTAAGAAAATTTGGTTTTATGTTTAACTAGCGACCCGCCCTCGTTTCGCTTCGGTTTATGTGATAGCCTTCCTCGATAAATGGGCTATCTAACACTGAAAGAATTTTTCAAATCGGACCAGTAGTTCCTGAGATTAGCGCGTTCAAGCAAACAAACAAACTCTTCAGCGTTATAATATTAGTATAACGGGTGATAACAAAAAAATGAGAATTAATTTCAAAGGCAATAAAAAAGCCGTTTTATATTTTTTTGAGTAATGACTTTTTATTATGAAATATACACAAAATAACTATATACAATATGATCAGTGCACATTACTATATGGTCCATGATCAGCTCGCTGCTTAAATGCTAAAGCGCCTCAAAACAAAAACAGACATAGTTTGATTTAAAACTTAAAGTATATAGCATTCCGAATTTAAATGCAACACAAACACATTTTGATTTGAGGCCCTTTAGTATTTAAGCAACGAGCTGTTCGCCGCAGCTTGGACATAATGCTCGAACAAGACCGCTGGACGGCATTCGTGTCCATTTTCCGTACGCATGCCTTGATCCTTTTTATCAACTGGGCACAATTTTCAGCCCTCCAGTTATTCTTGTACACCAACGAGCTTAAATACCCGAAAAAATCTTCGATTGGCCGACATTGTGGGAGATTTGTCGGATTACGGACTTTTGGTACAAATGGTATATGATTGGCGTCCAGGTATTGTAATGTTTTTTTTGCGTAATGTGATGATGCTTTGTCGGGCCAAAATATATATTGTCCATCAGAGTGATATTTTTTAATAAATGGCACCAGTATTTTTTTCAAGCATTCGCTCTCATAGACATTCTGGTTCACAGCTAAACCACTAGGTTTGAACCACAGTTTAGAAATACCCAAATTTGCTCAAACTTGTGCTTATATTTGTGTTTTATATTGTCAGGTGCTGTAGAACTGTCTGTGGTATAATATCGGTCATTTCCTGGTATGTGTGTTTTGCTCAAAGGGAAATAACTTTCGTCGTCAAGAATGAACGATTTCCCTTTGTAGTTTCGAGTCATCCAGCGACATTGAGACATAATGGTTAATTTTTGGTCCTCAGTACCTATATTCCGGTGCTCTCACCTTTTTTCGGCATTCCAAACCTACCTTTTTTAATGATCGGCAAATGTAAGGCTGGGTACATTTAAATTTTCTAGCGGCATCACGTTGGCTCATAGCATCGTTATTATTAAAGGTGCTATGGAGTATGATCAACTTCCTCTTGGTCATAATTTTCGCCGGACGCCCGCTGCCACTTTTGAGAATTATCGCCATGGATGTAAGGATTCTGTATATAGTAGATACTGGTACTTTTTCTTTCTTGAAATGGTCCACTGTATACTTTTTCCCCTCGTTTATGTTTAAATTATAAAAATTTACAATACGTTTTCGTAGTACTTCTTGTCTTGACGCCATTTTGTGAAAACAAAAGAAAAAGAAAAAAAAAAAACAAAGTTTATGAACCTCAAAAGAGGCAACTTCAACTTTCAGAACAACCTTTTTGGTTTCAATAACTAGATAATATTTTTAAAGCTTTATAAATATATTTTCATTTTTTTGTTATCACCCGTTAGATTATTTTTGGGTCAAGAACCCGAAGGTACAGCTGACAGCTGTTTAAATCGTGCTTCGAAAGTGAGTAGACGGGTCGGAAGGGGCCGCCGTAGGCGTACTTTTTCGAGTCAAATCGGAGAAATACTGGAAAAGGGCCGAATCTTAAGTACCCGAAACCGACATGCGTGCATGACTCGATGTATGAATGGGGAAGAAGCGAAAGAAATTTGTCAGGATCGTAGCAAGTGGAACGAAGTGGTCTCTACCTACCCCTCCGGGAAACAGGCGTGATTTAATGTATGTATGTATAGAAATCATCGGTCAGTAGGACTACGCAAAAGATAATTCATCGCTGCGACATGTTTGATAGAATGTTTATTAATTTTAGCAGACGCCAGTTCTTTCGCAAAATGCAACAAACAATGTTATGTAGAACTACACAACTTTTTGGAGTATTCTTGCGTTTCCAGTAACGGCGGTCCACCGCGATATACCGCAGTCATGTCGCCAGTGTCAAGTGTGTAGAGTAAATTAGTAAACAGAATAAATCAAAAGTCCAATAAAGGATCTAATAGGCGCCCCAATCTTAGTCCGACTGACTCTAACGCAGCTGTTACAATAAGGGCGATTGTGCACTACAAGAAATTTTACCGTCCGGCAGTCCGATTTTTTACGGTAACACCATTGATGGTAACACAATAAATACTAAGCCATAAAGACTAGTTTGAGCAAAATCGGATTACCGGACCGTAAAATTCCTTGTAGTGCACAATCGCCCTAAAAATGGAATACAGTTCCGTCGCTAAATCGCGCTCGTATACTGATACTTGCGATAAAAAAAAACTGCAGCAAATGTAAGTACCGTAAAACGTAAATACGGATTAAGGGCTAAATAGGGATGTGGCGACATAGCGACATCTAACGGCAAACATGTACCACCAACTCGCCAGCGCCAACAGCGCCACAGCGTCAGACAGCGGAACTAAAGTGGTCTACATCGCGCTAGCGAAATTTCTTCAGTCAGTTGATATATGTAGCACTTCCAACTTCATCCCAATGGACTTCGGTCCCCAGGCATAACACCCGACTGGAGAGAGATCCCTCTAGTGTCCTCTCTTCCTACAGGGAACATAACCTTAAAATGAAGCATATGTTACTAATTTATAGGACTGATATTTCCAATAGACAACGTTATTCTCCATTTAATACTTGTTCTTATCTGTAACAAGTTATGGTATTTTAGGTTGTGTTCCTACTTACCCCTTAATCCATATTTACCCCGATTTACACTTACCTAAGTAAGGGGAACACAAATAAAACAAGTCTTGCTTTCCATTTTATATGCACCACATCAAAATACATTTTATCTATATTAGAATCAATATTATAAGTATAACTAATTCACGTTATATTGGCATTTCAATAGATAACAAAGTAAATATATGGAAGTATAAAGGAATGTTTGTTTACTATATTAGAGGAATTCTTTCTGAAGTTTTCAGGCTAAAGTCACATCGGAGGAGGCAGCTTAGCTAACGCTAGTAGATAAACGACAGGCTATGGCGCCGGCAACACCAAAGTGTTTCTACATCCAGTGTGGTTTTAGCCTAACTTACATATGTTTATATCAAGGATAATTTACCCTAAAATTTTAAATAAAAATTAGTACTTAATGATGTTATACCATTAATTGGCCTGTTTCACAATAGACAAGTAAATTTATCTCTCATTTAAAGTTCGCTGTCTCATCTATTCTCGTATAAGGAAGAGAAGGGGCTAAATTTAACTATTAAATAAGCTTTACTTGTCGATTGTGAAACCGGCGGTAAGTACCTCAATATTTACTAGATATACAAATAAAAATGGACAAAATTGTGCTACTCGTATAATAACAACCAACGGTGTACAAAATCGCGTCATGTCATGTAGTAGGTAATGATGCCTGAAATGATCCGAACAACAAAAAAAGATTGGTTAAAATAACAAACATTAAAAAACAATACAATCGAATTGAGAACCAACCTACTTTTTTGTTTTGAAGTCGGTTTTTTGTTTTAAATAAATAAAATTAAATCATAAATCGATATCGGTTTTACAATGTTTGCTAAATATCTGGGCGAATCAACTTTTAAAGTAGGTACTCCCCATTTATCAACATTTTTCACAAATTGTGTTAAAAAAAATAAAAAAAATTGCTAACCATGTAACCATGGCTTACACGTTTATTAAATCAGAAAAATAAGCTAACATTTGAAATTATTTTATTTCAAATAATACAATTTTAAATATGATTATAGTTGGTAACGCAGGGGACGGTGTTGTCCCTAAGTTTTGTATGAAAACTGTGCATTTTCGTCCGAGTTACCAGGTTTTTTTCGAAGATTAAAAAATATTTGAAATGTTTAAATTAAAGGTCTCTAAATATGATCGTCGGATTTTAATATTCATACATCATTATTAACCACAAGTCAACAGGAAAGTTTTAAGTTTGAGTACCTTGAAAGTTGTTTCACCCATCTACATCTGTTTACGAGTAAAAAAGACCACAGATCAACAGTTTCGAGACAAAAATGTACACTTGACAATATCCTCTGTACACAAGTAGATCAACGCCAAAAAAATTATTAAAATATTTTTTTTATTTCATTTTTTAAAACCAATATACAAAAGTCATGATAAAACCGGAAGACGTTTCCAATAAAATTATACTATTAACAGTACTAAATTCAATTGATAAAATGTATTTATAATAAATAGTATATGAACTACTTCAGCGTTTTGAGAACTATGTCTATTGGCAGCGTAAGATTAAGGTTGTAAATGCAGTTAAAAATAGTTATTAGGTATTCTAATTTAAACAGGCACAAAAGAGTTTGATAAAAAATAATAACGTTTTTGTAATGAAATTGACATGATCCATTTTGTATTCAGTTCCAACAGTAACCACATCAAATTCCTTTTAGCTAAGTTATATCTACTCAGAGACAGTATTTATTAAATTAAGTAATAAACAGAGCTCGGAAAGGGTGAGCTGTTTTGAGAGTTTGCGTAACATGGACATACCCTGTCAATTTGATGGTAGTCGTTCCATGTGTAATTTAATAATTAAAGAAATGATTCTGCCGAACACAAGTGAATTAGAATCTGCGGAATGTGAATGAATTTCAAGCTTTAATTTATGATATATACCTCAAAGTCAGTGTCAATCAAGTCTCTTATACATTCTCAATTGAAGGGCTTTTAACAAAAACTAATATTTTTGGTGAATTTACCTCATCATAATAAATCGTTTTCATTTGTTTTAATATTTATATTACGGGCGTATCCATATTTACATCTACACATGACATTAATGACATAACATAAGAATAGCTCACCATTTTCGAGCTCTGGTAATAAAATAAAATAAAACATTTATTAATAAATAGATTTATCTCGTCAATTAAAATAAGTAAATGTAAAATCAGTTTCGACGTTGTCCCAAGGGTCTAGTTGCGAATCTTTGCGTTTTTTCGTCATTTCTTCTTTTTCAGCTGCTTGGCTTTCTTTTTCTCCTCTCGTTTGACTTCTTTCTCCTTTATCGATCTGTAGAGCTTGTAACCGAAGAATACTGGAAAGATAAATAAATTTATTAGATATTGTTTAAGAAAAAAGGGCGAGGCACGAGGGACGTCGTTATCAAAGATTTTATATGTTTTATACACGAACCCTGCACAAGGTCTAACTTCACTTTTTGATGTCAAACTTACTTGGGGCACGTTTTATAAAGCTTCAAGTAACAATTGTACATAAACTGGCAACACTGCTCAAATGGCTGGTCGTCATTGGTCGAAATTGTGTCAAATGGAAAATTGTAATTTGTAGCTTTATAAAAATAATAATTGGACATCATTTATATTAACTCTTATGCTCCTTCTGTCTTGAAGGTACCTCGATGATACCATATTATTGTATTGTCATTGGCAATTTTATTTAATTTAATTTTGAAATCAACTCAATGATCTGGAGGGTTAAAATTTATTTGTATTGGCCGTTTTTTAACCCTTAGGTGCATACAGTATCAAAAATGATACCTTGTCTTTCTCCACCCAAAAATCTTTTTTTTTTCAATATGGGCACGTTCTAATAGCTGAATTTAGTTACCTTTGCTCAAATATAATAAAAAAAAAATAGAACTGTCAACCACAGGGCAGCCGTTTTTTATACAAAGTGTCAAAAGTTTGAATTGTGCGGTTACTTGTTGCGAGAGTGAAATTTGAAGTTTGAATTTTTGTCTATCTGGTGAATCACCTGGTATTTTCAATCGGAAAAATCTGTATAAGGAAGGTTAGTATTTATATTTATCGTTTATTACATGCGTTTTTGTTAGATTGATGTCATTATAAATATTTTATTGAGTTTTAAGTTGGTATCGAAAACGATACTCCATGCAACAACGTCTTTTTTTCGTGGTATAAAAAATGATACTCCATGCATTACGCTTAGTTTTTCTACTCGCATGGTTTATAACACTTTTTTGAGTTTGTTCGTATTTTACTAATATTTTGCATGTGGTTTTGGTGTATAAATAAGCTTAAATTTTTCTGCAGCATGGGTCGTCATAGAGCATTGAAAGATAAGGACATAGAAGAATTGTTGGCACAGTTAGAAGGTGAAATTAGGCGACTTTAGAGCAGACTTAGCAGACATTCTATGCAAGTACGGGACCATTTTACTTCCAACGAGAGGACTCCCAAGCAAATAGTCCTATATATGCCCCACCCCCCAAACGAAGAAATATTCTGCAACATATGCCCTCACCAGATATACGGTTTGACAGAGTTGGGCACATTCAAAAAAAGGGGGATGAATGGATGAAATGTATGAAGCCGGGTTGCAAACTACTCAGTAGCACACATTGCAACAAGTGCAAAGTGTTTTTATGCTCAAAAAAGAACTCCGATTGTTTTAATGACTTCCATTTGTAGTTGTATCTGTTTTTTTTAGGATTGTATTTCTAAAGTTGATTTTTTGATGACTACCTAATATGTAACAAGAAGTATATTTTTTAAGTGCTTACTCCATGGAGTATCAAATTTGATACCAAGTATTTTTATCAAAAAAAAAATGAAAAAAAAATGACCAAGATTTTTTTTATTATTTTTCCCAGCATTTACGTATTTTTTCCCATCACATATATTATTTTTGTAAAAAATAATTAAATCATGCACCTAAGGGTTAAAACATTGTACATAGTTAACGGACAGTTAAGACTGCGCCGAGCAAACACCGAGCGTCTAGTGGCGCCCTCATTACTATTATTGTGTTTTCTAATTAACTAAATAATTTCCTTGGAATAAGACGAAATGTTTTTGTAGTGCAAGTAAAAACACGATTTATGGGATACGTAACAAACTTTAATAACTATTACCCTTTGAGTAGTCAGCTTAACGGGAAAATTAAGGTGGCCACTTTTTTCCGTTTAGTTAATAACTCGAAGTTGAATTGTTATTAAACTATATGATATACCCTATAAGTTGTGTTTTCATTTGTAGTACAAAAACATTTCGTCAAATTTCAAGAAAATACATTTTTTTATTAGAAAACACAATAAAAGTAATGAGGGCGCCACTGGACGCTCGGCGTTT
The DNA here is from genome assembly GCA_963966035.1 of Acleris laterana. Taxonomy (NCBI): domain Eukaryota; kingdom Metazoa; phylum Arthropoda; class Insecta; order Lepidoptera; family Tortricidae; genus Acleris; species Acleris laterana. The sequence continues at coordinate 6,565,864 of OZ014465.1, read as the reverse complement.
GCTCGGCGCAGTCTTAAAGCCTCAATTGAAATCTTTATTTTTTATCCATTTCGTAACGAAAATGACTACAAAAGTGAAAATTTTAATCAGGTTAACTTCGTTACGAAATAGAAAAATCAAGATTTTAATTGAGGCTTTAACAGTACCGTGTATTTTTCTTAAAACGTCCCGTTTACGTAAGCTGTGATTACTTAGCCAACAAAGTTCCATTTTGATGTTAGAACGTTGTTTACTATATAATACAAATACAAGTAAGAATAAACAGTTTAGGTCGATTCACGATGCCATGAATAAAACCAACGAAACTTATGTCAGCTACACATTGTGTGCAAACCTGTAGGTAGTAGTTTATTTAAAAATACACTTGTATACTTCCATTCATTCATTCAATCCATTTTCACCGCTCTTAAAGGCCTTATATAGTTTCAAACGTACAAGTAAAGCTAATAATAAGCTTGTTAAAAATAAGCAAAACCAGCACCGAATTTAACAAACGTCTTTACTTTATGTACGTGTGTATTTATATGTACTTAGTTTATATATGTGTAAGTAGATTTTACCATAAAAGAAGTGTTTCTTGTAGTTTGAGTTCTGCAGGAATTAGTTTACACCGCCTGCCATGTTATTTTTATTATTTCTCTGGCTCAGTTTATCTGGAAGAGATCGCTTTTTAGCTGTAAGACAACAGGCGGGTTGTATACCTACCTATAGTGAAAATGTACTGTTTCATGTTTTATTTTTTTGGTGTTCAATAAAGAGTATTATTTGTATTGTCTTGGGCATGTTCAACTATCAAAACTTGAAACGCCGGGCTATCCCAGTTGTCCACACCCTCGAAATTATGTGGACATTTCACACTTTTTAATTTGACCCAACTGTGTTAGTTTTTAGTTAGATTTTATTAATATATATTTTAATAGATATTAAACTAACACAGTTGAGTCAAATTAAAGAGTGTGAAATGTCCACATAATTTCGAGGGTGTGGACAACTGGGAATAACCCAAAACGCCTAATGATGTTTTGTTTACGGCGATTATTTAATTACAAATGTCACAATCGACAGAAAAGTCATTAAGATGCAATCATCGATAAAGTTACATGTTAATAATCAGTATAAACGACTTGGCGCGTTATTATTACTTATTTTATTACGAACAAGTACAGCCTGCAACTGTACTTTTGTTTTTTCCATTGTTTTATTGTTTTAATTTCGAGATTTTAATCTTAATTAGCCGGCTATCATAGTTTGATAAGAATAGCTTGAATCTCGGGGGGACGAAAGGATTTTTTCACGCCCGATTCATTCCAGTATAAAAATATAATAATATAAATATATGTAGTGTATTATAGTGTATCCATCCGTGGAAATAGCAATAAACTCTCTATTCTATCAAATAGCGAAATATTTTCTATACTAATATTAAGTATAAAGAAGTAAAGTTAGTGACGTTGTAAGGGGTAATCTTTGGATCTACAGAACCGATTTTGAAAATTCTTTTACCAATAGAAAGCCACGTTATTTGCGAGTGTCATAGGCTATATATTAATCCGAATAAATGTTTATTGCCCTTCGAAGTGGGCACGGGAACAGCTACTATATTATATATATATATATATATATATATACCTTAGGTACAGTCGAACTCATAAGTAGCTGCTTATTACCTTGTCACAATAACGAATTAAACTGAGAGTGGTTTGAATTTAGTATAACAATAGCTGCGACAAGGTACTAAAATGTTCAGTTATTTAAAAGTAAGTAAGTAAGTAAGTAAAATATTTATTTTCCAAAAATACAGTGCAAATATCAATAATACCTTTGACCCCACACTAGGCTAGGCCTGTGTCGTGGTTATGAGTTTGACCGGACTAACACATATACAAACTAGAATTGTTAAAAGCTTTATATATACCTAATGGCGAGTTTGGGCCTGCGACCTTAGTCAATATACGCGTTTTAATATTATCAAATTCTGATCCACCGGCTATAATTTGCTAAGGAATTGAGAGAAGTTGTTTCAGTCCTAACAGTTTCAACGTACCTAAGAGTATCACGAAAAGAAAAATAGCCCCGCCGACCAACATCAAATGATATTTGATCGCATCTTGAATAGCTTCTTCTAGGCCGCTCATATCCAAAGCATTGGAATCTTTCAGTTTTAAAGCAATTTTGCTCGCTAAAGCCTCCTTCATTTTACTTGTAAACTCTTCCCTCTCCTCGTCACCCATAGAGTTAAACTTCTCTATAACATCTTTTAGTTTCTGTTGGACGCTTTCCGCTTCCTCGTCTTCCGGCACTTGGTCAATCATTTTATGAAGCATAGACATCACGTCTAGGTTTTTAATTGATTCGGAGAGTTTTTCGCCAATGGCGGCGGCGATGTTGACCTGTGGCGCCTCGACTTCCAAATCCATCGCTTCGTCGGCCATTTTGCTGTTTTTGGCGGGAATGGAAAGTTTACCTTTTTAATTGTTATGGATGCGTTCAAAATTTCAAATTATTTGTATTGTAAAATACGTTCAGAATTTGTAAGTTACTTGTTATAAGTAAATGATAATTATTAAATATATTTTGTAATTTATATTGTTATTTTGTAAGATAACTTACCGCCGTGTAATCTAGTCGACACCTTTAGATAAACTAATAATTTATCAAAGGAGAGTGATTTATTAAAACGTTGCAGCTCAATTTAATAAACAGATAACAACATGTTACAAAGTATAATGAACCTTCACCGATCACTTTACAGTACACAATGCTGTTATCAAATGTTATACCTATTCGTTTAATATAATAATATAAATCATTATCTGTTGCTATAATAATATGTACTTATTTACAAAAGCGAGCTATCTCTTTCACTCGTATAAATGGTAAATACATGATAATTTGACACGTATTAACCTAGTCCCCAATGAATTTCTAGAGTTGTATTTGTATCTACATAGTCATAGAAGTGTGTCTATAATAAAACCAATTTTAAGCAAGTTTAACTTTTAGTACGTGTATATAGATCCTACATAAAAAACAGATTAAATACATAAAATTGTGTTCGCATAAAACCCTGCCGGATTAAAATAACGTATCAAACGTCGTGTCAATTCGACTGGGTTCTATCCGGGGGTACGTGAATACGTCTCGTTGGCTGTGTTTTTAACTGGCTCGCTGATACCATATCGCAATAAACACGTAATACATAATATAATATCTGATATCTGGCGTAGATTTGCGCAAGTCCAACGTGGCCGATACTGTACAGATATCATATCTCGCACAATTATGTTTTTTGGAACGACCCATGTCAGTTCTTAGCGGTTTAAATTATGATTTCAGCTTTTAGGTTCCGTACGAAAAATAATAACATTCTGTCAAAAAATAAATTTTTGTTACAATCTTTTATTGCCGACTGGTTTTTGTTTGCACAGTCGTCATCTACTTGTTAAGACGATTTTAACAAACCCTAACGACGGGTTTATCATGTGTAATTTAGGAGTTCCTATGGCCACTCTGAGTCTCCATCATCAGACCAGCTCGATGGTACTATATTATTGTATTGTCATCAGAACTAAAGGTGTATGCAAATTTTCAGCTTCATCGGAGACCGGCAAGTGGGTCAAATATAACTTTCAAGATTTGACCCTTACATACATACATTGCAAGTTAAATAAAAGCTTTTAAAAAACTGGAGAAGTGCTATTACTTGGGTCCAGAGTTTCGTACATTTTATTATTTGTACAGAGTAATTTGTAATTTTATACATACATATTTGATATAAAGATTTTAAGAGGGCATGGTAGGGTAGGGCTCATTTGCAGAAAAAAATACCGATATCAGTAGTTCCCGAATGTTAAACATTTAATTTTCGAGTTTAAGATTTAGTTTTTTTTTGATATTCCAAAATTACATGGATCAATAACTCAGGGCCAGCTTCGCAAGCAGAATATAACATCTTATATTAAAAAAAGGAACACGCAAAGCACGCCAAGTGTATGCACAAACATCCATCGCACTCGCACACGTGGACGTGTACATGAGGAAAAGAGACGGACGATTATCATGAAACCCACTCTGAAAATCGGGACAGTCTCTCTTTTATTACCTAGTAACATTTTAACACGTCTAATTTCTTTATTTAAACTCACCAAGTTGCGCCAATAACGTATCCACCAGCAATAATAGATAAGGATGGATTATAATCCAAAATTGGGAGCAAAAATATCTGACACGCTCTTATACCTCTAGTAATAGAGACATGTCAGATATTATTGCGTCCGATGTTAGATATTATATTATTGCTTGTGACTGTAGGTATAGTCTTTATTATTTCTAGCGAGCCGATCTTCTACACAAAGGCCATTGTTTGTGTACAATACTATTATCTTTCTTTGTGTCCGTAACCGCAAGCCGATTACATACAAAAAAGTTAGAACTACATTGAATGTCCATAGAATTATCAACCCTATCCTCTAAGTCAGTAGGTTTAAAATGTAAAGTGTCAGGATACAGATATGTCTTTATTATTTGAACCGGTCTTATTCCCTACACAATACAACCATCTTCTCTCGCCAGGGTTGTACTTTACATTTTAAACCTACGGACTAAGAGGATAGGGTTGATAATTCTATGGACATTCAATGTAGTTCTAACTTTTTTGTATGTAATCGGCTTGCGGTTACGGACACAAAGAAAGATAATAGTATTGTACACAAACAATGGCCTTTGTGTAGAAGATCGGCTCGCTAGAAATAATAAAGACTATACAGTCGGCCAAAAATGTGGTCTACCAAGTTCATTTTCACGTCATGCTTTAACGTGTTAATATAGTATTGTTTGTAACTCGGCCGCCATTACTATCAAGTAAATAAGGGCTATCGTAACGACAATACGATAACACGTCAAAGGCGATATGGTTTTACCGTATAGAATAGCCTTGTATGTTGGTTCACTGCAATAACTAATAACATGAACATGACACAAAAAAAACCGCATCCAAATCGGTTCATCCGTTTACGAGCTACGGTGCCACAGACAGACACACACACACACACTTACACATCAAACTTACAACACCCCTCTTTTTTTGCGTTGGAGGTTAAAAATACAAAAGCACAAGTTTGAAAACTTTACTTTTTTTGGGCTCCACAGATAGATAAAAATATATCGTCTACTAGCTTCTGCGCGCGACTTCGTCTGATTACTGTTATAGGTACAATCGACGCCATAAATATGTTTACACTTTAGTACCTCGTCACTTTACCCGCGATGACAATTACAAATGGCAGTTTAAACATGACGCTAAATAGACAAGGTACTAAAGTGTTAACATATTTATGGGGTCGACTGTACCCTCGGGTAATTTTTTTCGAAATGAATAGTAGCCTATATATTCAAGGTATAGCTATAGGTATAGCTATCTCCATTTCAAATTCCAACCCGTCCAGCCGTTGCAGTGTGAACGACACTCTAACCCGCAAACTTTCACGTTTATAATGTTAGTAGGATATTATAAAATGCAAAAGTGTACTTGTTTGTTAGTTCCAGTCGGACACCTCAACCGATCGACATGAAACTACAGAGATCTTGAGACAAATTTAAGGTACTTTTCTATGCGGACGGAGTCACGGACCAAAGCCAGTATAATCAAAAATAACTTACATATAATAGAGAATATAAGTAACACGAACAAAATGGCCAGCCACGGCCCACTCCCCCCCAAAACCTTGGGGCTATTCCCCTCCAGCATCATCCTGAGACCCTCCCTCATCTCCTCTGTGATATCCGGAGAATCCAACATATCCAGCAAGTTCTTCCTGATCTCCTGAGGGTTCCCATTCTTCAGGAGCTCTTCAAGTTTCAAATTTTCCAAATTCTCCGCTTCTATGTCGGCCATTTTGAGGTATTTAGGTTATGTGCGCAAGCGTCGGTAATTTATTATGTTATTGTATCAAATATCGACTGCAGTAGGTTATCAATAAGATGCTATGTTATATCGAAACGTGGTGCCACGTTACGAATTTATATGCGGTGCGAGATAAACGCGGCGGCGGGAGCGGGAGCGATAGCGACGCCGACGTAATCAACATAATTATAGATGTATTTAAAAATAAAATTACAAATCAAAGATTTGCCTTTGTATTGCATAGATACTTGTCTAATGGTAGGTAAAGAATTTTAGTATCTTCTCTCTCTTGTCAGTGGCGCAGTTTTCATGACTCTCTTTCTAGACCACCTTCTTTTAGGGCCTGATACGACTCATCGGCGGCGACCGCAAGTAAATTGCATAATTTTCAACAAAAAAATTTCTGAAAAGGATGTAGGCTTCGAGGGCATTATCAATCCAACAATGGTATTAAGAGTGTTTTAGCGTATATTTTACGGAAATTCAGCCGTTTCTTACAAGGACGCGCACAAAATCAGTGTTTTAAGAAAACGAATCGTAGATACATCACTACATAGTATAAAACAAAGTCGCTTCCCGTTGTCTGTCCCTATGTATGCTTAGATCTTTAAAACTACGCAACGGATTTTGATGCGGTTTTTATAAAAAGATAGAGTAATTCAAGAGGAAGGTTTATAATGTAAATTATTTTTTTATTTTATGTACTGGTGTTACAGAAAACTCATATAAACCGAAGCGAAGCGAGGGCGGGTCGCTTAATGAAATATAACAATATCTTATGAACCCTTTTTATTAGATACTTACCCGAATTATGGTATCATTATATTTCCCCTCGAGCGAAACTTCCGGTTATGCGACTCAAATCGCTGTTATATTTTAATATGAAAGATCGATTAATCCCAAAATATGTCAGTAACCCCTAACCCCGCAAGCACTGTTTTGCATTATCACGTACTGAATATGTGATATGGATATATCCGGAAATTATTGAAAAAGTAAAAAAAACGTTTTAATAATAATAATAGGTAATAATTTTATATTTTCAAGTATCAAGACTCATAGGTACATTAATTACATTATTGAATAAATGAACTAAACTAATCTAAACTAAACTATCGAAAATTATTGTAAAATAAAATGATGTCATGGATGTAAAAATAATAATAGTTACTTAAATTAATTAATAAAATCACAAAATTCGTACTGACACAATTTTACTTTATCATTTTACCGCACGATATCACTCAAAATCGCACGGCAGTAATTTATGTAAATAAATTAAAAAAATATATCTATATCGCTAATCGCTCATGTTTTAAACCAACAACTTAATTTAATACAGTGTATTAAGGCAAGTTGCCACAAGTGTTTCACATTACTTACTTACGAATGGCAAATATATTGTTTATTTAACAATATGAACACTGTTGCCAACGATAATAAGCTATTTTACATTACTTTGTTATAATTTGCTATGCTAGCGACCCGCCCTCGCTTCGCTTCGGATTATCTCATTTCTGTTACACCTGTACATAAACCAGAATTGGCTAAGTAAAGTTTTTGGAAGATATGTATATTATATTTTTTATCGATAGTCGTCATCCTAAAGATCAAGAAATTGCGGCTCTTTTATTTTTATTTCCTCTAATATTTTAGAAATATTTTTTTTACTTATGAAGTTGACATTTGTACACTTCAATGACTGACTAGCTTGTTGCCTTCGTACTTAATGAAAAAGAAAAAAAACACTTCTATATCTGTCATTGTCAAATCAAATCAAAGTAAACAAACAATTCAATACAACGGCTATTTTCTGTTTGCTTGTGTTTCATGTGATCAGTGTTTTTAGAAATATTTTTAACGATCTCAGAACGAACTCTGGACTTTCGTTTTGCCGCTTTGCTTTAAGAGCTTTGCACGATATTTGGTCTAAGATTTATTTTCGAACCCTTTGGCACTTCTTCTTGGACACCGATTTCTTCCTTTTTCGACGACTCTTGCTCTGCTTTTTGATAGCCACGAGAGCACTTTTGAATTGTACAATCCACGCAATGAATTCAGGCAATCCCACACGGACTGTGGAAATGGAGTATTACAAAGATTTACTTGAATTTACTTATTTGAATTTTTTTTTTTTTTTTTTTTTTTTTTTTTTTTGCCCCGCGGCGACTTCAACAGCTACTACCGCCGGGCTATGGCGTTTCCACGAATTAGTGATTTCGCCAGTGTCAAGTGTATATAAGTATAAATCAATATAGCAATAAAATACAATCCAATCTTCTCTGGGAAGATTGGGGGCAACGTTGTTCGGTAGTTTGTAGGACAGAGGTCAAGATAGTTTTAACCTATGTACCACTTCGAGTCCACTTGTAACGAGAAGAAAGATGCCAGATACGCGAAATAAGTCCAAGTTTTCAATCACTGTGCAACACAATGGCATAAAAAGTACAAATCACTATCAGAAAAGAACTTTGAACACCTAAATACACAAAAAAATAAAACTAAAACAAATTACACATCCGCCATCTTTTAACGTTGCAAATGGCCCACTTATTTGAATTAAACCGTTTGTTTACTTTGATTTGATTTGACGTTGACAGATATAGAAGTGACAGTTTTTTTTTCTATTTCATTAAATACGAAGGCAACAAGCTTGTCGGTCATTGAAGTGTACAAATGTCAACTTCATAACTAAAAAAAAGATTTCTAAAATATTAGAGGAAATAAAAGTAAAAGAGCCGCAGTTCTATGATCTTAAGGATGACGACTATCGAAAAAAAATATAATTTACATCTCTTCCAAAAACTTTACTTACCCAATTGATCTACACTTTAATATTATAAAAAGGAAAGATTTGTATTTTTGTATGTTTGACGTATCTCAAATTCTGTTGGACCGATTTCAAAAATTATTTCGGCGTCCAATTTAATTTAAGCTGGATGCCGTAGACGCCGATCGGCGTCACATTTGGCCCTAGCTGGGTGCCGCTGACGCTAATAGGCGTCACGATTTCAAGAAACCTGGGATGCCGCGATCGGTGTCACATCTAGCTTACGGTCAATGCCGCAGACGCCCATCGTCGTCATGCTTGAAGCGTCGGCATCGCGATATAGTTGCGGTTGAGGGGGATAAAACTTGCGTCTGAGTCGGTCCATCTGTTTGGAAGCTACGGTGCCACGGACCGACACACAGATAATCGGACACCTACACACGATAAATTAATAACATCCCTTTTATGTCCGGGGTAAAAATCCCCGATATTCCCTATATAAGCGACCCCAGCCTCTTCGCAGCAGCAGTCTCTTGAACAGCTAAACTGATTTTGATGAAACCTTATTTCATGAATAATCCAAGTTTGTGAGCTCGACATCGCGTGCAGAACGCAGCTTTGTCAAAAATTAAAAAAACCGCGATCACTTCAGACTTTTTTCAGAATTTCATTATAACTAGACCCCGGATTTTTGGGGCAACGACGTCTCAATAGGGTAGTTTGCGGAGTAAATGGAACGGTGTTAATTAAAACAATTTGTTAATTAATACCTTCTTTAACTCAATATTTTTAATTAACTAGGCATTCACGACAAAAAATATTATTATTACCGCAAGTCAGTTAACGAAAGAACAACGTTGATAAATTTATTAACTGACAATAGATTAATCGGTAATTTATATCGTTGATTCCTGATAGTGAAATTTTAATTCCGTAGAACACCAATAGACTAGGTTACCATATTAATTAACACTGTTCCATTTACTCCCCAATTTACCCTATTGTGACGTCATTGCCACAAAAATCTGGGGACTAATTATAAACCTAACCTTGTTTTTGGTAGGACCGTCTTAGGACATTTTTAAATAACACTAAATGTGCTAAATTATGAGTAGGATTCTCTCTATAAACCAAATAGATTCCGAGATAAAGCCTTCAAAAAAATCTTCAGAAAATCCGTACTTTCAATCACCAATTGAAACCCTAAACTGAAGTATAAGTACTGTTAAAATTACCTTGCGTCCAAAAGGGTCCTTTTTAGGGAGGTGTGACGCACAGACACGTTAAACGTATATCACCTCTGTTTATGAGTTGGGGGTTAACAATTGATGTGTACCTACATGTCATGGTCATGGGGCTTCTATGAGATTTAATGTCATTCTCACACAAGGCTCATTAAGATTGTGTCATGTAAAGCTAGAATAGAATAATCTCACTTATCTCATTATTATTATAAATGCGAAAGTTTGTTTGTTGGTTATTTACTTGTTCACGCTGCAACAGCTGGATGGATTTAGATGAAATTTAGAACATAGTTTTTACCCTTAATTAACACATAAGCTACCTTTCATTCCGGGACATTTAAAACTCCCCAAGGGAATAAATATAATTGTAATCAACGAGGCTCTGTCAAGTCCAAGATCATGTTATTGTACTTATTTTTAAATATATTCTCAACTGCTACCTATACATTTAGAATCATTTATTGCATACACCGAAGGTTATTTTTGTGATGTCACAATGAGGTGTTTATTTATTGTGATCCTCTTATGGGCATGTATTTTTTTAGAAAGAACTACTTACCAAATGTATACCTTCAATGTAATAGTCAATCTTACAAGATTAGAATAACATAGGAAAATTAGTGACATTTACTCGAAGCATTTACTTAGGTAATAAACTTTAATAAAAGAAATATAAATGTATGCTACTGTGATAAATGATAAGTACACAAATCATTGGCCGTATTGAATATTTCTAAGCGTGCAGGAGACAGATGATATTTAAATTTAATAATGCAAGTAACGCTTCGCCGGTTTAATGGAACATAACATGTAATAAAGAAAGAATTTAACCGTGTCGAATGAACTGGTATACCAAGAAAAAAAATGATGTTCCGCCCTGAAACAGCCAGAACTCTGAAAGGAGGATATAATTGAATGGTTTACCTGTTAAAGTGACCACAACGAGTCCAGGAACGATGAAAACTGAATTAGAAAATGCATGCTCCAACGGGCCGTCCTGGCCACCGCCTAAATCGACCATTTTGCCCTAATACTGAGATATCACCACCAATACTGCTACGGTATACAGTCACAAATTATCAAGATTACATATAGAACATAATTTTCACTGTGAAGGCCTCTTTCTTAGAGAAATATGATGATTTATCTTAAAACTCTCGCTCGCGAAACTTCGCTTGCGACGACAGCAACAACAACAAGTGACAGATGTAGTGAGACGCGTTGTTAGTGGTACCGGTTTTCAAAAGGTCATTACCGGTTCTTATTTAGTGAGTAACACAAAAAAAACTCGCTGTGTTAATAATGTAATGACTTCTAACGAAATGCTATAAATTACTAGTGTATGCGTCTGTTTGATATACTCCTGCATAATCTATTAAGTTCGACTGCTACGCAATAATTTGTACAATAGCATAACTTAGTACAGTTATACATTATTATTTATGTGGTAGTCATAATTCCGAACGTAATTTATCTGTACAAAACTTTTCTACAAATATTGCCCACGATTATATCGTAACCGAACCAACATATAGCAATTAAATAATGAGTAAGTATAACACACCTTACAGAAAAAAGTGGAAATACGGACACATGAATTTTCAATAATATAACGGAAATTAAAAATCGAAAGTCCCTAACATTGTAAAACTTGTACTTACCTAGAATTTTAAAAGTTCATTACTGATAGTTTAGTGTGCGACATGATATTATGGTGAAGATTTCCATGAACGTATTCGTAAATCAGATTGCTTGGTTTAAACAAAGAGTTTTGTTAAATATACGATTCTCTAATATTTCTTATTAGATAACTAGTAAAGAGTAAGCGAGTTACCAGCGGCTATCCATAAGTACTCCATCTTTTCTACCGTTTGATCTGGGTTACGTTTAGCAGTGTAGATATGGTATTAAAGTGACGCTAAAGAGACATATTGCAACATGCAGGGCGTAACTAAGGGTGGCAGAGAGGGCCAAATGCCACAAGCACCTGGTCTGTGCGGCCCCGGAAGGCAGTGAGCAGAGGAACCTAATTATTATTTATTTCATTTTGAATTAAGGGAGGAAGGGCCCTACGTATACGATGAATTTGCCACGGACTATAGTTACGCCACTGGCGACTTGTTTCAAGTTCGCATGGCTGGGTGTGTAGTTCCAATTAATCGCATCGCATTTTGGATTAAGCTTTGGTGTTATGTTCGAAATTCGTAGTTCCATGGAAGAAATTGAACCTACCCTATTTTAAGTCTCTTATTCGGAAAAACAAGCGTGAGGTCTGACAGACCGATAATGGGCCAATCATAAAGTAACAGTTTTAAAGCTAGTTACTAGTCATAACACACACGGCAGTGTGTTCGGCCAAGTTCGAAGAAAAATACAAGTAGTACTGCAGCCCTATAGTTTAATAACAATTCACCTTCCGAGTTATTGTATTTTCTAAAATTATTGGTAGAAACTCGAGTATTGCCAAACCAAACACGGCCACAATAGTAAGTGTGTTATCATTGTTACCACGTAAATTTGTAGAATTGGCCTCAGAAATCAACAAATCATGTGCATTACTGACTGCAGCCTCCATAGCAGTAATTCGATAACTAGTATTGATCTGTATAGTAGATTTATTACCTTATTAACAATAACAATTAAAACAACAAATTATAAACGTAAATTTTATTATTAAAAATACACAATATGTATTTTTTGGCCTTAAAGTTACATTAGTGTACACAATACTTAAAATAATATTCCACTAATGAGACAATGCGATACAACAGTTTATTACGGGCACTTTATATACATCTATTAATAAAATTATAATATTTTGTGTATAATTATCAGGAGTAAAAATAGTTACATAATTCGTTATTAATTAAAAAGTTCATGGAATGTTGACCCTTAAAAGCTACAATGTCATCCGTCCACTAATACAAATGTATATAAATGACCTTAAATTATATTATTTATTTACATCTGGTTAAAAGCGATGATATTATTCCCTCCAAAAAAATTCAGTCATGTTTGGACGTTTTTTTTATAATATACATTTTGAAGTCCCTCAACTTTGAAAAGAATTATCACAGAATAATTTGAGGCGATCTTCAAATTTTATTCGAACTGGGTATCTTTTCTTACCATCGTATAAATAACCGTTTTCACAGTTTGGGCAGCAATTTCTACCAAAATATATTTTAGTTAAAAATTTACTGGTGAAACTACATGCATTGTAAATCAAGAAAAAACAAAAACATTAATAATATTGTATAATTACTCAAAAACGTTATTATCGTATGTAAGGCACTTTTGGAATGACATTGAGCGTACTCATGCGCGCATTATCTATATTATATCACCAAAATCTAACCTATTTTTTTAAATCAGTGATTTCTTTACACACTACCGGTTTTTGAGATTCTTCAAGGAAAAATATAATTTTGATATGGAATTTATTAAATAGGATTCGATAGTACCTAACTAATCATAAATGTTGCCACTAATAAGATAACTTTTTAATACAATCCAATCACATGGCAATACACAGCTATTACATTTTAAAATATCGTTTAAATCCACGCAACACCTAGTGACTAAAATTTATATTGTTTTCTTGTAATTTTGCATTAATTAGATTGAAATTGTGTGGATGAAAGCAATATTTTTATTAACTATAATTTTTGTCTATTTTATTAATTTCTTAAACAGTTTCAGCTTAATTCTTCTTCAGAGGGTCAAGGTTGTCTATTGAAAAATCATCGTTTCCAAAGGTGATTCCTCTGCTGAATCCATCCTGGAAAGAAAAAAACAACAAAAATTTATAAATTAATAATGCTACTCGATATAGTTACAGGTCTATGGTAATGGGACTATCGAGAGGATCCGCAATATTCAGTTATTCACTATTAAACTTAACAAGCGTAGAGCAAAACATTATTGTAAAATTTCCGAAGAAATCGTTATAAAAAAACATAAACCGAATTCGTAAGCATACGTAAAAAAATACGCTCGACTTGCGATTTATAGCAGCACTTTTTTCGTTTACTTTATCTGATGTAAATCTACCTATTCAAAAGTTAACTATGAATAATATGGCAAATTACAATTACAACTCACCATTCGTCGAGCTGTATAAAACAAAGCAAACAATACTTAATAAAATATTGACACTAGAGCTATCTTTAATTTTAATTTGATTTCTTTTTTGGGAGTGTTTGATATTGACCTAATATTTAACGCCCTTAAATAAATATTTTTATTAAACCATAAATTAACGGTAGAGTATTTAGTCATATACTATTTATAAATATTGAACTGAAAAAACACAATGACAGTTACCTTCATCTCCGAAATAGTTTTATCTAGGAACCCGTTGAAATTGCTGCCCAATTCGACGGTCTGTTTCTCGCTGAGATTCCCAAAGCCGTTGAATGTATTTCCGAACCCATTTCCAAAAATGTTGTTGTTTTTCTGTGTATCAAAGGGATCGTAACCGCTCAGCCCATTTGTGAACGACGTAGTGTTGTTAAAAACCGATGTTTGGAGATTAAAGTCGCTTATATCGTAGTTGGGTTGGTTTGTTTTGGCTGTCGGTGCGAAGGGGGAGGTTATAGGGGGGGAATAGGTTTGGTTCGGAACCGAGAAGGGAGTAGAGCCGAAGAGGTCGCTCCCATTTTGAACTGGGTGCTGGGGGGTATGTTGGGGAGTGGGGGGTTGAGAGTTGTATTGAGGGGTGTGCGGTTGTTGTGGCGTGTTATGACGCTTCGACGCTTTTGGTGGAGGGGCCACTGAAAATAGAAAAGAAAACAATATTTATCTAATAAAATATCTTAAACAGCATTTCAATTAACATGCTTCAACATATCTATTTTAAATATTATGTTTCTTACTATGTTCTAAAAAACCGATTTAACACTAGTCTCGCTAATTTACATTTCAAATAAGCCCGATACTTCCGTTTTTACTACTTAATGTATAAAACAACTTTGTAGCCTATCTAACCGGTAAGAATCCCTGGCTCTTTCGGATGTACCTACTTTGAGTTGAATTTGTGATTTACCACATAGTTTTCAACCGTTTTAGGTTTGCCTGTACACCTCTACGAAAAACAACACCCAACAAACAAGCGACGGCTGCTAATGTTCATTCATTTTCCTCTAAAAGTTATGTTCTTGTAAAGTAATTGCCACAGTTCTCTCACACTGGCAGCCTTTAACCTGATACAACACAACGTTGGCCTTATGTTTTATTTGATCAAAGTAAGCCTAAATTCAAATTTAAATTTGAATAATTTATTGCTGGTCACATTACGTTACAACAGGTGGAACTACAAGCACAGGTATACATGTGACGCCCTGCGAGGGTACAGCAACATGAGTGGGCTACTACCTACCCATTTTATTATCCTTATTCTATGTTATATTTCATATTGCACCCTACCTTGGTACAGTCAAGGCCAAAAATATGTATACACTTTAGTACCTTGTCTAATTGTCGTCATATTTGAACTGCCATATATGAACTGTCACAGTGGTTAAAGTGACAAGGTACTAAAGTGTATACATATTATTGCCCTTGACTGTACAAATCAATACAAAGTATGAAACCACTTCTTACAGTAATCATTAAAATTATAATCTACTTATTCTTAATCTAGGGCCACCTAAGTAGCTATTTAATTTTTAATTGTTGTAAATATATATTCGGTCTATCTAGGTTTTTGATGTTATTGGGTAGGTGATCATATGTTTTAATCATATTATGCCTAGGTTATGTTATGTGTGTATATACTTACGCAGTGGCGGTGTGGGAGTGACGGCTTGTTCAACCGGTGCTGGTGCGGAGTAACGCGGCGTTGGGTCCGATTCAAACGCGCGCGGATCAAAATCTGCGAAAATAGCAAAACACACCATTTAATATTCTGTCATCCTAAAAAAAAAACGCAGTAACTAAGATAAACCTCCTGTAGTAATATCAACCTTATTATTAACGTCATATAATTGAATCTGCTTTGGTGATTGAATTGAAGGTATTGCTTATTGGCTTAGGAGGGCAGTATTGTTATTCAATGAAGCATGAAACGTTTTTCAGATCTGAATGAAGTTTGGCAGAGAGATAGCCGAGCCAGCTATATAAATATTGTTTATTATTTATCTCAGCAGGCAGTCGCAGAGGCAGTCAATCAGAAATTTCGGATAATTTTTCACACAAGTTTTGATTGGAAATGTAATAAGGGGACTGAGTCCAGTGGCGGATTAGCCACCTATCAAGAGTAGCAAATGCTACCGGCCCCGCGTACTGGGAGGCCCGCCGCGCACATACGTCTCCCTGATATGTATTTCTAACCGGTTCTATTTTATTTAGCACCCTAAACCTAGGAAGAACCAAAAACAAACCAAGGGCATCTTTATACAATTTGCTACGGGTCCCGCGCTTGCTTAATCCGGCACTGACTGAGTCAGAGCTGAAAACTTAAATTTCGCGAGTAGAGCTAGACCAGAGATTCTGTGTGAGAATCTATAAACTTACCCGAGCAAAGTCTAGAGCTAAAATATATTAATCATTTATTTTTTCAAAAATGTTGCTTACCGCTGTCTGAATCAGAATTGAGCAGCAGACCCTCAAGTTTGGTGCCTACGACGGGGTTCTTGCCCGATAAATCACCCAGGAGTTTTCTGGAATCAAACAAGAATTAAATTAACAATGTAGCTGTAAATTGACATTATTTATTTCCCTACTCGGCTAACTAAAATATATTAGTTTCACAATCCGAGTTTATGGACCATTTACTAACTTATAATCACCATACTGATGATATATTTCGAAATAGTGACAAATAATTGTAGTTTACACAGCTTTCAGAACGTATATGTGGCATATTGGCTGTGTGGTATATTTAATCTATCTTTTTTTTTACAGATAGATTACAGGCCTGACGGAAGTGATGACCTGGTGATCTTAGCCAAAACATCTAGATAGGTATGTTATAAAAAACCGGTTTTAATCGGTATTTAGTTGTTTACTCACCCAGTGCCAAAGTTAGCTTTTCCGTTGTGCTGGGGCGGAGGCGTAGACAAAAGCAAATTATTGTCGTTGCTCGAGTTGAACGTGTCTGTAGACGAATTATGTGACAGCGTGTCTTGCCCTGAAAATAAACGAGACAAAAACTATTTTTTCTGTCAATTACAATTTACAATCAAACGGTCAGTAGAATTATTATTGGTAAAAATGGCCTGCATGTATTAGTAATATGTATGGTCACAGAGTTTAATAAAACTGCTAAGCCTTAGTATGTAGAACCTTTTCGCTGAAAGTTTTATGGGGTCATAACAATCTTAGTTCAAAAGATTAGCCGCCGCTGCTCTAATCACCTTAATATCGCTTTGATCCGCCAGTTATATCCCACTGCCAGGCAAAAGCCTCCCTCCCTTCCTTCCACATATAATAAAGATTGGCGTAAAGTATAACTAATAAAAAAACGACGACTCCTTACCATTCGCATTTCCATGCCCATTGCCATTTTCTGGGGATTTAGTGCCGTTCATGGCGCTGAACCCGTTAGCGAGAGTTAGAGAAGCGATCTGCTTGTCCAAGTCAGCTGGCGCCTTGAATTCTGTGATATCAGCAATGCTGTTCCGCGCCAGGTATGAGGATAGATCATCTTTGTACGTGATTTTCGATAGCTCCTGTAATTTAAATAATAACATTTATAATTACCGGTAAAAAAAAACATTTATTCACTACACTACACACAGAATAAAGTGTAAACAGAAAACAGCAATAAACAAGTAGTGAGTGTCTTCGCGGCAGTGAATTGGACACTGGCTCAGCATAATGCTGAGGAGTTAAACGGACGGTTCGGTACAGTAAGATCCAAGGACCACGTTTATTTGGTCCATTATTTAAAGTACACTTTGCATTTGAAGTTTGAGGATGAACTATCTTCAAGTTAACATGGAATAAATTTATTATCAATTCAAATCAAATTCATCAAATTCAATGAAACCACAAGTTGTTTTTAAATTTATGTGTCCCATTCCCATATATTTATTTTGTCATTATTTTTCGCGGTGTACCTCTACGTTCGTAAAAACTGCAATAAAGTTAAAATGCTATTATTATATACGTAAACATGTTATTTATACGTTATAAATACAGTACTTACCTGTAAGCGATTTTTGTACGCATTCATTTGCAGCTCTAACTTTTTGTTTTGTAACGAGAGTTTCTGCATCTCGATGTATTTGCCGTTGTCATTCATGAACCGCCTGTAATGTAGAAACCGGTAATTAACAGATGACAGTGGCAACCACTACATTCATCTGCGTTTTTTTCAAATACTCATTCGATCTTATTGCCGATTACATTTTTTCTTTGCCAATAAGTATACTGTATACTTGACATAACATAAAAGCACCGTGAAAAGACCGGTAAAATTAAATATTAGGACATCACTATCTCCCTGTTTTTTCGATAGAGGTTCAGGCAAAGGGCGTAGGTTAATCTGCCATTACAATACAAGTTCAGCGTTATATTATAGTCGATGCAGTCTTAAATTAATTATTTACCTGTAAGCCAAATCAAACGCCTGCCCAATAGTCAGCGTGATCTCCGACGCTAGCTTCGTGGAGATGAAAACGAAACACTCGTGCCGTTCGGCGCCATCTTGCTCGTTGCCTTTGGCGATGAAAGAGAAATACTTCTTGGCGCCTTTATCGTCGGCGCAGTAGGATATCCGGTGGAGAGGGAACTGGTACATGATGTTGTTTGACCGCGGCTCCTGGAAATGAAACAGAGTAATAATTAATTAAGTGAATTATGGTCTTGTTGCACACCTTTAATCTTCATGAAAAAAGTTGCGTTATTAAAAAAATAACGCTTTAACAGCCAACAGAAACTTATCCGACAAAATACGATGTCATTTGAATCATGCATCTACATCTTTTAGTACAGAATTAAAGTTTAGGCAATAATAGGGGTACGTATTGCAATGTCTAAACTTAAAAAAACTAACGTTAAATAACCTACGTTCAAAATACCTAAAATCTAAATACCTAATGGTGTTTTGACTTATATTCAAAATATCGAAAGTTTAAAAGGGTGCCTATTATAATGTCTAAAATTAAAAGCACTAAAGTAAATTTACCTACGTCCAAAATCACTAAAGTCGAAATACCTAATGATTAAATACCAAAAGCTAAAAAAATCTTAAAATGCATAATGGTCATAATGTATAGCTAAACAAGCTAGGCATTTTGAAAATTGACGTTATAAAACACGGGCCAAATGTTGTTAGGTTGGCAAATAAAACAAAACAATTTTAAACGTATGGATTATAATCTTATACACATTGTAATCTTATACTTATACGTACCCATCTAAGCGCCTATGTAAATTACAAAATCTAAATAAAAACACAATTATTACTACAAAAGTAATCAAATAATTATAATTCCTATACTTAGTCATAATAATCAATTTTAATCATATCTTTATTCTATAACAAGCAAGCAAGTTTTCCATGACGTAAAAAAAAATAACCTCGAAGACTAAGGCGGGAGCGACGCTTCGCTTCGCTCCCACCTTAGCCTTCTAACCTAACCTATCCGAGTCGCTTCTGCCCCGACCCATCTTACTCGCTCGCTTCGCTCGCTCGCTTATCGTGAAACATTTGACAAATGATGAGTCTGCGAAATGTCAGAGCACAGGTCAAATTGCATAGGTACCTCCCTACAATAACAAAATAATTATTTAATTCAGTATTGCCGTGTTTTGGTCACAATTGAACCTAACACGCTCCTGCTTGCTTCGCTCGTCGTCGCACCCGTCGTTCAGATTGCTCAGAAACTTAACAATTTTAAACATTCAGATTACTCAGAATCTTGAATAGTTATTTTAAAATATAGTCCTGACCACCTGGTTAGGTGCGACGACGAGCGAAGCGAGGAGGAGCATGTTAGGTTCAATTGTGACCAAAACACGGCAATACTGAATTAAATAATTATTTTGTTATTGTAGGTAGGTACCTATGCAATTTGACCAGTGCTCTGCCTTTTCGCAGACTCGTCATTTGTCAAATGTTTCACGATAAGAGAGCGAGCGAAGCGAGCGAGAAAGTGGGGACGGGGCAGAAGCGACTCGGATAGGTTAGGTTAGAAGGCTAAGGTGGGAGCGAAGCGAAGCGACGCTCCCGCCTTAGTCTTCGAGGTTATTTTTTTTTACTTCCCGAAAAACTTGCTTGCTTGCATAGCATCATAATATTTAAGTTTACATTCACACTCCCAATACACTTTGTTCTTGTATTCACGACTTTTTGCATACGCAAAACCATCCACGTAGACTTTGTAACCACCTTTTTGAGTTATAAATACACTAATACTATGTTCAGTCATTTTTACTTATCAATGAATATCTATTTGTTGTGCAATCTAGTGGGTGACTAACAACTAACAGAAAATAATTAAACTTTGTTCAATCTACCCTCTTTTACAGTCGCGGAACCTGACCTACTAGTACTTCGTACAAATAGCTCGCAAATGAATCATTTTAGGTATTCTGACCATTGAGTATTTCAAATGTTGGTGTATCAAATTTAGGTGACATTTCTTTTGGTATTTTAAACATTACATATTTAGTCCAATAGGCATTTTAAATTTAGGTAATTCGTAGGTAGGTGTTACTTGCTTAGGTATTTAAAATCATTAGGTATTTAGATTTTAGGTATTTTGAACGTAGGTTATTTAACGTTAGTTTTTTTAATTTTAGACATTGCAATACGTACCCAATAATAGACTCCTGTTCCACGGTATAAGAGCTTTGACACACACACGCCATATTAATTGCGTCCTGCTATACCTACTCTCTTTTTTCATCTGAGTCCTGTGACAGCTCATATAAACGCGTACTTATTACACTTGTTTCTTTAACTTTACATAAATACTAGGTACATTGATACACACCTGGCGACGCGGTTCTGGAACTTAAATAATTAATCGCCTATTTTTAAGTACCTCGCAGTCGCATGTAAGCATAGTAAGTGATTGAAATTACGAAATACCAATGTCACAGAACTCGAACCATCTTAGATGAAACAGAGCATAGGCTGCCTTAATAAGGTATAAATACTTTAAATAAATCTCAAATATAGGGTGGACAAGAAATATTTGCATTTGTTAATAGCCTCTACGTTTTTTTTTATAGCATAGAGAAGACAAACGAGCTCACAGGCCACCTGATGGTAAGTGGAAACTGTGACCCATATACATTCGCATTCACAAGACTGCAATGCAATCCTAAGACTGCAAATGCGTTGCCAACCCTGAGGACTAAGATGGAATGCCTCTATGCTAGTCATTTCACCGGCTGCTAATTTGCAAAAAAAAGTGGCCCACCAAACATCAAGCTATCGTTTTGATACTTCATAAAAAGAAGCTGATTCGATCTGTACAGTCAACAACTTCAATTTGGTACCTTAGTTCCAAAGTCAATCTGACATTCTACAACAATACGGTTGAGTTTACTACCTATAAGTTACAAATGGTTTGACATATCTAAATGACATTGATCAAGCATAATATTTTTCTTGAAATGGGTCGCAAATTAACGCTCGTGACTGTACGTCAGTGGGCCTAGTATGGTAGCGTTATTTTGTTTATCACGTGATAAAATGTGGATAAAGCATCCGTCTCTCGTTCTTATATACATACGGTGTTTTTTTTTTGGTGATCAGGAACCATGTTTATTACACAGTTACATGAAACAAAACTTATTTTTTTATGTAAAAAATATATTTTGAAACTAACTTTTAATTGAAATGAATTGTCACCCTACTAATTGTTTAGTCTATGAGTTAACAACACTTAACTGATAAGTTCATTGGCGTAATATCTGTCAAATTTCCCGCCAAAGCGATGGCACTTGACGTATCTACTTCACTTCAATAATTAATGTAGGATGTCCATGTATCCAGTGGTGATTGGTTTTAACAATATCATTAACTTAAATAAATTAAACAGTGAGTGTGAGTTAATTGTTTCAGACATCAACCATTAAATTCAATTTTTGTTGCTTATTAATAATTTTCGACTCCTGATCACCGATAAAAAATCACCGTGTATACGTGTCAAAAAGTGGCGGATGTTTTATCATATTAGGCCCTCAGGTTATTTAAACTACACGATCAGGAGCTAGTAAATATAATCAAATGAACGTGACCGTGTTGTCGAGATCTCGATCTAGATTCGAGATCTAGCCACCGAAATAGCCGCGCGGGCAGCGTTACAACAAAGAGAGCGACCTTGCTTCGTCACGAGGCCCGCCATTACCGGATGTACTTTCAGGATACGGAGTGTTCGGTTTGATGATCATTTAAAAAAAAAGTTTAGACGTTGATGAAAAAGACTGGTTACCGATCTTTACTCCGAATTTTAATTTTTAGGGCTCCGTACTGAAGGGTAAAAACGGGACACTATTACTAAGACCCCATTGTCCGTCCGTCTGTCTGTCTGTGCCCAGGCTATATCTCATGAACCGTGATAGTTAGACAGTTAAAATTTTACAACAAATACTAAAAACGCGATAAAATAAATATTTAAGGGCAGCGCTACAACAAACGTGATTTGCTGTTTTCTTTTGCTCGATATTAATAACGGCAACAGATAGACGTTTAAAAAAAAATTGAATTGGACTACTGATCTCTGGCAGACCACTGGTGACTTTACCCTACGCATAGAGAAATAAAAACTTTAAAATAAAGGAAACCAACAAGACAGGCACTAATACAAGTTCGTGGGATTCGTTTGTTAGAATTGACTAAGAATTTGCGATTTTAATTGTAAAAGACAATTGAATTGATTCCATAGAGAATTCACCCTTCAGTTTCAAGTTCAATAATATTAGTTATTCAATTATCTCTGGCAATTATTATCCGCGAGCAACAACAGGAAGCTCACCAGGAAGTCGCTGATTAATAATTTAGCAATAAACAATATTGCTTAGTAATATCAAGGATTTGTTTATTTGTTGTTGCGATGAGTTACAAAGATAGTCATCATATTATTATAATTATGCCGTTCTAAGGCCCGTATTAATAAACTCATCTTGGCTGAGATGTACGTCACAAGACACGTCAAAGTATACGTAAACGTCAAACCATAGAACACTGTCATTTTTGACACATCTCGAGACGAGCATTAGAGTTGGGAATAGTTTATTAATACGGTCCTAAGAGGCCCGATTTGACAGCTGTCATCTTAGTATAAAATATATGTTTGAGGTTATATTATGTACGGCTGTGACAGTTGTCAAATCGGGACGGCAAAAATGTAACCATTATACTGTTAAATTTATTTGAATTAAATATATTATGTAAAAAAATAATTCTATTAAGTATAAAAATAACAGCGAACTCAGAACTCAGTAGAGTTCAAATTAAAAGTAGGTACAGTCACCAGCAATAATATATTATCATAGATTACGCTCAAAAATATCTGACGCGCTCTTAGACCTCTCTAGCAATAAAGACGTGTCAGATACATTTTTTGATGAATGTGGAATATCATTATTATTGCGGGTGACTGAACATTAGTCAAATCATAGCGGTTAAGTTGAGGTAGAAAACAAAACAATTCCCGACGTAGTCTTTGATAAATATTCAGAAATTCGCCCTTATGTTTGTCAGAAAGCCATGGAGCGCGGTATATTGGGGGTTAAATTAACAAAACCGCATTACGAATAAAGTATTACGCTCAAAAACTCAAATTGCTGATGTAGCCTAAGCAGCCGTGAAGCTAAGAATGGGTTGTATTGAGGAATTGTGGGTTAAAGTGTGGACCAAATGGATCCCCCTGGGTAGAATTCGGCGCCGCGGCAGACCAAGGTGACATTGGCGAGATGAGCTTTGATGCCTTCAATCAAGACTGGTGGGAGACTGCCCAAGATAGGGCTTCGTGGAAAGAATGAAGGGAGGACTTTGCCCAGCAGTAAGACATTATAGGCTTATACATGATTTGATTAAAAAAGAGTCTAGGAGCCAATTTTTCAATCAACGCAAAAAATCTGACAGAGATAGAACCTTTTTCTCTCTCATATGAAACAACGGGACAGATCTGGTGATCGAAATACCAAAACTTATTATGCATAGGTACTTATGTAAATTGATTAAGAACTACTGCTAAATCAGAAAAAAAAACACGAAGCATATCTACACTAATATCTAATATTATAAAGAGGAAAGATTTGTAGTTTTGTATGTTTGTAACGAATAAGCTCAAAAAACACTGGACCAATTTCAAAAATTCTTTTTTTTATCTTTTGTCAAAGTATCCGGTGACATCTGAAACACTTTTTAACGAACCCAACAACACATTTCTTAACACTTTGACTTGTCTTAAGATGGTCCTCTCATTCAATAGTATTTATACGGCCCTTAGAATGTGAATCGTAGTTGGGTCATACACAGATTTAGGTTCCCGTCTTTCCTGTGGACATACCCGAAGTTAGCGTGTTTAAGGGCTAATTTTCTCACTGAACCCACATCCGCTTAAACGGCGTCACGTCTACTTTAGTCCTATCAAATAAAAACATAACGTATATGCACACGAGCCCTTAACTATTGACCACAGGAGAGACAACTTTTGTTTTTGTGATTGTGTATGACCCAGTTAGCGATACGCAACACCAATTGTCAACATTCCATTTGGAAGTCATCGCGTGGAAAGCGTCAAATTAGCCGGATCTCGTGCATAGCCTAGTAATTACTTCCTGCAATCATGACCCCGTCGAGGCTGCGCTATGGGAAGTGCATGTGCATACACTGTATTAAATAATATTATTATTATTTATTTATTTAATGGCGTCTACATAATAACGTAATTTTGGCAATGTCAAGTATATAGGTATATAAGCAACGATGTACGGTGAATTCTGTCCTGTCGTCGAAGTCTTCCAGACATAGTCGTTATGACACTTATGACCCTTGAAGATGGCGAGCATCCACTTCAAAACTGCATACATAAATATAAAAAAACATACTACTCATTTCTTACATTATTACTAAAACTTACATTATTTTTATTTGGACTTCGGTTGTGTAGATTAAATTTGAAATAGAAATCATTGGTTAGTACTGCGACTTATAGTGTTGTGGGAAAGGAAGGTTACTAGACAACTATAAAATAAACATACATAATAGTTAGATAAGTGTACACTTAAATATTACTTAGACACATCCAAAATAATTAAGACTAAGGCACAGTAGACAAGTACTCAAACTGTCCTCACAAATATTTGCACTGGAATCGAATGCTACTGGGAGTCGAACCCGGAACTGCGCGACCACGGTGCATTCACACAGCCACAGCGTAACGTTATAAAACAATACTTTGGCGATGCGGTAGCGTAGTTGGTAGTGACCCTGTCTACGAAGCTACACTCGGATTTTTATTGTGTGAGAATAAAAATCCGAGTGTAGTTGGTAGTGACCCTGTCTACGAAGCTAGCGGTCCCGGGTTCATTTCCCGATATGGGCAGATATTTGTGTGATAAGTGAGGTTTAGATACTTTCTATGTATTTAAGTATCTATTTCTCTATATCAAGTGTGTTTATCGTTCGCGGAACGAAAAGGTTGACCAGTTTTCAAATAAATTCATTTACGCGTTGCAAGTACATGTTACCTTTTTAAACTGTGTAACAGACGAGAGAAATAATATTGAACTAATAGTGGCTGTTGTTTATACGTGACCATAGCAACCCTTTTGTAACGACCAATAAAGACTTGAGTTCAGTTTGAACCAATAGTGGCTGTTGTTTATACGTGGCCATGGTAACCATGTATCTGTGGACCATGTAGTGAAATGACATTCATTTTGACGGAATGTGCCATACTCGGTCGAAAAGCGGATACTGATGATAACTTATACTGAGCATGCAAAAACAGATCTTAAGGTGGTCAACCTTTTCATTCCGCAACTGTACAAGCCTAGAGCTTTGTTTGGGACTAGGTCAATTTCCGAATGTTTGTTATATTTTGTTTTATTTTGCACACCGCAAAACTCTATGACATAAAATAACGTTTTAAAATATTTTTGAACACAATATTTTGTAACCGCGGTAAGAACCATTAGGTTTTGGTTACGGGATAAAAGTTTTTGGTTCAGCGGTTTATTCGTGAAAGCGTAACAAACAGAATGACCGCAGACAAAAAACTCCCTTTCGCATTTATAAGGCTAATAGTAGTGCCGTTCTAAATCACTAGAATTAACAGGTGTCTACTTACTTAGTACGAAATATGTTTTTGAGGTTCTTTACGCTAGAGGGGGCTTATGAGAAGTTATCACCGTTGCCCATGGACACTAGAGTTGTGCCCGCCCGCTCTGTCTTGGTCAATCGGTGAAATGAACTAGTTCGGTTTTTAGTTCCTTAAGTCATTTAGCTCCGGAGCGAATTTTGAGATCTGAGCAGGACACGCTTTGAAATAGTTGCTCGGTGTCATGAGTGTTTGCCGTGCGCTTTTTACTCGTTCGCTGTTTCGCTCATATGTAGGTACAACAATTGGGATTGACCAAAAAAACTAACTCACGGTTTTTACTTTCTCATTCGAAAGAATAGGAAATTTTAAGACACTAACTTCATTAATTTTGTATTTGACCCAATAGTTTTGTTTTAATATCTTTATTTATTTAGCACACATTTTATGGATGACATGATTATTTTAAATTTGGGATGGCATTTTCTAATAAATTACAACAATTAAATGATATCCAATGAAAAAAAGGGATTGTAATAGTGTATTAAAACATACTATTTCAAGCTGTTTTCGCCTAACCCGTAAGATACACCTAGGAGGGCTTCAAGCCGAAAACGAAAGTCAAACAAAGGTTTAATATACTTTTGTCGAAATGTCCGTAATAGATAAATATTTCAAAAACTTAATAATGCAGAACGGCTTTAAAACCCTATTCCTCGAAATGGTTTTCGAATTGGAGTACTTAATTGTAAAAATATGAACAATGCCAATTGCTACTAACCTAAAGAAACTGACCCGAAGACCAATTCAGATCGTTTACGAAGAGCTATTTCGTTTGTCCGTGGATCCGTTGGTCCGTGATGGGAATTCATTCCTTTTAGTTCTTAGTTCCTGACCGACACAAGCCTAATGGACACCTGCAACGCCAGGAGAGCTATCGGAGATGACGGCCTCTGAGAGAGTATGCTCGTCTCTTTGAGTTCCCCAAGTCTTAGCGGTCCGGAAATACCGCAGTAAGCCGATTGCGTAACATTGTCGTGCGCGGCAAAAAGTTTCGTTTAAATCGCACAGATCGACTGCCTTCCATCGAGGTGAAAGGGATGATAAGACAACCGTTTGTTTGGTTATACACCGTTTGGTAGTACATTGACAGCTGTCTAATCATGTCTATAAGAACGGTGCGAGTATAGTGCAAATGGCAGGGATTTAGGACAGATTGCAACACTATCAAATCTAATCTCTAAAGTCTGTCTCAGTGTCCGCTTAGATGTTTCAAACTACTACGGATTTTGATGCAGTTTTCATCAATAGATAGAGTGATTCAAGAGGAAGGTTTTTATTTATAGTACATTCTGATTTATGTACGGGTGTTACAGAAAACTCACATAAACCGAAGTGAAGCGAGGGCGGGTCGTATAACAGATTCGACTGAACAGGTTTAGTTTAAAGACTTTAAAGCAACGAACGTACCATCTGGCAGAGTTGTTTAAACATCATTGGAAAACTAAAGGCTGTGTTGATAAACATAAAGACGATGATTTGATAGAATAAGAAATACAGATTGACCCGTCTTCATATACATATACATGTAAAACTGTTGAGTGAACCGACCGACTGGGAGACAACGTACAGTACCTACTTAGGAAGTCGAAATTTGGAGATTAAATTAATTCATTTGTTTTTTTTTGTGGTGGAAGGATCTTATCCATTAACCCATTGCCAAGCAGTAGTTTTCGCATTGTTGTGTTCCGGTGTGGGGATAAGACAACCGGTGAAATTACTAGCATAGAGGCATTCCATCTTAGTCGTCAGGGTTGGCAACGCATTAGGATTGCAGTTTTGAGATTGTAGTCTTGAGGTTTCAAATGTATATGGGTCTCAGGTCCCACTTACCGTCAGGTAGCCTGAGTGCCATAAAAAAAACATTTTAATAGTGCAATAAGAAATCAACCCCCAACGGCAGTGGCGTGACTATACAAACTGAGGCCTTTCAGTTTTATTAAAAATGAAATAAATATTATGTTCCTTCTGTGCTCACAGCCTTTCCGATCGGGGGCCCCTCACAGGCCGTTCGGCCCCCCTATAGTTACGCCACTGCCCAACGGGAAGAAATAGAGTAGCGAGGTAATTGTACGGGTAAGTGCGTCGTCTAGATTCTTTTTGGAGGCCCTTTTACGGCATGTAGAAGGCTATATAGCATACAGACCCTGATGGTACAGTCTGTGAGTAAGTACTTAGAAGATGCTTCGGTTTTGTACATTTCTCTCACTCGCTCTTAATAAGTTCGTATGAGAGTGAGTGAAAGATAAGTACAAACCCGAAGCACATTCTAAGAGCTATCGCACTGTAAGTAGGTTTTAAAACTCATGGAATTTAGTTATCCCAAGGCCAAAAATGCGTTGCCAACCCTGAGGACTTAGATGGAATGTCTGTATGTCATTCCGTCCCGACATTACCCTCGACCATAATGAGAAAGCCGTAAATATAAACCGTAGCTTTGGCTGTGGTAGGTAACCGCTAACACGGTCATCTACATATATCGGTCGGAAGGCGACTACACTTCAAGGTACTTCAGGTTCTGTGGGAATTTCCATACCTTATTAAGTAAATACTTTTATAACCTCAAAATGCTCCCTTTTCGAGGAAAATAAAAATTTTAACATTAAAAAAACATCCATGATGTAAAATCAGGACAATTATGTGCAAAATGTCGTTTCTAGTTGCTTTATTTAGCAGCGAACGGCTGTTTTGGCCAAAACTGATGCATTTTGAGGTTATAAAATTGTTTACTAAGTAAGACAAGTCAATTGGTACGGAGTATTGGTAGATATGGGTGCCTAGAGATAGAATACAGTTACTCGTAGGTGACTTTTTAGTCAGTTAATCACTTAACTACTGGTAGCATGAATGTAACTATGACAGAAAGGTCTCTGGGAAACGTCAGAGAACAGATGCGACTGCGAGGCGGTTTCCGAACTATGGGCTGGTACAGAACATTTAGGCCGCCGGAAGAAACATGTAGGCCGCCGGAAGAAATCATGGCTGAGGAATCTCCGGGAGTGGACTGGTGTCACGAGTGCTGCCCATCTGTTTCGCCTCGCGAGAGACAGAGAAAAGTTTTCGGAGCTGACTGCCAACCTTCGCTAGTCGGAGAGGCACATGAAGAAGAAGAAGAAGACACAACATTTGAAGTGTAATCCAGCTGCAAAATGGCAGTTCGAGTGCAGTTGACGTATGTACGTTTTGATACAGTTACGTCATTACTGCACTCGAACTGCCATTTTTTAGTCTGCCTGCCTTCCCTTATCGCATCGCACCGCACCGACCTCTAGTATAAGTATGTACTCGGCTATTCCCGAATTTTAGTTAGACTAACGCACGGTAATATTTTTAATACCTATACAAGCGAACCCTTCTCGCTTCGTTTTAGTTCATGTGAGTTTACTGTAATACCTGTACATAATCCAAAATGTATTGTTCAAACCCTTTCTATTATGAAAACCGCATTTAAATCCGTTACGTAGTTAGAAAGATGTAAACGTACCTACATACAGAGGGACAGACGGGGCGGGAAGCGACTTTGTTTTATACTATGTAAAGAAGAAAGTCTTAGATATAACTACCCGGTAGACTTAAGGTGCCGGTACCGTAGGGTCCGCTGCGTAAGATACGGCGTCGTTGCGTTAACAAAAGACGGGGTCATAGTAACAACATGGCGCCGTTTTCGACACACCGTTACGTAGCGGTGTGGTCGCAGCTTTATCCCATTAATGCAATTCTAAACACGTTACATTATAATAACATAACAGTCCATGTATACATTGTTATGACAGCTCCAAAATAACTGTCAAGGTTGCGTAATTACCCGCGAAAAGTGAAAATGCCGCGTCATGCCGCCGCCATGTTGTTTGCGAGCAAAAAGGAAGTATTGCCGTATCAATTTCATACGCTATTACTGCCTTTTTCTTTCAAGCAGCATATGCGTGTGAGCAGAATAATATAACTATTATTCAATCCGTGCTCAATACGTAACGTTAGTAGGTACTAATTGTTTGAATAATTTGTATGTTTGTACGCAGTTATTATAGTAACGATGTTATGCGTTAGGAATAAGGGCAGAATTTGAATTTTGTTGCTAATGAATCTACACTTGTTACAAATTAGGATGGATTTACAATGCATTATATAGAACCGATACTACCTTTTTAAAAAGCACTATTTAAGCTACATTTAAATATTTGAAATAGAACAGGGTCTTGCAATTGGTTTTAATGCAATACTTAGGTGTACTAGATATTCTATTTTGAATGTTACACGCACGCGTATAACGCTGTCTGCTTGTAGCAATCCATTGACGGGTTATTTTAACGTTTTTGAGCCGAGAGCTACTGTAGCGACGCAATGTATAACGAGAAGCATGCGGGCTATCGCGCAATGAAACTGAGCCTTAACTGGAGAGCCACCTGTATAGAACCTTGTCATGATGACAGCGTTAAGCCACGAGAAATAAATTACTAGAAAAGGAATCGTTGGTTTTCTACGATACAGTTCTATAGTGGCTGAACTATTAAAGTTGTTCCCAGCATTTCTGCGCTGTTAAGCCAAAAAGCAGCATCTCAAATAAAACTTCTATAGCAATCTCAACCATATTACCAAGGGAAGAGGATACAATCTACTTTGGCAATTTAATCTGGGATACTGCTTATTTTCTTAGGAGGGCAGATTTGAGAAGTCAGTCAGTTTGAGATACGTACTAGGGGCTTTGTTCTACTGGAGAAAACTATATTGCTGTTGATATGTTATCGTTACGATTGCTTTTATTTACTTGATAGTAGTGGCGGTCGATACGATAACACGTCAAAGGGGGTTTGCGGGTGGTAGGACCTTGTGCAAGGTCCGTCCGGATCGCTACCACCGTCTTATCCATTAACCTACCGCCAAACAGCAGTGTTCGCATTGTTGTGTTCCGGTTTGGGGATAAGACAGCCGGTGAAATGACTAGCATAGAGGCATTCCATCTTAGTCCTCAGGGTTGGCAACGCATTTGCAGTCTTAGGATTGCTCTGCAGTCTTGTGAATGCGAATGTCTATGGGTCACAGTTTCCACTTACCATCAGGTGGCCTGTGTGCTCGTTTGTCATCTCTATGCCATAAAAAAAAAGGCTAAAACGGCTGGACGGATTTGAATAAAATCTGGAATGGAGATAGCTAATACCCTAAATTAAGACATAAGTCTCCTTTTACCCTATTCCCGTGAAGCTGTAGCAAAAAAAACCCACCTGAATAGCGACTCCATCGACTGATATCGTGATCTCAACTTTCTTGCACTTGGCACCGTCCTTCGCCTCTGACTTCTTGAGCTGCTGCGAGAACTGAAGCTTCTTAATAGCTTCCTTCACCACCTCGATGCCCTTGGGCTGGTCCACTTGGGTGCAGCCCAGGAACTGGAATCAGAAGGTAGGTATATTAGGACAAATGGAGACGGACGATGGCTGTTATATCGCTACATAGTATAAAACAAAGTCGCTTACCGCTGTCTGTCAATATGTATGCTTAGATCTTTAAAACTACGTAGGGGAAGGTCGGGTAAAGCGAACACCCCAGGCAAAGCGAATTCGGCCTCCAAATCCCGAGTTACTCGTCCTTTTTGCACCACGCGCCTATACGACGTTCCGGATCCTTCGCTCAGTGAGCGGCAGGCGTAGGAGGAAGCGGTCGCTGCGCGCGTAGTTGGTGGCGAGTCGAAACGTGTTTTTGGTGAAAAAAGATCGATGTGTAAAGGTAAGTACATTGTCTGTTATCTTGTCAGAGTATTTTTCTCGAATCTTAATTGTCGATGCTTCTGTTCCCTATTTAAATATCTTCCGATTACAGTGTTTTTGTTTGAGTACAAAGTAACGGTTATTTTTTGAACATGATTAATTTCAAAAACAGACTGATTGGGCAAAGTGGATCGGGCAAAGCGGATATCGTGTTCACTTTGCCCGTGGGTTTATATTTATGATGTTAAATTTTCTAATCACAATATTTTATTACAGATGGTATATAAATATAAAAAAAAAAGATCAATCAGGGCTCGAGAGTGATGCATCGAGATTGTATAATATGGATTGTATAATAATCAGAAGTATTGACAAGTACACCATTAAAGACAGAACTAAATCATAAATTTGAGAAAAATAAAGTTAAAAACGTGACTAAAAAACTTGATGACAAACCAAAGACAGGAAATAAGAATACCAAACCACCAAACTCAAATACTGCCAAAAAGTTAAAAAAGACTGCTAAAGGAGCTAAATCTAAAACGAAGATGGAGAAATTTAAGGATACCGTGTGCCCATTTTGCGGATAAATGTGTATGGAAGTAGTTGGACAACCAACTGAAAATTGGATTCGCTGGATACATGCCTTCAATGGTGCCATGAAGACTGTACAGCCTATGAAGGCAATGCAAAGTTTATTTGTGATAACTGTTCCCAATTAATATTATTGAAATGTTGTTATGTTGATTAAAATTCTCCTGATTATTAAGTTTATTAACATATTATGACTGATGTTTGCTTTGCCCGGGGGCAGTTTCACTTTGCCCGAGGGCAAGTTTCACTTTGCCCGGCACTCTGGGCAAAGCGGATAAAATAACTTTTTTTATGTTTTGTTCTTAACTACTAAAATTGTTAAACATTAGAGGCTAAAGTTGTTTTTTTTTTAAAGATTAATGATTAAAGATTGATTATAGACATTTGTTTCATTTCTTCCTTTTAAAACTTTTCTGTTATATCCAGTCAAACGTTAAGGTGTTCACTATGCCCGACCTTCCCCTAACGGATTTTGATGCGGTTTTTTTTAATAGATAGAGTGATTCAAGAGGAAGGTTTTTACCGAATTTTAATCTTTAAAATAATCACCCCTTTTATGTACCCATCAAGATGTTTAACACTGTTTGTCAAAAGTTGTTTTTCGTAAATGTCATTATGATTCGGCGGAAAACTGTAAAAACCTCTTTAAACGGTAGAGGTTCTAGAATGTCTAAATAGGTCCCATTTAATTATCTTATTAACAGGGTGTTCAAACGTAGCAAATTTGTTTCCTAGTTTTCTCCAAAAAAACATAAGAAAACCTATAATGTTTCATTCAGCTGTAAAAAATTGTTAGCATCATTCATTATATATTTCTCTATATAAGTATTTATATCGTTGTCTAGTACCCATAGTACAAGCCTAGAGCATAGTTTTGGACTAGGTCAATTGGTGTAACATTGTCCCCTTATATTTATTTATTTGTTATTTATAAGATATATAAAGGTGAAGGCCCCAGTTTCCGAAGTACAGTCAGCCGGATCCCATTCGGCACGCGATTCGCACGACCCCTGGCCTCAGTTGTATGCAAATAACTAATTATAATACCTAATTACCACTCGTGTCTATTGTACGGTAATTAACGGTTTAATGCAGTTCGTAGGGTTCTTTAAAAAAATTAAAAACAGATTAACACTTTTGATTTTAAAATTACCCTTTTTTTTAACGACCGACGTAGGTAGAAGTTAGACCGCTATGTGTGTGTCTGTGGCACCGTAGCTCTTAATCGGGTGAACCGATTTGGATGCGGTTTTATTTATATGAAAGAAGTTTTCTAGCGGTGGCATCAGCTGTGAGAGAAGGGGTCATCATTGTAGCTTTTTATCGATCTTATTTAATTTTATCAATATTTATGTATGTGTTTTATTTTTATTATTTGCCACTATAATTATATAAGTAGTTTACACGTATAATATAGTAAGTTTGTACGTCGTTCCGCGAGCCACTGCTGGCTGATAATAAATATATAAATATCATAGGACTATGTCACACCAATTGACCTAGTCCCAAACTAAGCTCTAGGCCTGTACTATGGGTACTAGACAAGATATAAATACTTATTTCATCACACTTGCTCGGAAAGGGTTTTATAACACGCAGGCGTTTAGGGCAGTTATAGCCGACTTAGCTCCCGCGGGAGTTATAGATTTTCATAACTCCCTAGGGAGTTATGAGTTTAGTTTTAAAATATAGAATCCACTTGTATGTACATCATTTCAAACCAAGGAGGTGTAAAATCAGCCAAGGTTTATTTCCTATATTCAAAACTAACTTGGCTACAAACCAATTTTACTGTTTAATTAAACTTATACGGCACATTTGTCTGCATTATATTTCTATTTTACCATTATTTCAGAGACATTCGCAATTATTTTATTAAATTTCATTTTGGAAATTTGTACAATCTGGCAGAATGGCCTGTATTTGTCAAGTTTAAAAAAAAAGCAATTCTAAGCATTATCTGTGGAAGACCAAAAAAAGTTGTAAACTCTTTTAGCTTAGCGTATCGAGTTCGTTTAATTTTGTTTGATTGTTGTTTCCGAAGCGTATTTTGTTTAAAGGTACGAAAAAAACAAACTAAATATGACTTCCTCATCGGAAGAATCTGTAGTGACATCAACACCACCTGATTTGTTAAATGCGGCTCAACTACTCAACAATGATTTGCTGCCAGCGAAATCTAAAGAAAAGGTTTTTTTTTCTATTTGTTTTTTATTTCCTCGCTAATGTGATGAAAATCATTGTGTGTATCATGGGCAGTAAGGAGATTGCAAACTCGAGTCATTAAAAGCCCTCCGCCTTCGGCGTCGGGCTTCTAATAGTCTCTCGTTAGCAATCCTCTTCTTACCCCCCTTGATGCACAATGTACTATTTATAGAAAGAAATACTTAAATAAATAGAAATACAAGACTCAGAAGCAAACACTCATGCTCGGGAATCGAGCAATCGGGCTTCGTAGTCACTTCCAAATAGGCTACCGCTGTAGGTGCCAGACATCTCAGTATTTTGCTGAGCCAGTGTCTGATCCTATTACGTGACGTCACAGTGCATATCGGGTTTCTCTGTTTTTTTTATTTACACAAGACACATAGTTACAAATAAAGCAGTATCCGGTGGATTTCAAACTAGGCTGAGCCTGTACCTTGAAATCCATGGAGTCCGTTGACTTTACACAGAGAAATCACAATCACACGGGCATGTAAAGTAACATGGAACAAAGTAGCTAATACAATTCTAACAAATTATTGAGTTTTTTATAATGTAAGGATTTAATAACACAGTTGGCTGTCTAATATTGTGTGTGCGGAGAGAGTGTGTCTATGTGTGTGTTAGTGTGTGTGTGTTTATGAGCGTGTGAAGCTTCAGCATGTGTTCGAGCAAGAGGAAATACCATTTTCTCAAACATGCTATGTAATGTCGGCGTTATGTTAGTTATTTTAGGCTTCAAAGTGCCACGTTCCCGACGGAACAACTCGAGAGAACTGTAAAGGAATTTCATACAAAATTGAAGGCCTAGGCCGGGAAGTAATTTTTTTTTTTAATTTTAATATGGCCATGACAGCTGGTTTTATGAACAGGCTGAATATCTAAATTATATTTTTAAAAATTTTGAGAAAATGTTATAACGTCAAATACTAGGAGTGCAACGTTTGGGAGACATCCGCGCTGTGTCGTGTGCGGTGCGCCCGCCGCCACCCGCCGGTTGCCCGCACCGCCTGAGATCTAAGTTGCACTATGCCTGATATACCTCCTAATTACCGCTGCGCTCCTGGTACTTTATTTTAACACCCAATTACTTTTCTTCCCTAGGGTGGACATTTTATCAATTAACTTTTTTGAGTTATGTATTTTTTATTTAATTGCATATGTTTGAGAAAAGCACTATACGTACCTCGCCGTGAAAAGGGGTTGCCAACCTCGTAAGTATCCTATATCACTCGGCCGGCAACCCCCTACTTCCCGGCCTCTGTAGTAATGTACTATTATATACTTGTATAAGAAGCCCTTAAGTACAAGGCGCAGAATTTCCTCCGTTTCAGTATAAGAAAGAGTGGCAAACCGCTTTTTTACGGATGCCTTGGCTTTGTGGGTAGTGAAATTCTTAAGATCGCAAGTTTTGCAGACAACATTGTAGACAATCGGATGAATGAAGAATGCAAGACGTTTGGCATAGACTGATCTAACCGACGGAACTGGTACCCTATATAGCTGTCTAATTAGCAGTTTAAAACGCTTATTATATCATCCACATTGACGACGCGCTGGCCTAGTGGGTAGTGAGTGACCCTGCCTACGAAGCTAGTGGTCCTGGGTTCGAATCCCGGTAAAGGCAGATATTTGTGTGATGAGCGTGAATATTTGCTCCTGAGTCATGGAGGTTTTCTATATATTTAAGTATATGTATATTTCTTTATATTAGTATTTATATCGTTGTCTAGTACCCATAGTACTAGCCTAGAGCTTAGTTTGGGACTAGGTAAATTGGTGTGAGATTGTCCCCTTATATTTATTTTTATTATTTTTTTACATTTCTTGGCCGATTTTAATTTTAATTTCACCTTTGGTAATCTCTCTTTACGGTAATTTCATATTTTGTTTCAGATTTAAAACAATCCATGCATATTCCCTATTTGAGGTAACAGTTACAGTTAGTATTATCACGTTTAGTGCACACGCACCAGTGCCAGTGTCACTGATAATGAAAACACTAATTATAATATGTCAGGCATGTTGCAGCACTGGGGGCGTTCCGGGTGTTCGCTGTCACTACGATAACTAACTTTGTTTATTTGTCCGTCGGTATGTTTGTAAATGTATTGACGCATATGACATGAGAACACCCGTAAATATTATGTTTTTTATTTCATCGGTAAACTTCATCGAGAAGTGTCATGACTATAGGAACTTGCCGACGGTATCCAATTACACATTATAAAAGATGGGTATTTATTGAAAAACCACATATATAATACATGAAGTATGGTTACTGGGTTAGAATAGTGCCACTCCATGTTTTTCCGTGGATGTCGTAAGAGGCGACTAAGGGAATAAAGGCTTGTAGTACTGTTAGGCGATGGGCTTGCAACCTGTCACTAATACACTGGTAAACATCTTAGCGTAATTGTGCAAAATGTGGTTACAGAATTATCAACAAGTTTTTAGAGTTGTAGGTAATTCTGTAGCTCTGCCTACCCCTCTCTGGGAATACAGGCTTGAGGGTGTGTATGTAATTGTATGTATGAATTAGGGAATGCTATTTAACCGGTTATAAACCGTTTTAGTATAGATAGAATACAACTGATATGGCGTATCGTGAATCTTCTTTCGCGCAGATACGAACAACGATTCCGATGATTTCCGAAAGCACGATTAAAACCCACGATCAGACTGTACGTAATAGTTATGCATTTATTTTTTCCATCTCACTCACGCACGTTTGACGGCTGACTGAATGACACGCGGGCGCGCGTCAACATGGCGTCACTAATAATCAATAATAGCACAGAATACAACCGCGCAACGCTGATTGGTTCCCGCGCTTCGAGAAAATGACATCTGCGCACATCGATAAGCCATATCGGTTGTGTATCAATTACCAAGTCGTGGTTTCTGATTACGTCTTCTATCCAATTTCCCCTAACTAGTATATAATCTGTGGTGTTACCTTGACTAGATATGCGACGTGACCCTTCACCAGCGCGTCTGGCGCGTGGATCCAGTTGCGGCCGTTCGGGGCTCCAGCATTCTTCCCCCGGCCCTGCCAGAACAGCAGGGTGGACATCCTGGAACAAAGCAGACCTTCAGTCATGAGGGATGAGGTGGAATGTGGTTCAACATTTTTGGTCAGGGGATAGGGAAACGCTAGTAATATTATTGACGAAGTTTGACTAAAGTCGCCGTCAAACTTGCAAAAGATGTAAACAAAACCAAATGAACCAATTCACCATGATTACTCGATAATCACGTACTTTTAAATATCAAGTGAGGTCTAGTAAGTTAAGGATGAAATAACTACTCATTATACGTTATTTTTAATAAAAACGCGCTTGGTGAATATTTGAGGTTATGTGTCAAACAGTACTAATTTGTTTACATAGTTCACAAGGTCTATTGACGGCGACTATAGTACGGTCGGTGTAATGAGAAGCTACGCACATTATTGCTTTGCTCTTACAGTTTTTTAATGAATTTTATTTAGCACATTTTCCCAACCCGTGTGGTTGCCGGGTTAGAATAGTGCCACTCCATATCTTCCCGTGGATGTCGTAAGAGACGGCTAAGGGAGTAAAGGCGTATAGTATTGTTAGGCGATGGGCTTGCAACCTGTCACTAATACACTGGTAAACATCTTAGCCTAAGTGTGCAAAATGTGGTTACAGAATTAACAACAAGTTTTTAGAGTTGTTGGTAATTCTGTAGCTCTGCCTACCCCACTCTGGGAATAAAGGCGTGAGTTTATGTATGTATGTATTTTCCCAAGGTTAAGTTACAATACAACTGGCTGCTGGCAGAACTTTTTTTATTAGTGTCTATGGTAAAATTAATTTGTGACCTTGTCTATCGCCTCAAGAGAATTATGAAGTTAAAAAATTCCAAACAAATTGCTTTAACGTTTCTCTCCCCACAAACCTACTCTGATTTTTACAATTTTTGAATATTTTGTTCATAATCATGAACAATGACCCAATAATGAAATTTCAGCAAGAAACTTTTTTATTGATAGTTTGAAAAGACGTAGGTACGGTAAGGTAGAATTACTTCTTCCCGTGTAAATGTCACAATAACATGTTTACACAATATGTTGCGGAATTTTTTACTTTACTAGTAAGCAAAAGATAAACAATATTGATTGTGGAAAACACTGATTGAGTAAGAAGTCTCATTATCGCAACTCGTGGAATTAATTCATAAGGAGAAGACATTACTAAGACGTTTAAAACGAGAAAAATATTACTGTAAGTATTCCAAAGAAATGAAGCACGTGTTACTAATTATAAAACTAAAATTATTTCCAATAGACATAACGTTATTGTCCATTTAATACTTGTTCTTATTTGTAACAAGTTATGACTTATTTTAGGATGTGTCCCTACACTCCCTACTCACCCCGTTTTACGGTATCATAATCTCTGCTTTGCCCAAAGGTTAATTGGTAGAGAATGCGTTACGGCATTAAGTTCGCCTTTTGTATATTGAGTTTGCTCTTTTGCAATAAATATTAAATCAATACGTGTACTTATACTGTTTTATTTAGAAGACAGATTATGTAACTACCAATAAACTACCCTAATTTAAAATTTAAAGTTTCATCAAGATACGGGTGTCCCAAAAAAACCCTAGTTAACAAATTCTATTAAGTCGATAAGTCTTGGTTTTATAACAAAACGGACACATTCCAAAATAATTTGCTCTGCCTTTAAAAATCGTATTCCAACAGCTTCTAATGCAACACTGACACATTTTGGATTGTGTCCGTTTTGTATTCAATGAACGACATGAAAAACGTTCAACGCCTTATTTAGCAGTAGAAATGCATGAATCTTGAAATGTAGTTGCATTGTGTAACTTTAAATAAATATACCATTACAGTGTTAATTACATCTTAAATGTTTAATTAATAACAGAAATCTACGTCATTGGCGCGATGTAGGGAATGTAGCCAATGTTTTGCGCAATTCAATATGGCGGATAACACACGAGCGAAAACGGGTCAGGGTACATACAAAACTACGTACACCATGACCCGATTCACTGATCGTGTACCGACGGCAGTGCCAGGATCTCTATAGCCAATACAAAATTGACTCCTATCAGAGCCACTGGTTATCAATGGTGTTTTAATGCGTAGTTAAATATGATGATAAAAATAGCGTACATCCATTTGTTTGTATTCGAATTTGTATAGTGTTTCCACCGCGATATGATGCAGTTTTGATAAGCATTGATCGTGGACATACAATTTTTATTCTTTTAACTATCAGTTTCATATACTGTATGGAATATTTTATGTTATGATACCACATTCCAGATAATGATGTGTAAAGTGAATAAATACCGGTTAGGGTTGGTTTTGCTTCCGA
This sequence comes from Acleris laterana, assembly GCA_963966035.1. NCBI lineage: Eukaryota > Metazoa > Arthropoda > Insecta > Lepidoptera > Tortricidae > Acleris > Acleris laterana. The sequence continues at coordinate 6,525,780 of OZ014465.1, read as the reverse complement.
TTTTTTTCCAGAGGGTTCTTGATATTTTTTCGGAATTAGTTTAGTTTAGTTTATTTATTCATCAATGTAATATTACAATATTAGTTGCATTGCATGTCAAAAGATACGAAATAACATTGAGATCGTCAAACATAAATACTAATAATCAAAGAATACAAAAATTTAAAATAATTATAACAACAACAATTACACATCTAATAAATGGTCTCTCGTCCGATGTCAATATAATGTACAAGAATTAATAAAGTCGACATAATAATAATATTATAATTTATTCTATATATAGGTAGATCTGTTCTATATAGGTTCTGGTGTGTTGTCCTATATAGATTATTTAGTATTTAAAAAAAACAAATGAACCAAAATAATCCCCCACCCCCCGCCCGAGGGAACTACGTCCCTAGACCAGGGTAGTGATTCTGTAAACAACGCCGGTCGAGCGGACTGTCGTGCGAAACCAAGCGGCGAGTTTAAGTAGTCCCGTCAGTGCGAACAAAACACATTGTAGCGCGTGCATTTTCAATTAAGCAGCCTTATACACGTTCGACCCATCGTGCTGCTAAATTGAAAATGCACGCGCTACAATGTGTTTTGTTCGCACTGACGGGACTACTTAATCTCGCCGCTTGGTTTCGCACGACAGTCCGCACGACCGGCGTTGTTTACAGAATCACTACCCTGATGCATTCGGCGGTCGTCATCGTTATCCAAAACATATATTGTAACACTCGATTTTCGCCCGCAGCATGAGATTGGGGTCGTGTGGTCACTTGGCTCGAGGGCCAATCGCTAAAGGAATTGGGCGCCGTAGAGTGAGAGAGAGAGCGACTGGCCACAAACAGGATCGATGGTGATGGCTTTATAAATTATACAAATTGTCACAATTAAGTGTATTTAATTTATAACTTCGTAAAAAAAGAAAGTACAGACTCAGATTCTTCGCACTACACTATGTTCTGAATGAACAACACAGAGTAATAAGATTAGAGAGCGTCCTCCCTTTTAGTTCTTAATTCTAATTAACCACGCCTTTCCACACACATAAGAAATAGTTGCAAATATTTATTATACCAAAGGGTAAGTAAGGAAAGGTTCGGGTTACCTACGAGATTAGCATCAGTAAACCCGTAACGTAATTTTCCATTACTAGAAATTGCAAATATTTATTATACTAAAAAGTAAGTAAGGAAAGGTCCGGATTACCTACGAGATTAGCATCAGTAAACCCGTAACGAAATTTTCCATTACTAGTAATTGCAAATATTTATTATACTAAAAAGTAAGTAAGGAAAGATCCGGGTTACCTACGAGATTAGCATCAGTAAACCCGTACAGTTCTTTTCCATTACTAGGATTGATAACCTTACAAACGAGTAAGTAAGGAAAAATCCGGGTTACCTACGAGATTAGCATCAGTAAACCCGTACAGTTCTTTTCCATTACTAGAATTGATAAACATTACAAAAGAGGCGCTTGCTACCAACGCGGTCTAAGGATGGACGACGTATAATAGGTTAGAGTAAACGCGGAATAAAATAAAGAAAATAAAAGAAAAGAAAGTCAACGTCACGCGACATCAGTGAACGCAGGCGTCAGGATCCCACGCGAAGTGTACTCGTCATCGCACGGCTACTTCCTCATGCACAAACCCGTCGAAGCCGTCTCAGCACACCGCATGCACGAAGATAACCTCCGCCTTGAGGCTATAGGTTAACCCGAACATCTCCGGAGCAGACTTGAAATTTCCGGGGTAGCCTTGAAACCCTAAAACGTACAATATAACGTCTCAGTAAAGGAACAAACAAGGACATATCCTCAGACAACACATCACTTTTAACGAATAAAGTTTACCTTTCGGGCAGTAAATTAGAGGCAATTGGCTTTTATACTCGGAGACCGCGGAGTTGGTGTTATCAATAACACCGTAAAGAACATCTGAAATAGACCGATACACTTTTAGAAATAGAACATGGCGATTACGTAACACAATTGCGACGCGCCCCTTCCAAATGAAATACTCACCCTTCAGACGCGTGACAACGCACGTTAAGACTTCAGTTATTCTCGGTGAAAATAAGACATCTAGACTGTAAGACACAGCGTCAAGAACAAGGAAACCACCTAGGCCTGTTCTAAATTAAATCTCCATCCTTAATCGGCAAACACCAAGTGACGCTCTCTGGCGTTACCGGTGTTGCCACCTACCATACTCACATTGACGTTAAAACCTCAATACCTCTGATTCCTCTCAATAAAGAAAATACTTTTTGCTTAGCTGAAATTAAGTGAAAAAAAATATCTAGAACGAGTAAATAAGAATTCAAAAATAAAAAGATACTACACCCAAAACAGAATAATAAAGCCGATGTGCGAACGCCTTAACCTCCTGTCAAAAGTCAAAGTGACATTTCATACTATGACAACAACGGCTAACAAACGATAACAATGTCTGGGTTTTCAATTGAAAATAAAAAGGAATAGATAGTGTAAACCGGTTAAATACGACTTCCAAATAAGGCACAGGAACCTTGCTCTGGAATACAAAAGCTCCGTGTTGAACTATGTGAGACAAAACGAGTATCCAAGTGTAAAAACGGCAGTGTTTATGTCGACCGTTTGTGATCAACGTTGATATACTAAAACACCGGTTACCAGGTGTATGTGGCTTGAAACTCGTTCGCTCGTCAAACAGTAGACGCTAAACTCAGCCAGGAATCAGCGCGGAAGGCTTTCCGACAAAAGAAAGGATGACTGTAAGTATGACAGAGAAAAAGTGACAACCCGATTTTGGGGTGTTACAGTAGGGTTCCAGTTGGGAAAAAATAATTTTATTTCAGAATTGCTAAGATTCTGAAATAAAATTATTATACACATTCTCATGTGTAAGAACAGACAGCCATAACGGCAAAGAACGGAGAGTCCATCCAGTGTTCCGGCTTAAGACACGAAGGCACTGCAGCACCTTAGCATCATTCCAATCCGTGGCTGTTGCCTGACAGGGATGCATCGCGGCCTACGGCACTGCAGGTCTCGGCGCCTCATTTACCAAAAAAAAAAAAAAACTAATCAGGTTGGAAAACATAACATCGTGCAATGGTCTTCGCCATAAAGGGGAAGCCAGTTAAATCATAGGCCCGATCAGGGTCCACTAACGGCAAACGTGGTTGCCCGTCTCAGACCTACTACGCTTAAACACACCCTCTTCTACCGAAAAGAAAATAAAAGTCTTATCTCTAATGGTCTTCGCCATAAAGGGGAAGCCAGATAAATCATAGGCCCGATCCGGGTCCACTAACGGCAAACGTGGTTGCCCGTCTCAGACCTACTACGCATAAGCTACACTAATTGCTAAAGTAAACTTATAAACTACTTTCCTAGTGTTTGTTGGCTCTGCCTCCAACCAAACGCTCTAAACCTATATCAGAGTTTGTTGGTTCAATTTCCAAACAAACGCTCTAGATCCTAAACTAAATCAAGTATGTACTAAAGTTAGTATCTCTTTAAGTACACATCAACCTCAACTGAGAGAAACATCCGCGAGAATTATACAGCTCTACACAAAGAACTGAAACTACAATGAGGGGTGTGACACACTACCAACCTCTTAAGCGGCTTAATTGAATTGATTAAACTACCACTTATAAGAACTGTGGCAGAAACCCTATAATTAAGTAAACACTCAAGTGAGACTATTTAAAATCAAGTGTTGAAACTATAACACACGAATTTCAACCTAAACTTGTAAAAGGAAATCTCAACTGAAACCAGTATAAAGAGATTAGAACAATGGAAAAGAGGACGCACTCTGTTTACCACCAGAATGTCCTTTTCACAACAACTCTACTAAGAATAGATAAAACCTTTTAAAATAGTTTTATCTCGAACAGATTGCGCCTATGGCGTAATCGGAAGAAATCCTAGAACTAATAAAACACTATGGTAATAAAAAAAAATTATTACCCATACCTACACGCTTTACCCTACTACGGACAAAACATGACAGCACAACTAAAATTAAATGGATGCGCATCCTTGCTTACTTAAAATTAAAACTTAGCCTACCTCACTCTACTTCAATATGCTTTCATTCCAGTAATCCAATCCTTTAAAAGAGCCAACAGTCAGGACAAATCTTTTCCCTTCAATAAAACACCTGCAGTCCGGACGAAATATACCAAACAAACCAGTAAATCATACCTTAAAGAGCCAACGGTCGGGACAAATATTCTACCAACGCCAAAAATCTCAGCAAGTCCAGACATAACTTAAATTAAAATGTAACACATATCTACAGCTAACAACTTATGGGTAAGGCGTGCAAAAGACAGAAAATAAACCTATGACATGAGATAGGGGTTTACTTATCGTTCACGTAGCATTTTTTTTTGCTAGGAACTAGATTCAAAAAGAAAAACCCGTGCTACCTATTAATACTTAATCTATTGGGGAAGCACCGGCCTCCAGTCGATCCTCGCCTCGCTCGAGTAAGTCCTTGATATGAAACTTCCCCAAGGGTTTACCTACCATAGACTTTAAGGAATAAACCAAAGGGCCGTGTTTTGCGCTGATCACGCACTTCTCATACTTAGGGGAGAGTTTTGCACTAAAGTATTTATCTGCGTTAGACAAAGGAAAACATCTCTTGTAAATGATCTGACCCTCCTCATATTGTATGGGGCGCTTCCGCAAATTGTAGTACTTTACGTTCCGAGTGTAGGCCTTTCGCATATGACCTTGTACGGTGGAAAAAATTCCTCTCAGCTGAGACAGGTTCGAAGAAAATGGCTCGCGCTCCAAAACTACCGACACTGGGTCGACAGGAACATCGAGATTGAGCAAGGCTCCATCCAACACCATTTCCCTACCATGATTCAAGTAAAACGGAGTGAACTTGGTACTTTCATGAACCACCGTGTTAAGGGCACATTGGATCTCGGGTATGTTCTGATCCCACTTACGATGATCAGAACGCACGTAAGATGCTATGGCACGCACGATATCTCGGTTTAAGCGTTCCGTTTGATTAGTCTGGGGGTGGTAACGGGGATTGTAGAAAATATTCGGCACATTATATTTAGTCATCAAGTCCCGGAAATCTCGAGAAATGAACTGTGGGCCGTTATCGACATAGATATACTTGCAAACCCCGTCACGCAAGAACACCCCCTTCTCCAAACACTTAACGATCGACTTAGCCGTGACGTTACGCAGCGGAAACAAGTGTGAAAACTTACTAAAATAGTCAACACAGACGAAGAGGTATTGGTTCCGAGCGTAGGATGGTGGGAAAGGGCCAAGGATGTCACAGGAGATCGCCTCCCAAGGCTTAGTAACGACGCGAGGATTGCCCATAAGACCAGCACGAGCCGTATTGGCAGGCTTGTAGCATTTGCACACTTCGCAGGAGGCGACATACTTCTCCACATCATGATACAAGTTCGGCCAGAAGTAATCTGCACTTATTCGCTTATGGGTCTTGGCAACGCCAAAGTGACCTGAAGTTGGCTCATCGTGATACTGCCGTAAGATTTCCTCCCGATGTTCACTGGGCACCACCAGTTTCCACTCGAACCTAGAGGTGAAGCTATATTTATTTTTTGAAAGGCGGAAAAGTTTGCCATCAGTAACCGTAAAGTTAGGGTATATCCTGGGAGTGTCGCTACAGCCTTTGAGCACCTTAGAATACCAGGGATCCTGTACAGTCACAGGGTCAAAAGTTATGGAGTCTACCTTAATTCGCGAGAGAGTGTCTGGAATCACGTGTTCCTTGCCCTTGCGGTGAATGATCTCGAAGTCGAACTGACTCAAGCGACAGGCCCACCTATTGAGTCTACCCGAAGGATTCTTCAATTTGTAAAACCACTTGAGAGAGGCGTGGTCCGTAACTATGTAGCATTTGGAACCCTCGACATATGGGCGATACTGCTCCAAAGCATAGATGACCGCCAGAAGTTCGCGCTCAGTAGCCGTGTAGTTAACCTCCTGCGCATTCAAGGTACGGCTGCAGTAGGCAACCGGGTGGTCCACGTCATCTATCCTTTGAGCCAGCATCCCGCCAATGGCAAAAGAGCTACCATCCGTATGGATATAGAAAGGAACGCTAAAGTCGGGGCATTTCAGAATAGGAGCAGTAATGAGAGCAGACTTTAGAGTGTTGAACGACGCGTTAGCCTCTGGTGTCCATTCGAACTTATATTTCTTACTCGTCAACCGAGTCAGAGGACGAGCGACCTGAGAGAAGTTTTTAATGAACCTACGATACCACCCAGCCATGCCTAAGAAACGCTTAAGTTCTTTTACCTCGCGAGGGATAGGGAAATTCATTATCACCTCCACCTTGGAAGGATCTGTACGTAAACCAAAGCGGTCCACCATGTAACCTAAATATTTCAGCTCGCTACGGCAGAATTGCGATTTCTGCATGTTTATGGTTAAGTTAGCGTCATTTAATTTTTTGTGGACGCGACGGAGAATATCCACATGCTCCTCAAAGGTCGAGGTGCAAATGACAATATCGTCTATATACGCGAACACCTTGTTATCAAATTCCGCGGCGAACAAGCTGTCCATGAGTCGTTGCATCGTAGCACTTGCTCCCACCAAACCGAAACACATGCGATTATAATGGAACAGGCCCCGGCCTGGCACTGTGAAAGCCGTTTTTTCTTTCGAGTCAGGATGTAAAGGAATCTGGTGGTACGCCGCACTCAAATCGAGGGAAGTGAGATATTTAGCATCACGTAAGTTGTCAATTATATAGTTGATGTAAGGCAAAGGGTAGGCGTCAGTTTTTGAAACCGCATTAAGTCGACGGCTGTCTAAGCAGAGACGCACCTCCCCGTTGGCCTTAGGTACCATAGTAAGAGGGGAGTTCCATTCGCCGAAAGACCGTTCCACAACCTTGTCTTTTAACATGCGGTCCAACTCCGCATTCAAGAATTTCAGCTTTTCCGGACTAAGCCTATAATATTTTTGTTTAATCGGTCTTGCGTCACCGGTGTTAATCACGTGTTGGATTAAAGACGTGCAACCTAGTCCGACCCTATCGGTATTGATTTGGTCGAATAAACGTTGGACCGAGTCGAGTTCCTGTTTCTGCACCGGCGTGAGTTCCTCGTAGTTCCGCAAGCCATCCTCTTCCACGCTACCTACAATGGTTTCGACCGAAGAAATCGACGCCGGCAGACACGCAAGGACGTCAGGCGCGAGATTAAAGGCCTTCCAAAAATTAATCCCGAAATGTATCGGCAACTTAATCTCCGGCTGAACGTGGAACAGAACCAGTCGAACTTCCTCCTTATATTGGACCGGTAAATTCATGTAAAAACGACAGATGTAGTCAACCCCGTCAGCGACGCGTAAGACCCGCGGCCGGTCGAATGGTAACATTTTTATATTTAAATTTAAGAACTTGACGTGTGCGTTCGCTCCAAGCACAGAGCACGCTGCGCCGCAATCAAGAAGGCCGCAAACGTTCACATTGAGAACCTGCACAGTCAAGTAGGGACGGTAGTCGTCAGCAGAAGGTAGAAAATAAGTTTTGACAGGTCGCGCATTACAAGTTTTATGCGAGACCTGATAGTCTAGTTTTTTGGAGAACAACCCCTCTCCTTGCACTTAGGACACTCCGGCGTGCGTACGCCCGGGTGACCACACACGAAACACACCAAGTCGCGAGATCGCGGGCAGCGACCTGTTTTGTGTCCCGTCCGCTTACACCTGAAACAATACGGGCCCACGGGCTTGTCTACAGAGCCAACCTCCTGTCTACGGAACGCAGGGGCATTGCGCGTTCGCACTTGCACGTCCGGAGCTACCGTGTAACCGGATGAAGATGGTTCAGTAAAATTATCCGAGCGCGAACCTGCAAGCTCGAGACGCATGCACAGTTCCTTCAACCTTTGTATAGAGGGCACGTCAATTAAAGCCAACTCACGGCTATATCCAGGCCTTATGTTGCGTAGTAAAATGTCCAATTGCTCGGCTTCCGCCAGCGGTGAAGTCAACCGAGAAAACAACGCACCCATGACGGACAGGTACACCACGATAGACTCGTGTTTAGCTTGGGTGCGGGCCCTTATCTCACCTAATAATTTAAAGTCATAATCCGGAATATCAAAGTCTGCTTTAAGAGCAGTTAAAAGGTCCGCGTAACACGAAAAGTCACCCTTACACGAACGGAACCAAAAGAGAGCTGGTCCGTCCAGAATATCCGGAAAACCGGTGAAAATAACACGTTCAGGGATCTCGCGTGCCACCCGGAGTTCCTCCAGGCGCGTAATAAAAGCACGTACGCACGTATCCCCTTTGTATTTAAGGTTTAAACTAGCAAGGTTGTAGCGCGGCTCGGCTCGACACGTCACCGTAGTCTGCGGCTTCGCTGGAGAGCTGAAAACTTCCTCCTCAGAATCGGAAGAGTCCCCCTCGGGGTTAAGAGTAGTTAGGCAACTGACCAGAACACCTTTGAGGGTTTGAACCACATCTCCTTGATCTGAGACTCCCTCCAAACGACCTAGGTAATATTCAACTCGACCCCTCAGCCGTTCTTTACGAGCCTCCGACAGTGTTGTTCCTTCAGCCACCTCCTTCTGCAGGTTTTTAATCGCAGAGCGACAAAGTGTTAGTTCGCCAGCGGGATCAACTGGAGCGCTGGTGCCTGGTTTGAGGCTGCCACGTCGGATAAGAGACCGCGTTTGACGGAACAACTTCCGTAGGATGTCGCATGTGTCTGATGTTGAGAAAGGTATTTGTAACTTAGTCAGTTCATGCGCAAGCTCCTCTTTTGTCAGCCATTCTATTTTAATTGACAAGTCCATTTTAACAGAGTGTATAAGTTAGACACTTAGTATAACAGTTTAAACACCAAGAGTGGTAGATAGTAGTAAGTGCTAATAAAGTAAACAGTAGTAAAATTAAAATGGCGAAGAAAGTCACTTAAACCACAAGGACAAGTCGTCTTATCTAATTTTTCCTAACGTGCTAGTTAAAGTTAGAGATACCTAACCTATGTGCCAATCCTTAGACCTGCCTCACTATGAACCTAATAACTAAAACCACACCAACGATCCTTCAAGCCCCACGTTGGGCGCCACTGTAACACTCGATTTTCGCCCGCAGCATGAGATTGGGGTCGTGTGGTCACTTGGCTCGAGGGCCAATCGCTAAAGGAATTGGGCGCCGTAGAGTGAGAGAGAGAGCGACTGGCCACAAACAGGATCGATGGTGATGGCTTTATAAATTATACAAATTGTCACAATTAAGTGTATTTAATTTATAACTTCGTAAAAAAAGAAAGTACAGACTCAGATTCTTCGCACTACACTATGTTCTGAATGAACAACACAGAGTAATAAGATTAGAGAGCGTCCTCCCTTTTAGTTCTTAATTCTAATTAACCACGCCTTTCCACACACATAAGAAATAGTTGCAAATATTTATTATACCAAAGGGTAAGTAAGGAAAGGTTCGGGTTACCTACGAGATTAGCATCAGTAAACCCGTAACGTAATTTTCCATTACTAGAAATTGCAAATATTTATTATACTAAAAAGTAAGTAAGGAAAGGTCCGGATTACCTACGAGATTAGCATCAGTAAACCCGTAACGAAATTTTCCATTACTAGTAATTGCAAATATTTATTATACTAAAAAGTAAGTAAGGAAAGATCCGGGTTACCTACGAGATTAGCATCAGTAAACCCGTACAGTTCTTTTCCATTACTAGGATTGATAACCTTACAAACGAGTAAGTAAGGAAAAATCCGGGTTACCTACGAGATTAGCATCAGTAAACCCGTACAGTTCTTTTCCATTACTAGAATTGATAAACATTACAAAAGAGGCGCTTGCTACCAACGCGGTCTAAGGATGGACGACGTATAATAGGTTAGAGTAAACGCGGAATAAAATAAAGAAAATAAAAGAAAAGAAAGTCAACGTCACGCGACATCAGTGAACGCAGGCGTCAGGATCCCACGCGAAGTGTACTCGTCATCGCACGGCTACTTCCTCATGCACAAACCCGTCGAAGCCGTCTCAGCACACCGCATGCACGAAGATAACCTCCGCCTTGAGGCTATAGGTTAACCCGAACATCTCCGGAGCAGACTTGAAATTTCCGGGGTAGCCTTGAAACCCTAAAACGTACAATATAACGTCTCAGTAAAGGAACAAACAAGGACATATCCTCAGACAACACATCACTTTTAACGAATAAAGTTTACCTTTCGGGCAGTAAATTAGAGGCAATTGGCTTTTATACTCGGAGACCGCGGAGTTGGTGTTATCAATAACACCGTAAAGAACATCTGAAATAGACCGATACACTTTTAGAAATAGAACATGGCGATTACGTAACACAATTGCGACGCGCCCCTTCCAAATGAAATACTCACCCTTCAGACGCGTGACAACGCACGTTAAGACTTCAGTTATTCTCGGTGAAAATAAGACATCTAGACTGTAAGACACAGCGTCAAGAACAAGGAAACCACCTAGGCCTGTTCTAAATTAAATCTCCATCCTTAATCGGCAAACACCAAGTGACGCTCTCTGGCGTTACCGGTGTTGCCACCTACCATACTCACATTGACGTTAAAACCTCAATACCTCTGATTCCTCTCAATAAAGAAAATACTTTTTGCTTAGCTGAAATTAAGTGAAAAAAAATATCTAGAACGAGTAAATAAGAATTCAAAAATAAAAAGATACTACACCCAAAACAGAATAATAAAGCCGATGTGCGAACGCCTTAACCTCCTGTCAAAAGTCAAAGTGACATTTCATACTATGACAACAACGGCTAACAAACGATAACAATGTCTGGGTTTTCAATTGAAAATAAAAAGGAATAGATAGTGTAAACCGGTTAAATACGACTTCCAAATAAGGCACAGGAACCTTGCTCTGGAATACAAAAGCTCCGTGTTGAACTATGTGAGACAAAACGAGTATCCAAGTGTAAAAACGGCAGTGTTTATGTCGACCGTTTGTGATCAACGTTGATATACTAAAACACCGGTTACCAGGTGTATGTGGCTTGAAACTCGTTCGCTCGTCAAACAGTAGACGCTAAACTCAGCCAGGAATCAGCGCGGAAGGCTTTCCGACAAAAGAAAGGATGACTGTAAGTATGACAGAGAAAAAGTGACAACCCGATTTTGGGGTGTTACAATATAGGATAAGTAAGCTGTCATGTCAGACGGTCGTGTCAAACGCCTGCGTCAATTCCATACAATTTGTCCGTTTTCGAAAAACGTTTACGTTAGCGTTAACTTCTCTAAGCCTTAAAACCTAAGTAAATAGATCCGTCGGTTGAACCATTGTATTCTCGCAAAATTGTTCTCGCATAGTTTAACACGGCCATGACCATTCGTGACCATACACAATGATTATAATGAGCAATTAATAAAATGTCTATATTTACAGGCAGAAATATCGTGAGATCCGATCACGACTTCATCAGGTACGAGGGCTGCCTTTTAAGTTCTGTCGTTTGCAAGCCTTCCGTGATTGCATAAAAAAGAACTAGTGTCATCTTAAAATATTTGAAATTAGAATTCGAAAACAAAAGAATGACTCGAAATCGGCCCAACCGTTTTAGTACAGCGCTCGTTCAAAGTTGACAAGTCAGTTGTGAAAATGGAAATTTCGAAGGAAAATTTACGTGCGATATTTTTTTACAACTTCAAAAGGGGCTTAACGCGACTTCAGTGCTTCGAAGAGTTGACTACGGTTTTCAATGATAAAGCACCATGCCTCCGGACTGTGGAACGCTGGTATTTAGAATTTCAACGTTGTTGCTCTAGTCTTGGTGATAGACATCGTGAAGGTCGACCAAAAACAGCCGTAACCCAGGAGAACATTGATGCTGTACGGCAACTGATCGTCGAAGATCGCCATGCGACATACCGTGAGATAGAAGCTTCCTTAAGTATTTCAGGGACCAGTGTTCACAGTATTTTGCATGATCACTTAGGCGTAAAAAAGTTGATCTCTCGCTGGATACCACATTTACTCAGTGAAGACCAAAAAACGGCTCGCGTTCGATGGTGTCGCAAAACTCTGCGGCAATTCAACCGAGGAAACTCGAAACATGTTTACGACATTATCAGTGGTGACGAATCTTGGATATATGCCTACGAACCCGATTCTAAACAGCAGTCGACTGTTTGGGTGTTCCAAGATGAGCCAAAACCGACCAAAGTAATACGCTCACGGAGCATTTCGAAAAAAATAGTCGCCACGTTTGTGGCGAAAAGTGGCCACGTGGCCAACATCGTGCTCGAGGATCGTAAAACGGTTAATGCTGACTGGTATACCACTGTCTGTTTACCAGAAGTCATCGGCGAGTTTCGAAAAAATAACCCAAGACGTCGTATAAGACTGCATCACGATAATGCGAGCTCGCACACCGCCCGGCAAACAATTGCGTTTTTAAAAGAGCAAAACGTCGAAATTCTGGAACACCCGCCGCACAGTCCAGACTTAAGCCCTAACGATTTTTTTACTTTTCCAAAAATCAAGCAACGACTTCGTGGTCAACGGTACCAGACGCCTGAAGAAGCCGTTGAGGCATACAAAACGGCCATTTTGGAGACCCCGACTTCGGACTGGAATAAGTGTTTCGAAAACTGGTTCGATCGAATGAAAAAGTGTATTACATATCACGGTGATTACTTTGAAAAACAATAAATACCATTTAACACTTAAATTGTCTTTAGTTTTTCCAAACGACACAACTTAAAAGGCAGCCCTCGTAGTATAAACTTTATTTAGATCGTGTTTTTTTATTTTCTAGAATATATCAAGGTCACCGGTCACCCAGTACCGTGAAGGACTTTAAATGTTGATCCACCATAGAACCTTATCATAATGATAGCGTCCAGTGAAGAAATAGAAATTGCATAGGAATTAATAGTTTTTATGCGACAAGGTTCTATAGTGACTCGTCATCAATTAAAGTCAGTGTCAGAACCTTAGTGGGATTCCTAATGTTAGCCCCCTACAAAAAGAGGGGTAATATAAGTTTAACGATTTTTTTTTATATGTTTAGAAATAGAAATTGCATAGGAATTAATCGTTGTTTTTACGCGACAAGGTTCTATAGTGGCTCATCAATTAAAGTCAGTGACCGAACCTTAGTGGGATCCCTAATGTTAGCCCCCTACAAAAAGAGGGGTAATGTAAGTTTAACGTAGTTATATCTGTATGTCTGTTTGTGGCATCGTAGCTCCCAAACGAATGGACCGATTTCGATGTGGTTATTTTTAAAAGTTGCTTTAATTAGGATAGTTCTTATTGTTAGCTAGGTCACGCAAATTAATCTATACTCCGTTTGTTTAGGTAATTAACTAAATGTAAACAAACCAAGTCACGTGGCTCTGTTACAGCCAATCGGAACAGTTTTGTCAACCTTTGACATGTCAGTGCAGTGTTGCCAACTGCTATGTAAGAAACGCGCTAAAGCATCCTGGAAAATGCACTAGGATTGTGCGAATTTTGAAAAAAGAGCACCAAATAAATAAAATTATCAAAATATTAAAAAAAAAGGTTTGGGTTGTGGATATTAATTAAGTTTTTATTACAAAATTAGGTCCAACTGGTCGAAGTTTCCCATAGATAATTAATTACAGGTGCGTTCTGAAATTCGACAATTGTTGCCTGACAGCAGAATTTTATAAAATTTTGGAAGGTGCGAATAAGATGCTACTATCAGGTAATAATTAACTGTGTTTCAGATGGCGCCATTGTATTGGTTTTTACCAACGTGATAAATTGCAGACTTTTAAAAATGCTTTTAAATTTTTTTTAATGTAGGCACTGTTTTTGAGCGCTATAAGAAATGCACTAGATCTAGTGCCGAAGGCACTAAGTTGGCATCATTGCAGTGGGCTGCTTCTATTAACTGATAAACTAAATCACGTGTTTACATATAGTTAAATACCTAAACGGATGAAGTTCTAAACTTAACTCTAGGCTTGTTCTTTAGGTATGCAACGATAAACTTATTCATATAGAGAAAACCATACTTAAATAGATACATACATACATACATAAATAAAGTACATAGATAGATACAAAAAAGCTCGTAACTCTGAAACAAATGAAAATCACTGAACATACATAGGGGTCGATTCGGTAGCCCTTGAGGTCCCCTACCTTTGACGTTCGTTTGATCCACCCCTCCGTATACACCCTGTATAATTAAAAAAATATATATATACAAGGGGACAATCTCACACCAATTGACCCAAACTGAGCTCTAGGCTTGTACCTACAATGGGTACTAGACAACGATATAAATACTTACTTATATAGAGAAATATATACTTAAATACATAGAAAACATCCATGACTCAGGAACAAATATTCGCGCTCATCAGACAAACATCTGCCCTTACCGGGATTCGAACCCAGGACAACTAGCTTCGTAGGCAAGGTCACTACCCACTAGGCCAGCGCGTCGTCCTGGCCCCTATCCCACAAAACTTTACAAGCGTACAATTTGACAAATTTGTACGGATCTCCATACAAAAAGTTGACAAATTTGTTAAATTGTAGGCTTGTAAAGTTTTGTGGTATAGGGGCCTGGTCGTGAATTACATTTTCTGCTAGCGAATGCTGAGTTGGGACCGTTTCGCAACTGTTTCTCTGTGTCTTATTTTTTGTATCTATGTACCTAATGTGGTTTTGTATTGTTGCGTGGTTTTGTATATGTCTCTTTATCTTTATTTTTATCTTTATAAGTATTTTCCAAAAAAACTAGGGTTAATAAAAAAACACATTCTGAAACCATTTCAATAACCATCGTCCTCTGGAAGCTGTAAAAGTTGCAACGAACGTCCGTTTTTCAATCCGGAAATTGTAATGGCGGTATCTCAGACAAAACTCCTGTGGAAAATGCAACGTTATTACTAACGCGAGAGCATTGAATTTCATTTGGCTATTGAATAAGAGATACTGCCTTTTGGCTTACTTCAAACTGTCAGAAACGTCAGTCAGCATTGCGTAGTGATACGTTATTCTAAATCATATAAATAAACATGAGGCTATTTATGTTTGTATGTTGACAAACAGTTCGTAGGAGGTCACTGACAAGTAAAATCCTTGAGGCGAGCTATCGGATGAATACTGAGTTAGTTTGAATAAAACACGTGGTATGTCTTTGTTGCCAGTTTCCTTGTGTCAATAATTAACGATTTAACCATTGGAATCTTAACAACTGCCTAGTATTGTAGGTAAGGTCTGCCGCTGAATACTGCGCTCCGGTTAGGCTAAACAGTGCTCATGTGCATAAGGTTGACACTAGGCTGAACGACACCATGCGGTATATATCAGGAACAATCAAGTCGACCCCTCGGCACTGGCTACCCGTATTGGCACACATAGCTCCTCCGCACCTCCGTATCATTCATTCATTCCCTGCTCATGCTGAGTTTTGTCATCCACCGATAAGACTCACTTCTCCCTGCATCTCATCCCGGAGTCTCTCCCACTTCGATATTGATACTTACTGGGAAAATAAATGGAGTGTAGAAGCAAATGGAATCTTTGCCCAAGTCGCAGACCCAACAGCCAAACCTAAGGGCTTCAATCTACCTCGAAAGCTCTGGTGTAAGTTAAAAGGCTTAGGTCAGGACATGGTCGCTGTAACTTCTTTCGGCACAAATGGGGTTGGCGTGATTCGGACCTATGTGATTGTGGCGAAGAGGCCCAAACCATGGACCATTATAATGCAGCGATGCCCGATACATTCATATCCGGGACTAGGGTTTGCAATTCGAATATTCGAATATTCAAATTATTCGAATATCCGACGAAAATAAAATTCGAATTTGGCAACATGACATATCCGAATAAATCGGATATTTTGAATAGTTCTAAAATAGGATTGAAACAATGACTTACCTTTAATAAATCAGTCTTTCTTCTTACTAACATTAGGAGCAGGGATTATAGTAAAACGGGAATGTAAACAAATGCCTCTTATTTATACGAGTATGCCGATGATCAAGCTATACTTGCCTCATGAAACTGATGAATGAGGGATTTAAGCAAAAGGGGATGAGAGTAAATGTTGCCAAGACCAAGGTCATGGTGATAGAGAAGGACAAGGAGATGACTGAGTGCGTGATCAATATAAATGGTGAATTAGTAGAGCAAGTTAGCGAATTTGTGTACCTGGGAAGTGTGTTTACAAGAGATGGTAAGTGTGAGAAGGATATCGAGAGGAGGGTGAATGCGGGGAATCAAATTATTGGGGCCCTGTACTCCTTTGTGAGCAGACAGGGCATTTCATAAAAAGCCCGACAGGCTGTTCACAATGGAGTGCTGGCCCCTACCCTGATGTATGGTAGTTAATGTTGGGTGTGGCAGGACAAGCATAAAAGTCGTGTAAATGCAGTTGAAATGCGCTCTTTGCGTAGTATATGTGGTGTGAAACTGATTGATAGAGTAAGGAATGAAAAAGTCAGAGAGAAATGTGGAATAAAAGAAGATGTAGTGATTGAAAAGGGCATGCTTCGATGGTTCGGTCATTTGGAAAGGATGGATGAAAGAAGATTGACGAAAGAGATATACAGATCAAAAGTGAGTGGACGGCACGGAAGGGGCCGCCCTAGGCGTACTTTTTCTAGTCATATAGGAGAAATGCTGGAAAAGGGCCGAATCTTAAGTACCCGAAACCGACGTGCGTGCATGACTCGATGTATGAATGTGGAAGAAGCGAAAGAAATTTGTCAAGATCGTAGCAAGTGGAAAGAAGTGGTCTCTGCCTACCCCTCTGGGAAACAGGCGTGATTTAATGTGTATGGGAATGTAAACATGACGTTTTAAATTGTTTTTAAATATTTACTATATTTCAAGTTTTGCTCCCTATAACTTATGATCAGAACGAGTTACACAGTACTAGCAAGGAATAAAGTGAGGTCACTCGCTCGCTACCTGCTCCAGGCCTAATCGCAAATTACATTTAGTGAAGAAGAGTTTCAGCAACTAGAAGAAATAACCGACTCTTTGGCCATCACTAAAATAACAGGCTTTCTCAGCTTACAAAGCTGCCTCGAGAATACTCAACAATCGTTCCTGTCTTATTTCAAGAATTTTATTATTATTATTACAATAATTTTACTCCGATAATATAAATTTATTTTTAATTTTTAAATTTGATATGATTTTTATTCATAATATCTTTGATTATACAACTTGAAATCCTTTTTTTGTCTTATTGTATAAAATATCCGAATTATCCGAAAAATTCGAATATTCGAATTTCAGAAATCGAACTATTCATTTTATTCGAATTTAAAAAATGGTCGGATATTGCAAACCCTATCCGGGACCCATAGAAGACATCTACAACCTTATTCAAGACGCAGCTAATTTTTTTTTTTTTTTTTTTTTATGTCATAGGGATGACAAACGAGCACACAGGCCACCTGATGGTAAGTGGAAACTGTGACCCATAGACATTTGCATTCACAAGACTACAGAGCAATCCTAAGACTGCAAATGCGTTGCCAACCCTGAGGACTAAGATGGAATGCCTCTATGCTAGTCATTTCACCGGCTGTCTTATCCCCAAACCGGAACACAACAATGCGAACACTGCTGTTTGGCGGTAGGTTAATGGATAAGACGGTGGTAGCGATCCGGACGGACCCCAAATTGGCTGAGAACGCTGAATGTTGACTTATAATCAATAATAATCTATAATGTATTCGCCTATTCTACAGATCGCCATACGATTAAATAAATAAATTGTAGGTAAGGGATTATAGAGGCAACCCGACAACGCAATACTTAGTGACACTGGTCAATAACTTGATGACATTTAATGTCAGTGTGAAGCAAAGGTGTCATTCGCAATCAAAAATCAAAATATATTTTCACACCACATGCTCGAAATTGCAAAATTATTTATATAACCCGTTGGTTAATAAAGAGATTTGAATTCCTATGAAAAATTTCAATTCAAGGTACTTTCAAGTTTTAATTAAACGTTGTTTCTAGTAAGAAGCCTTGCTCTTTATTGTCTCGCAAATGGTGAGAAAAGTAGAGTATTCTCCTTTTGGATAAAGCTGTTTTCATCCTGGACGAGCTGCACTTGAATCTGGAGTCCCTCATTTGCTCACGATTAAATATCGCGCATGTGACATAAAACAGTGCTTTATCCCCTCGGTGTATAATCTACTGTTATTGCACAACTGTTGGTAGGTATCAAGTATAATATATTGTATATTATACCGTGTCAAATGCATTTTTGTGTACATCACCACAGTCTAGCATAATTATGAAGTTACAATAATTTACATAAGTCAATAAACAATAGGTAGCTATACAACATACAAAATAACAAGCTTAAGGAACATTTCGTAACGTTTTTTTTTTTAAGAAAACAGCATAAATAAGTAATCATTTATGTACCTTGTCACTTTAACGTCGTGTTTGAAATGTTACACAAAATTGTGAAACGATTGAAAGCGACAAGGTACAGAAATGATCACACATTTATGCTGTTGACGATACTCGTAAAGACTACTTACATACTAAACCAAACTTTTTTCAGTTGTATTTATAAATGTGTCCCTAATAACGTTTATCCGAAACTGTTTGTTACCTGATTCAGACTAGTTGGTTATTTTCCAAAGATAGCTTAGTTTTTAGGTTAGGTTAGTATTAAAATTACATTAAAAAGTTTTAAAATTCATGCGTAAATTAGGACAAATGAGCATTAGGGATTTTAATATAGACCCGTGCAGTTATTGTCCACTATCTCACGCCTTCTTTTTCCGGTCGGAATAAAACGTAATTATCTTCCTCCGTCTCCCGCTTGTCTTTAACCTAGGCTAAATCTAGGGAAACCCGGACGGAATGACTTCCTCACATGTAGGTAAAAAAATAACTGGTAGTTTTTCTTTAATAACTAGGTAATTAATCAAGTAAATCCTAAATCTACGTAGGGGTATTTCCAGATTGGAAGAGTCACCTTTGCACGCTTGCGTCATTACGTTTTGTTTCACATTAAAATATTAACGGTCAAAAGAGAATACTGCTAAATATAGATAATCCAAATATTATTCTTGTAAATAAATAGTGTAAAAAATTGTACATCTATTAGGCTGCTTCTTATTTTCCGACTTTTGAAAAATAGTCGTGACATCCCGCCATTAGGTACCTACCTTAAAAACGATCGTATGATTTTATTTTTTGATTTCGATTGGTTTTTAGCGTCCAATCAAAAATTTACTTTTTTTATATTAAATATTACTTCAAAAATGCATACAGAATAAAAGTGTGACACGTGATAAATTAAACAGAAACTTTTAGGGGCCAAATAAGAAGCGCCCTAACATCGATGTGTCTAATGTGTCTGTGTGTATCTGTGTCCGTCTGTAGCATCGTAGCTTCCAAACGGATGGACGGATTTAGATGCGGTTTTTTTTTAAAGAAAGCTGGTTTAATGGGGATGGTTCTGAGCAAATTTTCATGAAAATCGGTCAAGCCGTATAAGAGATATCAACAGATTTGAAAGTAGGGGTTACTAT
Organism: Acleris laterana; assembly: GCA_963966035.1. Taxonomy (NCBI): domain Eukaryota; kingdom Metazoa; phylum Arthropoda; class Insecta; order Lepidoptera; family Tortricidae; genus Acleris; species Acleris laterana. Next base: position 6,506,233 of record OZ014465.1, on the reverse strand, counting down.
CACATCGAACGTTTTTATCTAAAGTCGGTGTCAGTTGAAATCGCCAAAGATGTAAACAAGTCAGTACCGTTTGACACATACCTAACCTGAAATTTTCGTCGAGCGTGTTTTTATTTAATATACTTACGTATAATTAATAGTTAAAAACTAAACTTATTTTAATAAAAAATATAACTAAGCTACTGAAAAATTAAAGATTAAAATAAAAATCACCACTACAAAAAGAATACCCCCTCTAGCAGGTCCGCGCGCGGCATAGTCCCTATAACACTGGCAAAATAAGTTTAGTTTTTAACTTTGAATTGTAGATACGATTGTATTGTAATAAATTAATAGTTATTTAATCTTAAACTTATTATGAAAGTGATCCGGTGTATAAAAATCATTAATAAATCCACACAATTGATCTTCAAAAGTAAGTGATTATTGAGTAATAATGGTAAATTGGTTTGTTTACATCTTTGCCCATTTTAATTGAAACCGACCATAATATGTACTAGCGACCTGCCCTCGTTTCGCTTCGGTTTATGAGAGTTTTCTGTAACACCCGTAGGTACATAATCCAGAAACTATTTTACACAAAAACCTTCCTCTTGAATCACTCTATCTATTGATGAAAACCGCATTAAAATCAGTTGCGTAGTTAGAAAGATCTAAGCGTACATACAGAGGGACAGACGGCGGGAAGCGACTGTTTTATAACATGTAAAGAATAGTTGTTATTCCAAAGTATTTTTTCTATGTAGCTTACAGATTACAAATAAGTCTCTACATCTCCTTTGGTTCATAGGAGTACGGGACGTAGGTCGTTGATGTTATCTTTATTGCTAACTTAAATCGATACATCGTTATATTAAGTTATAACATGAAATAACCTATAAAATATGATTTATAGTGTACACAAATATAAATTTAAATAGGTATTCCTAAACGTATTTTACAAGAAATATTGATCAAAACACTGTTTAATGCTTAAGTTAATATCAGCTGGTTTTTTTCAGTCAAACTTATTGTTATTAGACATTGTTATTAATTACTCAAGCACAAGGAACTAGTAATAAAAACCTCGTTATAAAATCAATCACGCTGTAGCTCGGCTGTAGCCATAAACCGTTTACAAAATTCCAAATTCAAATTCAGAGAACCAATTCTAAATTCAAATGTAAAGTCATAGACGAAACTTTTTTTCTCAATCATACTGACAATACGCTGCAGTCGTATCTGGTCACAAGTGGTTGGTGCCAGTTGAAAACTGACTTTTTGCGAGAGTGACAGGGCGCATTTTCGTATGTCGCGGCTAAGTGTGATATAGCTTTATACAATTTGCGCTAAGCGGCGAGTTCCGTACTTGTTACGGAGTGACACGGCGCACGCACACCAGCGTAGAGCGCTGCGTCTGTGTGCGTATAGGGATGGGATGTGTTTACATAATTAATATCGATATGCGTAATTTGTTATTTGCTTTGTAGAGTTTAGTTTGTGTTGAAAGGGCGCGGAACGTGTGAATATTATTTGTTAGAAACTCAACTGTTCATATCAATTAGTATTTAATAATATAATGGGTAATATTATGTACTTAGCTGAATTTGTATTACTAATGGAATAAATGAACTTTATCGCTGAAGAAGATTAGTTTAGTTAGTATTTAGCTTGAAAACCTCATTAGCTAGTGCAAAAGCGGTAACTTTACAAAAGGGACAAGATAACGTGTTCTGTTTGATGTATGTACAGTACTCCAACGAAAATGTTAAGCACTTTAGTGCACTGTCATTATAAACTTCAAACTGAACATCAAATGACAAGTACGACAATAACAATGGCAGTCACAATGACAAGGTTCTAAGTATGCTCAACATTTTATTGGGTGACTGTTCGCGTTACGCCTTTTATTATGGCAAGTAAAAGACAAACAAGCACACAGGATGACCGATTGAAATCGTAAGTGGGATCTACGACCCATTGACAAGCCTGGAGTCCTTATCCTACGACTGCAATACGATGCCATTTATTTTTAAATTGAAATAAAGTCATGAGTTGCAACATTTTTACTATAGAATCCTAACCTAACCAAACCGAACAACCGGGCATTTTTTTCTCAATAATGTTTTTTTAATATAACATGATTATTATCAATAAAAAGGATAGTAACATAATTAACATATCATTATCATTTACCAATGGTCAATAAAATCACGGGTATTTTTTCAAGTTTACAGATTCAAGATCATTTCATAATACCATACCCCCCCCCCCTCTTAAGAATCAAGAATCTTTGTAAGTTAAATATGGCTTTAAACATATGCGTAAGTGCCTTAATTTAAACAGTCTTCTAACAATGGTAAGTGATTTATAAATAAACATAAAAATACACTTTAAATAAATGTGTACCATTTAACTGACCTCCAAGTTATCGTTGCTTAATTTTAATAAGCATCAATATTTGGATTTATTATTAACTAGTGACCCGCCTTTGCTTTGCTCCGTATGTATATACCTCTCTCTTGAATCACTCGATCTATTGATGAAAACTGCATTAAAATCCGTTGCGTAGTTTAAAATACCTAAACATATATACAGAGGAAAATGCGGCGGGAAGCGACTTTGTTTTACACTATGTAAAGATGCGAAAGTGTGTTTGCTTGTTCCCGTCTCAACGCCTCAATAGATAGTTTAACCCCGAATAATCAGATAGTTTCCAAGGAAATACCTATAAACGACGTCAACGTGGACGTGGTCAAGAACCAGTTGAAAAAAAAAAGTCTATTGCCAATGTCTATATGATTATTCTAGATATTTATTTATTTTATACCGGATAAGGCTCAGCTTTTTATCTATTCACGTTACGAATTTACAAACAAAACTGACCTTGAGTGTGGAACGTCTGTTCGGTCTCTCATATTAACAGACAGATCGTAAACAAAATGTGTTATCTTTTAGCCGCTGGTCGAAGTTCACGTTGTAATTATTTAAACCAAGTAAATACGCGGAAACTGATTTATCGATTGTATTTCTTTGTATGTTTTGTATATCGTCTCTAAGAACTAATTAGTTGATACTTTCTACAACAACATACATACATTTTCTTTATGAAATCACTAGCATAGAGGCATTCCATGAATTCCATCTTAGTCCTTAGGGTTGGCAACGCATTTGCAGTCTTAGGATTGCATTGCAGTCTTATGAATGCGAATGTCTATGGGTCACAGTTTCCACTTACTATCAGGTGGCCTGTGTGCTCGTTTGTCTTCTGTATGCCAAAAAAAAAAAAAAACAAAGAAAGTTACAAATACAAAGAAAGATGCAAAAGAGAAATAACCGCTGAACCTTTACTTAGATAAAACCATGTAGCTTGATTTTAAAAGATAGCTTTTGCCCGCGACTCTGTTCGCGCAAAAAAAAAAAGTATACCCTATGTACATCAGGGATAATGTAGGATTCTAATGGTGAAAGATTTATTGAAATCGGTTCAGTAGTTTTAGAGCCTATTCAATGCAAACAAACAATCAAATCTTTCCTATTTATAATATTAGTGTAGATGTAGTTTTTTATTAAGTTCAATAATTTACCCCCGACGCCAAAAAGAGGGTGTTCGAAACTTAAAAGTTAAACGTGCGTGTCGGTGTGTCTTTCTGTGGCAACGTAACTCCCAAATGGATGGAAAGACACACGGATTCTTTAAACATTTTTTTTTGTTTGACTTGTAGAGAATGCCATTAGGCAGTAAGTCCGACATTTATACTTATGCAATAAAGGTTAAATAAATAACTTAATTGAGACGATTCTTTCGCTACGATTTATAAAAATCAGTTGTCCCGTTTAAAATATATTTTAAGAAATAGTTCTGGAAATAGTGGTCGCCATTATGTTACATCACGGGTGTTTTTATCTATTCAATTAGTCATTATTATTTTGTTTTTGTATTTGTTTGCGGGTGGTAGGGCCTTGTGCAGGGTCCGTCCGGATCGCTACCACCATCTTATCCATTAATCTACCGCCAAACAGCAGTGTTCGCATTGTTGTGTTCCGGATTGGGGATAAGACAGCCGGTGAAATGACTAGCATAGAGGCATTCCATCTTAGTCCTCAGGGTTGGCAACGCATTTGCAGTCTTAGGATTGCATTGCAGTCTTATGAATGCGAATGACTATGGGTCACAGTTTCTACTTTCCATCAGGTGGCCTGTGTGCTCGTTTGTCTTCTCCATGCCATAAAAAAAAAAAAAAAACTTTATTGCACAAAAATACAAATTAGAGTACAAAAGGTGAACTTACTGCCTAATGGCATTCTTCTAGTTGACCTTTGGGCAAATCAGAAAAATGAATAGCTACGTAAGCGGATTATAAATAAAAACTAGCAGACTTGAATGTCAGATTTGCGTCATTTTATTTTATTAATAGACACTTAAAACCGCTGGGAATTCCGTTGTTTCGCTTTAAGGATAAAATTAGACATAGTTATTTAAGGATGGTTAAATAAGGAAACTGTGTAACTCAGACACAAGGAAAATTTACATCTTAAGACATAAATTAAACATTTCATTCCTGGAACTGAGATCGTTGAGATATCAGACATTTTTCTGAGTCATGCCGTTAATAATAATGATTAATTATGTGACTACAAAAACTTGATAATGGAACTAATGAAGTGCCTCTGTTTTTGCTGCATAAAAAGATTTCTTCAAAGTTAACTCGCGAAGACTTGATGAATGACGTCAATGAGATCATAAGAAATAAAACTTGACCTAATAAACTCTATTAAGTACATGATTTATTTTATCATGTTCTTATTTTATGTTTATTATTCACGCTCATTTTCTTAAAATAATCTATATTTAATTTTATCTAGTCATCGTTTTTGAACACTTAATAATTTCCAAAAGTTAAAAGTAATTGAATGTCAATGTACTGATGTATAAAACTATGATGTTCACCACCATTTTTTTTTTACTTACACAATCCACTTAATGTAGCATAATAATAACATAATAGTGTAAATATGTATGTCGAACCCCAATCTAATATATTAACCCCAACCAAATGATGACGGGTATTTAAACCATCAAAATCCAAAATACAACTGTCCACTTTGACAACTCGAATTGCACAATTTCTGAATATTAAGGGGTGGTGCCGTTCCTACCGATACTTTTATTGTATATTTATTTTCTTTTTGCAGACTAAGTTTTTGATAATATATATTAAGATATAAAAAACGGTTAACCTACCGCCGACATCTATTATCCTATCTTTATTATAAGTATATAATTGGACATTTCCAAAATTAATAATCAATATGTTCTCTCTTGAACGAGATCCCATTTAGGCCATTAAGTTCTCCTCTGTACATTGAATCAAAATATTTTTGTAATTGTTATACCTTTGTGCAATACCAGATTTGACAGACCACGTAAACCGATTCAACGTGTCCATATCACTATTAAATTACACATATATCTGGCAACACTATCAAACAGCTGAATCATGAATATTTTTAGTTTATTTTGGGCGTATTTCTGCGTTTATCGACTACATGACGTATCGATATGCCCGCGGACATTACGCACATCCCTATCGTTGCACAACCAGCGAGGTATCCTTTGGAACTAGAGATAAGCGGTTCTGTTACTCCGGAGTACATAGGGCTCAAAATATGGAGTCTGCAGTTATAAGAAGAACTAGACGTAGAATGAGTTCCATTAGTTCAAGTTTGAATTCGATTATCGAATAATTGTTACTTTTTTCCAAATTTGAAATCGAGGAAGATTCCAAATTTGAACTCGCTAAGTTTGTGAGTTGCCTGTTATTCAAGAGTTTCATTATGTATATAAGGTAGTCCATGGATTGGTAATGTTAGTTAACCCGTGAACATATCGGTATATCGTTGGGTCCCTGGAGAATATTATACGAACTCCATTATTTTTTCGTCTATATACTAAGTGTACCCTGTATTGACCGGGTTAGAATAGTGCCACTCCATGTCTTCCCGTGGATGTTGTAAGAGGCGACTAAGGGAATAAAGGCTTGGTAGTACTGGTAGGCGATGGGCTTGCAACCTGTCACTAATACACTGGTAAACATCTTAGCTTGTACGAAATGTGGTTATAGAATTATACACACGTTTTTAGAGTCGTGGGTAATTCTGTAGCTCTGCCTACCCTACTCTGGGACTAAGGTATGAGTTTATGCAGGTACAAAGTACGAGTAAATTTATTATTGTCTAGCGCCCATAACACGCTTTGGAGCTTAAAATAAATAATAAATTGTTTGTACGTTTTATTATAATAACCTGTAAATTTAAATCAAATATCTTATGTGCAAAATAACTTTTTTTAACGTTCATCATAATCGGTCCGACAAATAGATAAATTAATAGACATATAGATCGACACGCACTCACAATTTCGGATTTATTTTAAGTATGGCTGCTTTAAAAGTAAAGTTCATGTGCTATAAAAATAAAATTACCTTTAGCTTATATCAGAATGCAAATCTGTTATTACACAGCAAAAATATGGCTGATTGTTGACAAAAAATTGATCAATTTTCCTGCCCCAACTTTTTACAACTTCGAGAATCATAACAGGAAAATTATCAATGTTGTGCTTACGTTTAACTTTATTTATTAATGTCGTTATTCCAATTCAATCCGGTTAAAAAAATGTACTAGGTCAGAGAGTAAATTACCTATATACCCTGTGAAATTGGGGGGGGTCTTGAGATGGGAAATAAACGCGGAGAAAATCTCACGCAAATTGACCTAGTTCCAAACTAAGCTCAAGGCTTGTTCTATGGGTACCGTAAAACGGGGTGAGTAGGAATTAAGGAGTGGGTAGGGATACAATCTAAAATGAAGCATATGTTACTAATTATAAGACTGAAATTATTTCCCATAGGCGTAACGTGATTGTCATTTAATTGTGGGTTGGCAACGCATTTGCAGTCTTAGGATTGCATTGCAGTCTTGTGAATGCGAATGTCTATGGGTCACAGTTTCCACTAACCATCAGGTGGCCTGAGCTCGTTAGTCTTCTCTATGCCATAAAAAAAAAAACTTGTTCATATTTGTTAAATGTTGTGACCTATTAGGTTTTATCTCTACTCATCCCTCAATCCTACTCAGCACGTTTTACGGTACTAGATAAAAATAAACATACTTATACAGAGAAACTAGTGACCCGCCCTCGCTTCGCTTCGGTTTATGTGAGTATGATAAACCTGCCTTTAACACTGAAAAAAAATTTCAAATCTGACCAGTAGTTCCTGAGATTAGCGCGTTCAAGCAAACAAACAAACTCTTCACCTTTATAATATTACTACTAAATATTACTACTATTTTATGAGATACTACTGTTACTACTATTTTATTACTACTATTACTATTATTTTATTAGATACGTTCTTCAATACAAAGAAAACATACAAGACTCAGGAACAAATACGCTCTTCACACAAATATTACGCCCAGCCAAGGATTGACCCCAGGAATAGCGTTGTTGGCTTTTACTAGTTACCAACTTAGGCTAACCACGTGTCTATTGACCATATGGCTAATAGATGGCAAACAAATCTTTTGTCAGCGCCTGTTAGCGTAGGTGTTAGAATACTCGGAATCATGTTATAGAGTGAACGTCACTTCTATTTTAGCTAAAGGTCACTTGTATCAAGCAATTATTATAACGTCAAGTTAACTGAATGGTAACTCAATTTAACTGGTGGTAGGACCTTGTAGCGGTCGCTACCACCATCGTATCTTTTAACCTGCTGTCAAGCAGCAGTGTTCGCATTGTTTTGGTCCGGTGTCGATGATCCATTCAAGTACTTAGAGTTGGCAATGATGTCTTAGGTTTGCAGTCTTGAGATTGAAGCTGTGAGAATGCAAATGTCTATAGGTCCTGGTGTCCACTTACAATTAAAAAAAAACGATATAGCTCTGCGAATTGGCAAGCTGAAATGGCAATGGGCTGGTCATATTTGCCGCAGAACTGATGGCTGTTGGGGAAGACGAGTTCTAGAGACCACGAATTGGCAAACGTGCAGTAGGGCGCCTTTAGAGTAGGTGCAGCGATGATATTCGCAAGGTGCTGGTGGCAACTGGAGAAGAAGAGCTGAAGACCAAGCTCAGTGGCGTGCTATGGAAGAGGCCTGTGTCCAGCAGTGGACAGATGTGGGCTGATGGTAATGATGTCTACTCGGAAAAACCATATGTTTTTAATTTTATTATTTTTTATGGCATAGAGAAGACAAAGGAGCACACAGGCCACCTGATGGTAAGTGGAAACTGTGACCCATAGACATTCGCATTCGCAAGACTGCAATGCAATCCTAAGACTGCAAATGCGTTGCCAACCCTGAGGACTAATATGGAATGCCTCTATGCTAGTCATTTCACTGGCTGTCTTATCCCCAAACCGGAACACAACAATGCGAACACTGCTGTTTGGCGGTAGGTTAATGGATAAGATGGTGGTAGTGATCCGGACGGACCCTGCACAAGGTCCTACCACCCGCAAACATGTTATCGCATTGCCAGTTATGATAGCTCTTATTTTCTAGACAGTAAAAGCGGCCGACTAAAGACAATACAATGACATGTCAAAAGCGATATGGTTTTACTGATTAGGATAGAGCCGCTGCGGGCCTATTTATGGTCATGTTTATCGATGTGGATTAGCGTGGATAAAAAGATCTGTCACTTTATACACCGGGATAAAGGCGACAATATACGAGACCTGAATCATGGGCACGTCAGTGTTTGTGTCAGATTGTTTAGTCTGTTGCAACTGTCATCTATACATGCTTACACACACATGTACCAACGCAAGGTGAACCAGACTGAGTCGCTAGTTATAGAATAAAGTGTGACATGAGTCATAGTTAAAACACGTTTGAATGCAGCTCGCAGTAATGCATGTATTGTGAATCAAATAGAGCTGATTATTGAATGGGCGGATTGCGGATCAATGTACTTTAAGGCTAAGAATGCGAATCTTGTAATAGCAATTTGAACTGCCATCCAGCTGCAAAATGGCAACCAACCAACACCGCAGAACACTTAGGTAAACTGCATACCAACTGCGCAGTCAGAACTGCCCTCGAACAGCCATTTTGCAGCTGGGTTGCAGTTCAAATGCAGTCCGACTGTACTGGCCCTAAGTTATGATTGTTGAGACTGGAGTTTCAAAGTGTTACATTGTTTCGTTGTCGATTTGTGAGAAGAATTTGGTAGTTGAAAGTACGTCGAATGCAAAGGAACGTCACAACCAACCCCAAACATGAATGCCCTTACTTATACATACATAGAGTGGGTTATACAAAGCTATAGAATTACAAACAACTCTAAAAACTTGTTGATAATTCTGTAACCACATTTTGCACAATAAGGCTAAGATGTTTACCAGAGTATTTGCAGGTTGCAAGCCCATCGCCTAACAGTACTACAAGCCTTTATTCCCTTATGGCCGGTTAATATATTCAAACAGCGGACAGAGTTACTTCGGATTAAAATTTGACACATTTTGTATGGGCAAATGTTAAATTTTAACGCGAAATAAGTCTTATCTATCCACGGTTGGAATTAGTCACCTCTTAAGACATCCACGGGAAGACACTGATTGGCAAAATTCTAACCCGGCAACTACACGGGGTTATTGTGAGATTTGAATTTTACAGATAAGGACAAAGCATGTAGCTGCCCGTGAGCATTGCGAGAGATTTTAACCATCGATTCTAGACCCTATTCGGAGTATATAATGTCGTATAACATGTAGTCCAATAACGCATAGTTTCCGAGAATATTATAATGTGAAAAACAATTCAAAAGGTAATTTAAGTTGAACTCTGTCACCTCACCTTAAAGCATTAAATAAGGCGGTAAAAATATAAATAAATATCAAGCGACGATCTCGAATAAATTGACCTAGTCCCAAACTAAGCTCTAGGCTTGTACTATGGGTACTAGACCACCCAGGACCGCTAGCTTCGTAGGCAGGGTCACTACCAACTAGGCCAGCGAGTCGTCGAGATAGTTTCCCGCTACCCCCCTACTGCTACCAGTTTAGGGGCACATTTAAAAAAAAAACCCAATGAATATTCCCTGAAAATGAAGACCCCTAGGTCCTATAGTCTATACTTTTAGGTATTTAAAAACATTTCAACATTCCAAATCACGTGACTTTGTTAAACAACCAATCAAAACTGTTTTATCGAGCTTTGACGTACGACGACTTTGACGGCAACCAATAGAAGCAGAACACGTCTACTTCTATTGGCTGACGAACTATATCACGTGGTTGTTTTGTTTACATTTTTTTAAATGCCTAAAAGTATACACTATAGGCTGTGCGTTGTCTATTACGGAAGAGTTGTATATGTGCATAGATTTCGTCTGCCAATTGTCAATGGTTGTCGCCGTAGACAAGCAATGAATAGACAATGGTTTTTTTCTACTTCCGTCCGGAAACGACGCCATTATTGTTACAATCACAGTAAATTGAGTACTTAACCTCGGTAATTCGCTATGAAGTTTAGAAGAAAGTTATAATATGGTATTATCATGGGACATTATACGTGTAAGATGGGATGGTGCTGGTGGGGGTAGCAAGTAGAAAAAAGATCACTACAACTTAAACGCGCCGGTTAATAATTGGTCCGTCGAGTTCAAGAGCGAGTAGATTAAGAAATATTGGAATCTGTTATTCTTTTTAGTTTTAATCTGTGGTCACTTGTGACATTTCTTAGCTTGCTGTGTGTTGCAATGGCGGTTGCATTGTATCGTGTCGCTACTTATTAGAAATAAAGTCAATCTCACTTTGTTTATCATGGGGCTTTCATTTATATAATTCTAATAAGAAAACCACCTACAAGGAGAAATCGAATCATTCAAGTGTTTTTACTTTTTTTTCGGTCTGTTAAAAGTCACTCAACCGAGAAATGACAGCAGCCTTCATACTATTACTGGCCTTAGACAAGATTCAACCGCTACTATCGTTTTTCTTTTCTATTTTTTTTTAATGGCGTCTTCATAATAACGTAATTTTGCCAATGTAAAGTATATATAAGCAACGTTGTACGGTGAACCCTGTCCTGTCGTCGAAGTCTTCCAGTCATAGTCGTGCCCCTTGAAGATGGCGAGCAACCACTTCAATCAATGGCTTGGTGTGATCTTGATCGCTAACTCATTTGGAATCTTGTCACTGTAATTTTATTCAATGGAAGTTCTTCATCAATATTACAAGTCTTCCACAAAACAGCCCTGGATTTGCGGACCAAAATCAACGATAAAATAATTTACAAAAAAATAAATAATTGGACAGATGTTTTCAGAATGACAGCCAGTCATAGACATCACTGCAAATGTATGGAATGACATTCTCGTCGTGCGTTGCAATAAACCACGTGGCCAACTGTCATCCCATACATTTCGAGTGATAAAAAAGAAAAACTATAGTAGCGACCTGTTAGCGCGTCAGTAAAGGAATCTGAATGACGTTGCTTGTTCGCTCTTGTCACAATGTGAATAAGACATACAAAGGTACGTCTATCAGTTTCCCTTACTGTACCTACATATGAATGCAAACGTAAACGAAGCGAAGAGTCGCACGCGCATGATTCGTGAACCGGTAATACGAGTGGGACCAGGATCCTAACAAGTAGTTTAGCATACGTCAGAATTTGTCTAGATATATTAGGATAACATTCTAACCGCCTTCCTTATAATCTTATAAACGTGGTATAGCCTTGGTAGCTAAACCATGCTTTGTTCTTATCTGTCATTGTGACATTTGAATTTGATTAAAAAAGGACAAAGCATGTTTTAGCTACCCCCACGGTTTCCACGCTTATAAGTAAGCCGGTAAGCGTATATAATCACGATATAAACAAGGCTAGACAAGTTGCTAAAAATGTTATCTATATTCGAAAACTGACCAAATGTATGGATTTGACGTAGACGCTCGTCACGACCGTTTGACAGCTTCCGTCAATATGACATATGCGTTATATGAGGACTAAGATGGAATGCATCTAAGCCAGTTTACCGGTTGTCTTACCTATCCCTACACTGAAAGGTAAAAGAAGGTCATAAGCTTTTCCGCACTCTTATCCTAATCTCGAGGAATTTTATTGTTAAGTATATATTGTTAAACAAATCGTCGGGAAATGTATAACACGGCTAATTTACGTATTACGTAGCTGAAACAACTAAGTTCCTTGACGGTACAATACTAGGTAATCTAGGCACTATAAATCCACATTTGAACTAGTCGCGGTAAGTATGTCGGTATACGCGCTAAAAATAACGTGGACTGGTCGGACGACGCGAAATTTCATTTTACTCCATATTTAGAATAGCAACTCCCGCGCATCTAAATTGACTTTAAGCGCGAGCGCGCACTAAACACAAATGTACGTATAGTTCGTGACATACCCACTGCTTGGATATTTTTAGAGCGACTGAATGGGAAAGTCTTACTTAAGGATCTGTCTATCTATCATTTTGAGAAGGAAGTTTATGCGGAAGGAACTATTAAACATTTTGCGAACGGGATCATATTCATATGCGACCTTTAGTAGGGGAGAGCGGGGCTAAAAGTTTTGATTTTTAGTTAACCGCATAATTCGTTAAGAATACGTAACATTAGTACTTATTCGTTATCTTAGTATTCATCATTTAAGATGAGGTGACAATCATTACACCTGTCATTTGATTACAAATTGTAACCTCAAACCCAAAAATAGGTTATAAATTGTACTACGACGAGTATCATGACAGATTTCTGAGGCCCTAGCCAAGGTACATAATAATAATAATAATATACTGGAAAAGGGCCGAATCTTAAGTACCCAAAACCGACGTGCGTGCATGACTCGATGTATGAATGTGGAAGAAGCGAAAGAAAGTCAAGATCGTAGCAAGTGGAAAGAAGCGGTCTCTGCCTACCCCTCTGGGAAACAGTCGTGATTTAATGTATGTATGTATGTATATTAATATTAAAAATCCGCAAGGAACTCTGTCTGTCCGTTACACTTTCACAGGTAAACCACTGAACCGATTTCGATGGAAAATGGTATAGATATAGCTTAAGCCCCAAGGAAGGATATAGGATATTTTTTATCTGCGATACACAATTTCTACGCGGACAGAGCCGCGGGCAAAAGGTAGTAACTAATAACTATCTTCACGACCAACCAAGGTTAAGTTGTCTCAACTTTCAATTTATTCAATTTGGATGTCCAACTGACGTCTAGACGATCAATTTCTTGTCAAAGGACAACTTCACCTTGGTTGAGTTGAGTGATTGTTCAGATCGTGTAGAAGATTTTACATGTTCAGAGACCGTATTGGTCGAATTATCGCGGGGAATAAAGCTTCCGTCACTCTCGCACTAATGTACCGGTCAGAAAGTGACAGATGTTTTTCCACGTCTATCCATATCGATTAACACGAACATAATGGGGCCCGCAGTTAGTACGTTAAACCTAAGACCTCAAATTAATGATTATTGTTCTAGCTGGAGAAGTCAATTGTTTTGACAGCTGTCAAGTCAGTATAAAATATGTGATATGATATGGCATGTTTCAGGTTATGAATTTTACTACGTTTACAGATGTCAAACTAGGTCTTCAGAACGGCGGGGTTATTGTATCTATAGTTAAGTAGAAGACGTACAAGTTTCTGTATAATATTTGTATATGTATTTGTTTGGCCCAATGGTTGACTGGTAGAGAATGCCTCAAGGCATTAAGTCCGCCATTTGTACTTGTATTTGTGCTTGTTGTTTTATATATTGTGCAATAAAGTTTAAATACCTAAATAAATAAATATTGTACAAGACAAAAATTCTTCATTCGTGATCAAATTAACAGGGAGAGACAAACCTAACTAATCACTTTGTCGAGGTTTGCGCCGGCGCTTCCACAAGACCATATTTTGCCTGTACCCTTGCCATGAGTTACAATTAACGTACTCGAAGCTCTGTCCCTCGCAGACCTCGCAGTATTCGTATAGAGGGCGAGGGACAGAGCATTCGACTCGCTTCACTCGCTAGCTAGTACAGTAATTGCAATTCGTGGTAAGGATACTGGAAACGGTTTGAATAATTGTTTAATACTAGATTACCAACGCCAACCGTGGGAACAATTTACGAGAACATTTCTATTATTTTGCTTGACCTTATTTCTGAATTAATGCCGTCGAAACCCTAAGAATTTATGCAAAAAGGTCTTACTTTACCAATTTTACTGGTTCGTCTTTTTCATATTTCGTTTAGATATTGTTGCCACTCATTTCCGAAATATATTATTATTTATTAGCGACATGCCCTCGCTTCTCTTCAGTTTTTGTGAGTTTTTTGTAACATCCGCACATAGAACAGAATTTATTACACCCAAAAACCTTTCTCTCGAATCGCTAAATCCATTGATGAAAACCGCATTAAAATCAGTTGCGTAATTTGAAAGATCCAAGCGTATTTACAGAGGGACAGACGGCGGGAAGTGACTTTGTTTTATACTACGTAATGATAATCGAATAAACAAAAATGTACCTATCTAGTGCCAAACCACTAAACTTTAGGCTTGTACAAGTCAACAGCATAGATCATCAGCATGGATCAGCATGGATCATTTATGTACCTTGTCGCTTTAACGTCGTGTTTGACATGTCATACAAAATTGTGAAACGATTGAAAACGACACTACTATGGGTACTGAGTATGAATAGGTTTTTTTTTTTTTTTTTTTTAATTTATTGTACAACAAAAATACATTTTACATTTAAATGAACACCTCATAAACCACTTAAGGGTTTGTGCGAGGATAGAACGCTCTGAAATTACAATAAAAAAAGTCTTACAATTTTATTACAACACAAGTACAAGTACACTTCTACCCACAAACATTACAGTTTATTGACAAAGTACGATTTTAGTTTATACTTAATGTTATTAGGAGTTAAGCTATCTCTAAATTTAACATCAAGGTCATTTATAAGACGAGGAATTAAGTAGGCGCTGGTTCTCTGTCCGAGGTACGAGTACTATACACCGATAAACGTTTATAGTTAAGATTCATAATTAATTTAAGTGATATGAAGCCTGCAACGAATCATTTGACTTATTATCTGACGTAATCTAGCCGGTTAATAGGTCGTAAAACAATTTCCTAGCTTTTGACATAGTTAAGGAAAACGCACATAAATACTATGTAATTTTACGAAAGCGCAGTTAGAATGTTAACCGCAGTTATTAGAAGTGGGCTTCTTGCTATTAAATAAACGATGCGGTTAGGCGTTTCCTAATTTTAAAAGAAAATAACCTATACAATCATTTTTTGAACAAGTTACCTTCTATACACAGCTGAAGGAAGGGTGTAAATCTGGGGGATTGGAGGCCAGTTTTTACGCTACAAGGACATTCCCAGTGATGGTTGGGAGGATCTTGCGCAACTGAGACAAGAATGGCGTAGCTCAGATCAGACTGAAGCAACTTTTAATTATTTTTATGTTCAGCCGGTAAATTTAACGTATATTGACGTACTTGTACAATGATAAATGTAAAATAACCAAGAATCAAGTCATTTCATCTAACCATGCAAGTAAACATCAAGCGAAACTGAGAAAACACTTTTAAACAAAGAATTGTCAAAATAACTATACTTGCTTAGTCATCCAAAAAAAAAAGCATTTTAAACTTTTAAAGTATTTCGCAAGTCTTTGTGATAAACTTGTACTAACTCCAAAAATACGCAGACATAACAATAACTAAAGCATGAAGTTGACCTTAATGATAAACTCAGATTTGAACTCTAAATTGGGTCGACTAAATAATCAGCTGTGCTCGATAGAAATATTTATTTATGCCATGTTTTGTGAGCATTCGTGCGTGAAGGCTTCATTATCGATGTTAATCGGTCAGGTGCCATCACTATTTGATCATGCACCTTTAAGGCGGGGCTCATACGCGCATAGGAAAATTACTTAAAGGTTACGGTTTTACATACATACATACATATTATAAACTCACGCCTTTATTCCCAGAGTGGGGTAGGCAGAGCTACAGAATTACCAACAACTCTAAAAACTTGTTAATAATTCTGTAACCACATTTTGCACTTTTAGGCTAAGATGTTTACCAGTGTATTAGTGACAGGTTGCAAGCCCATCGCCTAACAGTACTATATGCCTTTATTCCCTTAGCTGTCTCTTACGACATCCACGGGAAGATATGGAGTGGCACTATTCTTACCCGGCAACCACACGAGTTAGGTTAGGTTAGGTTAGGTTACGGTTTTTTGGTCCCCTTATGTTTTTCACAGCATCACGTATTTGGGAATATGCATGGATTGAAATCGCATTTCTAAATAAAATATGAAAATAAAGTAAAACAGATCAACAAAAGTGAAATGAAAATTTAAAATGGCCAAGAAGTACGGATGATACAGTCAGCAGCAGAAGTAGCTAAGCAATCGAAGAGGTCAAAATGATCCGCACTCGACTCGATTGTCAAAAGAATACGTCGTGTCTAGATCATTTTGAGCATGTTATTCTAATTAGCTACTTTTGATGCTGACTGTAAAAGCATTTTAAACTGTTAATTAGACAGCGATTAGAGAGACCTGCACTGTGACGTCATGTAACAAGTCGGTCATATAAACTCCATGTTAAAGTCTGTTTTGCTAGAAAGAGATAGGAACAAATCTTGTTTACTTTCATAGCTATTTAAAAAATGATTTTTCTCTCGAAGCTGTGAAAAAAGTCCTGAATATTCCCTAAAAAAACCCTATTTGAGATCTCCGCACATGTTCCCTTTATAGATACAGTGAACAAAATCCCAGTTTGATAATGATAAGGTCCAATCTATACATCCGTCGTATTCTGTCAAGTATAAATAGTCAGTGGGTCGCGCGTCGTGTCGTAACAGTAAAGGGGTCAAACAAGACGGACAACATTTGGACAATTGGTGTTATTACTTTATTTAGTGCCTGGTACTGGATCGCTCGATTCTGGGGCGATCGAGGTCGTTTGAGGCGGACATCGTTACACCTGGCTACATGTTTAGAAGGATATTGTCCTATTTTACTATGATATTTTTCAGGTCTGTATTGTCTCTCTATAACGAGGTATTTTGGCTTTTTAGTCTGTGGATGAATCGATTTTAGCGCTGTATTTATTATATTCTTGTATCCATTGTTTTCACTTATAAGTTCGATATATAAATGCAGCAATAGTTTTTCTTACTAGCTTTGGTTTTTTGAGGAGAACGATTATACCTACTAGATACAAGTACGAAGCGTCGCTTATGGTGCTCGTATAGTCCTACCAGTCGCCTGTTCCAAAGACTAAAAGAACCTTGGGAGACTTATTATCATACTAGACATGGGACTTAAAACAAAAAAAATAGCTTTGCCAGGTTAGTATTTAGGCACGTCATTAATGGCGGAACACGAAATGGCAATGCTGCTATTCCAAAAACCTGGCAAAGCTATTTTTTTTTGTTTTAAGCCCCAGTCTAGTATGTTTAGTAGTAGCCCACTAGTCTTATTGAACTAGGTTTAATGTCGTGGGCTACCCTATTATTACTTGAATGCAAGTATTTCAGGGATTGTTATCTATAAGGTAAACTACAAGAAACTTGGTTGGACCAGTCAAGAGTTACCTTTGAAACAAAGATCCCATTCTCACCTATACCTCGCTTTTTTGCTTCCCTTTATCACCTACAAAGAACTAGTAAGCAGAAACAGCTGGACATGGTGACAGGTGGAACTCCTATATTATATTCTAAAGTGGCAACTACCCCGTTACGCAACAGTTTTTGGGTAAAAATTGGACCATGTTACCAATTTCACTCCGAACAGCGGGGCGCCCTCATATGGTGAAACTCTTACTTGCCAAGCTCTACGTAACTTACTATTGTTTGTTTTTTTTATTCATTACTGTATTTAGATACTTATATTTGAAACGTTCCTTTAACAATGAAGTACAAATTAAAAATCACAAAGTACGTCAAGAACGCCAGTATTTAATTACAATCACATGTCAGACAGTTTTTTTTTTCTAATAATCTTCACACATCACGGACTTGTTTATGGTACAATAGTGTTGCCAGCAATTAAAAGTTTATCTACGGCTGAGTTTCCCACGTCTCTGTTGTTGGTACGTGAGATTGTGACACTGGCTGATTAAAAAAAAACTGCTTTTAGTGTTTTTATGCATGCTACTGATATTGTAAGGTGAGAAGACATTTAAATGAAGCTATATTTAGTCTAAACATGAGAATTATGGGCTTGAAAATGTCCATACAAAGTATAGCAACGTTTCTCTCGCCTTCAAATTAAGTTATATTGTCCATATGATGAAAAACTAGGACTAGATATGTTTTCTTGGAAACAAACCACCCACCCAACCAACCTAGTTTTATAATAAGTAACATATTCAAAAATCGTGGACATCGGACTTGATTAAGGGGGGTAAACGTTATCGCCCGGAAATGGAAAATGTTTGACGGCTACGATATTTTAGCGTTACCTCACAATCCTCTTAAGGAAAATACACGCTAATTTATTAATAATACTAATTATTATTTATAGGAAACTACGAATTGAGACCTTTGATTATACCATTAGAAGCGCCTTATGTCATATTTGATTATAATTTATAGTAGAGAATAAAACTATGTATGTCCGTATTTTTAGTTAAGTAGGTACTTATTATACATTTTTGCCTAATCCATTAGTTGTTTTTTTTATAGGTGGACAGAGATTCTGGAATTATAATGAGACCTCTCACACAAATAAAATATATCGTTGCTAAAATACTAAAGGTCCACAAATCAAAATGTGTTTTAAATTCGGAATCCGTTTTTGTTTTGTGGCGCTTTTGTATTTAAGCACCGATATGTTTACAGTCATCAGTTTCTCATTGAGATTATCAAGACTAATCTACGAGTGTTATACATACTCGTATATACCCAAGGAAATAACGAGAAAAGCAAACGGACTCACGAGGAGTAGCGATCTTATATGTACAGTACCCCAACGAAGATATTAAGCACTTTAACATCAAATGACAACAGTAATGGCAGTAACAATGACAACGTTCTAAGTATGCTCAATATTTCATTTGCGTGACTGTATCACAAATACTTGGCCAATATTCCGACTAGTTAAACCCATAACAAGAAATTGAGGCGGCAGTAAACAAAAACATTGCAATAAAAAAACTCGCCGATCAACATACCCAAGGCCGACTGTCGCGTGATAGCTGTTGTAAAAAAACATAACAAAAACTATTGGGTGCGTTATTCTAATCAACGTTATCTCATCGTAACTATTACTAGCCTTATTGATCATTAATATAACTATTTAGTCTTTAATATCGTTGTTATACGGCGGTATATTGTCGATTGGCAACGGCCCCAAGGGCGGACAGGTTATGGGCCCTAATTATTGTTTGGTCTAATCTTCTAATAACGTCTGAATATTAATTTCAACTGACAAAAAATTAAGCGGTAAGTACGCTAGCGATCTCAGGTTCGCCTCGTTAAAGGTTATTTTTTTAAGTAAGTAGTAATCACGAGTTTCTGAGCTTTAAATTTTTAACTACTTATATTAATCGGTAATGTATATAATTGGGTAACAAAAGTGTTAAGCACTTTAGTACATTTTCATAACTTCAAACTGTGTATCACAAGCATGATAATGACATTCACATTGACAAGGTTCTAAGTATGGTCAACATTTTTATCGGGTGACTGTATCTTACCCATAGCACAAGCTAGGCTTAGTTTGGGGTTAAGTCCATTTGTGTGAGATGTTTTGTAACAAATAATAAATTTAAGCTGAAACCGCCTGGAATTGCTTTAGGAAAGACGACGGATTACCGGATATTCGATTATCCAATCAGAAAAAAAACGAAAGAAAATTGTAACTTCTGCCATCTATTATCCTTCAAACACAACTCTAACCTTTCTAACCGTATCACGCAAATCAAAATGGCGTCAAGAAAATGGCGCGCAGTTTGAGGTTAAAAGTGAAAGAGCGCCCGCCTCCCATTGTAATCATGCGAATTGTCTATGAACAGAAGACGGTAGTTACACGGTCGGCTTGTTTATGAAATAATACATTGGTTTGCTTACTAATTTATCGGCTAAAAGAAAAGAAAATTACGTTCCGGGTTCGTTTTCAATCCACGACGGTGCGCCCCACCACTTAAATAGATGTTGAGCGTCTTTGAAGACGAACTACTGTTTTTACTGTGACTTGACGTAACCCATAGATGTAGGAAAACAGATCCCGTGTAGCCAAATGTCAAGCGTACCACGTTTTTCTTCTGTGTACAACACAGCTAGTAGTCAATATTATTGATAAACCGCACATCGCTGACTGCAAACTTACGCACACTAATGCAGAGTGCACACTAATGTAACGGTCATATACACGGTGATTTTTTATCGGTGATCACTGTGATCAGGAGTTGAAAATTATTAATAAGCAACAAAAATGGAATTTGATGGTTGATGTCTCAAACAATTAACTCACTTTTTAATTTATTTAAGTTAATGATATTGTTAAAACCAATCACCACTGGATACATGGACATCCTACATTAAGTATTGAAGTGAAGTAGATACGTCAATTGCCTTCGCATTGGCGGGAAATTTGACAGATATTTCGCCAATGAACTTATCAGTTAAGTGTTGTTAACTCATAGACTAAACAATTAGTAGGGTGACAATTAATTTCAGTTAAAAGTTAGTTTCAAAATATTTTTTTTACATAAAAAAATAGGTTTTGTTTCATGTAACTGCGACTTAAACGTGATCGCCATTAATAACTGAATTAGAAAAATTGGTTCCTGATCACCAAAAAAAAATCACCGTGTATAGACGACTCTTTTTAACGAAGGGCATTTGTTACAGGTGCGAAGTGTACTTATTAGCCATTTTTATACTCTATATATGCTTTCCTACCTCTATGGGTTGCGTCAAGTCACAGTAAAAACAGTAGTTCGGCTTCAAAGATATATCGCTTGTTTGCATGTGTGCGTGTCTCGACCGTACGCGCCGCGAGCCAACACAAGCATGATCAACAGGACGGACCTGTATTACATACTGAGGTATTTCATGTTCAATATCTAAAGTAGATTCTAATTTCACCCGTAAGTGTCTAATTTGGTTAAGCAGGTCAGCAGCCACAGTTAAATTATCGTCTTAACTTCGAACCCTAAGTGCTAACGTAGTTAGTGTCACATCTATGTCTAGGTCATTGGTTATTTACTACACTGAAAAAAAAGTGGATCAATCAAGTCCACTTTTTGCTTGATTAGGAAAAATATAATTGTATTCATTATTTAATTAATCAAATTCATAAACTATACTTTGTACCTACAACAAAGTTCATTTGATCGAAGGTTTAATAAAGTAACCATGTTATATTTGATCAGCGTCTTGATTAAATTTTAATTTAATTATTGACTTGACTCGTGGATTTATGAAATTGTTTGAATTTATTAAGTATAGTTTATTAATAGTATCATTGAACTTAATCACACGAATCCTGTTAAATCATTAATTAAATTAAAAGCAATTGATTAAATTAAACAGGAAAAAGATTATATCTAATAATCAACTTATTACGATTAAGCTTGCACTTATTAATATTAAACAATGTACTTGATTAAAACAATCATGTCGACTTCATGCACGCAAACATAACAACAATCCACTAATCTAGTTTTGTGCACATGGCGCCACCGTCCACTAATCTATATGGTAAATTTTAGTTCTTCTTTAGGCCACTTGCAAAAATAACTTCTCCCACCTTACAACCGGTAATCGAATGTTCTAGACGGTTTCTTTTCAAATTGGGCTTAGGTTGGGTGATGACGTCCTCTTTTTACTTGGTGCGAACTGCGAATTTGGTTATTTGGTTTTGCTTTTGATTGAACAGTGAGTTTTAGTGAGTTATATGGACAATTATATGGAGGAAGTGTGGCTGTGCTAAGCTAAGTACATAAATGGAGGAAGTCGAAGATCTATTAAATGCGTGGGGTCTTCCAGAGCTGGTGCCTATATTTAAGGGTGAGTGAGTACCTACACTTTATCATACTATACGTGTATATTTACGCCAAAATCGTGACCTACAATGAATAAAAGTCCAAAAGGTTCTGAAAAAATGTGGAAAATGTGGTCACAGAATTATTAACAAGTTTTTAGAGCTGTTAGTAATTCTGTAGCTCTGCCTAACCCACTCTGGGAATAAAGGCGTGAGCTTATGTATGTATGTAAGGCTCTGAAAGTCGAGTACTTACCTACGTTAAAGAGTAATGTTAGGTTATCTAGGTTCTACTCGTGCGCAGGAAGGAACCGGCTTTCAAAAATGTTCAAAAATGGTTTCTAGAAATTCAAGCCCTAGGTACCTATGAGATTCTAATGTAAGCGTACCTATATAGTTTATATTATAGGTGTAATTTGGGAGTGCCTGATGAAACTGTAGGCAGGTTTGCTAAGGCTTGTTTCGACTACAGCTTAAATATCTCGGAAACCCATAATTTTCGTCTAGACTCCTAGATGACCTAAATTCCTCGAAATGAACTCTAGTATGCCCCATTAATAGTATTTTATCGAATATCCTGTCACCTGTATATCGTCAGAAACAGTTGTTGATTGCAAATGTCCGTGCGCCTCAGCCCACATCTCATAGAATATTATAAAATTAGCAAAAATAATATTTTTTATCTGTTTTAGGACATACAAGTTTTGGCGCTTGATGGTGTAGAGACAGAAGCAACATCCTCATCACAGACATCACCACCAAAAACAATAACGTACACATTAATAGAAGAAATTAATTTTAATAAAGAGCTTAAAATTAATAAAGTGCTTTGATTAATATAATCCTGGACTAGATATATTTCATAAAGGAGACTTGATAAAATCAAACTGATTCCATGAATACATGATACAAATTATTGATAAATCTTATCAAAGTTCGTTTATTAAACCATCTATTACTTAATTAACCCTATAAACCAACTTAACATAACACTTAAAGCAACATGATTCAATCAATTATTTTAGTTATTTGCAACAAAAATGCTACTTGATTGAATCCATTAAGATGTTAATGGCATCAATTAATGGGCTTTAATAATATACTTTAAGTAGTCTGATACTGGGTATAACATACATTGATTGAAATAACTATTTAACTTGATTTCATCAAACACTTTCTTTAATTGTGTCTGCTAAGATGTTGATGGCATGTATTAAAGATCTCTTGATGATATTGGTTAAAGAACATGTTTTCTACAATAAAATCATGGCTGGATTTACAAAGTAACTTTGTTACCTTTTTCAATAATTTCCACTTGTTTGCTGCAATTATCTCACTTAATCTGCTCCCTATACATTAAGTTACTTTGTTGTCTTTATCAAGTTTTTGATTTATGCGATCATATTTTTTTTTCAGTGTACTCGGTAAGTATTACCGCATCTCAATGTCAATCTATACTAACATACCTATAAATATAGCGATAGATAAAGTTCTATTGACAGACGGACGTGATTACAAAATATATACCGAAATAAATTTCTTCTTGGCTTAACGGAATTCAGTGAAAATTAAAATGAATAAAATTAAATTTAGAACCGATTTGGCTGATTTCTTTTTTGTTGTGTTCGTTATTATCAGGGTAAGGTTTATATGTAAGAAAAAATTGAAAATTCCAACGGGAAGGTCGGGAATTTGCAGCGGGGCGAAGCCGCTGGCGGGTAGCTCTATATTAAACATAAAACATGGTGTCGATGTTGAAGTGGCATTGAATTTGAAAACAATCTTAATTAAATTGACAATTGCATCGAAAACCATCCGTCTAGTTAATAATTGCAATCAGGAACTTGTTACTAAAGATTCATCCTGCTCACATTCACGCTTGGTTCCGGCGTGCAAGCAAGACAGCTGTATGCGCGCGCGCACGATCTCTTGATTCCGACGCTGCAAAACGTCCGCATGTGTCATTACGTGTGATTTGACAATGAATTGAACAAGGCCCCATAAATGTCACGTTAGCGGTTAGCACATGATCTGGCAAATTTAAACTGTGGTTATAAAAGGAAGTCATAATGGCTTTAGCACTTTATTGTCAAAAACGCATAGGTACTATTAATAGATTTAAGTGTGTTTTCAAATGGTAAATGGGCTATTAACTGGGTATTATGTCTGTCTTTCTCTCGCCTTTGACATGTTATCGTATTGTTTTTAACATTTGGAAAGGATGGATGAAAGAAGATTGACGAAAGAGATATACAGATCGAAAGTGAGTGGACGGGTCGGAAGGGGCCGCCCTTGGCGTACTTTTTCGAGTCAAATCGGAGAAATACTGGAAAAGGGCCGAATCTTAAGTACCTACCCGAAACCGACGTGCGTGTATGACTCGATGTATGAATGTGGAAGAAGCGAAAGAAATTTGTCAAGATCGTAGCAAGTGGAAAGAAAGTGGTCTCTGCCTACCCCTCTGGGAAACAGGCGTGATTTAATGTATGTATGTATGTTTCTAACTCGGCCGCCATTACTGTCAAGTAAATAAGAGCTATGGTAACATTGACAATACTATATCATGTCAAGGGCAACATTGTTTAATCGCGAGGAATATAGGCCTTGGGTATATCTTGGGATAGTGTATGTCGACTTATTGGAAACTAGCTGGTCTCTCCGCTTAGAAGTCGTCTATCGTTATTCCCTCAGGAACTATCTAATATTCTGGAATGAAAAGTATTTTATTTTCTTTCCCGGAGTTCAAGTTATCTCTATATCAAATTTCATTTAAATCGGGTTAGTGGTTTTGCTGTGAATTAGTTACAAACAAAGTTCGTCGATGGTAGTATGGATTGGGCAATCATAGGGTGGTATAGATGAATTAGAGAGAGGGAAATACGGTATTTCTCTTTCTCTTGCCTATACACACATCATACCCTACATATGCAATTCCACGCTCTCG
Source organism: Acleris laterana (assembly GCA_963966035.1). NCBI lineage: Eukaryota > Metazoa > Arthropoda > Insecta > Lepidoptera > Tortricidae > Acleris > Acleris laterana. Next base: position 6,481,243 of record OZ014465.1, on the reverse strand, counting down.
CTAATTCTATACTATATTGGGCGCCACAGAATAATAAACGTATTGCAAGACCGAGAGGGAAGCAGCTATCTGTACGAAGTAAGTTTTCTAAAAATAAAACCTAGCTAGATCGATTTATCGCCCCCAAAATCCCCTGCATACTAAATTTCATTAAAATCGTTGGAGCTGTTTCCGAGTTTCAGATTATACATATACAAGAATTGCTCATTTAAAGTTTTATTTTTATGAATCCTGAAAACTTCATGTTTTCAGCAGAGAATAGCGTTCGATGCAATGGTATGGGTTACCGTCGGTCATTCAAGGTGATCCTGGAGTAAGGTGAAGGGGCGAACATTTTGTATGAACGAACCTTGCGCGTAATTTCGGACGAAGAAGGCTAAACGAACCTTGAAAACCTACCTTGAACTGATTTAAGACTGTACCGAGCAATCGCCGTAATGTACTATGTACTATGTAAAAATAATCCGTGGCCGCTGAAAAAAAAATTACAATATTCTTCAAACTTTTACCCAATGCCCTTGGCCATGCCACGGTAATTCGTTAAAAACAAAAGAACATCAAAACTCCATTAGGTTCATTCGAGGTTTTTCCTTTTACTAAAATACTTATTTACCGTCCAGTGTAAATTAAAATCAAATAGTACAAGGGGTAATTGATCGGACGAAACGGTCATTTGTGGAAACACGCACGATGAATTATTTGAACATCTATTATTAAGACTGCGCCGAGCGTACGCCGGATGTACAGTGGCGCCCTCATTACTATTATTGTGTTTTCTAATTACCTAAAGAATTTCCTTGCAATCAGACAATACGTTTTTGTAGCGCAAGTAAAAACACAATTTATGGGATACGTAATAATAATAAACTATAATAACAATTACCCTTTGAGTAGTCAGCTTAACGGGAAAAGGTGGCCACTTTTTTCCGTTAAGTTGATAACTCGAAGGTGAATTGTTATAAAACTATGTGATATACCCAATAAGTTGTGTTTTCATTTGTAGTAAGAAAAAACTATCGACCAATTTCAAGAAAATACTTTAGTTTATTAGAAAACACAATATTAGTAATGAGGCTCTGCGCAGTCTTATTAATAAATGTTCAAATAATTCATGTCGTGTTTCCACAAATGACCGTTTCGTCCGATCAATTACCCCTCGTACTATTTGATTTTAATTAACACTGGACGGTAAATAAGTATTTTAGTAAAAGGAAAAACCTCGAATGAACCTAATGGAGTTTTGATGTTCTTTTGTTTTTAACGAATTACCGTGGCATGGCCAAGGGCATTGGGTAAAAGTTTGAAGAATATTGTCATTTTTTTTTCAGCGGCCACGGATTATTTTTACATAGTTATTTAGACCTCGAAATACATAATATATATACATATATATAATTTATGGAGTTTAATAATATCGGAGCCGAAATATTTAAGATTTAAGTATTCAGTTTTTGGTACCAAAAGTACGCCGATGCACTTGTTTATTTTGAATTACTTATTCTATAATAATTTACCACTTTTACTAATGGCCGCTTACCTTGAAAATGTATGACTTTTACAAATGACAACACTTTTGCCCAAACCCTTTCAAAATGCGTTCAGAGCCAAATGCACTGTATGGGGTAATTTTATGTCGAAGTAATCTTAAGAGGACATTGTGATGGTGAAAAATTCCATACGAAATGAGTTAATGTTTCCTTTAAACCTAGTCCAATTATTAATTATGTTATTGTAGATTCTAGTATTAAGGCCTAAGGCGGCCCCTTCCGAGCCTCCCACTCACTTTCGCTCTGTTCATGTCTTTTGCCAACCGGCTTTATAATAATTAATTATATTTATAATGTGTAATAATGTATGTATGTGTTAGAATTGTGCCATTCCTTGTCTTCCCGTGGATGTCGTAAGAGACGACTAAGGGAATAAAGGCTGTGTAGTATTGTTAGGCGATGGGCTTGCAACCTGTCACTAATACACTGGTAAACATCTTAGCCTAAGTGTGCAAAATGTGCTTACAGAGTTGTCAACAGGTTTTTGGATTGGTTGGTAATTCTGTAGCTCTGCCTACCCCAGTCTGGGAAAGGCGTGAGCTTGTGTGTATAAAATATGTAAGTACTTATTCTAAAGCAGTTCACGCAATATGCAATTTTGCGGGTGGTAGGACCTTGTGCAGGGTCCGTCCGGATCGCTACCACCAACTTATCCATTAACCTACCGTCAAACAGCAGTGTTCGCACTGTTGTGTTCCGGTTTGGGGATAAGACAGCCGGTGAAATGACTAGCATAGAGGCATTCCATCTTAGTCCTCAGGGTTGGCAACGCATTTGCAGTCTTAGGATTGGATTGCAGTCTTGTGAATGCGAATGTCTATGGGTCACAGTTTCCACTTACCATCATGTGGCCTGTGTGCCCGTTTGTCTTCTCTTCGCCATAAAAAAAAAACCGTCTTTCATTAATGGCGGTCCACTGCAGTTCACGTAATCATCACAAGTGTCAACGTGGCCATTATTTATCAACAAAACAAAGCCATTGACATTATAAAACCGGATCTGCTTAATTAAGCTCGTATTACTCGGAAACCTGACGCCGGATCCGTCCGGAATTGATACCCGTAGGTCTTCCTACTTTCGCTTTCGGCAATTAAGCCGTCCGTATTGGATAGCATGTTAAACTAAGTGGATACACTCTTTTTAATCTTAATTGTGTTAATGTTTTGTTAAGTTACGACTAAGTTATTTTATCTCAACACTAGAGGACGCCCGCGAGTTCGATCGCGTAGAATAAGTTTATCTTCCTCCTATTTGAACCCCTTAGGGCCACTTGCACGCAGAATTTAACCCTGGGTTAAAGCACTAACTCGAGTTAAAATGACATTTGTTGTATGAATCTGACGTTTACTAACTCGAGTTAGTGCCTTAACCCAGGGTTAAATTCAGCGTGCAAGTGGCCGTTAGAGCAGAGGTTTCCAAACTCTTTTGTTTCATAGACCACTTTCAAAACACTTTTTTGCTGCATCCGGTGGACCCCCTGCAGCAGCTACATTACAACCAATTTCTAAATCTCAAAAAAAAAAGTGAAGATTAGATCTACCTATCTTATGGAAACTTGTGTTGTTGCTGAGTTTCAACGACGAATTAACAGTTTTCGAAAAAAAAAAGGTTAGAATTGATTGCTTGATAGGGCTAGATATATGTAATAATAAAGTCGACTACGTGTTGTACTGAATATGTAATATGCAATTTTTTACAAGTGACAGTCGCTGAACTTCTTAAAATATTATCTGCTATTGATAGGATCAATCAAGCTAACATTTTAGTTCTTCACTATCGAACCCAAATAAATTTTCATGCACCCCCACTTACGATTGTGGACCCCCATTTTTTGTAGACCCCCGTCGAGTCTCCCGTGAAACCCGCAGGGAAACACCTGGACCACTTTGGGAATCACTGCCTTAGAGGATGAAATTCCAAAAATCCTTTCTTAGTGCTCACTTACATCATGAAAGGAACCCCTGTACCAAATTTCGGCTGTGCGTTGATATATAAGTCAGTGAGTCAGGTTTGCCTTTTATATATATACTAGCGACCTGCCCTCGCTTCGCTTCGGTTTATGTGAGTTTTCTGTAACACCCGTACATAAAACAGAATTTATTATACATAAAAACCTTCCTTTTTAATCATTCTATTCATAAAAACGTATCAAAATCTGTTGCGTAGTTTTAGAAATCTAAGAATACATAGGGACAGACAGACAGCGGGAAGCGACTTTGTTTTATACTATGTAGTGATAGATAGATACATGAAGCAAGCAGAAACGCTTTTAGCCTTGTTAGTAGTGAAGTAACCTAAAGTCTGTGAGCACTCAAAATGTGCTTCGGGTTTGTGCTTCTCTCTCACTTGCTCTTAATAAGAGTGTAATCAGAGCGAATAAGAGACAAGTACAAACCCGAAGCACCTTCTAAAAGCTAAGGCACTGTTCAAAGCTAGGTCTTTCTTTTCTATCAATAAAAAGGTTATGGTATGACATTATCATGCGTTATAATGTTATAAACGACGTGGTCAACTTCAACAATATTCTGACTAAGATTGAAAAGGGCATGCTTCGATGGTTCGATCATTTGGAAAGGATGGATGAAAGAAGATTGACGAAAGAGATAATTATACAGATCGAAAGTGAGTGGACGGGTCGGAAGGGGCCGCCCTAGGCGTACTTTTTCGAGTCAAATCAGAGAAATACTGGAAAAGGGCCGAATCTTAAGTACCCGAAACCGACGTGCGTGCATGACTCGATGTATGAATGTCGAAGAAGCGAAAGTTTATCAAGATCGTAGCAGATGGAGAGAAGTGGTACCCCTCTGGGAAACGGGCGTTTTTTTTTTTTTTATAGAAATAGAAATAGAAATAGAAAATATTTATTCGACGATCACAGGAAAAAACAAATAAAACACATTTTAAATTTAACATTGACAAAAAGAATGGCAACACAGAAAAAAACAATTAATCAATAAGGAAAAGGAATTTAGTAGCATAATGTTGCCATGGGTGATTCCTGTCGTCGAAATTGACACCACTCAGCACTATGTCACGGCCGGAACCGCGACGCTGATTTTCAGTGGCGCCAACGTGACACACGAACGAAGAGACAGCGGTTGCCCACATATACACTGATTTAAATAATAACTAATAAGAGAATACAATATATAGTAGAAAAATGGAATAGAGGAGTAAAATATAAATATTCATAATAATCATAAAAATAATAAAAAAAAAAGGAAGGCAACTGAGCACAGGAGACAAGGAAGTGGAGAGGGGTAAAAGCGCCAATCGGTGCTACCAACATAAGGCTTTAACAAACGGCGCGGGTCGGCAGCGGAATAACCGGTACCTACCCTCATTTACCTCCTCTCACTCTTAGGGTGTGGCTGGATTACGAAACAAAATTAATTTATATTTATTCTATTCAACGTTGATTCAGCTTAGTGCGTGAAATAAAATAAATAGTGTTTCAATGGTACCTCAGTGCGAAATTTGAATTAAACTACTTACGATTCTACTTAGAGCAGTCCCATAAGGTAAACATTACAGCCTTGAAGAATGAGAATTGGATAGATTGATTGCGTAATGATCAAGCTTTACTTTTTTTGCTGACTTAGTAAATATGCCTTACATTTGACTTTAAACGTGTTCGCTGTTTGCAGAGTTCGGAGTGGCGGCGGGAGGTTGTTCCAGCATTTACTGGCGGCGGAGCGGAAACACCCACGAGCTGCAGCTGAGTGATGGCGGGGGATTACGAGCTGCAGCTGCCTGAGAGGTCGCGTGTCCAGGCTGTGTGCGTTATGCGCCCAGATAAGCTTCCCGTATAGGTACGTGGGCTCCTTTGATTTAACAAGTCCGAACATTAATGTGGCCAGATGATGTTTTCTGCGCGTGTCCATTTTTAAAATGTTATTACGATTAAGAAAAGGTGTAATGTGCGCACGCGGTGGTATCTGAAAGCAAAATCTGGCACACGCATTCTGTACCCGCTGTATGAGACGTTGAGTACGCGCCAGCAGCCGCGGACCATAAACTATGTCTCCGTAGTTAAGCTTCGACAGTATCAGCATTTATGGCATAGAGAAGGCAAACGAACACACAGGCCACATGATGGTCCCATAGACATTCGCATTCACAAGACTGCAATGCAATCCTAAGACTGCAAATGCGTTGCCAACCCTGAGGACTAAGATGGAATGCCTCTATGCTAGTCATTTCACCGGCTGTCTTATCCCCAAACCGGAACACAACAGTGCAAACACTGCTGTTTAATGTATGTATTAATTAATGTATGCCGCAAAAATGTATGTATGTATATTTTGAATCATAGAAAAGACAAATGTTAATAGCGCTTGTATATTGTCTAGGGCATAGGAAGATGCATAGATTTTTTGAATCACATTTCTTAACAAAATGTTAAAATACCGTGAAATATATCAACAAAAGTGAAAATAAAATGAATATCGTCAAGAAATATGGATAATACAAGCATATTAAACTGCTAATTAGACAGTGGTTAGACAGAGCGATCCGATTTGCACAGTGACGTCATGTCACAGGTCAGCCATATAAACTCCATCTGGGTGAGGACCAAAAGTTGGACCACAGTTAGGCGCAGTTAACCATACAAACAACGAATTCGAAAAAAGTTCCGTTGTGCGACTTAAAGTATCCCTACAGTATGGCTAATTTTCGTGTCACAACGGAAAAGTTTCATAGAAAATTTAATTGAGTGACCAACATTTTGGTCCTTACCCATCTACATCTACACTATCATCACTACATATTATAAAACAAAGTCGCTTCCCGCTGTCTGTCCCTATGTATGCTTAGATCTTTAAAACTACGCAACGGATTTTGATGCGGTTTTTTTTAGTAGATAGATAGGGTGATTCAAGAGGATGGTTTTTATGTATAATAAATTTTGTTTTATGTACGTGTGTTACAAAAAACTCACATAAACCGAAGCGAAGCGAGGGCGGGTCGCTAGTAATATTATAAAGAGGAAAGATTTGTATTTTTGTGTGTGTATGTTTGTAATGAATAAACTCAAAAACTACTATGCCGATTTCAAAAATTCTTTCACCATTGGAAAGCTACATTTACCTTGAGAGACATAGGCTATGTTTTTTTCTGCGTGGACGGAGACGCGCGCAACAGCTAATGTTAAAGATGCATATTATTTATGTGAGATTTCCCCCTAATATTTAGTATATTTTTCCTCCATTTACCAGCAAGTAAACTGGAACTGTGCGAGGCTATATCGTTTCACCATTTTAATTAGCCAGTGTCCAGTAGAAATGTGCGTTGACCGACTTTCTAGCGTAAGGGCGCGCGAGCACCGGATGCCTCGTAACAGTGGTACCAATACAACCAATATCGATTGGATTAGCCATGCCTATCAATATCATCTGTTTCGCAAAGTCGGTTTTTCTGCGTAGCAATTTTGCCAGTTACGATTCGTGATTTTACCCGATTGCAGTTTTGCCATTATTAACTTTTACTGGTCGCATATTTTCCATTCTGTCGCAAATTTCGGTAGGTTTGTTATGATAGTTTTGCAGCATGCCCGAAGGGCCAAACCACCCAGAAATAGGAGCTCCGCACTAGCGCAGCTCCGTCGACTAACTGGATATGATTTATGTTCTTAGTGAGATATGTTTAAGGAAGCAACTGTAAACTACTTTGCAAATAAATACTGATTGAGAAATTATGATCATGGAACTATTTCCGGTAAGAAAAAAATCAACGGCAAAATACCTAAGCAATTGAAAAACCTAAGGACGTAAAATTTGCAAACGGACAGATAGACACCAGATATTTTTTTTTGGTAAAATGTCACCACACTCTTTTTGTATAATCTACCTAGATTGGAAAAGGTGAAATGAAGGACTAATACTAATACCTACACAGTGTTAATATTAGAAAAAATTAACCTTCGTCGAAAGTTCGAAACAATTAAAAGCCATATTGTTGAGAAGTAAATACCTTGCAGGTTTGTGGTCAGGCATTTTCTAATTACCTGAAAAACAAAAACAAAAACATTAAAATCAAGTTCAAAATACCGCGAAAAACCATTATATCATCATCGTCATTCCAGCCGAAAACGACTGTTATCACATTAACATTATTAACATAAATGTGAAAGTTTAATTTTGTAATGTTTATTACTCGTTCACGCATTACTGTTGAAAGAAAGTTATTTAAATAAATATTATTATCATGGGTGAATATTACTCAAATTGACACAGTCTTAAGACTGCACCGAGCAAACGTCGAGCGTCCAGTGGCGCCCTCATTACTATTATTGTGTTTTCTAATTAACTAAAGAATTTCCTTGCAATCAGACGATACGTTTTTGTAGCGCAAGTAAAACACAATTTATGGGATACGTAACAAACTTTAATAACAATTACCCCTTGAGTAGTCAGCTTAACGGGAAAAGGTGGCCACTTTTTTCCGTTAGGTTGATAACTCGAAGGTGAATTGGTTTTAAACTATGTGATATACCCTATAAGTTGTGTTTTCATTTGTAGTATCAAAACGTACCGACCAATTTCAAGAAAATACTTTAGTTTATTAGAAAACACAATAATAGTAACGAGGGCGCCACTGTACATCCGGCGTACGCTCGGCGCAGTATTAATTTGGGTCTTCCGTCGACAACTATTTTCAAGGGGGGTGGCCATATAGAGGGGGCTCTAAAGTCGACTCCGAACAGGAAAGATGAAAAACAATATGCCAATAATACAATACAAGGCCGGCCTTTTATTAAAAAGAACTGTCAGATATACCCACGTGACTTCACGTGTCATTGTATAATAGGAAGTGATACATTTTTTTATAGTGTGCTCGCGGCCTACTTCACATTACGTCATACGAGTAAGACTCTAAGCTAATCTTCAACGCACACTTACGTAAGAAAACTGCAAACTTTGCTTTATCTGTGACCTATTTCTAAACGAAAACAAACTTATATTTGCGCTCGGCAACAGCGCTGTAGTCCAAAAACAATTCTAATAACTGAAGTTCTAAAATTAAAACACAAAGTTAGTAATGCGTGTGGGTGCATTACTAACTTTGTGTTGTACAAACGAAAAACAAAAGAAAATTAAAATCTAGTCACAACTTAGATTCAATAGCACCGTAGTAGGATTCGATTTGGAACGAATTGGTTTCGACTTAGTGCGCTTTGGTTTTACGTAATGTTAATATTGGTCATTGTTCTGTCAAACGGTCATTCAACTCGTTTTGGAGGTAAAGGAGGCCATTTTTGCACAGATGGCGCGAATTTGAATTTTGTGTCGCTGGTTACCTATTTATGCAAATTTTACAATTAAATATGGAATTATTATGTTTTGTACGTATTGATAGATTGATGCTTGTATTTTCTGTAAAACACAACTAAGGTTTGAAGACAATATTTGAACATTAGCTTAGCTAGGATACTAAGCAGTTTGCAGCCGACATTTTGTAATTTGAATATATTATTATCTGTGTTAATGTAAAATTTGCGTAAATAATAACTATACATTTAATTACATGGCCTCGCTAAAAAGTTATAGCGACATATTTTATCAGTCGAGTTCATGGATGGTCATATTTCAATAATAGTTGTGTAATTTTTATATAAAAAAATATGCACTTGAGTCATAATGAACGTATCGCAAAAAGGTTAATCAAACAAGTTTTGCATACATTTTCTAATAATTTTGATTAGAATAACAACCCGCGAATTATTTACCTATTTATTTTCTTTGTCTGAATTATAATACAGAGATCAACATATTGCAAGAGCGAAAAAAGACAAAACTTAAATATATCCTAAAAAACACTACACAGGATTAGAAACAGGGTTCAAGATGGCGTCTGGTCTGACGTATCAAGCTAAATCGACCTTACTGTCTACTACCTTAAGTTCATTTAGGCTTGAACAAGAATCTTGTTAACTATGTTAATGCTCATAGTTGGACTCAAGACACGGATGTCTAGTTTCTCAATAGGGTTAACACGTTCAATGCCTTTGACGCGAAATGGGGTCCGTTTTGTACGTAATTTAGAAAACTGGCTTAGGATAAGTTAGGTTTTTTAATGCTTTGTAATGGGTATAGGATATTTTGCAATATGGTTGTATTGGCAATAGATCGAATGCTGTGGGATTTCCTTCATTGTTTATACTAAGTATCTATCTTTCTTTTTATTTTCTAGTACATATAGGTAGTTTCTAACCCTCGTATTAAATTTAGTACACGATTAATTCCGGAATGAATTCTTTAAACTGATTACATTTTTTTATTCCTGAGTTTTTTCTGTAATATATAAAAATCTAAGTTTAAAATAATATTATCATTGTTATTGGAACTAACAACATTCGATATTATTAAGTACATGACCCGTTCTCGAAATTAATAAAAAATACTTCTTGTAAAACTACAAACGAACATACATAATAAAGGAATACAAGCAATCAATGAAAAATTACAAATAATAGTGCACAATCGCCAATTCCCGCGGTTTCTGTAGCCTTGGTTATAGCACTTATAGCTCTATTATTCAGTATTCTGTGCCTTACCTCATTTTGGAGTTATTTTTTAAGTATTCAACATAAGCTGTGCATTTCTTCACACGATCCACTTATCCGTTGTGCAATCCCCTGAGCTGCAGTTATTAGAAATGCATCACGCGTAGCGTTTTGCAATTAAGCCGAGGCAGATTGCCGAATTATTGTTACGTTTTTAGGTCGCGAGATAAGAATAAAGAGTTATCTTTACATATTATAAAACAAAGTCGCTTCCCGTCGTCTGTCCCTCTTTATATATACGCTTAGATCTTTCTACTACACAACGGATTTTAACACTGTTTTCGTCAATAGATACTTAGGCCCGTATTAATAAACTCATCTTGGCTGTCAAACGTCAAACCATAGAACATTGTCATTTTTGACACATCTCGAGATGAGCATTAGAGTTGAGATTAGTTTATTAACACGGGCCTTAGAGTGATTCAAGAGGAAAGTTTTATGGAGGTACCTACAATAAATTTTTGGTTTATTTATGGCTGATACAGAAAATTCACATAAACCGCTGGTACTAGCTATATTTCATCACTACATAGTATAAAACAAAGTCGCTTCCCGCTGTCTGTCCCTATGTATGCTTAGATCTTTAAAACTACGCAATGGATTTTGATGCGGTTTTTTTTAGTAGATAGAGTGATTCAAGAGGAAGGTTTTTATGTATAATAAATTTTGTTTTCTGTACGTGTGTTATAGAAAACTCAAATAAACCGAAGCGAAGCGAGGGCGGGTCGCTAGTATTTTATAAAAAAGAAGCATAGATAATCAAAATACGCTCCACATTTTATTTACCATTAAAAACAGAAATATACGATATTCGCGGCGAAAGACGCCCAAATCCTAATCCTAATTGACAAAAAAAAACATTAATTGAAATTATATCGGGAAAAAAATTATGCCTTTTTTGTCCATATTTTACTAAAGACACGATACGGTTGAATTGAATGACCGGAAGTTGAATGCATGTCATGTGACATATTACGATCTGTGCCAAATGTCAATGTCAAGCGTGTGAAGCGTGAGCTGTCAGTCTTGAACTCTTGACAAAGTTAAACTAAATGACGTAATTATGTTCTTTTGTTAATAACTTAATCTGATGTTTTAATTATCATGTCAAATTAAGGTGGAAACCCATTACACCATATCAGGCTATGACCGTGCTATGAACGTGTCAGACAAAAAAATATTCTTTGTATTGAAAAGTATGAAACTATGCCCACTAGACCGTTCTGTCACCGACTAACATTTTAATACTAAGGAATAATACGTTCATAGCACGGTCATAGCATGATATGGTGTAATGGGTTTCCACCTTTATCCTCATCTAATAAACCAAGTTGTTCAGAACTTCATAAGCATAGCATTGATCAAGTGTACCTACAATATTACTACAACCCATTCATACTCACGACACATGCGCAGTAGATACACGCGAATGTTTTTTATTAATAGCCAGACAAAGCAGTTGCACAGCCAGGGTTATCTGAGTGCTATCTGTGGCATACGCCGCGTTATCGACGCTGCGGAATCCGCCATGTTGGATTTTGAAATAAAAAGGTTGTTTAATGATCACATTTCACGCAAAATAGGCGTAATAAATTGAGTCGTCTGGTCTTCGATCGTCTGGTAGAGAATTTAAACATTAAGTAACCCTTTAACCTTAAGAAGTAGTATGGCCTACATTTCTTAAAGAATTTGTGTTACGGGCATTTCGGGGGGTTATTTCTAATTCTAACCGCCCTTATTAAAATAAAATGATTTTGGTGTCATTAGTTTATAAAGACTACCTACAACCCATTTTTGTAACATTCCGTTTTTTTTTGGAAAGAAAGTCAGAAAGTTACGCAAACCTAATTTTTAACCCCTGACGCAAAAATTAGGGGTGTTATAAGTTTGACGTGTAAGTCTGTCTGTGGCACCGTGGCTTTTTTTACACCACCTCTACAACATTTCCAAAAAACGTTAAATGAGAGAAAACCGTAGAACTTTCAATTATTATTCCATCGGTTTTTTTAGGTCATTTAGCATACTATGTCCTAATCTAGGGTATGGACAGTTCCAAATACAATTGCCTTAAAGGTTAAACGGATTTGTAAACATCCATACTCTGAATTTGGACAGGATACTTTTTGGTTCAAAGGAAACAAACGAGAACCGATAAACGAGTTATGCGCGAACAAATCAGCGGCCAAAGTCTAGTGAATAATAAGGAAGGAAACGTAATGATAATTATATAAATACAGTTATATGTTTAAACGTAACGATGTCCCGGAAAACAGGGTAATATCAAATTATCACAATAATTTAAAATCACGGTGAACACCAGCGCGGGGCTAGTATGCCTGCGTCTATATCGCGTGTCAACTGTGGATAAAGCAGCCGTCACTTTTTGACACGTGTACTTATTTACCTGTCAGAAGGTGACGGATGCCTTATCCAAATTTATTACGTGATAAACCCAGCCATATTAGGCTTCCAGGCCTAGTAGTGAGTTGAGGTGCTAGTCCCGGCTTCGATTATAATAAGGACACATATAATTTTGTGTGAGTGGGCGTATTTTTTTCCAACCACCCTCGCTTCGCTTCGGTTTATGTGAGTTTTCTGTAACACCCGCACGTAAACCAGAATTTATTATACATAAAAATCTTCCTCTTGTATCACTCTATCTATTGATGAAAACCGTATTAAAATCCGTTGCGTAGTTTGAAAGATATAAGCGTACATACAGAGGGACAGATATGGGATGCGACTTTATTTCATACTATGTAATGAAAAGATTGACTATTAAATAGAATCGTGTAAAGATAAACTCTAAAAACAAACTCTTCGACTGTCCATCAATTTCTGAGGCTTACTGTAGGTACAAACAACGTAAATGAATGTTTTTCATTCATTCATGCATTCAATTATTTAAAGTCGTTTCGAATGAATAATGTCAATAAATTGTGATAATTACTGTCAATAATGAGACAGTTATCGAGCGACATTTTAATATAATTGACAATCACGGCGACGTGATTTATATGAATTCATTTATCACTGTTTTATTTTTAGTACAACAACATATTGACGTTCATTTATTTTACCTCCGACGCAAAAAGAGCGATGTTCAACGTGTGTGACATATCTGTCTCTCGTACGTATCTCCTAAACGGATGAACCGATTTTGATTTAGTTTTTCTTAATAGAAAGCTAGTTTAACTAGCGTAGTTTTCAGCAAAGTTTCATCAAAATCGGTTAAGCCGTTTGAGAGATATCAGCTCTTAAAGTAGGGGTCGCAATACTCGCACTTATATATCGGGTTTTTTTTATAAGTAGTTTTGTATTAGCTAAGTAGTTTCATTTATTCATATTACAGTTTTCGTACCCAACGGATGCCAACGAGACCCAATTACTAATTGTAAACCTCCGCTTTCCGTCCGTCCGTCCGTCTATCTATCAGCGAGCTGTAACTCATGAACGGTAATATCTACAGATAGACACTTCAAATTCTGACAGAGCCGTTAAAACAACAAATAATAAAAATACAATAAAGTTAATAACTAAAGGAACCCATACAAGAAACGCATTCCTATAAATAAGTAGGTAAGTAAATGACCTATTGCATGTACCTATAGTTGTAACACATCATCACTACATATTATAAAACAAAGTCGCTTCCCGCTGTCTGTCCCTATGTATGCTTAGATCTTTAAAACTACGCAACGGATTTTGATGCGGTTTTTTTTAATAGATAGGATAATTCAAGAGGAAGGTTTTCATGTATAATAAAATTAATAAACATTGTTTTACGTACGGGTATTACAGAAAACTCACATAAACCGAAGCGAAGCGAGGGCGGGTCGCTAGTCTATTTATAGACCGTTCGACATTCTTTATTTCAAACTAGCGACCTGCCCTCGCTTCGCTTCGGTTTATGTGAGTTTTCTGTAACACCCGTACATATAACAGAATTTATTATACATAAAAACCTTCCTCTTGAATCACTCTATCTATTAAAAAAAACCGCATCAAAATCTGTTGCGTAGTTTTAAATATCTGAAAATACATAGGGACAGACAGGCAGACAGTGGGAAGCGACTTTGTATTATACTATGTAGTGATTTGACGTAAATTCCATACAGCGGGTATAATATGGCTGCGTCTACATCACGTGTCTAATGTGGATAAAGCATCTGTCACTCTCGTACTTATTTACGTGTCAGGTGATGAAGGGCATCCGCCATATCCAAACTTTGTCAAGCGATAAACGCAGCCATATTAGGGCCGTAGTTTTGTACACCACTACATGCAAGAGGTCATTTACTTAAGACTGCGCCGAGCGTACCCCGGATGTACAGTGGCGCCCTCATTACTTTTATTATGTTTTCTAATAAACTAAAGTATTTTCTTGAAATTGGACGGTAGGTTTTTGTACTACAAATTAAAACACAACTTATAGGGTATATCACATAGTTTAATAACAATACACCTTAGAGTTATCAACTTAACGGAAAAAAGTGGCCACCTTTTCCCGTTAAGCTGTAAATTCAAAGGGTAATTGTTATTAAAGTTTGTTAAGTATCCCATAAATTGTGTTTTTACTTGCGCTACGTATCGTCTGATTGCATGGAAATTCTTTAGTTAATCAGAAAACACAATAATAGTAATGAGGGCGCCACTGGACGCTTGGCGTTTGCTGGGCGCAGTCTTAAGTTTTTCACCTATATTACAGGCATAATCTACTACGCTGTCATCGTAGCCCACCAGTCAAGTCAACGGTACCTGCCAGTTATTTTTAAGCCAGCCTGTTAAAGCTGAACAAACGGGCAATAAGCGGTTGCTGTAAGCGTATTGTTTGCTGACATTGGATTACATCACGCTGACCTTCCTTTCGAAACGTTTGGACATTGTCGCTGAAATACGGCTGTATCGTGTGGTCAGTTAACAAACACTGAAAGATGGGTAGCATCTTTTTTTAACCTCTACCGAATGCGGGTAATGATTTTAACTTGCGGCTTTAACTCGGTAAAATGATATTGCCTTTGATAAACCTATACGGACACAAAAGTTTCATTAACTATCTATAAGGTAATTGAGAAAGCAAGACCATTTTCTCCGACATAATAATAAAAAGTTTACTCTGATTAAAGACTAACAGCCTTACTTATAGGTACATATACGTGGAATGGCTTATGCCATGCTTTGTCACTTTCTTCCAGATGCAAATGTCACAATTACAGATAAGGACAAAGCATGGCATAAACTATTCCAAGCTTACCACGTTTATAAGTAAAGGGGGGTTAAACTAAGAAACTTTAACTTAGTCAGTTTTGTGACGAAAATTTGCCATTAGACGTTCCCAATGTACGACTAATTTTCGTGACAAAACTGACAAAGACCCGTATTAATAAACTATCTCAACTCTAATGCTCGTCTCGAGATGTGTCCAAAATGACAGTGTTCTATGGTTTGACGTTTACTTTGACGTATCTTGCGATGGGCCTCTCAGCCAAGATCAGTTTATTAATACAGCCCTAAGTTAAAAACCCTTAATTTCAGTCCTTTTTACTACGTCTCGGCCGAAATTATAGGCGGTATAAACCATGTCGTTATTGACCTGTTATCGTATTGTCAACGTATTGATAGCTCTTATTTACAGGACAGTAAAGGCGGCCGAGTTAATCACAATACCATGACAGCTCAAATACTATATGGTTTTACTGCCTAGAATTAAATAGTGGCCCTGAATAATATGTTAACTCTTTATAGATGTAGTTATTAATAAAAACAATGAGAGATAGTGGAATAAATTGGGAGAAAGAGATAGTTATCTCCATTTTTAACCCTCGTAAAAAGAGAGGTGTTATTTTAAGTTGACCGTGTGTAGTATGTGTCTGTCTGTGGCATTAACCTACCGCCAAACAGCAGTGTTCGCATTGTTGTGTTCCGGTTTGGGGATAAGACAGCCCAGTGTTCAATATGCCTTAAAAAAAATCCCTATGCTGTTTATAGCATAAATCGATCAAGGAATGCATTTTAAACGCAAGACTAGAACACCCAGAAGCAGGGATTGAAAACCGGTTTATTTTCCGTACCGGTTAGAGCCGCACTTTGAGAGCCTAACCCATAATAAAGGTTACGCTCGCAAGAACCGCTCTAACCGGTATCTCTATGTCGGAGCGTAAACAGGGAACGAAATCAATTTACCGGTTAGAGAGCGGTTCCTCCGTGTGGGGGGTGAATGACCGCTCGTTTAAGGAGACAGGATTGGTTTGCTATGGTATTAGATTGATAGCGCAGCCACCAGCAGCGCCTCGACGCGCGACAGCGGTCATTCATCCCGTATCGAAACACAGAGTAACCGGTTAGGGAGCGCTTCGAAATAACGTTCCCAAATCATTTCGTTCGAACGTAACCTAAATTATTAACCGGTTTAACCTAAATAAATACCGGTTTATTTGTAACCGGTTACAATCCCTGCCCAGAAGTCTATTTCAAATACTTTTTTTTATAAAAAATATATTATATTCCGTGACCTTAACCTTAAAAAATTATTAAATAAATTATGTAAGCGTATCCGATCAAGATATTTTTTTGTGATCAATAGAGTTTGATAAAGGAGTTTTTGGCGCATATTTTCAAGTTCTTATTTTTGGAATTTCACCTCTGATTACCGAGCTATTAATGCTTTATCAGATTTTGGTTTTTATTTTTTTCCTCCAAAAAAACTCAAAAGTGCGACTTGTGACCAGCACCCAAAGATTGCTCTTAACTAGGTCTATCACTGATAAAAAAATCAAGTTCCACTATTGCGGCGTTTCGGAGTTATCGAATTTCAAAATATAGTGGTAGGGTTGTCAATCAAATTGACCCTTAATTTCGTAGTTAGAATTGATAATTTTTTTTACATAAAATGTTACAAAATTACATAAATTTGGACATAAAATGTATCATATACTAGGTTGGTACAGTCACCGGCATAAACAAGTTATCATTTATGAACCTTGTCACTTTAACGTCGTGTTTGAAATGTCATATGAAATTGTCAAACGATTAAAAGCGACAAGGTAGAGAAATCATCACTTATTTATGACGGTGACTGTACATACTTAAAAATAAAGAGGATGATTTTTTTGGAAAACTGAGGTTGTTTTTTGTTTTTTTTATCGTTCAATTGTTGTTTTTTCTTAATTCAACCCGGACAGCACTATCAGATAAATACCGTGCTATATTTGCTGAGATTTTAGGTCTCGATGCATGGTTAATCGACGGACTGCAAATTATCCTTGTTGTCATATCTTGCGAGTATTCTATAGACGCACAAAAGTTCGGCATTTTGTGCCGCACGCTCGCGGAAAGGTACGTCCAGTCATATAACTGGCACCCGATGACTGTAACGGTACACAAAATTCTAGTACACGGTGAAGAGATCATAGAATCATGTGCTCTTCCTGTTGGTATGCTCTCAGAGCAAGCGGCCGAATCGCGCAATAAATTTTGGCGCTCAGATAGGGAACACCATTGCCGGAAAATGAACAGGAGAAAAACTATGATAGACCTCTTTCACCGTGCACTAGAATCATCGGACCCGTTCGTGTCTATGGCACATTACAGACAACGCCGAAAATCGTCTAGTAGGATTTGCCTGCCAGAAGCAGCTCGTGAACTACTGAAGCCGATCCACGAAGAGAACTTGCAGGTGGCTGAAGTCGATGACGAAGATCCAGCATTAGATGGATCTTTATCATTAGACGATGATGAAATTCCATCTAATGTTGACGACTGCACGTTGATACTCCAAAATGAAAATGCTTTGTATGAGTCATAAAATACATAAAATCTGGAACCAACTTGCGAAAAGACACTACAGCTTAACATGACTTCCCGTTAGTTGGTTCGTGATTTTCTGAATTCAATGACTAACAAAGTATTTCATATTGTTCCTTGGATATGAAAATATCTTATTACTAAATTTGATCAGTTATTATTAATCCCAAATTTCATATTTATGTGACCTTTTAGTGACAACCCTAAAAAGTATCATTTGACCTTTACACGTAACTCCCAAACGCCGCGATAGTGGAACTTGATTTTTTTATCAGTGATAGACCTAGTTAAGACCAATCTTTGGGTGCTGGTCACAAGTCGCACTTTTGAGTTTTTTTGGATGAAAAAAATAAAAACAAAAATCTGAAAAAACATTAATAGCTCGGTAACCAGAGGTGAAATTCCAAAAATAAGAACTAGAAAATATGCGCCAAAAAGTCCTTTATCAAACTGTATTGATCACAAATACATATCTTGATCAGATACGCTTACATAATTTATTTAATAATTTTTCAAAGTGAACGTCACGGAATATAAAATATTTTTTATAAAAAAAAGTATTTGAAATAGACTTCTGGGTGTTCTAGTCTTGCGTTTAAAATGCATTCCTAGATCGATTTATGCTATAAACAGCATAGGGAATTTTTTAAAGGCATATTGAACACTGTGAGCCGGTGAAATGACTAGCATAGAGGCATTCCATCTTAGTCCTCAGGGTTGGCAACGCATATGCAGTCTTAGGATTGCATTGCAGTCTTGTGAATGCGAATGTCTATGGGTCACAGTTTCCACTTACCATCAGGTGGCCTGTGTGCTCGTTTGTCTTCTCTATGCCATAAAAAAAAAAAAAAAAAAAAACAAATGAGCTGGGATGGTGGAATAAATTGGGAGAAAGAAATAGTCACCTCCATTTTTAACCCTCGTAAAAAGAGAGGTGTTATTATAAGTTGAACGTGTGTGTGTCTGTCTATCTGTGGCATCGTAGCTCCAACGGATGGACCGATTTGGACGCGGTTTTTTTTTAAAGACAGCTTGTTTAATTGGGATCGTTTGCTAGGTTTAGTTCAGGTCTGAAAGTAGGGGTCATTATTGGGGGTTATTTAACTTTTTAATAAAGTAGGGTTTGATGAGTCACATAGATAGTTAAAGTTCATAGTAATAAAGATAAAGACTGAATAATTAAGTAAATGTAATGAATATAATTGCTATATTAATTATCAGTAATTAAGCGCATTAAGACGCATATTGTCCAATGTTTTGTAAATTAGGTCAGTGTGCTATAACGACTGCCATTTTGAGTTCTAGTTAGAACTCATATACTGTGTATACTAAATTAGTTGAAGTTTTTAGTCCATTTATTTTACGTCGCTTTGTTTTGCTCCGGTTAAATCAAATAAAAAAATCATTAGTTCCAGTCGTTCCAGAAATTATCCTCAACATACAAAAATATTATACAATATTATTACTTTTAAAAAGCGCAAATACAGTTATACTTGATATTAGTTACGTATTTGCCTTTCGTGGTCAAAACTTAGGACCAGAAACTCAACTTTTTTTTAAATTCTTTCAAATCTTTTCATCGTACTTGCTCGTTTATAGTGTCCTAACATGCTAGAAAAATCGACCGTATATCAAATTAATACTCGCGGGACTTTTTTTACTATTTATCTATCGTGCGCAATAGCTTTTTTTTAACATTCTCTGTGGTAAGTCACAGACAATGATGTAGTCTGCCGCTAATAAGTTAAAAATATGATCTTTTGTCTGATTTTATTTCATTTCCCCGCAATTGTGATGAAAAACATTGTATGTTACACGAGTGGTAAAGGAAATACAAAGCTCGCTCGTTATTTCAAAGTTATAGTTATAAGTAATTAACAGTTTTTGTTGGTCTCTCGAATGCACTTCGTAAGAAGTTAACTGTAAAAAAGCAAATGCATAAAGTGACTTCATAAAATGTCGGTCTTGTTGCGGTGGAATTTTCCACCAAAATACTCGTACGACTAAACCTTTGGTTATAAAAACTTATCTACTTATAATTATCTACTAAACAAACATAGGTAATTATATCTATATAAGCTCGGATTTCTGCACACAGTCGTTGCGAACACTAAACTAAACCCTTACCCTTTCCAGCACTTAAAAATTACTTAAAAAAGTCGTTAATATCTAAAGCGTACTATAGGGTCGAGGACTATCTAACAGATAAAAATGCTTGGCCTAAACCCGAAACTTAGTCATTCATAATTTGTAAAATTGCAAAGTTGTTTGTCTAGGGGACACCGTTTTTTTTTTCCCTCTCCTCTCTTCCCCCCCCCCCCCCCTTGTCTCTCTCGTAATGTTTTTGACATGTTTTCCTGCTGAACTACGCATGCTATTTGCTATTTGATATTATATTTAATTTAATATTTATTGCTGTATATAATGCTAGATTAAGTACTACCATTGTAACATGTTTAAAAAATGACTGACTGCTGAGTTTCTTGCGGCGTTTCTTCTCGGCAGTGGTCTCCTCTTGGGAAGCGCTGGTAGATTCATGACATGTAAAAGTGCCCGTGCGGCCTACTTACTGAATAAATATCTTTTATCTTTTTTATCTTTATCTTTAAATGACCTCACTTATATGTAATGATACTGATGATAATATCTTTGTATTTCCAATTAAAATTGAACTTATCAAATATTAGGATATAGATATACATAGATTTTACGACACGTTACGGTGGGTTTAGACCAAGCCAATGAACAAGAATTCTATGGCATTATCTCTTACGTTTTCTTTGTAAAAATAAAGACGAAACATGTTCTAGAGCATTCGCTCGTTTGGTCTAAACCTACCATTAGCCTAGTTGGTAGTGACTGTCTACAAAGCTAGCGGTCCCAGTTTCCCGGTAAGGACAGATATTTGTGTAATGGGTTAGGGTATTTAATTATGTAATAATAATAATAATAATATAAGGGGGGACAATCTCACACCAATTTGACCTAGTCCCAAACTAAGCTCTAGGCTTGTACTATGGGTACTAGACAATGATATAAATACTTATATAGAGAAATATATACTTAAATACATAGAAAACATCCATGACTCACGAACAAATATTCGCGCTCATCACACAAAAATCTGCCCTTACCGGGATTCGAACCCAGGACCACTAGCTTCGTAGGCAGGGTCACTACCCACTAGGCCAGCGCGTCGTCAAATGTATTTCTCTACTTAAGTATGTCTATCGTAGTTTACACCACGCACCCATACTACAGTCACCAGCAATAATATACTATCCTACATTGGCAAAGATATCTGACGCCTTATAGGTACCCCTAGTAATAAAGTGTCGGATATTTTTGCCCCCAATTTTGCATAATATAATGAATGACTGTATAAGCCTACAGATTAGTTTGGGACTAATTTGAGTGAGATGGTCTCCTGATATACATACATAAATTAAATGACGTCTGTTTCCCAGAGGGGTAGGCAGAGACCACTTCTTTCCCAGCCGGCCTAGTATGACTGCCCCTATATCGCGTGTCAAATCCGTCACTTTTTGACATGTGTGCTTATTTACGTGTCAGAAGGTGACGGATGCCTTATCCAAAATATGTCACGCGATAAACATAGCCATATTAGGCCTCCTGATCATAGAATAAGTACATACATACATACATAAACTCACGCCTTTATTCCCAGAGTGGGGTAGGCAGAGCTACAGAATTACCAAAAACTCTAAAAACTTTTTGATAATTCTGTAACCACATTTTGCACACTTAGGCTAAGATGTTTACCAGTGTATTAGTGACAGGTTGCAAGCCCATCGCCTAACAGTACTATACGCCTTTATTCCCTTAGCCGTCTCTTACGACATCCACGGGAAGACATGTAGTGGCACTATTCTAACCCGGCAACCACACGGGGGAATAGAATAAGTAATAGATTACTTATCTCTGTTTTCATTTTATCACTGCATAGTATAAAACAAAGTCGCTTCTCGCTGTCTGTCCCTATGTATGCTTAGATCTTTAAAACAACGCAACGGATTTTGATGCGGGTTTCTTTAATAGATAGAGTGATTCAAGAGGAAGGTTTATATGTATAATAGATTCTGGTTTATGTACGGGTGTTACAGAAAACTCACATAAGCCGAAGCGAAGCGAGGGCGGGTCGCTAGTTTATAATAAATGCGAATTAATATGTCTGTAACGTTTCACGCTAAACTTCCGAATCGAATACCGTATACGAACAAAGTCGCGGGTAAATGTAGCTGTTTATTATCTCACATTTAATTAGTATTGGTTTGGCGTGCTGTGCGAGATTACTTGGTTATTACATCTTGAAGGTCTTCGTACATCTGTAGTTAAAATGGCCTTCTTTAAGAGCATGTACCACTATTAGTGGTACTTGTACGTGGTATTAAGTGTTATGAGTTTGTGGTTCATTCTTGGTATTCTGATTTGACCTAAATATCTAGGTGCTCTAGGCCAAGAAAGTGATCTAAAAAAAAACTGTGATATCTAATTATCACTAAAGTTGACATTTGTCATTACATTATTGCAAGGGAAAATCGAACTTGTTGTGATGACGTGCAAATGAACTTCAACCGTAGGGTGGTAGACCACATTTTTGGCTGACTGTACTGGACATTCCAGCTAGTAAAGGTGTATAAGAATGATTTTAGAAGTTAAACTTTGAAATATGATTGATCTCATACTAAACTAACCTCTAGGCAGTGTAGGCTTGTCCTATGGGTACTAGACAACGATGAAAATACCTAAGTATATAAGTTTATAGAGAAATACAGTCGAAGACTTAAGTTAGTGACCCACCTTAGGTCCAAAGTCAATCTGACTTTCTACAACAATAAACATCACATCCCTACATCTAATTAATCTACAAATTAATGTAACCTTTGACATGTATTTTTATCGAAAAATATGAATAAATGAGTATGAGTATGAGTATGAGTAAGCTTGAGTTTCCTATAAGTTACATGTGACTTGGCATCACTAATGACTAATGACATTGGCGACTTCAAGCATATTTTTTTTAAATGGGGCACAAATAAACGTGCATGACCATACATAAGTAAATACTAAAAAACACCCAGGACTTAGAACAAATACGATCGCGCTCATTACACAAACATTTGCCCTTACTGGGAATTGAACCGTGACCACTAGCTTCGCAGGCCGGGTCACTGCCAACTAGGCAAAACACGTCGTTCAATAAAACACTATTGTTTTTTCTCAACGACATACATAAACTCACGCCCATCCTCAAAATGGGGTAGGCAGAGCTACAGAATTACCAACTCAATTAGTTGTTAATTCTATAACCACATTTTGCACAAACAGGCTAAGATGTTTCCCATGTGTATTAATGACAGGTTGCAAGCCCATCGCCTAACAGTACTACAAGCCTTTAATCCCTTTTATTTATTATTTACTAGCGACCGCCCTCGCTTCGCTTCGGTTATGTGAGTATGATATATAGCCTATGGCCTTCCTCGATAAATGGGCTATCTAACACTGAAAGAATTTTTCAAATAGTATTTTAAATAGATATTTCTTTAGTATTGTTTTAAATATACGTTTATTAGCTTTTTGTCGCTCCTTAGTCGTCTCTTACGACTTCCACAGGAAGACATGGAGTGGTACCATTCTAAGCTGGCAACCACACGTAACTTATACGGTTGGACTGAAATACAACTGTATAAATATATTAATTATTGAAATATTATGACCATCCTTGAACTGTCAGTTTACTTCGTCTGATAATAACAACCTACTCAACCGGCGGCGAATATTACTCATTTTGGTCTGCGATATCATTGACATTAATAATGAGTTATGACAATGACATCTAGCAAATTAAGACGTAAACAGACAGTTAGTTTCCATTGCCATCTACTATTTTATAGATCACCTCACGATGTAATTGCGATCTCCTATCATAGCCTCTTAACCAGCCTAGGAACAAACTTGTATGACAGTCAGTGCCGGATTAAGTAAGCGCAGTCAATGCGTTTAACGGTTACCAGGTAACCCAACCCACCATTTTACCATTTCACTTCATCGATTGCATCTTTAGATTACATAGAACTCTATTTTTTGCTGAAAACATGATGTTTTCAGAATATCTTATAACAAGTACTTTTTTGGGTAGTCTTTTAGTAGTTAGGTTAGACTATAAAAAATATATAACTTATGCGAAGAGAAGTGACATTTGCCTTTATATCTTTTGTGTTTCTGTTTCCTGTTTGTAAATACTTATACATACCCTTTATTTTTTACCTAATGTTAGAAATATTATCATTGCTTCTGGAGTCAATGTTCAATGCTATCACGTTTAGAATTTTATTAGAATACGTATTTACATATTGTTCTTGACCTCGTCGAGTTATCATCGAATTATTTGAACAAGTTTGAGGAATACCTTGACGATACTGACCTGTTGAGGTCAATATTAAACTTATTAAGACTCTCTAAGTTCCAGAGGACTATGTATGACAGAGTTATAGAAGTTTTATAGCTCAGTCCCGTCAAGTGCGAGTCGGACCGCGCACCGAGGGTTCCGTATTTAAGATTATTATTATTCTTGGTAACCGCAAAAGAAAATACAAATTTTGTTATAAACTTAATTATCTATCCAAGGTCCATTTTGACTAGCCTAAATTTAAAACAGTTATTTCAAGTTTTTTTTTTTCTAGAAAATTGTAAATATGTAATTAACACTTGTTTTTTTTTTCGATATAAGTAATATAAATAATTATCTATACGCCAGGATTTTTCCAGATTTTTTGTTTAATAAACTTCGGAGATAAGAGGGGATGTCATTTTTTGTATATTTTTGGCAATAAAACAAAAAGGAGATACCAGTTATTTTTTTAGTAAATTTAGTTTTGTAATGTGCAGATTAAGCCCTTTCATATGACACCCCATTTGGTACAATCAAACCACTTTCATTTTTAACCCCCAATTCTAGACATATATTACGATTTTGACTGTACATACGAACGGTGCAAGTATAATAAAACCTTGTAATAACTTAACTAATTTGCAAGCCAAGTTTAAAAACAAAAGCCAGTCAGCTATAAGTTGCACGGGTTGATTCCACTCAGTCATAGCGTATTTACATTCTTAGAATACATATCGCTCAGATTACACATTCGCGTGTGTAACTGTTTTATATAACTGACAGCGTTAGATAATGTAGCTGTAATTTAAAAGGAAGCCCATACGCTTTCCTTTGTTATAATAGAACAAGAATTTTGAATGTAATCAATGACGCATTTACCTCCCAGTCGAAATAGGGATAAATGCGTCTATTAAAGGTACTTAAACTACAATATAAGGGCGCATAAATTGTTCTAAAACTGTTTATTCCATAGAAAAAATGACGCATTTAACCCTTAGTCGGAACAGCACTGCCCTACTACTACGTTGCCCTTATTAGAAAAAATGGCGTATGTTACATAGAATCACGAATATATTAGTGATCTTATTTGTTAAATCAGAGGGTTCAATTTGCTTTGATTATGAAATTACGCATGCCTCCTTTTTATTTATAAAGGCAGTACGGATGTTAATAGTTAACTGCAGAACTGAGAACTTTTATTTTGCAATGTACTGCGTTTCAATACATTGTAAAATATTAAAATAATTCAAGGATTTAAAGGGTATGTATTATTTCATCGAAACACCTTTCAACGAACATATTATGTAGAATTTTCCTTTCATCGAAACGCACTTCACGCCGCATAAGTTAATTTTGTTCATAATTCTAACCTAACCTACGTAATGAATGTTTAAGATATCCTGAAAACATCATGGTTTCAGCTGAAAAAAGCGTTCGATGAAATTAAGTTCGATGAAACGATGGAATCGACGTGAAATTCATTTATACTTATGGGTTAAGTAGTATGTTTACCGTTATTTAGTACCCATCATAGTACAAGTTTGAAACTTACTTTTTAAGTACCCAAATTTTGTGAGTTTATCCCCTGATATTTATTTATGTTAATTTATTTATTACATTTTTGCATTTATAGTATAAGGTTAGGGATGATATAGTTGGTGTGGGGGGTAAAATAGTCAAGTTATCAAGTAATTCAGACAGAAAACCAAATCTATTTACGCTTATATTATCGATTATTACCTTAACGCGATTTTACTCGTCTACACATTTACTAAGTTCAAGCAATTAGTAGGTAATTCCTTATAATTTGAGCGGAATATTTATTTTTCCCGCTAATTCCAAAGGGAAATACAGAGTTTCTCGCAAAAACCACAATTATTATACATCTACAGGTGAAAAAAAAACACAACTACATAGACAATAATAAAATAATATTTTGGTCACTATAAATAACTACAGGAAATTTAAGTGTAGCCATAAAAAAAAAACAGGGTACATTTTGACACAAATTGACCATGTTCCAAACTAAGCTCAGGCTTGTGTCACGAGCGTTAATTTGGGACCCATTTCAAGAAAAATATGCGTCAAAAAAATGTCGTCAATGCAGGGATTGTAACCGGTTACAAATAAACCGGTATTTATTTAGGTTAAACCGGTTAATTATTTGGGTTACGTTCCAACGGATTACGGTTACGGTTACGCTCACAGGGAGCGAAATGCATTTACCGGTTATAACCGGTTAGAGAGCGCTTCCGTCATTCACCCTTGTCTCGGCTCACACGGAAGGAGCGCTCTCTAACCGGTAAATGCATTTCGCTCCCTGTGAGCGTAACCTTTATTATGGGTTAGGCTCTCATAGTGTGGCTTTAACCGCTACGGAAAATAAACCGGTTTTCAATCCCTGCGTCAATGTAATTAGAGATGTCAAGTCCCTAGTAACTTTTAGGAAACTCAATCTTATTGTTCTAGAATGACAGATTGACTTTGGACCTAAGGTGGGTATAAAATCTCGTGACTGTACAATGGGCACTAGCTAGACCACCGTAATACAGATCTATTGAATAATCCTTTCCCATCGTTTTTTGTCGGATAAGTTCGTATTTGTCTTGCGCTCTCAGTTGGCTTATTGACAGGTCCTGAAACTAATTGAGAAAGCAAGATAAATACGAGATAACCCGACAAAAAACGATGGGAATGGATTATTCACTACATCTGTACTTACCTATTATGTTTTGATACTTTCTTATAAACATAGAAAATATCCAAGATTCAGAACAAATACATGCGCTCATCATACAAATTAATATTTGACCTTACTGGGAATCGAAACCAAGACCGCTAGCTTCGCAGGCAGGGTCACTCTAAACTAGGTTAACCGCATCGTTCAAATGATTATTTGCCTCCCTGTCTTCGTTTATTTCATTAATATCTACTTATATTAAACAATGTGAAAGATTTTCGGTATTTTTTCCTGATAAGTGAACGCTGAAACGCATTTGTACGAAATTAGGCACAACAATAGTTATTTCATATCTTGTATCTAAAATGTTGGGTAAATAGGTAGTATTTACCTAATTTACTAGGTAGGTAACTACTTTTAGGTATTTGATGAAGTATTTGCCTCTCGTTTGTTGAGAAGGAAATTATTGTCATTTATTTTTTTTTTTTTTTTTTTTGCACAATACAAATGTAAAAAGCACAAATGCCTAAAGGCATTAGGTACCACATGGTTAACAGAGAATAACCGGTGCAAAGGAGATCTAAATAGTGTTGGAAACTTAATTGAATACCTACTTGATACTAAAAATATATATGTAGGTATAATACATTAATAATAATACACGTCATGTTTATTTATAACATACAAATACATACGAAAACGAGTTGATACTCCTAATCAACTACGCCACCGACAAGTAATTAACGAGTACCTTGTTTAGAAACGTTAAAATGAAATTAAATTTCGTTTTTTTTAATTTTGTTACTTAAGTTTGGTTGTAATGTAAACAAACCTCTTTTAATATTTCTTTAAAATTGTTTGATAAGTTTGGTAACAATGGTAACATCGTACCAAATTTATTTATTTCAATAATGATTCGTGGAAACGCAATTTAATTCAAAATTTGGAATCGTGATAACAAATGTTTAATCAATATTGGATATTTATACGTTCAGCTGAACTTTACAGTTTAAGTCGGATTATTTATTTACTTATGCAACAAAAAAACACTCTTCTTACTTGACTGATAAAAAACCCAACAGCACTTGACGCATGACTTTCGTAAAGTTTAAAAACATTCGCATTCCATTTGCAAAAATTCAAAAAGTTCAAATCACTCGAACTAACCTCGAATTCTTAGTGACCTTGGTCCCGTTAGTTCCAAATTCAATTTCGTTCCCGCCAAAACTTCTAACCAATGGTACGTCACCTTCCGCCATTTCACTGTAGTTTTTTTTTTCAATGCACTCGCGACGCGTTGGCTGTCCGGCAAGCCACTGGCGACTGAGGTATATTCGGTTATTGATGCGATGTGTGTAATGATGAGTCCGCTTCTCGAGTCGGGTAACACTCGGTTTGTTGTGCTATGATAATTGGACGCGTTTATGCGAGATGTTTGCATTTTAGTAGCGGCGCGGAAAATTTTGAAGGTTGACATTTGAATTATACTGGTTTTTTTTTTAAAGATTTGCTGTGGTATTTTAGGGACATTACAATGAAAATACTGATAATACTTAATGTACCTAGTATTGTACATTTATAACTTAATACAAAATAAAATATGTTTATTAAATCCATAAAAGTGCATGACTCGATGTATGAATGTGGAAGAAGCAAATAAATTTGTAAAGATCGTAGAAAGTGGAAACTGCCTACCCATCTGGGAAACAGGCGTGATTGAATGTATATAGGTACATATATATTAAATACATTTTAATACTATGAGATTTTCGTGTAATGTACAGTAAAGAAAATGATTCCATGACCACTTTGGACTATGACGTTATCAATCAAGAGACTTCTCATGATTTTATTTAGTGTCACATTGACACAATTCAAAGTGGTCAAAGAATGAATTTCCTTGACTATATTGACCTTAAGTAACTTTTTTTTAAATTTAATAGTCAGTAACATTTGCAATGGTAATATGTATGAATCTAATAATGACATCTCGTTAATAAAAATCGGGCATCCATCCAGCCTACTTGCGGGAAAAAAACCGATCAGAAAGAATAATTCCGATTTATTTGGTTCATTAACTTTAAATAAACAGGAAACAAATATAAAATAAGTGTGATGAAAAACTTTTGTCTGCCTAATATTATTCAAGGAAAATAAAAACAAAATCCTATTTAGCCTTTTTAGGTAGGTAACTAATTTAGGGTCATAATATTGTGATTCTTCCTCCATTACGAATTCCTTGACCGAATGAAGGAAATAACGATTTTATTTTACCAAAAGCATTAAATTTGGTAAATAAAAAAAAATACACCGAGTATTCTTGAGATTTTTCAAAAATTACACGTTAGTATTTGGTATGTACCATTATTCTAAAGAATAAAAAAAGCATTTCCGATATAATTATGTCCTCAGAAAATGTATGGAGAGGTCCATATTGTTACTCAGCAAAATATGCATTGCATTTTAATAACAAAACGTACTTTTATTGGGGATATAATTGGCAATCTTGTCTTTTAGGGGCTGGAAAGATAGTCATGCCAAACCAAGATATTTAATTTCCTAAATCTAAATTTCTAAGGCGCATCACTATCAAATCTTCTTATTAGGTACTATCATAACTTTAACAATTACGATACGGTTTAAGACAAAGTAAAATATATACCGTGTGTCACACAACAATATAGTCACTCGCATTGTATCAATTTCTCATAACACCTATTACTGTCGTCGGAATTTTTCGCAAGTTACGTGTCATTATGTCCTTCGTTAGAAAGCGCGTTCCACTTTCGCTAACTTATCGAATTTGGCAAATGAGACATTTGACGGAACGTGCTGTCAATGACGATCACCTCTTAGTGCTTATAGACTATTTGTAATGGATTCTAATATTTTACACCTAATTTAATAGTGTGGTTGCCGGGTTAGAATAGCGCCACTCCATGCCTTCCCATGAATGTCGTAAGAGGCGACTAAGGGAATAAAGGCGTGTAGTACTGAGGCGATGGGCTTGCAACCTGTCACTAATACTCTGGTAAACATCTTAGCCTATTTGTGCTAAATGTGGTTACAGAATTATCAAAAAGTTTTTAGAGTTGTTGGAAATTCTGTAGCTCTGCCTCTGCCTACCCCTCTCTGGGAATAAAGGCGTGAGTTTATGTATGTATGTGGTTACAGAATTATTAACAAGTTTTTAGAGTTGTAGATAATTCTGTAGCTCTGCTTACCCCACTCTGGGAACGAAGGCGTGAGTTTATGTATGTATGTAACTTAGTATTTCGCATTTGCGGTCTTAGGATTGCAGTCTTAAGATTATAGTCTTGAGGATGCAAACGTCTATGGGTCACAGATCCCACTTACCTTCAAGGAGAATGTATGTATGCTTTATATTTTTTTATAGTGGTGCAATTATTATTTTTTGCTAATAATTGCTCAAAGTTTCTTCCTACAGGACTGAGGCAATGCGGAGATGTATCTGGCGAAGATTCCCACACAAAACAAAAAAAATAAGGGGGGTATCACTAATGTTGAACTAGTCTCAGTAGGCCTCGTAGGTCTTTGTAATTTGTACAATAGGTTTTGTACTTAAACGCCTTGAAAACCTCTAAATCTCAGGAACCAATAATCACTCTCATCACACCAATATTTCGTAAATAACTTGGCAGTCAAAACGGGTCACACATCGTACAAATTTACATACAATATGACCCATTCCTATTACCCAAGAGTGTCTCATGTAACAACGCTCGTGGGACAATAATAGCGTCGAAAGGGTTACAATGACACAATAGGCTATTTGACAGGTTTTTGAAAACCATCTCAGATTATTTGTTGGTGTTTATTGAATACTCCAAAAGTGGTAATTTTAAATTCTTTTATGTATTTCGTCTATAAAAAGGAAATAAAAATTCACTTTTAAAATATGCCGCTAAAACGCTTTCTTGGGCAAGACGGCGTCGCACAGGAATCAGTGACGTCAGTGGTCAACACATAAACAAACTGACATTGACTAATCATAGCAAAGCCAGAAAAACAAACAAACGTCAACTGTCATATAGAATATACAGACATCCTATAATCTGTGATATTTACCGACCCTTGACGTCATCATGGATTCGGCGCCGTTTTCGATAAAATGGCTACAGATAAAAAATGATCAAGTTTTATCGTGGTTTTTTGGATAAAAGATCCATTTTTTTCAAGTAAGAATACCTTAAATCGATTTTAAAACTCATAATTTATATGAATATACATAATTATTACGTTTTTTTTCACCTTGTCAAATAGCCTATTGTTAGTTGTTTGTTTATTTATTTGCAGTTATTGTAACTAGGTAGCAATGCCGCTTGGTAACATGTTACAACTGATTGCAGTTGACTAAGGAGACGATATTCAAGGCCTCTATAATGCGGTACAAACGATATCGTCTTTTGACCCTGTTAGGGTATTGTTCTTAACTCAACCGTCATTGCTGTCAAGTAGACTAATATTAGCATTTACCCCGTGCCAAAGTTTGGATAAGGCATCAGTCACCTTCTGACACGTAAATAAGTACGAGAGTGACGGATGCTTTATCAACATTTGACACGCGATATAGACGCAGCCATACTACGCCCGCAGGACAAAGACGATATCGTCTTTGACCTGTTATCGTCTTGTTTTCGGCCGTAATTGCTGTCGAGTAAATAAGCGCTATATTAACGTTGACAACACGATAACAAGTCAAAGACGATATGGTTTTTACCGACTAGAATATGCGTTGACAAAGCATGTTGGACAATGTTGGTAGTAAAAGTGATGAGGAATATTTTAAAACAAATGTTGACATGACAATCCTTATGTATTTTTAATTCCTAGTGAAAAAGGTTATAAGTCGACTTAACTCGTACTTAAAAGGGTACATACACAAACAGAGTATAATAGACTTAAACCCTTTTTCACTTGATCTTCTGGAGAGTCACCAGAACCCCAGAATTGTTGGTTCATTTGGTTTATCTTCGATATCATGTAATTAGTTAAAGTATTTATGTATCTATGTATTGCGAAATACCAACCGATCACAATTTACAAAATAAAACTAAAGCACAATTTAAAATAACAATTAAAAACAAAAAATACCCAGAGCTTATCGTTGTATTTTAAGTACATTCTATGAAATTCTATCGACTCATTCCTTTTGTCTAGGTACTATATAAAATATGAATTAGCTCTGTTATATGAAATAATAGTATCAAGTAATAGTATGACTTACTAGCCACCCGCCCTCGCTTCGCTTCGATTTATGTGAGTTCTCTATAATACCCGTACATAATCTAGAATTTATTATACGTAAACCTTCCTCTTGAATCACTGGACTGGATGAAAACCGCATATATCATTCATTGAATACAAAACGGATACAATCCGAAATGAGTCAGTATTGCATTTTAAAATTAGAAGCGGTTGGAATACGATTTTTATTGGAAGAGAAAATTATTTTGGAATGTGTCCGTTTTGTATTCAATGAGCGATATATCTGTTTCGTGTGTAGTTTGAAAGATCTAAGCGTACATACAGAGGGGAGACAGGCGGCGGGAAGCGACTTTGCTTTATAGTTACTAGCGACCCGCCCTCGCTTCGCTTCGGTTTATTTGAGTTTTCTATAACACACGTACATAAAACAAAATTTATTATACATAAAAACCTTCCTCGTGAATCACTCTATCTACTAAAAAAAACCGCATCAAAATCCGTTGCGTAGTTTTAAAGATCTAAGCATACATAGGGACAGACAGCGGGAAGCGACTTTGTTTTATAATATGTAGTGATTACTATGTAAAGATAAGCTAATTAAAAGCGTTGGTCATTAAGGTAGTTAAATTCTGGAAAGCGTCATTTAGTTTCATTATATTATGAAATACGAATATTAGAAATATTAGAATGAGTCAATTAATTGGTAAATTTTGTGTTTGTGCCAACAAGGCAACAAGTAAACGGATATACAATTGATTATGGGTGTAAATGATGGGTTAAAATAATATATGTAATTGTATAATTGTAGGTAATTCTGTAGCTATGCCTACCGCACTTGGGATTACAGGCGGGAAGGTATGTATGTATGTAATATATAATCGACCTAGATAGTATTCCTTTACAAGTATTATATTATAACTAGCGGCCGCCCTCGCTTCGCTTGGGTTTATGTGAGTTTTCTCTAACACCCGTACATAAACATTAAGCATTAAGTCCACCATTTGTACTTTATTGTATTTTGTGCAAAGAAGTTTTAACAAATAATTAAACCAGCATGTATTATATTTTTTACATATTTTTTTTTGTGTTCTTTTATTGTTTTAACGTGTGGTTGCCGGGTTAGAATAGTGCCACTCCATGTCTTCTCGTGGATGTCGTAAGAGACGGCTAAGGGAATAAAGGCGTATAGTACTGTTAGGCGATGGGCTTGCAACCTGTCACTAATACACTGGTAAACATCTTAGCCTAAGTGTGCAAAATGTGGTTACAGAATTATCAAAAAGTTTTTAGAGATTTTGGTAATTCTGTAGCTCTGCCTACCCCACTCTGGGAATAAAGGCGTGGGTTTATGTATGTGTATGTATGTGTATTATACATAAAAACCTTCCGTGAAAAAATATCTAACTGATGATGGTGAAAACTGCATCAAAATCTGTTTAGTAGTTTTTAAGATCAGCGTGAACATACAGACAGAGACGCGGCGGATGACTTAGCTTTATAATATTCTAGCTGTTCCCGTGGCCACTTCGATGGGCAATAATCATTTTTATTGGTTAATATTATAGCCTATGACACTCACAAATAACGTGGCTTTCTATTGGTAAAAGAGTTTTCAAAATCGGTTAGGTAGATCCAGAGATTACTCCCTACAAAGTCACCAGCTTTACCTCTTTATAATATTAAGTAAATAAAGTATAAGTATAGATATGTAGTTTTACTATTAGGCCTTAAACTAGTAGAGTCGAAAACTGATATAGTACATTTCCCTGGTCCAAAATACGTAGCTAAAATGAATGTGGTTATGTACCGAATAAATACTTTCTTAATCAAATAAATCTATCTTACCATTTACATTATTTACTTTTCTTTGAGATGATAACACAGTAGTTAATTAAATCTTTAAACCAACAAGAAGCGAGTTATCTTAAGCTTCTGATAAGAGGTTCCTGTACCATGAAGGCATAGCTTAAAATAAAACCCTAAGACGAAGCGAAGCACGAACATGTTATTTATAAGGTCGGGCAGGGCTATCGCGACTTGGGAAGTGCGTCTTTTAAAGATTTTAAGGGAATAATTATTTTTTTGCTTCCTTTTATAGAAATCTAAGTAGGTACTTAATTCAAATTCAACATTATTTATTTCAGGTTTCCCCATAGAATATTTAGTAAGGTTCTTTATTGCATATATTAGTAGACTACATTTACATCTCAACTTTAATACTGGCCAAACATAAAAACTTAAACTACCATAATAGGGTGTAAAAACGTTGTGCCTAAAAGTAAATCTGAAAACATGTTCGTACACACAGCAACACATCTAGCTATAACACTTCAGAAATCTGAAATATTGCGTGAAAGAGAGTCGCACTAGAATCGAATGTTGTTGACATAATACACATATATACATCTCTTTCTTTTTCTCTCTGCTCCGTCTTTAATGGTTAGTTAGGTGTGTTGTTGTGTGTACATTTTTGGCTATAAGTCAAAAATATCGTCAAGGAAAATTATATAAAAAAAATATGTGCAGATTGAGCCCTTTCATATGATTGACACCCCGTTTACTATAATCAAGTTACTTTCATTTTTCAACCCCCCATTCTAGATCCATTTAAAAATATTTAGAAAAAAAAATCATATTGTTTTTTTCTAAAACAGATGGGAGCAAGCAAATTATATAGGTACATACAACTATGCCAAATCTCAAGTTGATAGCATGTACAGTTTGTACAGTTACAGAAAAGGTGCTGTGATATACAGACAGACACCGAAGTCATTCCACAAGGTTTCCTTTTTTACCACTTTGGTACGGAACCCTAGAACCACCGTCTTATCCATTAACCTACCGCCAAACAGCAGTGTTCGCATTGTTGTGTTCCAGTTTGGGGATAAGACAGCCGGTGAAATGACTAGCATAGAGGCATTCCATCTTAGTCCTCAGGGTTGGCAACGCATTTGCAGTCTTAGGATTGCATTGCAGTCTTGTGAATGCGAATGTCTATGGGTCACAGTTTCCACTTACCATCAGGTAGCCTGTGTGCTCGTTTGTTTTTTCTATGCTATAAAAAAAAGGATCCCGACGAATTAAAACCTCCTTTCTCGAAGTCGGTTAGAAATACACTAGATGCAGAGTAATAACTAGAAAGTGCCACTTATTCTCGCCTCTACAAGCCTCTTAAATTATTTGAAACAATCAGACATTAAACTTTACTTGTTTGAACTGCAGCTAAACCATAATCTTGGTTGTTTACAGCATAACGCGATCGGGTCATAGTGGTACCACGCGGTGTCATCCGCGACGACTCAGGCGCATATGGCCTATTCTCAACGCAAAAGCCACAACTCCAACCAGAAATCCAGTCAAAACTATACCTTAACGCGCGAGCATAAAGTTTAAAGCAAAATATTGTAGTGTTTAGTTGTTATCTTTTGTTTTGGAAGCCTGTGACGTGGCTGGTTATTTATGTAGATAGCCTTACAAGAATTTGATTGCAGATGTTTTTGTTCTGGTTTTTTTTGACGTCATGTTGGCAGGTTTTATTTCGGAAGTTCTTATCAAGAGGGGAAGTTGTCCGTTGGTCATCAATTAATCAATGTTTTTTAAAAGATTGTAATGTTTTTTTATTGTTTTTTCGCTGTAGTTAACAAACACTATGAAAATATATAGCATTTTTTGTACATGAATTCTGCTCCCAGTGGCTCAAATTTGGGTCAAAACTCGTTTTCAAAAAGTGAAAGACTTTGTTTTTCTATCTGCCCCTTGCCTTTTCCTTAATTTAAATTAAGATAAAGGAAGTCTCGAACGAAGTTAATAATTAATTGGAATATTTTGATAAATGTTTTTAAGTATCTTTGTTCGTCAACTTTAAAAAAAACAAATTGAATACGTGTCTATGGAGGTTTGGCCAAAGAGCCAATAAGAGGATTATGATGCAGAAAACTTCCAAACAAATTGCGATAAAGTCCGATTTTTTTAATTACTATATCACTACATAGTATAAAACAAAGTCGCTTCCCGCTGTCTGTCTGTCCTTATGTATGCTTGGATCTTTAAAACTATACGTATCTAATGGATCTAGATATGTTTTTTTTTATAGATAGAGTGATTCAAGAGAAAAGATTTTATGTATAACAGATTCTGATTTGTGTACCTACGGGGGGTGTGACAAAAAACTCACATAATCCGAAGCGAAGCGAGGGCGGGTCGCTAGTATGCTCTAAATATGAAAACCTAGGTCTGTAAAAAAAACCGCATCTAATCCATTTATTTGGAAACTACGATGACACACAGACTGACTAACACAGGCGTCAAACTTATAACGCCCCTCTTTTTGCATCGGTGGTTAAAATAGGTAACTAAACGTAAAGAAGGAAAGACCTATGTAAAAATCAAAAATAATATTAATTTTAAATTAACCCACTATAGAAAAATACACTTGCTAAACTAAAAATAACCATAGACAAGTCACGTAGAGAATTCAAATCGGCCAATCAGCATCACCAAAATTGGCGGGAAAATTCAACGTACGTGATTGGCCGGACGTGTGCGACCTATAATTGGAGCTATAATGCGTGCTTTCTCTATTTGTTCACTTTCGCTTGGGATTTCGTTTTCTAATCCGTTTGGGAATAGACAATAATAAACACTACGTTTTTCTTTTAATTGTTAAGTATCAGATGATTGAAATGTATAGAAATCGGCACATTCGAACAGCTGAGTGTGTAAGAGATGTCCATGAGATCTGACTTGGCTTGACACACTGTTATAACCTCAAAATTCTCCGTTTTGCCTAATTTTTTTTTTGTCATAATAATTACTAGCGACCCGCCCTCGCTTCGCTTCGGTTTATTTGAGTTTTCTGTAACACCCGTAAATAAAACAGAGTTTATTATACATAAAAACCTTCCTCTTGAATCACTCTATCTATTTAAAAAAACCGCATCAAAATCCGTTGCGTAGTTTTAAAGATCTAAGCATACATAGGGACAGACAGCGGGAAGCGACTTTGTTTTATACTATGTAGTGATGATGTGCAAAAAGTGGCTTCTAGTTGCTTTAGGCTGCGTTTCCACCAGAGCTGTGCGAGGCAGCGAAGCGCAGTTGCGCGGAAAAATCCACCAATAGGATTCATTTGTTTTACTAGCCTCACTAGTCACTATCCTATTGTTGGATTTTTCCTTGCAACACCGCTTCGCTCCCTCGCACAGCTCAGGTGGAAACGCAGCCTTATTCACTAGAAAACGGCCGTTTTAGCCAAAAACGATGCATTTTGAGGTTATAAAAGGTGTTTAGTAAGGGCGAAGGCAGACGAGCGTAATTTAGTGAGTAGTGAGCCGCGTATTTTCGGTCGCGTAATTTCTGCTGCATTCGGTTTCATACAGAAGTCCTGTTTGGTTCACACAGCGACTCAAAATCAGCTGGACATTTGTATGCAGCAGATATTACGCAACCGAATATACGCGAATCACAACTCACAATATTACGCTCGTGTGGCTGCACCCTAAATGGGACAAAAAGATCGGAATGACCGAAATTAATTTGCACGAATGACCTACTGGGTCGAACTGTATTCGTCCATCATGTGGTTGACGAAACACAAACTTTATCAAGACTTATTTTTATTTTTAATGTCTTCTTACAATTAGTTATAAGTATACAATTTTTGCGGTCCGCACGCTAGTCTGGGGGCGTCGACAAAGTTATACATATATAAACAGTCGTAAAAAAATATAGTACGGCCTATTGAGTCATTTGCTTTTTTTTTGTAACCAGTGTCTAATTTAGATACTACCACCTTATTGTATTACAGTACCTACAAGATAAGACGGTATACTTTTTTTCCATTAAAATTGATAGTTTAAGGAGTCGCAGGAAAACCCTAGATAGTTTATACATTGGAATGTGACAACAAAACAAGTGTTCTTCTGCGAGTTCTTATCATTTTCCTTATAAAGATAAACACCTCGTTACCATATTCATTCAGTGCCAGTTGAGCATATTTCCATACGAAATGAACACACTTTAGTGTCTTTGGTAGGACCTGTTTGTTAAAGTAAACAATGCGATTAACAAAGGGAAATTCTACTGAAACTTACTAAGTAGTTATAAAGTGATTGCCCACTTTAGTGCTCCCCCCCCTCTCTATAAACGGTATAGAAGCTTGAGGTCCACGTCTTGTTAGGTCTAGGTAGCAAATACGACCAGATTTACGACTACAATCATATCGATCGGACTAGATCGCAATATGACCGGATCGCTTTGCAACTACAGCTCAAAAAGTGAGTCGAATGACGACTTTCTTGCCCGAAGGGCAAATTGCTCAGAAATAGGAGCCCCGCCATGCGTTGTACGGGTGTTACAGAAAACTTACGAGGGCGGGTCGCTAGTAATAATATAAAGGTCTCCGCCCATTACACCGTGCCATACCATGACTTGACTGTACTATGAACGTATCAGGCCCGGAACAGGGACGGAACGGTCAAGTGGGTATAGTCTCATACATGTTCCGGTCATATGATGCATGGCAGAGACCTTAAGGGTACCTAGTTTTTTTTATGGCATAGAGAAGACAAACGAGCACACAGGCCACCTGATCGTAAGTGGAAACTGTGACCCATAGACATTCGCATTCACAAGACTGCAATGCAATCCTAAGACTGCAAATACGTTGCCAACCCTGAGGACTAAGATGGAATGCCTCTATGCTAGTCATTTCACCGGCTGTCTTATCCCCAAACCGGAACACAACAATGCAAACACTGCTGTTTGGCTGTAGGTTAACGGTTGTAACTTCGGAACTCTATAAAGTAACGAGTTATCATCTGCATAGTCTATTTGGCACGACGCCGTTTTTTTCCGTGTCTTGGCTGTATGACAGATCTTTTTATACACCACACAAAAACATCGTCGTCTCTTTGCATTACCGGCGGGGAAGCCCAGAATGCATCCCAAAAGTGTCTATCTGCTCGAACTCTCGGAAACGCGGTATCGTGCTTATAATGTGCACTAACAATTGGTACATCCGTTGGAGAGCAAGTTGATCATACGTTGTAATAGGACAGACGTTTTTAGAGAAGAATACCAGGAAAACGTACTAGTTTTTATTACATACATACATACATTAAATCACGCCTGTTTCCCAGAGGGGTAGGCAGAGACCACTTCTTTCCACTTGCTACGATCTTGACAAATTTCTTTCGCTTCTTCCACATTCATACATCGAGTCATGCACGCACGTCGGTTTCAGGTACTTAAGATTCGGCCCTTTCCCAGTATTTCTCCGATTTGACTCGAAAAAACACGCCTAGGGCGGCCCCTTCCGACCCGTCCACTCACTTTCGATCTGTATATCTCTTTCGTCAATCTTATTAGAATCTTTAGTTTTTATTAGGTGACTTCAATTCATCTTGTTTGATTTCGGTTTGTTTGTTGTTATTTGGAAGAAGGGAAAGAGATTTGTCAGGATCGTAGCAGGTGGAAAGAAGTATCTGCCTACCCCTCTGGGAAACAGGCGTAATTTAAAGTATGTATGTCGTTATGTTTTGTACAGTTAGCTTAGAAGTGTTTTGTCCTAATTCCGTAATTGGAATGGGCTATATCTTACTTCTTTACATCTATCAGATAAAAATGCTTGGCCTTAACTAAAACGGCCAAATAACTTAATAATATGTAATCATTATAATATTGTCTATGGGACACGGTAACTGTGGGAGAATGTATCGAAACTTTTTTTTGTTACATTGCACCATTATCGTTAAGTTTAATTTTTATAATTTTTATT
The DNA here is from genome assembly GCA_963966035.1 of Acleris laterana. NCBI lineage: Eukaryota > Metazoa > Arthropoda > Insecta > Lepidoptera > Tortricidae > Acleris > Acleris laterana. The sequence continues at coordinate 6,441,229 of OZ014465.1, read as the reverse complement.
TTTCTATTACTACCAATTAGTTCTGGTGAAAATCCTGAGCTTTGACACATTTTCCTGCTCAACTTCGCGTGAATTTATTTATTTACTTCTTATTGTATATTATACTCATCGTTTTGTATAATGCTAGGTTAAGTTTTATAATTGTCATATTAAAAAAAAAGACTGGCTGTTGAGTTTTTTGCGGCGTTTCTTCTCAGCAGTGGTCTCTTGCGAAGCGCTGGTAGACTGTTGACGTGTAAAAGTGTCCGTGCGGCCTACTTACTGAATAAACATCTTTTATGTTTCATATTTTTTATCTTTAGTTTATACTAAAGTCTTATAACAGTCGTTTATTTATCGCCGTCTCCCTCTGTATGTACGCTAAGATCTTTCAAACTACGCAACGTTTTTTTTAATATATAGAGTGATTCAAGAGGAAGATTTTTACGTATAAATAAATCTGGTTTATGTACGGGTGTTACAGAGAATTCACACAAACCGAAGCGAAGCGAGGGCAGGTCGCTAGCAGTTAATATACTGTTATCTCATGATCCTACAAGTTTGCGAGTAGCAAATTTCGTCGTAACTGCTGACCAACTATTTGGAAGGCACTGGTTATACTCTCTGCCTTCCAAATTAAAAAGGACTCGTGAGCAATTTGACAGTCAAACCAAACTGAACCCCCATCTTAAAACATAAGGTCACTAATACATAAGTGGTTCTATGAGACATATGCGTGTTTTGACGACGCGCTGGCCTAGTTGGTAGTGACCCTGTCTACGAAGCTAGTGGTCCTGGGTTCAAATCCCGGTAAGGGCAGATATTACTGTGATGAGCGCGAATATTTGTTCCTGAGTCATGGATGTTTTCTATGTATTTAAGTATATATTTCTCTATATAAGTATTTATATCGTTGTCTAGTACCCATAATACAAGCCTAGAGCTTAGTTTGGGACTAGGTCAATACGTGTGACATTGTCAGCTGTTAAAAAAAAAATTTTTTCTTTTTGGAGACCATTAAATACAACAATGCGAACACTGCACGCCTTATGGCTGCGTTTATCTCGTGACATAAGGCATCCGTCACCTTCTGACAAGTAAATAAGTAAGAGAGTGACGGATGCGTATCTTTGACACGCGATATAGACGCTGTGGGTAAAAAGATAAGATGGTGATAGCAACCCGGATGGACCCTGCGCAAGGTTCTGCACCACTAAAACAGAGTCAATTTGGCGTTTACCTATAATATTAGTATAGATAGATACCGCAACTACAATCAGAGTAACTAAAACTATGTAATTACGAAAGTTTTACGTAGGTACGGTAACGGGCGTTAATTTGGGACCGATTCCAAGAAAAATATGCTTCAAGTCGTCAATGTCATTAAAGATGTCATTTGTAACTTTTAGGAAACTTTATCTTATTCTTGTAGAATGTTAGATTGACTTTGGACCTAAGGTGGGGGTACCAAAGGGTGATGGGCAATTTTGTATGGGCCCCGTCCCCACCCTCCAACAGTCACGGGATGCATGTCTATATGTTCATTGGGACCCAAAACAAGGCAAATTACCTATTTTAGTAGCAAAAACGACGGGGTTTTTTTAATGAAAAACAAACTTTCAAGAGCCAAGCAAGGCTAGAATGTGTTCATTTTCAAACAAATTCCATACGATACGATTATGATTTTCCAAGAAATCACCATACATATGGCGATTGTCACCATAGTAAAAATTCATCGTGTTGCCAAGATCTATAGATACAATACACTGGCGCTTGTTTTATCTTTGTTGGTGGGTGCCGGTGGGGACTTTTTGTCCATCGTCCTTTAATCTCGTGACTGTACAATCAAAAGCATAAATAAAATGTATACCTACTTATATTGTGAGTGATGCCATTCAACGAGACGCTAATATTATAGGAATTCCCAAGTGAGAATGTACAGATCTAGATAAATCTTACAAAATTAACACCTCTATAAATAGTTTTTGCGCCTTAAGATCTCAACTAAAACATGATAAATATCTAGTCTATGGTTCTAAAGTGCAACGAACGTTTCGAGTCACGACCGAATGACAAAATGGCGACATTTAACTGTACTTCGGTTCGGGTCACGCCCGCTTGTCGAGGTTAATTTCATTTTAGTTCTGGCTGTTTGGAATTGTCTTCGCCTAATTCGAGAGGAAGAAATTGAAATGTCACTTTAAAGATATGTGTCAAAAGTTTTGTCCAGTTTCTTGCGCTTATTTATTTTGACAGGGGGCCTAATATGGCTGCGTTTATCGTGTGATAAATTTTGGATAAGGCATCCGTTACCTTCTGACCAGGGACCGGAACCGCTTAGCGCGAAAGGGGTTTTCGATATGCTTTTTGATAGACTTGTTGTTACAAACCCCAAGGATGCGCTAAGCTTATCGTCGACTTAGCTCAAAGAAAGGGCAACCAAACGGTACGGTCAATTCGACTAAGCGCTAAGCCTATCCCAATACCCTATTGTCTGTTACCTTATTCAAGCTTATTCGAGCGGTTTCAAGCTGGTTTAACCTCTATGCGCCAGAGTTTAGACTTATTATTGAATTACGTAACAATTGATAGGGTGGCGGCAGGCAGTAGCCGCTTAAGCGAGACGGCGAATTGAGTGAGCCGAAATGTGAAAAGAGAGAGGCGATCAATGGGGTAATACCCAGTCAATGCTAAGCGCTTAAATATTAAACTACCGAAACCCTAATGAACCGGGTAAGCTCTATGGATGCGGTTAACTACTTCAAAGGGGTTCGCCCTAACGTTAAGGTGACTCAATCATAGCTAAGCACGTCGATTGGCTAACCGAATGATAGGCTAAGCCTATTGATAGGGTTAGTCAAATGAAGGGGTTTTCCGGTCCCTGCTTCTGACAGGTAACTAAGTACACGTGTCAAAAAGTGACGGATGCTTTATCCACAGTTGACACGCGATATAGACACTGCCATACTAGGCCCGCAGGAGTCTTTTAATATCTTCACTACATCCATATCATAACTTCCCTTTAATATGTTCAGAAAAGATAAGCAAATGGCCTATATTAATAAATCTGTATGTTGTACTAAAATGTTAACATTAAAGTATAACATGTCATTAAAGTATCGGTTATAGTTGTAGTTGCATCTTAATGTTCACTTTAAAGTTATCGGTGACCTATACGTTAAAGTAAACATTAAGATATAGGGCAACCACAAATACAAATTTCTCACATATTGTAGAAAACTTATGATATGCATGTAGGTAAAGTATGCGACTGTACACATAATTAGGCATTAAAAGACTAGTGTGATCTTATAATGAAACTCGCCTATCGGCTCGTTTCATAAAACCACACTAACGCCGCTTATTATGCGCCAGTCACATAAATAACTATTGTACCACAGAACTGTGACAGAACCTCAAAATGGCTGATTTTGCTGTTTAAAAACAGTAAGTAAAAATTGTTTTTTCTGCGAGTGAAAGACCCTGAGCAAATTTCAATTTTCCTGCGAAAATCAAAATAAAATATGCCGAGAACAGTGCGGGGTCAATATAAAAAAGTCGGTGGTTTGTTTTTTACTTTAAGAATATTTTTAATTTTTATATTTAGTTTTTATTCTCTCGCTGCTGAGTTAAAACGTTGTATGTGCAAAACAAAACCTAAAAATGCATCTCGTCTTTAAATCCCTCGCTGCACTCACAATTCAAGAAAAACCAAAACCAACTTTGCTCTCTTATTTACTTATTACACAACTATTTTAAGATGTTCTAAGTAGCTAAAACGTAGGTATTAAATGTTTCACCATATGTTTACGTACGTACATTAGACGTATAGCACGCTGAGGCGGATATTTCAGCTCTAATCGTTAATTTCTAAGATTTTATAGCGCAGACATGGTAATAAAATACTGCATATCCCACGCAACGTTTAATGCTTAGTTAATTAATTATTAATTGTATTACATTAGCTCTCGGTGAACCGCATCATAAACCTTTCCTAAGTATCTTTCATATGACATCATCACATCATACATCTGCAAAAACATTGACAAACTGAGACTAAAAGATAACCCTCCTTGAGGAAGTCAGAAGATGCACTACGCTAACTAGCGTTTCTATTCGTGTCGTTTTTAAACCAATCGCGTCACTGGTAGACCACGTGACTTTTCGTATCACGTGATCTACCAGTGACGCGATTGGTTTAAAAACGAAACGAATAGAAACGCTAGTTAGCGTAATACATCTTGAGGGCCTCAGATACGACGACGGACGACGCGTTGGTCTGTGTGGTAGTGAAGTATTGCCTACGAAGCTAGCGGTCCCGGGTTTGATCCAAATTTAGGGCAAATATTTGTATGTAAATACACTTTAATGTTAAAAATAACCGTCCGTGTGGTTGCCGGGTTAGAATAGTGCCACTCTATATCTTCCCGTGGATGTCGTAAGAGACGGCTAAGGTAATAAGGGCGTATAGTATTGTTAGGTGATGGGCTTGCAACCTGTCACTAATACACTGGTAAACATCTTAGCCTAATTGTGCAAAATGTGGTTACAGAATTATCAACAAGTTTTTAGAGTTGTTGGTAATTCTGTAGCTCTGCCTACCCCACTCTGGGAATAAAGGCGTGAGTTTATGTATGTATGTATGTTAAAAATACCAAAATAGACAGAAAGACAAAAGGTATGTACCGTCGAGTTCATAAAAATGTGTACACTTTAGTACCTTGTCTATTTAATGTCATGTTTTGTATAAAGGCAGCTGATCGCTGATGATGATGGTAATGATATCCGACGGTTTGGCGTGGGTTCCTGTTTTAGTTAGTAACTTACAATCCAGGAAGACAATTGGACTTTATTGATCGGTTTCCTCACGATTGAACGATGCTTTAACTTTCTTCAATGATACGTAATGGGTGTTAATTTTTTAATAGTCATATCTAGAATAGGATAAACTCTGTTTAATAGTCATATCTAGAATAGGATAAATTCCCAAAATTTTACGGCACGTCACTGCGATGTCGTACCGTCACCATTTTTTAAGCATTGGTGTGGAGGGAATGCGTCAAAAACGGTACGGATACGACGCGTCACTGCGATGTCGTACCGTCACCATTTTTTAAGCATTGGTGTGGAGGGAATGCGTCAAAAACGGTACGGATACGACACGTCACTGCGATGTCGTACCGTCACCATTTTTTAAGCATTGGTGTGGAGGCAATGCGTCAAAAACGGTACGGATACGACACGTCACTGCGATGTCGTACCGTCACCATTTTTTAAGCGTTGGTGTGGAGGGAATGCGTCAAAAACGGTACGGATACGACACGTCACTGCGCTTCCGTACCGTCACCGTTTTGTAAGCATTGGTGTGGAGGGAATGCGTCAAAAACGGTACGGATACGACACGTCACTGCGATGTCGTACCGTCACCATTTTTTAAGCATTGGTGTGGAGGGAATGCGTCAAAAACGGTACGGATACGACACGTCACTGCGATGTCGTACCGTCACCATTTTGTAAGCATTGGTGTGGAGGGAATGCGTCAAAAACGGTACGGATACGACACGTCACTGCGATGTCGTACCGTCACCATTTTTTAAGCATTGGTGTGGAGGGAATGCGTCAAAAACGGTACGGATACGACACGTCACTGCGATGTCGTACCGTCACCATTTTTTAAGCATTGGTGTGGAGGGAATGCGTCAAAAACGGTACGGATACGACACGTCACTGCGATGTCGTACCGTCACCGTTTTGTAAGCATTGGTGTGGGCGTAACTTTATGGTAAAGAGAATAGAAGGCAGACGAACACACAAGCAACTAGAGGCCTTGCAAGATGTTTCGGTTTTGAAACCAATCGCGTAACTGGTAGTTTAATAATTAAAGTGAACACTATACACCGTTGTTCACATATAAATATATTTGCATGATTTATGCACCCGGCTACGGCCAGTGATTAATCTCGATGTAACGTGATTTCGTTACGAGATATGATTTAATAAGGGGGAAAGTTACACGTTTTAGAATAATGTGATCGCTGGAGAAACACTTGCGTTTTCGATGAGTCTGCGCATCAACACAATGTTAATTGTTTTGCTTAGATTTTTTTTTTTTTTTTTTTTATGGCATCGAGTAGACAAACGAGCACACAGGTCCTGGTATTTACTTACAATATAAAAAACAACATAGCTGTGCGAATTGGCAAGCTGAAATGGCAATGGGCTGGTCATATTTGCCGTAGAACTGATGGCTGTTGGGGAAGACGAGTTCTAGAGACCACGAATTGGCAAACGTGGAGTAGGGCGCCTTTAGACTAGGTGCAGCGATGATATTCGCAAGGTGCTGGTGGCAAGACAAGCTGAAGACCGAGCTCAGTGGTGTGCTATGGAAGAGGCCTATGTCACTGCTGGACACTGGACTGATGTGGGCTGATGGTAATGATGTCAACTCGGAAAAACGATATGTCTTTAACAAAAAAAAAATATGGCATCGAGAAGACAAACTAGCACACAGGCCACCTGATGGTAAGTGGAAACTGTGACCCATAGACATTCGCAATCACAAGACTGCAATGCAATCCTAAGACTGCAAATGCGTTGCCAACCCTGAGGCTAAGACGGAATGCCTCTATGCTAGTCATTTCACCGGGTGTCTTATCCCCAAACCGGAACACAACAATGCGAACACTGCTGCTTGGCGGTAGGTTAATGGAAAAGATGGTGGTAGCGATTCGGACGGACCCTGCACAAGGTCCTACCACCCGCAATGGTATAATACTGCCCTTCTTAGAAAAAAGGCCGTATAGAACCTCGTATTTATTAGTGACCTTCTAAAGGGGTTATATTTACTACGACTATCAACATTTTATTTAGAAGGGTAAAACCATATGACAACGTTGTTCTCAGTGATCATGCCTACGAAGCTACCGGTGTTCAGGTTCGATTCCCGGTTAGGGTAAATATTTGTGTCATGAGCGAGAGTATTGGATTTTGAGTCTTGCGAGTTGTCTGTTTATGCCAGTATTTATTTCTCTATAATATATAATAAATAAATAAATATAAGGGGACAATCTCACACCAATTGACCTAGTCCCAAACTAAGCTCTAGGCTTGTACTATGGATACTAGACAACGATATAAATACTTACTTATATGGAGAAATATATACTTAAATGCATTAGAAAACATCCATGATCCAGGAACAAATATTCGCGCTCATCACACAAACATCTGCCCTTACCGGGATTCGAACCCAGGACCGCTAGCTTCGTAAGCAGGGTCACTACCCACTAGGCCAGCGCGTCGTCAAACTGACCATTTGTGAATCTTGTCACCTTACGATAAGGCTTAATATTGGTCAGTTAACAGTGATGCTGTTTGTACAGTCACGAGATTTAATTTGGTACCCACCTTGGGTCCAAAGTCAATCTGATATTCTTCAACAATAAGGTTGAGTTTCCTAAAAGGTACAGATGACTTGACATCTCTAATGACGTTAACGCTCGTGACCGTACAAGCCAGGAGCTAAGCCCGAAGTAAGTTCCAGACTAGGTCAATTTTGTGTGAGATTGTACCCTGGTATTTATTTATTTAAAAGCTCGCCTAAACAAGATCTATACAAAAACCGGGTAGGTATTTTGTTGCCTAACTTTATTCACGTTTCCATCGTTCTAAAATAGTCCTACACTAACCGATGTTTTTCCCTGGGAGCATACCATGTCCCATCACTTCACTGAATGCTACACAGATAAGATAATATATTATACTCCTTTGAAACCTTACCTCCTTTTATTGATCATCGTCATCATCGATGATTCTAATCACCATAAGATTATCATAATTGATCATGACACTAAGGATAAACACACACATGCAGATATGTATGCTATTATATCTTCACATCTCAGATCAAGCGTGACACAAGCGTGATTGATTTATTATCATGATGACCTTAGAGTAAATATAACAATTAATTGCATGCAGGGTCCTACCTATCCTATCTATGGTTGGATAGATAGGAGTACAGTCACGAGATTAATTTGGTACCCACCATAGGTCCAAACTCAATCTGACATTCTACAACAATAAAGTTGAGTTTCCTAAAAGTTACTTTTTATTGAAATGGACCCAAAATTAAAGCGCTCGTGACCGTACAGGTCGAGTCACAAGATTTATGGCACGAATGGATTGAACGAAAGTATAATATCACCTATCCTTGTGTGTGTCGTCCTTAGAACCGATGTTCGAATTCCTAACCGAAAACCTGTTACTATTTTACACACTAGTATACTTTCATTCACTCATTCAATCCATTCGTGCCAACTCTTGTGAATCGACCTGTACTACTTTTACTGGTCGTCTTAAGTATAAATTCTAGATTGAAAATAAAATAACCGAATTGAAATCCTCTTCTTTATTGAGTCGGTAGAAATTAATCACTGTTAGAATAATTTATTAAAAGGCAGTTTTTTGTAACAATGAAGAACTTGAGAGTATTGTGGTTAGTAACTCCTATTTTCCGGGTTTCTACAATAACGTACTAATTTTTCAAATGACAGAGCCGTTTAAACCTATTTCAAAGTATAAAAAACCCAACCGTATAATTGATCAAAGTGCTGCCATCTAGCGGCGCCCGGCGCCAACCCCAGACGAGTTCAAGTGGCGTCTATTTTCACCTTTTTCCACTTTCATAACAAGTTAATATGCCTAACGAGTACGCATGCGTTATTAATGTACTCTAATAACGTAAAATGAGTGGTTGTAAACGGTATAACTACTAGCTAGGGAAGTAGGGACCAGTAAAGCACGAGAAAGTCCAGACGAGGCGCCGAAGTCCAGTCCAGAGAAGGTCTATGACAATTCTGTGTCCAGGGGTGTTATTCTCTCAAAAACAACGGACGGTCGGACGAACGAGCGAAATCGCAGCGGCGAGTTTAAGTACTTAGACACGACCTTTAAAAAAAATCGTTTATCAAATTATTTGCTAAATCAGATTCTTCCCTCCATCATTAACATAAAACTGGGCATCTATACTTGACCTGTTATGGTATTGGTTTGACGTCAGCCGCCATTACTGTCAAGGAAATAAGAGCTATAAAAAAGGTTGACAATACGATAGATAACAAATCAAAGACGATATGGTTTATAGCGTATAGAATACCGGCCCTGACCATAAGTTGTTAAAGAGATACGTTTACCCGTCTGTGGTGAAGCCTAACGGCCGGTTCCTATATTCAAACAGTGGATAGATAGGCTTACTTCGGATTAAAATTTGACACATTTTGTATGGGCAGATGTAAAATTTTAACCCCAAGTAAGCCTTATCTATCCGCGGTTTGAATATAGGAACCCGACATAAAAGGGTTGTGTTTGACCAGTATGTATGTATGTCCGTGCCCTTGTCCACTCGTACGTATATTTAACGGTTCCCCTATGGAATTCCTAATCGTCATTTTGTCCTATGCATCGTTTGTCCGAATTTTCGTTTATCCTAAAGCCATTTACGCTTAAATTTTAAAACTTTTTAGTGTTGTAATACAACCCTAACCTAATCGAACCGCAGATATAATTGGAACCTTTAAAAGTTGCCTGCGTCATCTGAAAACCAGTTTAGGGCAAATGAAAATTCGGACAAACGTTGTTAGGAATTCTGAGGGACACCCTTAACACATATTGACGACAATTATCAATCGGATTTTAACCCCCTTACTTATAAACGTGGAATAAGCTTGGGTTAGTTTATGCCATGCTTTGTCCTTATCTGTAATTGTGACATTTGCATCTGACAGAAAGTGACAAAGCATGGCATAAAACGATTCCAAGCTTATTCCCCGTTTATATTTATTTCTGATGTAACGTGCGTGCTGTCCCTTTCCAGCTGTACTAATGCGAGGAGGAAAAATGATTGTTTACATTACTCAACGCTTTCCGGTACGTCGTAAGTTCGTAACCGTTACGAAACCAGCCGGAAGGTGTTACCGAGATAATAGTTCGACTGCGTTACTTGAAGCAATCGCTGGGTTAATGGACGAGCTCTGGGTAGTGATTCTGTAAACAACGCCGGTCGTGCGGACTGTCGAGTGATACCAAGCGGCGAGATTAAGTAGTCCCGTCAGTGCGAACAAAACACAATGTAGCGCGTGCATTTTTAATTTAAAAAAATATATATATATATATTAAAAAAAAAATATTATTAGGTTAAAATGTGTTTAATAGATGCCTTCCTCGGAGGAGGCAGGCGAATGTAAGAAAATTGCTTGCATCTGTCTGCCTAGTCTGAGAAAGGAAGCTAGGCATGGATTTTAGGTTAACATTTTTGTTTTTTAAGCTAATTTAAGTAGGTACACAGTAAATATACAGAGTGTTTTTAAAATTCGCCAACAAACTGTTACCGCAGTTTGGCGAAGAGTATTTTTGTAAAAAAGTGTACTTTATCAGGAAAATAAATGAAAAAAATTAAGCAGCCTTACCTATACGTTCGACCCATCGTGCTGCTAAATTGAAAATGCACGCGCTACAATGTGTTTTGTTCGCACTGACGGGACTACTTAATCTCGCCGCTTGGATATCACTCGACAGTCCGCACGACCGGCGTTGTTTACAGAATCACTACCCTGCGCCGGCGCCGCAGAGATAGTGTTAGGGTTCCGTAGCCGAAGACCCTAAAGGGTCAGTTTCCTTGGTTAATAGATCGCTTGCTCTTATTGGATTTACTGTCATTAAGTGCAAATGGAAAATCGACCACTCGGAATTTATTCATTTAAATGTTACTTAACTTTCAAATTATTTTTAAATTTCATTAATTACACTATGTTACAATGGTTTTAGATACAAATAATATGGTTAAATTTCTTACTTCATCTTTCAAATTAAACTGTGAACGCAACTCTTTTCACGTGCTGCGATGTTTCAATTACGTAGAGTTTTTTGAAGCTAATTATTTTTAAGCAATTAAGATAGGTAGGTATGTATAATATAGCTTAGAAGTGTCCAATATTCCTGACAGATTTTTTTTTGGTTTGCATTTGACGTTACCAAATAATCCGCAAAATAAAATGTACGAAAACCACTGTTTTCATAAAATTCTCCATATAATAACGCCAATTTCATAGGTAAGGACCAATATAAGGTCGCCGTCAATAGAACTTGTGAACGATGTAAACAATTTTTAGTACTGTTTGACACATAACCCCAAATATTCACCAAGCATGTTTTTATTAAAAACAACGTATAATGAATAAATAGTTAGTTCATATTAAACTTAATAAGAAAATAATGATCTATCTATAGTGTATAAATAATTGCAGAGACCTCACTTGATCGAATTGGCTCGTTTGGTTTTGTTTACATCTTTTGCAAGTTCTACTGTCGGCGATTTTACGTCACTTCACAAAAATGACAATTTGAAATACAGCAAAAAGGAAAATTGTTACACGTCAAAAATCTACCAGCGCTTTTCCTCTGAAACCTTGACCACATCTGAGAAGAAACGCCGGAAGAAACCCAACAATCAGTTTTTTTTTTAATATGGCTTTTTTATGACAATTATACTTAACCTAGCGGTTCACTAATGTTTTACCAAATCATCATTTGCCAAACTATGTCATTTTACAAACTTTCATTTTGGAAAAAAAATACCAACTTCCTGCCGCATTATTTTACAATTTTATGAGGTTAAAAGTTGTATCTAACCTACGAGTATTTAATAATCCCATGTAACCTATGTAATTTTAATGGTGTAAGCACAGCCACGTATTTGCGAAATGAAACTTTATAAAATGATAGCGACCCGCCCTCGCTTTGCTTCGGTTTATGTGAGTATGATATATAGCCTATAGCCTTCCTCGATAAATGGGCTATCTAACAGTGTTTTTTTTTTTCAACTCGGACCAGTAGTTCCTGATATAAGCGCGTTCAAGCAAACAAACAAACAAACTCTTCAGCTTTATAATATTAATATAGATTGAACGGTTATAGCCCTATAGCATTATATAAAACAATGACCTTTACATACTTAAGGACTTTAATGTCCTAAAAATGAAATACGTACAGTCAAGAAAATGTAGCCCTAGAAGATTTTGGACTATGTCAAAGTAACACTGCGAATAAAATCATAAGAAGCCTCTTACGTTTTGATTGATTACGTCACTATGACAAGCCCTTTAGTCATCAGCACACCTAAATTTGAGTTCTAGTTTAACTTAGAGAAGAGAGTTCTATACCCGGATCAGCCCGCATAAACAACGTCACCATGGTAACGAGGAACAAACACGTGCGCACATTATTAGGACTTGAACACTTTACGAGTGTCAATCACCTCTGTAATCGAAAAGGCCGGTTCGGTAAAAAATAACATAATGGAACTCATTCATCAGAGTAGGTAGACCAAGGACCCTGGGGCAAAAAACAAAACTGGGGCCCCTAAACTGTTATGAATATCTAACCTCGTGTGGTTGCCGAGTTAGAATAGTGCCACTCCATGTCTTCCCGTGGATGTCGTAAGAGGCAACTCAGGGAATAAAGGCTTGTAGTACTGTTAGGCGATGGGCTTGCAACCTGTCACTAATACACTGGTAAACATCTTAGACTGATTGCAAAATATGGTAACAGAATTATCAACAGGTTTTTGGAGTTGTAGGTAGTTCTGTGGCTTGAACTTGTTGATAATTCTGTAACCACATTTTGCACAAATAGGCTACGATGTTTACCATTAGTGACAGGTTGCAAGCCCATCGCCTAACAGTACTACACAGCCTTTGCTAGTATAAAAAAAAAGACGACATATTGCTCTCGAGCTCACAGTCGAGTTACAAGAATGACCAGCCATGTTCGACAGAAGATAAGGTGTTCCCACACGTGTTTATCAACTGAATCGATTAACTATTAACAATGTCGAAGATCGAGAAATTAGTCAATAGATGTCGATCGATTTCTCCATATTACCAAATCAATACCAATGATTTATAGCATTCAGATCAATTCAAAGTTAGGGTTCTATTTGTTAAAGTATAGTTTTATTATTGTATTGATGACCAGCCCGATATTTCACTATCTTGATAATGACAGGTGACATTTCAGTGTACATGGCGCAGTTAATATGATACCTACCCAGTGATGGATTAGAGAGTTAACTTTGCAATGTATAACGAAATGTCACCTGTCACGTGTAATTGTCAAGACGGTGATATAGGGGACTGATGGTAAGTGGGATCTGAGACCCATAGTCATGTGCATTATTAACACTACAATCTTAAGACTACAATCCGAAGACTGCAAATGTAGTGCCAACGCTGAGGACTAAGATGGAATACCTCAATGCTAATTCATCGGTTGTTTTATCACCGTAGCACAACATTGCGAACACATAGCTTGGCGGTAGGTTAAAGGATAAGATTCACAGAAACTAGACACATATACACAAATACCTAGTTACACTGATACTGATAGGTTAACTGGAAGAGATACCTCAAAGGGATAAGTTCGCTATTGTACACTGTATTTTAAGTTTATGTACTTACTTGTAATTGATATTTTTTGTGTAATAAAGAGTTTACATACATACATAGGTACATATGTTAAACATACAATTAGGTATACCACCCCTTTTTTTGCGTTGGGGTTAAAAATAGTTTGACGTGGTGACAGGTATGACGACATTCTTAAGTGGCATTCACCACGTTTTTGACAAGTTATACTTAAACACTCTAGAACCTATTAATTTTTTTGTAAGTAATACTTACAATCTGCGGCAAGGTTAGCTGTCAATTCTGACAGCTGTCAAGACAAAGCAGCACGATTTATAACCTTTTTGTGTTTTAGGTTAGTTTGTATGATGACAACCATCTTCAGGACTGTTAAGCCGTTTGCCAGTCTTTCTAATTTAACTGTGTAATGCATTTTGGGTTGACAGCAGACTTGACATATTACCCGAGTGTAATACACGGCTAAATTAAGAAGAGTGGCAAGTGGCATAACAATCGCGGGTTGTGACTGTACAACGTACATACACACTCACGCCTTCGTTCACAGAGTGGGGAAGGCAGAGCTACAGAATTACCAACAACTCTAAAAACTTATTGATAATTCTGTTACCACATTTTGCACACAATTAGGCTTAGATGTTTACCCGTGTATTAGTGACAGGTTGTAAGCCCATCGCCTAACAGTACTACAAGCCTTTATTCCCTTAGCCGTCTCTTACAACTTACAACGTCCACGGGAAGACATGGAGTTGCACTATTCTAACCCGTCAACCACACAAAACTGGTGGAGGTGCTGGGATGTACAACGTGTAACGAAAATAACAAAAAAAATTACCTCAAGCAGCACTGCATCTCAGTCATAGAAGTTATATGGCTGAGATGACAGTTTGCTAGGGTTGACCTTATTTTTATTACTGAAGTATTTATTTTACTTTATTTTGACGCGTTGTACATTATGTAAATCCTGAAGGTGGTTGTCATCGTACAAACTATGCAGATCTTAACTAGGTATATCTTATTAAACCTTTTCCGCTATATATAATATGTAGTCCGAAAGTGAAACAAAAACACATGGTAATGGCGCCACATGCCGGCTTTTCACTTGGCGTCATTGCCAAATATTGTTCTTGCATCTCTTACATTTGTCGTACCGAATGAAAGAGATGTAAGAGCAACATTTGGTAAGTAAATAAACAACGCAAAACATAGCTCAAGAAATCTAGACTATCTCTCAATAACTAGGTACCTACGTTAACTGAGTTTGTGACGTTGACACATGGGAATCGCACTTAAAATTGTAATGGACACGATCTTTCCCTCTTAATCTTGTTATGAATCCAAAATAATCGAATTTAAATGACAAGTTAGTAGCTTAACATTAAATTTAAGTGGTATTTAAGGGGTATCTATCAAAATATGGACACAGTTGAACTTTCAAAAATATCTACTGCAAGAAAATAAGGTTGTATATATATTTCTGAAACCTTGTTAATGTATACATATTTATAGACGTAACCGTAACCTATATACTTAAGGATAAATTCGCCTTTGTACATACCTATATTAACAACATGTTTTTTTTTGCGATTGTAGGTACAGTAAAGTGTTTACAGACATACCTACATATTTATTCAAAGTTGTTCATATGCAACAAGCCTTATAGGTATAAAGTACATAGAAAACTATCTATGCAGACAGAACATACCTTACGTGATAATAATATTAAGTTACTTTTAACCGCATAATATATGTTTATGAGAAGTCATCGCGAACACTCCATAAATTGTAAGAACACCAGTTTTTTTTTATAAAGTTAAGGTTCATTTACAAAGTACCTAGCCCACCCAAGTTGGTAAAAAACGGACAAAGTAGGTAGTTCTATGTAACGCGGCTTTATAATGGGGTCAAAATACAAAAAAATGCCATTGCCAATTTAGCAAAAACCACTTTTAAACAACATACAAATATCGCGTTATAAAACCTGTTTTAAATTTCTATGTCAATAAATAACATGAGTCAAATATGATCCTTTCTTTACACTTGGTGCTATAAGTAGGTAGTTTATTGTTTAAAACTTGTAAATTCTTAACGAAAATACTTTGTTCGCTTGAGGTTGGTGCAAACATTAAAGTGAATACCAAGTGCTACTTGAATAAAGAGGTTTAAACTGTCGATTTGATGCGTAAATCGAAAATGCCTTTCGGTCCTCCACCCGTGCGCGCAGCTAATGACTCAGTTTCTTTGAATATAAAACCCTAAGAGAAAGCGCCGACAAAAAAGACCCACTCACCTGATTCGAACGACACTCGATTTCACTCCAAACGACCAAAAACCACTCAAAAAAAACTTGCTAAATTCACTCAAAACTCAAAACAATGCTCACTTATTTTACCTGCAAAAGAAAAGTTGACTCTATATAACTGTGTACTTCCTATAAACTGGTTTTGCTCCGCGTTTTTACTTTTTAAATTCGTTTTTAACTCACTGGCTGTTAGTTTGACGTTGAAATCGCTTTGTCATCTGCGTGATTGTTGTTTTTTTGGGCCTTGAATGGTTGGCGTGTGAATAAAATGATTGAGTTTTCAAACGGCGAGCGTGCGGTTACGACGGGAAGCCGCGCCAGACTACCTGATCGGCAAGCAATGTTGCCAGGCTTAAGAAAAGGCTGTACCAATTACCAACACAACCTACGCTAACTTAAACTCTTTTTTAAAACCATGCGTTAACTCAAGCTGTTTAAGTAGCGATTTGTTTAGCTTTAGTTTTTAATCAGCAAACTTAAGTTTGTTTATAGGTATAATCGTGATAAAATTACAAAGGAGGATTTATCGCTGAATAGAAGAAAAAGAAGTAATTGTATGAGATTTGTTTGAAAAAAAGTCGATGATTTCACACGTTTGTGTGTCTTTGCGGAGTGTTTAGCGTTGATAGGTAAGACAATGTTCAAGGCTTGGCTACTTAGTTGCCAGTAGTCTCTTACCTCACTAGTGACTAGTGAGACTAGTGACTAGTCTCTAGTCCAGACAAACATACATACGGTCACGAGCGTTAATTTGGGACCCAGTTCAAGAAAAAAATGCTTGAAGTCGTCAATGTCATTAGAGATGTCAAATCATTTGTATGTAACTTTTAGGAAACTCAACCTTAATGTTGTAGAATGTCAGATTGTCTTTGGACCAAAGGTGGGTACGAAATTAAATATCGTGACTGTACATACATACATTAAATCACGCCTGTTTCCTCGAGGGGTAGGCAGAGACCACTTCTTTCCATTTGCTACGATCTTGACAAATTTCTTTCGCTTCTTCCACATTCATACATCGAGTCATGCACGCAGTCAGCAATTAGGTGTTTACATGAAAATGATATTTGTTGCAATAAAAAATAACCGACATCATACGCAGTGACTTCTAGCATTGTTATGAAACTCAGTCCATATCTATTGAGAATATTGAATCGAGACAGCATTAAGTAATATGTAAAAGACTAGCGTGCGAAAAACTATTGCTATATGATTATACAATCGACTTTATTTTAGAAGTTGAGTTGAGAAGTGTGCCAAACGTGTGTATGAATACATTTCTGGCAAGAATTGAATCTTTGGACAAGCTTTTGTTTTTTTTGCAGTCATTATCTGCTTATCAAGACCAGATTAATTGACCCCTTGACTAATTGAACATTATAGGTCTACGCTAAGTATAAGGGTGATCCTATACCCACCTTCCGACTTCACCATCAGATCAGCTCTTAGTTACTACATATAGTTTTGCATTGTCATCGGGTTTACACATGTGGTCCAAAATTCAGGCCATTCTATTAACGGGAACTGGTTCAAAATTGACTTGCAAATTTTGAAGCGGACAACTTACTACGACCAGTGCAAGTCAAATAGACGTTAGCTTGTTACAAGTATTATATTTAAACCATAACACTTGTAATAAACAGTAGGAACAATACAATAAAAACACTTTATTACACACCTTAAAACAAAAACATTACAGGGGTGTTATTCTCTCAAAAACAACGGACGATCGGACAGACGAGCGAAATCGCAGCGGCGAGTTTAAGTAGTCCCGTCAGAGCGTCGGTCCCGTGCGTTTTCAATTAAGCAGCCTTATACGTTCAATCCATTGGCAGAAACCATGCTGCTAAATTGAAAATGCACGCGCTATAATATGTTTTGTTCGCACTGACGGGACTACTTAAACTCGCCGCTTGGACATTCACGCGTTCGTCCGTTCGACCGTCGTTGTTGAGAGAATCACTACCCAGAGAATTGAAATTACAGAGAGGGTAGGGATACGGTATATCGGTAACATACATTTCTATTATTAATCACTACATAGTATAAAACAAAGTCGCTTCCCGCTGTCTGTCCCTATGTATGCTTAGATCTTTAAAACTACGCAACGGATTTTGATGCGGTTTTTTTTAGTAGATAGAGTGGTTCAAGAGGAAGGTTTTTATGTATAATAAATTTTGTTTTATGTACGTGTGTTATAGAAAACTCAAATAAACCGAAGCGAAGCGAGGGCGGGTCGCTAGTAAAATAATAAAACAAAACATCAAATAAGCATTTAATTTTACTGCGAAATAAAACCCACCCACCCATAAACACCTGTGATCGAATTTCAAAACAAAAGCGAGTTCATCGACCAGGAAACTTAAACACGAGTCGCTACGTGTCTTTAACTAGGCCAGGGGTCGCGTTTAGCTGGTAGGTCGTAGTTTAATAAAAAGTCATCGGTTTCCTTTAGTTAAATAAATAACAGAGGACCATATATTAAGGCCTTTTAAGTTCGTACACCAATTGAATTTCGATGCCATTTCCTCGAAGGGAAGTCCCTGCAAAATTTACCCCATTAAGAGTTCTTGGTTTTTATAGTTAACCTTAACAGCAGCAATTCTGGTACAATGGTGGTAGAACCATGTGGAGGGGGGAGCGCATATTTTCACTTTTTTTTTGTTCATAGTCATTTTTATTTTAACCACCGACGCAAAAACGACGGGGTGTTATAAGTTTGACGTGTCTGTGTTAATGTGTCTGTGTGTGGCATCGTAGCTCCCGAACGGAAGAACCGATTTAGATTTTGTTTTTTTTGTTTGAAAGGTGAATTAGTCGGGAGTGTTCTTACATACATACATACCGTCACCCCTTCATCCCAGAGTGGGGTAGGCAGAGCTACAGAATTAC
Source organism: Acleris laterana (assembly GCA_963966035.1). Classification (NCBI taxonomy): domain Eukaryota; kingdom Metazoa; phylum Arthropoda; class Insecta; order Lepidoptera; family Tortricidae; genus Acleris; species Acleris laterana. The sequence continues at coordinate 6,422,578 of OZ014465.1, read as the reverse complement.
CAACAACTTTAACAGCCAGTTGTTAATTCTGTAACCACATTTTGCACATACAGGCTAAGATGTATACCTATCATGTGTATATTAGTGACAGGTTGCAAGCCCATCGCCTAAAAATACTACAAGCCTTTAATCCCTTAGTCGTCTCTTACGACTTCCACAGGAAGGTATGGAGTGGTACTATTCTATTCTATTCTGCCGGCAACCACACGGCAACCGATTTAGATTTTGTTTTTTTTGTTTGAAAGGTGAATTAGTCGGGAGTTTTCTTAGACATGTTTTATCAAAATCGGTTCAGCCGTTTTTGAGATATTGAGCTTTAAAGTTTAAAAAGCGTGAAATTTTTTTTTTTATTGGTAGATAATTTAAAAAACCCCCGAGACTCTGTCTCTTTCTTATTAATTTTTAGTTTTTAGGCGTTTTTTTTACCGACTGTTTAGAGACGGGGGTTTTTTAATTTTTTTTTTTTTTGTTTTTATAAAATTGCTATTCATAATTTTTACTATCGCTGGAACCGTAAACTTTTCTTAATAGAAGTCCTTGAATGTTCAACGTAGATAAGACTAGGTTAGGTTGATTTATAAAAAACCTGAAAAATTAACAGTTGCTGAAAAAAATAAGTTATGAATTCCGATGATTATAATTTAAAACACTGAGTAAAAATAACCATGAGAGTTAATATGGACCCTGTGCAGGGTCTGTCCGGATCGCTACCACCACCTTACAGTGCTTCTATTTTCTGAATGTAGTTTGGCGCGACACTTCTACCGAATGCAGCCAGAACGATGGGCCAAGGTTGCCACCGAATGGACCCCACAAGATGGCCACCGGAGCAGAGGCAGACCAAAAAGGAGATGGCGGGACGACTTAGACGCGTTTCAAAGAAAGGTTTATACAGGTGATATTTGTATAGGTAGGTACATGAGAAAAGAACAGTTTTTCGCTAAGTTAGTAGCATGCATTTGATGAAAGTGAAATTATGAAATGAGAAATAAAGTCTGACTTAAAGGTTCCTTAGGTCCAAAGTCGATCTGACATTGTACAACAATAAGGTTGAGTTTCCTATAAGTTACAAATGACTTGGCAACTCTAATGATATTGACGACTTGGGTCCAAAGGGTCCTAAATTATTTACGTTCGTGACCGTAGGTAGGTACTATTGACAGTAATTCGGTTTACAAATATTACATTAATTATATTAAGTAATAAATACCTAACTTTAATGATTAGATAGTGATGTTATATATTATATTTTTTTTCAAATGTGAAAGACGCCTTTACATTATTTTATTTAACATTATTTTAATTTTAAATGGAATCTCAAAAGTATTTTAAGTAACATTCATTATACTAAACTATTTACTCTTCGATTACGTTTACTTATGTAAATCCATTATTTACATAACAACCGCAAGACCGGTATGACTTAAATCAAAGACTAGGTAGTCACGCCATCTATAGGTGACACATTAAAACTTTGCAGGGCCAAAGTGTACATAACAAAAAATTTAAATATTTATTTTGGACAAAGAATATCCATTATCATCAATCACATAAAGATAGTAACATAGACTTATAAATAAATAACACTCAGAGATGTCGCCACCTGCATCTTAAAGAGACACTTAAGTACCCTCATCGTTTTCTTTTTCTTTAACCTAATAGTTAAATAAATTAAATATGTCAAATTTAACACATATAACAAAATTATATTTGCCGGTTCACACCTTCAAGCACTTCGGATCTATATGCGAAATTTAATACGTATTATTTATGTATTATTTGTCACAATTTATAGCCTCCTTTCCTTTTGCTTGTGGCAAATAAACAACTCAAAAACCGTGTAAATAAATATGTGTAAAAAGTCCCCAATTTGCACTAGGCTGAGGTGGGGTTCTGCAGTAGTTTGTTGAACTAGTTAATTACATACATATAGACCACTTCTTTCCACCTGCTACGATCCTGACAAATCTCTTTCGCTTCTTACATCGAGTCATGAATGGAAGTCGGTTTCGGGTACTAAAGATTCAGCCGTTTTCCAGTATATCTCCGATTTGATTCGAAAAAGTACGCCTAGGCCGGCTCCTTCCGACGCTTCCACTCACTTTAGCTCTGTATATCTCTTTCGTCAATCTTCTGTCATCCATCCTTTTCAAATGACCGAACCATCGAAGCGTGCCCTTTTCAATATTAGTCACTACATCTTCTTTTAGTCCACATTTTAAGTAGGTATATTTAATTTATAGAAGTATAATTTTACAATTTTGTATTTGTCAATTTTTATTATTATTAAAATCCCAAAAAATAGTCATACCTATGCACATTTTATTATAAATATGTTCGTTATTGAGTTCTATATTTGTAAAATAGTTATGTAAGTCAACCAACAACTTAAATTTACCCATAAATCCTTATTCTGGGGTAATTTCCAACCAGGCAACACTAAGCAGGTGGCTTGCAATGCAACTGCATAGCATACCATAACATAATTAATCAATTTGTATACGTCAGAACGACCCCACATCTATAACTAAAAACACACCGTATTTACAACACCATACAGTTTGTATTTTAATGAATTCGATAGAACGCCATAAGACAGCCGTTTAAAGTTTGTTCAAGCAGCAATACAAAGTTACGTAAACCGGTGGTAAAACAAATAACCAACGCAACTTGATACTAGCTTTCAACAATCTTCCAACTACAGCGCCATTTTCAACCGCAAAACATAAATTTGTAAAATAAGTCATTTGTTTCAAATTACGAACAATCAAAGTGGAAACTCATGCATGTTTAATTGAATCATAACAACGGCTGATAAGATACATATTCGCAATAGGTTTGTGTTAGATTTAACACCTTTTGTTTGTCAACTTGATTACGTAGTTCGCGTGTGTTAGGTTGTAACAAAATCGAACTAAGAACAGCCGTTGCGCATGTAGTAGTAAAGGCCTACGTTAATTGGTCACGTGTGTTTAGGCGTCAATTTTCCGTTATATTTAGACCTCAGCTACACACATGTAAACCTCGTAAACGTCAAGTAATTACGACATATTTGTACTTAAGCAAGTCATATCGTCATTTGATTTAGGTATACTAGTGAACGCAAGCACGCATTCATTGATAGATTACATGAACGATTGTTAGGTATTGCTTCAGTGGCCATAGTGCAATCAATGAGAGTTTTTTTTTATGGCAATGAAAAAACGAGCACACAGGCCACCTGATGTTAAGTGGAAACTGTGACCCATAGACATTCGCATTCACAACACTGCAATGCAATCCTAAGACTGCAAATGCGTTGCCAACCCTGAGGACTAAGATGGAATGCCTCTATGCTAGTCATTTCAATCTGTCTTATCCCCAAACCGGAACACAACAATGCGAACACTGCTGTTTGGCGGTAGGTTAATGGATAAGATGGTAGCGATCCGGACGGACCCTGCACATGGTCCTACCACCCGCAAAATTAGTATCTAATAAAGGGCGACCTTCCTTTGTCACTTGCGCGGGAACTCGTGGACTCTTGTTTTCTGGCTATCCTAATCTACAGTACCCGAATATGGTCTCTAATCTAACTCGACTCGTATTCTGTGGGTCTAGTAAAAAGGTTACAAGTATTCTGAGGCCCTTGCCAAGATGCACTACGCTAACTATCGTTTCTATTCGTTTCGTTTTTAAACCAATCGCGTCACTGGCACATCACGTGACTTTTCGTATCACGTGATGTACCAGTGACGCGATTGGTTATAGTACTCTTCGCACCTGTTACAAATGCCCTTCGTTAAAAAAAGTCGTCTACATATGACCGCGTTCGATTGAATTTCAAAAGTGTACCACTTTTTAGGCGTGTCTATGTGTGACTCGGCATTAGTGTGCGTAAGTTTGCAGTGAGTGATGTGCGTTCATCATCATCAATAATTAGTGACCGACCGAAACATGTTATTTTGCCGAAACCGAAACCGAAACCGAAGGTTCGGTTTCATTGTAGTTTCCGCCGAAACCGAAACCGAACCTTTTATATAAAAAAAAAAGTCCTTAAAAAGTCGAAAAAATGTTAGTAAGCCCGGTTTTTTCTAAAATTAATATCTCGCCGACCTATAATTACATTACCATTATTCCCGGAACAAACACAACACGTATTGACACGTCTACACGAGCAAAGCGCACTGATTTAGGTAGTTGCCGGCGGAGTCAGGCGAGCGACGCCATATTGCCAGCCCTGCCGAGCGCGCCCGACGTTAGCCGAGCGCGACCCGAAGGTACGATGTTGTAAGTTTCGGCGCGGCCGAAGGGTTCGGCCGTTTTTGGCCGAAACCGAAACTCGGGCCGAAACTTGATTTTTTGGCCGAAACTGGCCGAAACCGAAACCGAAACCGAAATTTCGGTCGGACACTATCAATAATATTGGCTACAAGTGGTGTTGTACACAGAAGGAAAAGGTGGTACGTTTGACATTTGGCTACACGGGATCTATGTTTTCCTACATCACAGAACACTAATTGGTTGCCATGGTTCTATTGGCGCGCACCACGACGCGCACACTTGATTATTCGTTGACTTTGAACTAGCCAATCACGGTGCACTTTCCGCCCTCCGCGCCCCGCCTTTTTGGTTTAATGAGATACTAGACAAACTGTTCCGAAGCGGAGTCTATAGGGTAAGTGGTCTGTGGGTCCACCTAACTCTGCCGATAACGCGTTTCGCTACTCTGAAAATTGACACAGACTTTTTTATGCGTAACAAAATTCAACCTTTTTCAAAAGAACTATGCCCGGAGCGAGAAAGATCGGACGAGGGCAGTTATTTAGTGTTGTTTATGTTGCTTGTATAGCCCCTCAACACGATGGCCATCATAGGCGAGCACTGACGCATTTACACGTTAGAGCGAGCCACATATTCTTGTATTTCTCTCTTACGCATTACTCCGTCCCTGGCGCTGGCCCATTATGGCCATAGTGCAATGATCGTGTACCCAATTGACATTGGCAAAATCGCTACGGGTAGCCATAAATAAAAAGAAGAACAACTGTCATAGGATCAGTTTGACAGTTTGGTATTTGAGTCACAATATTTTCCAGTGTTTTTGTTATTTAGAATTTAATATGACTTTCTAGTAAGTATTCCATCAGTTACTAATAACACAAAAAAGCTCAACTTCTTTTGCGTGGATTGCGTTTTCCGCTGAGCTTCTATTTCTTCTTGTTAGGGGTTAAATTTCGGGAAATCCTTGGTGTATCGTTAAGGAGTAGGTATATATTTTAAATTCCACGTTCAGTTCTTTATGCAGTGCATTGTCTATGATCAGGCAGCAAATGGTTAGATAGTCTCTAAGTCTATTGGATGCTGTCGGATATTCCAATGTTGGCAAAATCTTGCTGAAGACCTAAATTGCGTCAAAGCCATGTTAAACATGCTCTATTCCTAACTTTAGAATATACCTAGGTGCACCAGTAGAGAGGAGTGGCACGTCCAATTTGACCCTTAGTCCATTCGAAAGTTCAGGTTCCCCATTGTCACTCGTCATTCAAGACTTGATGGTGAAGTGGTCGTGGTAGTCAATCGTTGTCATGAGTGACCAGCCTGGTAATGCAGCGCCATTCTTCACGGGTTGATGCCGCCCTAGTACACTCATGCAGGTAGTTGCAGCTCTTATCTGATCTGTCTATCTCATGGACGTTCTTCCGCGTGAGGAGGCTAGTATTTCCAACTCGCACAGGAAACATGGCCCGTTTCAGGTTGGCTTCCCTTCCCCCCGCCAAATGCTTTCCCCACGCCAACGGCTGTATCCACGGGAGACTGCCGCGGTCGAAGTTGTCGGACTCTTGCTGTAGTTAGTTCCTTATCCATCATCTTATCTTTTACCCTTTCGCCAAGTGGCAGTGTTCCGGAATGGGGATATGATAACTAGTAAAATGACTAACAAATATTCAATTTTAATCCTCAAGGTTTGCATCGCATAGGTATTTTCTAATGATAAGCGTGTACCACCCTCGACCTCCTCATCACTTAAGACTGCGCCGAGCGTACGCCGGATGTGCAGTGGCGCCCTCATTACTTTTATTGTGTTTTCTAATAAACTAAAGCGTTTTCTTGAAATTGGACGGTACGTTTTTGTAGTATATACTCATATACTCATATACTCATTTATTCATAATATTATTAGAATATTACATGTCACGTTATAATAATTACAAAAATTACATTTAAAGTTAAGGTACAAAATAAAAACACAACTTATAGGGTATATCACATAGTTTAATAACAATTCCCCTTCGAGTTATCAACTTAACGGAAAAAAGTGGCCACTTTCCCCTTAAGCTGATTACTCAAATGGTAATTGTTATTAAGTAAAGTTTATTACGTATTACATAAATTGTGTTTTTACTTGCACAACAAAAACGTATCGTCTGATTCCACAGAAATTATTTTGATAATTAGAAAATACAGTAATAGTAATGAGGGCGCCACTGGACGCTCGGCGTTTGCTCGGCGCAGTCTTAACATCAGGTGAGGCTGGTGTCAAATGCAAACCCATTATTGATATAAAAAGAAAACTACTTAATTAGTGGCCTTCGTGATTATTGGGCATTCTCGTCCAGTTGTTTGGTCTCACGAAATTGGGTGTGCCATACTTGTGTGTGTATAGGTTGTCTCTGAGTGCGAAGTCTTCGTCGCTAAGCGTCGCAGTAGTGTGCGTGTCTATACGCGTTATAACTATAGTCTGTGTCAATTGAAATTACCAAAGATGTAAACAAAATTAGTAATATTGGTCATCATCATCATTATCAGCCGCAAGACGTCCACTGCTGGACAAAGGCCTTCCCCAAGGTTTTCCACAACGATCGGTCCTCTGCTGCTGTCATCCAGCGGTTTCCCGCGACCTTTATCAGATCGTCAGTCCACCTTGTGGAAGGTCTGCCAACACTTCGTCTCCCGGTTCGCGGTCGCCACTCTAGAACTTTTCCGCTCCAACGGCCATCAGTTCTACGAGCAATGTGCCCCGCCCACAATATTGGTCATATAACCTCAAATATTCATCAAATGTGTTTTTATTTAAATTAATAGTTATTTAATCTTAAAACTCATGTGAAAGTAAATATTAAGTGGATAAATCATTGCTAAAACCTCACTTGTTCTTTAAAAGCACAAATAAATTGGTTAAATTGGTTCGTTTGGTTGTGTTTACATCCATGCCAATTTCAATTGACACAGACTATACAAGTAATGGTCCATCCGCTTTCGTGACATAAAACAACTGTACTGACTTGACTGTACGCGTACATCTTTTAGGTCTCCTACTGTAAACTGTTGGTTCTCCTCAAATAAATATAGTAACCGAAGCGCTTCCTTTACTTCGCTAACACCATTCCTCCCCCTACGTCTGTTACCCCGCAGGCCAATCGCCTACCAACTTGTTCGTCTAATCATGCATCTGTTGTAAAAGGACTGCTGTTTTCCAGCTGTTCCCAGTGCAGCTTCAGCTCCAAGTTCGAGAGTGCACTGCTGATGCACCAGCAACTGCATCACGAGGGCCCCTGCTCTGACAGCTACCCTATCGTCGATAGTCCTGGGCGACGTAAGGTAACCAGATTATAATAAACTAGCTATAGGCGTCATCAGAAAGCTTAAGGTCACTTAAAGGGCAATGGGAAGGGCTATGCTCGGAATTTGTTTACGCAAAATTAGTCCATTTTTGACATAATCGCGTAACAAACATACAAAAAACGTACAGTCTAAATGAGAGCCTAGAAGTCGGTTAAAAAGAATACCCAGGTACAGTCAAGGAAATTGATTCCTAGACCATTTTGGACTATGTCAAAGTGACACTGTAAATAAATCTAGGAATCAATTTTCTTTACTGTATGGCAGGTACAGTCAGCAGCAGAAGTAAGCCGAAGAGGTCAAAATGATCTGCACTCGACTCTATTGTCAAGAGAATACGTCGTGTCTAGATCATTTTGAGCATGTCATTCTGCTTAGCTATTTTTGATGCTGACTGTACTTGAATACATAATTTTGTACATAGTAGGTATCTCAACTATTAAACGATCAAAACGTTTAGAAACATCAAATGCGAAAGAAAGCACCTCTACTCGTTTATGCCTGTTATGCTTTCACGGCAACGTACTTACCTCTTAACCGAGTGAACCGATTTGGCTTCAGTGTTTTTATTTAAAAGCAGTTCATCAGCTAAGCGGTTTCATGAAAAACGGTTGGGCCTTTTAAGAGATATCAGGTCTTAAAATAATGGGTCAACATTTTATCAGGGGTTCTTTTTATCTATCTAATAGTTCACGGACCTAAAAAAAATACGGACGTAACCTCGTCTAATCATGAGAGAAGCATAAGTACAAAATGGACGTAAACTGTCACTCGTGCAGTCTCTCGGCGCATTGTCTTACCTAGTGTATCTGAGTGCGTGCGGTAAGTTGTGTAGGTATTATGAACGAAAGTGCCGACCATGCATGCTTCACACCTTTTTAGTGCAACGTTACGTCCGTATTTTTTTAGGTCCATGCTAATAGTTATGGTTTATCACTAACTACTAACGAAAGAAAGGATGTCACTAAGATATAGGACAAGGATAATCTTTCCTTGTTATTCTCGGTACGTGGACGAGTGGCAATTCCTGATGACGCAATTATTAATCGTTTATTTGTGTTTAAGGAAAAGGCCCACACGGTGCCTCGGGCGGCGGAAAGTTCCTTGATGGACAGTAAAGGAGATAAAGGGATGAAACGTAAGCTATTTATTTACTCTGTAATCTAATAATTCAATATTAAAATGGCGTCCCTTTACTTTCACAACATCTTATCTGATCGAATAGTTTTCACTTTTCTGTTGACTTTTCATGAGTCTAATGACCAGAGGCTCTACTATGAAAATCGAAGTTTAAAGTTACGTGAGCTCCATCGCTTTCTCTCGATTTAGTTTTGAATGACGAGTGACAGAGATGGAGCTGAAGCTGCAGTAGGGTCTCTATTCAACTCGGTTATTGTCTTTAACGTGTTTTTGTTTTGTAACTCGGCCGCCATTACTGTCAATTAAATAAGAGCTGTCAAAACGTTGACATAAGGAAACACGTCAAAAAATCAACATTGTTACGTTGTAAAATCTCAGCCCAGATCTTAACAAAATTAGATATAATTACTACGGTCACGGACATTCATTTTTGACCCATTTAAAACAAATAGGCTTGAAGTTGTCAATGTCATTAGAGATGCCAAATTATTTGTAACTTATAGAAAACTCAACTTTATTGTTGGTGAATGTCAGATTGACTTTGGGCCTAAGGTGGGTCCCAAATTTAAGTTATTGTCTGTACAGTTAAATTTAATTTTTTGGTATAGATTTCCGTCACGTAGGTTTTTCATCACTTTTTCTTAAAACATATTTGGCTGTAGGTAGGTACGGAGTATGACACAACTTTTTAAATGTTTTTAAATTAAATTCAACCTTGATCTATACTATTCCTTTCGTTTAAAATGTGTTTTCCTTCAGAATTTTGCATCGGGAGACCCAAGAACCAACTTCAAGTTGGGATTCCCTATATTCATTACGTGTTTTGCTTTTACTATAAGTAAGTATCTTGAACTGGTTTGGTGGCTATTTAAACGTTTATTTATATTTCGTTGGCCTATTCTTTTTATGTTATTCAGAAGGTAAACGAGCACACAGGTCAACTGACGGTAAGTGGGACCTGTGACCTATAGACATTTGCATCCTCAGGACTACAATCTTAAGACGGTTCACTCCTACGATTGCTACAGCGATGCCAACCCTAAGTTGTGTGTAAGGAATGCCTCTATGCTAGTAATTTCGGTGGTTGTCGATAGCTCTTATTTACTTGACAGTAAACATATGATACGTATGATAGAATATAAAAAACCGGCTAAGTGGGAGTTGAACTTTTTTTTTGGATAGATTTCTTATAGTTTTTCCTATAATCAATAATATTTTATATTTTTTTTCAAAATGGAATTTTCGTCATCTTTTAGTAATAAAATCAAAACTAATTGTTTTACAATAATAACAAATATATATTTGAGATCCTCATAACGAGCCCTTTCATTTGATATAAGTATGACACAGTAAGGTTTGCAAGACTTTTATCTTACTGATTTTCCTTATATACATAGGCGACACTGAAAGTTTTTAGAATAGACCACTTATAATTCCTTTAGAAAAAAAAAACTATTTGAATTTTAAAAATGGAACTCTTCGAAAGTCTAACGCCGTCAACTTTTTTAATCTGTCATTTGTTTTGTAATTTTGGCGGCAGTTTGAAAATAGAGTGTTTGCTTAAAAATTAATTTAACACGCGAGCATTTTCGTGCCATGATTTTTTACGACTTTCGTTGCGGACTAAATCAAAAACAAAGTTATGAAAGACTTAAGTTAGCATTTAATAATGAAGCCCCATCTATTGCTACTATTTATAACTGGTTCAATGAATTTAAAAGAAACCGTACCCAGCTCAGTGACGCTGAACGAGAAGGTCGTCCCTCTACGGCGGTGACGGTGACCGAGGAAAACATTGACGCTGTGCGGCTCATGATTGAAGAGGAGAAACGAACGACATACCAGCAAATACGGACATCATTAGGGATTGGCATGAGTCAAGTTCAAAAAATTTTACATGATCACCTGCAAGTGAGGAAGCTTTGTGCTAGGTGGATACCGCACAATTTGAGCGAAGAACAAAAACTCTGCCGTGTGAATTGGTGTCGCCAAATGACAGAAAAATTCAACAGTGGTCTATCAAATTCAGTTTTTGACATCGTCACAGGCGATGAAAGTTGGATTTATTGCTATGAGCCCGAGACTAAACGACAATCAGCTCAATGGGTCTTCCCTTTCGAGGAATTACCAACAAAAGTGAAACGAGGACGCAGTGCTGAAAAAAAGATGGTTGCCTGTTTTTTTGGTAAATCGGGTCATTATGCTACTGTACTACTAGAAAATAAAAGAACTGTTACTGCTGACTGGTACGTGAATAAATGTTTACCAATCGTTCTACAAAAAATTAAAGAACGACGCCCTCGCAGCAGAGTAATCCTCCATCACGATAACGCTCCAGCCCACGCCGCCAGACAAACAAATCAATTTTTGAGTCCTGAAAATATTGAATTGATGGGTCATCCGCCTTACAGCCCCGACCTTGCACCTTGCGATTTCTATTTATTCGCAAAAATCAAGGATAAACTCAGAGGAATATCTTTTATGAATGCAGAAGAGGCTGTAGCGGCGTTCCAAACGGCGGTAGAAGAGGTGCCTAAAGAAGGATGGGCTGAATGCTTTACTCAATGGTTTTATCGAATGAACAAGTGTATCGATTGTTGTGGAGAATACTTTGAAAAGCAATAAAATAGTTTACATCTTTATATCATGTTTAATTTTTGAGATTCTAAAAACTTTCAGTGTCACCCACGTATTTATTTACTTTGCACATCTATGTCTGTTGGGTCATAAGATTACACCATCCTTCCAAATTTCACCTGATTTGGTGTAGTTGATTCGAAGCAAATTGGCTGTCAGAGAGGGACGGACAGAGAGACAGACACACGAGTGATATCATAACGGTTCCGTTTTTATATTTTTAGTACGGAACCCTAAAAAGGTTTGCATCTTGGCTAGGGCCACTATAGATTTTCCACGCAGTCTTTTCCGACGGAGCCCTATAGTGTGTACCTTAGTGATTATACCAACCGTCACGTGGACGGTTTCCACGCGACGCTGCGCAAGCGCTGCGCCGCGACGCTCTGCAGGGTGCGTGCCAGCCGCCAGTCTCCTGACCGACGTCGCTGAGAGATGGGACATTGGCCTGATCAGGCACTAGTCCTCTCTTTATTTAAGTTTAGTTACTAACATTTAAGTTTTGTGTAATACTAGGGTCTAAATCTTTTTTGATGCATTAAAATTTGTCCCTGGAAAATGTGACAGAGTAGTTGTTTTTGCAGGAAGTAATATTTTATTTAGTTTGACGATGTTTGACAATACTTTAGTGATTCAAATAAAATAAACATTTATTTAGATTAAAAAAACATTAGTAGGTACTTAGGTAAAGAGAAAAATTACGATTGTGACAGAGTGGAGAATTTCAGTGCATCGAAAAAGATTTTGACCCACTAGCAATATATGGACTCAACTGCCTGAAATAATTACTTTTTATTTTTATTTATTTATTATGTTGCCAGTGCCAGGGCGGACGCTGTCAGCGACGCGACTGTTCGACCGGTTGCGCGCGCGCATCTGCCGCAGCCGCACACTCTTCGCGCACCCTGAGGAGAATTCGGACAACGAGAACAATGTCAGTGACACCTTATAGTGATTCAATCCACGACACGAGCCCTACAGCGCTAACGACACGATAAAAAAAAAAACAGTATTTTGGCCACATGAGGGCTCCTTTACACGGAGGTAATATAGAGTGAATCTACTAGCGTTTCCGAGAAGACCATCAGTGCAGAGAAGCGCCGCAAGAAACTCCAGCAGAAGGGCTATTTCCAATCATAAAATTCATAAAACAAATGTAAGGTCAGGTCATAAAACAGTGTAAATGATGAAACTAAAAATAATAACTAGGAGAACAACAGATATATAGATATAACTAGATTAGTTGACTGAACAACAAGTCTTTGCAGATGTGAACAGACCGGACCCCACACACAGCACCTGTTCACGAGTATGACGCGTATCTCAGCCATGTGGAACATGCCATGCCATGGGTCCATTGTTCGTAGGAAATTTTCGCTACATGAAAATGCTGCTACCCTAGCTTGAGCGGCGAAAGTAGTTTTAAAACACAAGTTTTTAACATTACTTTTCTTTTTGCTATACTTGTGGGATGGTATCAAACTATATTTATTCTGATTTCTATGTTCTTTTACATGAAACGCTTATTTTGAAACTTCGAAATGTCGCATCCCTGTTACGCATCCTTCGTGACAAAATCGAGAGTAAAGGGGTAACTTTCAACTTTTCAAAGGCCCCTGTATTTATTTGTCAAGTCTCCTTGAAGGAATCCAGAGGGCCCAGACAAGATGCACTACGCTAGCTAGCGTTTCTCTTCGTTTAGTTTTTAAACCAATCGCGTCACTGGTAGATGACGTGATACGAAAAGTCACGTGATGTGCCAGCGACGCGATTGGTTTAAAAACTAAACGAATGGAAACGATAGTTGGCGTAATGCATCTTGTCTGGGCCCTCAGTTCGTCAAGCTGTTCCAATTTAACAATCATTCAGATGAGGGTGTTAAGCGATCCTATTACCAGGAGTTCAGAATCTGTAAGGGTCTGTTAACTGGCTGGGGTTACGGTCAAACAGATGTTGATTGAAATGGAATATATAAAGTTGTATCTTGTTTTAAGGACCTTTCGGAAATCAGCGAGTGTACGTCAAAGGCTTACAAGAACCTGCAGTCACCGCTGCTAACAAAGTTAAGCGCTCTTACTGTGAAAGAGGGGGGCAAGGAAACCTTTGGATGTCACTTGTGTTCTTTTGAGGCTGACAGGTTTGTTACTTTTTAGTTTTACCCCACAAAAAGGAATATAAGGGGCTCATTTCTACTCGGGCCTAGATTTAAAAAAAGTTGCGTTCCTGCAAATAAAGTTTTAACATTTTTAATACGGTTTACCAAAAACAGAGTGGCCGTTTTCGGCCGGGACCAATTTTTGAACGGCATTCTTTGAAAATCAATATTTGTAAAAAGAAACTGGGGTAAAGGATGAATAAAAAAATATCAATACTCTAATGAGACGTTTAATAAGATGAGAGACAGGCTATTGTCGGTAAAAATGAACGACCCCCGTACGTATATGGAGTTAAATATTTGAAAAATTCCAGGATCACAGTCCTCGATCGCCACCTCCTCAATGACCACAAAATCGGCATGGAGAGCCTCCTCAAACTCGTCATGGCGAAGACCAAAGACGGTCTATCCGACGACAACACACCCGAGTTTGGCTTACGGCAATCATACTACAAACAGCAAGATGAATTAGAAGAAGGAGAGTTCATAGTTGAAACGGAGACGCCTAAAATAAAGATTCTGAAACATGCCTCGACGAATACTGAGAATGTAATAGACTTGAAGGACAACTGCAAGATGATCACCAATGAACTGGAGAAGTTGATAAATGAGCCGACAGAGGCTTGTAATAAGAGCGAGCTGTTGCAGAAGATGCAGACGCTTAACGAGTGCATGTGCAAGTTTGTTGATTCCTCTAATATGTTGAAGAAAGTGCTCACGAAGGAGTTTGATGCGAAAAGTTTGAGGAATGATCGGGTCGGTGCGGAGCAGTTTTTCGACTTGAGATTGGGAGAGTAAGTTTTGTTTAGGGTCATTGTTTCTATTAGGGATGGCCCTAAAGGGCCCCACACACGGAATGATAGTGCGTTTCAATCGATTCACAACAAAATTAAATGATGGAAATTTAGGTGCGATATGGCCACACATGTACAATCCGTCATTCGATTTTAATATTTAATGACGAATCGTTACTATAATTGCCTCGTGTTTGCCCCTTAAGAATCCCTAATAAGTTTAGTCCTAAAGCTTTGTTTGTCCGAATTATTGATTGTCCTAAACTGGTTTTCAGTCAAGTTGGACAACTTTTTAAGTTTTCTAAAAATACCTGCAGTTAGGTTTGGTTAACAACACAAAAAAGCTTTAAAATTCAAACGGCTTTAGGACAAATGAAAAATTGAGCAAAGCATGTAATTGGACAAAATGACGATTATGGATTCCAATTTCGCACATTGCCGAAATGCCAGGATTTTAAAATACCAGATTCCTAATTTAATACTGGAATTCCAATAATTAGTAGTCAAATTAAGGTATTTGTTTATTTTTACCCAAAACTTTGAATCTGGTTTTTGGGGAATCTGATGAAGAGAGTTAGTAATCTGGTACTTTAGGAATTGAAATAACTTCACTGTGCAAAATGATAGATTTACATGAGCTTGATTTTGAGCCTGTATTTTTACAATGCGGGTCATACAAAAGCTATTTCGATGAATCTGACTGACCCACATTTGATGAAAGGTACCTATTTTTAGTATAATTTGGCGAAATGTTTATCAGGAAAGCGTAACATGCAAGACATTAAAATATTTATTTAAAAACCACCAGCCACAATCTCAAGAAGTTTTTGCCCGTTTTTTCGATTGGCCACTCTGGGCAAGTGCCTACTAGATTCTACCAGACAACTAACCGATAGCAAATATAAAAAAGTAGGTATTCTGTTATAGGGACCCAATTATCGTTAAGTGATCCAATAGGTCAATAGGTTAAAGATTACCCTTGTATTTTGTCTACTTACCAGTTCACCTACGAAAAAGAGGCAGTTTGTTAGATTGTTTTCGCGAAATCATTATTTTCGTGATTTTTCTTTTTGCATTTTTTCCTATTCTTAATTTTATCCAATTCCCAGACTTTTTTCCCAGTTGCATGACACCCGTTTGATTTCTATCCCAGTCGCACTTCCCCAAAAGTAATTATATCGTAATATAGGCACATTTAGGTTATGTTAGTTTTGCAGGAGGCCCGGAGGGCAAATTAACCCAGAAATAGGAGCTCCGCCTATGTTAAATTAGATTTTTGGAATGGGAAAAACACGATAGTGCAAATATGATGCTAGGAAAAGAAGCGACTCCTTAAAACTAGACCCGGGAAAAACGGGAACACCTTAAAATTCCGAATAACTTTTATTCGAATTTTAATTTTTCCGAAAGTTATGTTACAAATGCATAATTTAACTGTCATACGTAAATCTAATCAGGTTTGATTTATAAGCGATACCAAAAAGTTAGGTCTTCTATGAAAAAATTGCGTTCGGAATTTTGATCAGTTCGGAATTATGCCTCTTCGAAATTATGTAGTGTACCCGGGAAAAACTAAAATAAACTGCTGGGAAAAAGACGGCTAGGAATATCGCGCTTGGGAAAAAACGCGAAACGAAAATTAGCTTCAAATAAAAATGCGTTTGGGAAAGCCGTCTAACAAATCGTTTAAAATGCAAATAGACTTTATTAGTGCCATGATAATGATGATGTGTTGTTTCAGTCATAATTCTCCTCGAGACTGGGATAAAGCCCACAGCGAGAAGATGGAGCGGTGTAGGAACAAACATGGCGACAATAGGTGAGCTGGTGAATTGAATGCAATGCCAGGAACAATCAGTCAGTTATAAATTAAATGCTGCTTTGCACAAAGTTATTAGTTGACGTTCCTTTAACAGTAAATGACGCGTTGAAAGATTCTTCGGCATATTAAGATGATCACGGATACGGTGGGGTAACTCTCGGTTTGTTTTATAACCACTATGAATAGTTAAAGGTTTCAGAAAAAATGCCTTTATGGCAAGTGAAAGAAAAAAAGAAAGAAGAAAGAGAAATACATTTATTCACAACACACATAGACACACAGAAAAAAGTAAAAACAGAAAACAGTAATAACTGATACAATTCTGCCCTGCTAAGGCAAATGGCAGTATCTCAGACAAAACTCCTGTAGCAAATGCAACCTTTTCATTAACGAGAGAGAATTGAATCTGCTTTGGCTATTCGATGTAAGATACTGCATATTGGCTTATGAGGGCAGAATTATGGCAATTGAAATTCGGGCAAATGATATAGAACCGTAAAATAATGATTAAAAAAAATATCTCTGAGTAATTTTGAAATATTACTCCAAAGGAGGTATAATGAAGTTTGTAAGAGAATTCGGTCATTTATCTTTTTGAGAATTGAGAACATCGCTGTTCACGATATAAATTAAAAAATACTTACGGCTATTTAGGAAAAGGAGGTAAAATGAGAGTCAGTTTGTATGGGAATTTGGTAATTTTAGAAGTAACAAATGTGGAAAGTGTTAAGGTTACTGGTTACCCAAAAAGGTATAATTCTATCTTTTTGGGTAAACATGTGATACTTCTAGTGTTGCAAGCGTCCATAGGCTACGGTAACCGCTTTCCATCAGTCTGACCGTACGAATGTTTGGCGCCGTCGTAGTATAAAAAAAACTTTATCAAAAACAACCAGCAAACCAAGTCCACCTGCCATCCTAATGTCAGGATTTATGGCTGGTTGACAATTTTTTTCTTGACTACGAGGAAACTACCCAATCACAGTATTTTTTTTCTCTTTCAGGGGTGACAAGGGCAAGCTAAACTCCGAAAGTTTTTATTTCTAGCACAATATTTGTTAACGTCATTAAGTTTTATTGTTGTTAAATACTTAATATATATTGTTATTTAAATAAATGCTTTTGTATCTGTTTTGTCTTTTTTATTATGAAGGGGCTAACAAATAAGCGACAAAAAAAGTAAAAAGATATCTAAGACAGACATTTTGACAACATCTTAAGAGGTCCCGGGTATGGGATTAGATTTCCTCGTATCAAAATATTAGGTAGGTCCACAACACAGAAAGATGCTGCAGCGCTGGTGCAGCGCTTCGGGCATGTTCACGGCGGCGGCGCGCACGGCATGCTTCCACGCGACTATGCGCAAGCGCTGTGCTTCCCTGGTGCGCAGGGTGCGCGGCTGCTCCAACACCATAGAAGTAGGAAAACATAGATCCCGTGTAGCCAAATAATAATAATAATAATAATAATTCAAATTTATTTCAGAATCCAGTTCCATATGTTGTTAGTAACATCAATCTTATTCTAAATTAGTAATTAATATTTGATTAACAAATTAATAAATAGCTTATTTTAAAAATCCTATGGCTACTGCTACCCAGTGTCGCACCACGGGGCAGTCAGGCCGTTCAGCCACCATGTTCAGAATGCTGTTGTGGCTGCCACGGATGCGTTGAAGCAGCGACGCTGCTTTCTTACGCATGCGCGCGGGGAACCCGTCCGTGCGGGCCGCGGCGAACATCGCCGACGCGCTGCAGCGCCGCGGCAGCCCCAACAGCATTCTAAAGGCATTGTTATATTGCACGCGCAGGGCGTTATAGGCTTGCTTCGTGTACTTAACCCAGAGACCGCTCGAGTAAAAGGATGTACAATACGCCTTGAATAGCGTTATCTTAACGCTAACAGAGCATCGAGCAAATCTCCGAGCCAGTACATTGCTTCTCACCGCTAACGCCCTGCGCTCCCTTTCGATATCTTCAGTGTCGTTAAGATCCTCGGTGACAACGTGCCCCAGATACGTGAACCTGCTAACGACCCTGAGAGCTGTACCCGCGAGCATTACGGGGGGCACGTAATAGGGCTTTACTTTACCGGCTTTGAATACGAGCAGCTCGCTCTTCTTGCTATTGTATTTTAGCCCATGCTCGGCCGCGTACCGCTCACACGTTGCCAAAAGCATTCGAATCGATCTGATCGAGGGACACAGCAGCACCATGTCATCGGCATAACTAATGTTGTTGACAAATACACCGTCAACATGGCATCCGACATGTATGCTGCTGAGTTCCGCTCGATCAACCGATTTATGTAGAAATTAAACAAGACTGGCGATGTCAGCCCCCCCTGTCTAACGCCACATTGTAATGTGTAATCACTTGACAAAGAATCAGCCCATCTCACCTGATTAAGCTGATTTTGGTACCAATATTTAAAAAGCGACACACACTCGCGGGGCAGGCTAGTGTTCCTTAACTTGTCCCAAAGTACATCATAGGAGACGAGATCAAAAGCTTTTGACAAGTCAAGGAAGCACGCATACACCGGTGTTTTTCTACTTGTGTAGAACTCGACTGTTTGCTTAAGGCTAAGAATTGCACTTTCTGTGGACAGCCCGGAACGAAACCCGAACTGTGCGTCGTGCAAATGCAGATGTTTATTTAAGAGTGTATTAAGTAAGCAAACCGTCAAGCACCTTTGCCGTTGTGGTCGCGAGCGAGATGGGCCGATAATTGGTCACGTCTGACACATCACCAGTCCTGTTTTTAATAACCGGTACAACCACAGTCCTCATTAAAGATTCCGGCAAGTAAGAGTGCCCAAGGCACAGCGCAAACAACATTGCCAGAGTTCTCGGGATATGCACACCAGCGTGTTTGAAATGTTCAATGTTGAGGCCGTCATGTCCGGGAGACTTCCCACGCTGCATGCTCTTAATAACCGCATCTATTTGTTTTGCGGAGAATCTAACACTTTGGGCCTCCAACACGTCGTCGGCCTCAACACCGCACATCGCCGCCGGCCGCGGACTGAGCCTTGACTGTACAGAAAAATTATCTTTAAAGTTATTTGCTATACTGGTGCGGTCAGAAAACCCACTAACGCTCACAGGTACACTTGGTTTTATATTAAGGCGCTTAGTGATTTTCCAAAAAGTTTTGAAATTTTTAGACGAGTGATTTGAGGCCAAAGTGTCCATTTTTAGTTGTTCTTGCTTGTTCTGACAATACTTTAGACAACTCTTAAATACTTTTCGACTAGCATACATGTCTTCATATACAGGGCCATGTGAAGGTTTGCCTGCCTACAAGCCAATAAGAGTACCATCACCTATAAGCGTACAATCACCTGCAATAATATATTATGCAACATCGGGCGCAAAAATATCTGACACGTTCTTAAACCACTAGTAATAAAGACG
The DNA here is from genome assembly GCA_963966035.1 of Acleris laterana. Lineage (NCBI taxonomy): Eukaryota > Metazoa > Arthropoda > Insecta > Lepidoptera > Tortricidae > Acleris > Acleris laterana. Next base: position 6,403,013 of record OZ014465.1, on the reverse strand, counting down.
TGTCAGATATTTTTGGACCCAATGTCGGATAATATATAATTGCTGGTGACTGTACCAACTTTCTCTTCTGTGTACAACACAGCTTGTAGCCAATATTATTGATAAACCGCAACTAACTGACTGCAAACTTACGCGCACTACTGCAGAGTCACACATTGACACACCTAAAAAGTTGTACACTTTTGAAATTCAATCGAAAACGGTCGACTCATTTGTAACAGGTGCGAAGAGTACCATTCTATTAGCCGTTTTTATACTCCTATGCTTACCTACTAGGGAATGCAAATAACCGGTTATAACCGGTTATTACCGGTTATTTTCATACATAAACGGTTAATAAACGGTTAATAACCGGATAAATTTCATTCCCTATTACCTACCTCTATGGTTACCAGAGGGCTACCACGGTAGCCGCTTTCTGGGCAAGATTTAGCCCGAGTTCTTACCGACACGAAAGAAGAAGTAGACCTCTATGGTAGGTACACAACACACAAAGACGCTGAGGTGCTGGTGTAGCGCTTCGGGCATGTCCGCGGCGCGTACGGCATGTTTCCACGCGACCATGCGCAAGCGCTGCGCTTCCGTGGTGCACGCGGCTGCTCCAACACCGTCCTGACGATGATTGCAGCCCGGGTTCACTGTCTCTATGTATTGCACTGGTGCCCTTGCCAAGATGCTCTATGCTAACTAGCGTTTCTATTCGTTTCGTTTTTAAACCAATCGTGTCACTGGCACATCACGTGACTTTTCGTATCACGTCATCAACCAGTGACGCGATTGGTTTAAAAAGTAAACGTTTCTAACGCTAGTTTGCGCCATCTTGGCAAGGGCCTCTGCTGTGGAAGACATGTGCACAAATTTCCTTAGTTTGAATGTTTTTTTTTTAGTGTTGTATACTTAGATATTTCTTATAATGTAAGGTAATAATTTTGAATATGAGTTTTTTTTTATTATTATTATTTAATTTAATGACGTCTCTGATACGTGCGCTCTATTAAACCCACATGGATAAGCCACCCCCGTTTTCTGGTGGTCCTACTGATTTGTCCTATTAGTAGGACCACGAGGGAGAACTATTTCTGTCTGTCCTACTTCAGTTTTACCCTTAATTTCAAATCAATAAGAAAGTGTCGACGGAGCTCCTTGTTCTGGGTGGTTTGGCCCTCCGGGCCTGCTGCAAAGCTAGCATAACCTAAACCTACCTACGTATTCCTATAATAAAAGACGAACATTTTCACAACCGTAGAGGCGTAGATACTAATAGGACTACGAGAAATAGGTCTCCCTCTTGGTCCTACCAATAGGACAAATCAGTAGGACCACGAGAAAACGTCTTAAGTAAGCCCCCCACGTAGATACATGCCTCTTGCCCACTGTGGCGCACGGACAATACACATCTCACGCGCGCAGCGCATTGGTTTACCATAATTTGCTAAAAAACTTACGAACTGATTCATTTCACAAACAAATAATTTTGTAAAACGTCTTTTTTCCGAAACTATAAGTATTTCAGGACTTTTATAAAACAAACCTAACTTTTAAAGGGTTCTACAAGATGGTCATGGAATAAATCCTGAAATATTTACACTTTCGGAAAAAATGCGTTTTGCACTATGATATGTTTAGTGATTGGATACCGTGTGGTGTGGGTCGCAGTTCAAATATAATGCATAGCACTAACATGCATCGATTGCTATGGAAATGACCAAACAGCTAGATCGATAGACCGTGTGCAGCGTGCGCCACAATGTTCTTCTAAAAACAAACAGTCCACAAATCAAGTGACTACTTTATTGACTGTAATTTGCTCTAGACATTCTCTATTTACAAAAAACATGGACAATCTTCCTCGAACCTTCCGATTCGCCCCACCTTACATTTCTCGCAGATCACATAGTCCGTCTGCAAGTCTCGCTTATGATTATGACTTTTATAACGACAACACATCAAGTAGACGCTTTTGTCAGTTCTATCAATACTTTTAACATTACAGTCTTGCTTGGCCAGGTTATCTCCGCTGGAGAGGTGATAGTTGGTGTCACAACATTTACAGCTGGGTTTCACGTCGGTTTGTAAAAAAAGGCTGTCATTAGATTTAGGCAGGGTATACGTATCAGTTTTTACCACTGGTAATACTCTAGGTCCATTTCTGACTTTCGGCCTGTTACTACTGTCACATTTGTCCCTTTTGACTGTAGCAAACAACCTATTTACTTCCTCTATGGTGTCTTTTGGTTTCACTTTTTCCTTCAACGAATGCTTCAATTCTTCCAGTTTCATCTGTGGTATTGATGAGGACTTGTGCTTTATTAGATCTGTGGCGTGATGTGAATGTTTCGGTTCGCAACTGTTGACTACGCTGAACTTCCCAGTTGAAACTGTGTTGGTCTCCTCGATGGACAGTTGGAAAATCTTACTCAAAGTTAATGTCGGCTTCAAAGCGTTTATTGCGTGATCGTCAGTGGATACACTTGCGTCTTTTAGTATAACAGTCCTTATCTTTTCTTTTTGGGACTCCTGCTGTTTCTTACTCTGGAATACAGTTAACACTTCGTTTAGGAGATTAAGTCCTTGAGAAACGTCCGTTCTAGAAGTTTGTATATTCTTAGTACTTATATCATCTATATTTTTGGTATCAACTTTTTCCTTTCTCTTTTCGTCCGTAGTAACTTTGAATTGATAAACTTGTTTGCAAACTTGACACGGTCTAGACTTTTTCTTAACGTCTTGTTCGTCGTTTTTCGATTTTGTATTAAGACAGATGGAACAAATGAATTTGGGATTCTGGTTGTTCGTACAGTTGTGTTGCCTCTCCATTTTTTTTGTTGAATGAGTGTTTTCGATGTCGTACGTTGTTATATCTATCCTGACGGCTCCGTTGCAAAAACTTGATTTCATATGAAATCGGAAAGTCTCTGAAATATAAAAAAACACATGGGTGAAATTTACAAAGACAGATGTAACAATCATTTTGATAGATTATGTAGGAATAACAAGAAAATACATATTTATGATGATACTGCTAGAATTTAGCCAGATTCAAGCATGTTAAAAAACAATTAAAACCAAGATCCGGAAAAACTATGTACGACTATCTAGGTAATGGTTTTAAAAGCCTTTCAAAAAATATTACTCTTGAATTTCTTCAATAAACTCTGCCTATAACAGGAATGAGAAACACGTTTTCGAAATCATGCAACAACATATTAAATGAAGATTAAAACAATTGCATCTTACCATAAGATCTTGTAAATTTTCAGACGCATTATCTCATATAAGTATAGAAAAGCGGAAACTTTTAAATAAACAATTAGCTTACAAAGAAACAGTAAATTACATACAAAAGATGACAAGTTAGTTCATGAATGTGACAGTCATAGAGTAACTTTTTAAAAACTTCATCAATACAAGATCAATAAATACTCTTTTACGTTTACACCATGCAGTATCGATCTATATAGTATGTATGTAAATGAAAAATCTGGCAGTTTCCAACAATAAGATCATTGTCAACTGTAAATATTCTGTCATAACTCATGAAGAAGTTGAGAAAAAAGAAGAAGAAGTTCGGCAAATATAAAAACCAATGTGAAATTTGTTCCGTATGAAAATTAACAAAGTATTTGGTAAGTCAAATCAACATTAAACTTGATAATATGTTCTCATACATACAGAAGATTTTGTATATTCGAAGACTAAGCTGATTCCGATTCATGGCAATCTATTGGATCAGCTTTGCTTGATACATATTCTGCCGTCCTACCAAAGAAGGCGGCTAACTAAAGCGGCAAAAGCATTAGTCAAAGCATTTTATACTCTATAGGTAACCAAATGAAATTTAAAATCCTTATACTAATACTATGCAGTTCGCCACCTTCTTTGGTAGGACGGCAGTATTAAGCTTGTAATGGTACCCCACTGCTTGGCAAAGACATCTAAGTCGTCAAGCCGCCTTCGCCTTGGTCTACTACAGCGCCGGTAACCGTCCCGTGGGCACCCACTCACACTATCTGTGCCCTGCCTGCATTCGGCAATCGTGACCGGCCCAATCCCACTTTAACCTGGTGGCAGTAGTACTGGACACTGGTACCTAATTTAGCACCACTGGTGCTTTCGCTCGTTTCAGCATTTTTTTGCTTGAAAACCTGGAGAAATCGGTTTCGGACTCGTGGTCCCACAGCTATATTCAACGGAGCCCTGAGGCCTCCTGTTCCTGGGTGGTTTGCCCTTCGGGCATTTGACTAATCAGCCTACCTGGGTGAATTTTTGAGATGGACGTTTTTTCGTAATTTCGGTGGCGCATTTTTTTTTCATCGTTTGGTGATAATTTATATAATGACTAGAAAGATATTAAATTTCTAATCGAAATGCTGTGTGAGGCACCATTCTGAAGTTATTATTTTAGTTAAAAACTATTTTTTTTTTTTTGCGCCACCGAAAATTACAACGGTGCCACCGAAATTACATCGTAAATTTACTTTGAAATTAATGATGAATATACGTGCTTCGTACTTTAGAGGATCATTTTTAATTTTAGCTTTTCGTAACCTTTCGGCTAGCTTCTTTTTTTCCAGTCGCTCTTCTTTACTCTGTTTTGTTTTTGTCATTATTTCTCCTAAAAAAATATCAAAAAATGATTGATTAGTCCACTCAAGAATAGGGCAACTGGCAACGAGGCTCTCTGTCCTTAATTCATTCATTAGTAATAGTCTTCGCATTAACTTGGTTTTTATTTTAGTCAATTTAAATAAATCTGATTATAGACATCATTAAATTTTTAAATATCATTAATAAATAAATATTAGCATCGTTATATAAAATGTAATTTTAGCTACGCATTTATGCTAAATCTATGACTGTTTTTAACAAAATCCTATACAAAATTGACTTGACTTGTAATATCGGTGGGAATTTGTAATTTCGGTGGACAAAAACGCCACCGAAATTACGCCACAGAAATTACGGCATAACAGGTTTTCAAAGATATCGGTTGCACTATATACTTTATTAAAAGATGCATTACGGGTTTAATTTAGTCTATAAAGGTATTTTATAAATATCAAAAAAATAACTAAAACATACTTATTTAACGTACAGAAATTACGCGCCACTGAAATTACTTCACAGGGTACCAAAATACATCGCGAAAAAGACTAACCTCGCTAGCTCTAACGGCGCACAGATACATGTCCACTCCATTCGGTCGCGAAAGCACAACTAATGGTCTCTTTAAATAAAAACGTAAACATGGCGGTAAGTCGCTAGACGAACCAGTTATCAGCAGGTATTTGCGAGTCGTTTCGTGAGTGGTCGGCGCGGGACAAAGACAAAGCGGTCTGCCTACTTTTAGGTATTAATATTTTTGCATTATTGGATAATTATTAAGAAGCGTCATCTAATATTCTTTCTAATTATATATAATACCTAATTAAGATATTGCGTACACACAAAGTTACGCGAGCTTGTTTGGACAAAACTGGAAGTGTGACATGCCTCAGAGTGGTCATATTCGCGCTATTTTTAAAGTTCAATATTTTTTTTCAGAGATTTGGCTTACATTTGCGTGATGATTATGTATGGCCTCTTAATATGACAGTGTATACGATGAAAAACATTTTTTTTTATATTATTTTATTAATTATTTTCCGTATTACAGCCGTGTGACACCCAAAAATACCTGTTTGAAAATTCACCCACCTACTTTTGCGGGGTTCATGATTCGTGATAAACGACGAAAGCTTATAGCAGTGGGACAAAAGTAATGGGACCACTAGTTCTAACCTGAGAAATCTAGGTACGAATGAGGAGAAATGACAAAATGGCGGCGGTGGTGCGGCGCGGGCACAAATATTACAAAATGCGTCACTCACATGCCAAATATGTTTGCTATGATATGCATGTTACATACATACACATACACATACATAAACTCACGCCTTTATTCCCAGAGTGGGGTAGGCTGAGTTACAGAATTACCAACAACTCTAAAAAAATTGTTTATAATTCTGTAACCACATTTTGCACTTTTAGGCTAAGATGTTCTGTGTATTAGTGACAGGTTGCAAGCCCATCGCCTAACAGTACTATACGCCTTTATTCCCTTAGCCGTCTCTTACGACATCCACGGGAAGATGCATGCATGTTACTTACAACTTAATTTATACGAAACAAAGTTTCTTTTAATCTTGGACTTGTGACGGCTGTAGCCGGCGTGGCGTCAGTGGCAAGACTTTCAGATGTCGTCCACAGCCGTCTGTGGCGATCAAAAGGTTAAGGGCATCCGGAACCTCGTCCAACCGTCTGTAAGCGCATTGCCATGGCAAAAACCTAAGTGCTGCGCTTACGGCTGGACGAAATCTGGACTTTTGTATGAAAGCGACTATTTCTGTCTCTGCACGGTTAGGTTAGGTTAGGTTATTTGTTGTCCGCGACTTGTTGGTCGCTCGGATCTCCCTTTCAATCTTCTGTAACGATAGAGACGCAATGAGCGACAAGCGAGAAAATACAACTTGTGCTCCCACTGCTGGGCTATAGGCAATTGTCCCACCGCCAACGGTGAGCGGGAAGCGAGTACAGCCAGCGATCACCTAGTAATATACCTACGTGTCTCTTTTGTTGACACGGGATCTATATTTTTTGTCTCGACTAACTAGTGGAAAGAGTCCTCGCCGACAGTGTGATCAGCCAGCGATCAACTATATTAATATACGTCTCTTTTACTGACACGGGATCCATATCTTTTGTTCGTTTCTTGAGAGAGAAAATAGTCGATAGCCAATCGCTTTCTCGCCCGCAGTTTGACAAGTGCCATAGGTATCTCTGTAATTTCAGTCGGTTAGTCGAAGCGTGAAAACCGAAAATTTCGCGATTATAAAACAAGTACTCAGAAAGGTTTTTTTCAGAATCCGAAATTTGTGCTTTTGATGTTAATAAATGAAACCAGTTAAATTATGATAAACAAGAAAAAATGAAGGAGAGCAAGGGAGTTTACGTCACTAAGCGAACCATGAAGCAGGACTTTCAGCGCGCATGCGGCTATGAGAACAAGATGAGGGTGAAGCAACTCCTGGCCACCTGCGAGGTGAAGAGGTATGACTCTTCAAATAGTCTATTATTGTCTAGGCCTGGAAAGTATTGGTTGCCTGATGAATTGAGCCCTGGCAAGTTAGGTACTTATTCGAAGTTTACAGAACTTTTGGAACCTTTTTCCTGTTCCGGACCTCGGAAAAGGTTGCGAAACAGGTTGCAGGTTGTGAGAGGTTGGTTGCGGTATTGCTTTTCCCGACTTTGCATGAAAGTTTGGAAACTTTTGAATCATTTTGAATGTCAATTCATAATAATTCCAACGTCCAAATGACGACCAGAAATAGAAATATTACCAGCAATTAGAAGACCAGCGTTGGCTTCACAGCCAGCACATGCTGAGTTGGGACCGTTTCGCAACACTAGCACACGTGTGTTATTGTTGTAAATAAACGTTTTACTTACTTACTTTACTTACCATGTTAGGTAAGGCAGTTACTAAGCTAACGTTTTACCCACAGGTATGCCAGAGCAACCCAAGAGATCGGCTGCCAGGCGGATGCAAAGAAGGACCTGGGTTGCACATGCAGAATGGCTGGTACCAGGCACCTTAACGAGGTATCAGTCGAGGGCACGCAATGTACAACTTTGTAGGACTCGTACCAGAGAGTCTCTGAGTAAAAATCACTGACATGACGTAACATAATCCTTGTTGACTACGGACCTAAAAACAGTCCGGTGGGTTAGGCACTAATTTCAAAATACACCTTTATTCTATACGCTCTAATATCAAAAAGACCTTATCCCATAATGAACGAAACCCGAAACAATCTATTTCCAGAAAGCCCCAGTCTCAATATGCACTTTTCGCAATAGCACTTAATTTCAAATAACATGAATCTCATAAAACACTTACTTGCAAAATGCACCAATGCCAAAATACCCTAATTTTTAGTATTAAAACACACGAATCTCGTAATGAATGATTTCCAAAATACCCTGGTCCCAAAATACTCTAGTGCCTAAATACCTTATTCCCATAATACCCTAATCCCAAAATACACATTGCAGAGCCTAGGCCGGGGCAATATCGATATTAAACACTTGTCGATAAAATAATTAAGATAATGTCATGTATGGTACACATTCAAATATTCCCTGGTAGACGGCCAATGAAAAACAAGTGTATTTTGGGATTAGGGTATTATGGGAATAAGGTATTTAGGCACTAGAGTATTTTGGGACCAGGGTATTTTGGAAATCATTCATTACGAGATTCGTGTGTTTTAATACTAAAAATTAGGGTATTTTGGGATTGGTGCATTTTGCAAGTAAGTGTTTTATGAGATTCATGTTATTTGAAATTAAGTGCTATTGCGAAAAGTGCATATTGAGGCTGGGGCTTTCTGGAAATAGATTGTTTCGGGTTTCGTTCATTATGGGATAAGGTCTTTTTGATATTAGAGCGTATAGAATAAAGGTGTATTTTGAAATTAGTGCCTAACCCACCGGACTGCCTAAAAACCCGTTTCCCAAGTGATGATCTGTCATACATGCGGTAAATGATTTTATCAACCCCCGATGCAAAAAGAGGGGTGTAAGGCTCTCATCTCTTAAACGGGTGAACCGATTTTAAACTTTTTGTTTTTACTTGAATCTATTATCCAGTAGGTATACCGGACAACGAATGATTGTGGATGAATAGGCTTGGTCCGCCCTATTGATCTTACTTGTGGTGTCTCGCGGAGCATACGGTTTGTTATGCGGTTTTTAGCGTTCCGCAATCAAACTAGGAACCCCTATAGTTTCGTCATGTCCGGTCCGTCCGTCCGCAGCCTAGCTCAGACTCTTAGTGCTAGAAAGCTGTGGCATGAATAGGTACCTATACATATTAGTCACGGCAACAAAGTGGTTTTAAAATAAAAATAATACTGTACCTCCCCTACACATTCCAAATGTGATCGCACGTAAGCGTAAGCGTTATCTAGGTATATTGTTGTATTGTTATCTGCAGCGTTATTTCAACGCGGCCGAGCAGATATACGCGTGTCACGGCCTCCGCAGCTTCACGAACACTGGCGTTGGCAGCATCAGGGCTCTCCAGAGGAAGAAGGTCCGGAAGATATACCTGCCCGAGACGGTCGAGCGGGGGGTCGGCAGCAATGATTTGTCGTCGTCATTTTTTCGTAAGTCCCACTAATCTGAGTCTGTCGGACTGATTGGAATTAATAGTACATTGTGTATTAAGGGTGGTAAAGAAAGAATTACAAACGAGAGTCTGTTAGAAGCCCGAAGCCGAAGGCTGAGGGCTTTAATGACTCGAGCTTTGTATTTCCTTTACCACCCGTGTAATATACAATGTTTTTCATCACAATTGCGAGGAAATGAAATAAAATCAGAGAAAAGATCATATTTCTAACTTATTAGCGGCAGACTACATCATTGTCTGTGACTTACCACAGATAATGTCAAACGTGTTCGGAGTCCGATTCTAGTGACATATGAGATCAATAGTTTATTATGCGAGATTGTTAGGAAATAGTATTCAACTGACATTTCATCTCGAATGACACTTCATATCGAATGGCACAAGAATTGGGGTCCTGACGTATTGTGATAGTTTGAGTCCACGTATAATATTTTTCATCACACTTGCTCGTAAATAGTGTCCTAACAAGCTAGAAAAATCGATCGTAAATCCAAAATAATACCCGCGGGCCTATTTTTACCATTACGTAACTAAAGTGCGTAATAGCTTTTTTTTTAATATTATACGTGGACCCAAACTATCACAATACGTCAGGACCCCAATTCTTGTGCCATTCGATATGAAGTTTCATTCGAGATGAAATGTCAGTTGAATACTATTTCCTAACAATCTCGCATAATAAACTATTGATCTCATATGTCACTAGAATCGGACTCCGAACACGTTTGACATTATCTGTGGTAAGTCACAGACAATGATGTAGTCTGCCGCTAATAAGTTAAAAATATGATCTTTTGTCTGATTTTATTTCATTTCCTCGCAATTGTGATGAAAAACATTGTATGTTACACGGGTGGTAAAGGAAATACAAAGCTCGAGTCATTAAAGCCCTCAGCCTTCGGCTTCGGGCTTCTAACAGACTCTCGTTTGTAATTCTTTCTTTACCACCCTTAATACACAATGTACTATAAAAAAAAACTATTACGCACGATAGGGCGTAATGTTAAAAAAAGGCCCACGGGTATTATTTTGGATTTACGGTCGTTTTTCTAGCATGTTAGGACACTATTTACGAGCAAGTGTGATGAAAAATAGGTTATTTTACCCTACCACTCGCAAACGGCTGAATTATCCCCACTATCTCGATAGATGGCAGTCTACCACTGTGCGTTTTAAAATAAACTTTTTGCCGCGCACGACTGTGTTATGGAATCTGCGCTTACTGCGGCGGCATTTCTGAACCGCTTGAGCACTAGCACTTTGCGGGTGGTAGGACCTTGTGCAGGGTCCGTCCGGATCGCTACCACCATCTTATCCATTAACCTACCGCCAAACAGCAGTGTTCGCACTGTTGTGTTCCGGTTTGGGGATAAGACAGCCGGTGAAATTACTAGCATAGAGGCATTCCATCTTAGTCCTTAGGGTTGGCAACGCATTTGCAGTCTTAGGATTGCATTGCAGTCTTGTGAATGCGAATGTCTATGGGTCAGTTTCCACTTACCATTAGGTGGCCTGTGTGCTCGTATGTCTGCTCTATGCCATAAAAAAAAAAAAAATAGCTGCTGTTTTCTCAAAGGCCGGCATCGCAGTTACAATAACTCTCCTGCGGGGCTCAAATGTGGATAAAGCATCCGTCACTCATACTAACGGATCAGAAGGTAACGGATGCCTTATCTACACTTTGTCACGGGATCAACGCAGCCGTATTGGGACTCCTGGAGTTGCAGGTGTCCATGGGCGTCGGTGATGAACATACGTCGTTATCGCGGGGGCGAAAATGATTTGACGGTACTGAAAGGTTATGACTAGGGTTAGGATTTTGGTGGCATTTTTGGTTATAGAATCCATGGAGTCGCTATTTCCTAATTATTTTAAAATATGACACTTTGATTTTGACCCTCAGTGTGGTCATATTTCAAAATGAACTAAATACAATTTTAGTTCGGTTATTCCATACCTACTAATATTTGCTTGTTTGTAACGCTTTCGCTACAGATATAACCTCCATACCAAAATTCATTTAAATTGTTTTGGCATTTATTTATTAATTTAATGGCTTAATGACTTTGGAAGTAAAATACTGAAGGTCAAAATCAAAGTGGTATGTATTGTAATTAATAGGAAATAGCGACTCCATGGATTCTATAACCACAAATGCCACCAAAAGTCCTAACTCTAGTTATGACAAATAGGCAATAACAGAAGTGACACTCGTATCAATTTTCTTACCCCCGTACTTAACTTGAATAGTAGTACATATTTAAACGAAATAGCCACGGAATCTTAACGTTAACCTATTCAGTCACTTTTCCTGCTACTTTAGACATTTGTCATTCTTGATTGATTTAGTATGTACAAAAAACATAGGTAAGTACACAAACCTATCTAAATTAATTTTGAGTGCAAATGGAAAACATATATTTTAAAAATTCAAACTAGTTTTGGAGAAAAACACTTGATTTGACATAATATTTTTGTTTATTCAAGTTGACATGTTGACTTATAGGTAAGCGTTTGATTGACCTTTTCCAGTGAAAATTTAGTGCTAGATATGAAGAACTTCTTGGAGGCTTATAATATATAGGCAGAATATTCCGTTTATACTTGAACAGATATTCTGTTATATGTGTTCTTTGATCCATTTGTTTTTACCCCCGCGATAACGACATATGGTGATGAAGTGACCTAATAGCTCGCTTGCCCCCTCTAGCATAAGAATCCCACAGAGACGAGAAGAGTGCGAGAGTTGAGTGGAGATGTCGGTAGGGGGCGCCCTAGACGCACATACAGTGATCAGATTCGCGTACTGAATACCTAAGGGCCAAATCAAGAGCACCCGAAACCGACGTACGTGCATAAGGTTGAGGGATGTAGAGGAAGCGAAAGTTGTGTGTTCACACCGGTGCACCCGGCGTTTCAAAGTCGGGGTATATTTCGTGTAGCCAAAATGTAACTACCTACATCTTCTTTCAATCCACATCGTTCTCGGATCTCACTATTTCTATCTCTATTCGAATCGAAATCTACTATTTGCAAATAACCAGCAAGCAGGGACTACTCTAAAGGGGTGGAGTTTAAAAAAAAATTATGACTGATCTTAATAAAGGGTGTCCCAGAAGTAAAGAGACAATTTTCATAGAAAAAATTGGTCGAAGAGAAAACATCGAAAAACGTTTAAACCAACTGTCATGTCGAGAGTCGATGTTAAATCTTTCAAATAAGCCGGGAGTCGAGTACTTCTCTGCTTGTTTTCAATAATAAAGAGAGTGGAACAAGAACTAATTGAGAAAAGAGTTTTTCAGTACTATCAATGTCACGGGAAAACGCACACGATACATCATTTTATTGAAGAGGAAGCTAGAAAAACAAGTAGGTACCTAATAACAGAAATATAAATATGTTTTATGTAAAGAAAACCGACATTTTCAATATTATTACTGGATGATAGCGTACAGTTTCGACTGTTCAAAACATAAATATGGTAAAAAACATGTTTGAGCAAGTTCCATTGACATCTGTTAGAGTTACAGCAATAAGATTTAAGATATCAAGATCTGTTGTGGCCAGGATGAGGGTTAATGATTCAGCCTTTAAATTATTTGTTAAATAATCGGAGTAAAAGTATACAAAAGAGCAGGGAGGAGCACGCTTAAACAGATTGTCATAAAATTTACAAAAAAACATTGAAAGTTCTCATTCTTAATAATGGCTTCGGCTGATAATGTACAACACGCAAAATGCTAACTACACGCATAATGTGCAAACAGTCAAAATGTGCATACTCAAAATCAACATCATGACAAATGTGCAGTACGCGAAATGTAAAGTACGCAAAATGTACATACAATTAAATGTACATATGATAATTGTACAATACGCAAAATGAACTCCACGCGATAGTGGCAAAATGTGCAAAGTTAGAATGAGCAATAGGTACGCAAAATTTACTATACGAAAAAATAACAACACGCAAAATGAACAATACGCAAAATAAGGAAAGAGTTCTTATAACAGGTGTATAACAAAGGCATTTTCGAAAAAAATAAGAATCTTTGCAGTATCTATTATTGAATTAAAATAAAATAACATAACTTAACCTACCTAGCTAGCTCTTGATTGACCGATTTTGATGAAACTTAGCTAAGAACACTTCCAATCAAACCAGCTAGGCATTCAAAAGAAAACAAACCGCATCTCAATTGGTCTATCCGTTTAGGAGCTACGATCCACACATAGATACACATGTCAAACTTACAATACCCTCTTTTTGCGTAGGGGTTTTGGTAAACCACCCTGTGCCTACTGAGCATTATTATCCATTTTGCTTCTTGTACATTTTACGTTTTGTACATTTTCTTTATGTACGTTTGGCGATTAAGCATTTTGCTTTTGTAACATTTTGCGAATTATGCATTTTGCATTGAACAATTCGCGAAATACGTATTTTTATTTTTACACATTTTGCTTTATGTGCTTTCAGCGTAAGTACATTCTGCGTACTGTACATTTCGCGTACTGTACATTTGTCATGATGTTGATTTTGCGTATGTACATTTTGACTGTTTGCACATTATGCGTGCAGTTAGCATTTTGCGTGTTGTACAATATCAGCCGAAGCCTTAATAATGAGACCTGCCTTCTGTTGTACATGTTGTATTCCTGTCAAGGGATATTTTATTGCTTTAAGTTGAGGTAGATTGATATGATCATTCATTATGTTAAAAAGCAAGTGGACAAACCCAAATCTTTCACTGCATTTAACTGTCGGTGTACTAGATTGGCTAAAACTGTAGCTTTGAGATCTAGAACAGCTGTGATGAGACAGACGGCAAATAACCTTCAAAATAATGGTAACAAAGTTGAAGTATGCACCAATTCGATATAGTTATTTGACCTTAACAATACAAGATTTATTACGAACCAATAAACCTTGATTTTATTGCATTCCTTATATTAAATATTTTTAACCTAATTTCTCTTTACTTCTGGGACACCCCAGTACTTTCTTTTTATTACTTATTAGAAACGTTTTACATTGATCATAGTGCCTCGCACCGTGGGCGAGGGGCGTCTGTAGAAATTATATAAAACAAAGCAGCCGGTGTTCCATCGAACAGATAAAAAAAAAAAGAGGTAATTATAAAGGTAAAGTGCAATAAGGTCTTTTTACATGTTACGACCTTATTTCATTACAGTACCCAGTGCGGAACCGTGGATTTTGTATGCCAGTAGTTTTGTGTATGAAGAGCGAAACAAGAGCAGGGAACCCGCCTTAAACTTCTGATTATCAATGAACCGCCCTGTGCCAATTTATGGGAATGCCCTTGGGCCTGATGGAAATCGGTCTCCGTCGCCAACAGACGTCAGCAATATCAGCATGACATGACAAACCGTATTGACGGGGGCTAAAATGTACCAGTGCTAGTGATTTATTAAATGTCGACTAAATTTATCGACGTCGATAAAAAGCATTTTTTAATCATCATTATCATAATTTATGGCCAAGTTTGAATACCTTTTAATCGTGTGCAAAGCTCTTTTATTTACATTTATCGCAACTATAAACAACCGCTATCTGATATTGACTCTGGACTCGAGTCACTTTTGTCAACCAGTACAACCATATTCTTTAGCATTCCGAGGAATCGAGAAGGTTTTTGTCTTTTTAAGTCGGTTAGATATGCCAAGAAAATAGATCGTTTATCTTCATGAAAAGCTGATCATTCAGATATAGAAAATATAGGTACGACTTACTTTTGCAAAAAATGTAAGATCCATATGTCACGAATAAAGTTGTCGATAAACTTAGTCGATATTTGATGAATCACTAGCACTGGTACATTTTTGCCCCCGTCAATCCGGTGTGTGGACATGACATAGGTACACCCCCTCTTGTTTGTTTTCCAGGTAAAACTAAATGTACATGCGGGAGCAACTATGGCGCTAAGAAAACATCGTCTAAATGCGTCGGCGGTGCTCCCGATCTTTGTTCTCCAGTTGTTAATGTAAAATTGTCACCGATTGTCAAATGTAATTGTGTTACAACCGGTTCAGAAATGACACAGTCAAGTGAAGAAAAAAATGTTGAAATATCAACACAGGGCACGTACACTGAAGATAAGAAATACATAGCAACAACAACACAAGTTCAAATGACACCTACTGTGGCAGACGCTCCAGTTGACCCTATCAGCATTCCAAAC
Source organism: Acleris laterana (assembly GCA_963966035.1). NCBI lineage: Eukaryota > Metazoa > Arthropoda > Insecta > Lepidoptera > Tortricidae > Acleris > Acleris laterana. The sequence goes on along the minus strand of OZ014465.1, from coordinate 6,387,578 downwards.
GCAGCTAAAGAGATAAAAGAGATGCCGAAAGAGGCGTCGAAATTGCGGCAGAGAAATAAAATTCTCGCGGCCAAGGCGAAAGCGAGGGAAGAGGAAAAGTTTTCTTCAGACTCTTTGGTTCAACATATTCATGATTTAGAATGCCCTAGTAAAATGAGCAGACCGTCGGACGACCCAGTGATGGAAAACAAAATAGAAAGGGAATACAGACAGATATTTGTAACGAAATCTAAATCTAACCAAGATCAACCTTCACAGGATAACAGAAGCACCTCATTGTTAAGAAGGCGATTTGAAGCACTACGGCGGGGACGTAAGAAAGAAGAACCTAGAAATACAGTCGAATTGGTCAGTTCCAGCCCTACTAGTTTAGCTAGTCATAAAGATGTTTCCATAGCCTCTGATCCACCATCCTTAGAAGCACGGTCTTATTCAAGACCCAGTGCCCCATACAAGACGGCCGCTTCCCCAACTTATGACAGGACATCCTATAGAAGATCAGTAACGGGTAAAAAAGACAGAGATAGTGTTCCTTCAATGGAGGATGACAATGATCTCACCCAAGGAGTTTCAGGTATGTTTAGATTATGGGGTAAGAAATTTAACTTAGATGACCAGAAAAAGACTGTTAAAACCGACGATAATTCAAAGATGGGAGAAAGTATGGACGAAATTACAGCTGATACGGAATTACCTCCGACAGACAGTAAGGAAGTGGAGAAAAAGACAGGCGGCAGAAAGTTTTCGTTCTTTAATAAAAAGAGTAAGGATAAAACTAAATCTTCATATAAAAGTAAAAAAGGAGTGACGACAAATCGATGCGAAGTTAAGAACGGGTTAGTGCTTAAAATAGCAGGTAATTCCAATCCACAAGGTAGTGGAGTCGCGGAAACAAAAAAACAGCCAGATGCCATTAGCACTGAGAAATACGATGAAACATTGCGTAAAGCGTGGCTGAAGAAATTCTTAACTAGTACTATTGACTCGAGAGACAGTGTTAAAATAAGGTGGAATAATGCCACTTATACTACAAGCAGCAGTACGGTGTTTGAACTTATGGACAATGTTTACAAACACACAGGTATAGTAATAAAATCTAAAAGCGACATAACGACACACAAACCCAAAAAATCTAATAATAAAAGAGTGAATTTTATACACCAAAATATAGAAGCTTGGATGATGCCTAAAACAATCCCAGACAGGCCAATGGTAATTCCGATAAAAATGAAAAGTACGCCTGATAAGGGTGACACGAAAAGCATAGAAGTAAGTGTACCTGACCAAAAGTGGTCAATAGATACAGCCAAGACGTTCTCACACAAAATAGAGTTAGTGCTCCATTCAAATAATGTTGTTCAACTTACCAATAAAGTTAGCTCAGACTTTCTAAGAATTGATATACCGAAAGGTTTTTTTTCTGATTCTACAACGGGAGACGAACAGGATCACCAGTGCCGAACTAGTGATGAAGAAGTGTACAAAATAGTTGAATATGAAACTTTAAGGTCGAATTCCGACTTTAGAAAAAAAGGTAATTTTGATATAGGTGATCACGCTTCTAATGAAATAACTGTTACAGTTAAAGTCAAGGACAGCCAAAATATTGAATCAAAGGTTCTTGAAACTGTTATTAAGAGACCGTCAACGCAAAGAGATGTAGTAACTCAAGGGAGCGATGTTTATTTTCCGAAAAGGTGTGACGTAATCGGCGTAGGGATCATCACACAGAGGGATGTGCGGGAGATGAAGCCCATGTGAGTATGTGAATAGGAGAAAAAATTATAATAGATCTGCTTTAGGTCTTATTGCACCTTGCCCTGTTCGCATTTTTGCATAGCAACATAGGCTTATTCAACAATTTCCCCGCGACTTTTTGTTTGCTATGATGGTAACAGTTCCTTGTTCTGTACATATTGTGAATTGTGTGCGAGTGTCCTTATTATTTCAGATCAAATATACAAGACGACCTCTCGGAAGACGAGTCCGACCCTACCACCTATAGCCCCAAGAAAAACTGCAAATTGGCCGAAAGTTACCTTCAAGACTACTACCGACATCTGATGCCACAAGGCATAGACCTGTTCTCTTGGTGTATCGACGATTCCAATGTCAGAATTTGTTGTTCTGAAAAAAACTCCGCCATAACATTGAACCATGGTGATGGCTCCAAGTCCTGTCCGAACATTTACGATGAGCTCAATGCAGTCGCAACCGAAACTGCAATCGAAGTAGCAACCGAAGCCGTAACTGAAGCCGCAACCGAAGTCTCTAGCGATATGACCGTGAGCAGCCACGGCGGCACCAACTTTGATGAAGAAATAAACAATAAGAGTAAAATATTCTTCAGCAGATTTTGTAAAGAAAAACGACAGAAACAACAACGCGCTGCAGATAAAGATACATGTGAGCAGAAGGGTAAACCCACGTTTAAGCCAGATGAACACAAACGGGTGTTGCCTAAAGATTCCGTGGAAGTGTTTAGGAAACGAAAGATATACGCCGTTAGTCAGAAAAAGTTGAAATGGGGAAGTAGTTTGAACTCCCAAGGTGGTTCTTTGCCGAGTTTACATAATAAAAAACCGTGTTGCAAGTCAGTTTCTAAAAAACAAAATTCGAACTCAAAGCACGTGATTGTTAAACAACCTTGTACTAGCCCCCCTAAGGAGACGGCTCCTTGCTCGGAAAATTCTTGTCCTAGCAAACATAGCCAGACCAGTGAACCGCCTTGCCCACCCAGCGAACAGCCTTGCCCACCCAGCGAACAGCCTTGCCCACCCAGCGAACACCCTTACCCACCCACGGAACCGCTTTCCCCAACCAGCGTATTATCACCTTGCCCACCCGGCGAACCACCTTGCCCACCCAGCGAACCGCCTTGCCCACCCAGCGAACCGTTTTGTCCACCCAGCCAACCGCCTTGCTCACCCAGGAAACCGCCTTGCACACCCAGCGAACCGCCTTGCCCACCCAGCGACCCGCTTTGCCCACCCAGCGAACCGTCTTGCCCACCCAGCGACCCGCTTTGCCCACCCAGCGAACCGTCTTGCCCACCCAGCGATCCGCTATGCCCGCACCGGAAACCGCCTTGCCCATCTAACGAACCTTCTCACCAACTCAGCATACTGTCTAACTCATCCAGTAAACCACCTCCCCAGGGCAATTGTCCACACAGCAAACCGCCTAGTCCACCCAGCAAACAGCCTTACCAGGGCGATTTTTCACCCGGCAAACCGCCTAGTCCACCCAGCAAACCCTATAGTCTACCCAACAAACCATCTTGCTTGGCGTGCATACAGCCGTTTCCACCCAGCGATCCATCTTGCTTAGCCAATTTACAGCCTTGTCAACTCACAAAACCCCTTTACCCCTCCCTCGACCGCCCCATACCCATCTGTTCCCTCAACAAACACCCTTCCAATGTCCTACCACCAGCCCTTAAATGCTCTCATGATTCCAAGGATAAACCAGATTGTGATTATGGTTTAAACAGCCCACCTTCAAATCACACCTGTAGGATTAACAAAATCACAATAAAAACAAATGCGTTCGAAATCGATGAAAAAAGCAAGTTAAAATGCAAACCGGCGTTCCCTCTCCTTCCTTGTACATCACCGCCGTCGCTTTGCGCTACCGTAACACCGGTGTCGCCCTCCGAGGTTGACACTCCTATTTCTTCCAACAACCCTAGTAAATACAATCTTGTTATTAGACGGTGTCTTACTCCCCCACCGCCTAACGTTGATCCTAAAATGAGATCCATATCTCTAGTGACTTCTTTATTAAACTGCGAACAAGATATATGTTTTCCGTGCGTAACAAACAAAAAACGGTTAAACACTATGGTCGGCTGTAACGAATGCCCAAAAAATGAACCATTACCAACTCAGAAACATTCAGAAAATAATAATACTGGTTCGCATAATTGCAAGTGTTGCATGACTCCACCGTGCACTGACGAAACCGACGGCGACGACGATAGTACGTCATCGGAAAATGAGGACTCGCCGGAGACGGCGCCGACGCGTAAAGTTGTCTCGCCAACTCAATCCACATGTCAGTGCTGCCCTATTCTCTTTCCAGAGGAGCTCTGTGAGGAGGAATCGCCACCACCCAGGGCTCTACCCTCATACCAATCTTATGCTAACAGCAGCTATCCTCGCGCGAACCAACCAAAACCTTGTCCTGTCCCCAAAATCTCGTTGCCAATTGCAAACCGGCCCTCTTATCCCTCTTCCCGTTTACCTGAAGGCTCATTTCCGAATCACTTTATTTCTCCCCCTTCATTCCCACTTATCCGTCAATTTGCAGCAAACCGACTTACTTCTCAGCCCTCTTTAACACCATATCATCTATCTGCGAACCGAGTAGCTCCTCGCTCAGTTGCGAAACAATGTAGTTCTCCATGTTCATTACCAGCTAATCAACTTGTTGCTAGCCCCTCATTACCACCTTACCACACCTGTGCAAACCATCCCATTCCTCCATCAACATCTTTACTTACCCGCTCATTTCAAAAGCAACCTGTACCTCCCTCTTTAGTACCACCTAACCGCCAGTTCACAGCAAATCAAATTGCTTCTTGCCCCTCACCACCACCACCTGACTACCCATATACAAACGGATCCGGTTCTCCGCCCTCTAGTTTAACTAACCACCTGAATTTTTTACCACCTAAATGCCAATTTGCAGTGAATCAACTTGCTTCTCGCCGCTCGTTACCATCTCCAGACCGAAAAGCTTCTCCTCCCTCTTCTTTTCTGAAGCAACAAAGTACCCTGCCCTCATCACCGCCTAACCTCCCATGTACGGATTGTTCCCCTTGTCCCACGCATGACGGAAGCATGTCATATATAAGTCCAATAGGGAAATGTGGTTTTCCCACCTGTACTCCACCTGAGAAACAGTCCGTTTCTTTATCTTCCTGCCCACCTAATAATCCGATACCTAACAAACCATTAAGAGAATGTTGTTCATCTGAAGTAGAAAATTCGAACCATACCGATACAGCTGCTGCCGGTCCACGCTTGAATCACTCTAGTTCTCCTTATATAGGCATATCTAAATGCTGTTCTCAATGTGCAGTTACAGATACTAATAGGTCGACTCCCGCGTACATGTCTACCTCATCAAAACATGACGGTCCAGTTTACTCAACGACACCGCCATTACCAAGCCCAAAAGCTAGTCAGAACCTAAAATCCAAGTTTACGGGGATATTTTTAAGAAAATTACCATCGCTCAAGAAAACAAATGCACGATCTGGCTGCGACGACGGTAATCATTATAACATAAAAGTGAACGAGCACTGCAGAGACAGCTACAGCGGGATCAGGGAGATGAAGCTCCAAGATGAGGATGGTTTGACATTATGTGAGAGAACGGAATATAAAAGAAAAAGAAGTCGAAGTATCCACAGGCCCTCAGTAGCAGGAGAAGTGTACGAAACGGCAAATGTGTGCCACAGAGTATCGACGAATACATCAGACCTTAAAGTAAATTCAAACTGCAAACAGTGTATTCTACCCGATGATAGTAGCCCGAGCTTGGCCAATCTAGTGGAAATTCAGTTCAAAATGAAAGTGACACAGGGTGACAAGATAACAGAAATTAATATTGGCAATGGCGGCCAGTCTGAAAAAGATAACGTCACGAAACTGAAACCACAATCCTCTAAAGATGTGTATGTGGTTAATAAGACATCAGAACCAGTCACAGTTAGTAATAGTCCAGGGAACGATATCGACATACGCATAATAATCAAAAACTTCAAAAGCAAAAACAAGATGGTGACCCACAGTAAAATTAAAAAAGAGAGTGTCATAGATGAATTTACTAGGAAGATATCAGAGAAATTTCACACTGTTTCAACGGGGTACAGCGACATCGTGCATTCCGATGCCGATCCAATCGGTGAACCAAGTAACGCTTACTCAGTTCACAGAGCTACTTGGGACTTGACTTGTGAATCTGATGACAAGGAAAAAGCAGACAAAATGAGCCGCGAGCTAAGCGAGTACACTGACAAAGAAACTATTAACATAAATACGAATACTTCACACAGTGCAGTAACTTTAACGGAGTCTGTCATAAAAGATGATGAAATTCCCGAGAAACCCGTAGTTCAAGAGAAATCGTGTAACAGTGTAAATCTTAGCGTTATTAAAAGCGATATAAGTAAACATGAAGAAGGAGAGCCAAACGCTGTTACTGATGACACTGACCAAAGTACTGTGGAGATAGGCATCGTTTCGAGTTCGGATACTACGAGACGAGAAAAAACCCCTAAAGCGGAGAGAAAGAAAATGCTTAAGATGGTAATTGAGAAAGCGGGTAAAATAAAACACAAAAATAAACACAAAGTGTCAAAAATAACAAGAATGCTGAAAACTATATTCACGTCCGACAGCAGTGATCACGTGGATATGACCGTCATCAAAAATGGTTTGGCTAAAGATATTACATACGCTTCGCTGCCTCCTAACGTTTTAAGAGATACCGATAGCATGAACAATTTCTTTAAAATAAGTATGATGTCTGATAATGAAGACAAGTGTGATAGGTTGAATACTTCTAGAGATACTGTTACGAGTTACGTCGATGAGCCGCCGCCGGCGATTGAAACTTGCGGAGGGGCAGGGGGGGCTTGTTTATGCAACGAAGTAGCAGCAAAACTTGGTATATGCAGCGGCGGATGCTGTTGTCAAAGTAGGAAACCACAGAAAGCAGATATGGAAACCAATTGTGATATGAGAACAGATGAAGACATGTTCCTTCTCAACTATGGTACGTCAAGCTTTATAGATCAGGAAACACAACGATCCAGACTTTTCTGCAGCAAAGCGAATAGCGTTAACGTTACTTTTTTCAAAAGCGTATTGTCAAACGAACTTGACATCTTTAATGTGAGCGAGGTCAAAAAGTTTTCATCAAACAATCTAGAAAAGAGTTCGCAAGAGGAAACGAGAATGGCTAAAAGGGCATCTACACCTGAAGCACTTGACAACGTGTTAAACTTATCCGATGAAGATAAGATAATTATCGCTAATATGGAACCTACTAAATATAAAATCGAAACGGTGTATACTGAAGTAACGCACCGGAAGGAGCCAAAAGAAAAAGACAAATTGGACAATGTAGTTCCCGCTGACATATTACAGTCATATGAAACAAAGAAAGCAGTTTTAGAAATGTATACTGAGAGGACGGTGTCTAGAGGAGGAGAGCGTTTAGTGGCAAAGCTTCCTAAGTTCTCGTTGGAAAATGAGAGTGACATTATAAAATATGATAAAATTTGCACGAGGAGCCTTATTTTTTCGTTGAAAAGATAGTTGGAGTTTGTAAGTTGTGTTTTTTTTTTGGTTTTTGGCAAATTTATCTCTGAAAATCTTATTTATGAAGTGAATTTGTTTTATTTGCATTTATCTAGTTTTATGGCTTATTCCATTATGCTCCCACTCTCATGACCTGTGGAATTTATGGGATTCGAACACTCCGGTTTTATTCCATTTTGATCCTAGATACATATGAAAAAAAAAGTACGCTCCTTACTTGATTGATTAGACAATAAGTGGCCAATAATCAGTATTTTGAAAAGAATTGTGTACCGTCAACTGCTGCAACTTTGCCAACTAGCTACAACATTACCCGTTTTGTAAAAATTTGATTTTCTACCAAAGCGTTATCTATTTTTTACTACTATTAATGGGAGAAATACCATCATTTACCTGGCAACCCATTTCAAAGAAGAAACATCTGGCAACACTGATAGTTTTGAACTCAGTCGCTGTCAAAGCTTGTAAAACGGACATCTGTTTTTTCGGTGTCTCCAAAACTTTTGTTATTACTCAGAAAACACATAAGATAGCTACTTGGTGAGTGTTCATGTGGTAAGTAATAATGGTCTTTTTGTTACTTCACGGACTTTTACTTGTAAATTGTAATGATTTACAGCTAATAAGAGGATAGGCAATGTTGCAAAGTGTTTCTTAGAACATACATGCTACAAGTTTGCCTAGGGCTAGGGTTGTCACTATTTACTCGATTACGAACAAAAAAGATTGATGACGCGTGCTGATCTTAATATGTGGATATTTGTGTGTTGAATATTTGTTTTTATTAGTCATACCTACGTAATTCTCAAATTATGTTATATTTTAGTTATTTTGCTATAAATAAACTGATGTACATTATGTGTCAACAAATGCAGTTTTGTGTAAGATCTGTTCATTCTTACTTGTCTTATATAGTAAACAACTTTCTAACCTTTCTTTTTTGAGGATTACCATAGGTTGGTAGGCATTTCAATTTGCAATTGCAATTGATAGACATTTTTTTTTATAATACTTCATTTCATTAATACATATAATTTCATTTACATTAAAATTTAAAAAAAATACATACCTATTGTTTTTTTTTCATCATTCGACTCTTATTCGTTCGTAAATTTAAATGCCAGTACAGTACCTAGGTAGGTACTCTGAACTATTATGTTTTTCCGTTTGGCACAACCCTAACTATGCTTAAAAATTTGTATGGAGAAAAACGAGAATTCTATTGGACACGCTACAACATTGCCTACCAGATAGAAAAAATATATATTATGGTAGTTTGGTGATTTCCAATGACATCCCGGCATAGATAGAACAGTAATTAATTTAAGAATTGGTCCCTTTTTTAGATACTGCATTTAATATCTCAGATAATCCGCCAGGCAAAGTTGACGTTTTTGGCTACAACTTTACCTGCAACTTTGACAGTTTCTACAAGCCAATTTATAATGATTTGAAGCATTTCGTACTGAAATTCATATGTCTTATGATCTAAAATAACTTAGCAATGCAAAAAAGAGCACAGATAATGTACAATTTTAGAGTTATTTAAAAAAAACATGAATTTCCGTGCAATGTTGCAGCAGTTGACGGTACTTATTGCATTCCACATGTTCACATCACATTACTTTCGGGTGTGTGGGATTATAATGGAATAATGAGTGTTCACTGCTCCCAGTTTTTTTATGCAAACGAACAAGCGAGTCTTCGATGTAAAGTGGTCACCGTCGACCATAACATCTGAATCACCAGCGTATCTTTCTCAATACTGTTTTTGACATTTTATCGTATTGTTTTAACCAATGAGTTGCCATAACGTCTATAATATTATAGTATGCCACCAGCAATAAGATTTTACTGAGTAGAATAAGCCCAGATTCCATATTGTTTTAGTCGCTCTTGATTTCATATCGTACTGCTTAAAATCTGGCATAGAGACAACGTTATACCTACTCACGATAAATATGAAAGTTTAGAGTAAGGCTGCGGCTCCACTGAAGCGGAGACGAGCGGATCTGTGCCAATATTAACCCTTTGAACGCCAAGAACCAATGAAGTGGTCGTTTATTGTCGTGCCTACGACGCCATATCGACCCATATAGTGGTCACAGATACAGAGCAAATTAGACCCGAGTATTTGTGACGTAAGGTTGACATTAGCTGTGGTTTGCAGCTGTCATTGGCGTGTGAGGACGACGTTTGTATCAAGTCACAGGCGTTCAAAGGGTTAAGGCTGGTTTTAGTGTCACGCGGACCGTCAGTACGGATCAATCGATCTGTAGTAAGCTTAGGGAACGTTTTAGAGTAATGCGGACGGTCCGCGCGGACGACCGTCATTATCTGTGATCGGTCTGTGCGGAGCGATCCGCACTGACGGTCCGCGTGACGCTAAAAGCAGCCTAACCAATAGAAGGCGCATGCGGTCACGTCGAGCGCGCCTTGCGCACGTTAGTTCAGATTCTATTGGTTAATATTGGCACAGCTCCGCCCCATTCTCATCTCCGCCTCAGTGAGACGGGGGATATCCCAGAAGTTCCATATTTTCTAGTTCCATATGGATCTATCGGGATATTCATTTTGAAGGAAATGTCCCAGAAGTACCATATGGAACTACTGGTACATATTCATATTAAATGTCTACCTCTGCTAAGTATGACCTTTGTATATATATATATTTATTTTATATAATTGGCCACTTCTTCACATTGATTACCTACATACTTCAATTAACATTGTCAAGTATATGACACTTCAGGTTTTACATTGTTTCTTATACAAGTGATCGTGTCCCTCGGTAAAAAATGTGTTTTACAATAGTAAAACGCGGCCGAAGTAAGCACGACGTGTTACGACATTTCGGGTATTACAACATTGTTATCACTCAAATTTAAGTAAAACAAAAACCCATAATATGTGCAGTGTCAGCGATTTCGATGATTTAGCAACACTGATAACGGGGTATGCTCCGAAGATACTAAACTGATTTAAAACTATATGTAGTTCCATATGGAACTATTGGGATCATTGACACATTTGACATATACATATGTACCGATTGTTCCATATGGAACTAGAATTATGGAACTTCTGGGATATCCTCGTGAGACGCAGAATAAAACCCGGGTCTCTAATTCTAGGCGGTAAAAACTATATTGTCTTTGATGTGCAGTAAATAAATTACTATCAATACGTTAACAATACGATAACAGCTTGGGGTCGTGCTCTTTCTAAATTCTATATAGGAGCACGAAGGCCATGTACTAATTCTCCTACTGTAATGAGAACATAATTAAATTCCTCGGTATCATACTCTAATTCAAGATGTGCAGACTCGTCGTCACACCAGGTTGTCACACTGCTATTCGACGGAGGACCTATTTCTGGGCGATTTGCCCACTTACTTCCCGTGGTCCTACTAATTTGTCCTACTAGTCAAAAAGTGAACCTAGATTTGATCACTAAATACTAATTGTGGTTGTCAAAGTAGGTAGGTTAGGTTCGTTAGGTATCTTCAGATGCCCGAAGGGCAAAACCACTTAGAAGCAGGAGTTAGGGCCTTGGGCAGCGGATGACTCGTGGTCACACCAGTTTGTCACCCCAGTGCTATTCGCTTTAGTCGGTTATTCGTCAGAAATAATTTTTATTCCGCAAAAGTAGGTAGGTTAGGTTCGTTAGGTATCTTAAGATGCCCGAAGGGCAAATCGCTCAGAAATAGGAGCCCTGCCATAGGCAGGGCTCCGTCGAAGGGCACTGGGGTGACAAACTGGGGTGACCACGAGTCTGCACCCCCTTGGGCAGGGCTCCGTCGAAAGTCAGTAGGACAAAAATAGTAGGACCACGAGATACCCAACGAACCTAACCTACCTCCTTATGCGGAATAAAAATCTGTCGAATTTCAGATGAAAGGGACATTGGTATGATCACGAGTCAGCAGTAACGGGGCAGGCATCATGTACTGTGAAATAAAAGACAGGATAAAATCATTGTTTTAATCTCTCGCCATAAGGATTATATAAAAATAAAAAACACGTTAACACTATTACCTTATCCACGGAAACGACACGTACCTACGCTATGTTAAGGTAGATGCACCCGTTTATTTTTCAGAACGCTTTAAAAAGGTTCCTGTTTTCTTTGGGGTGTAATCGTTTACTGTGCCTTTCATTTGCATACAAAAGTGCAAAGAAGAGAACGGCATCTAACTCGTTTCCGTGGCGTGGTGTAACTCGCACCTATTTCACGACGAAATAAATAAATGAACACAAATTGATCAATCAATTTACAATATAAAAAGGGTGCAGACTCGTGGTCACCCCAGTTTGTCACCCCAGTGCCTTTCGACGGAGCCCTGCCTATGCTCCTATTTCTGAGCGATTTGCCCTTCGGGCATCTTAAGATACCTAACGAACCTAACCTACCTACTTTTGCGGAATAAAAATTATTTCTGACGAATAACCGACTAAAGCGAATAGCACTGGGGTGACAAACTGGTGTGACCACGAGTCATCCGCTTATAAAAAATATAAAATTAAGATAAAGCGTGCACAGCAAACCTTAAACTTATGGACGGTATTGGTACGGTGTCATTCCGCAGCCGAACGCAGATGGCAACGGCAGGCGAGCGCCGCCTGCTCCTGCCGTCTGCGGTTGTGATTCCGTACCCGACCGCACGCAGCAGACGGCAGCATGCACGAGTCTACGACACTAAAGCCGGTTTTATAAGACTACCGGATGATATAATAAATAATTAGTCACGTCATTAATGTGAGAACACCAAATGGCAATGCTTGCTGCATTAAAAACCTGGCAAAGCTATTTTTTTTTAGTTTAGTGTCTAGTATGATGATAAGACTCCCAAGTACCGTCTATTTTTCGGAACAGGAGAGGGATAGGACTGTACGACAATGCAGCGCTACAAGCCCTCTGATTGGCCTAATCAGAGGCAGCATGATAAGCGACGACTCGTACTTAAGTATAGTATGATCGATCTCCTCAAAAAACCAAGGCTCATCTGAAAGATCATCAATTCCTGTGTTAGAAAAACCACTGCTGCATTTATACATCGGACTTAAATAACAAATACAAAATGCTGTGCCTGGTTTTTTATATTACTTCATTGCCATTTCGTGTTCCCGACCTGACCTGACTAAACATATATGTGTATAATATCATCTGGTAGTTTTATCGAACTAGATTTAGTGTCGTGGGCTCTCTCAATAATAGAAACCAGCAGTGAAGCCTGCCGTCGTCGTCCGCGGTCGGCTGCGGAATGACACCTTTAAAATAAATGACTTTCAAATAAATGCAATAATGTGATGCAATGATGCAATATCAACCTCGTGTGAACAGCTTCTTCTACTTTCAAAGCCGCGTCTGAAAATTACGAACAAAAAGTAAGTATTACTAATCAAAATAAATAAATGTTTATACAAATGTGAAAGATGTATTAGCAAAGCAGAACAGACTACTACTAAGAATAAGAAAAAACATTTCGCAACCCTAGCGCCCGAGCGGCAATAGGTAATAGAAACTACTAATGGGCCGAACACAATTCTTTTCCATTTTTTTCCCTCGCACAAGAACACAACGATGCAAAAACAGGTTGTAACTGTATCATACCTAATCTCGCGAACTTTAGATGAATCAAAGGTGAATTATTTCTATTGCATTCCGACTACTGATTCCATGATAGAGAATATTTGTGATATTGTGCTATTTGCTGATGATACATCATTGATTTTCAAGGTAGACCGAAAATCCGTCAATTACACTAGGATAAACGCCACGCTAGGTAAAGTACATAATTGGTTTACTAGTAACAATTTGCTACTCAATGCTAGGAAAACTAAATGTGTTAGGTTCGCTTTGCCTAATGTTAGACCGGTAGAATCTAGTATATTTCTAAATGGCGAGTGTTTGGAAATGGTAGATAAGGCGCTTTTCTTAGGGATAACTTTAGACAAAAACTTGCAATGGAGTCCCCACATAGCAGTACTAGCAGGTAAATTAAGTTCTGCAGCTTATGCTGTTAGGAAAATCAGGCAACTTACGAATGTTGAGACAGCTCGCTTAGTTTATTATAGTTATTTTCATAGTGTTATGTCATACGGTATTCTGGTTTGGGGAAAAGCTGCTGACATACAGACTATATTCGTGTTACAAAAAAGAGCCATCCGTTCTATATATAACCTAAACTCCCGTGATTCTTTAAGATTACTATTTAAAGAAATTAGTATTTTGACAGTAGCTTCACAATTTATTTATGAGAATATTATTTATGTCATTAAAAATCAGGACTCTTTTATTAAGAATTGTGATATACATAATTTTAATACAAGAAATAAAAATAAAATAGCTACTAAAAAATTTCGTGTTCGTAAGGTTTTTAAATCATTTGTAGGTCAATGCATCCATTTCTATAATAAATTACCTGACGAAGTTTTAAAGTTACCATTTCCAGTACTTAAAACTTACTTGAAAAAGTCGCTGATGTCTAAAGCTTACTATAGGGTCGAGGACTATCTATCAGATAAAAGTGCTTGGCCTAAACTAAACACCCAAATAACTTAATAATAACTTCATCGTAAGAAATATGTAAACATTGTATATTGTCTAGGGGACACGGTTTCTGTAGGAGAATGTATCGAAACTTTTTATGTAGTTGTATTACACCATCATAATTAAGTATAATTTTTCATAATTATTTTCTATTACTTACTACCAATTAGTTCTGGAGAAAACTCAGAGTTTTTGCACATTTTCCTGCTCAACTACGCGTGAATACATTTATTTCTTATCTTATGTTAGATTCATTGTTTTATATAATGCTAGGTTAAGTTTTAAAATTGTACCTATATTTAAAAAACGACTAACTGTTGAGTTTCTTGCGGCGCTTCTTCTCAGCAGTGGTCTCTTGCGAAGCGCTGGTAGATTTTTGACGTGTAAAAGTGCCCGTGCGGCCTACTTACTGAATAAACATCTTTTATCTTTTTTATCTTTATCTTTTATCCTTTTTCCGCTCAATCGGAGAGTGTCAAAAAAGCATGTGTAAGCATAAGTTATAACAGAAAAACATACATACCTTTAACATTATGGTTAGCCACAAACAAGCGTGCACGTAAAACACACATACAGTGGGATAGCTCTCAGAATTTACTTCGGGTTTGTACTTGTCTCTCACTCGCTCTCATATCGCAATGCTGGATCAAAACAATAGCAACCCAAAATGCTTGTTTTGTTTCAAGCTCATAGAGGTCGTATTAAAGTTGATTTTAGAATACAGTTGTATTTTCAGTTACTCCTGTTTTGTTCTAGCATTACGATATGCTCTTATTAAGACTGCGCCGAGCGATGTACAGTGGCGTCCTCATTACTTTAAACTAAAGTATTTTCTTGAAATTGGATGGTATGATTTTTTACTAAAACACATAGTTTAATAACAATTCACCTTCGAGTTATCAACTTAACGGAAAAAAGTGACCACCTTTACCCGTTAAGCTGACTACTCAAAGGGTAATTGTTATTAAAGTTTTTTACGTATCCCAACTTGCACTATAAAAACGTATCGTCTAATTCCAAGGAAATTCTTTAGTTAATTAGAAAACACAATAATAGTAATGAGGGCGCCACCGGACGCTCGGCGTTTGCTCGGCGCAGTCTTAACGCATTCACTGCCACCGACGCATATATGCGTCACCGTGACTTTCACCCTGAGCCTTTGACGCACAGACGCGTTCATAATATTTAGTGACTTTCACCCTGTGCCTTCGACGCGTATATGAGTCACTAATGTTGAAATGTTCAAAATCAAAATCAAAATCAAATCAAAATCGTTTATGCGCCGAAATATGGTTACAGGGATCTTCCAAAATTAAAGGTAAAACTACATATTACACCATTGCTGGTGTGCGAAAATTTTGTAAGTACAAGAAAACTTAATTATTAAAGAACTCATTTATAGAGTAAAAGGGTCGGTGCAACAGCCATGCATGTAGGTCTGTCTTAAATTTATTCAAGGGCAGGTCACATAGATCTCTGGGAAGCTTATTAAATACTCTGATGGCCATAATATAGGCATTCCTCTTATACACTTGCAACTTCAGTTTTGGAAGGAATAATTTACCAACATTACATTTCCTTTGTGTTCTACTACTTACATCTGTTATTTTTTTAAACAAATCTGGATATTGCTTTACAAATATACCTATTTGCTTAATATATAGGCACGGCAGAGTAAGTAATTTTAATCTTATAAACAAGGGCTTGCATGAGTCCGTTATAAAAGCACCACAAATGGATCTCACACACTTTTTTTGTAGAATGAACACCTTATTTACCTGCACCGAGTTTCCCCACAACAACAGTCCATATTGAAGCACAGAAGCTACATAACCATGGTATGCTGTGAGACTAGTGTCCTCTGACGCTACTTGTCTTAGACGCCGAAGTGCGAATATAAAACTACTTATTTTATTACATACTTTATCTATATGCAAACTCCAATCGCAGTGGCTATCCAGGATTATTCCAAGAAAGTTAGTGTGATTGACTTAAAATATCAGGGGACAATCTGCAATTAGTTTATTTTCGTATATTATGTTAAAAGCAATGGGTGAAGCCGCTTAGTATGAAAACGCATAAATTGCGTTTTTAAGATATTTACTTGAAGATTAGGTATTGTCTTTGAACCAATTTATAACTGAATTTAAAGTTAGGTTGATCTCATTTTGCAATGTTTCTCTATCCTTTCCTTTTATGATAATTGAAGTATCGTCGGCAAATAAGATACATTCATGGTTTATGTTATCCGGCAAATCATTTATGTACGAAAGGAAAAGAAGAGGGCCTAAAACACTTCCTAGCGGTACTCCATAGCAATTAAGCCGCCAATTTGATTCAAAAGATTTTTTGTGATTGTTGGCTAGTAGTTGAGTTATTTCTGTGTATTGAGATCTTTTACTTAAGTAACTACTCAGCCATTTTTCTGCTATTCCTCGTATACCATATTTATTAAGTTTATTTATTAGCCTACCATGATGCACAAAGTCAAAGGCTTTAGTCATGTCTAAAAATAATACTACTACTAATTCGCCCTTGTTAACACTATCCGTTACAGTTTTTATCAGTTTGAAAACAGCTAGAGAAGTAGACATATTTTTTCGAAATCCATTTTGTTCCTGTTTGATAATGTTTTGTTGATTTAGGTAGTGGTCCAATCTGGAAAACATAACTTTCTCGTAAATTTTTGAAATTATTGGAACTAAAGTAATTGGTCTATAATTACCTAAATCATTATAATCACCCTTTTTGTATAAAGGTTTGACAATAGACCTCTTAAGTCTTTCAGGAAAAATACCTTCTGTGAAAGATAAATTAATTAAGTGTGCTAGAACTTTAGCAAAGACGGAGCGCATAATTTAATAATCTTCGTTGAAAGGCCATCATACCCTACAGAACCAGTGTTCTTCAAACCTTTGATAATATTTAGCACTTCTCGGTCATTTGAAGCTACTCGCCGGCCGGTTTAGCGATGAGTCATAACATAACGCTCGCAGTAACTTAAGGATACCGTAGTTACTTTTTAACTTTGCACTGTGATATCACTTCACGCACAACAGATGTTTAGGAAATAATAACACTTTCAAAAAGCACTGCTCCTTGGCTTAATACTTGGCGGAGTACGTAACTTAAGATGCCGTATTTATAATTATTTGAGAATATTTAACACAGAGCCACTCTCAATTACTGCGCGCTCGCTCGCGCTCGGTTCTACCCCTCTACTACGTTCTCTACTAAGTTCTACTTATGTTTAATATTTTCATCACAAGATATGTAATCCCCAAATTATACTACAGCGCGTTATACTGTCAGTTATGTACCAATGAATTATTTTGTACAAATAAAAATAAATAAGTTAGAATTTTTAAATTCAGTTATCGTAGAATATTGGAATATACTCATATTGTTTTTTTTGGTGTATTTATCCCAATTTCAATGGTGTTTTGTTAGTCGATTTAGGTTGTATTCGATTTTATTTCAGTTTTAGTTGTATATGAAGCACAATTAGAATCAATATTAAAGGTTCAACGTAATTAAACAATATAAAATATTAATTACCATGTTTTATTCCTTTTGTTAGAATAATTACCCAGTTCCAATGCGAACAAACCAATGTCAAATAAGTATGAACTCATATGTACGTCGGAGGCACTAGGCAATAGTCTGTTGAACTCACATATGCGTTTGGGGCACACAGCAAAGTGCGGCACCTGGTGAATGTCCAGGAAAAGAGGGTGGCAGTGAATGCGTTAAGGGGTAAGCTCGATTTTTTTTTTGTATTCTCATGTTTAACCTAATCAAAATCATATAAGATAGGTTTCTGCAGATAACGTTCGATGAATTGAAATTCGATAAAGTTATACAATCGACGAGGTGCAATTCTATAAAATAAGGGGTAAAATATCTATACACCTCTATACAGTGTGTAAATGGTATACGGGCGTTCCTTTTAACTGTGGTTAGTATACCCCTACTGAGCACATTTAGGCAGCTTTTGTTAAAATTAAATTTAAAAAAATAACCATACAAAATAATTTAACACGCAATGTATAACGAAAAATGCAATTAATTAAACATTACGTACTTACCTGACAGATGGACTTCGATGTACATTGCGGGTCGATAGTATGTTCAAAAATTAATAACGGTGTATACGTTAGCGTAATCAAAATAATTATTTCTGTTAATGATTAGTAGTCTTAATCTATGTCCAGTTTTAATAAACGCCCGTATACCATTTACACACTGTATATGAATTTAAACTCGTTTTCCAAAGACCAAATACATTTATTAATCTCCACGATATACATATAAGTACAAGTTCTTTAACAATACAATACATGGTACAATAGCGCTAGCAAAGTTCAACAAGACGTTACAAAATTCTGTACATTCATATAAATAAGCAACAGTACAGTAAATATACAGTCTGACGTAGGGCTTGCTTTACAATCACCAGATGACTTCTAATAGATGAATTGTAGTTCTGTCCTTTTCTTTAATATGACAAAGAAACTTTAAAATTGTGAAACAAGCTTTAAGGTTAGGTCACAATGCAGAGTTACAAGCGAGAAAATCGCTACTAAAAATCGCATATCGCGCAAGAGTTCTCTATTCAACGTGGTGAAATCATGTTGCATCTGGCATGTTATCGTATTGTCAATGTTAAGATAACCCTTGTTTATTTGACAGTAATGGCGGCAGTTAAAAACAATACCATAAGTAACATAACACGTCAAAAGCAATATTGTTTGACCCAGGAGAAAACGACCACGCCACGACTTTGGGCAGGCCCACTGCGAAAATGACGTCATTTGTACTAACTGTTTCATTTGTACGACGTCTTTTTAGATCTTAGTGCATGGACGTAAAGGTTTTATGAACTTGGGCTTGGTGAAACCCTTATGCGGTAGAAAACAGAGTAGGCACGTTCGACTTACTTGAACAACGTGTTGTGACATTTCCGGTTTTTAGGCGATTTTGAGTAAAACATTTCTTGTAAGTTGTCATTGTGAATTTACCTTAAGTCTGCACAAAGATATTATGTGGCTGACAACAGTATTGATGTTGTCTGTCATTTAATCTTGATACTAAAATGCGTAATTTTTCAAATAAATTTCAAGTATTGATAACAGTTGCATACCAATTATTTTCTTTAAAAAAAAAACCGGGAACCTTGCAACATTGACAGGTCTAGTTTTTTTTTTTATGGCATAGAGATGACAAACGAGCACACAGGCCACCTGATGATAAGTGGAAACTGTGACCCATAGACATTCGCATTCACAAGACTGCAGAACAATCTTAAGACTGCAAATGCGTTGCCAACCCTGAGGACTAATGATAATGATTTTGTTTATAGCCGCACTTTCTTTGAACAGACTTATGCTTTGTCAGACTGTAGTATAAGATTAAACCTACCCGTAATATGTTAACCATTTTGTTTGTTACATTACGAAGATATATTGATTTGATGAGATTTGTTAGATTAGAAAAATAACGGGATACATTTTTGAGAATTTACGTATTGCCAGCATTAAAAAATAAAAAGAACTGACTTCTTGCGGTGTAAACTAAATATTACGGGAGACGGGAAAGTCATTTTACACAGAAGTAAATGACATGAATGTTACCAGGCTTAAAAATATTAGAGTTTTAAATTTGGTATTTATACATAGGGTGTAAAATTATTGGGGTACTTAATCCAATGAAAGCGCTACATTTATTTTTATACCAGCGGGTCTAGTATGGCTGCGTCTATATCGCGTGTCAAATGTGGATAAAGCATCCGTCACTCTCGTACTTATTTACGTGTCAAAAGTCAAAAGGTGACAGATGCCTTATCCAAACTTTATCACGCGATAAAGCAGCCATATTAGGGCCCCAGGAACTCTCTTTCGCTTTGTCTAGCCCATCTTAAGATAGCGTCAACAATATAATTATTAAATAGGAGGAAACATTTTTTATTGAACCGATTGTATTGTTTAGGGTTGTTTTTTTGAAATGGGCTAAAACAAAGTGAAATAGCCTTATTAAAAAAAACTCATAATAGGATAGTTACCCAACATTTCATCTGAAGGCTTCCCACGTTATACATATATCCTTAAATGATTAAAACAAGAAAAAAAGCCTCAAAGGCCACTCATATTATATATAAATACACATGACATATTAATGTATATGTGCAAAGCCTTTCCGTTTGATTGTGATTCATTCATATAAATTACAATTTATGTATACAGAAATCAGAAATATAACCTCCAGTACATTTCGTTGCTATTGGACTAAGTATATTATTATATTTGTATTGAATAACCTATTTATTAAATAATGAGCAATTAGAGTATATTTTATTGCGTTTACACTTTATACTTTATAAAATTCCCTTACAATTACAGATACAAAAGCTAACATGACAATAGTACAATTTAAATAATCACTACATAGTATAAAACAAAGTCGCTTCTCGCTGTCTGTCCCTATGTACGCTTAGATCTTTAAAACAACGCAACGGATTTTGATGCGGGTTTTTTTAATAGATAGAGTGATTCAAGAGGAAGGTTTATATGTATAATAGATTCTGGTTTATGTACGGGTGTTACAGAAAACTCACATAGACTCGCTAGTCTTTAATAAATTAAAGTATGAACTAAATAAAATGTATAATCAGATCATAATTACATTGCTGGGGGGTGAATTTAAATGATGGTTGCATCAGCTAGACTAGAGGTAGTCTCATATCGATTAAAGCTCCCACTATAAAATAACACACGGAGTGTTTAAAAAAACAACACTGTTTTATTAAAAAAAATGCGCTCTGTGGAAATTACAATTCTGAACACTAAAAAAAGGATTCTAAATGTCCCCCAAAAATATGTATGGCGAAGTCCGTTTCATTACCAAAATGCAATAAATATTACTGACATCTCCATAAAAGTTGGATATATTGGCAATTTTTTCTATTGTTTAAAATTATGTTTTTTTTTTACTTTTCAGACAACAGTTTAAATCATCTTTATGACCGACGCAATTTTATCAAACCATACTGTGAGTAAAAATCTGCCATGTTTAGTTTCACATTTTAAAAAACACTCGCACATTTATTCTGTAATTCATTTATCATTATTCTAATGGTAATTATTCTGGCAATTTAGCATTCTCGAAGGAACTCTAAGAGAAAAACCTGCGTGGGTTAAAAACAGACTGTTTTTTATTTTGTTACCCTCTAGCTTGATATAACCATTTACAAATTCACCAATAAAATAAATTAAAGCAAGAGCATTGATATAATTGACCTACTTAAAAACTAGAAGAGGAAATAATACAGGGCTAAACAAATCATAGTTTTTGGTAAAGACAAATCATTTAGTTATAAAGAAAAGCATAAATCAATGCATCCTTTGTACAAATACACCACCCTTCTGCAACCCTTAAAAAATAGGACAACTATGCAGTAATGCACAGAAGATTTTAGAAACAAAAGAAAAACATTAATTTAATACGTTTTTTTTTCACATTTTTAACAATGTATGTCTTTACCGTGTGATGATAAATTCCAGTCAACTTTTACACATTTACCAAATTCTAAACACTTCTTTTTAGAACGCTTTATGCAATTAATTTTATTACACCGTAATTGAACTCAATAAAATTTGTTAAAAGGGGAAACAAGTTTTCCTAAATGTTATTCTTAATATTAAGATTTTTCATGTGTAACATCCCCCATTTTTATAAAACATGCAACATTTACAAATCAATTGAGTCAATCAATATTGAAATGAAATAGGAAATTACTCAAAAGCGCAATAGCTGCAGACAATAAATAGTATTAATAAAGTTAATTAACCAGTAAAAGTTGACCCAAACAGCATAAATTATTTAAAAACAAATTAAAATTAAAATTAAATAGAGTGCATTTTGAGTATAAGGCCACTATTCGATACTATTAATGTGATACAATTTTATAAATCTACCGATTATAATCTACTAGTGTGAACTGGCAACATTTGCCTCCAAATTGCAAGGAAGGAAATGATTCGGTGTTGCTAATTAACTGATAAAATTATAACTTGTAGGTTACATACATTACGTTATTTAAATAACTCATATCCTCCGTAGTTTATACACTTGTGCATATTGTTTTTCAAATATACCACTAGATAATCAATAAAATACTATGGCAATTTAAATTAAATTCAAATTAAAATCATAATATCATGCCTTGAATAATTCAAAGAGATTCATTTATTTATTACGTAAAACCGGATAAAATAAAATTAAAGCTAAATATTTTCTTACGAAAATGCATGAGATTATTTTTCGACTTTGTAAAATTATAATTCGCGATTTATAATAATAAAAATGCCTATGTAGTATTAAATGACGTTTTAAAACATCGCTTTTTATACCGCACATTTGATTCTTAAACTTATTTACTTAAATAGACTTATGAACACACGCATGCACATTTATCGTTTTTTTTTTACTTGACATAAGCATCTAATCATGAAGTTTAAAAAAAATCTAGTACACAATCGCCTTATTGCTGAGAAAAGTATTGTTATGTGTTTTTTGGCATTTTTTTGTTATTGTCATTTTATGACTGATGTAAGAATTTCCACTTCTTCAGTCGACATAATAATGTAGATGCCACATACCTACACGAGAAAAATATAAAAATACTGAGATTCTGGTTAAAATAAAAATAAAATGTTTCAATACAAATAATTAAAAACAAAATGAGCAAATAATCTTAGGTAAATTTGAATAATCGAAGTTTAAAATTATTTTAATAATATTATGACTTACCTTGGTCAATGATACCTACATCATTATATTATTTTATCTACTCTCATATCGTAAAGTTCGCATTATAAACTTCAAAACGAATTTATATTGGCATACTTTATAAACACAATACTGAAATAAATAAAAAAACACTTTATAACATTATTTCTCTAACAAAATAAAGTTATAAAGTATTTTTTTTTACCATTACGGTACAAGTTAATCCAAAAAGTTAATGTGACCAACGAGGTTCCATATCAATTATTTTTTATAATGGAACGCACATGCGATTAACTTATTTTTTACAGAATTACAAAAAGATTTCATTCCAATTTTTACTTGTCTATGACAGCGCCCGGTTTAACGCATGCGCGGTGATGTGCTAGGTTTTGGCGCCATTCATTGAATACGTTTTGTTGTAATGTATGAGAGTAGATAAAGTAGTGTATGAAACTGCACATAACTAGGTATTAAAACACTCGTGTGATACTATTAAAAACCTCGCCTATACCCCTCATTATGCAACAATTTCATAAACTACTATTATAATGCAGTCCCATTTGATTTACCGGTAAAAAACTTCAGAAAGAAAAGCGTAAATAATTTTTGTAATATAATTTGCTAGATATTCTGTAGCTCTGCCTACCCCACTCTGGGAATGAGGGCGTAAAGGGATGTATGTATTTCCTACGTTTCATAATATTTTCCAAATTTTGAACCGACCATATAAATAGGAGGGTCTTAACTAGTAGGTTTTCTTTCAATGCCTGTTATTAGTTTTGGGGACACGCAACTTAAGCAAACTTGTTAATATTTCCTTAATTCCAAATCTAAAAAAATATATTAACATACATTATAACATTACACGTAACGGTTTTTTTACTGTGGCGTGCGAGTTAATTTCCATAATTTTCCTTATTAACATGTCCTTACTGACCTTATTTACTTATCATAAATACAGAACTCTCAATGGCATATCCAAGCTTTTACAGTATTTCGTGTACAGTCAAGGGTTCGAATCTAAAACTTAGCAAACATGTTTCTGATATTTTTACCCTGACTGTACTTTAGATATACATAATAAGCTTGGCATTTATGCAAGCATGCAAACATACAAATTAACAGTTTTCTTCTTTCATCGCCTGATGTACCTCATAGGTGGATATTTTCACGTTTGACGTTTCAGATGTCAGATGCGTAATTTCTACCTGCGGTAAAAAATATTTCGATGAAAGAATGTCTATGGTTGAGCAGTTTGATTTTTATACGGTAGAAATTATATTAACTATCGCATGCTTGTTATGGAATTACGTATTAAGAGGTTTTATAATGTTCTACCACCATTAGAGATCTTGTTAACTGGTTTTTAAAGTACACTAAAAAGATAACAATTCAAATTATTATTTTTCCTTTGACATATTGTTGTTTTAAATCGAAAGTTAACAAGAACTTTAGTAATTAATGTATTAATTATATACAGAAGAATACTTACCATATTAAAAAAGCACTAATTGCACTAACCGCGGCAAGCCAATCGAGTTTGGTAAGCTGGAAGCGATTTCTACCATTTTAGTAGCTTTTCAAGCCACCTGGCATCCACAGCGTAAAAAATGGCGGGAAGAGAAGCGCTGCGCTTATGACAGATTTTTATTAAATTATATTAATAGATGAGTTATTTCCTTTATCATGCTGATAAAACCAACATGTTAATGACGTGCGTTGACCTTAAAACCCATTTTTTCAGAATGACGCAATTCGTTTCTTACAACAAAATATATAAGGATTGTAATATTTTGTAACATTATGTAAATATATTATGTCATAGCCATTAATAATGAACAAAGAGCCCTTCTGGGTCGTTTTAGGCATTCAAAATTGTTTGAGGTTATTGAAGAAAGCGAACATTGCATATTTAATAGCAGCATTACCTAAACTTACAATTAAATTATTAGTTTCAGAAATTGAATGCATAAATTATTTATTGAGTTAAATTGAAGTAACAAGTAGCGGAACAACATAATAGACAGAAAATACTGCACTGTGTATGTGTGTTAGGTACGATGGACTCCTAGCCTTCTATATCTTCAAATTTAAGACACAAGAGTCACAGGCTACAATTAAAGGCACTGCTTTTATTTCAAATGTTTATTCTACAGATCGTCTTAAATAGTTAACAACAACAAATATACAATATTGATATAATAGTAACAACGACAAATAACAAAACATTTTTTACACACCCGATAACGTTGTTGTGTAAGTGACCACAGATAAATTAAAATTATGTGTTGGTAAATTTGTTAAAAAAGTCTATTACAACTTTATTCATTTAAAACACGAAATAAATACCAGTCTTCGAAAAAATATTTCATAACTTTAATTTAAGCTAAAAATGTTATTGCTTGAGGTTAGGTTTCAAAAAAATACTGTGGTCACTGTACACAAGATTGCTTTACTTGATCTGTAAGCGTTTTTTTCCGAATAACATTGATTAAGGTACTTAATACGAAACTACTTTAATATTTGTACCAATCAGGAAATTTTACAAATGGGAATCCTTCCGGTTACACTCCTTTTAATAAAAAGTAACTTTTATTTTTGGCTAAACTGCGGGCCTACTATGGCTGCGTCTATATCGCGTGTCAAATGTGGATAAAGCATCCGTCACTCTCGTACTTACATACGTGTCAGAAAGTGACAGATGCCTTATCCAAACTTTATCACGCGATAAACCCAACCATATTAGGGCCCCAGGACGCAGTTTTATGCTAGAACGAGATACGTATGTCGTATAGTTGCATCACGGGCAAAACCATAGATTAGAAGGGAGATTTGAATCAAAATAATAGTCCCAATACTTTTAATAATAGTACTTGAAAGTCTTATATTTGGAATTCTTAATTTCACTGCTTGGTGATAGTTTTGCCAAATGGTTGTCTTTCTTCTCTTTCATTTGACATCTAAGGAGATAAATTGCCGTCATTGCTTTACAATATCACTAAATGTAATTCTGTCATTTCAATCACGTGCCTACTTCCATACACGTTTCCTAATAGTAAATGATTTAACGTTGCATGATTTAAATGACTCTCGAGATATTATATTAATTAAATGAACATTATATTAAATATATTGCAGTGTCGATACGGAGCTAAGTTAAGACATGAACACGTGTCTGAAATATATATGCCATAATATGGAAACAAAAAATGAATTAAATTAAATTGATTATAGATCATCATCTATAATCATCGCTAAGAATTAAAAAAAAGATCAAATATAAATATTTTAAAAGTAACCGAGCAAAATGCCGTCATGTAACAGTAAAAAGAGTTAAAGTATCAACTTTAAATTTTAAATTAATCTTGAAGTTAATAACAAGTTTGACAGTATTTTTGCGCTCTATGGTGATATTAAACTGTAATTTAATATTAGCTGGCTGTTTTATTAACCTGTGACTTTAATATTGCATGATCGGCCCAATCCCAAAAATATTTTTTTCTTCATATTAATCAAATTAAAATTGTTTATTTCAGACAAAAATTGCTTCTGATTCCTACAATCCACTATTGTCCTTCACATATCCCATTTCGGCCTTGCCAAATTTTATAAAAAACACTTACAGATCATTCGAATAACGCGTATTACATTCACAAGAAAGCTGATTACATGTTTTAAGCTAAGAGATTGCTTCATTTCAACAACCATCGATTTTATATTATTACTTATTGCTGGTAGTTTTTAACAGAACAAAATGGTAGTTTTGGTCAACTTCACGCGGGCAACACTGCCACAGCTGTCAAAACGACTCTAGGATGTTAATAATTCGCTACCTAATTCTCAATTTAAACTTATTTGTACTTTCCAAAACGCTGATATGATTTTAATACGTAGTTTTTAATTTACTATTAATTTCATCACCATGGGTTATGAGAGGCAAATCTTTACATAGTATTAAACAAAGTGGGCTATTTCCAGTTGTCCACACCCCACAGTGTGAACAACTGAGAAAAAAAAATCCCAGTTGTCCACAACCCCGAAATTATGTGAACATTTCACACTCTTTAATTTGACTGAACTGTGTTAGTTTTTATTAATATACTTTAGTAGATATTAAACTAACACAGTTGAGTCAAATTAAAGTGTGAAATGTCCACATATTTCCGAAGGTGTGGACAAAAGGGGTGTGGACAACTGGGAATAGCCCAACAAAGTCGCTTTCCGCCGTCTGGTCCTCTGTATGTACGTACGCCTAGATCTTTCAAACAACATACTCAACAGATTTTAATGCGGTTTTCATCCATTAATAGAGTGACATATGAGGCAGGTTTTTAGGTATAAAAATATGGATTATGTACAGTCAGCAGCAAAACTAGCTAAGCGGAATAGAATAGTAATTCTCCTTAACAATAGAGTTGAGTGCAGATCATTTTGACCTCTTCGTATTCGAAGCTGCTGCTGACTGTACGGATGTTACAGAAAACTCACATTAACCCAAGCAAAGCGAGGGCGGGTTGCTAGTATAGTATATTGCGAAGAGCAACTTTTTTTTCTATGATAATACTGAATAGCGCCATAGAAACCGCTGATTTAAACCTTTGTGGGGTGAATACTCAATACTCAACATGTTTATTGCATTCTACCTAAAGGCCTTATCAGACTGGAAATTTTCGGCCCGGAACGCAAAAGCTCAGAACGATCTTTAAAAATGCCTGTATGACCACTATGACCAGGCCCT
Source organism: Acleris laterana (assembly GCA_963966035.1). Taxonomy (NCBI): domain Eukaryota; kingdom Metazoa; phylum Arthropoda; class Insecta; order Lepidoptera; family Tortricidae; genus Acleris; species Acleris laterana. The sequence continues at coordinate 6,360,164 of OZ014465.1, read as the reverse complement.
TATGTTTATCGCACACATAAAATAACCGGCTATAACTCCCTGAAAAGATCAATTATAAGAATTAACTATTGAATAGGTAATATTTTGTATTATAATTGAATTCACCCAAAAATGTGTATTCACTCTGAACTTGAAAATACTATGGTTATAGAGTTCTGACGTGAAAAAACAGAGGAAGAACGTTTCAGACTTTTTGAAATGCAGGTAAAATAATGTAGCAAACCATCTTAGTGGCTTTAGAATTTTATGCAGGGTCCGTCCAGATCACTACCATCATCTGACAAACCGTGCCGGCAGGGAGCAGAGCATTGGTATGTCTTAAATCGGGCCTTAACATATACCTTCGTCCCGCAGTGTTTGTGGCAAACACCAAGCATGTGGATGCGGCATTATGTGCTAGTGTGGTGTGTCAGACTCGCACAGAGCAATAAAAATTATAGATGCAGTTGATCTAAGTCTTCAGGGTTGCCAACGAATTTTATTTTTAAAACTATTATTTAATCTCTCTCTCGCTGTTACTTTTATGTGTGCGACAAAAAATAGTGTACTCATTTCTCCGATTATAAATGATACCTAAGTATATATTTTGATGTAACTTTGTATTGGGATATTGTATTTTACAAGGGCCGTATATTCTGTTCTTTTAACGAAATAAACTCTTTCAATTAAACAATAATTATTGAACTTGAAATTAAATTCTTCAAAAGTCTTAGTATAAGACTGAGTTTTAAAAACCTTAAATACCCCACAAGCCAGAGTTAAGGTACTGGCTTTTTTTGACAGTTAAAAATTGTTTTGTCTTAAATATCGATTTCACTAAACTGCTCTAGATGTCCAAAGTTTCAGTCAAGTGATAAGACGACTTCAGTCGTAACGATAAACTAACTTAAGGCTTATTTCGTAGCTCATTAACAATCAATCAAGGAAAAACCTAACCTACTATTATTTAAAAATATGTTTTAAGGCAATTATTTATTATTTGGGTTTTTTTTTTTTTTTTTTTTTTAATATGGCTGCTGTGGCACTAAACTGGCTGAAAAGACTGAATCCATATTAATTAAAACAATTTAAGAAACTAAATAGGATTACAATTTTCTTTCCTGATGTTATTTCAAAGTTAAACATACGCTATTTTACTGATAAAAATAAATGTAAAAAACGTTTTAACCCTTGATATAAAATAAGAAATTTATACTTTTTTTTAGAACTCTAAATTTAAAAATATAACTTTAAGAAGATTCTGAGGCGACACTTAAATCGCGTACCTGTCAAAAACGTCTTGTACGGATTTAGCTCCGGGCGGTAACGTTTCTCACCCCTAAATCAAGTCCAACTTTTACGAATGTTAAATATGTCGTAGTTATTATGAAAAATTACGTATGTACCATAGACGTAGGAAAACATAGATCCCGTGTAGCCAAATGTCAAGCGTACCACCTTTTTCTTCTGTGTACAACACGACTTGTAGCTAATATTATTGATAAGCCGCACACCACTGACTCCAAACTTACGCACACACACACACTAACACACCTAAAAAGTGGTACACTTTTGAAATTCAATCCAAAGCGGTCATATACCAAAAACACAACCACAAAAACAAACACACAAAAAGCCTAACAAAAAGTAGTTGTCGGTTTATGCTGTGTCCGTGTTTAATGTATTTAATTCTAATTTATTGCTTTATTTTTAATCACTTTATGTAAATTTTAAATTTTAATGATGTATGGGTACACTTGCCTGAAATAAATGACTTATTATTATTATTATTATTATTATATATAGACGACTCTTTTTAACCATTGGCATTTGTAACAGGTGCGAAGAGAGGTACTGTTCTATTAGCCGTTTTTATACTCCCTCTATGCTTTCCTACCTCATGGTATGTTCGTATCCATTTGTACTTGTGTATTTGTGTATTTTTATTGGTTTTTTTTCCAAGAAATATTTTCTTGCACAGGAAAACGTAGAGATCTAATGTAAAATAGTCAAAAATCGCAAAAATCGGATTGAGTTTAAGGGGAGGAAATGGTATCTCATTTTGTATAAAAACATTCAGCCTCACAATCCTCATATAAGTGAACATAAAAATAAAGTTGAGCCGGCTTTACGTTACCAAGTTAAGGATTAAAACGCGTACGAAATAAGCCTTACAAATTAATATAAAACTAACCTATCAGCATCTAATTTACATTACGTTAAAACATTTTAACTTATTAAAAAAATTGGGTCCGTTATTTGGCATCTAGCAGAGCACTCTGGCGTCCGACAAGACAACTTATTTTTTTAAACTGGCAACACTTATTAGTGTTGCACCAACCGATTAATATCGATACCCCAATTGCCATAGACAATTTACTGCATTACACTTTACAAAAAAAGCTTACCGCATTCCTTTAAATGGAAGCACCTTTTTTTAAATCGCAATGGCATGAAATTTAACCTAAAAAGCTAGCGCCATAATTCAAATAAAGCGTACGTCTATGGAAACATTATCATTGGTAGTCGTTTTCTACACGTTCTTTTAAATGCATCTAATAATAATAACCCACCATGAAAGCAGCGTCCAAATGGTTAATATAGCATTAGTATCAAGTCAAACAATTTACTGAAATATAAAAAAAAAGTTCCACTAAAATGTATGCAGATTAATATTTGTCACTTTGGTACTTCGTAACACAGTATGCGTCAAAATGAGTACCATGGAATTTGAATAAAAAAAACGTAACTTTTTGCATCTGTGGTTGTATTGAATGCTCTAATACATTTGCGTGGAACCGGATATTAGTAACAAAATGCAATGTGACAGTATGTGTTAGGCGTGCGTTTTGTAAATAAAACATACCACCTTAGATTTTAATTTAATTGATGTTTTAAAACAATTGAAAGTGTAGTATTGTCAAAGTTCATACTCATCTTTGTGAGACTGTTTCAATTAATTTTAATCATTTCCAAAATGTTAACTAATTTACCCCACCGAAAATGTTAAGCATATTAGTGTACTGTCATAACATTTTTGTTGGGTGACTGTACATTACTTCCGGCTTCTTAAATAGCGTTCGGTTGGCTATCGCTATCTCACTTGCAATCACATGAGTCACGTGTGTATAGGGTGTCCCTGGATAAAGTGCACAAACAAATGGAGATGAAACTAGATGCATTTTATAATTTAAGATTTAAAATTAAAATGGTTTGAACCCTTTCAAGACAATGTTGCATCATTATGAGGTCTATTGAGATGAAATAAACGGTTTTTTAATCGCAGAACATTTTCTGCGTCAAAAAATACTGGTTTTTCTTCAAAATAATCTGTATATTTTTTTAATTCCTTATTATTCCTCAAATTAATTAAAAATATGCCCATATTACCTTATGCTATTATTAGTTATAATTATTTGAGAACAAAGTGTGTTTAATTAAAAAAAAAAAGGACTACGAGCAATCACGACATTTTTGATGAACGGTCAAAGATATTGTGTCGTTTAGTGTGTGTGCAAGAAAACCTGTGTTTTCTTTGAAATATTTTTTAGATTTTTTTTATTTGTTTGCCATAGGAAATGCTCTGGGATTAAAAAACCGTTTATTTCATCTCAATAGACCTAATTTCACTTTGTTCCTATAGGATTCACACACAGCAATCAACAATTGTTGTTAACAAATCTTAAACAAAAAACACATTTTTTTTATGTTGGTGAAATCGCATCTAGTTTCATTCCTTTTCGTTTGTGCACTATAGCCAGGGACACACTGTATTTGTCACACGTGTTTCATAGACAAACGAAGATTACCGATCGTTCTTCAGAAAAAGGAAGAAGGTTGTTTGTTTTTGTTTTTGTTTTAATACCTTTAAAAATCTGAGATGGTTTGTTTTTTAAATAGATTAATTTAAAGCACCAGCGTGTAAGTTGCGAAGTCAAATATAAAATGTTTAATAGAATAGGTAAAAATCTTAATTAAATGCATGAGTGTAGTTATACAATTTACGTTAATTGTTATATATCGGATAATTCAAAATTTAAATCATCAAATTTAATAATCATTTAAGTTTTTACCTATAATTACAATATCTTATGTAAAGTTGTCGTGCATGGTCTATATCAGGGTCATGGTCCACTGCTGATGAGAATCAGAAGACATAAGCTAGTCGTTTTCAAAAATACTTGTTCACCCTCTATTTCACCCGGAGTTAAGCCTTCCAGCTGCGATGTTATAGTAGTTTATGCAACTGATACATAATGAGAGTCCTTAAATCACGAGCACCTATGGTTTTATGAAACGAGCCAAAGGCGAGTTTCATAATAAGATCACACGAGTGTTTTAAGGCTTAATTATGTACATGTGTATAAACGATTCAAAATAAGCTGACACGCTTTTAATAAAGACTAGTGGGAGAACCCCACGTGGAAGAAAGCGTGGAGGGTGTTTTTTTTTTAAGTTAGGTGGATACCTACCGGTAACTTAAACTGAACAAGTATTCAAAAACTTCTCATCTTTGTCCCCATCAACAGTGCACGGACGCAGTCATGGCTTACCACTTCGCTGGTGAGACAGTTGATGGTGGTGGGCGGAAGCGCGCGGGCGGGCGGCGGGGGTGCGCGGGGGGAGCGCCGGCCGTCGGAGGGGGTCGCGCCCCGCGCGGGGGTTATTGAGTAGCCTGGAATATTAACAGAACATTACACATTACTCTCTTACGGTCGCACTCAGTCGATTAATGGTGATTAAAAACTCCTTTCTTAGTGCAATACGGCCTCTGGGGCGGTCAAAAAAAGGGCAAACAAATTTTACTGGTTTTGTTTTAAAGGAAACTACACATACATACATAAACTCACGCCTTTATTCCCAGAGTGGGGTAGGCAGAGCTACAGAATTTCCAACAACTACAAAAACCCTTTGATAATTCTGTAACCACATTTTGCACACTTAGGCGAAGATGTTTACCAGTGTATTAGTGACAGGTTGCAAGCCCATCGCCTAACAGTACTACACGCCTTTATTACCTTAGTCGGCTTTTACGACATCCACGGAAAGATACGGAGTGGCACTATTCTAATCCGGCTACCACACGGGGCAAACGAAACATAAAGGAAACTAATAAATATTAAAAGCACTTTCAAAGTAATTGTAGCCTTAGAAAACTCAGATAAAGTAGCCGTTAGCAATTTCGTCCTTTTAAATGCATTTTTAGTGTAAAACCGGTTTTTACTGACTCATTTTATAAGGCCAGTTTACCGGTAAACCGACAATTCGGTGGACCGATTTGCGTTCCCTAGCGTGTACGTCAGTGGGTACACTACCATTAGGAACTCTTGAACTCTATCTTTGTCTTTAGGGCTGGCAACACATTGGCAGTCTTGCGAATTAATACCACAATACTATTACACCATCAAGTTTTTTTTCTGCTGATGTCTCATTAGGCCTCGGAGCCTAGGTGGCCTGTGCCCTCGTTTGACTTCTAGACATTGAAAAAAATACTTGCCTGTGCCCATCCCCTGTTCACTGCTACTGGACTCGGTGAAACTCGGGGTGCCTTCCGTCCACGTTGGAGTGGAGCCCTCGACGGACGTTGGTGGTGTCCAACACACGCTGGAAGATAAGTCATCCCGTCAACAGAGCCCTTTATAAACTAAACCAAGGGTTGTATCAATAGTGAAGAAGTCAGTCAAAGAAAACTAACTCCTCAATGTTGTCTGATCAGTTTATTACTGCCCTATAACTGATACCAGATATCATACTTAAGTTATTTAGTTAGGTTATATTATGAACAAAATGCAGTAGTTCGAAATGGAAGTAATTTCCTTTACCAACAACTGTAACATTTTTACGTAGATGATAACGTTTTTTCATTCACTCGCAAATGTGTATTCTGTCTGCATTCCACTGAGTTACGCTTATAATACGCTTCCGGGGTGTATGCGAACGTAACACAGTGGAACAAGTTATTATTATTATTAGAGACAACAACTTCTCCACCTAAGAATAATAAATATAAGTTAATACTAAATTACAACCAGAAAACAAAAATTATGTAAAAGTGATTGCATGTTCCTTGAGCAAAAATTCTTCGTGGTTTAGAAGTAATTATATTTTCAGAGTTATTACAAAACTGTAACAACCTTACTTGACTCTGATTCTTAACCCAGTAGTGTAGACTGTGGTTCCCTTCTTATTAACTTAGCTGTTGTTCTGCCACTATTGTCATTATAAGAACTGGCATTGAAACTTTCTATCTCCAAAACTTTACCCCATACATTACAACTACAATCTTTTTTTGAAGACACCACGGTCTCTAGGTTAAAAACATACCTTGCATCATTGCTTCTCGCGCTGCTCAACGCCGCCGGTGTCAACGCCAAAGATGACGCCGACGACGTCGTCATAACACTCGCCGCGCTGCTCGCCCCGCGGCGCCGGCCCGACGCGCTCGACGACGTGGTCGACGACGAGTTAGTCCGACTCGTGCGCAGGGGCGCGTGCTCTTCGAATGGAGGCGGCGGAGTCGAGCAGCAAGACGGCATGGCTGGAGGAAGCTAGCGTTACTACTTGGAGCTGTGACTACTGGTTTTTAAGGATACGAGAAATTTAGGTGAAGGAAGGCACTTGGAGAAGAACAAACAATTAGCGAAACGAAGTTGTAGTAAATAAATCAAGGCAACCATGGTCGTAGAAGTGCGCGATGCATGACAGACGATCGCAGGGAAAATTATCGACCATTTCGAAGATTAAACTCTAAAAATATGGCGTTCTTTTCGACGTGACCATACATTGGTCGGTGAAAGAAACACGTGACGGAGTAGACGTGTCCCTGTCAAGTTACGTCAGCATTTTAAGCTTCAATTTAGTCGGTAATTAATAACGGCATCTAGGCGTTAGCAAGGGCGGGTTGTGTAATGGGTAAGGGAATAGTAGCCGAGTCTTCCCCATCGTCTGTCACAACGCTGTAAGATCGCGAATGAACTGGTTTAACTTCAGAAAAAATACTATGAAATGAAATGTTGTTACAACACAAAAGCAAACTGATATGCGTAAGACACGGTTTTTCTGGATCGCGGACGACTGTAATACTCGTATTCAATATTGACAACACGAATAGATTACTTCGAGTAAAATTTTGACATATCTCGTACATAGCTAATGGTAAATTTCAACCCGTAGTAACTTACTCTGCGTATAGAATATCGAGAAGGAGTATTACTCAGTTCGTATAATTAATGTACCTACTTTATAAAAATCCATTTAATCGTGTTGCATACTGTTAGATAAAATAAACATACATACCTTCACGCCTTCATTCCCAGAGTGGGGTAGGCAGAGCTACAGAATTACCAACAACTAGCAACTTTAAAAACTTGTTAAATAAAATAAAGTTGTTCATAATGCCGTCTTCTCCATATAAGTGACTTCTTTTGCCTAAGTGCTTGAGGCCTCCAACAAGGTCGATAACCAATTAGAATACGTGGCTCATATATGTTCCTTGTGGAAGACCTATATTCAGTGGAGGACATGCAGATGAAGGGGTATGATGAATATGATTAGTATAATTGTGATGATAGTTAATGGTGCAGGGTTAATGATTTATAGTAAGATACAAAATATGAGGATAGTGTCTGTCTACTTATTGGATAATAGGTTACATCGCGATATCTACAAAAATTTCCTGAGAGGAATCAGATAAAACTATGATTTTAGTTGTGAGTAAAAATATCTAAGGAGTTGGAAAAAAAACAATAGATGCGAAGATACAGTCTATGATTGTTTTAAGATTTTTGAAATTAGGGATGATGATGCAAAAAAATTGATGTAATGATGACCAATGGATTGTTCGAACCAGGAAAAGGACTAAAGGTTTCACTTCTAAAATTGGTGTCGGTTTGAATTATAGTGAAGGTTCATGTCAGGATTGACGACGCAACAAAACTACTACTAATTACCAGAATATTAAACAACATGAAACGATGAAATCATATCTACGAGCACAAGCGTAGGAATCTATTTAACGGGTTAGAGACGAAAATCATGGCAGTTTTAGCGTTAAAATAATGAAAATCACACCACAATCTACTAATACATGCTAAACAAAATCGACTACTTCATCAACAACAAAGATATTTTCCGATCGTTTTTTTCCAAAAAAAAAATACAATTTTCATAGCCAAATAGCTCCCCTTACATCTACAATACTTCTTCAATCTCTTTTCGCATTCGATATATCTTCCTTTTTTCTGATCTCTTTCTGAAACTACCCTTTTTCTTCCTTGGTATTTTATCCGGTGGTTTCTCAGATGCTGAAGCTTGTGAAAACTTCTTAATTTTATCATGAACATTACCGGAATATGATTTAGACACAACAGGGCTAACTGCTGTTGTACTTAAAGAATAATTCTTTCTGTCTACTGAACTAGAACTCCCGTAACTATATTCGATAGGTTCAAATAATTTCTTCGTCTCTTTTACCTTTAAATCGGTTTTAATATTGGTCAATACATTTCTAGAATGCGTACTTTCTTGCGAAGAGGAAATGGAATTCCTACGGGAACTATTTTCCGAATCAGTTTGCACCCTAAGAATGTGTTTTTGAAACATGTCTATCTTGGTTTTAGCTTTCCTGTGACACACAACTTCGTCTTTAGTCATGCCTCTAGAATGTTCTTCATTGTAGGTCTTTATTTCTACTTTTGGTTTAGGTTTTTTTCCTTCCTGACGATTCTTATCTCTTTTAGATTGGTTAAAGTTTAATTTCTTAGTTAAACCTGACATAATGCCTGTTTTAACTCCATTTTTGTCTACCTTGGCTTCGGCATTGTTTTTAGCTGCTTCTTTTTGCATATTATCAGAACGCGGTGTCTTTTTCAAAGTACTAGCGGCAAAAATCAAATCTGATGACTTAACGTTGTGGACACTGACTTTTTCGCCCGTTTCAAATTTAGTAGGAGATTTTCTTGCAAACTTGTCTCCTATTTGATTGACAACGCCTTTTATAAACTGCGAGGGGCTCTTCGATTGTCTCGCCTTAGGGTTATACGGCTCATCCCTTATTTCATGTACTACTATCTGGTCTTCGCTACTTGACTCTGTAAACGACGTATCATCATAATCTCCTGAATCCAAATGTTCTCTCACAGCGGTATTAATATTGAACTTAGCCATCATGGTCGTCTGAGCTATCAAATCTTTTCCTGGATGCGCTCGCTCAGTAATACTGTCTCCCTCTTCAGCAAAGTCTAAGAAAGAGTTAGAAGATACCAATTTCGTCGCTCTAACAGAATGATCGGATATAGAAGGCGGTACACGGCATGCAGCATTCTGTTTAAACTTAAAATCATGCCCATAAAACACGAAATCGTCATCGCTACTGGTTATTGGTGTCTGTGGGGGGATGTCATTGACAGAAATGCTTAAATGATAGTCACCTTTGGCATCTATACTGGACTGAGAATTCCCACCGCCTCGTTTGGCTTTAGGGGAGCCTCTAGGGGGGACGGGGGGAGGAACTCTCTGTTTCTGAGAGCCCTTTAGCACTGCTGGGAAGGCTACATCTGGCTCTGACACAGCTGTGGTCGTTTTAACCGACGACTGCTGGGCAGTTTTGGCTGCAGTCGACACTGGTGACGTCACCGAGGTCGGCGTGAAATGTGCTGTGACGTCAGACAGTGAGACTGAATTAAAAAGCGGTTTGTGCGAATGTTTTTATTGTGATTTGGCACAGTTTGTACGGTAGTTATATGTCCAAAATTACATGTTTGAGTTTGTATTTTTTATGTTGAGCTTGACCGTGAATAGCGTTATATTGGTGCGAAGGTGTGGTGTGGCATGCAGATTTAAAGGTGAGAAGTAATTCAAGTGATACCCAATAGTAAAGATCCGTAAGGTCAACAGCAGCATGGAAAAAACCAGAATTTATGACAATAAGTTTACGGATTATCATAAAGGATGTGGCATTTTTGGGGTAAATATCACGTTAGGAAAAAAAACACGTGTAAAGTCTTTTGTTTCTATCGTCGGACCCTTTGACGCACTATCATTTTTACCGAATTCCACTTCATCGACTGAATCATTTCATCAAACGCTACCGTAAAAATCATTACGGAGGTTATGTTAGAATTATGATTAGGTACCAAAAATAATTATCCATCCGGTGAGAAATGCTTATCGATGAAATGAAAATTCTACTATTTGATACACTCGTCCATAATGATCAACTGTCTATAGTTCCACAAGGCTCTTTATGAATGCTGGTAACATAACCGCGGGGGCAGTGTTGCAGCATTGTGTTGCTATACACCATTTCTCTAAGTATTTAAACAAATATAAACAAACAAACCACGTGATATAGTTCAACCAATAGAAGCGAACTGATACGTCAAACTTCGATAAAAAACAGTTGAGTTGATAAATAACAAACTGCAATATGCCCTTGAAATTTGGTATACGAATTTCAAGGACATATTGGAGTTTGATATTTATAAGCTCAGTTTTAATCGGCTTTTAAAAGAGCCACGTGATTTGATTTGTTTACATTTATTTATAAATATAATCTAATAATCTTACTCCCGCCAAGATATACCTACCAAAAATATCACTAAGACCATATACACGTTCTATACACGATTTACACTACGTCCATAAAAGCTTTGTCAAGCGTAGTTATAGTCTGTGTCAATTGAATTGGGCAAAGATGTAAACAAAACCAAACGCACCAATTTACCATTATTACTCGATTAATACGTACTTTTAAGGAACAAGTGAGATTTTTGTAATGTACTTTTCTATTAAGTTTGGATGAAATAAGACTCTGAGCAGCGAGTCGTGACACAAGCATTTTTTCTTTCTGTCACATTTTGCGTACTTACCTACCTATCCAGTCGTTATGCATTTTGTGTAACCAGCTATAGTGATATTTTAAATTTGCTCCCATTTTTTCTATTACCGCTCACTGGTCAGGCTCTAATTATTAATAGTACGTTATTTTAAATAAGCATATAGTCTGACAAAAAAGTCTTGAAATTAAAAAGTGGCAACACTGTAGTGTCATCCCTTTCAAATCAATGTAAGAAAAAAGGGACGTCACTACAGTGTTGCCAGTTTTTAATTTCAAGACTTTTTTGTCAGGCTATATATTCAGTTTTTGAGGTTATGTTATGTGTCAAACAGTACTAATTGTGTTTACACCTTTGACAATTTCGATTGACACAAACTGCTTATATTAGTTGTTTCACAAAAGCTATCACGAATAGTATGATGGAATAAATATGGCGTGTGTCGACAGACTGCTCACATAAATTTGAAAGTACAGTGACTCATTTTCAAATATCTCGAGTCTAGCACGGATTTGTCTTTATTCGGCGATTATATTACACTGAAGCCGCAAGTTTTTTTTAGGCACATTTATAGATTGACTGTGTTCATTCGTTATCATGTCATATCAAAGTTTCGAATACCTAATAATTTATTTATTTTATATAAATACACCATATTATTTTGTAATTATACTTTATTTGGGTAAACATTGGGTCTTGTTGCCAATTTTACTCCCAAAAGCGCATTAATTTAGTACACACTTTTTCCACGCTATAAGTCTCATCTAACGACGTAGTTTTTATAGGATACTTACAGTGTGTCAGTTATTAAATAAATAAGTCACTAATCAAGTTTATAGTTAGACAAAAAACAGGGCGCTGTTAGGGTATTATTGACATATAATATTCTTTTATATTGAAGTTATATATTAGTCAAAGTCTTCTTTGACAAGTTACATAATATAGCCTAACGCGTTCCAAGAAACATTTTTGTAACATACACAATCTCTGAATTATTTTAAACACTTAATTAAATTACTTTCTCACCTGCTTTCATACTGGCAACACCACTTGAGCTGGCCGCCCCTAATCCGTTAGAAGCATGAAAGTATATACATAATACAGTACATATTAACATATAGTGATATGATTAATGACGTAAGCTTGTTTTTAAAAGTGCTTTCGTGATTGGCAGTGATCGGAATAGGTAGTGCAATTTCACGGGATTTCGGTGCGTAAGCTTAGTATGGATATAACTTGCAATCCCTGATTTTCACTTTGAAAAGTTTTAAAGTTTGTGTTTGGTTTAAAATAAATATCAGGGGACATTACACAAATTGACCTAGCCCCACAGTAAGCTCAAAAAAGTTATTTATTTACAATTTTGACAATTATTATACTGCTAGTACAAAGTTAGTGACGAAATTATGTAGACCCTTTAATTTTGACATTCTTACAAACAAGAAACCTTTTTTAATAATTATCTTATTATTTATAAAAATACGAATTCCGGAATCCCGGGTCTTATCCATATTATTTATAATGTTTGAGGTCATTCACCCGAAATTGCACTACCTATTCCGATCACTGGTGATTAGGCTAAGACGCGATAATTCAAGTGTAAAATGGGATGTTGGCTAACAGGCTTCGAGCAACACGGCCTTCCTAGCGGAAGGGAGTCGCCTTAGCTATGAATATTACAGTCAAATAGTTCTGTCATTTCTTACGGGGGGAAATTTGCACACAAATGCAGCTAAGCACATCCACATACAAAAACAAAACTGTAATGATGACATAAACTTAAAATTTCCACTTGATAACCGAGTGACAACTAGTTTTATTAGATGCGCATGCCCGCTTGGGCTTGTACTTTGACAGAGGGGAAATGGTGTGAATGCCTACTCCCTTCCGTGTTGCTCGAAGCTAACAGGTTTAGGCAGCGTTTGCACCAGAGCTGTGCGAGGCAGCGAAGCGGTGTTGCGAGGAAAAATCCACCAATAGGATAGTAAGGCTAAACAAAAGAATCCTATTGGTGGATTTTTCCTCGCAAAACCTCTTCGCTGCCTCGCACAGCTCTGGTGGAAACGCAGCCTAAATCACCTGCCCTCTATGGCACTGTCCCACCGCCGGTGAGGAAGGGATTAGATATCGATTATTTTCGCGCTCAAGAAACACACAAAAGATATAGATCCCGTGTCAATAAAAGAGACACATATAGTTGTGGCTGTTCACACTGCCGGCGAAAACTCTCTCCGTTAGATTCCACGACAGTCAAAGAGACTTATATTAATAGTCAATCGCTGGCTCTACTCGCTTCCCGCTTATTGTCGGTGGTGGGACAAACGCCTTATTCACCATCTTGACAATGACACATGACAGGTGACAATTCGGTATACATTACAATGCGCGAAGCACCCTCAAATGTCATCAGGAGGGCTAGCACAAGTTGTCCGCGACTTGTTTATCTCTCGGATCCCCCTCTAGTGGTCCTAGTCAGTAACGATAGAGACGCACTGAGCTACAAGCGAGAAAATACTTGTGCTAGCCGTACAGTAATTTTCAGGATGGTAAACCAAGGAGCTGCTTTTGATTAAGTGTAAAACGATAGTTTGAATGAAGATTTGGGTCCCTGCAGTTTGGGCATAATATCCCAAAAGGACAGTTTCCGCAACAGTTTGCATTTTATAGTACATTCTGGGTTTGTACTTGTCTTTCACTTGCTCTTAATAAGAGCGTATGAGAGCGAGTGAGAGACCAGTACAAACCCGAAGAACCTTCTAGCTATCGCTCTGTAGTCACAAGTGTAACTAAACTAAATAACAATTCTGGTATTTTCAAAATAATACCAATTTTAGGGAAAAAAAAAAGATATTTTGCCCAAACAGCAGATACCAGGAGATTTATGAACATACGTCGTTATCGCGGGTACAACTACCAATCAGATAAAGAGCAGATAAAACAGAATGTCTATTTGGTAGAAACGGACGTATTCTGCCTACAGCTACTAAACATCTAAGAAGCTCTTTACATGTGGAGAGTTTTCTCTAGAAAAGATCAATAAAAAATACAGCCGCAAAGGGGTATGGGTTAAACTGTTGTCATATGTTTCCATCTGTTTAGTTAACAAGTTTATACATAGGAAATAAGTCAATTTAATTATCTTTTAACGTCTTTTTTTTTAACAATTTTAACAATATATACGTACTTGTGTAAAGATAACTGTTATCGTCTACTATTTAAACGCTTAACTACTTAGATGAAAGTCTGTTTAAAAAATAAGAAAACAACGTGTGTAATTTTTACTAACGTGTATTTTTCACATGTATTATTTGGTTTTCGTAATAGATTACAAAGATTTTTTCTAAATTTTCTACAAAAAAAATATATTAAAGAGTTTGCATTGCGACTGCACTGTCAAGACAGTCAAGTATGGAGGTTGGGTATTAGAAATACCTACTGTGTGATACATTTTAAACTCGTAGGAGTAGGCATAGATGTTCCTCAAAATGAGTTTCGCGTCTGTTATTGCTTGTTTTTCATAATCTTTCTGTACTGTCAAATGGTTTTTGTACCCGCGATAACGACGTATGTTTATGAAGCACTGAAATATGACGTCACAAACATTTGTTTGTCAAAATTATAAGTTGCTTTATCGTTTTTAAAATTTGAAAATCATAAAGACGTTTTAAATACGTCCAGTTTTAATTTATGTGCATATTTATGAAATGATGAATAAGCATCTGGGAGACGAAGCGTCGCTTGGGTTGAAAATAAGTTTTCTTTTCTTCATAATATTTTTGAAAAACCGTTACCTCCAAGCCAATATATAGTTCGGTCGTTGCAAAGCATGCAATTTGAACGAACGAACTAACCTCCAGCGGTGGTCACATGACGTCACACGCGTTTTTCCCATACAAATTGTCTACAAATACGACTTTTCAATCAAAAAAAAACTTAACTAATTTAATTACTAATTACAATTTGCTTTAGATCATCAACTAACAATAAGGTTAAAACTGATGTAGTGAAGTACCTACTGTTAAAAACGGACCTTACTTTTTGTAGGGATTTAAAAACTTATTTGTAATAATTAAGTATAATGTTTCATGCTAAAACCACTATTCACTTTAGTAATTCTTTAACAATTTCAATCAGTCTATCAGTTTAGTTTTAGAGAAATCGCCATCAATCCTTTTACCTCTAACCATAGGAAAATATATGACATTAGGCACCTTGACCCGCCTTTTTAAGCCTTGGGTTGCCATCCTGTCATAAGTTCACCCATTCCACCGATATTTGATGAACCTTGCCAGGATTAAAAATTTAAGTATCACTAAACCTAATCAAAGTGTCACCTAGCAAATGGGTCATACACAGATTTAGGTTCCCGTCTTTCCTGTGGACATACCCGAAATTAACGTGTTTAAGGCCTAATTTTCTGGCTGATCCCACATCTGCATAAACGGCGTCACGCCTACTTTAGTCCTAACAGATAAAAACATACTTATAATGCACACAAGCCCTTAACTATTGACCACAGGAAAGATAACTTTTGTTTTTGTGATTGTGTATGACCCAAATACAATATAAATATAACTAATTAAATAAAACGTCACCGAAAAGGGTATCTAACATTTTGAAGAAAGTTGAAGTCATATTTGTAGGCAAAAAACCGCGTATGGGAAAACCGCAAGCGTCCCTAATTATGTTACCACCACAGTATATACAGTGTATCGGGACACCAAAACCCAACGCGCTAAAAACGGGAGATTCAAAGGGTGTTAGCGGATAGCATTTCTTTTTCTTTTTTTAATGCAGTATAAAAGCTCCCTTAAAGTTTCTGATCTACCTAGGTGCCCGAACACGCTGTATACACAAGATTTTTCACACCTAACCTTTCAACGCCATTGAAGATATATCTGCATCGACAGTTTTCCAGGTATACCTTTATTTTTGCCCGTAACGTTGGCAAACATTTTACTTTTCAGGGGTGTTATTCTCTCTAAAACAACGGACGGGCGGACGAACGAGCGAAATCGCAGCGGCGAGTTTAGATAGTCCCGTCAGAGCGAACAAAACAATTTTTAGCGCGTGCATTTTCAATTAAGCTTCGTTCGATCCATCGTCAGAAACCATGCTCCTAAATTGAAAATCACGCGCTAAAATATGTTTTGTTCGCACTGACGGGACTACTTAAACTCTCCGCTTGGATATTCACTCGTCCGTCCGTCTGACCGTCGTTGTTCAGAGAATCACTACCCTGCTGTCATTGGCTTGTGGTTATAATTGGGTCATTCCACATTTTAATTTAATTGTCGAACGACATTACCTTAACGCGTTTATTAAGGCTCACATTAAGAAAAGGGTTTCAAAATAAAAATAAATATGTTTATAAAGTAACACAGGGGACGTTTGTACGAGAAATGTGCATTTTCCCCTACGTTACCAAGAGTTTCTAAAATTTGACAAATATTTTAGTTATTTAATATGCAGAATCTGTAAACTTCACGATCTATAAATTATTATTAACCTTTTAGGCATTTGGTCAGTTATAATCTTATAATACAAAAAAGAAGTAACCTAATAGTTGATTGACCTATATGGCGTTGAAATGGTAAAGGTAACGTTAAAATAAAAAGTATGTCTTAAGGCTTATTTGCATAAAGCTGTATGATTCTTGCGTACGCATTGAAAGACAGCCAAGCCATGGGCCATGTAAAGGCTAAATTTAAAATGACTGCTAGTGGACTAAAATTCGTTTATATATACTTTAGGTGACCACTTTTTAATAGGCTATCTCAATGGCTAACGATTAAAAAATAGTTCAATTTTCCCTTTAAACTCATTGTTTTAGATATTCAAAAAAAGCAATATCAAGAAGCGGTAGATTGCAAGTGCTTTATAACTTGAATAAACAAATGATGGAACTTATACGGGTAAATAGATGGGATTTATTGGTTCAAAGGTGTTTTTTATAATTTTTTCAACTTTGCACAATATTATTTAAACGTGCATATTGTGCGTAATATTACAAAACAGTTACTTACTATTGTTGACTGATTTATTTAAAACAGCTTTAAAGTGAACATTAATCTAAAACAGAACTTACTATGTCATAGGCATTAAAACACCTTCTGAACTTACACGATTTATTTTAAATTTCGAAAATCAAATGAAACAAAGATTTCTTCTACTACCATCATTTATTTTATTACATCTTTATATACATACAAATTCATTCTAAACAATCTACAGACAATTACAATATGTCTGCTGTCAATAATTACAATAATTACGTTCCTTTTGACAGTTCACATACATTTCAACTATGAATTAATTTTCAAAATAAAATAACACAAACGCATACTTTGAAAACTATCGTTCGATTGCGTCAAAATAAAGAAAGGACTAATCAGTAAAGCAGAGAAAATCCCGACATGAGGACTAGCATAGACTAGCATGACAAGCATTTTTTTCTTAGTCTTTAGGGTTGATTATCGCAATCGTCATGTCAACCTCGACCTCGTACTTCAACCTCCTATTTTAAATATCAGACATTTTAGAGTACATTGCGCAGCTTATATGAATCTCAAAAATGAAGGATCTAGTTAACATCGCAATGTATATTGTGTAATTGTCAGCTATCGCCTATTATGGTTAGGTTAGGTTAGTGAAATAGGCGGCAAGTGAAACTGAGCGTTTGTTTGCCTTCATCATGCGATAAAAGTACATCTGCAAATTAATTCAATGCCGTGTTTCAAGTCCACTTTAAGTTAAGTTCGCTTTGGGACTTCAAGCTTAGATCTCTTCATACCACATAACGTAGTGAAAGTATTTTTTTCTCTGAACTTATTAAAATGTTCAAAGTTATTTATTTTAATTTCAGCGTTGAATAAATAAAATCGCGGACTCAATTCGTTGCAGCATTCCAACGCCAACCAATCGGAGACATTCAAATAGTCATAAAATAAATGTGATGCTTATAAGATAAATAAATTAATATTAAAGATCATAGTTTCAATTTATTTTGACGCAAATCTCATTGATTTTCATTAATTTGTCTAAAATAAATAAGTCTAATTAGGTAACAATAAATACTCGAGTCTATTACAGCTGAATCATTATAAGAAAAACCTCGCTATTGTTGTAAGGAGTTTCATGATTATTTTTTTCGTCAGATTTAAGAAAAGTACTATGATCATTCTTGACAATAAAAAAAGAACCCCGGTACGTGCCAAATATTGTCCACTTTGTTACCAAATCCCAAATAAATTTCTCCGTAACAAAGCGGACAATTACAAATCTTCTTTTGGCTGACATTTTGGAATATCTTTTTTTGTTGTACTCGCAACATATCATTTTATCTCAAATGCAAAGAAAAATAAAATAGTCCGAATTTTTAACCCCAATTACGTGATGTTTTTGTGATGATTTCCAAGGTCTTATTATAACGATCGACGATCGGCGCTACAATATATGCGCCAAATTTATTTAGACCTTTACAACGTGAACTATGATTTGTCTTATCCAGATTTAGCTATACAATACATTGAGAACCTAGAACTCGTCAAAGAGTTCAATTCAATTATTAATGAGGCTGGCAATCAATTCATAACCTTTTTAGCCCCATCGGCTTATAAGCACATTTGCCAAAGACATTTTGAACTTGAATTCGAACTAACGAAATTTTACGAGTCTTACCCTCTTATTTAAATACGCACATGTAAAGTATGCTTAAAATTACTTTATCTTACTTTTCATTGTGACATTTCAATTGTAAAGAAAAGGACAAAGCATAGTTTGCAAAAACTACTGTGCGTTTATGGACAAGGGTTTTTTCAGACGAAGTAAACTGCTGTAAAAACAAATATCATCGCCATCATCAGTAACGTCTACTTCGTTTGATAAAAAAATATGACTTTATGCCTCACGTGATTAAACATTTCAATAATATAAAATGCATATTTTATTGATAATAATATAAAAAATGGGGGGGGGGGGCTTTTCTGGGTTTCACCCTATTGACTTCTCAATAGAACGTTCAGACAATAAAAAACAGCATTGTTATTTGTTTACATAACAGGCAAATGCCATTTACCTTGATCAAAAAATTATATGGCTCTTATATGTCGTATATCTTTTTGGTCCATTATCCTAATTTGTTTCATGAAAAACATAACATCTATGTAAACCAAAATTTCTGCTGTTTTTAATAATATTTCCATTACATTAGATGCGTATAAAAATAAATACTTACTCTCAATAAAGGCACTTTTTAATCGTTTGTGACATTAACAGTAGGTACCTACTTTGATTTCATTAATATACGGAATGTCAATGACAAATCATAAAATAAATATTGAACGATGGTGCCTTCTTACTATTTCTTATATTCACCTTCAACGAAGAGGATTGTGCAATTATCATAGGGGGAATTAAATACAGAGAAAACTGTCAGAAATACTCTTAGGACCTCTAAAAAGAACCCTTGTTGTCTTCAGTCTTTGTTAATATTAAATTTTAAGTGATGGTAAAATTTTAGTTTTGGGTTTAGATTTAATTTATAATTTCGATTGAAAGTTAAGACCGATGAAAATAAAATTGCTACTTCATTATTTCCGTAGCTTTAATTTTTTTGGAGTTAAGTTGTAAGCTTATCTAAAATAAATATCTAATTAATATCCATGAATCAAATCCCTAAAAAAATATTGGGATCAAGCAATAAATTTTTCTGCAATTCTGTTTATGCTTAGAAAATTGACTGACCCCAAAATAATACAAGCAATAACATAACTTGCATTGGTCCACAGGTACAATATTAGGCACCAATGAATTACAAAGGTTCTATCTAGTAAGTCCATTTTATTATTAACCATCGGTTATCTACCACGGTTTCCTTTGTTCTCGTATTTCTTAGAGCGAAGAACACCGATGTTTAGTAATAAATTAGACTGAACAAATGACAGTTCGTTCATTGTCAGTTTTGCCACGCTACATCACAATACTAAACCATCTAAGCTACATATAAATTTCAATCAGCTGGAGGCACTACTATAATAGTGCTACCACTACTGTTAGTATTATATATCTCAGCTTTATCTATGCTTTTTACATAAACTACTTCCTTTATAAATTTCTCCAATTCCGTATCAAAAGTTTCGTCCCCATTCAATTTGACTACAGAAACGTGTGTATTTGTCTGAATTTCTTGATCCTTTTTGGTCGGCACAGGAGATTCTTGCCTTATATACACGGCCTGTGTCGACCGGGCCTTTCTGAATCGCATATCTTTGGGTAGCGTTGATGAGTCTCGCATTTCTAAACCACTTGTGGGAGTGGCACTCCTTGTTCTGTAACTAGAGTTCAAACTCTTTGGTAAAGTGTTGGAATCATTATTTTTCAATTCTGTCAAGCTATCTCCTTTAACCAGACCGATATCCATGAAGAATTTCTTAAATTTATCAACGAAAGTTGGTGATTTTGTTCTGTTCAAACTGTTTGTTAGTCTTTCGTTGAATTTTTCATCTTCGAATCGTTCTGGTATGTTCGACATAGATTTATGTTTCTCTATGACTTGCGTTCTTCTTTTTACAAAATCTTCTTCGTCATCGATGAAGGGTATATCTTGTAAATTGTTCTCATTCCGTGTATCGACTGAGGCATCTTTGAGTATTTTAACCGTTGGACTGCCTGGCATAGTTTGAGTTGTATGCGTATCTAAATATATTTGAGGAACGCTAGTACTTGTGTTGTCTGTCTGTATGCCGCTGTCAGCTAAACTCCCATTAATATGCGAGCTACCAACTCCAGTGCTTAGTACTTTGTTTAGTTGTTCTGATAGCGTCTCCATTCTATCTTGGACTGTGGCTCTGTATATATTTTCAGCAAAGGATGGGCCAGGGTCTCTGGTTGTTAAATTTGAAGTGTCGAAATCGATTCGCCTTTGAAACGTGCGGTCTCTGTCGAAAGTCTTGAGTCTGTCCGACAGAACTGACGGGTACTCAGGGGCGATATGAGTGTGTCTCTGATTCCAAGTTGATATCGTGGTGTCTGTGAAATCGCTGAGGCTAGATCTTAGAGAAGACCTAGGCGATAATTTTGACGCCTTTATCAACTCTGGGTTGTAGTCTTTTATAGGTTTCGCGCTGTACTTTCGTCCTGCGTAACAGACAGCTGTTATAATTTCGTTTTTTTGTTTGTATACATTTCAGTTTATTTCGCCTCCAAACACCATGCTGTCTTCGTTAGCACACACTCGCGATAAAAAAACGTGTCTCAAACTACGTTAAATAAAAAGAGGATCATGGGAAGGGAGGGGAGAAAATAAACTGAAATGTATAATAATACATAGGTACCAAATCGCATTCTGTTAGGAGGGGTGAGAAACTAGTGTTAAAAAATAAAAAATACTAAGGGGTGATAGGATGGGTTTAAGAAATGAATCGACTTAACACAAATAGAGTAAACACGATACTAAAATATTAATTTTGACAGTTTGTTTTAAATAAAGGGTAAAATATAAATTAGCATTTCAAATGTGAAATAATACCGCACCGTTTTGGTTAGATTATCTGGATCTTAATTTGCAATACAAATAAATTATGTCACATATATTATATACATGATTAACCAGATATTTATTATTAAAAAAATCCATGTCGTAGTCGATTCATTATACAATATAATTTAAAAAAAACGTACCTGGGGTGTCAATCTCCTCCAAAGGTCTCGCTGGCTTCGTGATGCTTTTTCTCTTCGACGGTGAGTGTTTCAGTGCTATAATTATAATATTATGTCAATGTCAGTATAATGAAATATATAAATTACGAAACGCATTGTTGAGGTGTTCTTCAATCAAGCTCATAGGCCGAGCATATAAGACCGTATTATCTTTGATAAATTTACAATGTTTCGCCAAGAGTAAAAAGAAAAGTTTTTTTTTACAATCTCTGTAAATATTAAAAGATTAGTACATAAAAGTGGGACTAGTGACTTAGGGAGGCACAGCCGACCGAAAACCAGATGAAATCGACTGCATTTCAGTGTTCAAAGTCACATAAATAGATAATTTTAAATAGTATTTTTTGTATTTGTCACTAATGTGATATATTAAAAAAATTACATTTAACTAACACCTCAAAAATGCGTTAGAAAAAAAAGATTAGCTAAAAACAGTGTTTAAATAAAAAATCTAAATGCTTATAAATAAAGCACTGCTTAAAAACGTTGCGTGACATTAAGGCGATGCGAAACTCAAAATCAAAAAATTCGAAAGCCTACCTTAGTTAAAAAAAAACATATAAAAACTGAAAGGTTTTCCAAAAACCATGCTTTAACCAAGATTTCACGAAGACTGTAGAATGATAGAACATGTATGTGGATAGATCGAAAGGTTTCAGTGAAAAAGGGTTTCTTAAGAACGTAGAATACCATATATATAAACTTAATATTTATGTAATCTGTCGGGTGTCACAGGCTAAAAGCGGGACTGACAGGCCGAGTGGGACGCAGCTATTTGTTAGGATGAGAAAGTTACGTCTCGTCCCGGTTTTAATCTGTGGCGCCATAAATAGTATAACTCAGAATTAAGACTATGCTGGTTGAGTTAATACTCAAACATCTACATTTCCTCGTTATCATTAAATTTCATATGTATCAACTCTATCTGTCACACCAATTAGCTGTTTTTATTATATTCAACTTCGACAGTCTTTACAATCTAAAAGACTAGCACTAATAATTTTACGCACATCAACGCAATCGTACAAAGTCAAACTAAGTGTATCAGTAACATTATTGTGACACGATTTTTTTATAACCCTTTTCCACAGAAACTATAGAAACACAATCACATAATGGTAACTGGCGTAGCGTATTACCCAAAACTTCGGGAAGGTAAAACAAAATACCAAAGGGGCTAACTACCGGGGGATCGGTAATAAACGTCAAAATGACAAACGCAAACGACAACAGACCAAATATTGATTATAACACATTGACGCTTGTTTTAGTTATCTGTATCTAGTCTAATATCTAAAAGTTTTAATTGTATTATAAAAGTTATAAAGAATCCGAATGTAGCATAAGTATGCCTGTTTTCTCAACAAAAAAAAAAAAGTTTTTAACCTACTCTTAACCGTGACTGACAAAAGGTGAGCGATAAAAAACTACTGGGGTGTTCCCAAAAAGCTGTTCAGTTGTCCGTTATGTTACCTCCAATACATTAGTCGGTAACAAAGCGGACAGATCTACGAAAATTATTCATCTATTGTCTAGAACAATGGTCCTCTCCAACCTGTCAAACTACCCTCAAATAAAATGGTTTTTTTTTGACATGTTCTAATATTAAAAATATATAACGAATAAGCATCAACGGATTGTATTCTCGAGCTAGTCAACGATATTTATGAGCTAAAAAAAATATTTGGCGTCGATTAGTGTGGTTCGTTAGTTGCTACGTCAATGTGTCATATATCATTTAGACAACAAACTAACATTGAAGAGGAGACAAGACCAACATGGCACATGCTTGAAGACCTTAATATTCATATTCTTTTCTTTTTCAAACCACGGGATTACATAACCCAAAATGAGGGACTTACTTAGACCTCCACGGGCGCGGGCGTAATTCCGAACACGGACAATTGTGCGAAAGGGAAAAAAAACACATATTACTATTCGAACTTCGATAGGGGAGACCGGGGACGTGCATGACTAGGAAAAGTCATGCAAAAAATTTACTGTTCTTTTTGTGTAAATAAAAATAAGCATCCAATTGAAAATAAATCGAAATAAAAGTGTTTTCTAATACATGCCTATTGAATCGAATGCGTTGACAAAGGAAATGTTAAAATAATAATGTTAAATTAAAAACAAACACATACACCAGCGGTACGCCTACTGAAAATTCGGTTTGGGTGTTGGTGGTTTTTTGAATATTTTTTTTATTTATACATGCCTTATAACTTGATTTTAAACTCTCGACATGCTGAACCAGACTAAAAAGCTAACTTCTACTCTATCTAGCTTTCAGAAAAAACTTACTCATGTAATTTACAATTTTAAATAAAAGTAATGGGTAATTTTTTGACTAGGCGGAATATACTTGGAACTTGCTTCAAACTCGGAGCCGTATACCATTTACGAGTGAGTGAGATAGGAACACATACAACTACGAAATATTGTGCTATTGGCGTCAATTTAGGTAAAATGCACTCGTTCTGTAAAGTTAAACGCGAGGATCAAGACATATACACATATAACTCTATCTCATTTACTCATTATATACTGAGCCGTCGATTACAACACTTTAAAGGAATGTTTAAGCGTATGATTACTATTATACCTTGCTATTACTTCACTCAAAAACCTTATAATAAA
The DNA here is from genome assembly GCA_963966035.1 of Acleris laterana. Lineage (NCBI taxonomy): Eukaryota > Metazoa > Arthropoda > Insecta > Lepidoptera > Tortricidae > Acleris > Acleris laterana. The sequence continues at coordinate 6,335,991 of OZ014465.1, read as the reverse complement.
ATATAGAATATGGCGGTTAGAGCGTCACATTGCTTTTTCTAAGCTCTTATAATCTTACTGTGATCCGAAAAAGGCTAGATTTGGTCTGTAATTTAGGAAAATCTGTAATACAGTTGCGATGTAATGGTAACTATGCAAGAACTACATCCAAGTAATTTAACATCTTACTGGCAATAAAAATGAAGTTCGTCTGTTATGAGGCGAAAATAACCGCTAACGACCTTGAAGTGCAATTTTACCGTTTTATGATTGAGGGAGGCGAACAAGAGCGTTTTTCCGTAATAAACATACTTCGTTTATTACGGAAAAACGCTCTTGTTTCAAACACTCGTTTTATATAATTGCATCTTTTCTGAAATCAAACTCTTTATTGATCATAAAAAATAAGGTAAAATTTGTTTATTAATTGAGAAGGCCGCATATCCAATCGATGTATTTCGATTGGCATGATAAGCAAGCGCATCATTTACGAGAGGTAACATCAAAAACTCACTAATGAATGGCATGGAAATAATCAATTATTACAAAATCCCAGGTTACGATGAATTTGTTACACAATCTTACCCCATCTATTCTTATAATAACAACGATAATCGACGTTAAAGATACGTAAAACGAAAACGTAATAAAGATTACCTTCAAGTCACTAGCGTTTATTATCACATAACTCAACTACCATTTCAAATTATTTCAACTTAGTTCCACATCTAAATTTAAATGCAACACACCAACACCCGCCCCTCGAAACAGGCACACGTACAAAAACACCCTACAGTACCTATGTAGCTTGTGACCAGGGTTCGGAACTTGCGGTGGTTCCCCTTGATTTCTGGCAGGTCCACTGGCGCAGGATTATAGCGTTAACATGTGTTACGACAAGGGTTACTTAGGGACAACACTTTTTATTGACTTAGGACTATTTGAAAGTTTATTGAGACAAATATTCAAATGTAAGAGATATAGAATAAATTTTGAGACTTGACATAATAATGTAACTGTAATTAAAATTATGCAATAAAAATTTGTAAATATTTTACAAAATACGTAACGAAGTGGACTTTGACTAGATTTTGTATGAATATTATATTTTCTCCTGCGTTACTTAAAATAACCATAACTTAAGTAATCCAATAGAGATTATATTCGTTCTATTTTGTATGATCATTTTTTTTTTGTATGATTTTGCTATAGAGTTACGCATTAAACCGAACAAACAAAGATTTATCGGATTAATGAAAAAAGAACAAGGCCAGGTCTCAAAGTTTATTCGATAAAATAAAAAAGACAATGTTTAAAATTTAATTTAATTTTATAACACGAGCGTACTGAGTAATTACTTTGAAATCATATGCAATAAAAAATGTTGTCTATGTTACACAAAATTTCGAAACTCATTGTTTTAAATATTAAATCCGGGTTCACCCAATACCTTGGATAAACCTATATTATTAAATTTCGAGTTTCAAAATTACATAAACACAATAAATTACTTACGTTACCTTGTATGGGATTAAAACACATATTATTAGCTCAAAAATGAACGGGATTTTGATACTTATTAATACTACTAAGTAAGGCACATATTTCAATACTAGATTATTACTTAGGACATTTTTAAAAGCCCGTGTGAAATTTGCCACATTATTAACCAACATTTTAAACAAAAAATTTAGTAAATATGTAAGTATTTTGTTTTTAACTTTCATATTTCAGAAAAACGATATTTTATATTACAAATTAGTCATTTTAACATATGTTTTGTTTTAAAATTAAATGTAATGTCATTTATGATGGCAGATTTTACACAATATTGGTTTAAGCCCTAAATGATTTTGAAATGACTTGAAGAGAGAAACAGGAAAATTGAAGAAAAATTTCCCTAAACGACCTAAACTATCAATCGTGTTACGTAACAAATTTATTTCAAAACCCTTATGAAATTGCACCTTATTCGTCAAATCATAAAACGGAATATTTCCCGCTATCAGCTTTAAATAAGGCTCATTTTGTATCAACTTCCACTTTGTAACGGAACGGTAACAAAGTGGAAAAAACCCTGAAGTTACCCGAAAAGTCGAGTTGCTACTATTTATGAAGTGTCAAAACGATAGCTTGTATAAAGATTTACATGAAGTACTGGACAATGACGTCACCAAATTGGAATATTTAAAAACAAATAGTCTAGATAATCTAGTAAGTTATAATTCATTGTGAGTGTAAAATATTTTTTCTCTACTACTGTCAACAACTTTTTAAAAAAGGCCGGTTTAATTTTTTATTTATTTTCAAATTTATTTCAGAATCCAGTTACATATGTTGTAAGTATACGATATTGAATTATAGAGAATTGAAAGAAAATAAAGTGCCATTTCATAAAGGACCCGAATAATATTATCCTAAGTTAAGCAAAACGTCATAAAGTAATACTTACACGAAGGTATCTTCTTAAATACGGTTTTGGCCATGAAATCTAGGAACCTTTGAGCGTAGAAGTTCGGCCTGTGGACCGAGACAGTATCCTGAAAATACCAAAATCCATTTTTTATTCACAAATAAATCACTACAGCTTAAGACGATGGTTAGCTCACGGCCGTCCTTACTGCCGCATTCAGAGACGTCGATTAAATTTAAAGCTTGATTAAAGACAGTCAGAATCGTTGCTATAGCAATAGAATAAGTTAACTGTCTTATTAGTACCTACGTCCTACCCATTTCTCGTCGACACTGAAGTAGATATTAACCTAGAGAGCTAGGTTAGTTAAGTGAAAAAAAAACTTCTTTTAAAATGGTAGGTCAGTCCAACTGAGTCCTACAATATTTTTAACCAAAAGCAGAACTCAGTTGGACTGACCTATTGACACAGATACCACTAATCATTAAAGTCGAGTCCAGAATTAGGCGAACCAACTTGACAGTTCGTTGTACACTAATGTTGCATAATAATGCTAATCGAACACACAACGGATTTGGACTTATCATCGACGATATACAGCGTTTGTCTCTATCGCACTTTCATATTTGCCAGAAAGAAAGGGATGAATGCTATATGTATGGGACACGAAATGTACTGACTAGGCCGACAAAAGCCACCTAAAAGGATCCCAAGGGCCTGTTGCAATAACAATATTATTTTTGTATTTTATACCTAACTTGAGGAGTAAGTATCGTAAATATCAGCTTTTAACCGTACATCCTTCAGATCACAGTATGTCATAAAAATTGCTGTAGTTCGTCCCTATTTGGCAATTATGTATGAGAGTGAAAGTTTCGACGGCAATTACTTGATAAAATATAAATAGAATCAGATTTATAGAAAGCACAAGGTTATATCGACTTATTTGTGTCGACATAAACCTATCACTATTTATTTTTTCCTATGTCTGGCAACATTTTCGGCTGTCAAGTTAGTTCGCCTAATTTTGAACTCGACTTTAGGTGGCATGTGTTCGTTTGCCTGCTCCCTGCCAAGTATAGGTCAGGTGCCTAGGTGATACGATAGGCTATACTGCCTTTAAGGACTTGGCACTCTTCCACTGCCTTTTTTGTTTTTTTGTCTCTGTACCACTCACCCCGTCGTGGATCATGCTTTTCCAGGTGTGTTCGAGTTTCTTCCGCAGCCGGTACGACTGCAGGATATCGATGATGCCGAGGAACACCAGGAGACGCTCGCCGCGCGCGTTACGCGCTGGGATGCCGCCCGGTCTACGCGAATAATTAAAATAAAAACATTTAAAAGATAATAAAAAATGTCTAAGAATCAACTAAATAAAAAAAACTGTTTCCAAAACGGTTCATCCGTTTAAGAGCTACGGTGCCACAGACAGACCCGCAGACACACACACGTCAAACTTATAACACCTCTCTTTTTTGCGTCGGGCGAAAAATCTAAGGCCCGTATTAATAAACTCATCTTGACTGAGAGGCCCGTCAGAAGACACGTCAAAGTAAACGTCAAGCCATAGGACACTGTCATTATTGACGAATCTTTAGAGGATTACCGTCGAGATCAGTTTATTAATACGGCCCTAAGATATAATGGACACCTTATTGCCAAACGTAATCGCAATCCTTTTCATTTTGACAGTCCGAAGCCGAGTTTTCATACAACATGAAAACAATTGTTCCGCTTTGAAACCGATTGCGATTGCGAGTGTGGCAACAGCGACGTTAGAGCTGATATCTCTTAAACTACCAAACGGATTTTCATGAAACCTAGTTTAGAACGATCCCGATTGACGAAGCTTGCTTTGAAAAAAACCCGCGTCCAAATTGGTCTATCCGTTTGGGAGCTACGACGCCACAAATAGACACACGGATACATAGAAACACACACATACACAAGTCAAACTTATAAGTTACAATTTATAACACATGATAATTAAAAATTGTTATTTAAACGACTGTCACAACAGAGGATCTTAAAATACTAATTGTGAATTTAATACGAGGCGCAAAATATGGGTTGTAAAATTGTACACTAAATGCTATTAGTGATTTCCGAAATGAGTGTTACCATGGAAGGAATAATACTTTAATGATCATTATAGAACTGTATTGGAAATGCTTTGGCTACACTATGGGTGCCATTCTGAAATGATTAACGATATAAAGTATAAAATACAAGCTTCGAAAACCTGACTATCAAGATAAAATACGGAAATTGACTTCTGCGGCATAAAAAATAAGGCTTTTATTTTGTATATATAATAAATTGACACCATAGGCAGTGCAATTATAGCGTCAGAATAAAACCTCTGACAACGCTCCAATATAGACTAATTATGTTTAGTCTTCAGGAAACAGACACAAATAAACCAATATGGTTACATACATCCGTACATATTTTTTTAATGGTTGAAGAAAAATATTGGTACATCTACGTATACTCACGGTACATCGTCCTCTTCATCTATGGGCTCGCTTTCCGCTTGAATGCTCTCCATCGCTGTGGAGTGCGCCACCAAACGCTGTCGGTTTATCGACCTGCGACCAAACGCGTACAATACAACGCCACGCCTTTACAATTTTGGAGCGTTTCAAGTTTATATTAGTAAGATTAGAAGTGTCTTTGTTCTAAATCAAGGTACAGTAAATATAATGAGGAGAGCTACTTTAAAAACTATAAAGGTCAATCAACTTTCCGACCCGAAACTTATGTTACGAAAAAAGGCCATAACTCCTAAACTACTAATAATCGTTCCCTTTGCATTCGTTCTTGAAATATTCTGAATTTTATGTAATAGAAAAACGGCACATTGTTTAAATACTCCCTCTACTTTCCAAACGAATTTACATAATTATTTGCCAATTCTTACCTATTCATCCCAATACGACTGACAGAAAGTAATCATTTTTTTTTAATTTCTAAATACCACACGATAATCTACTTAATTAATAATTACCACATAGTTTGTGGATTCCTAAGTATACAGGAAGAAAGTAGGAAGATAATTTTGTCAAAGATGGTATGAATTACAAAATCTAATGTAGGTATACTTTAGAAAAGGGGGGAGTTTGTGAATGTGTTATAAAATGGAAAAAATATGTGTATCTTTTGCAAATAAAATAGGTTCCGAACGTAACCGTGATGGTATGTAAAATATAAAACTAAATGCAATGAATATATGGATAATCCGCAATCCCCGTGGCATTTCATAATTCATCTGTTTTCAATATAACTAGTATCAATGTCAAAATTTACTTTTGGAAAATTAGTTCGTTGTGTGACTAATTTTAAACGACACATCAACAGTTCTACGGATGATTTTTGGAGACATATATATAGCTATATAGCTGCGTCCCTGCGTCCCTCTCAACCTCTCAGGCTGTCATTCTGGGCGCTAATAAATTCTAGAAGATTCTCGAGAAATGCACAAAGAAAGTACCACAGTACACGTTCGAGTGTTACATTGGAAAGATACACATACTTTGGTCAAATGTATAATGTCTATTATTAAATTTAATACAATATTAAAGTATAGTAGGGTGATGGCACCAATGATGGACACTTTTAGCTGACAGGCACCGGTAATGGACACTTCACTCTTAATCCAAATTTTATACGGTCCTAAATTGATTGTTGCAAAACAAATGAATAACCCTTATCTTCTGTAAAATAAGAATCAAGTGTCCATTATTGGTGCCTTGTCCATTATTGGTTCCATCACCTTAGTAGTACATGCAATAATTAATGCTATAAGTTGCTTGTTAGAGTCAGAACGAGACGTCACAATGCCGATTAGAATTAGAACATATGCATTAGTCTACCATTGTCGACATTGATAGATAAAATCAGGTTGAAAATCGAAATTATCAGCAATTTTAACAATAAACAATATCTAAAACAAGCCTTAGTTATTATATATATTTTAATATGCTAATTATATATTTTAAAAGTTATCAGTTAAATATTTTAATAGACGCAACATAACAAACGCTTTTGCCTGACACAAGTACTATTTTTTTTAACAGACTATACCTCAAACACAGACCACTTACCCTATAGACTCCGCATACAAAGGCGCCCCCGTAAGCCATGCTTATGCTCACAGAACACTAATTGGTTGCCATGGTTCTATTGGCGCGCACCACGACGCGCACACTTGATTATTCGTTGACTTTGAACTAGCCAATCACGGTGCACTTTCCGCCCCCCGCGCCCCGCCATTTTGGCTTAATGAGATACTAGACAAACTGTTCCGAAGCGGAGTCTATAGGGTAAGTGGTCTGTGACCTCAAACAAAGAATAATTTGCATAACATGGGCGTTGTATCTATTTGCGCAAAGGTGTCATATTTGAGTAGTCAGGTAGTCCCTAATATTAATATTCATATGGCATAAAAACGGTTACAAGAATTATAATAAATAACTCAGAAAAATCTTTGAGGTTACCAATTTAAAAAAGGATTTACTATATACTGATAGATATGCTGTTTTTATCGATAGATAGATAGATATATAAGTTTAGTAACGCAGGAGAACCCCCTTTTCCTACGAAATAAGAACACCGATGTCCACTATGTTACGTTACTTTTAAATATTATATAAATATTTTCTCGTACAACATTCGATAAGCATTGTTAATTATCAACTCTCCTACTTTCTCGTTCATTAGTCGTATTCTGCTAAATTTATTACTTTTTATCGAATTTTATCTATAGATGTCGACAAACATTAGTTGCTAAGGGCGCTATCACATATGCGTGTTAGGACATTCATATACAAATAGTGCATACTGCGTCCTTTTCACTTGAGCGCCAAAGTCTTCTTTGTCTGATCTGAAATTATATCAAACAATATAACCTTCACCCTAGAAATACACACAAATATTTCGACATCATTAAAAAAAGGACTAAAAACAAACGTAATAAAATGTAGATAAATATCATAAGAAGAAAATAATATTTATTGTAAAGAATAACAATTTTTTTTTTAAACTAAAATGATAAAAAAAAGAAAAAAATGCCAAAAAAAATAAATCTAGCATATACATACAGTCAGACTTAAATTTGTGACCCACCTTAGGTCCAAAGTCAATTTGACATTCTACTACAATAAGGTCTAATGCTTGAAGTCTTCAAGACTTCAAGCATATTTTTTCGAAATGGGACACATATTATCGTTCGTGACTGTACATAATACAGTTGCGCCAATCTGCCAATGAAATCTAAGGGGAAATTATAGCCATGTTTGCCCCTAGCTCACCTGGTGCGATTCAGCCCACTCTTCTTAGCTCCCTCATCTTCACCATCGCTCTGGCCCGAGTCCGTGCGATTCCTCGCTTCCGTCTTCTCTCTCTGAGCCTCGTCCAGGTTGTGTATACCTACTAGAAGGGAGTAGTCCATAATCTGCAAATAATAATGCATTTTTTTATGGTACGTTCCATGTTCGCATTTGTAGATAGTTAGATCGGTTCCTCAATTATAATTTTTCTTGTTCCCCATTTTGACTTTTAAGCAATCGCCTATTTTCCATTTAAGATGTTCCCCAATCCCAAAAAACCATTTCGATATGTTTTGGTTATGTTAGTTTTGCAGAAGACCCGAAGGGCCATAGCAACCAGAAATAGGAGCTCCATGTTGGCTTTTAACCTAAAAACCCTGTAACGGTTTAGGTTACCTTAAAACTCTCCAATACTCGGCAATCCCTCTGCATGGTCTTGATGAGAGCTTGATAGGTCTCCGCCTCAAGGAATATGCCTTCGGTGTGGTGTTCCATAAAGTCTAGGTCTTTGTACGTAGCGCGGGAACCTTTTTGTCGTTCCGATTTACTTGCCTGTTAAAATATAATTTGTCATGTTAAGTAAAATATAAAGTAATAATGAACCAACATTCTCATACAAGAAACGACTGGCAAAAATGTCCCCAACCACCAACAGAGATGAAACATGTGCCAGTTTATAGATCTTGGCAACATGATGTATATTTACTATGGCGACGATCGCCATATTCATGGGGTTTTCTTCGAAAATCATAATCATATCGTATGGAATTTGTTTGAAAATGAACACATTCTTGTCTTGCTTGGCTCTTGAAAGGTTTTTTTCATTGAAAAATTCCCATCGATTTTGCTACTAAAATAGGTATTTTGACTTTTTTTGGGTCCTATTGAACATTATAGACATGCATTCAGTGACTGTTGGAGGGTGGGGACGGTTATGGTTAACCCATTTCTTGCCGATGACAGGAGTCTTTTTCTACTTTAATATAATACCGTTAACGCAGATTGGCGTCACATTTCTACTACTGATATCTCCTGTTTTAAAAGTTAATTTTTGCTTTATAAATAACATTGTTATTACTTAAATTCCTTCTAGGAAGCCACAGACGTTAATCCGAGTCATACTTGAGGATGCGTCGGCATCGAACCATAGTACGTAAATGACGCAAAGCAATGAATGAGTTAAGACTGCACCGAGCAAACGTCGAGCGGCCAGTGGCGCCCTCATTACTATTATTGTGTTTTCTAATTAACTAAAGAATTTCCTTGCAATCAGACGATACGTTTTTATAGCGCAAGTAAAAACACAATTTATGGGATACGTAACAAACTTTAATATCAATTACCCTTTGAGTAGTCAGCTTAACGGGAAAAGGTGGCCACTTTTTTCCGTTAGATTGATAACTCGAAGGTGAATTGTTATTAAACTATGTGATACACCCTATAAGTTGTGTTTTCATTTGTAGTACAAAAACCTACCGACCAATTTCAAGAAAATACTTTATTTTATTAGAAAACACAATAATAGTACTGAGGGCGCCACTTTACATCCGGTGTACGCCCGGTGCAGTCTTAAATTCTTAATGTATAGAATCGCTAAACATTTTATAATTGTTTTCTCTTGTCCCACACTAGATGGCGTTACTCACCTTCCTCTTATAAGTCGACCCTTTCAAATCGTATTTCTGATGTAGCTTGACAGCGGAAGGTAGTATGTTGTTCATGGCGACCAGCCGCACGTTCTTACTGTTGCATTGGTAGCAGTATAGACCGAAGAACTTTGGCAATAACGTGCGGGGGTTCTGCGGAGAGATATTAGTTCAGGCGGTGTACGCTAGATGGCGGTAAACAAGTCACGTTTGTTGCTGATGTTTAGATTAGTTTTTGTATCATTTTTTTTTATTATTTACTTGTAGATAATAAGCAAAGGTAAATGTTTACTCACCGACACAAACATTAAAGCCATGCATCATTTGTTAAATAAACAACAAAGAGAAGAGATTTTTGTTTCATAGAAGATTTTAAACTTAATAAAATTCTGTATATTGATTCGATTCATTTTTCCACAGTATTTTATTTCAAAACCTATGCATAAGAACTAAAAATGGATTCTTTAAAAATAATATTGGCATTAACTCCACCGTATTGTTCCCATATTTAACAATAAACTCATGCACATATGTCTCTAACTATTGAAGGGGCAGTTCATCTAGGGATCTTATGTATTGTGAAGGGTAAGTTAATCGTAAGTTATTAGTGGAGGGGAAGAGTGGACCGACGACGTGGCTAAGGCTTGTCTATGTGGGAAACTTTGGGGGGAGGCCTATGTCCAGCAGTGGAAGTCTTTAAGCTGAAATTATGATCAGAAAAAGGAATCCAGGTGGAAAAAAGTCATGACAGGTAGGCAGTTCCTATATCGATAAACTCAACTGTCGATGCTTGTTCTATATTCTAGTGCTCACTCCAAGTTTTGTTTGTAAATATATATTTTTATTAAAAATACAAAAATTTAACAAAATAATAACGTAATTATCTTATCATAATGTTTTTCTTCATTAGTGCCCATGTACTATTGTTAAAATATACGATCAGAATTTGTTCTAAATTTTCGGGCGTTAAATGTCTCCGTCTTGGCTGATAAATCCATTTCAAGTGGATTTTTCCACGACTTTTCAATTTCTGTCGAGTGTGCCGGTTTTAGCACAACATTTTTAAATAATTATGCTGTGTGAACTTCATACTGGTCTTATACGATCTCTACCATATACGATCACTAGTATATGGCATAAGCATCGGTAGTTGATTTCTTTTTTTATGGCATAGAGACGACAAACGAGCACACAGGCCACCTGATGGTAAGTGGAAACTGTGACCCATAGACATTCGCATTCACAAGACTGCAATGCAATCCTAAGACTGCAAATGCGTTGCCAACCCTGAGGACTAAGATGGAATGCCTCTATGCTAGTCATTTAGGCTGTCTTATCCCCAAACCGGAACACAACAATGCGAACACTGCTGTTTGGCGGTAGTTTAACGGACCCTGCACAAGGTTCTACCACCCGCAAAACTCCGGTACTCCGGGAACTCCTTGTCATAATAATTTCCCACCTGGATTCCTAGGTCTAATGATGATGTAAGTTCATCTGATTTACTGTCATTAAGTACAAAAAGAAATTCGTCCACAGAGAATTAGTCGTCAAATCGGAAAAAATGCTAAATTGAAATATAACTATTAGGATAGTTTTCCATCCAGAATATTGTCCAAAATAGAATCATGTCCTCTGGTAAAATTGTCCAAACTTAATATAGGCCGACAGGAATAATAACCATTTGTATTTATGTTCACTTGGAAGTATTACCATTTGAAATACTTGTACTTAAATTTACATTACGGTCTCAAATAAAATTAGACAATATTCACTTTGTGCGTATTAAATTTTGCACATTTTTTATAATGGACATAATTCATTTCAGACTTAATTCATTTTTACCGAAAATAAATTTGGTCATAATTACATTTTATCAGATTTACACTTTGGTCAAAATTCCAAATGGTCAATTCAAGTGGACGAATTTCTTTTTGTACTTAATGACAGTAAATCGTTCATCTGTCTCACCTGATCGAGGTTTAAGTAGTATCCTGGCAGCAGTTTCTGCAGAAACTCCCCCTCTTTGTGCTGCACCGTCTTGATGATGAACTCGTCGTCGTTCGTCAGGTAGAATATGGAGCCGGACGCGCCAGGGTTGCCGAGTTCACGCAGCGGGGCGCTGCACATTGACATCTGGAGGAGAAGAGATTGCAATTGGAAACTTGTGATAAAAAAAAAAGATTAAAAGACATTTATTCAGTAAGTAGGCCGTACGGGCACTTTTACACGTCAAGAATCTACCAGCGTTTCCCAAGAGGAGACACTGCTGAGAAGAAACGCCGCAAGAAACTCAGCAGTCAGTCATTTTTTAAACATATTACAATGGTACTAATTAATCTAGCATTATACGAGTATAAAGCAATAAATATTAAATTCAATATATTATCAAATAACATGCGTAGATCACCAGGAAAACATGCCAAAAATCTTACGTGAGAGATAAAGGAATACAAAAAAAACCACCGACTTATATTTGTCCATTTGGATAGAGATAGCCGTGGGTAGTCGATTGGAGTGAACTGGAGTAAGTCTAGTTAATGTTTTAAACGCTACAGACGGCTCTGTACCCTTACCATAAGTTCGTTAGCGAGTCGAATGCTCTGTCCCTTGCACTCTATAAGAATACTTGCTTACTTTGATGGACAGAGCTTCGACTCGCTAGCGAGTACGTTAATTGTAACTCACGGTAAGGTTACTGGACGTGAACTGAGAGTCGTGCCACTGACGCCACGACGGTTACAACCATCACTAGTTCAAAATAAAATAAATTTTGTTTCGTATCAATTATTAGCGACCCGCCCTCGCTTCGCTTCGGTTTATTTGTTCTACAGAACATAAACACCCAACACCCGTACATAAAACAGAATTTATTATACATAAAAACCTTCCTCTTGAATCACTCTATCTATATAAAAACCGCATCAAAATCCGTTGCGTAGTTTTAAAGATCTAAGCATACATAGGGACAGACAGACAGCGGGAAGCGACTTTGTTTTATACTATGTAGTGATAGTGATACTATTAAAAAACTTAATTCAACAAGTGCCTTACACCAACATTTTATACCTCTACTATTACGCCGTACACTATAATATTCCCGGCCATAACGTTAAAAATTCCCACTTCAATATTTAATGCGTGAAAGAGAAAAGGGTCTATCAGAACCCGCCGTGCAATCCCCTCTTATTAATATTGCATGGAAACTGCCGTAGAAGGATGAAGTTAAAGTGGTATTTATATAATGCTGTTTTTATTTAGAAATGTTGACCATTGCACCTTTAGAGGGGAAAAACTTGAGTGAATAAATACTACAAGGGAATAATATTAATTTTAATCATTAATGCATACATAGGGTAAATTGCCTATTACTGGCCACCCTCCGGTAACTAGCCACTTTATAATAAAATGTGTAAAGCAAGAGATGTGTTGACATTTTTCCGATTAAAAAAGAATACCTAGATACTGAGTTATTACCCGGAGTACTGTCCAAGTATCTTTACTAACAGCGTCAGTAAGTAATTTGATGGGTAGTAACTAAATGACACTTTCTTAAGTGGCCAGTTATTGACGATTTACCCTACATACATACATACATACATAAACTCACGCCTTCATTCCCATAGTAGGGTAGGCAGAGCTACAGAATTACCAACAACTCTAAAAACTTGTGTTCTTTAACCACAATCAGGCTAAGATGTTTGCCAGTGTATTAGTGACAGGTTGCAAGTCCATCGCCTAACAGTACTACAAGCCTTTATTCCCTTAGTCGCCTCTAACGACATCTACGAGAAGACATGGAGTGGCACTATTCTAACCCGGCAACCACACGGGAATAATTAATAGTAATCTATACTATTAATATTATAAAGTTGAAGAGTTTGTTTGTTTGTTTGCTTGAACGCTCTAATCTCAGGAACTACTGGTCCGAATTGAAAAATTCTTTCAGCGTTAGATAGCCCATTTATCGAGGAAGGCTATATAGGCTATATATCATTATCACATAAACCGAAGCAAAGCGGGGTCGCTAGTACCGAATAAACATGGAAAAAATATCAATTAGAACTAGTTCCCCGCTGCTCCCCCTATTTCTTCCCGTTGGGGGTCGATTTTCGGAAATCCTTTCTTAGTGCACCCCTAGGGTACCCAAGGAATACTACCTCCCAATACCAAGTCCCCAGGCCCAGCGATTTCGGCTATGCGCTAATCGATCAGTGAATCAGTTTCTTCATTTATACATAATATCCTACTAATATTATAAATGCGAAAGTTCGTGTGTGGACGGATTTGGATGAAATTTAGAATGGAGATAGCTTATACACTGGATTAACACATAGGCTACTTTGTATCCCGGAAAATTTTCAGTTCCCGAGGGAATAACGATAATCGAAATCTACGCGAAGTCACGGGCAGAAGCTAGTATCGACTAATACTGCATTCCTAAATAAAAACGACGCGTTCGCAATTAGAGTCAAAATATTTTTTACCCTCTACCATAAGAAATAAGGTCACCAAGGAATACATACGCGGTTCTATGAGACATACGCCTTTTTTCCTAGGAGGGCAGAATACTTTGTTCGCGTAGATTTTGATTACAGTTATTGCCTCGGGAAGGCCTATTAAAAAGCCTTACGACTAGATTAGTCTTGTAACACTTTAGTCTTTAGTCATAAGACTACAAACTGACGACTAATTTCAGTCGAAGTCTTCAACCTTATAACGTTAAAGGCTCAAAAGACTAAAAGGACTAAAAGCGCCTTATCGCCTTGGGTTGGCGTGTCGGGAAATCGAACGTTTTGATAACTCATGAGTAAAATAAAATGGGAAAGCAGCAACATTGTCTATCCTTATGGTTAGTAGGACACAAAAGATGATGAGTCACGTGTAATACTTAGGCGAGAGTCCTTTTAAAAACAACTTTAGCCGTTATAGTCTTTTAGTTTTTTGACAACTCTAGTTGCTTAGTCTTTTAATACAACGACTAAGTCTTATTAATAAAAACTCGAACGAAACTGTAAGATGGAGGCTAGTCTTTTTAATAGACCTTAAAATACCAAATCTCTTTCATCTCTAGTATAAGTTATCTCCATTACGAATTTCATCCAAATCCGTTCAGCCGTTGCAGCATGAAGCGTCAACAAACAAACACAAGATTACGAATTTATAATATTACTAGCGACCCGCCCTCGCTTCGCTTCGGTTTATATGAGTATTCCCGTTCCCGTGGGAATTTCGGGAATTCCTTTCTTAGTGCACCTCTACGGTACCTAAGCTACGTCCCTTCCAAATTTCAAGTGCCTACGTTTAGCCGTTTAGGCTGTGCGTTGATATGTCAGTCAGTCAGTCAGTCAGTCAGTTTCTCCTTTTATATATTTAGATTACGTGACAAACTGTTTTATTTATACGTATCACAGTAAGTTAGCTAATTGTGACATGTGATCACAATAATGTATTCTACTCATTTGCGATGTCAACACACATCGTGATTTATTATAGGTAATCAATAAAAGATTCTGCGTATGATCAAGGCTGTTGCAGTATGTTCTACAGTGCAAGGCAGATAAGACAGTCCTGACACATCGCGCAACCATGAAGTTTCTTTATATTGAAAATGTTTACAGCAATAAAAATAAATATTACTATTCCTTCATACGCAACAAATAAGTTAGGTATTTTAACACTATCAATATTATATAAAATTCATAGTTGTGTAATGTGTCATGGTATACTTGTTATCTGCCTACTACTATAGGTATTTAGTGCAACATATTTACATGGATTTTAACTCATTCTATAGGTTTAAGTTATGTTAGATTTACAGTAGGCCCGGAGGGTTAAACCACCTAGAAATAGGAGCTCCGCTGACACAGTCTAATTCATGTCTTAGATACTAATAATTGTGTTTTGCGAATATATTTTGCTTGTATATTTTGAATTTACAAAGGGCACCCAACCAACGAATTGTTCAAACGAAACTATAAAAAACAAAACACTTCTATCTCAGAATGACGTCACAATTGACTCATTGTCATTACCACGAAACCAGTTCTCGCCCCAAATGATGATAAACTGACGTCAACTGACGTGTGTGGAGAAAGAAACCTGATCTAGTGCAAACAATATTGACGGCGCTAATGACGCATGCGCAATTTGGTAGTCAAAGCAAATTGAACCCTGTACATTAAACGATAAGGTCACTAATACATTCATGATTGTATGAGACATACGCCCTTTTTCCTAGTGAGGGCAGTGTAGAAGTGAAGAGTTAAACATGTATATCGCCAAAACTGTTTTTTAAACATAGTTCTAAGTTTTTTCAAAAAATTAGAAGGGGCAAGTCTATCTAGCTGATTGATATTATATCGCATCCGGAATAGATTTCTTGTCCATTAGGCGCGTAAGAGCAATGTCGAGACTATTACGGGGGCAAGTGTGTAAACATGGGGTAAAGGTGAAAAACTTAAGTAAACGACCTTTAGCATGTAGTTGTAACAAATCTGTATAGACCGTTCGACATTCTATTTTTGAAATTTGACGTAAATTCCAAATTCTATATTAATTTTGTACACAACTACATGCAAGAGGTCATTTAGTTAAGGTTTACACCTATAACTAGGTTAATTGCAACTCAACGACAACTCCAACGCCAAAAAATCGAATTATGGAGCGTTCGTGGGGAAAGTTGTTTCGACCGCCCGCCATAAAACTGCATGTTATATGGATATCAGAATAAAGTCAAGGGGGTAAGTACAGTCAGCATCAAAAGTAGCTAACCAAAATAACATGCTCAAAATGATCAAGACACGACGTATTCTCTTGACAATAGAGTAGAGTGCAGATCATTTTGACCTCTTCGGTTGCGTAGCTATATCTGCTGCTGGCAGTACGTCTAAACAGTGACAAGTCTAACCCGGCCCGCAAGGCAGCTTGCCGAGACCAGTTTTAGAAAGTTTGCTAACTATGGGGTAAGCGTATCTTTCGAGGGGTAATTTCAACTCACCAAAAAATCATCCGGCTGTATCCCGAACAGATCTCTAAAGTATCTGAACGCTATGGGCGCGTAAGTTTTGAACTTGAACTCGGAGTAGTGATGCGCTGGGGTGTGGTTGGAGCCTTCGTGGGGGAAGTTTGTCGTCTCGACCGTCATGAAGTCTTGCATGAGGAGGTCGCGCTCCGGCTTTGAGGCGAGACCACCGATGGCGTGTTGAATTCCTAAAAAAAATGGATAAACATTACATATCTTTTATCGGGGTAAAAGTATACTTAGATATATTATTAAGTCAGCTATAAGATACTGTAACATGTCGCTTTTGAAAGGTTTAAAATCCAAAAATACACGAAAATATTAAGACAGAATTTTCTGTTTTTATCATGTTTAAAATGTTGCGTATGGTATTTAACAATAGAGATGTGACTTCTCAGTACAGGTTAGTGATTCTCTCAACAACGACGGTCGAATGGACGAACGAGTGAATCTTCAAGCGGCGTGTTTAAGTAGTCCCGTCAGTGCGAACAAAACATATTATAGCGCGGGCATTTTCAATTTGGATGGATCGACCGTATACGGCTGCTTAATTGAAAATGCACGCGGTGAAATGTGTTGAGTTCGCTCTGACGGGACTACTTAAACTCGCCGCTGCGATTTCGCACATCCGTCCGACCGTCCGGTCCGTTGTTTTTGAGAGAATAACACCCCAGCACTTCCTATCTTTGCATAGTATAAAACAAAGTCGCTTCCCGCCGTCTGTCTTATGCTTAGGATCTTTAAAACTACGCAACGGATTTCAATGCGGTTTTCAACAATAGATAGAGTGATTCCAGAGGAAGGTTTTTATGTATAATACATTCGGGATTATCTACGGGTGTTACAGAAAACTACCATAAACCGAAGTGAAACGAGGGCGGATCGCTAGTTAATTTACATAAAAGCTATGTTTTCGATACAAAAGGCAGACGAGCAAGCGAGAGATCCCGAAAATGACAGGTGACAGGTGACATTTCAGTTTACATGGCGTAGTTAATATGATACCCAGTGACGGATTAACGAGTTAACTTTGCAATGTATAACGAATTGTCACCTGTCACGTGTCATTATCAAGATGGTGAAATAGGGGGCTGATGGTATAACCTCATCGCGATCCATTAACACCCGCAACACCAGAAGAATTGCAGGTGCACTTTGAAAAAAGAGTACCTAGACTCGTTTTTTGAAGGCCTCCAAGTCGTATTGGTTCGGAAATATAGAATCCTACTAGCGTTACTCAGCCAGTACGTTTCGCTCGATAAATCCGAGTTGATCTATATCAACGCTATTTCCGCTCAAGTAGTGTGCTGCTACTTTATTTGCTTTGCGAAAATTCTACAAAGGTCATGATAAATGTCATGTTTCACGAAGAATAAAGGTTCGTTCGCACTGGGAGGAACTGACAACATACAAACAGACACAGTTTTACCTCTTTATAATATTAATACAAGGCACTATCAGGCAACTAAAAAGACAAGTACCTTCCCAGGAAATGCAATTTAACCGGTTAATAACCGTTTTTGTATGGAAATAACCGGTTAAAACCGGTTATTTGCATTCCCTATCCGGTGCTGCCGAATAGACAATATTCATGATATTTTTGGAGTTTCAATAAAAGCTGACTCTAGTAACGAACGGGTGAGAAAAAACATTTTTTGAACAGCTTTAAAAATAACCAAGATATAAGCCAACAAAGATTTGTTCCTATCTCTTTCTAGCAAAACAGAATTTAACGTGGAGTTTATATGGTCGACCTGTTAAAATAAAATCACAGTGCACTTCAGATCTGTTTTTTTTTTTCAGTAAATAGTAAACAAAAAAATTTGTAGATATGCTTTTGTGCTGTACACTTAAAAAAAAACACCGTTACAAAAAAATTACTTCATTCCGAGTAATAGTCCAAAGCGAGCGTAGCAAACACTGTTTTTTTTCTGAATAAATTCTGAATTTATAACCAAAAGCATCTGAAAAAAAATGCGTTTGACACAAACCTCTATGCATGTTTTATTTCAAAATATTGTTTAAAAAAGTCATGTCAATTGGGCGGCAGATCTGTTATTGTAATGTCATGGTTGAGTAGCCTGACAGTGCCATATATTATCTATTACAACGAGATAAAACTGTGTTTTTTTAACCCCCGAAGGAAAAAGAGGGGTGTTAAGTTAGAGCGCTGTGTGTGTGACTGTCTGTGGCACCTTAGCTCTTAAACGAGGAACCGATTCGGATGCGGTTTTATTTTGGTGTATTGTTATACTATGGAATATGTATGACAAAAATTATACTTTCTGTTGCGAGTGCAACTATGATAGCGAAAGCCAACCGAACGCTATTAAAAAGTTGAATTTATGTACAAAACTGTAGTACTCCCAGCTTATGTTTTATCGTGTGAAAAAACTGAATAAAGCATCCGTCACTCTCGTACTTACTTTTATATACGTGTCAAAAAGTGACGGATGTTTTATCCATATTTTGTCACGCGATAAAGGCAGCCATACTAGGCGTACTATGCTTTTCAATACAATTAGATTTATTGTAGCGTCTTGCGATGACATGTTGTGTACATTCTAAATCACGTCAATTTATCATGATTATAAAGTGTATTCAGTCCATCCGTTTGGGAGCTACGATGCCACAAACACAGACACACAAATTGGGGTTCTCTGCCTTTTGAGTTTTGACTAATGAAACGGTTGGGAAACGACACGATTTTCAGCCAAAAGGCAGAGTACCATAGAGGCAGGGTACTTTTCGCACCTGTTACAAATGCCCTTCGTTAAAAAGAGTCGGCATATATAGATAAGACCGCTTTCGATTGAATTTCAAAAGTGTACCACTTTTTAGGTG
Source organism: Acleris laterana (assembly GCA_963966035.1). Taxonomy (NCBI): domain Eukaryota; kingdom Metazoa; phylum Arthropoda; class Insecta; order Lepidoptera; family Tortricidae; genus Acleris; species Acleris laterana. The sequence goes on along the minus strand of OZ014465.1, from coordinate 6,316,755 downwards.
TGTCAGTGTGTGACTGCATTAGTGTGCGTAAGTTTGCAGTCAGTGTGACGTGCGGTTTATCATTAATATTGGCTACAAGTTGGGTTGTACGCAGAAGAAAAAGGTGGTACAGTATAACACAACCGATATGGCTTCCAGATGTACCTGCGCAGATGACATTTTTTCGAAGCGCGGGAACCAATCAGCGTTGCGTGGTTATATTCTGTGCCATTATTGGTTATAGTGACGCCATGTTGACGCGCGCCCGCGTGTCATTCAGTCAGCCGTCAATTCAATCAATTTAATTTGCACCTTGTAAACGTACGTATTACGTACAAGTTTGATCGTGGGTTTTAATCGTGCTTTCGGAAATCATCGGAATCGTTGTTCGTGTCTGCGCGAACGAAGATTCACGACACGCCATATACATTGTGTTCTACTTTATCTACGCTTGATATTTGGCTACACGGGATTTATGTTTTCCTACGTCTATGTAGGATATCGGGGTTAGGTTTGTTTTATAACAATACAGGAAAAAAATTAACTTATGAAAATTCGAACAAATAAAACTCGACCTCGTGATAACCATCTAAAACATCTCCAGTCAACTTCTGCGCAAATCCCGGAATAGAACATGTTTACACTCGGAATACACAAACTGAACCAGTTAGATTCGCGGTGTACTCGATAAATCTCTTGCTGACAACGACGTGTTTGTTTTTGTTACTGTTACCGTTTTTACCGCGGTGCTCGACGGTAACGTAACAGGCCAACATCCAAGGTAACGAAATGGAATATTTTTTAGGATTTGTACGATTGTTGTACCTACTTGCTTCGCTTCGGTTTACGTGAGTTTTCTATAACACCCGTAGGTACATAAAACAGAATGTATTCATACATAAAAACCTTCCTCTTGAACCTCTTCCTCCGGATCTAAGTCCGTTGCGTAGTTTTAAAGATCTAAGCATACATAGGGACAGACAGACAGCGGGAAGGGACTTTGTTTTATACTATGTAGTGATTATCTGGTAGTCTTATCGAACTAGATTTAGTGTCGTGGGCTCTTAGAATATAAGGATTATGAAACTCAAGAGGCTGAAGCCCGATTTACGAGTACATTGGTCAAGGACAGTGGCCAGTGGATAGTGACAGTGGACAGTACATTAGTGTAAACCGATCGGAGAGTAGCGAGTCAAGTTGCCTTGCCAGTGGATCCAAATAGAATCGCTTTAAATTTTTCACTCCACTGTCATTGGCACTGTCCTTGGTGAATGTAAATCAGGCTTCAAAGCCCACCACCATCTTGGCTTTATTTTCGTTTACCACAGACGTATATAAAAAAGAACACAACTCAGACAACATACAAGGTACTCATTAGCCATTACTGTTAACAAGCCAAATTGCGGTACATGTAACGTTGTCATTTCGCCATTTCACTTTTATTACGACCGCTATTACGCAGCGTAAAAAATCGAGTTCAAGTTTAGTATAAAACTTATCACCGACGATATGGTTACCTTTAAATTACATACTCTTAAGTTTGACCATTATTTCCTTCAATTCCGATTTCAACCCCCCCCCCCCCCCCCCGTGTCGGGGCTCCTATTTCTGGCCGGTTAGCCCTTCGGGCATCTGAAGCTACCTATCGAACCTAACCTACCCACTATGTGCGTGCGTATTTGTGTTTTGAACTGCTCATCAGCCGTCTTGCATTTTAATTTAGACTTAATGCTACACGTAATAATCAGACCATTTACAATTTGGAGGAGTTAATAATACTCGTTTAGACAACTTGCTTTTTAGATATGATACCCACCCGACCTATAATAATTTAATGTTGTACCTTAACTTTAAATGTAATTTTTGTAATTATTATAACGTGACATGTAATATTCTAATAATATTATGAATAAATGAGTATATGAGTATGAGTATAACCAAACCATGCGAATTCTGCTTAGCATTACTCCGCAGTATTACCCCCGACTATAGCTACCACCATAGCTGTATGTAGCTTCCTGTGAACGGAAGCGCCAAGGCCCTTGTCCGATGCAATGTCGCTACAGTACTACGACTATTTTTAGCGAAACGAATGCCAGGAAGGATGATAGGCAGATTAGAGAAACAAAAGTGACAAAAAGCAAGGCTTGAAGCTGTCTTTGTTGAGTATAATGGACGCTGCAGCGCTAGGACTGAGGAGACGAAACTTGAACTGTCAATACTTTGCTCTAAAACCGATTAAAGATTATGAGATGACGACAAAAAAAAAACCATACAAATTAAACTCCGGGCGGTAACGTTTCTAAGGGGATACCATAATCAAGTCCAATTTCGAAGATTTTTTAATAGATTGTAGTTACCATTCTAAAAATATATTTTTTACATTACATTAAATCACGCCCGTTTCCCAGAGGGGTAGGCAGACACCACTTCTTTCCATTTGCTACGATCTTGACAAATTTCTTTCGCTTCTTCCAAATTCATACATCGAGTCATGCATATATTTTTTTTAATACTTAATGGAAAACATACGTAGAAACTTAGTTTTACATAATAATGTACAACATATTTAAAAATCGGACTAGATTTAAGCGCAGATAAAAATGAAAACCGAAAAAACATAATTTTGTACTTCCATGGAAATGGTAGATGAGAATGGTGCCTGAGACCGCACTTCGTGGTCGAGAATTGGGAAAAAAACCTTTCAAGAGCAAATTAGACCAGTGTTTATTTCTAAACAAATTCCACAGGATTATGATTTCCAAGAAATCCCATACATAGGGAGATTGTCGTTACAATAAAAAACCGTCATGTTCACCAGATCTATACACTAAGACATTGTTTCATTTCTGTTGGTGATTGGGGACATTTTTGCCCATCTTCCCTTGATACTTAGTTGACTTTTACTCGGACGGAGTCGCGGGCAAACGCAAGTAGTCCAGAAACTCATTACTCCATTAAACTCTAGCTAAAACCATAACCCCATGAGGTTTCCAGTCACGCGATACCCAAAGGTCTTATCAAACACAACACTACGAGGCAGTGACATTGAACTCTGATAGCAGACTGGTTTTGGAGGACGCGTTGCAAGGTGAGGAGGAAAATTTATTTCAATTTCCGCGTGGTTTCGTGTTTGCGATTATCGGCAATGTATGAGTAATTGTATTAAGTATAGTCAGCTAAATATGTGGTCTGCCGCTCGAAGATTGAATGTTTGGGTCATTATTTGGGCGTTTGTTGCGAATCACTTTCTTGGTCACATTGTAGTGGCTGGAGATTTCGATTGCGCTTCTGGTTAGGTATCTTAGTTTACCGGACATCTAACAAATATTTACCTACACAAATACACAAAAAGTGGTCATGTAAAAAAAAACTGGCAAGTAGCTTTGAAAATATTTTAAGTTCATAATGATTCGATGATTGTATCCATGTAAGAAACCACTGAAAAAATATTGAAATAATACATCAACATGATGAGTTTTTCGTTACATGGACATAAGGAAAAATTACCAAAATTCCGACTGAAATGTTCAATATCTCGAAAGTACTAAAAATCGAATGGAAGACCGAATGCTGAGTTAGGAGGTTGGGACCGTTTCGCAACTGTTTCTGTGTCTTATTTTTCGTATCTATGTACCTAATGTTGTTTTGTATTGTTGCGAATAAATGTCTCTTTATCTTTAAACATGGGGGTGTGTTTAGTAGCCTTGTGTGACCTTTTTATTTTTGGACTTCTAGTGAGCCGACACCTTGTATAAAATTCTCGTGTCACGGTGTTTGTAACAAAAGTCCTCTGAAACGACTAGACCGATTCTTATGAAATTGTGTCTGTATATATTTAGTAGGCCTGAATAGGTTGTTAAGTATATATTATTATATAAAAAATACACCCAGGCGGCGCCGGGCGCTGACAGCTAGTATATTTATGGATTTTAATGGAATTTGGCAGGGAGATAAATCTTAGGTCTCATCGGATAATCTTGAAGTTGGAACTTTATCGTGATCGTGACACATGCCCACGTGTATGTATTATCAATTATCATTCGAACACAATGAATCATCTATTTATTTATGTTACCGTTAACGACTGTCGTTAATCTACTTACCTGGTTTACTGGCTATTGTTATAGACGTGTTTTTATCTTATTTACACTAATATTATGAAGAGGAAAGATTTGTTTGTTTGTTTGTTTGAATATAGGCTCCGAGACTAATGGACCAATTTGAAAAAATCTTTCACCGTTAGAATCCTACATTATCCCCGATGAACATAGACTATGTTTTATTTTTCTCCGCGAGTTAATTTCTCCATACTAAGAGAACCCCGCGTTTGTTTTTCACCAAGTATAGAAAAAACAATTTTGTGAGTGAGAGAAGGAAAAAAATTTGCATGTAGCTTTAAAACTTCCTTATTTCATAGTGATACAAATCATGCAAGAAAACACTGTTTTTTTTTTATTATTACTTGAATTAAGAGGTTTTTTATGTCAAAAATTCCTATTAAAATGATCAATATCTCGGAAACCGTGAAACTTAGCATAATAGTACATGTGGTCAAAAATGTTCAGAATGACCCTTACTATCATCCCGTAAAACGCCTACACCCGACTGCCAAACACCCTGTATAGAAAACATCAACAAACAAACAATCATGACTCAGGAACAAATATTCGTACTCATCACAAAAATCTGCTCTTAACGAGATTTGAACCCGGGACCGCTAGCTTCGTAGACAGCAACTAGGCTAACATGTCATGTCGTATGTTATAATAGCTTTAACTAACTAATGATTAACAAACATATCTTTAGCAGGAAGTTAGCAACAGACGGTTCGTCATCGATGTTTTTATTCTAATTAAGAATGAGTCAAGAGGTTTTCCCCATTGTGCTTGTTTGTAGGCATCGTGCCAGGGATATTCTTACATCGCGATTTTATAACTATTTTAAAGGTAGAACGACTTGATGGTAAGCGGTCACTGTCACTCATACTGCCCTCCGAAGCAAATCAGCAGTATTCCAAATTCAATAACCAAAGCAGTTTGAACTCTCTACCGTTCGTAATAAGGTTGATATTGCTACAGCTGTTATATCGGAGATACTGCCTATAGGACTAGGGCAGGATAGACGTCATCAATGCCAGGGACAAAGCCAAGTTGCTAGTTGCCACCTTTTTTATGAAGTATTTTTATGCCAGGTTCAAATGAGGACATGCCTTGGTGCTGTGGAGTTTAATGTGGAAAAGAGTAAGACGGTATGTAAAAAAAATTAGGATAACGATCGATTCGTGTACGTGAAAGAATCCGCCGTAGTCTGGCCCGAAGTGAAAACCAATTAACAGGTAATATGAAAATCGTACGTTTAAATCTATAATACAATACAGTACAAAACACTTGATTGAAACACCACATACACCAAGTAACGGATTTAAAGGAAAAAAAAAGATTACATAGTGAGTCAACAGGCGGTCTTATCGCTAAATAGCGATCTCTTCCAGACAACCTTACAAAGGAGACATGGTTGTAAATGGGGGTTTTCACTAAAAAGTGTACCCAATTAAGGACTGAAATTAAGGAACTTTAACTTTGTCAGTTTTGTGACGAAAATTAGCTATACATTGACCGTCGCATTGTATGGCTAATTTTCGTCACAAAACTGACAAAGTTAAAGTTCCTTAATTTCAGTCCTCAATTGGGTACACTTTTTAGTGAAAATGCCCAAATAAACAATAGAAATAGGCACGCGGTACAATTAAAAAAACGTGTAAATATCCTTCAAATAAAGGGTGGTCCAGATATAGAGGCCGCCTGTGAAAATGTCGATTGCGTTTAAACAAAAAGAATGAGACAAAATATGAATACCGGGTATTTTTCTAGTTTTATTTTCAGGAAATACGTAAATAATATTATAGCCCAACGGGTCCTTGTTTGGCACATTTCAGCAATTTGGAGCGAAAGCGTTTAAACAGTGATTTTCCAGATTTTTCCGCGATTTGCTTAGAAATCCGTTTCCAGATACTCTTCATTGCTGGTATGGTGGTAGCTGGTTTACTTAAGTCACAATATCTCTGCTTACAAAGAGCCCAAAACTTATCGATCGGCCGAAGCTGTGGCACATTTGGCAAGTTGTCTCGTTTTGGCATAATAGGATTCTTGCCTTTTAGTTCCTTAAGAACAGGTTCAACATAATGTGACGTAGCGAGATCTGGCCAAAACAAAACAGGCCTTTGGACATTTAGCTTTCGAATTAAAGGCAATAATCGCTTCTTGAGACACACTTCTAAGTATATTTCGCCGTTTACAGTTCGGTTAGTCATAAAGGGCCAGAAATGAGCCCTTCTTCAGAGATGGCCTGCCAAATCATGAAACGGCTTTCAAATTTCCCAGTTGGGAGTAATGTCTCTTCGATAGGAGTCTCCTGTTCATCATCCGACATGTAACGTTTATCTCCTGATACTTGCGACGGATCTAAAGGCACGTAGGGTTCGTCATCTAAAACGAAGAAGTAATTTCGTCCGCTCGGAATACTGTCCTTGTAAAGCTTAGCTGCACCTTTAATACACCGATCAATTTGATTTTGATTGTATTTCGGGCTGCGTCTCTTCTTCCTCCTCCGAATTCCAGCAGCTTTCTTCGCTCGCCGGTACGTACATAGACTCAGTCCCAGCTCTCGTGACGCGACGCGGTCAGATTTGCTACGATTCTGTCTCGCTTTCCTCAATCTTTTTTTTTCAATCTAGGAGTATTTATAGTCGGTTTTTGACCCGGAAACCGCTTGAATCCCACTTGTAGACCGTCTACGTACCGATTGATCACATTTCGGATAGTCCGGTCAGGTATATTTAGCTTACGAAAGTGATGCAAAGTTGGTAAACGATTTTCAGAGTGATGTTTGTAAAACTCTACTTTCAACTTAGTTCGGTATTCGGGCTCAGCACGTTTCATTATTATATAATTTGTCGAATAATGCTACTGAATTGCAAACTAGGATAAATGGTTATTAAAATTCATTTGACATTTATTTCAATTATTTATTCTCGTAGTCATAGTAACTGCGAGAAAATGCGGCCTCTATATCTGGACCACCCTTTAAATACATATAGGTATATTAATCTATACTACTGTTTGATTGTTTGCTTGAACGCGCTAATCTCAGGAACACCTGGTCCGATTTGAAAAATTATTTCAGTGTTAGATAGCCCATTTATCGAGGAAGGCTATAGGCTATACCATACACACATAAACTGAAGCGAAGCGAGGGCGGGTCGCTAGTACAAAATAAAAGGTAAAGAAAACAACTAACGAAGTGACAAAAGGTGTTCTTTCACAACATTCTTAAAAATTATATGATTTAGCGTGTCTCAGTTCCAAATCTATAATTTAATAGATAGTACTTTTCACCTCGTCGAGAGTCGAATGCATTGTTAGCGCTGGTTTTATGCCCTTGTTTTAAAGTAACAAAAAGTAATGATTGCAAAATCAACTTTACGAACTGATCTTTATTGAACCACTGAGTCAACCTCCTTAGTATTCATTTCGTTGTCAATTTAGTATCTACCAACCTACAGGGAAGCATAATAAGAGTTTGGCTAAATATAGCTAATTATTATTTTTTAATTTATTTATTCCCTACATTAAAGGTCATTTAATATTATTTATTGGATCATCTGCATTTTGACCTAGAAATGTTGGAAGTGGAATCAATTAAAAACACAATTAATTTTCTCATTAGCTCTAAGTCAAGGTGAAAATTATAATTAACAAAACAATTTTACACGAATCGTGAGATTACATAGTTTTGATCGTATTTATAACACTTTTTAGATCTCCAATTGCACCGGTTATTCTCTGTTAACCATGTGGTTGACTGGTAGAGAATGCCTTTAGGCATTAAGTCCGCCATTTGTACTTTTTACTTTTGTATTGTGCAAAAAAGTTTAAATAAATAAATACAAAATATGCGAACGAAAAAACAGAAGCTGAATCGCTATATTATTCTTAGTTCGTACAAAGTTCATATACTTTACAACCAGTCTAAACAAAAACACTGACGAGTTTTTTTTCTCACAGACAGCTAAGCTAAAGCATCATTATTGTTCACATTACTTAACGATCATACAAATTTATGCCAGAAAATTCCACGGCTATTCATTGTATATGTATTTCTTAGCATTCCATCATAGTACAATCATTGTTGGTTACTTGGCAACGCTTTTGCAATGTTAAGATCGCTGTCTTGATAACTTGATATTGCAAATGTCTATGGGCCTCAGAGTCTTATAATAATGTGACCATTATTGATTTTAACATGTTATCGTATTGTCAACCTTCATTCCCAGAGTGGGGTAGGCAGAGCTACAGGATTACCAACAACTCTACAAACTTGTTGTTAATATATAACCACATTTTGCACAATCAGGCCAAGATGTTCACCAGTGTACATTAGTGACAGGTTGCAAGCCTATCGCATAAGAATACAACAAGCCTTTACTCCCTTATTCACCTCTTACGAGTTCCACGGGAAGACATGACACGGCAGCCACACGACGGAGGGGATATGAAATAGAGTGTATTATGCAGAATTAAACCACTCAACGGATTTTGATGCGGTTTTCACGGATGGTTATCACTACATAGTATAAAACAAAGTCGCTTTCCGCTGTCTGTCCCTATGTATGCTTAGATCTTTAAAACTACGCAACGGATTTTGATGCGGTTTTTATTAATAGATAGAGTGTTTCAAGAGGAAGGTTTATATGTATAATAAATCCTGTTTCATGTACGGGTGTTACAGAAAACTCACATAAACCGAAGCGAAGCGAGGGCGGGTCGCTAGTTGTTAATAAATTCTCATTTATGGAAGTAGGTACGGGTGTTACAGAAAACTCACAATATTATGCCGAAGCGAAGCGAAGGCGGGTCGCTATTTTATTTATATTTCTAAATAGCGCGACATGCCCATTTAGTATAGCGTTTTTAGTGATACGAGGGCTGCCTTTTAAGTTGTGTCGTTTGGAAAATCTAAAGACAATTTAAGTGTTAAATGGTATTTATTGTTTTTCAAAGTAATCACCGTGACATGTAATACACTTTTTCATTCGATCGAACCAGTTTTCGAAACACTTATTCCAGTCCGAAGTCGGGGTCTCCAAAATGGCCGTTTTGTATGCCTCAACGGCTTCTTCAGGCGTCTGGTACCGTTGACCACGAAGTCGTTGCTTGATTTTTGGAAAAGTAAAAAAATCGTTAGGGCTTAAGTCTGGACTGTACGGCGGGTGTTCCAGAATTTCGACGTTTTGCTCTTTTAAAAACGCAATTGTTTGCCGGGCTGTGTGCGAGCTCGCATTATCGTGGTGCAGTCTTATACGACGTCTTGGGTTATTTTTTCGAAACTCGCCGATGACTTCTGGTAAACAGACAGTGGTATACCAGTCAGCATTAACCGTTTTACGATCCTCGAGCACGATGGTGGCAACGTGGCCACTTTTCGCCACAAACGTGGCGACCATTTTTTTCGAAGTGCTCAGTGAGCGTATTACTTTGGTTGGTTTTGGCTCATCTTGGAACACCCAAACAGTCGACTGCTGTTTTGAATCGGGATCGTAGGCATATATCCAAGATTCGTCACCACTGATAATGTCGTAAACATGTTTCGAGTTTCCTTGGTTGAATTGCCGCAGAGTTTTACGACACCATCGAACGCGAGCCGTTTTTTGGTCTTCACTGAGTAAATGTGGTATCCAGCGTGAGATCAACTTTTTTAGGCCTAAGTGATCATGCAAAATACTGTGAACACTGGTCCCTGAAATACTTAAGGAAGCTTCTATCTCACGGTATGTCGCATGGCGATCTTCGACGATCAGTTGCCGTACAGCATCAATGTTCTCCTGGGTTACGGCTGTTTTTGGTCGACCTTCACGATGTCTATCACCAAGACTAGAGCAACCACGTTGAAATTCTAAATACCAGCGTTCCACAGTCCGGAGGCATGGTGCTTTATCATTGAAAACCGTAGTCAACTCTTCGAAGCACTGAAGTCGCGTTAAGCCCCTTTTGAAGTTGTAAAAAATTATCGCACGTAAATTTTCCTTCGAAATTTCCATTTTCACAACTGACTTGTCAACTTTGAACGAACGCTGTACTAAAACGGTTGGGCCGATTTCGAGTCATTCTTTTGTTTTCGAATTCTAAATTCAAATATTTTAAGATGACACTAGTTCTTTTTTATGCAATCACGGGAGGTTTGCAAACGACAGAACTTAAAAGGCAGCCCTCGTACTTTACATACAGGGTGTCCAATAAGAAACTTTAAATTTCAATAATTTATTTAAAAAAAAGTACATGACTTATAGACCTATGAATAGCAAAAACCTTTAAACTATTAATGCGGATTTATGTTTTAAAAACGATATTGTCTAAATGTTGACCACCTTGCTCAACGCACTGTTCTAAGCGGAAGCGTAGATTTTCAAAAACGCGTTCGCACAAATCTGTTGAAATATTTTTGATTTCAGTCCCGATATTTTCTTTAAGTTGATCCAAATTTGTAGGCTGACTATTATAAACTTTAGATTTCAAGTATCCCCATAAAAAATAATCACACGGCGAAAAATTCGGCGACCTCACAGGCCAATGGATGTCCCCAAAACGAGATATTAATTTTGCAGGGAAATTGTTCCTCAAAACATTCTTTGTCACCCTGGCGGTATGAGGAGCAGCTCCGTCTTGCTGAAACCAGGTGTTTCTGTTTGAAAACAAACAGCTTCTCAATTCTGGCATAAAAAATCTTCTATCACTTTACAATAATTTTCACTTGAAACACTAATCGATCGTCCCGTTAAGTCCTCAAAAAAATACGGCCCTATAATTCCCGCACCTGATATAGCACACCATACGGTGACTTTTTTACTGTGAAGCGACTTCGAATGCTTGTTTTGTGGATTGTTCGGGGCCCAGTAACGATAATTCTGTTTATTGACGTAGCCATCTAAATGAAAATGAGCTTCATCACTAAAAAATATATTGGAAAGGCGATAATTGGTTTGAAATCTCAGTAACATCTGCTTAGCAAAAGCCATTCTTGAAAAGTAGTCGTCGGGTTTTGAATTTTAGACAATTTGAATTTTGTAGGGATGGAATTTTAATACCATCTTCATTATAATGTGCACTGATGACTTTTTGATTCCCAAAACCGATGCGTGTTTTCTAACAGAGCGACGTGGATTTTCATAGACGGCTTCTCGAATAATTTGAATGTTTTCGGCGGTGGAAACTGAAGGCCCACGGCCAGGCAAGTTTTTGTTTAATGTGGATCCAGTTTCTTCAAACCTCTTAATCCATAACCGTATAAGCTGAATAGACGGTACTGCACTATTTCTTCGTAAATTATAATGCGAACAAAATTTTCTTCTGGCTTCCGTAAGAGATTTTCCACATTGTAAGAAAGCCTTGATGGCAAATGCTCGATGTTCACCAGACCAAAAATTCATGGTTAGCAAAAAATCCGCACTAATTATGAACAAAATGGCGGCATTTTAAATCTCGTAGGCCGCGGCATTCCCGAAAAATTCGAAATTCAAATTTAAATTTTCTTGCTGGACACCCTGTACATAATACAGACTATGGTAGCCGCTATGTCTTATTAAATATAAGTTTTATACAGGCTAGACGCAGCGGGCGTTAGGCAAGGCGCCAGATTTCATGGCAGGAATACGAAGTGTCTGTGGAAAAATCGATGACGCGAAACGAGTTCCTAGGAGTCAAGTCTTTTGTAGGGAAGTAAGTCTCGATTTGTTGAGTGGAATTAATTTAGTTTTATCCAATACTAGCGACGCGCCCTCGCTTCGCTTCGGTTTTTGTGAGTTTTTTTTGTTTTACCTATAAACCTTCCCCTTGAATCACTCTATCTATTAAAAAAACTGGATCAATATCCGTTGCGTAGTTTTAAAGATCTAAGCATAAATAGGGACAGACAGGCAGCGGGAAGCGACATTGTTTTATACTTAGTGACTATCGATCTTTCCTCGCTTTGCTTCGGTTTAAGTGAGTCTTCTGTAACAGCCGTACATAAACTATAATTTATGATACATTAGCGACCCGCCCTCGCTTCGCTTCGGTTTATGTGAGTTTTCTGTATCACCCGTACATAAACCAGAATCTTTTATACATATAAACCTTCCCCTTGAACCACTGTATCTATTGCTGAAAATTGCATTAAAATCCGTTGAGCAGTTTAAAATATAAAAGCGAACAGACAGCAAAAGCTTCATTTTATACTAAGTAAATATAAGTTCTGCCGGCGACTACGTCCGCGGAGATTTCGATTATCGTCGTTCCCTCGGGAACTTTTAAATTTTCCGTGATGAAAAGTAGCTCCAATCCAAATTTTATCCGAATCCGTCCAGCCGTTGCATTGCAGCGTGAAGGACTAACAAACTAACACACATACAAACTTTCGTATTTATAATGTCAGTAGGACAACAAAAACCTTCCGAAAAAAGTAATATAACTGATGGTGAAAACCGAATTAAAATCCGTTGCGTGGTTTAGGAGTTATATACAGACATACCAACAGACGCGGAAAGAGACTTTGTTACAACACTAGCTTCTGCCCGCGACTCCATCCGCGTGGAACTCGTTTATATCGTAGCTCCATATAGATTTTCAGTCTTTTTTTTACCCCCTTAGGGGATGAATTTCGGGAAGAAACTATCCTATGGGAAAACCCAGGATTCAAACTATCTTTGCACCAAATTTCACCTAAATCGGTGCAGCGGTTTAAGCGTGAAGAGGTAACAGACAGACAGACACACTTTCGCATTTATAACATTACTATGGATATAGTGAGTAAAGAAGCAAGTGTTTGAAATAACAATATACCGCTATCGCAGCACATGGATTATTCCACACTGACCGAATTATAAAACACGGCTTCCATAAATATTTACCTACATCATAAAAAAAACCATATGACACATTACACAAACTGTCTGCACATACCAGGGTATAATAACATGTAGGTATAAAAACGACGGCTAGCGATAACTGTATTCCCGTTACTGATTTGATTAACATGCGTGTTATTCTCTCGAAAACAACGGACGGGCGGACGAACGAGCGAAATCGCAGCAGCGAGTTTAGGTAGTCCCGTCAGAGCGAACAAAACACATTTTCCATTAAGCAGCCTTATACGTTCGATCCATCGGCAGAAACCATGCTGCTAAATTGAAAATGCACGCGCTAAAATACACTAACGGGCAAAATAATCGAATCAATGTTTGGAATTTTCCGCCCAATATCTTATTTCTTTCTCATGCAATGCTGAAAAATTTAGTACCAAATAAAAGCAGATTTTATCACCTTTCAATTGGTAATATATTTTTCAGGATCGCATGAGAAAGAAATAAGGTATTGGGCGGAAAATTCCAAACATTGATTCGATTATTTTGCTCGTGAGTGTATGTTTTGTTCGCACTGACGGGTCTACTTAAACTCGCCGCTTGGACATTCACTCGTTCGTCCGTCCGACCGTCGTTGTTGAGAGAATCACTACCCTGAAACTGTTACAGTGACAATGTTTACTTATGTACGGTTTGTCGCGGAGCGAATTGGTCATTGAAATCGTGTAGTGAAATCTGTGCCACCATTCTAAGTTTGTGTGTAAACATGGTTAGGACTATGTCGTTGATGGTTTTTTAGGGTTCCGTAACAAAATGGAAAAAAGGAAACCTTATGGTGAGACGTCGATGTCGATGTGTCTGTCTTTCTGCATGTCGCAGCAGTTTTTGTCTATAATTATCGAGCAAAAAGTTTAAAGACGGACTTTATAATATGGACAGTAAAGTTTATAATAAAACTAGCGACCCGCCCTCGCTTCGCTTCGGTTTATTTGAGTTTTCTATAACACACGTACATAAAACAAAATTTATTATACATAAAAACCTTCCTCTTGAATCACTCTAGGATCTACTAAAAAAAAACCGCATCAAAATCCGTTGCGTAGTTTTAAAGATTAAGCATACATAGGGACAGACAGCGGGAAGCGACTTTGTTTTATACTATGTAGTGATGAGTATTTTGCAATTCTGTTGCTGCTATAAAAAAAATACAAAAAAAAACCAATGGGTCTCCCATAGAACAAACGTGATTTTTTTGCTGTTTTGGCTCGAAATTAATAATGGCAACTGGTATAGTATCTAATGTTGTATAGGTAATGGTACGGATCCCTCCGTGCGCAAGTCCGACTCTCACTAGACCGGTTTTTGACACATCGCTCATTGAATACAAAACGGAAACATTCCAAAATAATTTGCTCTTGCATTAAAAATCTTAAAATGCAACACTGACTCACTTTGAAATGTGTCCGTTTTGTATTCAATGAATGACATCTTGACGACCCTAACACTGCAAATGTGTTGCCAATCCTGAGGACTAAGATGGAATGCCTCTATGCCAGTAATGGTTTTAACGGCGTCGTTCCTAACCACAGACCACTTACCCTATAGACTCCGCTTCGGAACAGTTTGTCTAGTATCTCATTAAGCCAAAATGGCGGGGCGCGGGGGGCGGAAAGTGCACCGTGATTGGCTAGTTCAAAGTCAACGAATAATCAAGTGTGCGCGTCGTGGTGGTGGTGCGCGCCAATAGAACCATGGCAACCAATTAGTGTTCTGTGAGCATAAGCATGGCTTAGGGCGCCTTTGTATGCGGAGTCTATAGGGTAAGTGGTCTGTGTTCCTAGCTATGTTACATAGAAATCGGTTGAGCCCTTTAAGAGATATCACCATTACATCGGGGATTTTTATCTATGTAATAGTAAGGAATATACTTACAATGCCCAATTCTGAATATAAGTAAAAAATAATCGGTGGTTCAATATTATAAACAATTAAGTGAATATCTTCTCTTTACTTTCTCAGCGTCGTATCTGATCGAATAGTTAGAAAGGAAATGCACTCGAGCTCCCTCAAGAATAAAAACTACATTCCTATATAACTATTCGATCAGATACGATATTATACCTGATATTCGATTACTTGTGCGCTCGCTCGCTTGATACTGTAACGTGCTCGTCTCGTTTGCATGCTTCTTCATGCTTTTTCAATTGAACACATCTTCTTTTATTCCGCAGTATTCCGCAGTGATTTCGCCAATACACACACAACAGAATAAATCAAAATTAAAAGCCTGACAGGTTAAGATCTAATCGGCCATTTTCCCTCCCCGAAGGTTACCGGAAGCCACTGAAAACATTAATATCTCACATGATTCTGTATTTTGATTTCCTTGACAGCTTTTGTTGTGACGGCTGTCATGACATAGATCAAACCATTCCGGGACTGAGTCGTCAAAGTGACAAAATGTCGAATGGATATATTGTTTAATGGTCATAATGTGCGAGTGTTGAAATGAATAGGTGTCAAAATGTACAGAGGTTTATACGTAAGTGTAAATATAACCAAGTGCCAAAATGCAAAAGCGACGGCATGTTTAAGTGTTAAAATGTACAAGTTTCAAAAGAAACAGGTGTCAAAACGTACAGACGTTTAAATACGTAAGTGTATATATAACCAAGTGCCAAAATGCAAAAGCGACGGCATGTGTAAGTGTTAAAATGTACAAGTTTCAAAAGAAACAGGTGTCAAAATATACCTAATCCAAATAGATATCTATGTACGTATGATTACTATTAGTTTTTGTTTGTTACGCTATTAAATATTTTAATTAAAATTAAATGTTTATTTTTGTTTATAACAACCACAGATTTGATAAAATTCCATGTAAGTAGTGCTATTCGTAAGTATAGTATATTTTATAAACCGAGACCCTCACAATAAGCCCTTTCATTTGATTTGTCACACGGTACGGTTTGTAAATGTTTTTTTTTATAATTTGATCCCAAAAATGATATTAAGATTCTTAATTTACGTTACACGTCCGTGTTTAATCGGTGATTAAAAATTAAATGAGGGCAGTGAACATTTACTTTTTGGCATCTGGGTTGTTTTAAACGTTAGATTTGTTAAAATTGCCCATAAAGGCGTCGTTTACGCCCTAAAGGATAACACGTTCTTACATTTAGTTTCGGAAATACACAAGCATTTTGTCATTTGCACGGTAAGTAATACATTTGGACACTTATTCAAATTCTCACTGAATAATTATGACATTTGGACATTTTGACATTTTTACTTTGTCATATACACATTCTAACCCGCATACATTTTAGCAATTACATTATTTGTCACCAAAACATTGTGGCCATTTCGTGTTATACGTTTTGACATTTGTACGTTTTGACACTCGTACTTTATGACCATTAAACAATTCGTCCACTGACCATTTTGTCACGTTGACGACTCAGTCCCGGAATGGATCAAACAAGGTTTCAAGTTTTCTCGATGTTGTTGACAGATTTTCTCGTGTTGGTCACCTGCATCCGATTTGACGATTTGTTCCGTATGAAATTGAACGTTAGAATAAATTGGTAACATTGGGCAAAACTCAATGATATCGAGAGGTCTGTTTTTCAGCGGGAGCAGGTTTCCGTTTCTCTCCGTCGAAGGCCAGCCATGATGACCTTGGTTGTATTTTTATGAAGTTCCTAAAAACCCTTGAATAAATAATGTATTAAATACATTTTTGGGTATGAATCCGATTTGAATATCTTCGGATATTTTCGATGATATTTCGACAATAACACTTTATTTGCGGCCTGTTATTTTGCAATTGGTTTTTGGTAAATATTTGATTTGCTCTTTTAAGGTAACGTAGACGCGGCATTAGACCTTTCCCGCCTTACTTATAAACGTGGTATAACCGTGAGGTAGCTAAACCATGCTTTGTCCTGATCTGTACTATCAGACCATTGGAACCTTGAGTCCTTGACCCACCATAGAACTGTGTCACAGAGACGTTATGATTCAAGTCATAAGAAGTGTCAAACAAATTGTTTTATAATGTCACTGTGACACCGTTCTATGGTGGGTGGGTCAGGGTTCCATTGGGCTGATAGTACGATTCAAATGTCACAATGACAGATACGGACAAAGCATGGTTTAGCTGCCCCACGGTTACTCCACGTTAAAAAGCAAGGTGGTTAGACTTTTCCTCAATATGTGTCTGATTTTGTAAAAACAAAACAGTCGAGTTTCTCGGTATGCGTCGGGTTTTTTTCAAGGAAAGCGCGGTAGGTTTTTCTCTATGCATTTTGGTTTCACTCTAATTGAGATAGGTCTTCGCCAATCTAGAATCAAACTCTGAAGCAATTTTTTTCTAGCAGAGAGCTAGGTGCATGCTGAAAACCAGCGCTGTGCAGCTGACCCAGCTCGCTGCATATGCTGAGACCTGAGCCTGTTATCACAGAGCAATTTATATTTATTATTTCCGTGTGGTTGCCGGGTTAGAATAGTGCCACTCCATATCTTCCCGTGGATGTTGTAAGAGACGGCTAAGGGAATAAAGGCGTATAGTATTGTTAGGCGATGGGCTTGCAACCTGTCACTAATACACTGGTAATCATCTTTTTTTTTTTTTTATGGCATAGAGAAGACAAACGGGCACACAGGCCACCTGATGGTAAGTGGAAACTGTGACCCATAGACATTTGCATTCACAAGACTGCCATGCAATCCTAAGACTGCAAATGCGTTGCCAACCCTGAGGACTAAGAAGGAATGCCTCTATGCTAGTCATTTCACCGGCTGTCTTATCCCCAAACCGGAACACAACATCTTAGCCTAAGTGTGCAAAATGTGGTTACTGAATTATCAACAAGTTTTTAGAGTTGTTGGTAATTCTGTAGCTCTGCCTACCCCACTCTGGGAATAAAGGCGTAAGTTTATGTATGTATGTATGTCTTAATATTTCTGTTGAGACTGTGTGGTAATACCGTGTATTTCTTGCTCTTATGTGACAATAAATTATTTCTTATTGTATTTATTTTTGTCTGGCTTTTCACCGTCGTTGACCGGGGCCTCTATTCTAAGCGGTAAATCCATATCAATTGACCTGTTATGGTATTGTTTTTAACTCGACCTCCACGCCATAACTGTCATATCAAGTAAGTAATAGCTATCAAAACGTTGACAATACGATAACAGGTCAAAGACGATAGTTATTTTAACTAGCTTTTGCGCACGACTCCGTCCACGGAGAAAAATAAAACATAGCCTATGTCACTCAGGGTGAATGTAGCTTTCCAATGGTGAAATAATTTTTGAAATCGGCACAGTAGTTTTTGAGTATATTCATTACAAACATATACACACACACAAACATACAAATCTTTCATCTTTATAATATTAGTGTAGATGTAGAAAGAAAGAAAGAAAAAAAACATTTATTCGTGACATACATAACAAAGAACGTATTAACACTTACAAGAAGAAAGTAGCCCCAGAAATGGTCCCAACTCAGTGTAATGCTGGCATTAAAGTCAGTACTGATCTTCCGTTGGAACCCTCAGTATTAGTTGTAGTATGAGTAGTAAGTAGATACCACTTTGTTAATCTTAAAACTATTATATTGTGACCCTCATTTGAATCCATTGCCATGAATCCTAGGGGTCAACATATAACTAGGTTAATTCATCCAACTACAGTAAAGCATGATAGGCTTACATTACAATAAACCCCATTATATTTTGCAACTAGTGAACCAACTACGAAGTTAATTCCCATGGCGCGTACGCTAGACTGATAATTTGACCCACATACGCCAGTTAGCGCTTAGAACTACAAGGTCTTCGGTCAGTGGATCGTTAAAATAACGTTTTTTAATTGTTTAGAGGTAACAGGACTGACTGCCTTCTTTGGAAACTAAGAATTGTTTTTTCTTTGCTTTACAAAGAAGAAACGTTACTTTACTCCTGACAAGTACAACGAGGTTAAGAAACACTTCAAACTAAACTAACTAGAAACATGAGTCAAGAAGATGTAGTGACTAAGATTGAAAAGGGCATGCTTCGATGGTTCGGTCATTTGGAAAGGATGGATGAAAGAAGATTGACGAAAGAGATATACAGATCGAAAGTGAGTGGACGGGTCGGAAGGGGCCGCCCTAGGCGTACTTTTTCGAGTCAAATCGGAGAAATACTGGAAAAGGGCCAAATCTTAAGTACCCGAAACCGACGTGCGTGCATGACTCGATGTACGAGTATGAATGTGGAAGAAGCGAAAGAAATTTGTCAAGATCGTAGCAAATGGAAAGAAGTGGTCTCTGCCTACCCCTCTGGGAAACAGGCGTGATTTAATGTATGTATGTATGTAAACATGAGTCGTATTTGTATGAGACCTAAGTCAAGAATAATATTGAATCTACTTAATGCTTGTTTCACACGGAGCCAGATCAGTGTGGCAGAACAGTGGTGAGCAGAATACTGCTACTATGTGGACCAGAGTTCGGCAGGGGTGAGCCATTTTTACGTCATTAATGTCAAGTATAGATATTAATAAAGATACTAAAAAAAATAACCTGCGCGATCCCTGTAAAGGATAAGACCAATGGCTTTGATTATATTTATAAATAACACATAATTTAATGTAACTCCATGTCTTCCCGTGGATGTTGTAACAGGCAACTAAGGGAATAAAGGCATGTAGTACTGTTAGGCGATGGGCTTGCAACTTGTACATTAATACGCTGGTAAACATCGTTGCTTAGCCTATTTGTGCAAAGTTTGGTTATTGAATTATCAATAAGTTTATTAAGTTATAGGTAATTCTGTAGCTCTGCCTACCCCACTCTGGGGTTACCGGCGTGTATAAATATATGTTTGTATGTATGCATGTAATATAAAAGAAAGAACTTGTTTCGCACTACTATGAGGCCGAAACATGACACACTGTTCCCAACTCATAATCGTAAGTTTTAGCGACTTTTCTACTCTCGAGATCATGGCTACCATAAACTGAACCTTGCCATGGTATGCTCATGACCTCCACGGCGGTCGAATTATAATAGACAACATGTTACTCACCAAGTTGTATGGACCCCATGATCTGCGACGACTGGATCTTCTTGTAAGTGATCTCGCCCCCTTCTCCAACGCGTCGATGGCCGATCTTCCGGTCGGACTTGTGGACCTTGCTGATGGCGCCCAGCGGGCCAACCGCCGGCTAGAAACAAACCATTGTATCTATGAAATAATTCGAGGTCAAAATAATGTAGGTAATAAACAACTATGGTCCCAGTATACTTCCTTGAGGAACACCATATTTATTAATGTACATACATAACATATTTTGTTTTATAAAAAACAACATGTACGTTATAAGTGTAATGTAGAAATGGCGAACTTATTGCTTAATAGCAATCTAATACAGTAACGCAATCGTAACTATTTGAAACGTAAATCGTACTCTGGACGCATAATATAGATTTTTAAAAACACAAGAGACGACAAAGATAAAAAGAGAGAGCTGTACTGTGATAAACAAGAAGATAACCACTTACATTTTAATGCGAAAACACTAGAATTACATTGTTTCAAAATGACACGATTTTTGCACATACCTAATATTATTTAACGGGACTTGAACGTGTAATAATTTGCAAAATTTACCTTAACCTTTCGATTGTGTTACACTAACCGCGGTCACGAGAAGACTAAAGTGTCGAAAAGTCGAGGTAAATGTAACATTATTCCCTATTACCTCATTATAGAGTCCTCCCATATCAGTCTTAATGATTCAATGTATTTAATTCTGGATCTGTCCCTCCCTACTACTTAAAACTTTTAAACGCACCAGTCAGCAAGCTGGGGCCTTTAGGCCGTGCATTCTCATTAGTAGGGCCCGGAATTTTGGGGGCGGCTTTTGACAAGTTTTAGGGAGAGAACACCACTGTTTATCGATGTTATCGACAAATTGATACTTTTTTTCTTCATTGAATAAAACCTGAAATTTTCTGATGCTATGTACTCTTTTCAACGGTCGATGATGAAAAAAGTTCGAAATATCGGAAGTTATCGACAAACAGCTGTGTTCTCTCCATATTTGTCAAAAAATTCCGATCCCTACTCATTAGGTACCTTAATGTCGCTAGTATGACTTCGCTCGACCGATCAACAAGAAGTTTTTAAGACACACATTAACATTTTTTAACATCTGAAATTTAAGAGCCTTGTTAACCTTCCCCTACCATTGTTATCTTGATTTAAACGCCCGTACAAAGCGATAATGAAATGATTACGTTTTTAATGAGCTAAGGAATTAGTATCCCCGACTTATGACAAGAATTCTCCGTCGTTTACACCGTGATTTAAAAAAATTGTGGGCATTTATAAAATGAAATATGAACACTGTGACAAGTGAATCAGTTCTTTGAAACAATCGTAAACGGTAACCGCAAGACCGGCAGTTGCGGGAGACGTTTTAGACTGGTTTGATGATGTAGAAGTAGTGAACTTCCAAATGAAGAAGAAGATTACACCTTCTTGTTATTAATTTGAAACTTACTGCAACTGGGTCCTGGTCTGGGTCGCAGAAAACTTCTGCAAGAGTACCAACAGTAACTTGCAACCACTAGGCAATATCGGACAGCCTGCATTTCGAACATTTCTCACAGAAGTTTTCTTGCAGGACGAAGTTTGAACTCACATCAATTCCGCGCTATCAATCGAGTGAAAACTCATGCCAAAGAGGGATAGCACGGGCAAGCGATTAGATTTTTGAGAAGTCTTTGTGGCGTGGCAATTTCTTGGACATTTTCTTGTGCTTCCAGATCGCTACCACCATCTTATATTTTAACCTACAAGCCAAGTTCGCAAATATCGTATTGTTGCGTTCCAGTATGGGGATTACACAACCGGTGAAATTACCAGTAGTTAGGTATTCCATCTTATTCCTAAGGGGTGGCCTCGCACTAAGGGCTGTATTAAGACTACGCCGAGCGTACGCCGGATGTACAGTGGCGCCCTCATTACTTTTATTGGGTTTTCTAATTAACTAAAGAATTTCCTTGGACCCAAACAAAATGTGTTTGTAGCGCAAGTATAAACACAATTTATGGGATACGTAACAAACTTTAATAACAATTCAATTCACCTTCGAGTTTAACTTAACGAAAAAAAGTGGCCACCTTTTCCCGTTAAGCTGACTACTCAAAGGGTAATTGTTATTAAAGTTTGTTACGTTTCCCAAATATTGTGTTTATACTTGCGCTACAAACACATTTTGTTTGGGTCCAAGGAAATTCTTTAGTTAATTAGAAAACCCAATAAAAGTAATGAGGGCGCCACTGGACGCTCGTCGTTTGCTCGGCGCAGTCTTAATAAACTCATACGAGGGCTGCCTTTTAAGTTCTGTCGTTTGCAAGCCTTCCGTGATTGCATAAAAAAGAACTAGTGTCATCTTAAAATATTTGAAATTAGAATTCGAAAACAAAAGAATGACTCGAAATCGGCCCAACCGTTTTAGTACAGCGCTCGTTCAAAGTTGACAAGTCAGTTGTGAAAATGGAAATTTCGAAGGAAAATTTACGTGCGATATTTTTTTACAACTTCAAAAGGGGCTTAACGCGACTTCAGTGCTTCGAAGAGTTGACTACGGTTTTCAATGATAAAGCACCATGCCTCCGGACTGTGGAACGCTGGTATTTAGAATTTCAACGTTGTTGCTCTAGTCTTGGTGATAGACATCGTGAAGGTCGACCAAAAACAGCCGTAACCCAGGAGAACATTGATGCTGTACGGCAACTGATCGTCGAAGATCGCCATGCGACATACCGTGAGATAGAAGCTTCCTTAAGTATTTCAGGGACCAGTGTTCACAGTATTTTGCATGATCACTTAGGCGTAAAAAAGTTGATCTCTCGCTGGATACCACATTTACTCAGTGAAGACCAAAAAACGGCTCGCGTTCGATGGTGTCGCAAAACTCTGCGGCAATTCAACCGAGGAAACTCGAAACATGTTTACGACATTATCAGTGGTGACGAATCTTGGATATATGCCTACGAACCCGATTCTAAACAGCAGTCGACTGTTTGGGTGTTCCAAGATGAGCCAAAACCGACCAAAGTAATACGCTCACGGAGCATTTCGAAAAAAATAGTCGCCACGTTTGTGGCGAAAAGTGGCCACGTGGCCAACATCGTGCTCGAGGATCGTAAAACGGTTAATGCTGACTGGTATACCACTGTCTGTTTACCAGAAGTCATCGGCGAGTTTCGAAAAAATAACCCAAGACGTCGTATAAGACTGCATCACGATAATGCGAGCTCGCACACCGCCCGGCAAACAATTGCGTTTTTAAAAGAGCAAAACGTCGAAATTCTGGAACACCCGCCGCACAGTCCAGACTTAAGCCCTAACGATTTTTTTACTTTTCCAAAAATCAAGCAACGACTTCGTGGTCAACGGTACCAGACGCCTGAAGAAGCCGTTGAGGCATACAAAACGGCCATTTTGGAGACCCCGACTTCGGACTGGAATAAGTGTTTCGAAAACTGGTTCGATCGAATGAAAAAGTGTATTACATATCACGGTGATTACTTTGAAAAACAATAAATACCATTTAACACTTAAATTGTCTTTAGTTTTTCCAAACGACACAACTTAAAAGGCAGCCCTCGTATTGGCTGAGATGCGCGTCACAAGATACGTCAAAGTGAACGTCAAACCATAGAACACTGTCATTTTTGACACATCTCGAGACGAGCATTAGAGTTGAGATTAGTTTATTAATACGAGTACGGCGTTAAGTCTTAGGATAGCAGTCTTGAATGCAAATGTCTATGGGTCTTAAGTCCCACTTACCATCAGGTGGCCAGTGTGCTCGTTTGCCTTTCCTTGCCATAAAAAAGCATACCTCCGCTGGGTTAATTTTAGCAGATTTGACGACACAACACAGCACTATCCAAATTCTTCCAATAAACATCAAAATAATAAAAAAAAAGATTACTCAAACGAATTAAAGTACATAAAGCCTTCGCTTCGGTTCGAAGTTCGACACGTAACTGGAGGCAAAGCCAACCAAATGTGTCTATTTTGGTCGTGGCATGAATTTTTCAAATGTAACTATGCCACACTGTATTTACTTATTAATGTATTCGATCAATCAGTAAATTGACATGGTTATTGTGTCGGTTATTGTTATAAAACGCGTAATATGGCTGATATTATATATTTTGTTCCTGACGTTTTCATTAATTAATATCGTTTCCAACGGAACTTGGATCTTTCCGACATAAAAGCATTTAATTGAAAGACACGTGGTAGAATTATAAAGGTACGTATCTTATCTTATCTTACAGATGGGCTCTTTCGGGTACACTTCGACCCTATAGGATCTTTTGTGCAATTACCCTCTTACACACTCAGTTGTTCGAATGCGCTCTCCTCACGATGTTTTTCCTTCACCGTAAGAGAGTCGGGTAAGTATATTGATTTGAGACATTTTGCTTTGTAGGCGTTTTAAATGTTAGTAATTTTGCCACTTAGTCTTAAAGCTGTTTAGGAGTACCTAATCCTTTAAAGTCGTTTTGCGGCATTGTGACACAATCTACTATTTTCTTGTATTTCTCACTCCTTTGTTTTTGTTTGTCATGAATGTTTTTTCGTTCATCCTTTCAATATTTTACATACATTATTTACAGACATTAGACATATTTATTTTTTTTACAGACATTAGCCAGAGCCCGGATTTTTCGCGGCAAAACAAGACTGTCGCAATCTAGCTAGTGTTAGAAATATTTTTTTATCGATATCGAGTATTATTATATTTACAATTACTTTACAATTATTCGCGACAGTTTTTTATATGTGTTATTCCATCTACATTTTAACTTCTACTTTATCATATCAAGTAATAAAATAACCCGTTGGGTAAATAAGAGGTAAAACTTTGAATGAAGCGACTATACTACCTCACGGAAAATAATAGACCCTTCAGAAACTGTCTACTCCCAGAGAATGTTGAGAAATTAATGATTATCTACTCCTATCACTATCACAAACCAAATAAAATGTCACGTGCTACTGTGTGTGCTGACGTGGATTTCGAAGAAAGAATTGCATCTGGGTGAATTTCAAAAATATTGTACATAGTTAAGGGCTCAATTAGAAAATCCTTAACAATCCTTAACTTTTTCCTTTGTGTAACGAAGATTAGTCATATAATCATATGGGTAACTTTCGTTACACAAAGGAAAAACAATGGAAGAAAGTCATCGTTGTCTCAATTAAGCCCTTAACTATGTACAATACTTTTGCAATTCACCCATCTGTTTCTATATAATTTTACAGAAAACTTACGTAAAATGTTTTTTTTAATATTTTTTATTTCGTGGACCTGCTATTACACAACTATTCCACCACCGAACTACTCGTCGCAACGCCAGGTTCCATCAACATCACCTTGATGAAGGGCGTTCCTCCACCGTGCGTTTCACTAGGCACTTTTTGCCTCGTACAGTGAAACTGTGGAATGAGCTCCCTTCGGCGGTATTTCCCACCAGTTATGACATGGGTGCCTTCAAGAAAAGAGCTTACATCTCCCTTATTGGCCGGCAACGCACCGACAACTCTTCTTGAGCTGATGGTGTTTATGGGCGGTGGTGTTTACTTCCCATCAGGTAACCTACATGCTCGTTTGCCTCCCACTGATATAATATAAAAAAAAAACTATCGATATATCGATAAAAAAATATTTCTAATACTAGCTAGATTGCGACAGTTTTTTGTTTTGCCGCAAAAAATCCAGCCTCAAGACATTACTATCAAGTGATATTTTACATGAACCAGGCGTGATATTTTTAATCATTTGTTAACACATTAGGCGGGATACGTGACTCATGCGCGAGGCTCGGAGATTGAAATGTTCTCTGCGCACACTGATTATGGTGATAACGGTAATTCCATTCCCTTCGGAACTTTGTGAGGTTTCAATGTTGATATTTTGATTGCTTTGTTTGTTGCTGCCGTCAAAACGGTTTTCTGTGTTGTGTGATAGCTTTACAACGAGGTTGTCTTGGTGGTGGAGTCGTGGGTTCGAATCCGAATGTAAACTCTGTGGGACTTATGTCTGTGGGTGTCTTTTGACGTAAATTGATAACTAAGCGGCACTTCAAACAACTAAGTTACATTGTTATTTATTTCTCATTCGCTTGGAAGAGATCGCTTAAAAGGAAATGTTCGCTTTTGTTATAGGTACCTTTCGTGTTTATATCTTGATTGTACAAAAATAAAAAAAAATGTATAAAAGGTGAACTTAATGCCTAAAGGCATTCTCTACCAGTTGTTGTTTGCTTTTGTTCATTTTTATAGGTAAGGTCAAGCGGGTACTCCCGCTTGTGTGAGTGAAGTAGAGAAAAAAAAAACTTGTGAATAGATGTAACTTTTCGATACGAACTTTAAATCGGGAGATAAAACCATTCGCTTGACCATACTTACCTATTTTCTGTTTGTGCGATACAAATTTACATACATACATACAATTCTAGACAACACAGGTCAATAAAGATTTAAATGAGGTCAATGAACTAGTGTTAACTACAATATAATTCTCCCAACGATTACGTTTATTTATAAAATCATTTGTCTACAATTAAAAGTTGGTCATTCGTATAAAACGCTGGACGCGTTTTCGGGCGTTAGATTAAGCTGATAGGTAGGTACCCGAATAAAAAAACCGTTCCGGATACATAGAAAAACACGTTTATTGTTACCCTTCAATATTTATTTTATTAGTAAAATAAATTACTAATTTTTGAAGTGAATATACAACCAAATATTCTGTTTTTAGTACGTACCTATTTGTAGTCATAGCGGCAACAGAAATACATCATCAGTTCTGTGAAAATTTCAACTGTCTAGCTATCACGGTTCATGAGATACAGCCTGGTGACAGACAGACAGACAGTGGAGTCTAAGTAATAGGGGACCCTTTGGGTACGGTACCCTAACAACAACTTTACTATAAAGACATGCGAAATTATCAAAACAGTTGAGGTTTTAAAAGTTTTAAAACTGTGTTTTTTTTGTTGTTACCGAAAAAGGAGGTAGACGTGATTAACTGATTACTACACGTATCGTGTTTATTTTTTGAACTGATCTCATCAACTGCACAAAGCCATTGTCTCTGTACAATACTATTATCTATTGTTTTCATAAACCCCAAAACTTACTTACTTTTTAGTGCTACCTACATACATACATTAAATCACGCCTGTTTCCCAGAGGGGTAGGCAGAGACCACTTCTTTCCACTTGCTACGATCTTGACTTTCTTTCGCTTCTTCCACATTCATACATCGAGTGATGCACGCACGTCGGTTTCGGGTACTTAAGATTCGGCCCTTTTCCAGTATTTCTCCGATTTGACTCGAAAAAGTACGCCTAGGGCGGCCCCTTCCGACCCGTCCACTCACTTTCGATCTGTATATCTCTTTCGTCAATCTTCTTTCATCCATCCTTTCCAAATGACCGAACCATCGAAGCATGCCCTTTTCAATCTTACCTTTATTTTATTATTGGGTGATTCCACCGTTTCGAGTGTTACACGAACTCATATAATAAGGTTTATTTCGATATTGTAATAAGGAACTAGGGAAATGACTATTGAATGACAGTTAAAATTACTATTTGGGTAATATTTTACTTTCCTGAACACGCATAATTAAAAGTACAAGAGCAATAACGAGAGAAACATTATAATATAAGACCCCCCCCCCCCCCCCGACAAATAGAGGGGTGTTAGTTTAACATTTGTATCTATGTATCTGTCTGTCTGTGGCATCGTAGCTCCGAAACGGATCCGGACGCGTTTTTTTTTCCGGATGGTTCTTAACTAAAGTCTCATGAAAATCGATAGGATTGTTTAATATTAACTCTGAAAGGGTTCGTCATTCAATAAGGTGTTTTTGTAAAAAGATTAAGGGATAGAAACTTTAGGTCCACATCTCAACTTTGACTTTTCGTATGACGTCATCTACCAGTGACGCGATTGGTTTAAAAACAAAAGAAATAAAGCTAGTTAGCGTAATGCATCTTGTCTAGGGCCTCAGATCGCTTTGCGACCAAATCTCAACAACACTGAGTCGCTAAATGACCACATTGTTTTATATTTTTCATCTCATGTCTGTCATAACAATGTCGACGGAGACCCGCATGGCGGGGCTCCTATTCCTGGGAAATTTGACCTTCGGGTATTTGAAGTTACCTAATGAATCTAACCTTAGGTAGGTTAAGTAACGCAAATGAAGCGGTCATTTTGCAAATCGGCGTTTTTGAGGTGTAGTCGCAAAGCGACTGGTCGAATTTGCGACCTTGTCCTAACGAGGTGTGTTTTTAGTATGGGAAGCCTTCAGTCTCTGTGTGCTTAAGGCTTTAATCATAGTGGTAGGTACATTGTTTTATAAAGTTATAATAAAATCAAACGTAACTATTTCTTTTATCAGATTACAAATAAGATAAGGCAGTGGGATGATAAACATTAAAAAAATGATAGTAACATGAAAACATAAGTTGTGTAATTAGTCAAAACATAATATATATAGATAATTTTAAACCAACTTTGCTTGTTTACATTATAGCTAGCTACATATTATATTTTCCTTACAATTGTGTTATATAGGGAAGTTAACTAGTAAAATTAAATACGGTATTTTTATTATATAGGTGTTTTTTTACTGTTATTTTCTTACTTAAATAAAATAAAGTCGCTCAAAGTCAGTGTTTATTTGTAAACATAGGTAAAACTAAAACAGTGGTGGAAAATAGTCATGGTGAACACTATGTTTTGCCATTCGGCGTACAAAAACATGATGAGAATTATAGTTTCTCGAACATACTATACTATACTACTCTACTATACTAAGCTATTCAATACAATGACAATATAATATTATGGGGAAAAAAAAAACTAATATTATACTGTGTCAAAATTTTCCAGCATGAACTCCGAGACAGCATAGAAAACTTTTTGGAGAAGGAAGTTAAACAATTTAGTTTTCATTTGTAAAGTGATGGGACACCAACTGGCTCTTGTTCCTGAGTTCAAACTATGGAAAATCCTCCTGCGGACAACCACCGGTGTGAATTGCCTATTTAAGAAGGATGCGTACGTACAAGTCTAAAGCTAAGTTTAACTGGGTCAATTTCTATGTTTAATCATAACACATAGGTTATTGTAATAATGGTTGAATAGTTGCATCCCTAGTTTAGATATATAAACAATATATTTCGATACACAGGTCAGGTATGGTGAGGTAGGTGTGGTATGGAAAACTATTAAAATATTCCATGTACATGCACATTACTACTGGCTTAATAGAAATTGGCTGGCTATCCCCTCTTGCTAAGTTAATTCTCTCTGCGACTATACTATACAGTTAATTTGATTGCCAGCCCACTTTGGAACTTCATGGTGTCGTAGAGACATATTAAATCAACTTGTAAAAAATCTCTTATGTTCAGTCTTATTGCTATGACATAGTATGTAGCCTTGGACTCAGAGACTATACCTATGACAGTAAAATAGGCATAATAAATAAAGTATGAGGTCAGAGACATACAACCTTTTGATAAGGTCAATGACACTATTTATATGTTAAGTATTTTCAAATATAGTTTAATATTCTCCACTCCATAAACTCCATTCCATAATAATAACTAGTTAAATACAAATCAGGGCATTCATCTCTGATTATCATATTCGTATCAAAGAAATTACGATCCAATTGTCATCAAGACTTCAGTAAGATTATTAATGAAAATGGCCTATTATATGTGTACGCCTCCTCACTTTCTCTCCACCTTCTCCCTCCCTCACCGCTATGAATGAAAATAAACGTAATAATACAAATACTTACATCGTAGGGCACATTTTTTTCAGCGATCGAAACCCTGTCCCGATCTGAAAACGGAAATACAAAACGAAATAAGGATAAAGGAATATGCACTACACTACACTTCACAAGCGCGATCAAATAGGATTATGTTGCAGCGTATTATTAGATTTAGAAGTTATGTACCATCGTCTTCTGAGCCCGACTGAACGGTCACGATATCAGCCTTTTTGAGCCCAGAATCCATCACTTCGATATGGTCCGTGTCGCCTGAAGCCATTTTTGTTCCACTGTTACACCCCCTATTTTGAAGTCACTATACTCAATCTTTGCACAAAATAAATTAACATGGCTCACATCACACTTGCATTGCTAACACACCGATTCACTGTAATTTAATTAGAAGAAATCAATTAGTTTACGCGAAAATACTCGCCCAGTAACATCCGTCTGACACGACCGTTCATATTAAACTGGGTTGCTGTGTTAAAAAAAGTTGACATAGACTATAGATTTCTTGGCATAGTGTTGTCAATCGATACTTACCACAAAAAGTTTTTTTACACGAGCATTACAGTGTTAATTTATTTTATTTCCTGTTGGCAACTCAGATATCATATCGCTGAACGCCATGTTTATTTCTTTTCCGTCATTCCTTTGCCGCGGTGAGATTTTTTTTAAGGTTATTTCTTGGTCTTATCTTGGCGTCTGT
This sequence comes from Acleris laterana, assembly GCA_963966035.1. NCBI lineage: Eukaryota > Metazoa > Arthropoda > Insecta > Lepidoptera > Tortricidae > Acleris > Acleris laterana. Next base: position 6,286,282 of record OZ014465.1, on the reverse strand, counting down.
TTTGATTTTCAAAGAAATACGCTTTGGTATTTCAACAGTGTTCGACCTACTAAAACACCATAATCTAACATTGACCGTTTTGTGATTTCAGACACTGTTCTGACGCCGTAGCTAATATTATAATCGGCGAATACATATACCGATTTACGGCGCTGTTTTTTACGAAAATGGGCAAGAAAGTCAAAGAATACAAGTCTGGCGACTTCATATTCGCTAAAGTCAAGGGATATCCAGCGTGGCCGGCTCGCGTAAGTGATTTAATTTGTTTTATGTTTTATTGAATGGGTTGAAAACAAAAGATTTGAAAGGGAGTCTCAGTTAAAAATTTAGGCGGGAAGACATGTTAGTGCTCGCCCCCACGCTTGAATACAGAATAATTATGTACATAATGGTAATATCCAGTGCTCTAGGTGCCTTTCCAGGCATTATTGACTGTAGAATCTAGCTTTTAAATTACATAATTGACAATGAAAGATCTGTTCCAATTCTTACTAATAGTGTATGATCATTGTTCAGACATCTATATGACTAAATTAACAATACGGATAGGTATCTGGGCTACATAGTTATCCTATAGGTATGCACACTGTATCTGAAATTAGGATCTTGAATGTATGAATGCTCTTACACAGAAATTTTCATTTGCATTATAGCTATTAACCCCTTTCATGTATTTGAATATATTAGGTATGTTGAGATGACATTTACAGTTTGGAAGTGAATTCTCTATACATAGTACATGATATTGTTTGAATCTAATATTAAAAATAGAAAATTCTAGTTCAAAATCAAACCAAATTTATTTATTTAACATTTTAACATTTTCTAAACTTAGCTGAATCCAAACTCACCCGTGGTCAGCCATGTAAAGATTACATTAACAAAGAGGAATATAATTCCAACACTTACTGGCTGCGTATCAGAACAACCCCCTAAAAGTGGCAGTGCGGTGCTAAGTTTTATATATTCTGGTCTTATTAACTACAGGAATATAGTACAAGGGTCTTATTTGAAAAGCGTGAACTTGATCGCAATATTAACCCTTAGTAGAAAAAAATGTATAGTCTTTTTAGTTAAGACTGAATTTTTATCCAAAAAATAAAATGGTGCCTAAAAATGTGTTTGAATCCATCATTAGGCATATCAGGTCTATATACATATTTGGATGTACGGAAGCAAGCAGGTTCAAACCATATCATACCATATCATATTGGTGTTTTAACTTCACTATCAGTGTTGTATGTAATGTATCTAGAAAGAAGACTAGATGCATTCAATGTTAACACATTCACTGCCACTCCAGTGTAGTGTCTAACAGTACTATTATAGTGTCCCAAAATTGTGTAGTGCAGAGTGGGAACAGCAACGGAATACTGGGTAGTTGGGTACATGGCAGTGAATGTGTTAAGTGCACTCCCAAGGCGGTCACGAGACCTGACAGTTCAAATGCTTTAAATATATGTACAAAACCTGTCAATTTATTTATTTAAACCTTTTTTTCCGTGAGTTAGATGTGTTTGTAACAAAATATTAAATTTAGCAGTTGTAATAAATTTTTTCAAGACTTGGCCCCACTACAGGTTAAGGTCTCCTCCAACCTCCATTCCGTTCTATTTCTAGCTGTGTTCATCCAGTCTTTGGAATTGTAGAGATTGTTGTGTTCTTATACGACCCTTACATGGGATAATGTTCACTTTTTTTTATTGTTTAAAATCAAAGGGTTTGAATTCTCAACTTCTTTATTTTTTTGCCAAATTAAGGTTGACTATGATAAGGCACATTTCATTCTTTTAATTATTTAAATATTTTATTTACATACAAAAAAGAGAAAACTCCCGCATTGTTGCTTGCGGTGACTTTTAAATACCCTATAGTTTCTTATTCAGTCAGACATCCTACGTCTGACTGAATAAGAAACTATAGGGTATAACAGCTTATTATGGTTACTAAAAAAGTATGCAGTAAAAATTAAATCTTTTAAAGAATGAAGTTCTACCTCCAAAAAAGCAAGAAATAACTTCTTTGAAATTACAATAGGTGAGTCTAACCAAAGCATCCGGTAATATTTTTAACCAAAAGCTGACTTAAGAAGTCAAGGTTTTGTTTTCAACACAAGCTATTTATACGCATCGTCTGCTTATCAGCAAATTGATAGAATAAATATCCTGTTGCCACCTTCCGAAGCTATCATATCAGATCAGTGTGCACTATATTGGGTTGGTTTTAAGTATTCCAAATGTCACATTATTTTTATAATGGAAACTGGTTAAACACACCTATTGTTGAAAAAATTTATGTATGTATGAAAACACTTTATTATACAAGAACACTGAAATCCAAATACAATATTTAAAGAATAGAACAGGAATGTACAAATGTGTCAAGTAACTTAGAAGCTTGTCTTCCTGCTTACATTCAATACACCTGTTGAAGTTATTTGCATTGGTTTTTTTCACAAAAGTTGGTTGGATTGGTTTTTTAACTAATTTGAAGTAATCACCACCGCCCATTAACACCCGCAGCTCAATTAGGGAAATAAAATAACCGGTTTGAAATACCGCCGAAGGTAGTACGTTCCACAGTTTCACTTTACGAGGCTAAAAGTACCAATCATTTGTTCATAATGTATTGCTGCTTCTTTTTTATTGTAAATTCCTTTATGTGTATTTCCTGAAAGATATCATTTGAATGTCTTCAAATCAAGAGTGAATAGGATTCTACTGAATAAGGGAGCTTCATCCTAGACTTCATCATCATCAGTTACCATCAGATGAGATAAAGGTCACTGGTCAGTCTATAAAAAATTAACTGCCTAGTAAACATTAAACACTACTATACATATAGTAAACACTACTACACAGTGAGAGCTGGACTAAACTCTTTTACTTACAGGTGCAGAAGCCAAATGGCAAAAAGTATTTTGTGTACTTCTACGGAACAGGGGAGACGTAAGTGTACAGTATTTTGCCTAAAAACTCATTCACTCCACAATTTTCTTGTATTGTATTTAATTATTTATGTTTTTTGGTGACAATCATTATTATATCTACTCTAACCACATTGAAGTAGGTACTAGCAATAACATTAATTTATTACTATTGAGATAAATTGTTGTCTAAAATAAATACTTAAAATGTCCCATACAAAACAGTTATGCAGATCATGGGACAAGTATTTTTTTTTAGATTACTTCATTCTTAGATACAATTTAAATTGTCTTAAAGAAAACAGAACAACTTTTGAAATTAGAAAACCACTATTTCTAGGTTAAATTTTAGTTTTGGACGAGGCAAATTCGTGTGAGATTGTCCCCTGACATTATTATAACCAGTGTTTGCCCGCGGCTTCATTAACGTGGATCTTATTTTCTCAGAAATTTTACGGGATTAAAAATAGCCTATGTGTTAATTCAGGGTATAAGCATTTCAAATTTCATCAAAATCCGTCTAACCGTTGCAGCGTGAAGGAGTAACAAACTAACACACACACACACTTATAATATTCTTTTATATTTTTTTACATTGGCTAGCAAACCCATAATCCTTGTTATTACTCGTCTTCCAGCGCCAACCTGCCCCCGAACATGATATTCGACTATGCAGAGAATAAAGACAAGTTCCTGAACAAATCTGTAAAGCGAAAGGATTTCAATGACGGTGTGAAGCAAATCGAGCATGACTTCGCCAACAATGTGCCGTTGGAGCAAGTGGTTGGAGCGCAGGCAGTGAGTACATAATCCTATAGACCTTAGGTCCAAAGTCAATCTGGCATTCTATAATGATAAGGTTGAGTTTCGTAAAAGTTACAAATGACTGGACATCTCTAAAGACATTGACGACTTCAAGCAAAAAAAATATTATTATTATTTTATTTTATTTTAGACAGGCATTTGGCACTGATATGTCTAAATCCTTGATCACTGCACGAATTGTCACACTAATTTTGAATGTTTGTCATACTTAATTTTTTGAACTGGTTAACACTTTTAGAGTTCACAACATAAGAGGATAATTTGTTCCACATTTTTATTATTCTATACCCTAAAAAGTTCTTGCTGATATTTGTGTTGTTTTTTTGTTGTTGTAATTTTAAATGCTTTCTTCGGTACTCAGTGGCCCAATGCCTTTCGGTTCTGCGAGCAATGGGATTAAGAACAGTTTAAAAAATAACTAGAAGAAAAAAAACCGCACATATTGAGACTCCTACTTTTAGAGCTTTTTTTACGGTATAGAGAAGAAAAACGAGCACACAGAGACCACCTGATGGTGTTGTTATAAAAAACTGGTATTAAACTTGTACCACCCCTCTTTTCGCGTTGGGGGTTAAAATCATAAGGACTATAAATTTACTACCCTTGTAAGTACAGTCAGCCAGCATTTTTGGTGGTGAAAAACAGTTATACATATGTATATTATGTTATGGTGATATCGATGTATGTGGTCGTAATACTCGTAATCGAATTGATGATAGGTGGGAGCCGCCATCTTGAATGCATTGTGCCAAAATTTGTTATATTTAATATAATGCCTATTTATATTGAATTTTTGTTTTTTTTTATATAAAGGACGCAGAGCCGTCGTCAGCGGATGACACCATCAACGAATCGGCCGCCAACGACACCGTTGACGACTCTGCCATTGCTGACACCACGGCTGACGAGACCATGGATGAGGTACGTGACGTTTCAGGGCCTTCAATTTGAGACGATCTGGATGTGTCGGGATTTGAAATCTAAAAACAAGTTTTATACAGGGTTTTGGTTTTACTGGGGATATCCGAAACCATAGGAGATGCAGATAAACTGTCTAAGCAAACGTTAAGTCTTATTTGTTAAAAAAAAAATCCGAATTCATTGTATACAAAGAAAAAAAAAAGGAACAGCGTAACTTGGTCAAGTTTACTAATGATGTTTTTTTCAAATTTGACCAACTTCCTCAGTTCCATTTTTTCTTTCTATGCAAAGAAATGATCCTGACATGAAACTGAGTTGATTTGCATATTCTTGACCAAAAATGTTTTAACAAAAAAATACCTAATGTTTTCTAAGAGACTTTACCTGTATGTCCTATAGTTTGGATATTTCCTTTAATATCCCCGTTTAAAAAAACACCCATGTTAAAAATTTATCTATGGAGATTGTATGAAACCTAAAGAAGCTGGGTCATATTGCTTTTTACGTGTTATGGTATTGTTTTTAACACGTTAACGGTAATGGTTTTTACTCCGAATATAGGTCTTTATAGTCTGTGTTCAAATACGATAAAGTGACAGGTCTTTGTGTCTTATTTAGTAACCACTTTTATAACCTCAAAATGCTCCCTTTTCGCCTAAAATAACAATTTTGTCTTGAAAAAATATCGTCCATGATGAAAAATCAGAAAATAATGTGCAAATTTTGGTCTCTAGTTGCTTTATTCAGGAGATAACGGCAGTTTTAGCCAAAAATTATGCATTTTGAGGTTATAAAATTGAATACTAAACAAGACAATCGGTCGTTGCTTAAATACAAAAACGCCACTAATCAAAATGTGTCTGTGTTGCATTTAAATTCGGAATAAGTTTTAAATCAAACAATATCTGTTTTTGTTTTGAGGCGCTTCTGTGTGGAGTATAGACTCTTTGTGCATGTTTCATTTGTTGGAATGACTAAATATTTTGCTATGGATGCAATAATCTGGCCACAATTTTGCAGATAAGATTGTGTGTAAAATGGAATTCCGAAATGAATACAGTTAGCCAATATCAGCACAGTTTGAGGCTTGCGCTGGTTTGTCGAGGGCTGTGACAAAATGGACACAATTTGAATAAAAAAATGCCTTAAAAACGCAAATATAACTTAATTTCAAATGGTAATAAATGAAGTCTGCTTTTGCTTTAAAAAAATGTCAGACGCTAAGTTTAGTCTGTGTGACCTATTACCGATTCAACAGAAGTTATTTTTTCCGTTTTTGAAGGCAGTTTTTTTGTGTTTATGTACTTTTTGAATCCGACATGGTGGTTTTTTTTTTCATTGTTTCTTTGTTGTTTTGATTGCATGTGAATTTGAACTTATTATTTATTGGTATATTTATCGAAACGCAACTGCTCCCTATGGTGCTTTAAACCAACAATATAATACCGTGATAACTAAAATAATCTCATGGGACAATTGTCAAACAAATTGACCTTGACCTAAACTAAGCTCTAGGCTAGTACGGTCGGCCAAGCAAGTGGTCTACCAGTTTTAACAAAAAGTTTCTGTGAGATCTATTATTATTATTTATTTATTTAATGGCGTCTACATACTAACGTAATTTTGCCAATGTCAAGTATATATAAGCAACGTTGTACGGTGAATCCTGTCCTGTCGTCGATGTCTTCCAGTCATAGTCATTACGACCCTTGAAGATGGCGAGCAACCACTCCAAATGGCTTGGTGTGATCTTGACCGCTACCTCATTTGGAATCTTTTCAATGTTATTTTATTCAATGCAAGTTCTTCATCAATGTTACAAGTTGTCCCACAAAACTGCCCTGGATTTGCGAACCAAAATCAACGATAAAGTAATTTACAAAAAAAAAATGGACAGATGTTTTCAGAATGACAGCTAGTCATAGACCTCTGTGAGATCTAAGTATCGCTAAGGTTGACACTTGTCACTGTCATAATATTATTGCGTGCAATTGAACTTCAACCGTACTGTATCTCTACTCAACACTTTAAAAACAATATCGTTTTTGACTTGTTATCGTATTGCCAACGTTTTGATAGCTTTTATTTACTTGACAGTAATGGTGGCCATTGCTGTCAAGCATTGCTTTTTTAAGGCAGTGTTCAAAAAAACTAAATACCATGGACAATCGAGTTACCATTTTAATTCAAATATTTGCGGGTGGTAGGACCTTGTGCAGGGTCCGTCCGGATCGCTACCACCATCTTATCCATTAACCTACCGCCAAACAGCAGTGTTCGCATTGTTGTGTTCCTGTTTGGTCGTAAGACAGCCGGTGAAATGACTAGCATAGAGGCATTCCATCTTAATCCTCAGGGTTGGCAACGCATTTGAAGTCTTAGGATTGCATTGCAGTCTTATGGATGCGAATGTTTATGGGTCACGTTTCCACTTAACACCAGGTGGCCTGTGTGCTCGTTTGTCTTCTCTGACATAAAAAAAAAATTGACGACAGAAAGTTCAAAAATCCAAACGGAATAGTTGCGTTTCGATCTCTTGATATTTTATTCGCATCTTATTGTAGAAATGTATTTTTAGAGTTTCGCGACCGCAGCGAACGATGCACCCGTAGAAGATTCAGACGAAACCGGGGCTCTAGTCATTGATGAAGGAAAGGTGAATCCCTTTTTGAATGTCACTGTAGGTTTTGAAGGCACTGTGGAGTTTCATACAGAAGTACCTAATTTGACTTGCACTGATAAAACATCATGTTGTGTTCCACTTAAATGCATTTGGGTTTGATATGGAGCCTCTTAAGGTAACAAAAGTATATAGAATTAATTTCAAGTAAAATAAGACAATTTAATGTCAGTGCTAGTCATATGCTAGAGTCAATAATATTTAAGGTAATATTCCACTACGAGCCCATAATAATTGAAAGTGCATATTTTAATCTATATGGTAATCTTTATTACCAACAAATATGGTGATTTGAAAATAGAAAAAATATCATTTTAAAAGCTTTTATTTAACTTGCAATGTATGTATGTATGGGTCCAATCTTGTAAGTTAAATTTGATCCACTTTCCAGTGTCCGATGAAGCTGAAAATTTGCATACGCCTTTAGTTCTGATGACAATACAATAATATAGTACCATCGAGCTGGTCTGATGATGGAGCCTCAGGGTGGCCATAGGAACTCCTAAATTACACATGATAAACCCGTCGTGTTAGGGCTTGTTAGAATTGTCTTGACAAGTAGATGACGACTGTGCAAAAAAAAGTACAGTTGGGAATAAAAACTTGCCCCAAAAATTTAATTTTTGACGGAAACTTTGTTTATTAATGTTGAATATCATCTTGATCTTGACAGTAACATTGATAAAAAAAAATGTCGGTAAAATATTTTGCCATAACCCTTTTAGTACTCATGCCCCGAGTTAGCACTCGTCTTTTTATAACGCGCACCACATAACATGAACGAAGCGAGCGAATGTCGATTTTTAGTTGTCTCGGATAAAAGGCGCCGGGCGAGGGGAGCGCGCGTTACCATAGCAACCTCATTGTTACCTGGTATCCGCCATATTGGTTCACGTTACGTCGTGCGGATTTTAAATAATAATTCTGGGGTCCTATTGAAAAAGGGCAAATCGACTTAACTCGTAATAAAAAGGGAATACAGGTTGGCACATTTAGATCGGTCAGTATGGGCAAGATGTAAGAAGATCTGTTCTTAGAAACCATGTCATCGATTTTAGTGACAAGAAAAACTGCATTCATACATTAAAAAAACGAACACTTTCCATTTAGATATCGATTGTGTTAGTCTTAGCAGTAAATGTTACTATGAAACATGAAGTCTAAACTGAGTAATTTTTTTTCATATTCTTCAATTTTCAATATAATATTCAACACGTTTAGGTGCGTAAAATACATACATATATTAAAACGGTGGTCATTTCGAAGAGTTACTTACTTAAAATAAATTAAAGAGCCACCATGGATGAAAGAAGATTGACCAAAGAGATATACAGATCGAAAGTGAGTGGACTGGTCGGAAGAGGCCACCCTAGGCGTACTTTTTCGAGTCAAATCGGAGAAATACTGGAAAAGGGCCGAATCTTAAGTACCCGAAACCGACGTGCGTGCATGACTCGATGTATGAATGTGGAAGAAGCGAAAGAAATTTGTCAAGATCGTAGCAAATGGAAAGAAGTGGTCTCTGCCTACCCCTCTGGGAAACAGGCGTGATTTAATGTATGTATGTAAAGAGTTTCACTTGATCTTCAAAAGGCTTATGCCCTTTTTAACTAGGAACTCAAAATACAGGTCAGAATTAACTGCTGTTCTGTGTTTACTTGTAGTACTCTTTGTGTTAGCAGTTGCACGCTAGTTCAGAGATTTTGGAGTTTTTTAAAATGGTTTTTGCTGTAGTTGACGAATCGATAAAGTATGGAGTGGACTTGAGCAAACGCATGACAGCTTGTCCTTTGATTTCTGATGACTTGAATTAGGATTTTGGTGGCAAAACGTGGTTCTAGAATCCATGGAGCCGCCATTTCCTAATTATTATTACTCTTGTTTGTTGCTGTTTTTGGCCTATAGTTTTGTCATATTTCTAAATAAACTAAATACATTTTATGTGCGGCGAGGAGGTGGAAACAATGAAACACTTATTGTGTGAATGTGACGCTCTCGCCGGAGTAAGAATGAAAATCCTCGGTTGTGGCTACCCAGAACCGAACGATTTCAAGGCACTGCCATTGTACTCCACTATCCGCTATTTGGAAGGGGTGGAGGCTGCATTTGATTAAGAGCTAAAAGAGGGGTAATTACACAAAAGATCCCATAGAGTCGAAGTGTATCCGTAAGGACCCCACCAAGAAGATAAGATAAGATAAATACATTTTAGGTCAGTTTATCCATACCTGCGAATATTTGTATGTTCCGTACGCTTCCACGGCGGAGATTTCCTCCGTATCAAAATTAATTTAAACTCGTTTAGCGATTTCATGAAAGATTGAATTTTGAAATATGACAATACTGAAGGTCAAAATCAAAGTGGTACGTTTTATAATAATCATCAAACAACGACTCCATGGAACCTAAAACCACCTACTGATGACATTAACCCTGTTATAACCTTCCGCCACCCCCCTAATTCATGTTTGAGGGCTGGAAACTTCCGCTATCGATCATAAAGATTGTCTACAGATTTTTTTTTCTTTGGCCTGTACATGAAAAACTTAGTAAATTACCTCTTGCATGTAGTTGTGTGCAGAACTAATATGAAATTTACGTCGAATTTCAAATATAGAATATCGAACGTTCTATACAGATAACAACAGTACAGTTACAACTACATGCAAGAGGTCATTTACACTCTTACCAGAGTGGTCGTCACGTTGATTTTGTAGCATGCTTATATGCACAGCATATTGAATATTCAACACATTTTTTTTAAATCTATCCCCAATATACATCAGAGCTATTAAAAAACTCATCCATTAAATTCACTCCCAAAATACTCAATAATTATTATAATTCCCAGCAAAAAGGCAGGAAGTCTGCTGCCAAACCAACGGCCACCCCCAAAGCGGCAAAGGAACCGAAGACTCCCCGCGGCAGGCCCAAGAGGGACGAGAAAGAGGTGAAAGAAGTAGAAGAAGAGGAGAAGAGGGATGAGGAGATTGTCAGTAGGAGTGGAAGGAAAATACGTCCGAAGAGGTAAGACTAAAGTAACCATAAAAATACCTGAGATTTAAGTGTAATGTTGGATTTAAATTATGATTATGAATGATGATACGTTGACGAAGCGCTGGCCTAGTTGGTAGTGACCCTGCCTACGAAGCTAGCGGTCCTGGGTTCAAATCCCGGTAAGGGCAGATATTAATGTGATGAGCGCGAATATTGGTTCCTGAGTCATGGATGTTTTCTATATATTTAAGTGTATATTTCTCCATATAAGTATTTATATCGTTGTCTAGTACCCATAATACAAGTCTTGAGCTTAGTTTGGGACTAGGTCAATTGGTGTGACATAGTCCCCTGATATTTATTTTATTTATTTACGATGCCATACAATACAAATACTCTTTATAAATACATTATATTAGGTTATTTGTTTAATATTTATTTATTTACAATAAGTGTCACCATCTTTGCTACTTTTGGTGCAAAGTTGTATTTGTCCAACCCTATGCATTATCCTTACTCTACTTCAGGGTTAACTGGAAGAGATCACATTTAGGGATAAGTTCGCTTTTGTACATTACTTTAGTAACAAAGTTGTCATTTTTTTTTTGTGCAATGTAGAGTTTACGTACATACATATAAATAGCGATCTCTTCCAGACAATATTGGACAAAGAAATAATAAAAGACAAAAACACATGGCAGGCGGTGTAAACTAATTCCTTCAAAACTCAAACTAGACTACAACAAACACTTCTATTATGATAAAATCTACATCTCATGTGGCCTATTTACTGAATAAATATTTAGATTTTTGTATGTTTTATACATACATCATATACATTGTCGAAAATAATACAAAAACAGGATTAGATACACAGTGTTTATATAAAACAATGACCACTGTCACTTGCAAATCCTAACATTAACGCATGTCACCTGCCGAAATACTGCTCTCGAGTCAGTACAGTGTTTGCGATTGTGTCATACATTTAAGCATACCGCATCATTTATCTTCGTTTTTGAGGTATCATATACTGAAAAACAAAACCCTTTTTAACTAACCTTACCCATTTTCTATTTCAGATATATAGACGAGCAAACCGAAGATAACTCTACCTTGCCATCGCCTGCCCCTAAGAAACGCCGCGGCGCTTCGCCTTCCGCTGACAAGGAGAAATCTCAGGACAAGAACATTAAGGCGTATAATACTGTGCAGCAGGTAAGATTTGTTACCTTGTTGTTAGGTATACTTTATTATATTTTTAATTTTTTAAGATTGAAAAGGGCATGCTTCTATGGTTCGGTCATTCGGAAAGGATCGATGAAAGAAGATTGACGAAAGAGATATACAGATCGAAAGTGAGTGGACGGGTCGGAAGGGCCCTAGGCGTACTTTTTCGAGTCAAATCGGTGAAATACTGGAAAAGGGCCGAATCTTAAGTACCCGACACCGACGTGCGTGCATGACTCGATGTATGAATGTGGAAGAAGCGAAAGAAATTTGTCAAGATCGTAGCAAGTGGAAAGAAGTGATCTCTGCCTACCCCTCTGGGAAACAGGCGTGATTTAATGTATGTATGTAATTTTTTTTATTGTGGCAAATGTCAAATCACTGAGATGTTTCAATGACCGAACTAAAATGTCACAAAAATAATTTTATGTTTGGACTCTCCCGTTTTCTTTATGTGTCGATAACATTTTTAACACAAAGATTTGCGCAATAGTAAGTTTTAGAACTTAAAATGACCTATCCGAAGATATATCGCTTCTCGTTATTACTCATGGATACTGATTAGTCCAACCTCCTTTAAACTTGCCGACTGTACATTTTTAAGGTTCCGTACAAAAAATGAAAAAAACGGAACCCTTATAGGATCACTCGTGCGTTTGTCTGTCTTCTTATCATGTCTAAACTAACAAGTTTCATAACGGTGGGTCTATGTTAAGTATGGCAAAGATCCTGTCGCCACCTTCAGACTATATCAGATCAGGGGGGTTATTATGACATAGCAACGCAGTTCAGTTTACGCTGCAAGAAAGGGACAGAGTTATATAACGGCTATAGCTCTGTCCTTTACGCTCGCCGTAAAATGAACTGCATTTCTATGTCATAATAACCCCCCAGGTCTTAGATACAGCCAGCCTATTCCATTAACGGGAACTAATTATTCTTTTCGTCTTTTCAGTCGGAACTTCGGGAGTTAAAAGAGCCCTTTAAGAGTGGTAAGTAATAAATAATTATCATTATGGAAGGAACTACAAACGAGTCTTATATCCTCGCTATCAAAATACTGTTGAAATCAGGGACCCGACCACCCATTCCCCGATAAAAACCTTTAAGACTTCTGGAATAAATATATGACTGAGTTATTTGTTAAATTCAAGGTCAGATCATCAGCAGTAAATTGATATCCCTCTCTTATTGCATAAATTAAAAATATAAGGGTAAGCATTTTTAATAGCGCTTATATTGGTATCACTCAAAATATAGCGCTTTAAAAGCAAAATCGAACAAGACATACAAAACTGGTTTCGATAGTTAATCCTTTCGAAATACCCATTCCAAACACTTGGTATAACCCTTATAAATAGCGTTTTAAAAAACAAATCGAACGGCTTTCAAGCGATACGCCTTTCCCAAATAAATCCTTATAAAAACCCATTCGAAACCCCTTGAACGGGATAGCGGGCCGGTCCCCAGTTGAAATACAGTCTGACATGTTAAAAACCTTTGACTTGTTACGAAGTTAGCGCTCACTTTACTGACAACGCCTACACTATGGAAGGTAGCACACGGTGACGTTTGTAGCGATGCAGTCGCGCGTTTCATATCTCTGTAACTTTTGCTCTCTAAAGTCTAAAACACACTCTTAATAGGAGCGTATGAGAGACAAGTACAAAAACGCAGCATCTAAGTGCTCACAGACTACTCATATGTCTGTTCGTTCTTTTTCTTTAACGGTTCTATAATTTATTTTGTATAAATCGCTCATTGAATACAAAACGGACACATTCCAAAATAATTTGCTCTTCCATTAAAAATCGTATTCCAACCAGCTTCTAATTTTAAAATGCAACACTGACTCATTTTGGATTGTGTCCGTTTTGTATTCAATGAACGAAAAATCCTATTATTTGCCATTTAAATCACGTCCATGTTGTGTCATGGTACGGAACCCTCGGTGCGCGAATCTGACTTTAATTTTACTGGTTATTTCACATATTTTTTTGTAAGTGGTATTTCATCAAATAAGCTATAGGTACACGTCCTGTGTACTAAAAGTGAAAAAATATTTATAATTAATTTAATAATTTGTATTTAATTTATTTGTGCTGTGTTAAAATATTTAAAAATAAAAGTCGAGAAAAATATTTGAGTCAATGATCATTTTACCGGTATTATGGCAGAATGGCTAACGACCTTGGCCGACTACCACCGTCGTCATTAAAAAATAAAATTTAAAAAGTTTGCAAATGAAAAAAGTTATGTTCTAAATTTAAAATAATTTGAATGCCGCGAATTTTTTCAGCGCGTTACGCAATTTCGAGAAATATGGACGAATTTATTCAAGATTCTTGTTTATTTGAAGATATTTATAGTCAGTATGACGATAAAAACGACTTTGATAAGTGTATCGAGAAATACGAGAACAGTATGACGTCAGGTGAAACTAAAACTGAGACGAAACAAACTTTGGCGGAAGGTAAACTTTAGTTGTTGTCTTTTTAGGTTATTGTTATAACAAATGCTATACCTTTACTAATCCTTAATAAAAAGTAATACTTAACGCAATATTAAATACTTTTGTTGTTTTAAACGATTTTTTGCCTCTATTCATGTACGATCGAGGAATATTATTTAGCATATTGACGTAATATGTCAATTTGCCGTATTATATATTCCCGGCGTGTCATTATTCGTGTGACGTCGGTGAATGTATAACACGGCGAATTTAAGTATGGTGTTAGTTTTCTCAACTTTGAATTAAATACAAAACACTTAACTTTAAGCCAATTAAGCTGATAAAAACAAAAAAATACATCTAAAAATAAAAGTTACCTTTTTATTTTCATTTTCAGATCCAAATAAATTGCAACAAATAGACGAAACGTTAAACAAAACGCCCGTTAAAAAAATTATACCGGTATTTGGTAAAAAACGAAACAAAGTGAGTGATGAAATGAAAAAACCAAAAAAGTTCGTTCCGCCGTCGAAAATTAAACAGTTTTCAGCAAAAGGAAATGAAGCTAGTAAAGAAAATTCAACTCAAAAGCAACGAGATGACGAACAAATAACTCTTCTTAGTGAAAGTGTTAGGAGTTTAAGTACAAACATTGTTGAAACTATATCAATTAGCAACAATATTATATCACCTATGTCTATAGACGATAATTTGAACACACACCATTTAACTCCCATATTTGAGAAAAACATTGAACATGACTTTAACTCCAACATGAATTCACAATTTCAAACAAATGATTATTCTAAAATTAAAACACCGGCTAACAAAGGATCTAGTTTCGGAGGAGTTATTTTTAATTCTCTAAATTTACTCATTGATGAAGAGTTACAAACAATGTCCCAAGAAAGCGCATGCTCTGACAAGTCCGTTGCATTTTCACGCAATAATTCTGTCTGTTCTGTGGCATCTCTAAGAAAAACTTATAAAGACCTAGATATGAAAAGTTTCTCAGAATGTCAAATACCTAATGGGCAATGTACTGAAACAAAAGTTCACAAAATACCCGAAGGCGAGGACTTTTTAAATTTATTTAGAGACAATAAAAATAACAATCACAGAGTGGACATGTCTACTGAGTTTGGTGATATGGGATTTGATTTATTTTATTCCGATTATATTAAAGAAATGGGTGAATTACATGATTGTAACAAAGATAAGTGCGACGATACGACCCGTGATATGATTTTAAATATGTATCCCAAGGAAAATGCTGTGTTGATTAAGATGCTTAAAAAATAATTTCTTTTAACGGTATTTTGTTAATTAATTAATAAATTGATGAATTAATTGATTGCGTGTTTGTTTTTGATAGGGACATAATTTACTCCATAGCAAACATACGAAACGACACCATAGTTACTTTATCGTTCAGATGTAATAATTTTACTCGGAGAACATTGTATTTTGTTGCATAAGTGTGTATTTATAGTTTTTCTTAGGATGGCAGTCTTGAGATTGTAGTCTTAAGAATTCCAATCTCATGGATCAGATCCCACTTACCATCAGGTGGCCTGTGTGGCTGTTTGTTTGTGTGCATTTTCCGTACAGTCGTCCATAAATGTGGTCTTACCACTCTACGGCTGAAGTTAATTTGCACGTCATGATACAACAAGTTCTATTTTTCTTTGTAATAATATTATGACAGTGAGAAATGTCAAACCTTAGCGATAATTAGATCTCACAGAAACTTTTGTCAAAACTGGTAGAAATTTTGGGTTAATGTACCATAAAATAACTTACTTTTTAGGCTTAAGCTATTCATACCCATTGATAATGTAACGGAGAAAACATGATAACTTCTAACTTATCCAACTAAGTATGATGTTGAACGCGTTTTCAATTAACTTGTTTGTGTGTATGTATGTATGTAAGGAGTCATAAGTTCATAGTTGGGCAGAGCCGAAAGAAGGGTTATGATATAAGTGTAACAGTCCATGAATGTATGTACTATGTAAACAGTATATGTATGTGATCAAAAATGGTATGTTTAATGTTCCGCACTAACTCCTAAATTATTTGACCAATTAATAGGTGTGAGTCGCTTTGGTTATTGGAAAAATATAAGGGATTTGGTTTATTTATTTATTACTAGCGACCCACCCTCGCTTTGCTTCGGTTTATGTGAGTTTTCTGTAACACCCGTACATAAACCACAATGTATACATATAAAACTTCCTCTTGAATCGCTATCTATTGCTGAAAACTACATTAATATCCGTTGAGTACTCAAGATCTAAGAGAACGGACAGCGGATGCGACTTCATTTTAACAGGTTCGATGGTCTAAAATAAATTTTAGATATAATTGACCACCCACTTAAAGGTGATCACAACATGGAATAAAAATATACAATAACCGTAACCTTGCACAAAAACGAGCCGAAATAAAACCAACATATTGCACAATAGACATTTTGACCTTTAATTTGGCATGGTAAAGAATACTTAACATACCATAATGTTGTTTTTTTTTGCTGATTCACAGTCAATAAGGGTTTTATTTTTGCCAAATTATGGGTCAACAAACATTCGAATATGTGTACACACACACTTGATTTCTAACAACTAATCTTTCCCAGCGGACGCAGAGAAGGAGAACATCATGATCGCGTATCTCCCTTCGGGGGAGTATTGCGGGGTGAAGCTCTTCCAGTCGAGGCCGAACAACTTCAAGAGCGAGGCTTCGCGGCTGCAGTGGGACAAGCAGGCGGCGTCTAACGCCATCACGCTCAAACGGCAGCTGGGTGAGACGTTATTTATTAACAGAGCCCGGATTTTTAGGCTTACTTTTAGTACCAAAAAAATCTCAAACATCTCGGCATGTGTATTTTGAGGTCCTCTAAATAACTATGTTAAAATCATCCGTGGCCGCTGAAAACCAAAATGACAATATTCTTCAAGCAAATTTACCCAATGCCCTTTGATGCGCGTTATATTTGTCAATTTTGATTGCTTTGATAAAGCGAAAAATACGTGTTCAATGTTTTTTGATAATCTTACTGACGGACTGATTATATATTTTTATACCCAGGACTCCTATCATGTATTTTTATACCCAGGACTCCTATCATGTATTTTTGCCATTTCCTCGCATTGTTTGAGAAAAGTTTAATATACGCTTCACCGTCCGAAGCCTTTGACTCGGACTTTTTTATATGGCACGGCGGTGGCAACCTCCAACCTCCCCGCCAGGCAATTCCGTAATTTCTAGGTCTAGGCAATGTATTATTTTCTTAAGACCCTCTTATAGCTTTCTTATATTATAACCCGTTTTGTATTTATTTTTTAACAGAAAGAGGTGAGATAACGCCGCAGTCCGTCTCCGGTCAACTCGTGATGGATCTCAACCTGACCGCCGAAGAGAAGTCTACTCTGGACAAGGACAGAGATCTGGGTACGTGTCAAATGCGTGTCATTACTAGTAATTGTTACAATACTTTTAGTTTTACGGGTCCATATTGGCTCATATATAATTGGTCTTTCGAATTTTTATTCAAATACCGATTTGTGACTATACTCATCCTTACTCCGAAAAAATTTGTAAGATATATAAGAAATTCTGAAAAGTGTACGGTTCCATGAATATTGACGGTATAAGTTCAGATGATTATAAGTTCCGATCGTTAGTATTCAAAATAATTATGAAGAGTATGAAGAGTGATCATTAGGTTGTAAAATTATATGAGATACATTTTCGGAGTTCCAATAATCTCATTTGCAATTTTATATGAACTTTGGCGCACCCTAGTTTTACAATTGGATCATTAAATGTTTTTGGAATTGGTTGATATGATTTCTTAACATCTTTTAAAACAGTTATGTGTCTTCTTTATATTTTGACAGAGCCGCTATTCCAAGCACTAAAACCCATATTGTCTTGGACCTGTTATGGTATTGTTATTAACGTGGCCGCCATTACTGTCAAGAAAATAAAGAGCTATTAAAACGTTAAAACTACGATAACAGATCAAACACGATACGATAATAATATTATTTTATTTTGTATTTTTAATTTAAATACACCGTAATGTCTGTATCATTTTCCATATTTTCACCAAGCGGTCCCAACGGAAGACCAGCGTTGGTTTCACAGCTAGCAGAGAGTTGGGACCGTTTCACAACACTAGCACTACATGTCTCTTTTCCATTGTTTTTTTGTCTGTATGTTGTAATATAGTTGTGAATAAATGTTTTACATACTTTTACACGGTCATCCTGTAAAGGGTAATAAAACAAATAAATGAACATAATAAAATTTTCTAAATTGATGATGCACTGAGACCATGGCATCGATTGGTATATCGACTAGCCTGCCAACCGTTTGCCTATGTTCAACAGGTTGAATCACTGAAAAGAATTCCTATGGTACAACTGTGCTAAATTAGCTGAACGGCAGAATTGTTAGGCAGCTTATTATGCCCAAATAGCAAAGTGAAACCACAGAACTAGACATAATAACACCAATTTTTTTGTTTTTTTTTTATTTTGACGATTCTAATTAGGCTATCGCGTAGCCTAGTTGGTAGTGAGTAGTGACCCTGCCTACGAAGCTAGAGGTTCTGGGTTCAAATCCCGGTAAGGGCAGATATTTGTGTGATGAGCGCAAAATATTTGTTCCTGAGTCATGGATGTTTTCTATGTATTTAAGTATATATTTCTCTATGTAAGTATTTATATCGTTGTCTAGTACCCATAATACAAGCCTAGAGCTTAGTTTGGGACTATATCAATTGGTATGACATAGTCCCCTGATATTGATTTATTTTATTGTAACAAAAACGTAGTTAAATGTCTACATTGCAAAAGTCAAAAGATGTCAGTTATAGCCACTCGTCCCACTGCCGAGGAAGCGATTACCTATCAACTATTTTCTCTGTCAAGAAATAACAAAATACATGTAATTTTGATGAACAACTAATAATCGTTCTTTACAGTCGCCGCAATTTCCAAAACGACCTTTTAACATTCTCAGCCGGTATCGATAAAATTACGCACTAGGGTAGAAGTACCGGTTTCGGCAACTCTAAGGCCCGTATTATTAAACTCATCTTGGCTGAGATGCCCGTCACAATATATGTCAAAGTAAACGTCAAACCATAGAACACTGTCATTTTTGACGCATCTCGAGACGAACATTAGAGTTGAGATTAGTTTATTAATACGGTCCTAAATGTTTACAAACATATTCTTATATTTTATATTTAAATTCATTTTCAGTCTTAACAATTTTTATGAATATTGTTTTTAATTTTACAGTATTTCTCATGCTAATTTCAATCTTAAATGGTCAAAAATTACTTAAATGCAGTAGCTACAAACGGTACTTCTACCCTGCTTTCCTGCAAATTTCACTTTTTGAAAACTCTTAAACGTTAGTGTACAAAGAACTTTTTTTGGTTAATATCAGAATAAAACATAATCGTTCCCTAAAAATTGGATCTACCTATGTATAAAGTTTAATATTATTGTAATAGGGTATTTGACGAGAGTGAAATTAAATTGATTTTTCATTAACAACAGATAAACATTATAAAAATACTAGGTAAACATCAATCTTTTATTTATGTTTGCTATTTTAAGATTTTTAAATTCATAAACTCTTACAATAAGCACGCTGTTTGATTGTGACGTCACAAGATAGTAGTCCCTATAAATTCCATAGTAACGGAGCGTTTTTGATGTTTCATAAAAAGAAGATGATTTGACTTTTGTCAAATACCGTATTAATAACACAAATAGGTTGGCTATATCTCGAAATGTCCACCTGACAATGACGTAAGTCACTCTGACAGTCACACATGTATGTGGTGGATTTATAGTCTTGAATCAGAAATCAGAGTCTAGTTTGTATATAATATAGTTCCATCGTACAGATGTAGTGAATTATCCTAACCCATAGTTTTTTGTCGGATTCGTTCGTATTTATCTAGCTATCTCAATAAGCTTCAGTACCCATCAATAAGCCAACTGAGAAAGTAAGATAAATACGAAGTTATCCGACCAAAAACGATGGGTAACGATTATTCACTTCATCTGTACCGATCTTTACTGAATCGGTCTTAAGAAATAACGTGTCATGATCATTATTATTATTATTATATGCTGCCACTATTTTTTTTATTTTAATTGGTATAGTTTTTGCAGAATTAAAGAAGGCTCGTTTGCACTTCCTTAAAACCGAGATGAGGCTGATCGAACTCGACGCCAAGATCAAAACGTGCCTGAGTCTAGAGAAGGCCGATACCGAGGAGTGTTTGCAATATATCGACGAGATATTAGGTGAGTGTATACACACAGCGGCCTATGGCTGCGTCTATCGCGTGTCAAATGCAAGGGATGATGATACAGAAGAACAAACAAACAACCTACCCCACTCTTGGTATGAAGGCGTAAAGGTATGTATACAGGTTGAAAAAATAAACTCCACATGGACGGCAACTAGGTGTATAGATGAATTAGCGAGAGCGTGGAATTGCATTTGTAGTGGTTGTACGGTTCGTATGAAAAGTAGAATAACGTAAGTATTTCTCTTAAGTTAATGAAATTACATACTCTCTCTTATCATATTTCTCTTCTTAACAAGTAAAACAATATTCAGTCTTTTTTGTTTTCATTCGCTATTATTTAATTCTTCATCTGAGCTGTCACAAGTACCTATTGATAATAATATTATATCTGTAATTCGATCCATTTCTCCTTCTTGACATCTATATTTATTTTCTTCACTTTCGACATGGCGCCAAATATTTTCCCAGTCCTCAGCAGTAATAGTATTAATTCTTTCAGGTGCTAAATTCAATACAATAAAAACATTCATACTGAGATTATTTTTGAATTTTCTTCTTAAATATAATTATTTCATTACAAACCTCATTTTATGCTGATAGTACGGGGAAAGGGAAATTTCAAATATATGCAATTCCATGCTCTCGATAATTCATCTATACCTTTAATATTCGAATTAGAGTTGTACCCGCTCATTCTTTAAAGGGAGCGCTCTGATCTCGGCCAAGGAACTAGTTCGGTCTTCTAGGTCCTTAAGGCCCTTACAGTCTTCACTCTTTTGTTTTGTTTGGCTCATACGTTCACCGGTTGCTACAGTAGACCACAACCGATATGGCGTGTCGTGAATCTTCGTTCGCGCCGACACTATCAACGATTCCGATGATTTCCGAAAGCACGATTAAAACCCACGATCCGACTTGTACGTAATAGATATAAGGTGCAAATTAAATTGCATCAATTTTTTCCATCTCACTCACGCACGTTTGACGGCTGACTGAATGACACGCGCGCGTCAACATGGCGTCACTAATAACCAATAATAGCACGGAATACAACCACGCTACGCTGATTGGTTCCCGCGCTTCGAAAAAATGTCATCTGCGCAGGTAGATCGGGAAGCCATATCGGTTGTGTTATACTGTACTGACCTAAAGGACCGAAGACCGATTAAGATCGTTTACGAGGAACTAGTTGCGGTCCGTGACGGGAATTCATTCCTTTTAGTTCTTAGTTCCTGACCGACACAAGCCTATTGGGATTTGCCAACTCTACCCAAAGGAGACTTAATTTTATTTTTGAAAACAATAATGCATTATTGGACCTAGGAAAATTCATCTGCCAACCGCTCGAGAGCTGGTCTATACAACAAAAACAATTAAGTCGTGTTTTTTCACACTCTTTATTTAGTTTAAAGGTGTACCACTACATAGTATAAAACAAAGTCGCTTCCCGCTGTCTGTCCCTATGTATGCTTAGATCTTTAAAACTACGCAACGGATTTTATTGCGGTTTTTTTTAAAAGATAGAGTGATTCAAAAGGAAGGTTTACATGTATAATAAATGATTTTTTTATGAACGGGTGTTACAGAAAACTCATATAAACCGAAGCGAAGCGAGGGCGGGTCGCTAGTTGTAGATATAAAATGATCACTATTTATGACCATGACATTCGATGTGCATCATAACTAGTGATGGGCGATTTCTGAAACATTGTACAACTTTCCTTAACTGCGAAAATTACAGCTTCTGAAAGTTACATAATTAGATGGAAATTATTCTAACACAAGTAAATTACGTTTAAATTTCATGAAAAGTTGGGTAACATGTCGAAACTATAGTAATTTTCAGAAATAAAACGATTTCACTTTGTTAATTTTCAGAATATGGCTTGAAATTCTAGGTGAAAGTTTCACTTTTGAAACTTATAGAATATTGCAGAATTTTAAATGAAAGTTTCACTTTTGAAACTTACAAGCCGCCCATCACTTATCATAATATCACTACATAGTATAAAACAAAGTCGCTTCCCGCTGTCTGTCCCTATGTATGCTTAGATCTTTAAAACAACGCAACGGATTTTGATGCGGTTTTTTTTAATAGATAGAGTGATTCAAGAGGAAGGTTTTTGTGTATAATAAAATCTGTTTTATGTTACGTGTGTTACAGAAAACTCACATAAACCGAAGCGAAGCGAAGGCGGGTCGCTAGTAATTCATAAAACACGAATTGTTTCATCATATTCGACCAGTATTCCTGGTTTAGACATTACGTGAAACTATGCCATATTGTAGTAACGAAGCGTGTGCGTTATAAGCATTTGTAGCTGTCTTTTAATCTATACACTGTTTTTTAAAAGCTTTTATTTAACTTGCAATGTATGTATGTATGTATTGTAAGGGTCAAATCACTTTCCGGTTTCCGAAGAAACTGAAAATTTGCATACGCCTTTAGTTCTGATGACAATACAATAACATAGTACCATCGAGCTGTTCTCATGATGGACACTCAGGGTGGCCATAGGAACTCCTAAATTACACATGATGAACCCGTCGTGAGGGCTTGTTAGAATCGTCTTGACAAGTAAATGACGATTGTGCAAACAAAAGTACAGTCGGCAATAAAAACTTGCCCCAAAATGCCCCTCTTATTTCATATAGAGCTAATCTAAACGGCTACAGCATCTATGTGGTGTTTCCAGTTTATGATAAAATCAATGTGTATACCTAAAGGCATTCCACTCTGTTAGCTACCATTGCTATGGGGTTGGAACTGGCCTCTCCTTGTTCTGTTCCTTACTTACTATATTAATTGTTCCAGAACTGGACCTAGCAGCGCTGATGCTCCTGAAGCACCCGACCTGCATGGAGACGGTGAAGCGCATGCGCGTGTACGTCGGCAACGCGCCCTCGTGGGAGATGAGCGAGACCGACGCGCTCACGTTCAGCAAGCAGGCGCATCGCATCAGGAACAAGGCGGACGCGCTCTTCATCACCATGCGGGTAGGTCGCACCCCACACTACCACCTGGGACCAGAGCATGAATCCCGAGATCTTGAAATCGAATCCCTTTCGTCCACTTTCATAACCAAGGTTTCATAACTGGTTATGAATTAGGATTTTTTTTCACTGTTTCATAACCAGTTATTAAACAAGACTTTTTTCCATTTTCATAACCAGAACCTAGGTACCCTAGGATACACCACTCTTATTTCGAATCAATTGGACAGTGTTGACGGAGCTCCGCTCACGCGGAGCTCCTATTTCTGGGTGGTTTGGCCCTCCGGGCCTGCTGCAAAACTAACATAACCTACCTAGTTTCTGGTTATGAGAATGGAAAAAAAGTCTTGTTTAATAACTGGTTAAGAAACAGTGAAAATAAATCCTTATTCACAACCAGTTATGAAATCTTAGTTGTGAAAGTGGACGAAACCTTGAAATCTCGAAACCTCGGACCAATTTTTCAGATATTACAATTCCGGGATTAGACAGAGGGGTGCCGCTTGAAATATCGACAAACGTTTCATCGAAAGCTATTTTATCCTGAAGCCTTTTTGTTTTCAGGTTATCTATATCATTGATTTACGTAGGTTAGGTTAGGTTAGGTTACACATTAGGCTACCCTAGCCGGGGGGGATGATGCGTAATGCATTTCCTGTCCGTCAAAAAAAAAAAAAAGGTTACACTTGTGAGTATCAAAAAAATATGGCATGCAGGTGCATGTGGAAATGCCTGTCGATGAAATGAAAATTCGACGTAATGAAGCGTTCGATGAAACGTTAGTCGATATTTCAAGGGTAAACCTAGACAGAGCAATACCGGAACACTTTCAATATCGAAATTGAATTCCGATATTGGACCTATCAATATCGTAAATCCGATATTCATTACCGTTTAATTCCGGTATTGTAATATCGAACCAAACGTAGCATTTCCAAGTTTTCTGTGGAGTTGCCTGGTATAGTTTCAAGCTCCAACACATAGGGGTGAATCAACTTTTAAGGTACTCCCTATTTTTTGACAAGTTTCACAAATTACAGGTTTTTAGAAAAACTATAATATTTTTGTTTACGACATGGCCTGCATGCTGATTTAATTAGACAAGTAGGCTAACATTTGAACTTATTTTATTTGAAATAATACAGTTTTGAACAATAATATAGTTGGTAACGCAGGGGACGATGTCCCTAGGTTTTGTATGAAAAAAGTGCATTTCCCCTGAGTTATTTCGATGATTAAAAAATATTTGAGGTGTTTAACGTGTGGGGTCCATAAGTTTGATGGTCTGATTTTAATATTAATACATCATTATTAACCATAAGCCACCAGGAAAGTTTTAATACCGCAAAAGAAAAGGAGTACTTTAAAAGTTGATTCACCCATAGATGACATTTACATGAAGGTTATGCAGTATCGGACGATTTTCAGTATCTGAATTGAAAGTTGGTATTAAATATTGAATAGAAACTGTGTTTTTCTAATAGATCCCCAATTCCGATATAGAGCCACCATACCGAATTTCAATTCCGATATTGGAAATAGTTCAATATTGTATGTCCTGCGTAATTCCGAGATTCCGATAGTGGAAATCGTCCGATACTGCATGCCCTACCTGGGACCATACATAATTTTTACATACATACATTAAATCACGCCTGTTTCCCAGAGGGGTAGGCAGAGACCACTTCTTTCCACTTGCTACGATCTTGACAAATTTATTTCGCTTCTTTCACATTCATACATCGAGTCATGCACGCACGTCGGTTTCGGGTAGGTACTTAAGATTCGGCCCTTTTCCAGTATTTCTCCGATTTGACTCGAAAAAGTACGCCTAGGGCGGCCCATTCCGACCCGTCCACTCACTTTCGATCTGTATATCTCTTTCGTCAATCTAATTTCATCCATCCTTTCCAAAGGACCGAATCATCGAAACATGCCCTTTTCAATCTTAGTCACTACATCTTCTTATATTCCACATTTCTCTCTGACTTTTAGTGCCCTTTATTAATTAGAGTCAACATCCCTATTGTTTTAGGATCTCTTCGACATGCCTGACGGTCTTTCGTTCTCGGAGTTCTTCAACGAGAGAGTGGCCCTATTCAAGACTGTTACGGAGAGCCTGCACGCTGACAAACTACTGGAGATGGTACAAGAGCCTATAGGTATTGTCAACTTCTTTGATATTCCGCCACCAAATACCCGTAGTTTAAGCCCTTCGAAGTGGTTACAGTAGAACACAATTTGTATGGCGTGTCGTGAATCTTCGTTCGCGCAGACACGAAATACGATTCTGATGATTTCTGAAGGCACGATTAAAACCCACGATCAGACTTGTAAATAATATTTATAAGGTGCAAATGAAATTGCTGCTAATAATTGCTATTTACTGAATAAATATTTTGAATTTTGAATTTTGCATCTATTTTTTCCATTTCACTCACGCACGTTTGACAGCTGACTGAATGACATGCGGGCGCGCGGCAACATGGCGTCACTAATAACTAATAACCAATAATAGCACAGAATATAACCGCGCAACGCGTGGATCATGCTGATTGGTTCCCGAGCTTCGAAAAATCGTCATATCAATTGTGTTTTACTGTAACAGGGCTTCTATTTACCACCGTAAAAACCAATTAGTTTTTGACTTGTTATCACATTGTCAACGTTTTGATAGCTCTTATTTACATGACAGTAATGGCGGCAGAGTTAAAAACAAAACCAAAAGAGGTCAAACACGATTTGGAATTTACTAGCGGTGCAGGTTCGGTGGTTAAGACTGCGCCGAGCGTACGCCGGATGTACAGTGGCGCCCTCATTACTATTATTGTGTTTTCTAATAAACTAAAGGATTTTCTTGAAATTGGTCGTTAGGTTTTTGTACTACAAATGAAAACACAACTTATAGGGTATATCACATAGTTTAATAACAATTCACCTTCGAGTTATCAACTTAACGGAAAAAAATGGCCACCTTTTTCCCATTAAGCTGACTACTCAAAGGGTAATTGTTATTATAATATGTTACGTATCCCATAAATTGTGTTTTTGCTTGCGCTACAAAAACGTACCATCTGATTGCAAGAAATTCTTTAGTTAATTAGAAAACACAATAATAGTAATGAGAGCGCCACTGGACGCTCGACGTTTGCTCGGCGCGGTCTTAATCATGTGATCGGCTTCAAATAAATTAGTCTGGATTTAAATTTTTGCTCTTAATTACACTTCTGTAATAAAAAGATTCATCGACTTTACATTGAGAGATAATTTATAATGAATAATGTGTTTTCGTGTACATAGAGATGTCCAACCCATCCGCCCACACAATGAGGACCGCCATCGACGCTGTCAACGTGGAACCAGCTGAGAATGAAGAAGCCCCGAAGAAAAAAGGCACTCCAGGTAATAGCTAGTCATTATAAAACCGATAATTTAACTGCTAACTGAAGTGTGGTAGGAATAAGGTCAGAGTCCTTCCGGATCGCTATCACCTACCACCAATCGTTCCAATAGCTTCCGTCTCAATAATGATAAAACAACTAACTAGGTTAATTGGAAGAAATCCCTTAAAGGGATAAGCTCACCTTTGTACTTCCCTGATATATTTTTGTCTATTTTATAATTGTTATCTCTTGTTCGTACAATACGTGTTTAAATACATATACATACAACTCGTCAATGGACTTCTACAAGCATACGAGCTATCGGCCAATAAAACTACGTTTACGGCGCCTTTCCACCAGATATGTGCTACGCTACGTTGCTATGGATGTGTTAATATACACTAATCGGGTGACAGAATCCCTAACAACGTTTGTCCTAACACATCGTTTGTCCGAATTTTCATTTGCCCTGAACTGGTTTTTAGATGAGTCAGGCAACTTTTTAAGTTTTCCAATTATATCTGCGGTTCGGTGAGGTTAGGGGTATTATAACGCTGGAAGGCCCCTGCTGTGTTCCAGGGTGCCCTCAGCGGGAGTAGGCGAGGAGCCTTGTAAAAGCCCTCGCCGGAAGGCGAGCCCAAAGGGCATCCCCCCCCCCATCAGCATGGGCATGGCCCCCGTCAGGGCGGGTATGCATAGGCATTTCCACCGTGTCAAAAAAAAAAGGGTTGTATTATGACAACACTAAATCCTTTTAAAATTTAAGCGGAAATACCTTGAGGACAAACGATGCATTAGGACAAATGACGATTAGGAATTTCATAGGGAAACCCCATCAATCATAGTCCACAAAGCATAGCACTGTTGGAGACGCGTAGCTTTCACATCCTCGCAGCATAGCTACATACCATATCTCTGGTGGAAAGACACCCTTATGCTGGGGACTGTTGAGTGTCCTGACTTCTGGCCGAAAGATGTGTCGTGTTCCGGCAGCAAGTACTAACGCCATCTTTATTAGGCGGCTGACCGATGCAAATTACGTCAAAATAATGTCGAACGATATCCGTAACATGGATATGAGTACAATTGATCCGGTTTATCGAGTAGCCATTTACGAATTGTATTTTCATTCGCCTAAAATTATTTTAATTTAATTTTTACATATCGAATGAAACACACTCCAAGTCACAATTGAAAACGGTGTCTTTGTCTCGAGAGGTGCCAATTTACAAGTGGTCAGTTCTTTCTTAATGTATAAAATATGTACTGATTTAAAACAATGATTTACAATTACATATTTTTTTTATTTTCATACATAAATAAATAGTACTCGAAATTTAATACCATTCTTATTGCTTTCGTCACCGTATTGCATCCGTCAGCCATCCTTTCGTTTTGGACTAACGTTGATTTGCCATCTAAATAGATAGTTCAAAGTTTTATATTAATTTGTTTGGGCTTGTAGTCTGTTTTTTTTCTATTTTATTAAGGTTGCAGTCTTGAGAAAACAAATTTCCATGGGTCCAATCCCACTTACCATCAGGTGACCTGTATGGTCGTTTGCCTTCTCTATTGCATAAAAAATAATTATGAAATTGATTATTTAAAATGTTTGAATATAAATCTCTAACTCATAATGTTACAGTTATGCATACATGTCTATATTTAAACTTATTGTTATAGCGAAAGGGAAGAAGGCAAATAACACCCCATCAAAAGCACCACTGAAACGGCAATCTTCTAGAAAACAACAGCAGGAGGACAAGGAGAAAGAAAAGGAGAAAGAAAAGGAGAAAGAAAAGGAGAAGGAAAAGGAGAAGGAAAAGGAGACAGAAAAGATAGCTGAAGATATCCCAGAGGAAGCTGAGGCGAACAAATCCGGTGAAACGGAAAAACCTGACTCAAATGAAACTCCCAAGGGTAATGAGAAAAAGGACGAAAATGAAAAACCAAAAGAAACAGATAAACCAATTGAAAATGATACAGATGAAGCTGATAAAGAAGTAGCTAAGGTTAATGAAAATTCTGAGAAAATTGCCGAAAAGGAACCAGAGGAGAAAAATGAAGAAAAGGGTGACGGTGATAATAAAAAAGTTAACAAAGATAGTCCGAAAGAGAAAGAAACTAACTGTAAGGAAAAAGGTGATAAGGAAGACAAAGCAGAGAAATCTGAAGAAAGTGCAGAAGTAGCTGATAAAAACAGTGAAGAAAAAGAGAAGACTCCTAAAGAAAGTAAAAAAGCCAAGGAGAGCGAGAAAAACTCGCATAGCGATAAGAATTCAAAATCTAAAGATAAGAAAGATGAGAAACCAAAGGATGATGTGAAAAACTCTAAGGATGGGAAGGGTGCTAAAGCCGGTGATAAACGGAAAGACAAGGGTAAGGATGAGAAGGAAAAGTCTGAGGAGAAAGAGAAGGTCGACGTTGACGAGCCTAGGGCGAAGCGATCGAGAGAGGTGAGTTTCATAAGTTTTACAGTAAGGTCAAGCGGGGCTATTACATCAGTGGGGCAATTACGTCGAGTGGCTTTATCTCCTGTTTTAAAGTTCGTATCGAAAAGTTACATCTATTCACAAGTTTTTTTTTTCTCTACTTCACTCTTTGATAAGAACTTTAGAACGGTAGTTAAAGCCACTCGACGTAATAGCCGCTTGACCTTAAGTCAAATTCAATCTTATAGCTTAACAAATTAAATTTACAAAACCGCGTCCGGATTTGTCTCTTGGTTTGGGAGTTACAATGCCACATACAGACACGTATACACAGACACACTCGTAAATCATATATTATATAATATAACACATCGCACCTCTATTACAACAACGACGTAAATGCAAATTTTTCAAAAAAACTCTAGTGCAATATTGACCTTCAAGTATTTCCCGTAAAGTTTGGCCAGAGGGCGTTGTGTCATTATACTTTTGAAGCCGCCATTGAAATCTACAACGACTGATTGGTCAGTTGCCCCTGTGGTGTGAAGACAGCCGGTCGCATCGTAAATGTACATCGACGCAAAGGCAATTAGGCCATACTTTTTTTGAGATTTAAGTAACAACCTTGACAAATGTGTTAAACGTCATTTTAGCGTGTTGTTAAATTAAATTAAGATTAAATATTAACTGCAATATTGACGTTTGTAGCAATTAAGTCATTGTTGTTCCCAACTAATATATCTTTATTGAAACAACATTAACTTAATTGTGTTAAACGTCATTTTTGCATTTTACTTATGTAAAAATGGATGACATATTTAGTGTAAAATAGACGCTTTTAGCAATTAAGTCATTGTCGTTACCACATAATGTATATTATTTAAAAAAAATAACATAGGTGTAACCTAATTGTCTTAATGCTTATGCCTTAGTTTTGTTGATTAAAATGGGATGGTAAGAATGATAGTAATAATATTATAACTATGCCAGTAGCTATTATTCTTAATGTATTGGTAATTTACAGTGATTGTTCCTTTTAAAATAAATAAATAATATTGCACTAAGTTTTAATTATCTACCAATAACTAGGTTGTTTCGCAGACGATTAGTAAGTAAATCTGTTGCTTTTAAATTATAAAAAAATATTACTCACAATATATTTCATATATATATTTATTTAAATAACTTTATTAGAAGAAGTTTTGATTTTTTTATTTGAATCAATTATAGTTATTAAGTATTTAGGTCGTTATTGCTTGCCAAGGGTTAAAAGGTTTTAGATATGTTCGATGAACAACGACGTAAATGTACGTCTACCCAAAATAACATTGCCATAGCCAAAAAAATACAATATTAAATAAAACAAAATAAATCTATATAAATTACTTATACAATGATGTATTATTTTATAGGTCAAACTATTACTAAACACCTAACGAAAAAACGTTATAGTGATTACAGTAACATAAAAATGATCAAATGCGTTTTCTCTAAAATCGTCAAACTTACATTTACGTCGTTGTTCTAATAGAGGTGCGACATATCTTTTTTGTCTGTGTCTGATCATGTTGAATTTGTTTGCAACAACAAACAATACAGTTTTTGGCTTGTAGCTTTTATATCCGTGGATGGTTTTCATGATAATCCCCTAGCTAGACGTGGTATTTTGTGAACGGTATCGAGTGCTGAATCGAAATTATTTGTATAGGATGACAGCTAGGATAAGGTGACGTCAGCTGACGTATATTCGCGTGTGTCATTCCATATATTTTGCTGACCACAAAACTTTACAAGCCTACAATTTAACAAATTTGTCAACTTTTTGTATGGAGATCCGTACAAATTTGTCAAATTGTACGCTTGTAAAGTTTTGTGGTATAGGGGCCAGAAGTCAATACTGACATTTTGCACAACCAGGCCCCTATCCCACAAAACTTTACAATCCTACAATTTAACAAATTTGTCAACTTTTTGTATGGAGATCCGTACAAATTTGTCAAATTGTACGCTTGTAAAGTTTTGTGGGATAGGGGCCAGGAAGTTTCTGAATATTGATAATGTTGACAACAGTAAAACAAGGTTGTTATTTACTATTGTTTCACACGCAAAGCATTAGTTAGTTTTAGTTTAGCATTGTTTTACTGTTCTGAATGTTATGAATAGTATAGGTTTCACTTTTATCTGCCCAGCGGATAACCATCAGTTCTGAAACGTTGTTATGTAATGAAGTCTCGTCGATAGATTTTTTTATGTTTAGGACACCGCATGAAGATTATTAATGCATCGGTGAATTTTGGTAAAAAATATGTATTGTTTCATAAATATGTAAAAATACTTGGAGGGCTAATATCGACATGTTTTTTTTTTACTACATTTTTTTCTCAAAAACCAATCATTAAATTTTAGGGTTAATTGCAAAAATATTGTACATGGTTAAGGGCTCAATTAGAAAATCCTTAACAATCCTTAACAATCCTTAACTTTTTCCTTTGTGTAACGAAGATTAGTCATATAATCATATAGATAAAGTTTCGTAACACAAAGGAAAAACAATGGAAGAAAGTTAATGTTGTCTCAATGAAGAATGAAGAATGTCCACCCTTTAATGCCCTCCCAAGTATTTTTATACATTCATCAACACACGAAACATACGTTTTTAAATTTAGCTATATTTTTTCCCATACTTTCCGTGCGTTGCCCTTTATACATTTTTACATTGTTTATTTTACGAATTTGTTGTTTCCAGAGCAAGAAGACTGAGCCGCCGCCGCGTTCCCCGGCCAAAAGGAAGTCGAAATCTTAAATTTCTAGTTTAGAACTTCCTTCGCACAACGCAGTTAAGGTCGACTTCGCGCCGTTTGTCCGAAACACTTTAACGAGTTACTCACCTATAATCAATTAAATATGGTTATTTAATTGATTCTTGCGGTTTCTCTTCATTTACACAACGAAAACTTGCAAATGGACAAGGAAAATGAATTCTCCACTGGTTTGATTCTATACTCTAACTATTCAAGCCACAGAGCCAGTAAACTTATCATATACGCATTTAATCTTAGTCCTCTAGAGTTGCCTACGTGCCTACGGACACCAGACCCGACTCAGCACAAATATAAATACTAGTTACTTCGTAACAGATACGTCACTCGCCGCCGCCTACCATTATAATTACCTACCGGCCGGTGTGTCCCCGGGGACACAAATATCAGTTGAGTGTCAAAATTTGCACGTTATCTGTAATGTCAAATTGTCTTACTAATCAATTTATTATGAAGTTGCCAACCCTTGATTAGGAACTAAGTTAATGACGTCATGGGCACACAAATAATTATGTACTTCACGCCCTTTTTTTGGTGCGTAGCATCGGGTAACTGGTGGGGGAAGTGAAGTAGGACGTAAGTAACAAAAACACAGAGAAGTACTCTGTTGGAGTGACGGGACCCTGCCATCAGGTGGCTTGTGTGCTCGTTTGCCTTCTCCATATCATACTCGTGCATTTAGTTGTAACACGTATAGAAACCCACACTACGGCGTCGCTTAGCCACAGCTACGCGCTCAGGGTCAGCGTGCACGTGCATGTATACACATGGTATGGCAACCCCGCTTTCGTTAGATAAAACATCTGTAAATTCAATTCCCAGCTGTGGCATGAATGGCTTCCTTGTTTGTTTGTCTATCGCTGTATAAGTTACTTTAGAGTTGTGAGGTTCTGGGCTATTTTGATTCTGTTGCATTTAAAACTTTTTAATGGATGTAACATCGCCTAAAGGTGGTCTTGTGTGGCTAGAATGCCACTAGGTTTGATTCTGTGCAAATGATTCTCGGTTTAAGTGAGCTATGTAAAAATTAGGTATCATATTGCTAAAATGTGTAATGAAATTTATCAATAAAGTTGGAACTCACAGGCTATTCTTAATTTGTGAAGGACGAATAGGTTTTTCATTCAGAAAGATGAGTGTGTATTACCATAATTTCTTATTGGAATTGCTTCTCTTTAAAGGTATAATATATTAAACTAACTTTATATTATTGCTTAAGAAGAACAAAATGTGTATCACTGAAATTCCTTTTAATCTGACGATTTGTTTTGACTTGGAACTATTTGATAAATTTCTTTCTCGGGTAGAGATGACTTTTTTAAATTCCATTTTACGCAAAAAAAGTTTTATAAATTTTCTTTTCCTGACATTTTTGTATTTTATAAACAAGAACATGTTTAGCATTTAGAATAACGATAAACATATGATAGAAGTACACTCTGAATAAATATTTAGGCTGAAACTCCATGGTTACAATATAACCATTTTTCTTGACATACATTATAATAATTATGTAAACAATACTTAATTATGTAATAGGATAACATAATATTTCATAACCTTACTCAATATACTAAGATTAGTCAATAGTCCTATTTTAACGTATGCATACTTAACTATATTCAAGTCTGTACTGTACTTCACATTTCATAATATGAATTTTATATCAACGTCAGTTTCAGCCTAAACTGCTATTGATTAAAAACGCATGTTGTAAATATTTTACTTTATAAAGTACTTTAAAGTATGTATTTTTAAATTTAAGCATTTGGTATGTACCTACTACGGGATTATTTGAGGGTCGTCATTACGTTTTGTGATCAAAGACATGGTTGGCTAGGCACTTTGCTTCGTACCTACGGTGAAATTGGGCTGTATTTGGTGCCGATGAAGTCAATTTGCATACATGATCAAGTGTGACTTGTATTGAAAGGTTGAAATTTGGTTCGAGTATCGCAGAACAAGTAACATCTGAATAAACCCTTTAACTTTCTGAGTTCATTGATACTGACATTGATATGGACGGTAAGCAAAGATCATTAAAAAAAACCGTTGTTATATTGCATTTTTTTTAATGATTAAATACTGTTCTGGCATTGGTCATTTATAAAACAAAATTGACTCAATATGCCATTTTTTTGTAATTTTTATTGCGAGCTGTATTTAACTCTAACAATTTTACCGCTCTTTTACATTATTTATTAATTTGTCCCGGTGTACAGTGTTTGTACCATCCTGTGTGTAAAATTCGTCATATTGACATTAACGGCACTAAAAATTACCCTTGTATTTATGCCTCTAGTACCTATACGTAACGTGTATATTGGCATATCGTCCCTTTACTTACTCAATCTCGTATCAGAGAACTCATGTTCCCTAAAGAATAAAGACTACTTTCCTGTCTAACTATTCGAACAGATACGACAATGAGACAGTAATGGGACTGTACGGGTAGAAAGTGCAGTTTTAGCTGCGGAAATACGCTCGAAACTAAAGCTACATGTCGCGGTCATGCTATGATCACCCTCGATTATATTCTCTTAAATGTATGTGAAAATTCTAGTATGTTAAGTTAGCTATAGGTAATGTAAGGCGACAGCTCACACTCGGATGTGTTAAATTTTATATAAATCTATGTCTCTTTGAGTTTTTTTATATTTAAACTACCGAGTTAGGTCCATTTTATATGTGTGTAGCAGTGGATTCTTGATGTCAAGAATATATGATTTCAGAAATAAATGTTTTTTTATTTATAAACTGACTAGCCTTACTACTGACGGTAGACCCAGTGCAAGGACTTTTGCACTGGGTCTATACTTAATCTTTCTAGACATTAAATTAAATGTCAGCCCATTAAACAACGTGATATGTACAGTCAAGGAAGTTGATTCCTTGACCGTTTTGGACTATGTCAAAGTAAAATCATAAGAAGTCTCATACGTTTTGATTGATTACGTCACTATTGACAGTCTAGAAATCTAATTTCCTTTACTGTACACTTGTAAATTACATAAAATATAATTGAATTAAATGATATTAAATTAAGAGTTATTTATAGAACGAAAGTATAGGTGAAAAACTTACATGTAGCTCTTGCATGTAGTTATAACACGTCTGCAGGTAAGTATTAGAAGACGCCGTTCGACATTGTATACCTACTTGAAATTTGACGTCAATTCCGTAATTAGTTTTTTTACACAACTACATGCATGCATTTCATTTTAAACATAACATATAACTAATTTATAGAATCTATTATTAGAGCCAAGAGGAAATCATTACATTTTTTTGGAATGTGCCTCTCTCTTAATGGCCTAGTCTGAATACAGTCTGTCACGTCCGGGGTGTTCTGTCTAGTCCTAGGGTAGTCTGTCACATCCATGGTTTCCTGTCCTTCAATTTCCTTTCCCGCTTCTTTATGTCTTTCCTTTTCCTTCATTACTGCTTCATTTCCATTAAATCTTCCTAAGTCCCTGTGCTTGATAAGTTGAAAGTAAGAAGAATTTCTCTTAACTAATTTACCATCTGGTGCCTGAGCAGCAACAGAATTACCAGATTTCCACACAACAGTGTGTTCGACTGGAGAAAATGGTGTACTTACTCAATTTATTTTCCTTTCTCTGTTTTACCAATACTTTATCACCAGGGATAATGTCTGATATCTTAGCATGCCTTCTACTGTCCGCATACCGCTTGTTGCAATCTTTCTTGTACTGGTCTTGGTCGCGTATCTCCTCATCATTCAGGTTATTATAATTCATATTAATTTCCGGTGTTTTTGTTTTAATAGCCCTCCCTCTAAATAGATTTCCTGGAGGCACTCCTGTGCTCGAGTGCGGTGTTGTGCGATAAGCTGACAAATATGTTAACAGTTCCTTTTTCCAATCTAACTTCATACCTTGCGCTATCCGTAGAACATTTATGTTTTGTCTTTCCACTTCTCCATTTGCCTGCGGCCATAAGGGCGTTGGCCGTTGGGCGTTGTGTGTCGTGTTGTCGTCGTTGTACCTTGTGATGTCACAAACTCTTTAAATCTCTCATCCCTAAATGCAGGTCCATTATCACATACAATTTCATCCATAATTCCTTCTGAAGCTATAATTCTTTTAAGAGCTTCAATTGTACTTTCTGCTGTTTGATTCCTTAGTATTACAACTTCATAATATCTGCTGTAGTAATCCACAATAAACAATACGAGTAGGTAATGTCCTGATGGTAGGGGTCCTAAATAGTCAATTGCTACAAGTTCCCATACTTTACTAGGTAATTTTGCCGATACCACAGGTTCTGGATAAGTCTGTCTAACCAAACGACAACCTTCACATGTATCTACCCAGTACTCTATGTCTTTATCCATTCCTTTCCACCATACCTTAGTACGAAGTTTTGCTTTCATAGAGTTTACTGAGATATGACCTTCATGTCCTAACTCCAGAACTCTAGGTATCAATTTATGTGGTACTATGATTCTTGTTCCTCTTAGTATAATATCATTGACGATGCATAGTTCAACTTTTATTAACTCATATTTTCTTATTTGGGGACTCCAAACATCCTTCTCTATAGCCTGCATGAGTTCCTTCAATTAGGGTCAGTTGAAGTAGCTTCCTGAATTTCTTCAATAGTGACTGTATCAACAGATGTCTTAATCATGGCTATCAATAGGTTATCTTCATTATCCTCAGTCTGCAGATCTGCATGTTTTGTATCCAACAACCTTGATATTGGATCAGCAATGTTGCTTTTTCCAGGCTTATAAATGACTTTGAAAGTGTAAGTTTGCAGACGTAGCACCCACCGCTGTATCCTGGCGCTTGGCTTAGAATTTGTTGAATAAATAATCTCTAGAGGTTTGTGGTCCGATATGATACTGAACTGTTTCCCAATTAAGTACATGTATAGGCTTTCGCAGGCCCATACAATTGCAAGGGCCTCTTTCTCAGTTTGTGAGTACCTCTGTTCCGTCGATGATAATGCTTTACTGATATATTTTATTGCAACTGGCTGAACCTGACCATTCTTTCCCTGACGCTGAGTAAGCACTGCAGCAATCCCAACTGGACTCGCATCAGTCACTAGTGTAGTATCTGCGTTCTTATCATTATAGCTTAAGACTGGAGCTTTTGCAATAAGGATCTTCAATTTGTCAAAAACGTCTTGATGTTCTTCATTCCATACAAATTGCTCTGCATTCTGTCTTGTTGGTCTTCGCAGTGGCTCTGTGAGTGTGCTGAAATCTGATCTGATGAACCGGGCAGAAAAGTTTACCAAACCTAATAAGCTTCTTACTTCTGCTTTGTTCTGTGGTTACCGCTTTTCATTTAATTAAACTTCCCCCTTAATTAACTTAAACATTTGAAGATAGTTCATTTTATTTTGTCATATATTTTTCTCACAGTTAACAAAAATAGCACACATTCTTTGTGCTGTAAGGGCTCAACTCTAAGTACCCATATTTAAACGCATATAAATATCAAAATTATACACCTATTATTAAATAAAAAAAATTATATGGAGGAATATATTCTACAGAACAGATAATACCAATTACAATATGTATAACTGCAAATTTGGAGAAAATATATCTGTTTTTGCGGACACAAACCCATTCATGAAAACTTTGACAGCCAATTTCTCCAAATGTTGCTTTTTTGATTTGTGCCCTCATTGCATTCGGCAAGCGCAATGCTTGTTTACATAATTAATTAATTACATTTGATGAATATTTGTACGACTTCAACGTGCGTCGATGTAATATAGGTGAATTTCACGCGTAAGTTAGTTAATTTTTTCGTGAGTGGCGCGAGAGTTGATGGAAGCGGGACGATTTTGCTTTGTTATTTTACTCGTTGTGATAATAATAATAAAATTAGTATCCTAAGGTAGAAAATGAAGCGCGCTAAGTTTATATTGGATTTGGTGAATAAGAAAGATGATGCCGGCAATGAGGTAAGTATTTTTGTTATTAAAGTTTCTCAATTAAGTAATAATGATTATACACCGTGCCCGGGACGTACCCGAAGGATTATAACCATCGATTCTAGACCCTATTTGGAGTATATAATGTGGTATAACATTTAATGATTAAAATAATTTATGTTGTACATTGATGATATTGCTATTTACAACATGAATCTTTCTTGGTAAATAATGCTTTATGTTAAGGCGATAGAGTTCAAATTAAATTAACTATGGAATTGTTTTTTACAGAACAAAAATCTCGGAAATTGTGCGTTATTGGACTACATGTTATACCACATTATATACTCCAAATAGGGTCTAGAATCGATGGTTAAAATCCTTCGGGTACGTCCCGGGCACAGTGTAATAACTACATTATTACATCGTTTTGGTGAAAAAAAAAAAAAACATTTTAAATAACGTACTATACTGTTTTATAGGTTCCTATTGAGATGTACGTGTAATTGGTAAGCCAAGAAGAACAAGATTGACCGCAATGTAACTAAATGTTTTTCATTAGGTACTTGCAGTGTGATGCCTAATGCTTGTTTTGTTTGAATTCTCTTGCCTGTTTAGCAAATTTCTGTTTTTTTTATAAATCTTATAACCAATGGTCGGAATAAGGAGTGCTGAGGTTCGTTACCCGGGGTGTGATTCTCTCAGTAGCATGGCTCACGATATGGCGCATGACAAGATCGAACGTATAAGGCTGCCTAATTGAGAATGCACGTGCTAAAATGTGTTTGTTCGCTCTGACGGGACTACTTAAGGGCCCCCCCACATCTAGCGTCTTTTTCCGGAAGCGTCGCAATAACGCCCGTTCGGCGTCGCCGTCTGTACGTGAAATGTGACGCCGAACGGGCGTTATTGCGACGCTTCCGGAAAAAGACGCTAGATGTGGGGGGGCCCTAAACTCGCCGCTGCCATATTCACTCGTCCGTTCGTCCGACCGCGTGTTTGAGAGAATAATAACCCTGAGTGAGAGATGAATACCTACGTTTTCATTTATAAAACCATTTCTTTTTCATTCACACCACACGCGCTCGTTTCATTCAAGCTTGGTGTAAAAAAGGACCACGATTCCTATTCAGACTATTGTATATAAGATAACTATAAGTAAGTTTATTAACAACGGCGGCTTCGGAAAGCATAGAGTTTCCACAACGTACAACAATGAAAATTCCGTTAAAACGACCCGTTTGCGAGATTGACGTCAAGAGGATAAACCAGCAAGTGTGTAAGGAGCGTGTTTCGTCCCGCAGTGAATTTTGAATAAGCGCATTGATTATTATCAAGTTAATTTGGCCAGATTATTCTCAGAGTCAATTTCAAAGGCATGCTTTTTAACCGAATTTAGTTACAAGGTTATATAAAGTGTGATATCATTATAACAAGCTTTTTAATTTAATTGTATGGTGTGTTTTGTGTTTGCTGATTACTAATACCGGTTTATGAATTTATTTCTATATAACTTATATCGCATGAATTGCAGTTTTTATTTCGAAATACTTAGCATCTAACCGGGCCGGGATTTTGGTCTATAGTTAAGTCAACTAGTACAGTCACCAGCAATAATTATATTATTCAACATTGGCCGCAAAAACATCTGACACGTCTTTGTTACTACAGGTATAAGAGTGTGTCAGATATTTTTGCGCCCAATGTTGGATTATATATTATTGCTGGTGACTGTACCTACTTATAATCCTACTGAGAGTTCGGGGTCAATAGAAAGATGTAAACAAATTAAATTAAATTAGTACAGATTAGTTCGTTTGGTTTTGTTTATACATTAGAACTTTTCTATTGACCCAGAATTATGATTTAACTAGTTAATGCATTTTTTTTTACTAATATGTGGGTTGACTTATAGATCAAAAACTGGCCCTAGTGTTTATTCATTGTATGTATTACAGGAACTAGCTGATCTTGAAGACACGGAAGCAAGGAAGACGATAGAAATTGAGGAACTTTTTCAGGACCAAAATCTATATCAATCTGCTCCAGCATCTGCTGTATTCAGTCCTAATAGAGCTACACCACCTACACAGCCATCATACTCTGCTCCTTTGCTAGGGAAACCAGAAGAAATCTGTCTTGACGACGAATTAGAACCCCCTTCAAACAAGGTGCAAAAGGTTATCGTCGAAGAGCAAGAGCTACTACCTAAGAGTCCTTTCTCTGTTTTAAGTTATCCTTTACCCATTTCGGAGGCAAAAAAGAAAGACCTCATTGGTCTATGCAACAAAGGCATAGTACCACAAGAGCTGCATTCGTGGTACAGGTCTTTGCCTACTAGCACGGAAGCAGTTGACAGGCTATGTCAACCGGACATTACAGAGGAAGGTGAAGAGTAAAATGTTACTTTAATTGTGTTATAATATAAAGTTTGCAGACACTTATGGTTTTACTTATTTTATTAAACTATTATTCTCATTATGGTGTTTTATCTGAAAACCTAACAATAAACCCTAACAAAAAACAATCAAGTTAGGTTCTACTAGATAAATATAACGAACTTTATTATTAGAGTTATAATTTAACTAAATTAACTTAGTTTATTTCAAAACAAGTAAAAATTGGGAAAAAAGTCACTAAATCGGGTCTAAAAATCACTAAGTCACAATTTGGGCATAAGACTTGAGGGGCAAAAATGTTTTTTGCAATTATCTATAAAATTATTAGAGTTAATAACTTTAACCAGGTGTAGCCTAAATAAACAATAAAATGTCCACTAGATAAGACTACAAAACCACTTTTATCCCTTACAATAATCGAGTAATATTTTTTTTAAACTTTATTTTATTAAAACCTTAACTCAAAATGACAAAAGTGAGACATGGTGAATTTTCGCTCTACGGCGACGATATATCCAAAGCTGCAGGCTCTAAATACTTAAGAGAGAGTAGTATCTCTATTCAGTTAGTATGGTTTGTAAGTAAAGAGTGAAAATGTATCAAAATCGACGTCTTCTCTTCCGGTTTTCACCGGGGTATAAAAACCGTATTTTCTTGAGTGATTCTGCCGCGTCTGCAATAGCTGAAATTTTTAAAAAACTAAATTTTAAAAGTATTCATCGTCATCTTTCTCAATCAAATGAATACACGTATACTAGGTATAGCTTACAGCTATAGTAAAGTGTGCAACTTGTTTAATTTGCTAATTTTACCAACATACTAAATGTACAAGCACAAGCACAAAAGTCGTGTAAATGCAGTTGAAATGAGCTCTTTGCGTAGTATACCTATGTGGTGTAAAACTGATTGATAGAGTAAGGAATGAAAAAGTCAGAGAGAAATGTGGAATAAAAGAAGATGTAGTGACTAAGATTGAAAAGGGCGTGCGTTCGGTCATTTGGAAAGGATGGATGAAAGAAGATTGACTTAAGAGATATACAGACCGAAAGTGAGTGGACGGGACGTACTTTTTCGAGTCAAATCGGAGAAATACTGGAAAAGGGCCGAATCTTAAGTACCCGAAACCGACGTGCGTGCATGACTCGATGTATGAATGTGGAAGAAGCGAAAGAATTTTGTCAAGATCGTAGCAAATGGAAAGAAGTGGTATCTGCCTACCCCTCTGGGAAGCAGGCGTGATTTAATGTATGTATGTATGTACTAAATGTACCTATCAAGTTTGAATCCGAAATTACTAAATCCGCGTTCTAAACCAATGGAAAAGAGCTTTGGTTTAGTTGTTAGCCGAACCGTCCGATCGTCAGTATTAAATTATAGGATGAGAATTATATAGGTGTACTCACTTTCGGCACTTTCCGACCCGTGCTGTGGCAAATCAAATCCAAATCCATCGGCAAGACTCATACTCTTAGGGGGCATGACGTTCTTGTTGGACATGTAATATAAGTTATTAACAACTATTGGAGAATATATGCCTCTGAATAGGTCGAGGAAGCTCTCCCCTTCAGGCACAGTATGTGTTCTGCGGCGAGCTTCCGCTTCGGAAGCTCTACATGGACGAAAACGGTTTCTATGATACTTTATAAAGTCATGGTTAGGATCAGTGATAATTAAGTTTGCTCCGTTTTCAGTGGATTTTGTAGCGTTTTGTACCGGGACTCCAGGATCTTTTAAGTTTAGTTTACTTTTAAAAAGTAAGCCTTCTTTTTGAGCTTCATATTCGCTTATAAATTCAAAATCGGATGAATTATAACCGTCATCAGTGTCATCACTATGTTCTAAAACGAATGGTTTTTCAGAACATTTAAATATATCTGCATCATTATGTTCATGTTTGTGATTTGTATCTAATTCAACTTGAAATTCTTGTAAATTGTTAAAAACATCAGAGTCAGCGGAATTTAAATCAGCCAAGTTTTCTTTATATTGTAAATCTTTAAATACGTGAGTAACTGCGGCTGCTGGTAACGGGGTCACAAAGGATTTATGTATATTTTGATTGTAAGAATCAATTTGGTATTTGTTATAATCATCCCTGAAACTTGCACCAGTGTCGGTATCTTTAACTATTCCTGCTATTTCATCTAACTTGGGTTGATGACAGAAGTCTAGTGAAAGCATGATCACATCTAAATCAAGTCTTGCAAAATTACTACTGCAAAATATGGAATCCTTATGCTCTAGTTTACCTAGATCACTATTCTGGGCACAAGTTTCATTAAATATCGCTTCAAATTCTTTAAAGTCAGTTCCATCCCCTACTTCCATTTCATGATTCTCACCTATTAGGTTTTTTTTATTATCAACAAATTGAACATTGTCAGAAATAATGTCTGTTAAGTCATTTAAATCTGTAACGGAACCGTTATCAAGGGTTAGTTTATTTTTATTTTCTTCCTCATTAAATACTAAGCCATCGACATGCTTAAAATCTTTGGAGGCACAAGTTTCATCAAAAATATCATTAAATTCGTCTAAATCCACGACTGTATCTAAAGCTACTTCGTCTGCCTGGTCATCTATAATTTTAGAATGTATTTCAATAATATTTGCATCTAGTGATTCGCACATTTTGTCTAAAACGTTTTCAAGCGGTTCTTGTAAGCTTTCTTGGTCTGTACTTTGATTTATTTCATCAGCCATAGTTGGTATTAAACATTTTAAATCTATTAGTGCTTCGAAATCTATCAAGGCATCCATTTCTCTCGGTCGGTTTTAAGCGATACTGAAAAATACCAAAGTACAAGCAATGTAGGCATGGTTTGAGTCGGTAATAACTAATACCTGTTAGGATTAGGGTATCAAACTATCAATGACGATGGTGACAAATTTTAGTGGGATAAGTCTCAAAAATTCAAGATAATTTTAGGTAACACCTATGTTCATGAGAGGCCTCATTTGAGTAAAAGCG
This sequence comes from Acleris laterana, assembly GCA_963966035.1. Lineage (NCBI taxonomy): Eukaryota > Metazoa > Arthropoda > Insecta > Lepidoptera > Tortricidae > Acleris > Acleris laterana. Next base: position 6,242,985 of record OZ014465.1, on the reverse strand, counting down.
TAATTTTAGATTTTTTTTGTTAAAAATCACTTGTAAAAAATTTAGCTTAGGTAAGTAGGTACGTATGCTACCAGTACTTTATCGCATACTTAATCTACTCATTAGAGCGTTCAAAATAATAGTCTAATTTGAAACTGATACCCTCCAATAATAGGCCTATGAAAATGCATCTACATATCGCACCTTCGGTAGAACAAGTGCATAATGTACTATATGATTACAAGTAGGGGTAATTGTGCCCTTGTCATACCGAAGGTGCGATATACTTAGCGAAAACAGTAAGAGTGATGCTATACGAGTGTTGCCGGTGCGTTGCAACCCTATGATTTCAACATAGAGCGACGCTAGTGTTTCAACGTATCTTGTGGCATCATTTTAACAGACTTCCAACATAGTATTAAGACGAAAAATGTACAATGCAATGAACTATTTATTTCTTACCACTCTCAGTAAAATTTTACATAATGAAGTAATCAAATTTCAATTTTTCTTTAGTTACATATCGCTATTACAAAAAAAAAAGGTATGAGTAGGTATTATGATTATGACGAATCGAAATTAATTACTTAACTGTGAGGTTGTACCTATGTATTTCCTTATCAAATGGTTGAAGATAAATTACTTTTTGAATTCTAAGTAGGTACCTACCTTCCTAAAACATTAAAACCTAGATCTTTGAGTTCAAAAAAATAAATATTATCACCTACTAATGTTCAATACTGGACAAAAAGAAGCTCGCGATAATGATGATGTTGAACTTTGAGTAATTATGTATAGTAGGTACTAATTAAATGATGTGGAATATCTACACTTGAAACTAAGCAAATAGGTATAACAATAATAAAATATTTTTATTAAGCAACACGATTTGAACTATTTCCTAGTTTGAACTGTAAATAAATAAAATTAACAGTAGTGTTTTCTTCTTACCTGTTATTTTTAGGTTAGGGTAGTTATTGTTATCTTATTTCATTTTATGCTTGAATTAATATAATTTAAATGTATTCTACTTATTTAAACTACTTTCCCACTAGTAAGATAGTGAACTAGAAAAATATGTAATGTTTTTTACCATACCAATTTAGCGGATAACTTTCGGAAAAACTTTACTTTTTTTAAAAGGCGCGGTTTAGTAATCTGTCAAACCAAATTGACCCATGTCTGTCGTGATTCAGCCACATAAAACTTACCATTCAAATTTCTAAAATGAAAACGGGTATAAAAAAACACATCGTAAAATTTTACACTGCGTATTTTATTTCGTATTAAATGCAATTACAAGACTTAATACAGTTATTGAAAATATTATAAAGGTAGTCCTGTTATTTTCGCTAGTAAACGACGATGAAATATTTTGTTATCTGTATTCAGGCCAAAACATTAGCCATCTGTTGATTGTTTTATGACAAACGACTACACAACACAAAAGATTGTTCACACTTAAAATTATGTATGAGATATTAACGTAGAGGTTTACGGATATAAATAGTATTACCATAAATAAGGTGCACTGAAAGTTGGGTAGGTATGTTGGCACAGATAACAAGTAAATTTCAGAAACAGAAGAAGTCATTTATTTTCGTATCGGACTCATACTGGATACAGTCATAAAAAACATGATAATTTTATGCTTCCAATAACGAATACTTAAAATACTACACTGTTTTCGTGCTAATTAACTTTAATGTCACATTTTATTTTGACAATTGCACCTGAAGATCTTTATTATTCTTACATAAAAATTTACACCCTAAAAATAAGAAATATTTAAATGATAGTGTCACTTTTTGCCGGATTTCTTGATGCCACCTGTTGCGAGAGGTCCCTTCTGGCCAGCCTTAGCTTTCGCTTCCTAAAGAAAGTAATCGAATATTAGACACTCATCATCAGTATCATCACACTAAAAGTACAGTCGCATTAGGGGAAAATTAAGTCACTTGTTGCTCTTCATACGTAATTTAGCCAAGTAATTCAAACTGGATGTCCAAGTACTAGACTAAAGCTGATTTGCATTACACAACCAACTGACTCAAAAAAATAATGCCGTGTTGTGAATTTAACAAAAAGAGTGACATTAAGTATAAGAATTTTGAGTAGTGCCTCAGAATTTGCTGACGACTCTATTAAACATTACTATGGTGTGTTCTCACTGTGCACAAACAAACAACCAGACAAATCAGTGTCAGGGAAACCTAAACACCATATCGAGTCAAACCCGATAAGTCGATATAACTTGTTGTGTCAAAAAGAACATTAATTAAATTTGAGTAAATAATTATTACGATTTATTGGGTTTGACCACTCAACCCTCGATATCTACCTTTTCAATATAAAGGTAATTGCTTATACTGTAATGAAACCCACTCTATGCCCGATAGCAATAAGGGTCTAGTCAGAAGCACTAGTAGATTTACAACAGAACCATCATGTGACCAATTCTGCCGTGATATATCTATAATGCCGTTATCTGACATCTGGTATTTTTTTTTACTTACAATGCTATATTAATGAGGAAAAAAAACTCTTATCATGACGTGTTTGCGATTTTAAAAACAAGAATTTGGTAGATAACTGCTTTAGATATATCATGGCGAAATTATCTGTTTTTTTTTTATTTTCCAAAAGTGATATGCTAAAATTGGGTTATTCCCACCTGTTACCAGCAATTAGTTACCACTGGTAACAGCTGGGATTTTTTTTCCCACCTGTTACCACTAAAGTACTCGGTGGTAACAAGTGGGGATATTTTTCCCATTTGTTGCCACTAAAATATTTGGTGATAGCTACTGGGGAAAAAAGTTTATTAATTTACTGGTTATTTTTACGCCTAAAATTTTGCATCTGATCCAGTGAAAAATTTTGAATCGGTTCTTTGATTGGAACAAGGGTCCCATTACTTTTGCCTGCTAGACTTTATACTCACAGCGAGGGCCTTCTGCTGCTCCTTGAGCTTGGCCTTGTGTGCGAGGTCATCGTCATCAAGATCCTTGCTTTCCTTCTTAGGTGCCTTCAGCGGCTTCTTCTTACCACCTTCACGGCCAGACATCTGTTGATGACAGAACAAAACATGTCAGAAAAACTGGGGGTAATTTCGGTGCAAGCGGGTAGAGATTGTTGGGAATAATGATAAATATCAAGGGTAAATATCACAGAAATTTACCAAACTATGCTTGAGGCTCGTAAAGAAGATAACTAAGAATAAATAAATATCAGTGGACAGTCACACAAATTGACCTAGTACCAAAGTAAGCTCTAGGCTTGTACTATGGGTACTAGACAATCTACTTACTAAAATCGAGAAAAACATACCTACTTTAAATATATAGAAAACATACAAGAGTCAGGAAAATTTTTTTTTGCTGGAATTTGAGCCAGTACCGCTAGCTTCATAGGTGGGGTTATTCCCAACTAGAGTAATAGGTTGTCACTTAAAGAAGCAAGCTTTCTGACAAGTGTCATAATAAGCTACTGTACTTACATCATCACAGTCCATGACCATATACAATGTTACACAAACTGATGTTACAACAAAACTGAGTAAAATGCTCAAGTAACTTAAAATTATAGCATTTATAAACAATACAAGATGGTTTTAAAGTGAAACCTATTATAATAATTAGCTAATTTAGCTTGCTTTTTAATCCTTTGAAGTTAAAATGGAGGTTATTATTACTAACTTCTAGTCATTGTTTTATAATTTATTTGGCCTTGAAGTAATTTACAAGATTTTCACTACAACCTTGCTTCATGTGCTAACTGATATCACATGACTAAACTGGTAGTTAATATGCTGAACATCTAGAGAAACAAGTAGGTATAATAATTACGGTTGTTTATGAAATTTCAGTTTCAGACCCATTGAGTCAACATTATGTACCATCTACATACTTTAGCAACAAAATGTACAGTTCATATTCAGGTCTAAGGTCTTCTTACTTCATTGATTAACACAAAAAAAGTGCAAGAGACAAGATACAAGACGTGTCATATCATAGTAAGCTGTGTGAAAGATGATCAGTTATAAAATGTAAAACTCCACATAAAATAAGTTAATTGTCATTTTCCAGCATTGATGTCGCACTCGGCTTTAAACAAAGAACTATGCTTACAGTCCTATGCCCTGAACGAGTGCTTATTGAGGTAGAAATATGACCTAAACCTTCTGGAATTGGACAATCTTTAACCTCAAAATAAATTTGCTATACAAATTACCTGAGACCAATTACTACAAAAATTACTAGTGAAATTTGTGATACTTACGTTTTCAATAGATAGCAGGAAGCAGTAAAATACAAACAAATTTGAAGATGTGAAACTACTCGAAACAATTTAATGAGACGAGATGCGCACTTGCAAAACTAGACTAGCATACAATTATTTTATTATTTTTTTTAATCTGTGCTTGTAAATGTAATGTTTTTTTCTATATACCTACCAGTTCCACAGACTAGGCATGTACAGACACTACTCGAGGCACTGCAAATAACGTCGCAAATATTCTATAGCACTGTCTGTTTCTCGTCAAGTTCGTTTTTATCAAAGTTACTGTTATTACATACATACACATACATTAAATCACGCCTGTTTCCCAGAGGGGTAGGCAGAGACCACTTCTTTCCATTTGCTACGATCTTTACAAATTTCTTTCACTTCTTCCACATTCATACATCGAGTCATGCATTACCGTTATTATCTTAACCAAACCGAGATTAATCTTATAATGCCTGGTTAAAAATAATAAGAAGGTTAATAATGTAAAAAGGCCGTAGCTTCAATCGTAACATTCACTTTTTTATTTTTCAAACGCTGCAACCACATCTGAGCTATTCGATAAATACTCTTTTTGAAGTCTCTTTTATTATATGTTACGGCTGTAAGTTTTTCTATTTAGCATCCATTGATTAAATACTAAATCAATGTTAGCATCTATTCTAAATGCTCGCGCATACGAACAGAGACATGGACAGAGAGGTAGACATAAGGACGGACGGACAGGTAGCAGTTTCAGATGATGATGTGATGACGGCATACTCGGTGGGGGTAGGGTCTGAGGCCCATAGACGTTGGCAATCTCAAGACTGCAATCCTAAGACTGTAAATGCTTTGCGAACCCTAAGTCAAAGATACATCTCACCGGTTGCCGAACCCCCACACCTAGCATTAGGTGTGTTCTACCGCTAACTCAGTCATCAAGTATTGAACCATTTTTTTAATCTGTGTTATGTACCACTCCCACCAGCTGGGCTGGGCAAAGGCCGCCCTTGTTTTTCGCTTTGCATCTGAAAAATATGGCGTTATAAAATAGAGACAGACAAACCGATAGACACCGAAGGTTCCTTTTTTACCATTTTTGGCACGTGCATGAAGAGATTGATGAATGTAGAGGAAGCGAAAATTGTGTGTTTAGATCGGTGCACCTGGCGTTCCATACCCTATTGGGAGACAGGCGTGAAAGCATGTATGTATGTATGTATGTATGGTACAGAACCCTAGAATAGGAATTATACAATACAATACAATACAAATACTCTTTATTGAACACCAAAAGAAAACAAAACACGGAACAGTACACAAACACAGTGGCTAAACAAACACCACGTTTAAGCAATGTGTGAAATCTAGATTTTATATGGCTTCTTTTTAATGTTGCGTAAATGAAATTTGATAACGATTTAAAGACTATTCAGTATTTGAACATTTATTTCGTTGTATTCATAGCTGTTTTGTATAAATATACTTACGGTAATCAAGTGTAAGTATATATGTACCTATGTATGTAAACACTTTATTGTACAAACAAGAGATAACAATTATAAAATAGTCAAAAATGTAACAGGGATGTATAAAGGCGAATTTATCCCTTTAAGGTATCCCTTCCAGTTAACCTTTGAGCGATTGAGAAATAATTAATTTAAGTACAACGAATAGCCAAAAAAGTACTTACAACACTAAAAGTACATACATACATACATACATAAACTCACGCCTTTATTCCCAGAGTGGGGTAGGCAGAGCTACAGAATTCGATATAATAAATAAATATACAAAACAGGCAGGAAAAAAAAGTGCACGTTGAGTAGGTACCTATTTGATTAAATTATATTAACACATACGATTTAATATATAGATTAAATTACAGGTACCTACACGTACACGGTAGTGCGACCGACAAGTTAAATCTTTATCACTGCACCATAAGTTTGAAAATACCTGTCAAGTGAGAGTCGGCCTCGTGCACCGAGGCTGCTTATCGCCCAACTCGGACTTGGCTGCTTTTTTGTTGAATTCTGTTGTTCTGTTTTTTCTTAAGAATTGCACTATTAATGATCATGTCAAATTTGAATTCTGTGTACCATTTTGACAATAGAACAGAAACCAAAAAAGGTTGAAAATCGCATTAGGCCCTTGGATCAATTTCAAGTTATTATTTAATCCTGAAACTATCACAGAAGTAGGTATGAGAATTATATTCCTTAGGTACCAACTGATAATTTTTCCACATACCTAAAGTGTAGTAATCTTATTAAAATGATTACTTCTATAATCTGTGTGTCTGTTGTCTGTTTGTTTGCATGTTGGTCTAATCTATGGAACTACTGAACCGTTTTAAAAAATATTTCACTAACAGTAAGTATCGTCCCTGAATACCTACTGAAATGAAATGAAAAAAAGTTTTAATAATCTATAGGTACGGTATGTTTTATTTTTGAACTTGGGTGCTGTGTTAAATGGTCTGCCGTTCTGAGATTAAATTTATTTTGCACGCCTTATATCAATTAGATCGATAAGAAGTTCGTGCCAATTGCAAATGTCGATATTAGCGATATTTTCATTAAAGAAATAAATACGCCCTAGGCGTACTTTTTCGAGTCAAATCGGAGAAATACTGGAAAAGGGCCGAATCTTAAGTAGGTAACCGAAACCGACGTGCGTGCACGACTCGATGTATGAATGTGGAAGAAGCAAAATAAATTTGTCAAGATCGCAGCAAGTGGAAAGAAGTGGCCTCTCCTACCCCTCTGGGAAACAGGCGTGATTTAATGTATGATACTCCATACCTACTCTATTTATTGCTTGAGTGTGTAGTTAATACATGTTTTAGGTAACCTTTAACTACTTATATTTATCGTAAGTCTATATCTTAATTCGGTCTTTCATATCGAATTGGTCTGAATTCTAAATCAAATATCTTGCTTCACAGTTGACTTATTTCAATCATAGAGCATACCGCGTGACGGACGAAGTTTTCTTCAAATTGTAAACGAGCCTTATCCGCGCTCCGAGCGCACGCATCGATGCATTATATTATATTGATATGTTTATTTTCATCGATTTTCAAAAGCAATATGGCTTCAGGTAAGATTTTATATCTTTATATAGCACTAGCTGTTCCCGTGGCAATAAACTATTTTTTTTGGGTTAATATTGCCACACAAATAAAGTGACATTCTAGGTATTGGTAAAATGATTGTCAAAATCGGTTCCGTACGTCCAGAGACCCTTTCAACGTCATAAACTTGGTCTCTTTATAATATTAGTAGGTATAGATAAAACAAAGTCGCTTTCCACCGTTTGTCCCTATGTATCATCGCTTAGATCTTTGAAAGTATGCAACGGATTTTAATGCAGTTTTCATCAATAGATAGAGTGATTCAAGAGGAAGGTTTTTATGTACTTATAATAAATTCTGGATTATGTACGGGTGTTTCAACTCACATAAACCGAAACGAAGCGGGGCGGATAGACAGTTAAATTATGAAGAGGTAAAGTGTTCGTGTGTATGTTAAGGGTGGAGTTGGAGTCACATCTATCTAAAATGGCTGTTTTGTATGAAGATGTGTAAGTACATGCGAAAGGAGAATTGTTGCGTACGCATCTTGATACAAAGTAACTATTTTATATAAGGTGCTAACAAATTAGTCACGGATAGTTTTACAGCTGATAGTACTCGGTTCTCGGAATATATTTAAGTATGAAACATCTTCATAAACATTTTCTTATGTTTTTTTGAAGAAAACTAGGAAACAAATTTACTACGTTAAAACACCCTGTTAATAAGATAATTAAATGAGACCTCTTTAGACATTCGAGAACCTCTTTAAACTATCATTCAGACGCTAATATTTAATAACCTACAGTTTTGCCGCCGATTCATAATGACATTTACGAAAAACAACTTTTCACAAACAGTGTTAAACATCTTGACAGGTACATAATAGGGGTGATTATTTTAAAGATTAACATACATACATACATACATAAACTCACGCCTTTATTCCCAGAGTGAGGTAGGCAGAGCTACAGAATTTCCAACAACTTTAAAAACTTTTTGATAATTCTGTAACCACATTTTGCACACTAAAGATGCAAAGATTAATTATAATTTATATTTTATTTGTTCGGAAAATTAAAACAATAAAATGATATACAAAGGTTCCTTAATTACAGTTAAAAGTTAATTGTTTTAATATAATGTATTATCTCTTAAAATATCCGGGACTAATTTGTTAGCATTTTATATAGACAAAATGCGAATCTATGATAGATGTGACTCCACTCTAAGGCCCGTATTAATAAACTCATCTTGGCTGAGATGCGCGTCACAAGATACGTCAAAGTAAACGTCAAACCATAGAAAGCTGTCATTTTTGACACATCTCAAGACGAGTATTAGAGTTGAGATTAGTTTATTAATACGGGCTTAAGTGTCAGATGGCTGATGAGATCGGATAGGACTCGAGTGGCGTTCGCGTAACCAATGATGCCGCGTGGGTTGACCTCTAACAAGGTGGACCGACGACGTGGCTAAGGTTGGTGGAAACCGATGCAAGGCGCAGGAGCTCTACTTTGAAATCCGTTATTCGAACTTCGTCTAATTCTATCCCTTTTGCTCTCGTCACGTAACTAATTCGCAAGAAAGTGACGACGCCATCTGAAGTTCGAATTACGGATTTCAAAGTAGAGCCCCCCAGGACCGTTCCTTGTGGCAAACCTTGGGAATGGCCAATGTTCAGTAATGAATGTCTTTCGGCTGAAATTATGATGTCGACAATGTTAATTCCTCTGGAACAATTAAACAATTGCCCCTATAATCATATAGTACATTGTGACCTTGTTTTACCGAAGGTACGATATTATGTGAGGAAACCTGCATAGTTATTAAAACAGCTGAGTGTGTAAGGGTCACGAAAGATCATAAAGCGATCGAACTGTACACAAAAGGGCCCTACTGTAAAATAACATAAGATACATTAAGTTAGATAAGTTGTTTTTTTGTAGGTAATTGCCAGTGTTTTATATTTCTTTTTTATTCTTGTACACATACATAAATATAAGTACGGTCGGCCAAGAAAGTGGTCTATCAGTTTTAACAAAAGTTTCTGTGAGATCTAATTATCGCTAAGGTTGACGCTTGTCACTGTCATAAAAATCGAACTTGTTGTATCATGACGTGCAAATGAACTTCAACCGTAGGGTGGTAGACCACATTTTTGGCTGACTGTAGGTTTCAGCATTTCCTTGTTGAAAAGTAATGTTACACGTTCACGGACACAGCACCAACCTCGAAATTGCGTGATACGGCACAAATAAATTCTATACAAGATTTTCTACGGCCATGGACGAACTGTCACATTTAACGTTGTTTCAAACATTGTGCCACTTTATGACGGAATAAATATGTATGTAATGTCGTACAAAAAAATCTTACCTAATTGTGGCAGCTCGTCCACAGCCGTCACGTCCACAGCCGTGATGTGCCATAACACGTGTCGTTCCCCTTTTAGGGTAGTGCATGAGGTTGAGGTTGCCCTAGAGCTTTTTTGCTGTGACACTAGCGGCTTATGTTAAAACCTAAAACGGCACAGAGTCCGTGCTTCCTAAGTATAAATGCTATGGGAAAAGGCCGGCCGTGGACGGAGTTCCGTTTTTGGTGTAATTAAAAACACCGGCCACAGCCGCAGTGCCATTTCACGAGGGTCTCAGTTTCCGTCTCTCGACGTACTGTCCGTGAACGTGTTAATGCGTTGAGTGGGGAAGCTGCCAGCTCTTTGAATGATTGCCACAAACCACTAAATTAACTCCGAGTACCGAGTCCGTGTCACTCGTCCTTTGAGACTAAATCGAGAGAAACGGATAGAGTTAACGTCACTTCGACCTTAAATTTTCAGAGTAGAGCAGTGTTTGAAAAGTTCACTCGAGTTTGAGTATATTGTTCACGCTTATTATCAATATTGGCTACTTATACCAAATCATTTTTCTTTCTTTCTTTTCATTAGTCAATATTGGAATGAAGAAAACAGGTAAGTTTAGCTTTGTTAAATATCACACCGCACAAGTCGCTTCCCGCCGTTTGTCCCTCTGTATGTACGCTTAGATCTTTCAAACTACGCAACTGATTTTAATGAGGTTTTCATCAATAGATAGAGTGATTCAAGAGAAAGGTTTTAATGTGTAATAAATTCTAAGTTGTGTACGGGTGTGACCAAAAACTCACATAAACCGAAGCGAAGCAAGGGCGTGTCGTTTTTAAGTCAAGTGGGGTTGCCAACGTTTTTTTAGGAAAGTAAGTTATTTACCTGTCTGAAAAGTATAAAATGAAAGTATTTCCAAATAAAAAAAGTATTCTTCAAATTTATTTATTTATTTCTTTGAAAACTTACCTTTTTTGTTCCTAGCACACTGAACTGTAAAGAAACTTCACGCATGTTCAAAAATTTCGCAGAAGTCTCTTGATTCTGCGTTCCGGTTATCAATTTTGATCCATTCCACGCAAAATTCAGAAAAAAGTATTTTCGATAGGTACAAAATAAAGTAGGATACAGTATTCTAAAGTATGGTTGGCCAACCTAATGTGCAAGTGACGTGAGCATCCTTGCACTGGGACAGCGCAGTGACGCCCCCGGGCGTCGCGACGCACTCAGAGGGTACTCTTATTCTATGCCATTAAAAACGGGGTCGAAATACCTAATAAATAAGTCTAATAAAGTTTTTCCTGACTCCTAACGTCCTAACGCTTCCTTTGTCTACTCCTAAACTGGTTTTCGGGAGTGAGACAAAATTCTATAAATATTAGTTAATTCTATAAATAGCAGTTAGTAAAGGTTGGCATATTATAACGCTCATTGAATACAAAACGGACACATTCCAAAATAATTTGCTCTTCCATTAAAAATCGTATTGCAACCGCTTCTAATTTTAAAATGCAACACTGACTCATTTCGGATTGTGTCCGTTTTGCAGTAAATGAACGAATAACAGTAAAAAGTTTCAAAATTCAATTCGGACAAACGATGTATTAAGGCAAATCCCTTTACTTTCTCAACCTCTTATCTGATCTAATACTTTGATAGGAAACTAGTCTTTACAAACTTTGGAACATGAGTGTTTTTTCTATCTAACTATTCGATCAGATAACAGGTTTAGAAAGTAAAGGACGAAATGACGATAAGGGATTCCAATATAAAATAGACATAAAAATACTTACTTTTCTATTAATTTTCAGAGAATCCGTGTCAGCTGCCGATAGTTCCTGGCATATGTAGAGCTGCTATGCTAAGGTGAGGGTTACGCACGCATGCATTGCATGCATTTTTGTAGTGCAAGTAAAAAGACAATTTATGGGTTACGTAACAAACTTCTTGTCTATAATTCTGTAACCACATTTTGCACACTTAGGCTAAGATGTTTACCAGTGTATTAGTGACAGGTTGCAAGCCCATCGCCTAACAGTACTATACGCCTTTATTCCCTTAGTCGCCTCTTACGACATCCACGGGAAGACGTGGAGTGGCACTATTCTAACCCGGCAACCACACAAGTTTTTAGAGTTGTTGGTAATTCTGTAGCTCTGCCTACCCCACTCTGGGAATGCGTGAGTTTATGTATGTGTATGTATGTACGTAACAAACTTTAATAACAATTACCCTTTGAGTAGTCAGCTTAATTGGAAAAGGTGGTCACTTTTTTCCGTTAAGTTGATAACTCGGAGGTGAATTTGTTATTAAACTATGTGATATAACATAAACATACCATCCAATTTCAAGAAAATACTTTAGTATATTAAATGTGTTTTGTTCTAGTCAAATGTGTTGAATAAATTATTTATATTCTATTATATTCTAAGTATGGAGAATGATGGTGAGTTTTATATTGAGACAAATACATTTTGGTTTCAGATATGCCTTCGATGGAAATAAGAAAATCTGCGTCAATTTTGTTTACGGCGGGTGTCAGAGGAACGCTAACAACTTTGAAACACTGATGGAATGTGAAAAAACGTGCGCACAGTTTATAAGTACCTAGATTTTCACATGAATAGGACATTATAATTTGATATAGGGTTACCAGATGAAATAATAATACAAATACATTTCAAAAATAAGTTGTTCGTAAAATTTCAATGTTAAATAAACTGTATTAAGTAAATAACGAAAAAATGTGATCTATACTTGTATTCTACTGAGGTAGGCTTGTATTTATTAATGTATGGCTACCTACATAATTATGTAACTCAGTCAAATACGTTATCTTTCATTAATAAAGACTAAATAAAAATTGTGACTTTAAAATATTGTTTTTTATGTAATCGTTTTTATTCCTTTTTAATTACTAAGGTAATGATATGACATAATTAAAAGTTCATCTGGATAAAAAATTCGTAAAACAAAATTCTTTTCAGGAAAATGCAAATGGAAAATTAAACAATGTAAAGGACTGTTGTCGTTATGTTTAATGTAAGTAATAAAAGCCGGTTATTATAGAAACGGGCACCATTTCAGTAAAACCAAGCTGTTGACGTTATCGTATCATCAACGTTCTCCTCTCACCTAAAAACAATATCAAAAGCAGTATGGTTTTACCGATTAGAATCGCCCCTGTATTAAAGAGATGCCACACGAGCGTTGGCACTGCGTTGTTCTACATAGCAATTAGAACGACATGCCTCACGATGCCTTGATACGGTATCCTACCTTTTGGCCAAATCTGTTTGACAAAATGTATTGTTTCCGAACCATTTAATTTGCCAACCCTTTTTTTCAACTGTAAAAAAATCAGGATGTTTTTCAGTACCATCGTATACACTTGAAGTTAGTTTAGTTTAGTTTTTATAAAAACCCTGAAATATTTACGGTTACCGAAAAAACGGGTTGGTAAATGAAACGGTTGGGAAATGATATGTGCCAAACATATTTCGCCACTTGCGTTGCGTGATTTCAATAGCAACATCGCACCGACAACGCGTGAGTGCAATCGCTCATAGTTTAAGCAATATCGCACGCGGACATTGCTTTTCTCTTTCTTTCGTTGCTTCTCCGGGCACTAAAAAGAAGAGTATCGATACACAACTGCTCGCAGTCGTACAGGGTACTAAACCTATTCTGGTTCCCGTTGCAACCCCCGTAGATGAAAGTAACGCATTCGTTCGTAGTATAATTGTAGCCATACCTGAAATGTTCATTTCGTCATTATATATTTGATTACTCATGCCCTTAAAATGTTACTTTAGTCTCGGCCCGGGCGGATATGATAGTAAACAGTGAGATATCATAAAATTATGACTCAACCGTAGATTCGTTAGAAGTAATTATGGAATCACAAAAATAAAAAAAATAAAATGGGTGGATCAACTTGTTCTTGTTGTTATTCTGTCCCGTAAGCCAGGAGATAACAGTGATAGAGTTTCCTAGAAAAATGTTATAATATATACATCTAGCACACTCAGGAGAAAAGTCATAAAATAATGGGTTTGTGATTGCCAATAAACCTATTTTTTAGTTGTCTTATCTGCTTTAAAATCATATTTTTAAAGAGTGACACAGGAGACGTCACCATGGCAACGAGCTACAACAAATAGTGGATTGACCCAAATGATTTTCCAGGCAGGACGATGTCTGCCGGGTCCACTAATTCACATCATCTGTGTTTGCGCCCATATAAGGAGACCATATTATACAAATTAACGAAGTACCCAAACTAAGCTCTACGCGTAAACTATAGGCAAGAGACAACGATATGATATATGTAGAGCTCCTGATACCGTAACCCATAATTTTATCCAATTTCACTTTATCTCCGGGACCGGAAACCCTTCATTTAATTTAACCCCATAATTTGGTTACCCAATCGAAGTGGTTACCCTATCAATGAGTTACCTTAACGTTACCCGTACTCTTACCCTTACCCTTTGAATTAGTTAACCTCATTCATAGAGCTTACCAAGTTCATTAGGGTTTCGGTAGTTTAAAATTTAACGGCCTGGACGTTGCCCAGAAGAAATTAAAACTGTACTTACGATAAAATCTCAGCTCTGCAATATATAACAGGTCCCCCTCTCATTATGGGCTGGATACATACATCTTCAGGAGCTATTAAAACAACACTTTAATAAACAATTAAGTAACCAGTTTTACATGACTTTAATATTAAGCTGCGATCGTCAAAATAATAAGCAATTAAGAAACAGGAATACGAATAAGTAAGTCCAATTTACCAAAGCTTGACTCACACAAGTAAAATAGGCATGCATTATTAAAGAAAATATACATAAATGCATTGTTAGCTGTAAGAGATCTATTAGCGATAGTTGTGCCTTTGTAGATCCTTATTTTATCTTCATCGAATGGTTTTGAACAATAAAGGACTTACGCATCAGAGGCCAATCTATGACAGATTGACCAGGGCCGAGATCTTTGATCTGTTATTCATTTATTTAAACTTTTTTACACAATTCAAAATAAACGTAAAAAGTACGACCTACGTAGATTTCGATTATCGTTATTACCTTGCGAACTTTAAATTTATTCAGGATGCAACGCCTATATGTTTTAAGACTGCACCGATCAAACGTTGAGCGTCCAGTGGCGCCCTCATTACCATTATCGTGTTATCTAATTAACTAAAAAATTTCCTTGGAATCAGACGATGTATTTTTGTAGTGCAAGTAAAAAAACAATTTATGGGATACATAACAAACTTTAATAACAATTACCATTTGAGTAGTCAGCTTAACGGGAAAGGGTGGCCATTTTTTTCTCGTTAAGTTGATAACTCAAAGGTGAACTGTTATTAAATTATGTGATATACCTTATAAACCTTATAAGTTGTGTTTTCATTTGTAGTACAAAAACACACCGTTCTATTTCAAGAAAATACTTTAGTTTATTAGAAAACACAATAATAGTAATGAGGGCGCCACTGTACATCCGGCGTACGCTCGGCGCTGTCTTAATCCAGGGTAGTCCGTAGCCATTGCAGCGTGAACGAGTAACAAACATAAAAAAAATGGCATTTATAATATTTTTAGGATAAATAATAATATGATACCGATGGCTTTTTGTTCCAGCTCAAGAGTGCAGGCCGTGAGTGCAAGAAATATCAATTTGTTTAAATACATATTCCTGTGTACGTTCGCACTGAGTAACCCGAGGTAGCGAAATATCGTTAAATCGATATAACGTGTAACTAATCAGTAATCACAAACATTGATTTCTTTTTAGATCAATTAACTTTCGAGTTTTCGTTTAACTTTTTTGCACAAAATTTGACATGCCTGTTTTCAACTCGGAAAACATATTGCCTTTGACCTGTTATGGTATTGTTTTTAACTCGGAATGAAGTGAATTGTTATTAAACTATATGATATAAGTACCCTGTAAGTTGTGTTTTCATTTGTAGTACATAAACATTTCGTCCAATTTAAAGAAAATACTTTAGTTTATTAGAAAACTCAACAAGAGTAATGAGGGCGCCACTGTACATCCGGCGTACGCTCGGCGCAGTCTTAAAGGATGATTCCTTAGATTATTAGTAGTCATAATTGAAATATCATGTGAAAAAGTACTAATATTTGGGAAAAATGGCCATTAAAATTAAACTTCACAGGCAACGGTTTTTACATCGCGATACGTCCGTCGTTTGCTAAATAAAGACAATATAAATCAGTTATATTTTTAAATACATTTATTTCTCAAAATAACACAATGTCTTAATAGATAGAGGGTCGCTCCTAGGATTTTTTACACGCTGCCTCACAGGCTGCTAAATCCACGAAGTTGTTTCCATTGCCTTCGCACCCTCCGTAGGTAAATTGTTCGCAGGCCTTGGTGACTGGGTTATAAGCATACCTGAAAAAAAAACAACAATAAGATCTTAAAATAATAAACAGGCTGAGACAGTCGAAATGGGTTACCCGACTACGGCAACGTCAAGAGAAAGGGATATGATTTTTGTTAGGAAATTCGCTTTTTATTAATCTATATTAATATTAGTAAGATTTGGTAGTTATCTTACTTAATATAAATGCGAAAGATTGGATAAGTATTTGTTATTCAATCACACAAGAAAAGCTAAACGGATCTGGATGAAATTTGGAATAGCACGGACAGTTTTTATCTCGGAAAAGTGACAATTCCCGAGAGAACAGCGACATATAACTTTGGACAGAGTCGCGCGCAAAAGCTCACACATTTTTAAAATAAATAACTATATCCACTTCCTCTTACTGTTTAAAAGATACTGTTCTCTACATTTAGGACAGACTGACAGACGGACGTTAGAAAACGAATCGTTAGCAGTATTTGCAACTTGACTGCATACATGCATGATTGCGCCTCATGGACATCGCTGCACCAAAAGCATTGTTACGCGATGTGCATTAAATTGTATAAAAAACTAGCTGCCCGCCAGCGGCTTCGCCCCGCTGCAAATTTCCTTTCTGACCTTCCCGTTGGATTTTTCATATTTTTTCTTTCATATAAACCTTATCCTGACAATAACGAACGCAACAAAAAAGAAATCAGCCAAATCGGTTTAGCCGTTCTCGAGTTTTGCGCTTAGCAAAGTCCAAAAAAAATGTATTAGGGTTATTTGTAATGCTTGGAATGATGACTCTTGCATCCCTTTATTTAAAAAACTGCACATTCTTCCGTTACCTTGCTTATATATACGAGAAATATGTCTGTTTGTAAGTACCCATAGATATTTATTCAAAAAACGAGGTGAAGTAATACACAGAAACACCAGGGTTAATATTATGAATTTACTTTATAAACCACGGGCTCATAAAATGATCTACAGGAAAAATGTTTGTAACATGTGCATAGACATATACAATAACCTACCTGAGGACATAAAGTTACTCGAGGGAAATAGTTTTAAATATAAATTGACTGCCTGGCTCTTAGACCGTTGTTTTTATACCATTCAGAAATATTTAAATCGCGACTGACATGTTCAATTTAATTGAATGTTTATTGATTGTGTTACTGTTATTCTATTCTTTATATTTATATTTTGTCATGATTGTCTTTTGTCTTTATTTTAATATTATTTTAATTGTATCGCTCCGACAAATGTTTTGCACGCCTGCATGCAGGCTGAATACACTGGATATAATTTAAAAATTAATGTAACATCTACACAACTGTATTCTGAGCAAATAAATTCTTTGAATCTTTGAATCTTTGAAAAAAGCAACACATTAAAGCCAACTTGCGTGGACCAGAGTTAGCGTCTTAACCCGAGGTTAGGCGGCAAACCACGTACAAAAGTAGACGCTTAACTCTGGGTTAAGGGCTAACTCTGGTCCGCGCAAGTCCACGTTAGTGATTCATTTTTATTATATAGATTACCGATGGACATGCAACAGCTACCCGTGAATCTTTTCAAAAGCGCATTTTAAGTTTACTACATGACAAGATGTACTATGATTTTCATACTTTTCTTGTTGATACATTTTAACTTAGAACAATACCTATAAAATTAATTAACTTTATGGGAAAATTGTCCACTAAATGTGCATTATTTTGTAAAATAATACTTGTAATTACTAATGGGTGCATGTGCAGCACTTTTATTATTCTGAAAGACCAATATTGTAAATATCATGGATGCAATAAATAAATTATTATTATTATTACAGTGCATTATATATTGACTTACCTCTGAAAAGAAGCAAAACACCTGCCCGTTATCACAGGTTGACTGCACGCTTCATCTAAAACAACATTAAACGTTATCTACACTTATATTATAAACAGGAAAGATTGGTATTTTTGTATGTTGGTAACGAATTATCTCAAAAACTATTGGACCGATTTCAAATTTAGTTTCACCATTAGAAGCTTCATTATCCCTGAGTAACATATGCTACGTTTTATCCCGTAATAATTAACGGTTCCCAATGGGTGACTAAAATACGAACACTACGCGGTCAAAGTTTCTAAATAGGTGAACAAGTTCTTACGCGACCGCCCTGCGGGGTGAGAGACGGGGGGAGGTGAGACGAACTGCTCGTAATTTAAACCATATTGTCTTTGACAAGTCATCGTATTGTTTTTAACGTGGCCGCCATTACTGGCGGTAAATAACTTCTATCGTAACGTTGACAATACGATAACATACAATCAAAAGCAATATTGTTTTACCGAGTAAAATTAGGCTCATATTACTACATAACCATTTTTGTTAATTATACTAGCGTATCAAGGCTAACAAAAGTTGTGTAACGTTCAATTATCATTGTATAGGGTAAAGTCACTAGTGTCAGCCAGAGACCTATTAGGACCGAGCGCGACGACAGCGCCACGTGACAGGCGGCCATTATGGACAATATTGTCACTGCTGTCAAACAAGAAGTACCTAAGTAAATATTGAGAAAAATATTAATGAAATCTTGTGTTATTTTACTATATTACACAATTTTGGACAACGGTAGTCAGTCCCATTATTGCCAATAATATTAAAATTGTTGTTTTCAGTGAGAAATGAGCCTACTCGTGACTAAAACGGGGTTACGTTTACGGCAAATATCCACTTATTTCTTTGGTCTCGTTTCCACCATGGTCTTGGAAATTGGTAAAATTTAGGCTGCGGCTCCACTGAGGCGGAGATGAGCGGAGTGGAGCGGAGCTGTGCCAATATTAACCAATAGAATCTAAACTAACGTGCGCAAGGCGCGCTCGACGTGACCGCATGCGCCTTCTATTGGTTAATATTGGCACAGCTCCGCTCCACTCCGCTCATCTCCGCCTCAGTGGAGCCGCACCCTTACAGTCGCTATTCTTCTCAGTGTTATTACAATTCACAACAACACATCTTACGAGGACCATATTTTTATCTCAAAAACGATTAGAAAATGTTTACCTACTGCAATATGGATTTGACAGCTCAAATCAGCGACAAAAATGACAATTTTAGCCGTAGCGAGCGCTGTGATCGTTTAGGCTACCCCCACCCGCTTTGCACTCTGCCAATAGTCAGCCTATGCCTGTACTTTGTATGAGTGGAAAGAGTACGATAGATATATTTCCCACTCTTCGCAGTCATATAATAATAATAATAATAATAATAATCATTTATTTCAAATTAAAAGAACAACAATATATATTATAAAAAGCAAAACAGTCAATGATCTTAGGTCTAGGAAATAAAAATTACATGATGTCTAAGCTAGGTGACAAAAAAAAATTGCAACCTGTGTTTTAGACATTAATTGAGCCTAAAATCTAAATCTAATTACAATATACCTTTAAACAGTAATAAACGCTTATAAACTACTACTGCTTATAATGTCGAGTACTAGTCTCTGGCTGACCACTGGCGACTTTACCCTACTTGTTGTTGTAATTGTTGTTGACTCGTGTGGTTGCCGGTTTAGAATAGTGCCACTCCATGTCCTCCCGTGGATGTCGTAAGAGGCGACTAAGGGAATAAAGGCGTGTAGTACTGTTAGGCGATGGGCTTGCAACCTGTCACTAATACACTGGTAAACATCTTCGCCTAAGTGTGCAAAGTGTGGTTACAGAATTATTAACAAGTTAGCGTTGTAATTATGTAGCTCTGCCTACCCCACTGGGATTACAGGCGTGAAGGTATGTATGTATTTAATTGTAATAATTAATTGTTGCGGTTTTCCTGTTTCCTCTTTAATTTCCTCGAAACAGTTAATACTTGCAATCGTGACGTGACATCTTAACAGAGCATAGGTATATACATAAACAAAGGAGGTTATCAAAGGTCTTATCAAATGACGTTCGAACAGACTCATATCCATACTTGCATACTTTAATATGATAAATGTGAAAGTAGGTAACTCTATCTGCCAGTCTGGTGGCTGGTTCAAGGGTCAGGGTAGTGATTCTGTAAACAACGCCGGTCGTGCGGACTGTCGAGTGATATCCAAGCGGCGAGATTAAGTAGTCCCGTCAGTGCAAACAAAACACATTGTAGCGCGTGCATTTTCAATTAAGCAGCCTTATACGTTCGACCCATCGTGCTGCTAAATTGAAAATGCACGCGCTACAATGTGTTGAGAGTGGTCTTCTAGTTCTAGTTATGGCTTTTGACGTAGAGACCTCGTCGTGTTGTTCTCATAGTTTTTTTTTTAAGTTTAATGTTTATTGACCTTACATTTGTAATGATTTTATTTTTGGTAGTTTTAAGAATTTATTATTTATTACTTTATTACCTAATGTAACTTAGTTTTAAGTACTACGTTTTTATGATTGAAAAAATGACCGATGTAAATGATTAAAAATAATATAAATAGGTATCAGGGGACAATGTCACACCAATTTCTTGCGGCGCTTTCTCTCTGGAATGATGGTCTAGTCCGAAGCGCTGGTAGACTCACCCTATATTACCGACGTGTAAAAGAGCCCTCATGTGGCCTATTTACTGAATAAATATTTTGAATTTTGAATTTGAATTTTGGTCGATTTAACGAAAGTTTCTGTGATATCTAATTATCGCTAAGGTCGACACTTGTCACTGTCATTACATTATTGCAAGGGAAAATCGTACTTGTTGTATCATGACGTGCAAATGAACTTCAACCGTAGGGCGGTAGACCACATTTTTGGCCGACTGTATGATAATAAGAAGGAATAGTACATTGGGTATTAAGGGTGGTAAAGAAAGAATTACAAACGAGAGTCTGTTAGAAGCCTGAAGCCGAAGGCTGAGGGCTTTAATGACTCGAGCTTTGTATTTCCTTTACCACCCGTGTAACATACAATGTTTTTCATCACAATTGCGAGGAAATGAAATCAAATCAGACAAAAGATCATATTTTTAACTTATTAGCGACAGACTCCATCATTGTCTGTGACTTACTACAGATAATGTCAAACGTGTTCGGAGTCCGATTCTAGTGACAGTCGAGATCAATAGTTTATATGAGAGATTTTTAGGAAATTGTATGCAATTGACATTTCATCTCGAATGAAACTTCATATGGAATGGCACAAGAATTGGGATCCTGACGTATTGTGATAGTTTGAGTCCACGTACAATATTTAAAAAAAATGATATTACGCACGATAGGGCGTAATGCTAAAAAAAGGCCCGCGGTTATTATTTTGGATTTACGGTCGATTTTTCTAGCATGTTAAGACACTATTTACGAGCAAGTGTGATGAAATAGTACATTACTTAACAAGGGCTGTAAAAGAAAGAAAGCCCGAAATCGCAGGTATTTGAGACCCGAGCCGTAGGCGAGGGTTGTAAATATGCGATAGAGGGCTTTCTTTTTTACTGCCCGTGATGAGTACACAATTTTACGTCTTCACCTGGCCACAATGCGAGTTTTACCGTGCGCGCAGCGTGCGATAAAACTCACATTATGTCCAGGTGTTACGTAAAATATTTAAAAAAATTACCTGCTGCCAACCCGCCGTTGAAGATCAAGGCGATAATCAAACACAATAGTACGATGCGCATGATTACTTTTTCGTTACGAGTCTCCTCTGCCAGCCAACCGGGGGTAATGCAGTACATATCGCGTTTGATTATTATATATAGTAGCAGTTCATTACAGATAAAGAATAAGGTACTTTAATAGGCCGATGTTCTCATAAATAAGCTGGCAAGGTCGTCGATGAAGATGCACTGGCGAGGACAAATTGATAGGTATGTGCATTTAATGTGCATTTTATAGGTCCTCATACTTCAAAACTCCTCGCCTGTACCGTAGTATAAATAGATAAGTTACTGTACAAAATTGGAACAAGCTTTTGTTGCCGACTGTACTTTTTTTTGCACAGTCGTCATCTACTCGTCAAGACGATTTCAACAAGACCTAACACGACTGGTTTATCATTGTGTAATTTAGGAGTTCCTATGGCCACCCTGAGTCAAATTTAACTTGCAAAATTCGACCCTTACAAATATTGCGAGTTAAATAAAAGCTTGTAACTAAATCAATTTTGATAACCACCGCCAAAAGACCGGCTTTCAATTAAAAAAAAACCGCATCCAAATCGCTTCATCCGTTTAAGAGCTACGGTGCCACAGACAGACACACATACAGACTTACACGTCAAACTTATAACACCCCCCTTTTTTCCGTCGGGGGTTCAAAAGTGGTTAGTCTCCGAACGGAGTAGGTATCGTTAGTGATCCATAATATCGTTTGTCCTAAAGTCATATTCATTTCCCATAGCACGTTTGCCCTAAGTAATGCTTGTCATAACGTACATTTACCATAATGTTTTGTCATAACACTCATAACATTACCTATGCGTCCTCCCGGGAAATCCTGGTTCTGTAATTCCCGGGAAATCCCGGGAATTACATAGTGGCTGTAGAACCGGTACTTAACATTCCATTCCGGTTCTCCCGGTTCTTTCCATGAACATCAAAAAAGCGGCCAAGTGCGAGTCGGACTCGCGCATGTAGGGTTCCGTACCACTATACATCTAAATAAATGTATTTCTTTATTCTTTATTATATTGGAGTGGATTGAATGAAAGGTAAAATGCGGTTTACGATTTATAACGTATTAAAAAAAAACTAATTATTAGATCTCGTTCAAACCAATTTTCGGTGGAAGTTTGCATGGTAATGTACATCATATATTATTTTTACATTTATCATTCCCTTATTTTAGAAGTTACGGGGGGGGGACACACATTTTTCCACTTTGGAAGCGTCTCTCGCGCAAATTATTCAGTTTAGAAAATTTTTTTTATTAGAAACCTCAATATCATTTTTGAAGACCTATCCATAGATACCCCACACGTATGGGTTTGATCAAAAAAAAATATTTGAGTTTCAGTTCTAAGTATGGGGAACCCCAAAAATTTATTGTGTTTTTTCTATTTTTGTATGAAAATCTTAAAGCGGTTCACCGAATACATCTACTTACAATGTTTCCACAGTATAGCTCTTATAGTTACGGAAAAAAGTGGCTGTGACATACGGACGGACAGACGGACGGACGGACAGACATGACGAATCCATAAGGGTTCCACATGGGTATCACAAATATCAAAATTCACACCTGAGCGACTACACCAGCCCGGCACAAGCAAGCTGCAACATCGCATCAACATCCATCATATTTTGTTTGCAATAATCGATCTCTAGATTTGTAAATAAAAAATATCAAAGGAAGAACAAACCACTTTCTAGTAAGTGTTTTACTTAATTAAGAAAAGAAAACATGCATGATTTTATTGCATATTTATAAAAATCCAAGTGTTAAGTAGGTATAAAGTTTTTTAATCGTTTATTTCTGATGAATGAGTGGTACTGATTTAAGGTAAAAAAAAAAGAGCCGAGAGTACCGGGAGTCCCGGTACCGTCCCTGCCTAGAACCGGGAAATGGAATTCTCGGAACCGGGTCCGGTACAGGCCTTCACTTAGAGGGGGCGTTGTCCCCAGATGTCAGCAAACAAAATCATAAACCATATTATTATCATATTAAAATGTTCAATCAAAACGTTGACATATCGACAGCAGGTCAAAGACGATAAGGTTTTTCCCGTATTGAATAGGCCCTGGACACTTTGAGGGACTTCTTATTGTTATGTTGACCAAACTGTCCACATTTTTTTTTCTTAGAATTTATATAAAAAAATACTAATAGGGTAAAGTCACCAGTGTCAGCCTCTGCCTATATCGCCCATTGAATACAAAACGGACACATTCCAAAATAATTTGCTCTTCCATTAAAAATCGTATTTCAACAGCTTCTAATTTTAAAATGCAACACTGACTGCCGCGAAGACACTACTATTTTTATTGCCTTTTTTGTTTTTACTTTTTTTCTGTGTGTCATGTGTGTAGTGAATAAATGTTTTTTTCTTCTTTTTTTTTTCTTTTGACTCGTTTTGGATTGTGTCTGTTTTGTATTCAATGAACGATATAGTCTAAGATCCGAATAGGAGACGATCTTCACCCAGCTGTTTATTAGATAATAGTATTTTTCGTAATCGTGTTATAATAGAGAGCTTTTTAGTCGAGTACCGTGTTTAGGCCACGAAGCTTGCTGAGTGGCCTAAGTAAGGTACGAGATTAAAAAGCTTAATTATGACACTATTGTGAACAATACTTTTTGTACGAGTTCATTAAAATTAATAATGTAAGTCATTAATACGAGTATATAAGAAAACTAAAAGTAGATTTTTGACAGATGATGCGACGCTGCTACGTTCCGAAACGACACAGATTGGCAATTTTGTATCGGATCGAGGCTCCTTAAACAAGGACACATATATGGAAATCCGAAGTTCTATTTTCAAATTTTTTTCGGTTGTCTAGAGCGTATCGAAATAGTTATTTCGGTTGTTTCGGAAGTAACAACTATGAAAAGAGTGACGTTGCAGTATTCTCTATGAAATCTTTGTACCTATACAGATTTTAATCGACGAGTATAAATAAATAAATAAAACACTCAATCTCAATCTTTTTTTGATCGTTTTACTGCAACGTCACTCTTTTCATAGTTGTTACTTCCGAAACAACCGAAATAACTATTTCGATACGCTCTAGACAACCGAAATAGTTATTTCGGTTGTTTCGGAAGTAACATCTAGACTATTCAACGATGAAAAGAGTGACGTTACAGTATTCTCTATGAAATCGTAATACACACATCTTAATCGACGAGTACAAAAAAAGTATTTCATATATAATTATGGTAAGTAATGTATAGCAAATAGGTTGTCTGAAAAATTGCAGTCCAGTACAAAAAAAAATGAACTTTTTTTAAAATTGCAATTGCTTGTTTAATAGACAAATTACATGTCGCCACACTAATCGAAAGTTGAAAGTGATACATGTCTACCCTAGGGAAGAAAAGTAATTGCATTTTTAAATAAAGTACCAGGAGCGCAGCGGTAATGAGGAGGTGCGTAGGGCAACTTAGATCGCAGGCGGTGCGGCACACCGGCGGGCGGGTGCACACGAACACGACACAGCGCGGGTGTCTCCCACACGTCACAGTACCTACCTACTTGTAATGTTTATGCACTCCTAGTATTCGACGTTATAATTTTTTCAAATAAAAATTATAAGTAACCTTTTTTTTACTTTCCTCATATTTGAAATGAAAAGTAGAGTGTTTAACTCGGGTAAAAGTATCAATTACACCCTTGAACTCGCTATCGCTCCTGCAGCCCTAATATCTCGAGCTGCAATTGATCACTTTTACCCCTTGGTTAACAATCTGCTATTATTTTTTTGTATTCTATTACGTTTCAGTATCATATTACGCGTTAACACTTGCTCTGATTACGAAGAAGAAGAATTCAAGATTACGTTTAAAACTACTTACTGCGTGTCAGTACACCTGTTTATATAAAATAACTCCTGCGTCCGTATAATCGTCACTTAAAAGAATTGTGAATAAATATACGAGTGGAAAAAAAAACTACTTAGAGTACTTGGAAGATAAAAATCCACGATACAATGGTCATCCCTTTTTAGGGTACCCCTAGGGTACCCAAGCAATATTCCTTCTAAATTTCAAGTACCTAAGTTGACATAACAGATTTTTAAAGACAACAACACACTAAGTTTGTGTGTGAGTGTGTGTGTTTGTTACTCCTTCACGCTGCAACGGCTCGACGGATTTGGATGAAATTTGGAATGGAGATAGCTTATACACTTTATTAACACATAGGCTACTTTTAATCCCGGAAAATTTAAAAGGTTTCACGTTAGTTAAAAGTACCTAACTAATAAAAAAACGTAAATAGTTTATTGCTTTGGCTATTTTTATAGATTACTTTGTTGTGTGAGCATGTTAAAAAACCGGCCAAGTGAGAGTTGAACTCGCGGAGAGGGTTCCGTACATACGTATTTTTAATTAAAAATATACTTATAGAGTTCTTATAGGTTTTACTGTAATCTACAAGCAATTAACTATATCTCTCGTCTTCATTCGTGAATAAAATCGGGTTCTATCTTCATGGCAATAAAAACTTTATTTTTATTTACGTTTGTTAGATAATCCCATTGTCAGTTTATGGAGATAGGAAAATAAACCTTATTCCAATTGCAACACAGTTCCTATAAAATTGCCTTGATTACGTACGTGCTATTGCACACTGGACCTTACGAGAATAGTGTGTAACAGCTTTAAGAAAGAATAATAACTGTTCAATAATGTTTCTTTTACACCCGCTTCGTTTACGTAGCGCAAACAAAACGTGCTATGGCGGTATATAAAACGGGTGAGTAATATGAATTACGAGGGCTGCTACTTATGTAACCGGAATAGAAAAAATAAACAAACGTACATGGCTAAATATGGTTTTATTGTTTTTCGAAGTATTCTCCGTGATAATCGATGCACTTTTGCATACGTTGAAACCAATTTATAAAGCACTTTTTCCACTCTGACTGAGGTATCTCCAAAACGTGCTGTCTGAACGCGTCGACGGCATCTTCACGGGTCGAAAATCGTTGACCACGTAATTTATTCTTTACATTTGGAAATAAATAGAAATCATTGGGTGCCAAATCAGGGCTGTAAGGTGGATGACCCGTTAATTCTATATTTTGACCTTCCAAAAATCGAGTCGTTTCACGTGATGTATGACAGCTGGCGTTATCATGGTGCAGAATGATTCTCCGTCGCTGGTTGTTTTTCCGTATTTTTTCAAATACTTCCGGCAAACAAATGGTCGTGTACCACTCCGAATTAACCGTTTTACGATTCTCTAGGGGCACTGTAGCCACATGGCCATTAATACCAAAAAAGCAGGCCACCATTTGCTTCAAGGTGCTTTTTGCACGAGTTACTTTCGTAGGGTTCGGCTCATTTTGAAACACCCACACCGTTGATTGTTGTTTAGTTTCGGGATCATACGCATAGATCCAGGATTCGTCACCTGTGTAGATATTATAAACAGCTTTTGAGTCACCACGGTTATATTTTTTCAACATTTCCTTGCACCATTCGACGCGAGCCTCTTTTTGATCCTTAGTTAAGTTGTGCGGGATCCAACGCGAACAAATTTTTTTCACAGCTAAGTGTTCATGTAATATCTTATTAATGCTCGTCATACATATGCCTATAGTCGCCTCTATCTCGCGATACGTAACATGACGGTCATGCATTATAAGTTTTCGCACAGCTTCAATATTTTGTGGTACAACGACCGATTTCGGGCGACCATCCTTAACTTCGTCCCTGAGCATACTACGTCCACGATTGAACTCACTAAACCAGTGATACACAGTAGTTTTGGATGGAGCTTCATCACCAAAAGTCGAAGTTAGTTGATCTATGCACTGTTGTTGCGTTAAACCACGCCGAAAATCGTAATAAATCATAGCACGAATATTTTCACGAGTGAGTTCCATTCTTGCAGCGAGATTAAAATTTAAACCCGCCAAAAACAAAAGACTAGCGTACATAAGAAAAAAAATATACAGCGGCCAGTATTAAAAAAAGTTCAAATTTTACCATGGAGGTCAGATATAGCGTTTAAAAATGTTGGAATCCTGGATTCCGGTTACCTAAGTAGCAGCCCTCGTACTTGTACACCTGTTGCAAGCACAAGTTAACAGTCACCATGCACAAGTTTTTATTCTATTTATTCGTGGCCATGTTCTTTTTTAATGGCAGTTTGGGGGCAAGTCAGATAAGTAAGTGTTTTTTTGCGTTTTACATGCTGTGGGGAAATTGTACAAACTAGCGACCCGCCCTCGCTTCGCTTCGGTTTATGTGAGTTTCCTGTTACACCCGTATATAAAACCGAATTTTTTATACATAAAAACCTTCTTCTTGAATCACTCTATCTATTAAAAAAAACCGCATCAAAATCCGTTGCGTAGTTTTAAAGATCTAAGCGTACATAGGGACAGACAGCGGAAAGCGACTTTGTTTTATACTATGTAGTGATATATATATATATATATATATATGTGAAGTGAAGCGCCTTCCCTGTAACCACGCAGAAGAAACTATTGCGTATCCTAGTAAAACGGATATCTGTAAACCATATTTCATCAAATACAAAATTCTTACCCTTCCATCTCTCTATACATCCTAGAATTGTGCTTTGTAAGAAAAAAACTGAAGAACTACCTGTAGCGCGATCTTTGTGCTATAAGAAAAACCCCCGAATTCCACGTTCCCGTCTAAAATGTACTTCTGATGGTTATTTGATAATGTCCATAAAAATTTACAATAAATTACCTGAAAGTATAAAAAAATAACAAATTGAAACAAGTGCTAGTAAACAAAGCATATACAATAATAGAATTTTCTCAAACATGCAATGATAATTTTGATATTATGTTCCTTATAATAGGCTGCGAAGTATGACGTTTCAGGTGCGTCTAGGACAAGAGGTCTTTAATGGAATTTCATACAAATTGTAGAGGCGTAGGCCGGCAAAGTCCTCTGTTTTAATTTCCATTCCACATGAATTTGTGGCACAGGCATCATGACATTCTGCCGTTTTATTCATTTTATTTTATTTTAATGTAAACTTGCTTTAAGGCGCGGAAAGTAAGGGTTTTCCTGACGAGGTGGTTAGCTGGCCGAGCAATAGCGAGGCCTGCTAAAATACGAGTCAGGAAATCCTCGTTTCCGCCGCGGCATACATAATGCTTTTCTCAAATAATGCGAGGAAATGATACAAATACATAATAACAAGTATTTTTAAAAACCCATGACAAATTCGGAGATAATGTTTGTTTGAAAACTACGAGTATTAGTGAAGATAGTTTCACGCACAACGCGCCGCCGCCGGCCCACACTGCACCCACAAGTTGGGTGTGCGGGATTTTTTTCACGTTCCTTTCGATTTTGTATGCAATAGAGAGCACTTTTAATAAAAAATATGGACATGGACGGAAAGTGTTTTCATATGGTTTTTTTACTCCTAGGAGTAAAATGAGGCACTTTCCATCCGTGTGTTTCAATCGGGAAACCGATCTATCCGAGCATGTTTGAGAAAAAGCACTACCTATACATACCTCGCCGTGGAACGGGGTTGCCAGCCTCGTTACTATCCAACCCCCTACTTCCCTCTGTAGTAATGTACTATCCCATCAAAAACATACATGTGAAAATGCAAGCCAAGTTCAATGTTAAGAATATGCAATGCGTGTTTATCGACTTCACTGACAAAAAAAATGAGATCTAGATGGGTGCCAAGTTCCGTAGATAATCCTGATATTTATTTATTAAGAACATACCTACAACATTCTAAAATAAATTAAAAACACAATTTCTTATTTTTTCTGCTACAAAAATATTTGCTAATAAGTATAACTTCTTATATTTCAACACCCAAATTATTTACACAAAGCAAATAACTTAGGATAAACTGAAGCTCAAAATCTGACTTGGCTAGTTTTTTACCAGCAAGTCAATTATTTCGAAGAGTAAAATATGACCATACAATATAAAAATACAGTAACTTGCGTATAACAAATATAAAAACTAGCCAAGTCAGATTTTAAGCTTCAGTTTATCCTAAGTTATTTGCTTTGTGTAAATAATTTGGGTGTTGAAATATAAGAAGTTATACTCGTACTTATTAGCAAATATTGTTGTAGCAGAAAAAATAAGAAATTGTGTTTTTAATTTATTTTAGAATGTTGTAGGTATGTTCTTAATAAATAAATATCAGGATTATCTACGGAACTTGGCACCCATCTAGATCTCATTTTTTTTGTCAGTGAAGTCGATAAACACGCATTGCATATTCTTAACATTGAACTTGGCTTGCATTTTCACATGTATGTTTTTGATGGGATATCATTTATTTTTGTCAAATAAGTTGGCATGCGTTTCAATAAACAAACATTAATTACTGAGTAGTTCCGGTGAATCTGTGATCTTCATTCATCATCATCAGTTTTACTTCACCAAATAGTGCTTTTCAAAAGCATATATGCACGAGTTAATATATGTTTGCTATATACTCGTATATATATACAAAATACCCAAATCGATATAGCTATACCCAAATTATTTGAAGAGTTCCCTCAATTTCTCCAGGACCCCATCATCAGATTCTGACCTGGTGACATTGGGACCAATCAGACAGTGTGCCCTTTCAAACAAAAAAAGAATTTTTCAAATCGGTTAATAAATGACGGAGTTCTGAGGTAACTAGCATCATCACTACATAGTATAAAACAAAGTCGCTTCCCGCTGTCTGTCCCTATGTATGCTTAGATCTTTAAAACTACGCAACGGATTTTGATGCGGTTTTTTTTAGTAGATAGAGTAATTCAAGAGGAAGGTTTTTATGTATAATACATTTTGTTTTATGTACGTGTGTTATAGAAAACTCAAATAAACCGAAGCGAAGCGAGGGCGGGTCGCTAGTAAATAATAAAATAAAATAATAATAATATTAAAACTTATAAAATCACTGTTTTCAGATTTTTTTCTTTGTATACGCATAATTACCCATCTGTATGCCAAATTTCAACCTTCTAGGTCACCTGGAAGTGGGTTAGGTTTTTGATGATTAGTCAGTCAGTCAGTCAGTCAGTCAGTGGTAAAAAAGCCGATTTTTAGACGTTTATATCTCAATAACCGTTTCACTTTTATTTATGAAATTAAGGGTTCTAGTTGATCTAAAGGGGTTTAATACATATACCAAATTTCATGTTTTTATGTTAAGTAGATTTGGAGTTATTGAGGGGTCAAAAGTGGCTCCAAACGGTTCGTGTAAATAACACACGGCTGCGCTCGCCAGTTCCTTTTTCTTGAACTTGTCTTTTTTTTCTTTTCTTTTCTCGCTGCCGCGTGTCTAGATTACAGAAGACGCATTACGATAATTAATAATTAATTTATGCCTCCTCTCTGCTAGTGTTGCTGTGCCCTCCAGGGTTCATTTTGTCATTAGTTATTTATTAGAATAAACTGTACCATTATGAAAAAGTAATCAAGAAATGAAATGGAATTTTATTTTTTTACTTCATTTAAAAAAAATACACTATTTTAGCGCGTCTATTCAATACGGTAAAAGCATACCTACTGTTTTTGATGTGTTTGGATTGCCCACTTGACATTCCGGTCCGTGACACCATTATCCTTTCAACCATCCGGGATTTTTAGCGAGGCACCGCACATCTACATAATTTTTACAAAAACATCTTTCTTTTTAACTACAAAATCGCCGTCGTAAAAAAACACTAGTAGGTTTCTTACGATGACGATGAAAAAAAAGTATAACAGTTGTTTGCCTTTATGTATTTGCTTTTTTTTATTGCAGGTAGCGTTTGCAACGAACCAAAAGATGTAGGCCCTTGCAGAGCTGCAATTACCAAGTAAGTGATTTTTCTTTTCTATCGCTCAAAATGTACGGGATGATAGTTGACCACGTGGTTTATTCGACCCATATTTTAAAATTAGAACATTATGGATTGTCCAATAAAGCAATAAGCTATGTCTTTGTCTTCTTATCTAAGTGATAGAACTCAAACAGTTGTTGTAAACAAAACGCAATCTGTTGGAGCTACAGTGAAATTAGGTGTGCCTCAGGGCTCTATATTAGGTCCTTTCTTATTTTTGGTTTATGTTAATGACTTACTTGTTATTGTACTTTTTGCTGATGATACTTCAATAATTTTCAATGTATATAGAAAGTCCATTGACAACAGCAGGATAAACGCCACACTAGTTAAAGTACTTAATTTGTTAGAACAAAAGTTGTTAGGAATTCCAAGGGACATTTTGAGGGATAGCAAAGTAAAGTAGGGTTGCATCTTGGGTAGGGAGAATACAAAGACTCCGTTGAGCATACGCGGTCCACACATACACATAGGTTGCTTTCATCTCGGAAAATTTAAAAGTTCTTAAGAAAACAACGATAATCGATCCCCGCAGCATGGAATGGCCGAATAACTAATTCTACGCGGACAAAGACGCGGGCAGAAGCTAGTTTATAAATAAGAAGTGTACATTCGGCCAAGAAAGTGGTCTACCAGTTTCGACTAAAGTTTCTGTGAGATCTAATTATCGGGTCCATATTGGCCATATAAAATTGGTCTTTTGAATTTTTATACAAATAACGATTTGTGACTATACTCATTACTCCGAAAAATTTTGCTCATACTTTTTCAAGTCATAGTTATCGCAACTCATATTTTTTTTTTTCAAAAAACTGTGACTTGTTTAGGTTTTAATAAATCTAACCTGACCCAACCAAAGGACCCCGCAGCGAATGTATGAAAAAATGGTTTTCAGTCAAATTTGCTGAAATTCTGGTATAATGTAGGTTTTGACTTCCTTATTTAAATTGTATATGGGCGTAAGCACAACAAATGAATAGTCTCTAAGAAAAAAAAAAAAGGTTTTTCTCCCTCTATACATTATATTTATTATTTACAATAGGTGTACGATTAATTATGATATGTTTTTATACGTATTATCTACAACAATTACTCTTAGATTTACCCCTGAGTGACTTATTGGTCCATTGGTATGTTCAATTGTTCACTGCTGCAATCTTGAATGTATGCGAGTAAGGTTCTGCTAGGGTACTTTATATTATCGTGGTGTCGTGCATAAATAACCTAAATACCACAAAACACTCGCTACATGGGCACAACACCCTATAGTTCTAGCACCTGTCATGCACATGCAATAGTGTCCCAGAATTAATTCACTATTATCATCATATTCTTCATCAATATCATAACGGTAGGCAATCCATAGTTGGTATTTGGTTTGATTCCGGAAGCGTGAATAAATTCTCACGCGTAAAAACCCCTGCTCATGATTAAGTTCATCGAACTGAAATAATTCTGATCCATCGTGGTCCAGTTTGTCTTGTATGTAAGCTGGGGCTAAATAGATTTGATATGTTCCAACAGTATATTTTTTAAGAGCTTTGTTACTTAATACAGAGAAGTTTGGAACATTACATTACCTTGCCCGCTAACGTCTCATGTCACGTCAACAATATTGACATTAGTTTAAGTACTAACAAATAGGTCATATTGAAAAGATCACACTACTGATTATTTTACGAGTACTTCACAGTTCATATTAATTTTCTAATTAAATTAAGTTATGCAGAAACTAGTCATTTGTGGTGCTTACGCCCATATACAATTCAAACAAGGAAGTCAAAACCTACATTATACCAGAATTTCAGCAAATTTGACTGAAAACCATTTTTTCATACATTCGCTGCGGGGTCCTTTTATCTACACGTAAGATATTTAAGAAATTCTGAAAAGTGTACGGTTCTATGAATATTGGCGTTATAAGTTCTGGGGTTTGATTCTCTCAAAATGCAAAGGTGAACGAAAGAACGAGTGATATCCAACGGGCGAGTTTAAGTAGTTTAGTAGAGCGAACAAAACACTTTTTTAGCGCGTGCATTTTCAATTAAGCAGCCTTATACGTTCGACCCATCGGCAGGAACCATGCTGCTAAATTGAAAATGCATGCGCTACAATGTGTTTTGTTCGCACTGACGGGACTACTTAATCTCGCCCCTTGGACATCACTCGTTCTTTCGTTCACCTTTGCTTTTTGAGAGAATCACACCCCAGATGATTTGATTATAAGTTGCGATATTAAAAAAATATATGAAGAGTTAAGAGTGATCATTAGGTTGTAAAATTATATGAGATACATTTTCGGAGTTCCTATAATCTAATTTACAATTTTATATGAATTTTGGCGCAACCCTAATTATCCCTAAGGTTGACACTTGTCACCGTCGTAATATTGTTGCAAGGGAAAACCGAATTTGTTGTATAATGACGTGCAAATGAACTTCAACCATAAGGTGGCAGACCACATTTTTGACAGACTGTACCTATTATTACTTTGGAACATAGATATACAAATAGCATAAGAGGCGACGTAATAACATATAGGGTAAAGTCACCAGTGGTCACCCAGAATGGGTAGTGATTCTTTCAACAACGACGGTTGGACGGATAAACGATTGAATGTCCAAGCGGCGAGTTTAAGTAGTCCCGTCAGTGCGAACAAAACATATTTTAGCGCGTGCATTTTCAATTTAGCAGTATGGTTTCTGCCTATGGATCGAACGTATAAGGCTGCTGAATTGAAAATGCACGCGCTAAAATGTGTTTTGTTCGCTCTGACGGGACTCGCCGCTGCTGCGATTTCGCTAGTTCGTCCGATCGTCCGTTGTTTTTGAGAGACTACACCCCTGTAGTCGGCCTCTGCCTATCCTCTGTATGAGTAGGAAGAGTACGAAATATATATTTCTCACTCTTCGCACTCATTTAAGGTCGACTACGGGTCTCTGGCTGACCACTGGTGACTTTACCCTAGTTGATCTTGGTGTCGGGTTTTAGTATTAGTATCAAGTTATATTTATAATAATTGTATTGTTCTGGTTTTTCTTTTGTACAGTAAAGTACATACATACTTTGTCTTGTGTTTCAGTTATTATTTCAATACGGATACAAACCAGTGCACAGATTTCAATTATGGCGGCTGCCAAGGCAACGGCAACCGATTCGAGAAGCTTGAAGACTGCAAAGCGGCCTGTACCTAAATCCACCTAGTTTAGGAATTTCGAAGAAAATTGTACACAAATTAAGGCACAGCACTTTTAAAAACGGATTAAATAAATAGAAAAAATTATACCATGTTCTTTATTCATAATCATAATTTTTTGTACACGAAAAATCATTTTTCGCTAATTAATAGCATGCAAATTTTAAATTAGTATGTACTAGCGACCCGCCCTCGCTTCGCTTCGGTTAATTTAAGTTTATAGAATATAATCTTTTATTTTAGCCTGAGTCCCGACAGACCCATAACATTTGTTAGTAGGTACTTAGAGATGAAATATTTATTGTAAAATTCAAGTAAGGATAATTAATCAGAAAACAAACAAACGAAAGAACTTACAAAATCACTTAAAACTACACTAATCTAACAAACCGCTACCAGTGGGCATTGTTCCTAAAATGCTGGCAGCATTGCCTCGTTGAATGGCAATGCTTAATCTTTGTGCCAAGTACAGGCCAGCATTTTTGCACGTGATGCGTCGATCAGGCGCTTTGATAAATCTTTAAAAATAAGGTGTGCTCCTGGTCCCCACGGTCCTAAAGTTTCGACCCCAAAAGGCTCAAATATGTAACTTCTATCAAGTTGACTGTATTTGCGCCTTTTGAGGGTCTCCGCTGATTCCGCCGCGAAACCAGCCCTAGTACTTGTTCCGGGAAGATGTGACGGCGCAAGGGTGTCCACGCAAGTGGCATCCCAAACCAACGGCCTGCCCAACTTCCACGGAACAAGAGTCATCCCATCAGGTCTATTACCATCATCGCGCATGAGGCCATTTGGTTCCAAAATAGCCGCGCAATTGGCGGTGGTAAAACCCGACGGAGGACATCATTAATGCTGGAGTGACGGGAAAATCTACCAGCACTTCGCGTACAGCATAGACCGTGGTGACCAAGCCGATCGACGCTAGCGCCACACTGGCAGCGGTGAGGAGCACAACATTGTGCACCCAAGCGGAGTGAGGTTGCAACTCTAAATGTTGATGAATCTAACAAGGTTCCTGTGTTCGGCGATGGAAGCGTCTGTAGCCACAAACCCGATTCCCACACTCCGACCGCTAGGAGACGGGCACGATCTGCGGAGCCGTTGCACGTTTGTAAAAGTTGATTCCGTACTTGCTCGCAGATCGGTCCGTCCCACAGCCTCTGAGAAGAAAGAGTTTTTGGGAGCTCAGAGTTTGGACAAGCCAAAACCCATGTGTCTTGGGCCTCGTTAAAATGTGGTATGAAATAATTTGAAAAAGATTTGGAAATAATTTTTGCAATTAAATTTTGAGTACTATGTACTGAGGACAGAAACGCGGGCAAAGCGATTCCAGAAACCGACCTGATGCCTAAACCACCGGATCGCACAGGAAGTGAGGCCTGTAACCACTCTCGTTCACCTAAATTTATGTTTAAAATCGAAGCCAAAGCATTTTTTATGATGCTGTCAATTCTGTGTAATAGATCTGTATGCTTCCAGAGTTGACAACAGCGAGTATAATATGTAAATTTAGGAACAAAAAGACAAAAACGAATAATTGTAAAAGCCGTGTGTGTGTTAATTTTCAATAAGCGGTCTGAACATTGCAAAAAAATTTGAATTTTCTTTTTGAAAAAAGGAGGTATAGATTCATCAAGAATAGGAGAGCCCGGTAAACGAAGTGAAGATCTGTTTACATTTTTAATATCGGGGGTCAAACAATTCAATTTTTGTATTACAGATTCTTTGGCCACAAAATCATCCGAAATAAATAGTTCACACTTTGTAAAATTTAGTTCCAGACCAATTACACGAAACTCGGCTATTAAAAGAGCGAGATCGTTAAAAACTGTATTAACATCTCCACCTAAAGTCCCATCATCCAAGTACCACACGTTGAACTTTGATTGCAGGCGTTGGATAATGGGGTGTATGGCGAGACTAAAAATAGCCGGTCCGAGAGGATCCCCTTGTTGGCACCCTACTGCTGAAGAAATTTCGTTGCCATTGTACGTTAATTTTGATGCGGTACCGTAACATTGCCAAAGAAAATCGTAAACATTTGGAATTTTGTCCTTAACTTGCGTTAGTAGGGCTCCTCTATCCACAGAATTAAAAGCATTCTTCACATCCACCTTCAGCAGCACCTCCCTACCATTTTGGTCCAAAAATGTGCGGATGGAATGGACGGCGGCTTCACAGCCACCTCGCGAGCCAAAACCTAGTTGTATCGGCTGAAATAACTGGGAAAGCTCGGGCGCTATTTTTTTGCAGCAAATTTTAGCTGCGAGGCGGCGATACGTCGTTCCGACTGCAATCGGCCTGATGCCGCCGTCCTTTTTTTTAAGGGCACACAGGCTAGCACCATAGAGAACCTCAGTTACCTCATCGCTTACTCGCCCAGACAGCAACAGGTTGACTAGAGCCGTCAGGTCCCTCAGAAATGTCTCGGCAGTTTCCCCACAGCTACTGCATAGTAAATCTTTTAAATGCTGTGGTGCGAGGGCATCTACACCACCCGCAGAGCCACTCGGGAAGGACATTACGGCTGCAGTCACGTCTAGAGCGATAACTTCGAAAGCGGTAACTGGATCCCTCTGTGCTTCAGGGAATTGGACATCAGCTGCTGGAGATGGATGCTTCTCTTTCAAAGCCGAGAGCGTTTCAGAGGAATTTGGAGCTATCGTGTCAGTGGAAAATAAAATTCGTGCAGCCCCTCTAATATCACCATCACTAATTTTATTTTCTACAAGTTTGTAGGAAGCAGAATCAGAGACCGGTTTAATAGTGAATTTAGAATTTGGATTTTTAATCGAGATATTACCGAAAAGTAAAGTGGGATCTTCCAGTGATGCATATTTCATGCAGTTCTCCTTTACTCTGGAAGTTAAAGATTTATTATTACCTTTTTCGGGTACCACATGAAGCACAGCATATGGAAAAATCAGTAAATGTTCCCAGGCACGTTTAGTGTTATTTAAGACAACGGTCTTTATAGCCTGAGATAGGGCAGTGGCAACAGAGAGGCGGGCACCACGTGGAATACGTTTTAATACTGGAATTGTCATTTTTAGTTCAGATATAGTTTTCCAAAAAGGTTGATGATGAGTACTGATAGGGTGTTGGTTAGGACATGGGGCCGAAAGAGAAATACTGCTAATTTTATGGCATTTACCTTGATGAATTCGTAATTCTCTCGGACCCTTGAAAAAATGTACCTGGGGACATTCTGGGCACTGCACAAGGTTTTCCAACGACACGATAGATTGAGCACCATCACTGTGATCCGCTTGAGTGCACTGTTGCATCCTTGATGGGTTAAAGTAGAGTATGTTAGTACTACTACCTACTACATCTAACTTATTTAATATATGTATAAATTGGCTTGACTTGTCCTAACCAGGTAATCAAAATAGGACAGTCAAACCTGCCAGCTATCATTTATATTATATCAGTTAAAAACCCGAGATATAGTTACTTTTTGGGATCCGTTCCAAAATAGTAAAAAAGGAACTCTTATGGTAAGACCTCGTTGTCTGTCGGTCTGTCTGTATGTCACAGCTGCGAGTCTAATATGGCTGCGTCTATATCGCGTGTCAAATGTGGATAAAGCATCCGTCACTCTCGTTCTTATTTACGCGTCAGAAGGTGACGGATGCCTTATCCAAACTTTGTCACGCGAAATCGTAGCCATATTAGGGCCTCTGTTTTTTACATCAACTACAAATATCAAAAATATGAAATTAATATTTATAAATAATTTAAAAGACGTCTAGAATGGGGGTTGAAATATGACAGTGGTTAGATTTTTATATACAAGAAATGACGTTTGCCAGGACTATTTTTGAAGACGTCCAATCTGTCAGTTTTGGCGAAATTGAGTTTTTCATGCCGTTAGATTTAAAATTCAATTCAAATAATTACTGCAAGTTATCACAGAGTCTCACTATATACTATATTTACAGCTGACTTTACATTGCACAATACACAATACAAACAAATTTTACAGAACGTACATACATAAACTCACGCCTCCATTCCCAGAGTGGGGTAGGCAGAGCTACAGAATTACCAACAACTCCAATAATTTGTTTTTTTTTTTTTTTTTTTTTTTTTATGGCATAGAGATGGCAAACGAGCACACAGGCCACCTGATTACACGATGGTAAGCGGAAACTGTGACCCATAGACATTCGCATTCACAAGACTGCAGAGCAATCCTAAGACTGCAAATGCGTTGCCAACCCTGAGGACTAAGATGGAATGCCTCTATGCTAGTCATTTTACCGGCTGTCTTATCCCCAAACCGGAACACAATTAACAATTCTGTAACCACATTTTGCACTTTTAGGCTAAGATGTAAGTTTACCAGTGTTTTGGTGACAGGTTGCAAGCCCATCGCCTAACAGTACTATACGCCTTTATTCCCTTAGCCGTCTCTTACGACTTCCACGAGAAGACATGGAGTGGCGCTATTCTAAGAAAAGATTACATATTTCTTAATAAATTACCTTAGACATTCTCAATTTACATTATAAATCATTTTTTCATTTAGCCATTTGTAAGTGTCTTTCTAAATGGCTTAACGATGCTCACTACACCCGGTTACCCCGCCATTTCTGCATAATCGAAGTACAGCATGCAGCTCGCATCGCATTCCTGCAGCGAGCCATAGTTGTTGGTGCTGCCGCCGCGGCCGCTGTACGCGAACTGGACGCAGCTGCGCGTGCGGCGGTTGAAGGCCCAGCTGAAAACAAATGAAACGAGATATACTAGCGGTTATAGCAAGGGCCAGCGTAGGGACGGAGTGATGCGTAAGATTGAGATGCAAGAATATGTTGCTCGTTGAATGCGTCTCTCACGTTAGCCCAAGATGGGCCATCGTGCGGGTGGTAGGACCTTGTGCAGGGTCCGTCCGGATCGCTACCACCATCTTATCCATTAACCTACCGCCAAACAGCAGTGTTCGCATTGTTGTGTTCCTTGGGGATAAGACAGCCGGTGAAATGACTAGCATAGAGGCCTTCCATCTTAGTCCTCAGGGTTGGCAACGCATTTGCAGTCTTAGGATTGCATTGCAGTCTTGTGAATGCGAATGTCTATGGGTTACAGTTTCCACTTACCATCAGGTGGCCCGTGTGCTCGTCTGACTTCTCTATACCATAAAAAAAAAACGTGTAGAGGGGCCATTAGGGTGACGGAACCAGTGATTTACAAGGACCAATGATGGACACTTGATTCTTATTTTACAGAAGATAATGGTTATTCATTGATTTTGCATCAATTTACCTATAACCTTATAATCTTTGAATTAAGGGTTAAGTGTTCAACACTGGTGCCATCCCCCCTATCTTAAATCCGTTTTTTTTTCCAGTTTTTCGTTTGTCCGAATTTTATTTTTTCTCTAAAACTGTTTAACTTTCCTGCGAGCCTATAGTCGTGTTTATCGATGTGGATCAACGTGAATAAACCATCTGTCTCTTTCTGATTAATGTGTAAGGGCGACAGTGACGGATGCTTTATCCAACGCGATAAAGGCAACCATAATACGGGCCCTGGATTGTTGTAAAACTAACCTAACCTAACCTACAGGTTCTGTGGGTCTTCTTTTTAAATATTTTGAAAAGTTAATGGGTTCAGAGAAAAATGATTTTCGGACAAATGAAAATGCGTTAATCGTGTGACAGACAGACGGACGGACGGACAGTGGTGTCTTAATAATAGGGTTCCGTTTTTATCCATTGGGTACGGAACCCTAAAAATGGATGTAGTCTTACGTTTGTGATTTTACCTACCGAGTTATTTCTTGATCGCCATTCCCTCTGGAAATTGGTTGAGCGCAATCATCTGAAAAAAAACGGTGTATGGAAATGAACACTTCTTTATAAAATGTCGTTGTACAATTTTGGTAATAAAATAACAAACTGAATAAACCATTGATGCAATTTACGGTGGTATTGATGCAATTTTTATGTGCAATCCAATGTGCAAAGAAAAGTACATTTTTCTCTTTGTCTATTGTCATTTCTTCCTACAACCTATTTCGTAGCAGGGGCCTAATATGGCTTTGTTTCTCGCGTGACAAAAAGTGAATAAAACATTTGACAATTCTGACACGTATAATAAGTTCGAGAAAGACGGATGCTTTATTTTCATTTTGACATAAGATAAACGCCAACTATAGGTACTAGGTCTGATGAACAGATGAAAATAATGTACTATCAGCCCAATGGAACCCTGACCCACCATGGAACGGTGTCACAGTGACATTATAAAATAGTTTATTTGACATGTCTTACGACTTGACTTATAACGTCACTGTGACACAGTTCTATGGTGGGTCAGGGTTCCATTGGTCTGATAGTACTTATAACATTTAATTTACCCCCTTACTTATAAACATGAAATAACCTTGGAATAGTTTGTGCTATGCTTTGTCACTTTCTGTCAGATGCAAATGTCACAAAGGACAAAGCATGGCATAAACTATTCCAAACTTAATACACGTTTATAAGTAAAGTAGGGTTAAATAGAATTATATAAATAAAATTCATTAAAATATAAATATTCCGTGGGGTCCTAGCGCTCGGAGCCTCTTCAAAGAAGTTTCGAAGAGGCTCATTGACGTCACGGGAGACCGAAGAGCTGGCAGTTTCCTCGCTCAACGTATAAGTTTAACCATCCAGCGAGGAAATGCTGCCAGCATCTTTGGTACAATGCCGCAGGGGCCATTCTTAGATTTAATGTTTTAGTTAGGTAGGTAATTTATATATTTAGAGTTAGTTTTATTTAATTTTAGTTTTCTTTTTCAGTTACTGTGTTATGGTTGTTGTATTATTTTATGTTATTATTCATTAAAAGATTTCTCAATAAATAAAGTGAATATTCATTAATGACGCTCTTACCGTCTGGAGGAAAGGTTTGACCTTGACTAGCAGATAGTAATAAAAAAAAACACAGCAGCACTCTTAACAACATCTCGTCTAGAACTCGTAAACAACACTATTTCTATACCATTTTATTTGTTTATAATCTGATAAGGTATGGATGTGAATATATACTTTATATAAACCTAAGCACTATCGTAAAATGTTTCATTAGTTTGAATACTTACTCTAATCTTCTATGTCAACATTACCTCACCAGTCGTGACTAGAGACTCCTAAAAGTATGTATTGTAGTGTATGTAAACACTTTGTTGTTCTAAAACAGTGAAAAATGTGTCCAAAATCGTGCTAAAAACCAGGCAAGAAAATGTTGGACAAAGCCCAGTGAAGGGTTCCGTCACTGTTACCTACTACCTACAAACATAAAAAATAAAAACATTATAGGTAGGTACGGCATTGTTCAGGTCGTATTGCCAATCATTCTACACGTGCAGTCTGTGGATCACCTATACGAAGCGCGCCTACAGTGCTTTGCGTGTCCAATTCAATAATGGATTCAGAATGCTGTTGGGGCTGCCACGCTTTTGCAGTGCGTCAGGCATGTTTGCGGAAGCACGCATGAACGATGTCCATGACATAATGCGAAACAGAATCGTCTCTCAAATGTGTCGCCTGCGTGCGAGTACCAACAGCCTTCTGACTGACATAGCAGAGAGATGGGACTCTCCGTTTTTCAGTCACTGGGCGTCGTTTCATCGCCCTGTGTACCAAGACCCCAAATGAAGATTGTGTGACCTAGGTTAAGATGTACTAACTCTAGTAACATAAGCCTGTAAACTAACAAAATTTGGGCAAACAGGCCTGAAATAAATAATTGAATTGAATTGAATTGAATAAATACAACCCAGTCTCAAAAATATGTAGGTACATAGAGTTTCTTACTATGGCAATAAGGTCTATGTGTACATATTTTGCACCTTTGTGCGGATATTTATATACCCTTAACTGTAGTATTCATTGGTATTTTTTTTATTTAAATCTATGTCATGCTCTCTTAGATGATTGTTTATGGGTGTAACAATTTTAGTCGCCTGTAATCAATGAAGATACTTTCCAGGGGGGTTATTATGACATAGTTATGCAGTTCATTTTACGGTGAGTGTAAAGGACGGAGCTATAGCAGTTACATAACTCTGTCCTTTTCTTTCAGCTTAAAATGAATGGCACAGATAGGTCATAATAACCCCACAGATTTGGTCTCTGTAGTTTAGGCTGTGAAAATGACAAATTAAGGGGTGTCTCTCAGAATCCCTAACAACGTTTGTCCTAACACGTCGTTTGTCCATAACATAACATAACCATAACTTTTTTTTGTATAATCGGTATAAAATACATACATTAAATCACGCCTGTTTCCCAGAGGGGTAGGCAGAGACCACTTCTTTCCACTTGCTACGATCTTGACAAATTTCTTTCGCTTCTTCCACATTCATACATCGAGTCATACACACACGTCGGTTTCGGGTACTTAAGATTCGGCCCTTTTCCAGTATTTCTCCGATTTGACTCGAAAAAGCACGCCTAGGGCGGCCCCTTTCGACCCGTCCACTCACTTTTGATCTGTATATCTCTTTCGTCAATCTTCTTTCATCCATCCTTTCCAAATGACCGAACCATCGAAGCATGCCCTTTTCAATCTTAGTCACTACATCTTCTTTTATTCCATATTTATCTCTGTCTTTTAAAAAATAAATAAAATAATTAAATAAATATAAGGGGACAATCTCACACCAATTGACCTAGTCCCAAACTAAGCTCTAGGCTTGTACTATGGGTACTAGACTATATATAATTAAATACATAGAAAACATCCGTGACTTAGGAACAAATATTCGAGCTCATCACACAAATATCATGCCCTCACCGGGATTCGAACCCAGGACCACCAGCTTCGTAGGCAGGGTCACTACCCACTAGGCCAGCGCGTCGTCAAAATGTCAGCTTTGTGTCTATCTCAGGAAACGTGAAAGACTGCGATTTACAAACAGACAAAGGGACAAACGGGCGAAACTAGTAGACCCCGCTATCGGAGGTGCAAAATGGTAGCCGTCAAGTCCTTAGAGATGGGTAAAAATATTTATGATTTCGATATCGATGTTCTTAAATTTTCTATACAATTCGATTTATATGTAAGTACCTACTTATACCTTTTTTAGACTACAATTTAACATGTTTTTTTGGCATCCATGATAATTATTGTCATCAGAAATGTAAACCATTATCAGTACAACAAAAACACTATGGTTGCTATTTTACTTTTCTAATGTTTCGGGTTGCAGGGCAGTGCATGAACGCTATTGAGATAAACCTTTTCAATAGAGGTATAATACCGACTTATACTGATAATAAATTATTTACGTCAATAAATAGTCAATGTCATATAGTCCAGTTTTATAACACGTTTAATTAAAGTCCTAGACTCTCATTATGGTAAAGAAAAAATTTCGACATAATAGCTATAATTATCGACATATAGTATTTCAAAATATTTTTCCCATCCCTAATAACTATTGACAGTTACCATTTTGCACCTCCGATACCGGGGTCTAAGTCTGAGTTGAAAACGATTGAACTACGGAACCGTGAAAAGTTGATTAGTGCAATAAGAAATCTGTGTTCTTAATTTAGAAACACTTAAGATCGATTTCACAAAGAGGTAAAAATAAATTTGGAACGAATAAGTACCTAAAGTTTGACGGAAAATGACAGTAGTAACCTTAGGTGGTAAGATAATTAAAAGCATTAAAATGATGATTACTTCAAGTTACTTTATTTTACAGAAGAGTGAAATTAAATTGGTTTTTCATTAACAACACTACTAAAAAAACTACTACTACTAAAAATACTAGGAAAACATCAATCTTACATTTTAGTTTGCTATTTTAAGATTTTTAAATTCATAAAATCTAACAATAAGGACGCTGTTTGATTGTGACGTCACAAGATAGTAAGGCCTCTTTTTATCCCGAAAATGCTTAAAATTCCCGAGGGA
Source organism: Acleris laterana (assembly GCA_963966035.1). NCBI lineage: Eukaryota > Metazoa > Arthropoda > Insecta > Lepidoptera > Tortricidae > Acleris > Acleris laterana. The sequence continues at coordinate 6,198,317 of OZ014465.1, read as the reverse complement.
GAATTACGATAATTGAATTCTACGCGGGCGAAGTCACGAGCAACATTGTAAACAAAGGTAATATCGAGGTAATATTGTAAACAATATTATTTTAAATACATCGAGAATCCAAATGAACGAGCATGTGATCGCATATTTGCTTTGTTATTGAGAAACACCTAAACAAACGAAAATCTCACCTTGGCTCTCGAAAACATGATTGGTATCTTTATATAAAATTGCTGAAAGGTTAAAAAAAGTTTTTAAAATGATATGTTTTTGAAATGAATCAGTTTGTGAAACTTTTTTATCAAATGATGGTAAACTATAAGTACCTTCACGCCTGTCTCCCCATGGTGTATGCAGAGACTATAAAACGCTTTGCACCGGTCTAAAGATACAACTTTCGCTTCTACATTCAGTAAATAGGCTACACGGTTCTTTTACACATTGGAGGAGTGTATCTACAACATCAATCTCTTCTTGCACGTATACGTCGGTTTTGAGTTCTACTGGAGTATGTATTACTCTATATAAGCATTTATATCATTGTCTAGTACCCATAGTACAAGCCTAGAGCTTAGTTTGCGACTAACCATCGATTTTACCAAACTGGAATAAGACTTACTCGGAGATTTAATTAGTCTATACAATTTCGGCGTTTAATCTAGATATAAGACCTCGTGCAAGATTGTCCATCGGTATTAATTTATTTAATGTTGGATATTATTTCGCTGACTGTACAGCGTAAGGGTAAAGATGTCCCTTTGTGCCCCCGCCGCGGGCTGCAAATTGCATTTGTAGCTGCACTCTGCATCAGTCACGGCTCTCTATCTGCCGAGTGTTACACCGCAATCACAAAAAAACGTAAAACACTCAGTAAAGCAAAAAAATAGAATAAATGATTAGGAAAAGGAAAATTAAGTACTTGAAAAATACGAAACATTCACGATTACTGATTGAACATTTGATTAATTTACAATATTTTACAAAGCTATACTCATTTCAATTAACTGTCAAGACAGTAAAATTGATATTTTATTTGTTTTTCGACCAATAATCGCTAGGCTAATTGGTGCAAAACAGTGAATATTCATGTTTTTTCGGTTGCATTTTACTGACATTATCCATTAATACCATGAAGTATAAATCAACAAATGAAAAACTAAACTTGAATAAAGCAAAATCTAAGTTTTAAAAGTAAACTGAACTAAAACATTAAATATAAGAATGCTTCTGTGGCATTGTACCAATGTTTGTTAGGTCTCGATAACCGGAGTTGCAAAAAATAACACATTTTCCAACAAGAGGTAAGACCCTACAACACCATGCTTACCGTTTTACTGTATTTTCTCATGAATTAAGCGGTTTTTCTTTAATCCGGATGATTTTGAGTGAAGAGTGCCACAAGGTTGCGTATTAGGTCCTTTATTGTTTTTGTATACATAAAATGATATTTCCAATGCATCGAAACAAAAAGTTTGTAACTTTTTGAAATCAATAATAACTTCTTTAAACAAAGAAGAAGAAAATTTAGAATACGAGAAGAACACAGTTCACATTATATTCATACCTTCACGCTTGTCGCCCAATGTAGTACGCGAAACTATGAAACGCACCGATCTAAACATACAACTTTCGCTTCCTCTACATTCATGATCCGGTGTTCATAAACGTAGATCGATTTTGGGTACATTTTATTTCACACACACACATTGAACACAAATCATTTAGAATATGAGGTCACAAAAGGAAACCGTGTGACAGGGTGACACGTCGTGCAAAAATACACGTCGGTCCACACGTTGTCGTTCTTTTGTGCTTCCGGTGTCAGCTTATGCTCGCGTTTGAAAAGTTTAGATTTGATTCCACAACACGGATATTAGACAATATAGACCATAATATAGCCGAAGTCTACTTTGATAGCCGAAGTTAATGAGTTGCGTTATCTATCGATTAGGTTTGCGAGTGATGAGAATAAGCGACGTCCGAATTTTGGTAATTAGTGCTTTAAAATAAGTATATTATTGCAAACTGTCCGCGCCTGGCGCTGCCTTCATGCTAACCTTATGAAATATATTTTACGACTTATTCTCAGACCTACTGAATATACACACAAAATTTCATCTGAATCGGTCTAGTCATTTCGGAGGAATTTTGTTAAGTACAAACACTGTGACACGTGAATTTTATATATTAGAGGCTAGCGACCCGCCCTCGCTTCGCTTCGGTTTATGTGAGTATGATATTATAGCCTTCTATATATAGCCTTCCTCGATAAATGGGCTATCTAATACTGAAAGAATTATTCAGATCGGTTCCTGAGATTAGCGCGTTCAAGCAAACAAACAAACTCTTCAGCTTTATAATATTAATATAGATAGACGCCTTTAACCTACCACCAAGCAGCATTTCGCATTCTTGTGTTCCGGTGTGGAGATAAGACAACCGGTAAAATTACTAGCAAAGAGGTATTCCATCTTAGTCTTCAGGGTTGGCAACGGATTTGAAGTCTTAGGGTCGTATTAATAAACTAATCTCAACTCTAATGCTCGTCTCGAGATGCGTCAAAAACGTCAGTGTTCTATGTTTTGACTTTTACTTTGACGTATCTTGTGACGGGCATCTCAGCCAAGATGAATTTATTAATACGGGCCTTAGAAACGCAGTTTTATGATTGTAATCCTGAGATTTCAAAAGTTATGGGTTACGGATCCCACTTATGATCAGGTGCTTTGTATGCCGTGTGGTTGCCGGGTTAGAATAGTGCCACTCCATGTCTTCTCGTGGATGTCGTAAGAGGCGACTAAGGGATTGACGATGGGCTTGCAACCTGTCACTAATACAGTGTGTTACCGGCATGCGGGCATTTATTAAAACTGCCGGTAATATGTTACTTTAGCAATTGTTTGCAAGTATTATCAATTAAAAAATAATTAAAATAACTTCACAATTAATTTTCCTAGATATTGTCCATTTTTAATGTAGTGCATGTGCTGCGTGTTTACCGTTATCAGTATCGCTGTTGCTTAGTACAAGGCATGTCGTGGTACGGGGGCAAATCATAATAATGAAAGTATCCATCGACTGTCATTTACACTTGTCAAATTACTGTGCTTTACATTGCTGGCAATTAAAATTTTGTTAGACAGTTAACAAAGCCTGAAAATTAGTTTATAGTGACGCTTCAGATAAACGTAACCTACTTTAAAAAAAGCCAGGGTGCTGGTAACACACTGTAAACACGTGGTAAACATCTTGTTAGAGTTGTTGGTAATTCTGTGGCTCTGCCAACCCCTCTCTGGGATGAAGGCATGACGGTATGTATGTACGAGTATGTATACAATCAATACCATAAAAATGTAATTATTATTTTATTATGTACTGAATAGATGTACCTAACCATTCTGTTGTATCACTGTCTGTGGTAAGGACCCCTAAATAGAACCCTCTGGTTGAATAGGGAAACATTTTGTTTGGAATTGCAAGTCATAGAATCAATTCGTCGCAGCGTAAATGGAAAATAGTTAGTTCAATGCAGAAAAACCGCTCAGAGGTTGAATTATGAAAGAGAAAGAGAAACTGTATAACGGAAATGAGCCTGTCTCTTTAACAGCGTGAAAATTGGCGGGTGTATTAGGTACCTTTTCATCTAAAAAAGTCTCACGGAGTACATAAAATCCAAAATGGCTTATTTACTGTCATAATTTAAACGACAATAATATGCAGTCTCGGGTAGGTATTATTATATTCGGTAAAACCATATATACCTAACTTTTAACATAACAGTGAAACCTAATTACTCGTAAATTAAAAGAATTGGTTGCATTGTCTAACTAGAGCTCTATTACACTAGGTAAAATTATATTGCCTTGGACATGTTATCGTGTTATTATAACTCTAAGTTATAACTCGGTTCCTATTACTGTCAAGTAAATAAGAGCTATAAGTAAAAGTTGACGTTGACCATACGATAACACGTCAAAAGAGGCCCAAGTTTTTACAGCTCGCTTCTTCTCTTCGAAGGTCTTGTTCGAAGCGCTAGTAGATTCACTCCATTATTACCGACGTGTAAAAGCAAGGCCACGAGACCAGTTTATTAAATAAATATTTAGAATTTTGGACTAATGGCGTTTTTTTCGTAGAGACTACGCCGTTGTACGCTGTGTTGACACGCTTTCCCGTCAAACCTCCCTCTACGCCGCCTGAAGCGAAATTGATGCGCTGTCCAATCTTCAATAGAAAGCGATTTCAGAACACCGCGGGTGGTGGTGGGGGGGGGACGATTTTGAAAATGGTTAGTTTATTAAATGGAAGTGTGATAAACATGCGGAAATAATATTTTTATTTATCAGTACTAATGTTAGAAGGAAGTGTTGAAATTTGGAACGGAGATAGCTTATACACTGAATTAACACATAGGCTACTTTTTATCCCAGAATTTTTTAAAGTTCCTGAGGGAATAATGATAAGCGAAATCTACGCAAACAAAGTCGCGGGCGGAAGCTGGTAGATATATTATAAATGCGGTTTTTTTTGGTGTATGTGTAGGTATTTATATCTGTTACTCCTTTACGCCACAAGTGGGAGGCCACAAGCTAGATGGTCGGACGATATTAAGAAGACGGCAGGGCCGACCTGGGGTGTGATTCTGTAAATAAGCAAAGGTGAACGAATGCACGAGTGATACCAAGCGGCGAGATTAAGTAGTCCCGTCAGTGCGAACAAAATACATTGTAGCGCGTGCATTTTCAATTAAGCAGCCTTATACGTTCGACCTATCGTGCTGCTATTTAAATTGAAAATGCACGCGCTACAATGTGTTTTGTTCGCACTGACAGGACTACTTAATCTCGCCGCTTGGTATCACTCGTGCATTCGTTCACCTTTGCTTATTTACAGAATCACACCCCTGCGGCCCTGGACTAGAACCGCCGCATCGAGATCTACATGGAAATCCATGAAAGAGGCATAGGTATGTCCAGCAGTGGACAGATATATGCTGAAGAAGACTCCTTTACGCTGTAACGGCTGGACTTTTTTTTTTAATATTACCGTGGGGAAATCACCGCGTACAAAGGTACTAATTTACTGAAATTCAAATTACAGCACCAACGACCGCCATCATCAATTCAATCAATTTTTTTAACTTACTAGTAAAAGTTTACATTTTAAAAAGCATTTTTCAGTCCCATAACAGTACTCCCGTCAAAGTAGGTAAGAGGCGTGTGCGATTCTACAAACATGTTTTTACCGGTGGTGAAAATAAAAACTAACATTATCTTATAGAATTTTTGCAATGTCTCTTGGAAAGGAGCGCCCGCGCCGCCCGCAAATTTAAGTTTGCAATGCATTATGCGCTTGTGTGGAGTCACTAGAGATTGTAAGAGAACGCACACAAGCGTGCAGTACGCACTTTTCAAGATTTGCTCGCGTTTCCATTGTGCGTTTTAAATAACTTAGTTTAGGTGTGAGTAAAAGGGTAGGGGGTTTGCCGTGTGGTTGCCGGATTAGAATAGTGCCTCTCCAAGTCTTCCGGTGTCGTAAAAGCCGACTAAGGTAATAAAGGCGTGTAGTACTGTTAGGCGATGGGCTTGCAACCTGTCACTAATACACTGTTAACCATCTTCGCCTAAGTGTGCAAAATTTTAGAGTTGTTGGTAATTCTGTAGCTCAGCCTACCCTACTCTGGGAATAAAGGCGTGAGTTTATGTATGTATGTATGTAAATGGGGAGGGAATAAATAGGTACTAAATGAGCGCCCCCCAGAATCCTTAAAAACGTTTATCGAATTTTCATTTTCCCTAAACTGGTTTTCAGATGAGTCGGGCAACATTTTAAGTTTTCCAACTATATCTGCGGTTCGATTAGGTTAGGGTTGTATTATGACAACACTAAAAAGTTTTAAAATTTAAGCGGAAATGGCTTTAGGACAAACGATGCATTAGAACAAATGACAATTATGGATTTGATAGGGGACCAAAGGGGTTAAACGTAATTAAAAATATTGCTTCCTTCAAAGCAAAGCAAAGCCCAGAGTTTTTCCCAGTTAAACGCAAAAGTTAGCGATTTTCTGAAAGTCTATCTGTAGGATTGACGTAAACTGACGAACTACGTATCACGTAATAGGTTCTTATTATTAAATCCAAAGGTACATAGTTGCGGTGGTCGGAAATCATAATTCCAAATTAATCAAAATACCTACCTAATTTGTAGGTGTATTTTATTGGTGATAGTTTTTTGTATTTGTTGTAAAGTCTACAGAGCCCTGCGTATAGCCAGGCATGCTATAGAGCCTTTTTTATATCAAGTAACCTCTAATGACGGATCGTTGTATCATGGAAACGTGCCTTCGTTAACGATCTCTACGCACCCCTCACGCACACAGACGCATCTCGAGATGTACGCACGACGCCATTTTTGAGTTTCAGTAAAATAGCTAAATTAAAATAATTATTTTCGTACAACCATCATCAGACGTAATGATTAGGTACATAAAGGGTGGTCCAGATATAGAGGCCGCCTGTGAAAATGTCGATTGCGTTTAAACAAAAAGAATGAGACAAAATATGAATACCGGGTATTTTTCTAGTTTTATTTTCAGGAAATACGTAAATAATATTATAGCCCAACGGGTCCTTGTTTGGCACATTTCAGCAATTTGGAGCGAAAGCGTTTAAACAGTGATTTTCCAGATTTTTCCGCGATTTGCTTAGAAATCCGTTTCCAGATACTCTTCATTGCTGGTATGGTGGTAGCTGGTTTACTTAAGTCACAATATCTCTGCTTACAAAGAGCCCAAAACTTATCGATCGGCCGAAGCTGTGGCACATTTGGCAAGTTGTCTCGTTTTGGCATAATAGGATTCTTGCCTTTTAGTTCCTTAAGAACAGGTTCAACATAATGTGACGTAGCGAGATCTGGCCAAAACAAAACAGGCCTTTGGACATTTAGCTTTCGAATTAAAGGCAATAATCGCTTCTTGAGACACACTTCTAAGTATATTTCGCCGTTTACAGTTCGGTTAGTCATAAAGGGCCAGAAATGAGCCCTTCTTCAGAGATGGCCTGCCAAATCATGAAACGGCTTTCAAATTTCCCAGTTGGGAGTAATATCTCTTCGATAGGAGTCTCCTGTTCATCATCCGACATGTAACGTTTATCTCCTGATACTTGCGACGGATCTAAAGGCACGTAGGTTTCGTCATCTAAAACGAAGAAGTAATTTCGTCCGCTCGGAATACTGTCCTTGTAAAGCTTAGCTGCACCTTTAATACACCGATCAATTTGATTTTGATTGTATTTCGGGCTGCGTCTCTTCTTCCTCCTCCGAATTCCAGCAGCTTTCTTCGCTCGCCGGTACGTACATAGACTCAGTCCCAGCTCTCGTGACGCGACGCGGTCAGATTTGCTACGATTCTGTCTCGCTTTCCTCAATCTTTTTTTTTCAATCTAGGAGTATTTATAGTCGGTTTTTGACCCGGAAACCGCTTGAATCCCACTTGTAGACCGTCTACGTACCGATTGATCACATTTCGGATAGTCCGGTCAGGTATATTTAGCTTACGAAAGTGATGCAAAGTTGGTAAACGATTTTCAGAGTGATGTTTGTAAAACTCTACTTTCAACTTAGTTCGGTATTCGGGCTCAGCACGTTTCATTATTATATAATTTGTCGAATAATGCTACTGAATTGCAAACTAGGATAAATGGTTATTAAAATTCATTTGACATTTATTTCAATTATTTATTCTCGTAGTCATAGTAACTGCGAGAAAATGCGGCCTCTATATCTGGACCACCCTTTATGTCTGTTAATGGAGAGGACGGTCGGCCAAGAAAGTCCCGTCAGTGCGAACAAAACATATTTTCAATTTAGCAGCATGGTTTCTGCCGATGGATCGAACGTATAAGGCTGCTTAATTGAAAATGCACGCGCAAAAATGTGTTTTGTTCGCACTGACGGGACTACCTAAACTCGCCGCTGTGATTTCGCTCATTAGTCCGCCCGTCCGTTGTTTTTGAGAGAACAATACCCCAGTTTCGATGCAGTTATGCCAACCGTTCAAAACTGCATCCGATCTGCAATCAGTGGTTTTGTTAGTGGGGTCTTGAGAATACAAATGTTTGTGGGTACCACTTACTATAGGATAGTCTGTGTCTTTGTTTGCCTTCTCTTTACCATTGCAAAAAGATGAAAGGCAAGGAGATCTTATCCTATCTTATTTTACAGATGGGCCCTTTCGGATACACTTCGACCCTTTATGATCTTTTGTGCAATTACCCTCTTAATCAGGTGTTCGAAGGAGCAGGTTTCCTCATGATGTTTTTCTTTCACCGAAAGAGCATGTGGTAATGCGCTTAAGTCAGAAAAACTCATTGGTACATGGTGACCGCGGGGGTTCGAACTCGGTACCTTACGATCACGAGTCGACCCCTAAGCCACCAGGCCACCGACGCTCTAAAAGAAAGGAGATACTTTCTCTTACCCCCACCATTTGGGGCCGACGCGGTTTTTTTTTTCCAATAATTCCTGTAAGCTTTCATCTCAGTATCATTCGTCAATGTCGATGATGTGCAGGGTCCGTCCGGATCGCTACCACATCTTATCCATTAACCTACCGCCAAACAGCAGTGTTCGCATTGTTGTGTTCCGGTTTGGGGACAAGACAGCCGGTGAAATGACTAGCATAGAGGCATTACATCTTAGTCCTCAGGGTTGGCAACGCATTTGCAGTCTTAGGATTGCATAGCAGTCTTGTGAATGCGAATGTCTATGGGTCACAGTTTCTACTTACCATCAGGTGGCCTGTGTGCTCGTTTGTCTTCTCTATGCCATAAAAAAAGTCAGTATTCACTTCCTTATGTTTTTTTTTCTATAAACATAGTCCGTTCATATTTTTAATGTCTTCCTTCAACTTCCTCCCTTGAACATCATCCTGAACTTGATTTTAAAACGTATCGCAACGCAGTACATTGCCAAATATCTTAATAATCCTAGGGTATTCTTTATCTCTGGTAATTTTCCATTTTTTTTCTTTCGATTATCATGTTTTCCCTTTCTGTGTTTATTGATATATAATTTCCACAGAGTCGACAAAGCTACGCTGGCGCGGAGCACCAACTTCCAGGTGATTTGGCTCTTCGGAGCATCGGTAAAACTAACCTACCTACCTAATTCGGTCTAATTACTATGGGGAAATTTGCGACTTGGAAAAATCCAGAATGGGATAAAAGCGATTCGTTAAAATCATGAATCGGAAAAATCACGAATGGGAAAAATCACGAATGGGAAAAATCACGAATGGGAAAAATCACGAATGGGAAAAATCACGAATGGGAAAAATCACGAATGGGAAAAATTGCTACGCGGAATAATCGAGTTTGAGAAGATTAATATAACCCCCTTGAATATTAGAGTTAGTGGCAGGACGTCCCAATTTCTTACTGGTCTTAAAATTTTCCAATCATAAAGATAAATGGGCAAAAAAGTTTTTGAGCAGTAGGAACAAACACGAAACAAGAACAGCACATACAACAAAACAACAATAAACATACGATAAAAGAAAATTTGTGAAATGCTGCATCTGGGTAATTCTACGATAATGTATCGAGGGTTACCATTTCAAAGAGTGTTTTTTGAAACTTTGAATGCTCATATTTTTCGAGATAGGTATAAATTTAATCACGTACATAGAGATAAATGAATCCTTCTAATTTGAAAAACTAAAAAACCAAGCAGAATGCTAGAAATTGGTTACTCTCTGCCATAGAATTGCCCATCTGACCAAATTCTTTTTAATTTCAAATTTGGAAAGGATGGATGAAAGACGGTTGACGAAATATACAGAGCGAAAGTGAGTTAACGACCGATGATCCGCCCTAAGCGTACTTTTAGTAGAAAGGCATAGCAGGTGGAAATAAGTGGCCTGATTCAATGTATCTGATCAAAATTTGCCCAAACAATTCGTTTTGAACATAACACCCCTTTTATTGAAAAAATTCAAAGTAATTAAATAGCCAACAATTCTCCACCGCACTCAAATGATCTACGTTAATAAACTGACATCCTCGATCATTCCTCTCGTAATTAAACCGAGTAGGTATAAAAAAGCGTGTTAAAAATGCGTAAAACCAGTATCAACCAGATATTGCGACCCTCCAATGCACAGATACACGCAAATCACTTTAGGCTTGCACTGCTTGATTGTAGTAGTAAAAGCAAAATAACGATGATTCAGAACAAAATTAACGCACACACGTCTGGCTCTGTGTAGTGTGTCTATTTGTATATGATTACGCACACGAATGTGTACGCAAGGTTTGAGTGAGTTAGGTATAGCGATGCGTGTGTGTAACGCATTGAGACGCGTGAAAATTCACGCCCCAGCCCGGCTTGCTTTTTTTTTAATTACGACCCCACTGCGCTATTGTAGTGCGTTCGTAGAGGGATCTAGTTTTAGGGTTGGCACTGTTGATTAGGAATTATAATTTATGATTATTTATTTTTAATGGTAAAAATCAGATTGATTTTTGAACCTAACATATAATTATGTTATTTTTTAATGGCATAGAGAAGACAAACGAGCACACAAGCCACCTGGTGACCCATAGACATTCGCATTCACAAGACTGCAATGCTGTCTTGTCCCCAAACCGGAACACAACAAAGCGAACACTGCAGTTTGGCGGTAGGTTAATTAATGGATAAGATGGTGGTAGCGATCCGGATGAACTCTGCACAAGGGTCTACCACCACTAACTCTATTGAAGTTTGAACATAATCGGTGTAACAAAAACACACCATCCTACAGGCTCGGCCACCTTGGGAGAATGGGACAGGTCAAGAGATTATACTTATACTTGGGTCGCCCGATTTATAATCTCGCAAAGAGCATGACTAAAAAATAATTCGAGATCTCGAAATTCAGGATCTTGGCTAATCGAGATTGAGAACCTTACTACAGGGGTGGCCAACTTGATTAGACCTTAGACCTAAGATCTATTGTTAACCTACTAGACAGTTTGCTGGATCAATCGATCCATCCTTCGTATTTTTACATTAACATTATTATTTATTATTTATCAGACCGATTATTTCCCGCTAATCCCTGATTAGGGGAATAAATTTGAGAAAATCCCTGCTGAATGAAATCCTAGGATATCCAAGGAGTATTCCCTCCAAATTTCAAATCCGTGGGTCCAGCGGTTTCAGCTGTTTGTAGATCGATTAATTAATAAATTTCTTCTTTTATATTGTTACGTAATGTCTATAAGGTATTTGAAAATATAGGAATGCTTGAAATAAAAATATTATATTCTCTTCTATAAAGTATTGTGGTAGTTAGTTAGTGTGTATTTTTGGTAGTTTTAAGAAATTATTATTTATTACTTTATTACCTAATGTAACTTACTTTACTTAATGTAACTTAGTTTCGCGCTTCTTCTCCGCAATGATGGTCTCGTCCGAAGCGCTGGTAGATTCACCCTATATTACCTGGAGCCTGTTTACATCTCCGAAATTGTATTATTTATTTTAATCTGACATTTTGATGTATTTAATTATTATTACTACTGGGACCTGTACATCCCTATGACATTTAAATTATGTAGCTTAAGTTTAGTATTGTAATAAGTGATTTATTTTTAAAAAACGGCTTACTGTTGAGTTTCTTGCGGCGCTTCTTCTCAACAGTGGTCTCTTTGGAAGCGCTGGTAGACTCAGACTTGTAAAAGTGCCTACAGGGCCTACTTACAGAATAAATGATTTGATTTGATTTGATTTGATGTGGGCATGGCTCGCAAAAAACAAGTAAAATAAAATAATATATATAATGTTAGTGACAACCCTGCAGTGCGTTATCGAACTGGGGGGCCGTCAAAGAGCAGCCCTACTACCACGGTAATATAAAAATACACGTACGGCCTGTATTCATAGTTGAATCCAAAAGTTGTACTAAATTGGCGCTCAAACAGGGACTATTAATTTTGAGTAAGAATTCAATTTTAATCGATTATTATTAACATTTGATTCTCTATGTGTATGATCGGTGATGATGATGACGATGATGATGATGATGATCATGATGATAATGATGATGATAATGATGATTAAAGAAAGCCGTGAACTGAATGTTCTATTTCATGAAGTAGGTATCGTTATTATGGCGGCCTAACAAGTACTAAATATTGATAAGTAACTGGTCTACAAGTGCCTTATTTTATAACTAGCGACCCGCCCTCGCATCGCTTTGGTATATGTATGATATATAGCCTATAGCCTTCCTCGGTAAATGGGCTATCTAACACTGAAAGATGTTTTCAAATCGGACCAGTAGTTCCTGCGATTAGCGCGTTCAAGCAAACAAACAAACTCTTCACCTTTATAATATTACTATAGATTTAATCTATGTTTTTAAGTATACATTTATCGTTGTCTACTACCCATAGTAAAAGCTTAGAGCTTAGTTTGGGACTTCATCAATTTGTGTGAGATTGTCCCCTATTTATTCTTTATTTAATGGCATGGAGAAGGACAAACAAGTGCACAGGCGACTATTAGGCTAGTGGGATCTGTGACCCCTAGATATTTGTAATCTTAGAATAATGCAAACCTGAAGCGCGAACAAGACTAGGAATAAAAATTGCAGGTGATTGCTGTCCTTTAACATTAGTTCTCTAGCAAGAAGCACAATTTGGCTGCCTTTTTCTAACATGAAGGTTAAGGTTACTTTTAGGTTAGAGTAACTTAAACTTCCTCCATTTTTATTGCTTTAGATCGCAAATGCGTTGTTAAGGACTCATATAAAATGCCTCTTCCTAGTAATGTCACTTATTGTAACACTAGCTTCTGCCCGCGACTCCGTCCGCGTGGAACTCGTTTATATATCGTAGCTCCATTAAAATTTTCACCCTCTATTTCACCCCCTTAGGGGATGAATTTCGAAAAAAAAACTATCCTATGTCCTTTCTCAGGATTCAAACTATCTTTGCACCTTACACCTAAATCGGTTCAGCGGTTTAAGCGTGAAGAGGTAAAAGACAGACAGACAGACAGACACACTTTCACATTTATAATATTAAGTATAAGTATACAGTATAGTATAGTATAGTATAGTAGTAGTAGTATTATGACACATTTTCCTGCTCAACTACGCGTGACTACATTTATTTCTTATCGTATGTTAGATTCATTGTTTTTTATAATGCTAGGTTAAGTTTTATAATTGTATATTTAAAAAACGACTAACTGTTGAGTTTCATGCGGCGTTTCTTCTCAGCAGTGGTCTCTTGCGAAGCGCTGGTAGATTTTTAACGTGTAAAAGTGCCCGTGCGGCCTACTTACTGAATAAACATATTTTATCTTTTATAGTATAGTATAGTATATAGTAGATATATAGTATGGATCCTCACAGTGCGAATACTGTTAGGCGGTAGGATAAAGGATAAGACGGCCTGCACAATGTCCAACCGCCATTACCATACATTTTATTTTACCCTATAAAACTATCGGTCCTCACTATGAATTGGCACAGCACGTGTAACTGCAAATCCTATAATTAGTAGGTGCAACAATCCGCCCTAGGTCGAGTCATTAGGCTGCAGGTGATGACACTGATGACCCTCGTTGATGCTGAGGAGCCTCGTAACATCAAGGCATCGTGTACGGACCGTCAGCGGGTATGGACACGTTTTCTGCGACAGCTAGGCTTTATTTACATAATATCGCGCCTTTATTCCCAGAGTAGGGTAGGCACAGCTACAGAAAATTTGGGATTGACCAAAAAAAATAACTCACGGTTTTTACTTTCTCATTCGAAAGAATGGGGAATTTTAAGACACCAATTTCATTTATTTTGTATTTGACCCAATAGTTTTGTTAATATCTTTATTTATTTAGCAGACATTTTATGAATGACATGAATATTTTAAATTTGATGATATCCAATGAAAAAATGTGATTGTAATACTGTATTAAAATATACTATTTCAAGCTGTATTCGCCTAGCCCGTAAGATACACCTAAGAGGGCTTCAAGCGGAAAACGAAAGTCAAACAAAGGTTAAATATACTTTTGTCGAAATATCCAAAATAGATAAATATTTCAAAAACTTAATAATGCAGAACCGCTTTAAAACCCTCTTCCTCGAAATGGTTTTCGAATTGGAGTAATTGTAAAAATATGAACAATCACAATTACTAACAACTCTCAACTTGTTAATAGAATAGAATAGAATAGAATAGAATAGAATATAATAGAATAGAATAGAATAGAATAGAATAGAATAGAATAGAATAGAATAGAATAGAATAGAATAGAATAGAATAGAATAGAATAGAATAGAATAGAATAGAATAGAATAGAATAGAATAGAATAGAATAGAATAGAATAGAATAGAATAGAATAGAATAGAATAGAATAGAATAGAATAGAATAGAATAGAATAGAATAGAATAGAATAGAATAGAATAGAATAAAATAGAATAGAATAGAATAGAATAGAATAGAATAGAATAGAATAGAATAGAATAGAATAGAATAGAATCCTTTACTTCAGGCCGACAGACCCATAACATTTGTTAGTAACAGAGGTACTTAGACTATGTTAGTACTACTACCTACTACATTTAACTTATTTATTTATTTATTTAATATACAGTGTGTAAATGGTATACGGGCGTTTATTAAAACTGGACATAGATTAAGACTCTACTAATCATTAACAGAAATAATTATTTTGATTACACTAACGTATACACCGTTATTATTTTTTGAACATACTATCGACCCGCAATGTACATCGAAGTCCATCTGTCAGGTAAGTACGTAATGTTTAATTAATTGCATTTTTCGTTATACATTGCGTGTTAAATTATTTTGTATGGTTTTTTTTTTTTAATTTACTTTTAACAAAAGCTGCCTAAATGTGCTCAGTAGAGGTTATACTAACCACAGTTAAAAGGAACGCCCGTATACCATTTACACACTGTATGTAAAAATAGGTTTGACTTGTCCTACCCAGTTAATCAAAATCGGACAGTCAAACCTGCCAGCTATCATTTTCAGGATACTGTTGGGGCTTTTCCTGACGCGAGCCATGTGTGATGCTATTTTCTTCCGCATGATCGCCAGGAAGCCGTCTGTGCGAGACTCCGTAAACATACCTGAGGCGCTGCACCACCTCGGCAGGCCCAGCAGTATCCTGAAAGCGTTATTGTATTGCACGCGAAGGGCGTTATAAGCTCGTTTCGTATACTATACAGGGTGTTCTAAAAGTACCACGCCACAGTGACACCGGAGGTAGGTCAGCTCAAGAGGAACCTAACCAGCCTAACATGACCTCAGTAAAAGTTGCACGGTTTTCGAGTTATTAGCGAAATGAAGATTTTTAAGAATTTTCCCCTTTGCTTTTACATTTTTAGTACCAGTATCGACTTGGACAGCTTTTAATAACACTTTTATGTGTATGAAATCACGAATAGCTAATTTAGAAGTCTGAAGTGTTATTTTGTCAATAACTACTACAAGAATCTAAAAAAAGTTCGATTTATCTCGATTTAAATTGTCACAAAAACATTAATTTCAACTTTGATCATCTGCCACAAAAAAAAACAATTAGAAACGAAACAAACAAGTAACGCCAATAAATTAGATACATTATGCAGATTCAGAAATGGTATAACAATGTTATCTTACTGCGAAAAGATAGGCATTTTTGTAACCTTCCTGATGCTACACGCCATCACTGCTCACACTCCCGCACAAGTTGTCTGCTACCTGGACACTTATTAGTGTTATTACAAACTCTGTACTTTTGTCTCACTTTATCGTCATTTTGAAGGTAGTTCTACCCGGAGCGAATGGCCGAGCAGGGAGACCTCAGACTGTGGACGATGATGCGGTATTGGAAGAAGTACGAGCGGAGCCTGGAACTTCTGTACGAATTGTGGAACGCCGCACTGGCGTCTCCAAATCCTCGGCACAAAGAATATTGAAACGTCATCAATACCATCCGTACCACATCCAATGCGTTCAAACTCTTCTTCCAGCAGACTACGCACATCGTGTTCAATTTTGCCGAAAAATGATACAGATGTGGAGGCAAAACCCGAATTTCTTTAATGAAGTATTGTGGACTGATGAATCGGCATGCAAAAAGGATGGATATCTCAATTTACATAACGTGCATAGCTGGCAGATAGCAAACCCACATGAACAACGAGAAGATCGGTCCCAATACCAGTTCAAAATCAATTTATGGAGTGGAATTTTAAATGGACAAATTGTGGGACCGGTCGAGTTGCCTCCTATTCTGAATGGTAGAAATTATTTACAATTTTTGCAAGACGACCTGCCCGGCTTATTAGAAGACGTGCCATTGATACTGCGACAAAGGATGTGGTACCAACAAGATGGTTGCCCGGCACACTACGCTCGAGTAGTCCGTGAGCATCTTAGTGAAACATTCCCTGAGAGATGGATTGGTCGATTGGGACCAATTTTATGGCCACCGCGTTCCCCAGATCTGAACCCACTGGATTTTTTTTATTGGGGCTGCTTGAAGGACAAAGTTTACGCAAAACCAATACGTTCTGAGGAAGAATTGCGGCAACGAGTATTTGATGCTGCCCGTACCATATCGGAAGTCAGTTTACGGAAATTGAGCCGAAATTTTATAAAACGATGTTTTTTGTGCATTCGAGTCCATGGGAGACAATTTGAACACTAAACTTATTGTAATGTAACCTAATTAAGTTTACAATAAATGAATGAAAAAAAAATCTGTTTTTATTTTCATTGCCGGGTGAATATTCGGGCGTTCCAACCGCCGTCATTATTCTCTTTAATACATTGACGAAAATAACGATAGCTACCAGCAACTTTTGATGTCAAAATCAGCGGACCCGGGGGTAGTATCCATTCCATTTAAAATAACAAGAAAGTTATTAAGTTTATATTGAATAATATGCGAAAACAATAATGACGGCGGTTGAAACGCCAAATATTCACCCTGCCATTTTATCCGGCCCATTGAAATTAATGTTTTTGTAACAATTTAAATCGAGATAAATCGAACTTTTTTTAGATTCTTGTAGTAGTTATTGACAAAATAACACTTCAGACTTCTAAATTAGCTATTCGTGATTTCATACACATAAAAAACTGTTATTAAAAGCTGTCCAAGTCGATACTGGTACTAAAAATGTAAAAGCAAAGGGGAAAATTCTTAAAAATCTTCATTTCGCTAATAACTCGAAAACCGTGCAACTTTTACTGAGGTCATGTTAGGCTGGTTAGGTTCCTCTTGAGCTGACCTACCTCCGGTGTCACTGTGGCGTGGTACTTTTGGGACACCCTGTATACTTAGTAAATAAAAAATAATAAAAAATAATTAATAATTCTGTAACCACATTTTGCACAATTAGGCTAAGATGTTTACCAGTGTATTAGTGACAGGTTGCAAGCCCATCGCCTAACAGTACTATAAGCCTTTATTCCCTTAGCTAGGCTTTATTTTACGCGGAAAAACAGTACTGTTTTTGAGTCGGCCGCCATTAGGGCGTTGTAGGACGCAGTCGTGCATTCGGTAACGCTGTCACATTACATTGCAAAAGTGATAGCGATACGAAACGCGCGACTGCATACAAAAAGTCGCCATGGTCGATCGACCTTACTGTCAACTAAATAAGACTTATTATGTATGTATGTAAACACTTTATTGTACAAACAAGAGATAAAAATGATAAAATAGATAAAAATATAACAGGGATGTACAAAGGCGAACTTATCCCTTTAAGGGATCTCTTCCAGTTAACCTTTGAGCGATTGAGAAATAATTAATTTACAACGAATAGCCAAATAAGTACAACACTAAAAGTAATTTCTGTAATTATCAATAGATAAAATACGTAAACATAATTCAATACTGTACCAATTTAAAATAATAAAAAAAAATGGAATAATCGTACACATATTGACCTAGTCCCAAACTAAGCTTTAGGCTTGTACTATGCAGTGATCGTTATCAACGTCCTGTAATGGTAGCAAAGTATGGTTGACAAAAAAAACAAACAACGAAGTATATTAAACATTATATATTTTACAAATTATGAGATTTATATACATATTTATAACAACAAATCCAAATTATAGTGAATAAATGACTAAAATTTGTTCAACAGATTTGGCTGTCAGTCGTTCACGTCGATTGGAAAAAACCCATTTTAAATAGCTAAATGACCTTTCTACGTTAACAGAAGTCACAAAAAGGAAATTTAAGTCTTTAAAATATTGCACACTATTTTTATTTTATTTCATTTACATGGGATTTTGACTTTAAGTGTTTATATTGTGCTTTTTCCTTTTAATATTGATATTACAAACAGTACATCGAGTGGCTTTATCCGTCGTAATAAAATACGGGTATTGTGTCAAATCCATGCTGTCAATGTAAATACTGTGATCATACGTGCACTTTATGAGGACTCCACTAAAATACTTGAATATCCACTCTAGATACGATATGCATTGGTTTATTTAGATAAACACGTCGCGTAGTGTAATTAGATTTTCAACTACAGTTATATTTTGATGACATTTTATGTCATTTGACGTACACTGTTTTAAAAATATATTAGGGCGGAAAAGGTTTTGTACCGTAAGGATTTATATCTAGAGGTGTAATCTTTAGAAGGTAAGTATTTATTTTATGGTTAAGATCAAAAGTAAACAACCAAATGTTTTTGTTTTTTCTGCCAACCATACCCTTTGCTACCAAAAGTGGACGTTGATAACGATCACTAACTATGAGTAGAGAGAATAAACAACAAGGATAAACATACTCATATAAAAAAATACACACTTAAACATAGAAACCATATAAGACTCAGATACAGATACTAGAGCTCATCACGCAAATATCTGCTTTTACGGGGATTTGAACGCACCCAACCAGGTTAACGTGTCGTCAACAAAAACAAATCGTACAACATCATTACATTAACAATACGTTCGGAATTCAAAAACACCAAGACACTACGTCGTAACGACAAAAAACATTTTCTTACCAGTAAAAGAGTGGCTGTTGATAGTCACTCCATAGCCTCGGAAAAGGAATAAAAAGAAATAAAAAGAAAGATGGCGGGCTTCCGCCGAGCTTTATATTCCACTGAATATGCAATACATAATATTGTCGGCAGTTTAAGCGCGTAGCGAAAAATGGAGAGGACGAAATCGAAATAAACAAATGAATTTCATAACAACTTTTTTACTGAACTTATTAAAAAAAGTAATTGGTTTTTTAAAGGGATCAAAGTAGATTATTTTTTATTCTATCTTGATGTATAAAGCTTTTAATGTTTATTATAGTACCCGGCCGTTACGAAGTCAATACTGACATCTGTCATAACAGTTCGATTTATAACCTATTCTTGGGTTTGAGGTTATAATTTGTACTGGAATGACAGGTGTCAGGATTGACTTTATAACGGCCGGGCACTATAGCTTACATTGATTAAATGAAAAAGTTTATCGAATAAGTACTTAACAACTGTTATGTACTATTTAACAGTGTTGTTTATTGCGTGTCTCCCTGTCAGTCTTTGACGTCGTAGCACCGGAACGTTTTTTTAAAAATTCCTAGTGATTGTTAAGAACTAATTTACTTCATAGCCCTTAAAAGAAATCGTTTGGGCTTTTTTATAATTTTTCAGCTGAAAAGAAAAAAGGTGGAAATTACGTCCTGGGTTTGAAATTTCAAGATATTTATCTTGGTGTTCTCAAAAGGGAATAGAATTTTGATTCATGTAGCAAATCGTTGAGAAAATATTTTTTTGAACACCTATAAAAATAATCAAACTATAAATTATTGTGTCGACTTTATTAGTTCTTGTACCCACATTATATTGACATTTGACGAAAGACCATTTATTAGATGTGTAATTATTATTGTTATAATAATTATTTATTTTTGTATTCTTTGATTATTAGTATTTTATGTTTGACGATCTCAATGTAATTTCGTATTTTTTGACATGCAATGCAATTAATATTGTAATAATGTTACATTGATGAATAAATAAATTAAACTACACTAACTAAGCCAACAAAGATTTGTTCCTACCTCCTGTCTAATAAGCAGTTTAAATGCTTGTATCATCATATTTCTTGCCCGATTTTCACAATTTCACTTCAAGTGATCTCCTATACGGTATTTTTATATTTTGTTGCGAAATGCGAATTAAACAATTACCTATTGCATTTATTTCAACTCTGAACTAAAGATGCCGCCTCCATTTGCTTCCCAACTCTTAGTCAGAAAATCGTCAAGAGTTGGCAAGAACTCTTTATATTTTTTAATGTCTATGGACCGGGGCCCTAATGTGGGGAAAGGTCAACAGGACCCCTTATTTTTTACTTTACTCGTCTTTCATTGGTTTCATGAGAAAAGTTTGGATAACACTTGGCTCATTTTTGTGAGCCTTAGAACGAATATTTTCTTGAAGCCTTTTTGTTTGTGATATTAAATTATTCTGGGATTTGGTTTAAAAATAAAATATAAAATGCCTTATTGGTTTAATAGTAGGTACAGTCACCAGCAATATATTATTCAACAAAGGGTGCAAAAATATCTGACACGCTCTTATACTTCTAGTATAAAATAAATTGTTATTTAATGTAATGTATATACATATAGTCGCTATTATATATACATACATTAAATCAAGCCTGTTTCCCAGAGGGGTAGGCAGAGACCACTTCTTTCCACTTGCTACGATCTTGACAGATTTCTTTGCTTCTTCCACATTCATACATCGAGTCATGCACGCACGTCGCGACGTTTCGGGTACTTAAGATTCGGCCCTTTTCCAGTATTTCTCCAATTTGACTCGAAAAAGTACGCCTAGGGCGGTCCCGTCCGACCCGTCCACTCACTTTCGATCTGTATATCTCTTTCGTCAATCTTTTTTATCCATTCTTTCCAAATGACCGAACCACCGAAGCATGCCCTTTTCAATCTTAGTCACTACATCTTCTTTTATTCCACATTTTTCTCTGACTTTTTCATTCCTTACTCTATCAATCAGTTTCACACCACACATACTACGCAAAGAGCGCTATTATCGCAAGTATAACCCTTTTTTCTAGTTCTTCCAACCTACGAGTACTTAATATTATAAAAGGCCCCTTTCACACATTTTTCAATCACTACCAGAGACAATAGTTCGGTTTCAGAACGCCTAGGCATAGACAATGCATTTGACTACGGTTCAACGCCTCTGGAATAGAGTGCCCCCATGCTGTAAACCCCTTATTCATGGTTAAAGTGAACTTCCTATTTACTTATTGTTGTGATGTGTTTTTTTAATTAGTGTTTGAAAACTACCTCTACCGAGTTTTTTATATAAAATGATTTTTATCCTGGATTCTGCATTTTTTTTTTACAATTTTTGTATAGCTAATTTTCGTCACCAAACTCACAAGGTTAGGTACACGTTTTAGGGAGAAGAAGAGTGATGCAATAAAAATTGCAGAAATTAACAATTTTTTTACTCTAAGTTTAAAAAAGAGCTAAATTGTGTTTCTTGAGATCTGAAGTTAAAGTAAGGCAGCAATCAAGTTCTATATTTACCTTGCCAGTCTAAAATTAACCCTTAAAGATTCACCTACACTTGATGTAAGCTAATTTTTTTCTGGGCGCTATGAAAATCGACTTCACCCTGTATTTGGGCGTTTTCACTAAAAAGTGTACCCAATTAAGGACTGAAATTAAGGAACTTTAACTTTGTCAGTTTTGTGACGAAAATGAGCTATATATTGACGGCCGCATTGCATGGCTAATTTTCGTCACAAAACTGACAAAGTTAAAGTTCCTTAATTGGGTACACTTTTTAGTGAAAACGCCCATTTAGACTATTTCTCAATATTAGGCTTCGCAAAGTAAGCTATAAACAAATATTGTTTAAACTAAATAGCCCTAATTGCCTAGCCAGTGACAAAGGGCAGCTGCGTCCAGTGTAGGGCCCTCCAGGATTGCCAGTGAATGGGCGCTTTAATATTTGATTTGTTTACCCTCCCGTTTGAGGTCCGGTTGGACAATGAATGGTCGGCATACTGTGTAGTTTGTGCCTATTGGGAATTAAAAAGTAATCGAGTAATGTTTTTGTAGTAAAAATTCATTCGTTTGTTTTGTTTTAAAACTAAAAGATTTAAGAGGATTGTGAAGGTAGAAATTTCCATACAAAATGTGATGACGTTTCAACCTAGTCCGAATTTACGATTTTTGAATATGTTGTAGGTTGTGTATGAAAAACTAGGTAGAAATATTTTCTTGGAAAAGAAAATGTACAGATTTAGTTTTTCTTAATAACTACAACATATCGTCGGCTTAGTGCAAGAAGTCATTAACCCACAAAAATTCAAGTCCGAGAAAAACGGGCCCAAAGTTTTGACTTAGTCAAATGAATATTATTGCTGTAGGTTGGGGTTTAGATTTAAAAATTAAACACAAGTGGTTAGCTAAATATATTTAGTATCAAAACCAATTAAAAACTTTGTACAATAATTCCAAATAACTTTTTTAAAAGCCTAAATATGTAGTTAGTGACTTTTTGTCTTTCTCGCTTTAAGGGAACTTACAATTAGTTATTTTTTATTTTAATCACAATTAAATCGAGAAACACAGTTTAAAACGAGAAATTTGGTTTCATCAGTCTTGATTATTACCTTAGAAACTTTATGCACATTATTTACTAATTAACAACGCATAAACAGTTTTAAAAACTCTACTTTACAGATATAAACTCAACAAAACCACAACAATAACATAAATTTCTCAAAATGGCGTTATTTGTAACTCCAAACTAAAATAACTAAAAACTGTTTTTTTTTATAGAGGAACTTAATATTATATTATAATCCCAGACACTCACAGCAAGCACTACTTACTTACTGTTATAATATAAAACATAAAAACTTCTAAAAGTATTAAAATAAAAAGATCAGCCTTTGATTTTGAACTAATACTGTAAGTACGAAAAAGAGTTAAAAAACCTAGTCATCCATCTTTTTTACTCTTCGTCTTCTGAGTTTGAAGACATTTCTTCAGGTACATAATCACGACTTTCTTTGGCTGGCAAGTTCTGGTACCAGTGGTGAAGTTCCGCAAGTATAATTTTTTCATTGCACATTTTTAGTAAGTCCTTTTTTTTAGCTAGAGTGATTGGCAGTTTTTGGTTGTAAGCTTTTCTCAAAATGTAAGTGTTATAATTGAAACCCTGTATGGGTTTTCAAGCTTACGTTTTCGCAGTTGTTTTATTGGGGCCATAGATTGAGATGTATTACTTTTTAATACGTGAAATTCTTTATACTCAGATTTGAAATCGTATCTGTATAAAACAACATTCGGCCTTTTTTTCTCTAGTCGAAAAGATTTCACTTTAAGCCATCGCAGTTTTTCTCCATTAACGTCAATCGATCGATTCTGCATCAAGTTATCTCTCAAGTCGTTTAGGTTCAAAATATCTGTGTGATTCATAACTATCGGTTCGTACGGTTTTTTCAGGGTTTTATTTTTCTTATTTTTTATGTTTGATCTTGCTAATCGAATAACATTACAGAAGTCTATCATTGAGTAGGTACACTGGCATTAAACGCAATTGGTTCTCAATCGCACTGTGCATGCTTTCAACCTCCATTTATGTTCTATTTATGTTCTATTACATCGAGATGAGTTGTCTGAACTAAATACAACTGCAGGCTTAAAAGGAATTGATTACGATTTAGGCCTCCACAGGTGTCAGTGAATATGGAAATCTCTTTTACAGTAGATGGGAGACGTTTTATGCACAAAGCCATACCCACCTCATCGCTTCCTTTTTTGCCATCCAGCTCAGACCAGAGGTAACAAAAGCCGTCATTGGGAGTGCGAGCTTCATAAATGGTAGCATTGTACACATTCAATTTGCGTAAGACTCTTCATTTTTTTTGTGACATCTTGTTGTTTTAATTTTTTTGGGTGCTTTTGTTTCCAACTCTTTATCGTCAATATCACTGATCTTATCAGTCAAAACTAAAACCTAGGTACCTATACAAAATCTCGCCGTAAGGACAAAATTGGTATTTCGCAAATGAAATACTTACTTACCTACAACTTAACAGCATAAAGTAATTTGCACGTATCTTATCACTACATATTATAAAACAAAGTCGCTTCCCGCTGTCTGTCCCTATGTATGCTTAGATCTTTAAAACTACGCAACGGATTTTGATGCGGTTTTTTTTAATAGATAGAGTGATTTAAGAGGAAGTTTTTCATGTATAATAAATTTTACGGGTATTACAGAAAACTCACATAAACCGAAGCGAAGCGAGGGCGGGTCGCTAGTTATAAATTAATGACAAAGGTACTTACGCTGTGATTTTCATTCTCCTTATTTAGAATCTTTTCTAACATCAAAGATCCTCGTCCTGCCTTAAATTTAATACCATTTCGCTTCATTTTGTAAGAAATCACTAACTTCTCGCGTAACCTCCATCCCCGGTCGCAGCCGCAACGGTATGACTTCGATCGCGGTGGCCGAACCCCCGTTACCGCGAGAGCAAGACGTACTCGTAGGTATAAATGAGTTGAAATATGAACCGTTGTGCAAGAATATTTCACTAAAGGTGTTCAAATTCATACAAGTTATTTTCCAAAAGTCACTAACCATAATTTAATCACGTGAATTACATGTCTTGGGACATAACAAAAATCGATAAATATCAATAATTACTTTAAAAAATCATTCTGATTGCCATTAATGCTGTCTCCTAGTTTTTTTTTTACTTTATAAAGTGCTTTAGTTATTTTATACTAATGTAAAAGTGGTAATGTGCATCCAATGCTCATTTTGTTAAAAATCATTAAAGCATGATAATAACTTTTATTTTCGTTTTATGGTTTGCTAAAAGTAACTATATGCAAATACTTTCATAGCTTAATTCATATTGTTTTATTTTTTAAAGTTGATAAGTAACATAAGTGAATATTTAAACAAAATAAAAGATAAAAAATAACAAATTTGTTTTGTTTAAAGTTAGTAATGGTCTAAAACCAATTTACATCAAATCAATAAGGCAAAAAGTTAAGTTAATGACTTAATGTCATGGCTGTAACACCGAAATTATTCAATGTAAAAAAAAATGGATACGTGCGTTAGAAAGAGTAAGTCGCGGCGAATCCGCCTGTGCTTGTACCTGTACTTAGTGATTTTATGCCTTTAGTGACTTCTTGCACTAAGCCGACGATATTCAAAAATCATGAAAATCGGAATTGATTTAGGAGTTGAAAAACGTTATGGCCTGGAGCTATATACTATAGTTTTTTTTTACAGCTTCGCGATTTAAGCGTCTCTTTACAAAGCTCTTAAATAAGTTACCTAATTGGTTTTGTTCGTTGTACGTACTTTGTAGATGATCGATTATTTTAATTCGCTATTACTCAATAAAACTTTAAGAAACTCTTATGATGAAAAGTAAGTGAAAGCTACAATAGTCTATATTTCTTAATACCTAGCTTTTGAATTACCATATCCCAGTTTGAGAATTCAAAACAATCTAGTTTATAAATGCCTTATGTATCGCTGTTCCCTAACAGGGTTTAATGTAACTAATTACTTCATTATTAATAATCGCATAAACCTAGTTTAGTTAAAGTCCTTTCGAGTACAGAACAATAAAATAAGATTTGTATGAAAAAAATGAACCCGAAAATCGCCTGATACGCTGAACAACTTTGCCATCTCTAATAACAGTGCGTGTAGAAAAAGTTTAAGTCTATGCGCTTGCATAGGGCAACATTCGAGACATGTATTTTACAAACGTTTTTTACGTTCACATAAACTGTCGCTAATCTGTATTCCTAACTAATAGGGTTCAGAATACTTTGATTTTTTGTTTGATATTGGTTTATGTAATGTGGTTAAGTTAAATGCATCATTTTTTATTCCAACTTGACCATTACGGTCAAACAGGGGAAGGGAACGTTTGTTCCCTTCCCAATGATGCACACTTAGCATTTTAAAACGATCCTTTGATAATGCAAATTCTAAGAACTTCAATGAAATGTGTTATCGATTGAATTTTTATTTGTCAGGACATAATAGGTAATGAATTCCGTTGGGTTGGTTTTATAAAAGTAACTAGCGAGACGCCCTCGCTTCGCTTCGGTTTATTTGAGTTTTCTATAACACCCGTACATAAAGCCCGTACGTATCAGAAGTTACAGCCTGAGGGCGAATAGTCCAGATAATATGTTACGGTGTAAATGTATAGTACAACACTGGTTACATATAATTGCAAAAATATTAAAAGATCCGTGGAAGGCGTTAAGGATCTCTGTGCCTTTGCGGATATTATTGCTCTCCAGGAGACGTGGTTGCTGCCATGTGACTTGCCATACTTGGCGAAGATACATGAGGACTTTGGAAGCACCGGAGTGTCGGCGGTGGACGCGAGTGCGGGCATGCTGAGAGGCAGACCGCACGGCGGGGTCGCTCTCCTCTGGCGTAAATCTGTGTTCCAGAATGTAAAAGTGATTCAGTGCTCAAATTCGCGTATAACAGCAGTGCGTATAATAACTAACGATAGGCCAGTGTTGGTTTTTAGTGTTTATATGCCTATTGACTGCGTTGAGAATATGATAGAATTTACAGACTGCTTAAGTATAGTGCAGGCTATTATAGAAGAAAATGATGTAGAATCCGTTTTTATACTTGGAGATTTCAATGCGCATCCTAGTGCCCGATTCTACAACGAACTCGTTGCATTCTCGGGAGCACAGGATTGGTCTTGTATCGACATTGAGAAGTTGGGCTTATCGTCCGGTGAGTTTACTTTTATTAGCGAGGCTCATGGGAGCAAGCGGTGGCTGGACCATTGCGTTGTCACGACCGCCGCGCGGCAATGTGTTGTCGATGTCAATGTGAAATATGACGTATACTGGTCTGACCACTTCCCACTAGTAGTTCACTGTGATCTTAATGTAATCAATAAGAAGTTGCTCACTAAAACTTCGGTACCCAATAAAATAATGTGGGGGGACAGATGTAAAGAACAGATTGATGCGTACCATAATATGTGTAATAGCCAATTAAAAAATATAGACTTCCCATTAGATTGTGTTAAATGTTGTGGGCAGTATTGTAACAATAATAGTCATAAGAAGATTATAAATGAACTGTATAATAGAATAGTAGATATTTTGTGTCAGAGTGCAATTTCTACCAACGGAAATTATAAAAAGAAAAATAAAACTGTGATAGGCTGGAACAAGCATGTGAGCAAGGCGCACGCGAGTGCTAGGCTGCATTTCAATGCCTGGGTGTGGCTTGGTAAACCATGTAGCGGTCCAGTGTTCAATAGCATGATAGAAACACGGAAACGATTTAAAGGAAAGCTGAAATGGTGTCAAAATAACCAGGACCAGATAAAAATGGATTTAATGGCAACTTTTCAATCGAAATCAGATTTTAAAAAATTTTGGAAGTGTACTAACGAAATCAATGCAAAGCCTGGCACTCCCGTGTGTATTGAAGGCGTTTCTAGCCCTAGCGACATTGCTAATTTATTTTTGCAACATTTTAAGGTACAGTCACCGCTTGGTACGCCTAGCGCGCAGTTTGACGCTGAGTCCATTGGTGGAATAAACACAATTGTTCTGGCCAAGGATATTAACATCGCAATTAATAGAATGACCAGGGGTAAATCGCCGGGACACGATGGTCTCAGTGTCGAACACCTCCGGTATGCTGGCGTTCACCTCCCGCGAGTCCTCGCCTTGCTTTACAACCTCTGTTTAAATCACTCGCACCTGCCTCTCGACCTGGTGAAGACTGTGGTGGTGCCCATTATCAAGAATAGAACAGGGGATGTCTCAGACAAGTCCAACTACAGGCCCATTTCCTTGGCCACTATTTTCGCTAAAGTGCTTGACAGCGTGCTTAACTCCTATTTGAGGAAACATGTTCAGTTACATGATGCCCAATTTGGGTTTGTGCCCGGCCTGTCAACTGAAGATGCGATCCTTAGTTTGAAGCACACTGTCAGGTACTACACGGATAGAGAAACTCCCATCTATGCCTGCTTTATGGATCTTTCAAAGGCCTTTGACACAGTCTGTTATGACATCCTCTGGAAGAAGTTGAAGGATACTGGGATGCCGCCAGAGCTTATCTCACTATTTAGATATTGGTACTTGAATCAAGAAAATAGAGTGCGGTGGGCAGGAGAGTATTCGGCTCCATGCAGGTTGGACTGCGGGGTGAGACAGGGGGGGTTGAGCTCGCCCCTGCTTTTCAATCTGTATATGAATGCGTTGATTGGGGAGCTCAGCAGCATGCATGTCGGGTGTTTTGTTGACGGTGTGTGCGTCAATAATCTCAGTTATGCAGATGACATGGTGCTGTTGGCTCCCTCAGTCACTGCATTGCGACAGATGCTGGCTACATGTGAGGCGTACGCGGTGTCCCACGGGTTGTCATACAATGTTCGCAAAACTGAGTATATGATCTTTAGGGCGGGAAACAAGAGTCCTTTCTTTTTTCCACCTATCACACTCAATGGTATTCACCTTAGAAAAGTGCATCAATTCAAATATCTCGGTCATTTATTGACCGAGGACTTGAAAGATGATGCTGATATGGAGAGGGAGCGCAGAGCATTGTCAGTTAGGGCGAACATGCTGGCGCGCAGATTTAGACGATGTACAGATTCAGTTAAAATCACACTTTTCAAGGCTTTCTGCACATCTCTCTACTCGTCGAGTCTGTGGGTCAGGTATACTCAAAAGGCTTACAATGCTCTGCGCGTCCAGTACAATAACGCTTTTCGGGTGCTATTGCGGCTGCCGCGGTACTGCAGCGCCTCGTCCATGTTTGTGGAGGCACGCACAGACAGTTTCGATGCTGTGTGGCGCAAGAAAACTGCCTCATTAGTAGACAGGGTACGTGGCAGCGGGAATGGCATCTTGAAGATGATTGCCAATAAATTTGATTGTCCTCTGATGTGGAAACTTACACAGAGGACAAAGTCACTGTTATTTATTAATTACTAACAATTAGGCTAAGAATTACTAATAAAATTGTGGACCTATTATGTTGTCTGAATAAATAAATAAATAAAAAAAAAAAAAATAAAACATAGTTGACTCTATCTATTAAAAAAAACCGCATCAAAAACCGTTGCGTAGTTTTAAAGATCTAAGCATACATCGATCATTGAATACAAAACGGACACATTCCAAAATGAGTCAGTGCTGCATTTTAAAATTAGAAGCTATTCGTGTAAGATTTTTAATGCAAGAGCAAATTATTTCGGAATGTGTCAGTTTTGTATTCAATGAGCGACAAAGGGACAGACAGACAGACAGCGGGAAGCGCCTTTGTTACTATGTAGTAGTTTAGAGTATTTCCTAAGCAAAAGAAATGGAGAGCGTCGGTGGCCTATTATTGGCTTAGGGGTCGACTCGTGATCGTAAGGTACCTAGTTCGAACCCCCGCGGTCACCATGTACCAATGAGTTTTTCTAACTTAAGTGCCCGATGCTCTTACGGTGAAGGAAAAACATCGTGAGGAAACCTGCACATTTGAACAGCTGAGTGTGTAAGAGGGTAATTGCACAAAAGATCCCAAAGGGTCGAAGTGTTTCCAAAAGGACCCATCTGTAAGATAAGATAAGATAATATAATATACTTATCACAAGAAATGTATTTGCTTTCATAAGTCTTTTTTTTGTTGTATTTAAATTATTTTTTACTGATTGCTTGCCAAATAAGTACTTCCCAAAATATTGACTCGTAAATAAAATGTAATTTGAATTACACGCTAAAAGATAGTACATTCCTTGGATTGGGGTGATAACATACTTTTCAATAGTGATCTGGCGGGTGGTAGGTAGGACCTTGTGCAGGGTCCGTGCGGATGTTCGCATTGTAGTGTTCCGGGTTGGGGATAAGACAGCCAGTGAAATGACTAGCATAAGGCATTCCATCTTAGACCTCAGGGTTGGCAACGTATTTGCAATCTTAGGATTGCATTGCAGTCTTGTGGATGCGAATGTCTATGGGTCACAGTTTCCACTTACCATCAGGTGGCACGTGTACTCGTTTGTCTTCTCTATGCCATAATAAAAAACTGATAATTTGAAACAGAAAACAAGGAAAATATTTATTCACCCGTCTGCAAATGCTTTTCAGTTCCAACGGAAGACCAGCGTTGGCTTCATAGCCAACTCATGCTGAGTTGGAACGCTTTTGCAAACATCTGTCCATCTTCATGTTTTATTGTTGTGTTCGTTGTTGTAAATACACGTTTTCGTTTCTTTGTTTCTAATATTCCAGTTACAAATCTGTTTCTTTTTAACTGCGGTAAATTTTTATAGACGTTCCGCGGACGGCGTCGCGGACAGTAGCTTGCAGCTTCCCAAATATAATAGTAGATTATACACCGAGGGTATAAAGCACAGTTTTATGTCACGGGCGCGATATTGAATCCTGAACGTAACGAAGGACTCCAGATTTAACTCCCGAGCGCAGCGAGGGTGTTACGAGTTAATTCGCGAGCGAAGCGAGGGAATTTAAGAAGAGTCCTGAGCGCAGTGAGGGTTCAAGCGCGCCCAAGACAAAAACAGCTTTATCCACGAGGAGTGTACTCTACTTTTCTCACCTTTTGCGAGACAATAAAAAAGCGAGTCTACAAAAAACAGCGTTTTATTATAGTAAATTAAAATTAAAAGTGAAAATTGATATTTGAGACATTAGTCCAGTTGTGGAAAGACAATATTTATTTAAAACTTTGCAGTTATCACCAATGTATTTTATTGCAGCGTCTTACAATACTCGCGGCTTTTGTTTAATTTCAATAGTACATTGTGCATCAAGGGCGATAAGAAGAGGATTGCTAACGAGAGACTATTAGAAGCCCGACGCCGAAGGCGGAGGGCTTTTAATGACTCGAGTTTGCAATTTCCTTATTGCCCATGATACACACAATGATTTTCATCACATTTGCGAGGAAATAAAAAACAAATAGAAAAAACAAACCTTTTCTTTAGATTTCGCAGGCAGCAAATCATTGTTGAGTAGTTGAGCCGCATTTAACAAATCAGGTGGTGTTGATGTCACTACAGATTCTTCCGATGAGGAAATCATATTTAGTTTGTTTTTTTCGTACCTTTAAACAAAATACGCTTCGGAAACAACAATCAAACAAAATTAAACGAACTCGATTCGCTAAGCTAAAAGAGTTTGACAACTTTTTTTTAGTCTTCCACAGATAATGCTTAGAATTGCTTTTTTTTTAAACTTGACAAATACAGGCCATTCTGCCAGATTGTACAAATTTTCAAAATGAAATTTAATAAAATAATTGCGAATGTCTCTGAAATAATGGTAAAATAGAAATATAATGCAGACAAATGTGCCGTATAAGTTTAATTAAACAGTAAAATTAGTTTGTAGCCAAGTTTTGAATATAGGAAATAAACCTTGGCTGATTTTACACCTCCTTGGTCTGAAATGATGTACAAGTGGATTCTATATTTTAAAACTAAACTCATAACTCCCTAGGGAGTTATGAAAATCTATAACTCCCGCGGGAGCTAAGTCGGCTATAACTGCCCTAAACGCCTGCGTGTTATAAAACCCTTTCCGAGCAAGTGTGATGAAAATGTGTTCCATTCAGCTTGCCGTGGCCAGCTCGATTTTAGAAAATGTTCGATTTTCAAATTAGGTTCGACGCGGCGGTGGCGGCGGCGCCGCACCCGGCCTTCGAGTATTAGTTGATCTTTTATTACGAAATTAGACTTTAAGGCCATTGTAATAAGAACTATGAAAAGTGAAAATATTACAACCCAGCGGGTTATAATGAGATTCAGTACAACATTACACCCCGGCTAAAGCCAAGGGCTTTAATGATTTGGTTTGCGTAAGGTTTGCATGATATGTAATTTGGCATTGTCGAGCAGGTGGTGTGAAAAAATTGTTAATATACATTATGATTTTTTAAGAGCTATTTTATATGCTGTAAGTATAAGCCCGCAAAATCACAATTTAAAAGTTTGCATTTCAATACAATGATGCTCGATAAAGCTCGAAAATTAGCTACTCTACGAGTATGTTAGGTATCAAAATTTATTGTTATATCTAGAGGGTTATAATAGTGCCACTCCATGTCTTCCCGTGGATGTCGTAAGAGGCGACTAAGGGAATAAAGGCTGTGTAGTACTGTTAGGCGATGGGCTTGCAACCTGTCACTACTAGGTACGCTGGTAAACATCTTAGCCTATTTATGCAAAATGTGGTTACAGAATTATTAACAAGTTTTTAAAGTTGTAGGTAATTCTGTAGCTCTGCCTACCCCACTCTGGGATTACAGGTGTGAAGGTATGTATGTACGTTTGTATTGTGATATCTTTATTATATAATTGTTAACAGTACTTAAATAAAACTACGATTAATTACAATGCTGTGGTTAAGCGTAAGTAGGGCTTCATTCAGCTTTAAGTTGTTGTTTTATAACCTATGTATTTCTTATCAATGTAAGCTCTGTGGTAAAACCTAATAAATAAATAAATAAATATTCGTATTGGAAACACGCACTGTAGACTCAACAAAATTGGTTCCATTGTCTCACGTCAAAACGAACGATGCATGCATATAAGGCTGCTTATTGGATAAATGCCTGGTTAAACTTCAAAACAGCTTTAAGCTAAAAGCCAGTTGAATTGTGAAAATAACTGGAGCTGTGAGCTTTTTTCCCTCTATCAATGCCTGGATTGGCGAGCTTAATATATCGCCACTTGATTCTTTCTGCGTGGTCCAAGTTACGAGCTTTCTAACACTTATATACACACACTAGCGACCCGCCCTCGCTTCGTTTCGGTTTGTGTGAGTATGATATATAGCCTTCCTCGATACATGGGCTATCTAACATTGAAATAATTTTTCAAATCGGACCGGTAGTTCCTGAGATTAGCGCGTTCAAGCAAACAAAAGAAAACAAACTCTTCAGCTTTATAATATTAGTATAAGTAGATAAACTCACGCATTCATTCCCGGAGTAGGGTAGGCAGAGCTACAGAATTACCAACAACTATAAATCTTGTTGATAATTCAGTAACCACACTGCAGAATTAGGCTAAGATGTTTACCAGCGTATTAGTGACAGGTTGCAAGCCCATCGCCTAACAGTACTACAATCCTTTATTCCCTTAGTCGCCTCTTACGACATCCACGGGAGTACATGGAGTGGCACTATTCTAACCCGGCAATCACACGGGTCATGGGGGTTTCTAACACTTTTAAGTCATTATTAGTTTAGGAACGCACCGCACCGATGCCTTTGTTGATTGATTTCTTGACTAACCGGACCAGAAATATAAGAGAACTTAAAATGGGGGGGGATAGAGGTAGGAAAGCATAGCGGGAGTATAAAATCGGCTAAGAGAATAGTACTCTTCGAACCTGTTACAAATGCCCTTCGCTAAAGAGATTCCATGTTAAATTCTATTTTGCTAGAAAAAGATAGGAACAAACTTTTGTTGGCTTATATATTGGTTAATTTTCTGGGTTTGTAATGTTTTTAATAACAAAAAATTTCGAATTTTCATTTTGCATAATATGAATTACATAATTTTGATCTGCAGAAATGATTAAATAGTTTAAAAACATAATGCATAATTATAAACAAATTGCATAATTTCAAAAGCAATAATAGGGGTGCCTGTCGTATCGCATAACGTTTTTTGTCCTAAAAATGTTTGGCCGAGAATGTTTGGCATACTGTTGAATGGCATACTACTCGTTTGTCCTAATAATTTTTGCGCATACTCATTTAACGTCCTAAAGCAAGTTTGTCCTAATATTGATAACTAAAGTCTAATTATCTAAATCATAATATTCCTAACATGAATTGTCCTAATAATTATTTTGCCTATTATTAAACTGGCTACAATTACAGCATTCTACCTTCAGGCAGGTCAGATTTCGGTTAGGTTAGGTACGACGTCAGCGAAGCGAGGAGGAGTGTTAGGTATAACTGTGATCCTAACGAGCGAGCGAAACGCCAGAACCAACAAGTTTGACAAGGTTAGTTTTAGCACATTAAATATTAGGAATATTACAATTATGCACATCAATCATTCGACATTTGAATCTTAGCCACATCAAACAATAGGACAAATAATATTTAGGACAAACGATAATAGGGGCAACAATTTCGGACAATCAAAAATATGCGGAACAAAGTGTATGCCACACGTTATTAGGACAAAAGACGTTATGCGACACAACGATAGGACTAATAATTGTATGCCATTCGTTATAGACCCCAATAATAGTTTACTAGCTTAGTAATGAATGTGCATATTAGACAAATAGTATAATGGTCACTTTGTGTAGTATTTATTACTCATAAGTCTCATAACTCATAACGTTAGTTTTTTCATAAAAACCAAGCTCATAATGCTCAAAGAAAATAAAGAAGCCTATGAACAAGTCGACGGAGGTTAATTTATTTAAAGCCAAGAAAAGTTATTGCAAGAATGTTATCGTTATAGATCTAGTCTAGGGTTTTAGTTGTCGCGTGATTTCGCTTATTTTTTCCACTATCGGTTCTATAAATTCAGCTCAGTTTTTTTATGATTCTGACATCCTGATTAGTCACGAGATTAAATTTGGTACCCACCTTAGGTCCAAAGTTAATCTGACATTCTACAACAATAAGGTTGAGTTTCCTAAAATTTACAAATGACTTGACATCTCTAATGACATTGACGACTTCAAGCATATTTTTCTTGAAATAGGTCCCAAATTGGACTTGACAGAAGCGCGTGGAGCTAACCCCATGTGCTTCTGTTTAGTCCATTGGAGAAAATTCTCTTTTACCGAACAATTGTCTTCGCGTGTGATATCCACGGACTTATTGGTCTAATAAGTCCATGGGAGTTAACAGGAGTGAAAGCCATTACTTTAAAAAAAAACCTGTAGTTTCCTGTGGCTTGAACCACAAAGCTCTTCTGGGCTAATTAATTACCGCTACCGCCACTTAGCCCTGACTGCGCTAACCGATCGTGCGCAGATCTATATTTATATTCTGTACCAGCTGGTTACCCAAGTAGATTTCATCTACACAGGTCAAGCCAATTGACGTATCAGGACTTAGGTGGTTCTATCACAGCCTTTGATACTCCTTGGGTGAATACCTATCTGACTATAACCCCGCAATAATTAGGTACGGTCGAAAAGGTGGTCTACCAGTTTTGACAAGTGATTCTGTGAGATCTAATTATCGCTAAGGTTGACACTTGTCACTGTCATAATATTATGGCAAGGGAAAATCGAACTTGTTGTATCATGACGTGCAAATGAACTTCAACCGTAGGTTAGTAAACCACATTTTTGGCCGGCTGTACCTACATACTTATGGCGATCTTTTTCCAAAAATCTTTTTCTTATGGTAGCAATCTTTCCATGGCCAAAATTAACCAGTGTTTATTTTTGTCAGTAGCTTATTTTGCCGAAGATTTGTTTCTCAGCAGAAATAATTTCGTTATGATAATTTCCCAATCTGTATATATCAGAATAGTTATAATCATTTCCACTGTCGATGGAGCTCCGCTAGTGCGGAGCTCCTACTTACGGGTGCATACATTTATAACCTAAACCTATTTACTTACCTATTTTTTTTTATGTGGTCATCTTGCACCGTGTTATAAGTTATAAACAAATGTAAGTGAGTTTTTTTTTTTTTTTTTTCTCCTATTTCTTCCTTTATCTCTCACATAACATTTTTGGCATGTTTTCCTGCTGATCTACGCATGTTATTTAATATTATATTGAATTTAATATTTATTGCTTTATATAATGCTAGATTAAGTAGTACCATTGTAATATGTTTAAAAAATGATAGCCGCTCCTAATGACAAGGTACCCAAGCAACACAACTTCAACAAAAGTTACACCATCCAGCTAGCTGAGGAACCCACTGACCAGTCCAGTATACATGAACTACGCATCTATACGGATGGATCAAAGACGAAAAAGGGAACAGGTGCAGGAGTGTACTCACCCGAAATTAACATCAACATATCAACAGCCTTAGGCGAATACAGCTCCATATACTAATGTGAATGTATTGCCATACTACAGGCTGCCAAGGCAGTAGCCAGGCGAGGTATCAAAGACCAAAAGATACGAATTGTTTCTGACAGCGCTGCGGTACTACGAGCCCTAGACAACAAAATAATACATTCCGGGCTCTTACTAGAGTGCCACTCAGCATTGGAGTTGATAGGTTCAAATAATCAACTCACGCTACAATGGATAAAGGGGCATAGTGGATCTCTAGGTAACGATGCAGCTGACCAGCTGGCCAGGAGAGGATCGGACCGCCCAGCGATCGGTCCCGCTCCAATGCTTCCATTAGCATTTAACCAGCTAAGGTCATGGTTACGTCACAGAACACTCGAACAACATGCCAATCAATGGGCAAATACCAGTACATGTAGACAATCAAGGGAAACTGTGCCACACCCGGACGCGCGTCTAACTAAGCGTCTCCTATCACTAGATAGACATGCCCTACGAATAATTGTAGGAAACATTACTGGTCACTGCTTGCTTAACAAACATTTGTATGTTCTAGGTATGACCGACAGCCCCCTATGCAGGGGATGCCTGTCGGCTGACGAAACAGCCCCCCACGTAATCCTGGAATGCGTAGGTGTAGCCGCTCAACGGACTGAAATCCTCAAGACACCGAGGTCACTCCGAGAAGCCTGTGGAGATACCAGGAGGATCCTGCGCTTCTGGTCGGAGTTAGGCTGGCTAGACTACTAGCCGGCACCCCTACGCACAATGGCCCGACATACACGGGCTAAGTGCGGAAAAAGGAGTCCATCACCATACCAATACCATACCATGTTTAAAAAATGACTGACTGCTGAGTTTCTTGCGGCGTTTCTTCTCAGCAGTGTCTCCTCTTGGGAAGCGCTGGTAGATTCTTGACGTGTAAAAGTGCCCGTGCGGCCTACTTACTGAATAAATATCTTTTATCTTTTTTATCTTTTATCTTTTATTTCGGCCTAATTACAATAGGGAACCAACGACTGGGAAAAATCCACAATGGAAAATATGCGACCTGGAAAAAATTATAATGGGGAAAAATGCGATCGGGCAAAATAACGAATGGGAAAAATCGCGGCTGAAAAAAATCTACGCGGATTAATACAGTTTGGGAAACAAATTGATAGACCCCATTATGCCAATTCCACTACAATCAGTGACCAGTTTTTTTTTAATTATAGCTTTTTAATGATACATACATTACGAAAAACATAAAAAGGAAAGTTATTAAGCCAAGGACCGGAAAACTCAACCACTAAGCAAACAGCCATTTAAAAATGGCATTACTAACCCATTTCACCCCATATTAATTAGCTACACCGTTTTAAACTGTTAAAGTGAA
Source organism: Acleris laterana (assembly GCA_963966035.1). Taxonomy (NCBI): domain Eukaryota; kingdom Metazoa; phylum Arthropoda; class Insecta; order Lepidoptera; family Tortricidae; genus Acleris; species Acleris laterana. Next base: position 6,160,835 of record OZ014465.1, on the reverse strand, counting down.
AATACCCTTTAATTTTATACTGGCAACTTTACCTTTTAATAACAGCAACACAGGGAAAATCTTTTAACGCATTCCTATGCAACCTTTTTCTTTTTTTTTCTTTAGGTTGGCATGAATGACTTCATACGGAGTGCTCTTATGTTCCATATAATTTTACAGTTAATGATGAGTAGGCTGAATGTACAAGCCTTTGCCTTGCCAAGTTTACATTGTAAGATTTGTTTTTTTCTTGTCTGTGGTGTTGGTTTTATGGACTAGGTAATTAAGACGGTGCTTTTATAATGTATGGGTTGAGTTTATGAGGGTTTTTATTAGTATTCGCCGCCATTTGGAAGATATAGAGATTATTAAAAGGCGAATTATAACTCCGTCGTAGTTTTTTTAGAAGCGTTATTGAACATTGTATTTTACTAGTTTTTACTTCAGTTTAAAATTAAGTGTTTGTTTTTTGTTAAGTCTGAGAGTAAATGCACTAGTTTTCGTTATAGAAGTCGATAGACGAGAAGTCCCTATGACAGCTTAAAAATGGTACGAGAATTCCGGCCTCTGATCATCAGTTTTTTATCGGCACGTCATCCAACCGTCATCCATCTTTCGGTAATAAATATGAGGGTAAATAACTCCAACTATACAATTAAGCTGTCTTTTTCTAATCAACTTCTGCAATTCTTCTACGTTTTATAAAGCTACAAGTAACAATTGTACAGGTCTAAACTGGCAACACTGCTCAAATGGCTGGTCATTGGTCGAGGTTGTGTCAAATGAAAACTTGTAACCTGTAAATTGTGATTAGTAGCTTTGTAAAACAGGCCAGTTGGCTTGTGTGCTCGTTTAACAACTTGATGATTTAAAAAAATATTTATTCATATTCTAGACTGTCAAGTGCAGGTAAACTGGTAGTCAGTGGGAGCCTTTATGTCGCATTTAAAAATACAGACAACGTAAAATGTTACATGTCACACGTCGAAACAGTTACCGCCTAACATGTTGTTAAAGGTCCCCCAACACAAACAACAAAGCTTTTCATAAACCGTCAGGCTGAAAACAAAAGGCAAAGCAAGTTACAAATTAAATCAGAATCAACGCAATATAATATAACCCATAACTCGTTAAGTTTAAAGTTGAAAAATGAATGCAGTTTTAAGAGGCGTTTTTACGCGGGAAAATAAAAATCTGTCAATGCGAACTCATCGAACCGGAAACAACGATCGTTTTTTTTTCAATATGGCGTTGTGTGGAAGTTAAACATGCTTTTTGATTCGTTTAAATAGGTTGTATTTTATTTTTCTAGCTTTTATCCTTACTTTTGAGAGAAATTAATTTAACAAGCCTAAAATTGTACCTATTTAGAAATGTCGAACTCAATTATGTTAGAGTAGAATTGAGTTTGTCATTTCTTGATAAAATAAAAAATAACTATTGTTAGAGTAGAATCTTGAGTTACCTACCTATAGATGTTTACAAAAAGGAGCATCTTCTTACACAAGCAAAAAAATGAAGAAGTTGACTGCTGTCTTACTTTAACGTTTAAGTTAGAAAAGACAGCAAAATTGTGCTTCTTGCTCTAGTACTGAAGTTAAAGTAGGACAACAATCAACCTGCATTTATTATTGCTAGTCTTATTCGCGTTTTGCGATGAAATATAAACATCGAAACCTTCTATTTTAACATAAGTTACTTCACTGGAGATGACTGTTAGCCAAGTTTCGTTAAATTAGTCAAAAGTAGCGGTCAAAACATTGTAAGCACATTTTGATACAAAGTTTCCAAGTGTGCCATCATTATAGCCGTAGCAACAAAGTCTGTTTCTATACCATGTTGTTGGACGAGAGGTGAGCGTCAGTAGGGCAACGGCAGGGAAGGTATTCTTTCTGGAATTACGTCGTTGACAAACTCACGGACTAGGTTAACTTGACCCAGGGAGTGTGTAAAACTGGATGGTCATTTTGGACAGTTATTAGCTGAAGAGTGGTTGCGTAGGACATAATTCCTTCAATGCTTGTGATCTATGTCAACCAATCAATAAATACGCGAACCGAAGATGATCATTCGCTGATCGATTAATATTGCCAATCAATCTATAAATTAATATCTATCGATCCTTGTAATACCTATTAATCAATCGACGAATGGTTACTCGCTGATCAACGGTGATCAGTGTATTGACTGAGGAAAGTCGTTCGCCGATCTATTAATATTGTAAGACCAATCAATCGATTGACAATTAATCGACATCGATCAAAGCATCGTCCGAGAGTGGTCATTCATCGATTGATTAATATTGCATGATCAATCACTCGATTGCCGATTTATCGACCTCAATCGATGCGTACGTACCATCTTAAGTACCCGAAACCGACTGCATGACTCGATGTATGAATGTGGAAGAAGCGAAAGAAATTTGTCAAGATCGTAGCAAGTGGAAAGAAGTGGTCTCTGCCTACCCCTCTGGGAAACAGGCGTGATTTAATGTATGTATGTATGTAATCGATGCGTGATAACATCCTTACAAAAGCCAATCCGAGTGTGTTTTTTCTTATGATAATTTTGTTGAATTTTGATTCAGTACGTCAGCAGCCTAAAGTTCAGACTCAATGGTGTTCGTAAAACATCGATGCATGTTTTTCGTGATACATTGCACCGCTACAATAGATCCCGGCTCGATAATCTCGAAACAACTCGTCAATGGATTGCTACAAGGGGGCTATCGACCAATGAAACTGAGCCTTCTAGCCTGTAGCGTCGACGTGCGCGCAGGAATAGCACCGGAGAGCGCATTATGCCGTCGCGCGCAAAACACCTATTACCGACGCACTCTACGCCGTGCCCGGGAGATACGAATTCAGAATATACGCGGATGAGGCCCGCAAAATACGCGCCGATAGAAAAATTTTTTTTTTTTAAAATCGCACTTCTCAATAAAATATGAAAACACAGTTAAAAAGATCAACGAAAGTGAAATTAAAATTAAAGTCGGTTAAGAAATACGGATGATACAAGCATTTTAAACTGCTAAGAGTGCACTGTGACGTCACTGTAACAGGTCGGTCATATAAACTCCACGTAAAATTCATGTATGTGTAGAAGGAAGGTTGCAGGTGGGTGGACCTTGTGCAGGGTCCGTCCGGATCGCTACCACCATCTTATCCATTAACCTAGCGCCAAACAGCAGTGTTCGCATTGTTGTGTTCCGGTTTGGGGATAAGACAGCCGGTGAAATGACTAGCATAGAGGCATTCCATCTTAGTCAGGGTTGGCAACGCATTTGCAGTCTTAGGATTGCATTCCAGTCTTGTGAATGCGAATGTCTATGGGTCACAGTTTACACTTACCATCAGGTGGCCTGTGTGCTCGTTTACGGCTCTATTCGATAAAAAAAGGAAGTTAGTTCTCGAGGTACAAGCAGTCTTTTCTAGGTCGCCTAGAAAATTAAAGCCCTCTCTAACCATAAATAGTGGCTCTATGGCGCCTTTGATCACAGGAAGCGCACTCCTACTTAAGTCAGACCACACCGACGCATTAATGTGTCGCCACACCATAGATCATAGACAACACTGCCATAAACAAGGCATAGATTAGATAGGCTGAGCAGCAAAATAAAATGTTTAATACTTTTTAATCTGTGCCTCGCATACATTTAGATTTTTGGTGATCAAAAACTAAGATAATTAAAGACTTTTTTTTGAGTTTAGAACATTAATTAAATATCGATAGAAAATCGTAAGTTTGTAATTTTGCAATCGAATAATTAGCTATTTCGACAGGCAAACCTGACTCACTAACTTTTATATCAACCCACAGCCGAAACTACTGTACCTAGAAACTTGAAATTTGGTCCTTTCATGATGTAAGTTAGTAAGTTGTAAGTAAGCACTAAGAAAGGATTTTTCCAAATTCACCCCCTAAGGGGTTCAAATAGGGGAAGTATTACATATTATAATTCTCATGTTTATTATTAGGTAGGTACCTACGTTTTCATGATATTTACATACATACATACATAAACTCACGCCTTTGTTCCCAGAGTGGGGTAGGCAGAGCTACAGAATTACCAACAACTCTAAAAACTTTGTTAATAATTCTGTAACCACATTTTGCACTTTTAGGCTAAGATGTTTACCAGTGTATTAGTGACAGGTTGCAAGCCCATCGCCTAACAGTACTATACGCCTTTATTCCCTTAGCCGTCTCTTACGACATCCACGGGAAGATATGGAGTGGCACTATTCTAACCCGGCAACCACACGGGTCATGATATTTTCAATGTTAAATTACTGTATTCAGAACACCTAATTTCTCCAAGAGCCAATTTTCCTTAAAAACAACACAACGATCTCAAAGTACATACATACATATATTTAAATCACGCCTGTTTCCCAGAGGGGTAGGCAGAGACCACTTCTTTCCATTTGCTACGATCTTGACAAATTTCTTTCGCTTCTTCCACATTCATACATCGAGTCATGCACGCAGGTCGGTTTCGGGTACCTACTTAAGATTCGGCCCTATTCCAGTATTTTTCCGATTTGACTCGAAAAAGTACGCCTAGGGCGACCCATTCCGACCCGTCCACACACAACATATAAATAGTTTTTTTTTTTCCACTAACGTAACGTAAATTGTAGGGATTTCTACTAGCTCACTGAATATTTTGTATGTATAAACGTATTTCATATGTCGCTTACTTTTTGTCTTTCGTCGAGTATGGGTGATATTTTTTTATGTCCGTTTTATATTCATATGGAAAATAATATACCAAAGCAAGTGACAATGTTTGTTAGTTCAGCTATGTTATTCTGGTAAGTCACTCTTCAACTCGTCAGAGGAGTAACTTTCGTCTCTGATATTAGTAAACGGGTAACAATATTGTATCAAAATGTTAGGAGCATTAATAGTAAAATCCACCTAATAGAAGCACTCACTGAGGAAATGGACGTAACGATTATGTGTATAAGTGAAACATGGATAACAGAAGCTAAAAAAGATTTATTAAGTGTAGAAGGCTATAACGTAGGAAGTAATTATAGTAGAAGAGAGCGTGAAGGCGGAGGTGTGTGTATACTAATAAAAAGGAACCTAGAGTTTATAGAATTGGAAGTTCTAAATAAGTTATCGGTAGAATATATTATTGAAATATGTGCAATCGAAATATCTAGTTTAAATTTAGTGATTACAAATATATATTGGCCTAATAGCAGTAGAGAAATAAACTTGTTTTATGTACAATTAGAAAAACTGTTAAAATTAGTGGCAATTAAGTTAAGCAAGAAAAACGTTATAATTGGAGGTGATTTCAATGTTAACTTTCTAGGTCAATCCAACCAAGCCAAAAATATGATAGAACTCTTTAAGAGTTACAACTTTTATCAAAATGTAAAAGAAGCTACAAGGGTAACTACCACCACGGCAACATGTCTAGACGCAGTATTCACTAACTTTAACAATAAACTTTGCAACTTTGAGGTACAAGAACTAGACATATCCGACCACAAAGGTGTTGTTATCTCCCTTCCAATGTCAGAGCCAGTACAAAAACAACCGCTATGGACAGAAAAAAGAATATATAGCAATAAAAATATGAATATATATAAAACGAAACTAAAACTTGTAGATTGGAGTGGTATTTTCAAACAGAGTAACAACGTAAACCAAAATTACGCTGAGTTTAATAAGCAACTGAGCAGTATCTTGGATCGCTATATCCCCAAAAAGAAAATTAAATTAAAAACGGTGAAAAATAAACCATGGTTAAGTGTCGGTTTAAAAACCTCCTGCAAAAATAAAAGGTTATTAAAGCTCTTGATATCGGAAACAACTAATCCTACTTTAAATAAATATTATAAAACCTATGAAAAAACGTTGAAATGTCTGGTTAATGTTTCAAAACGTAACCAATTTATAAAAAGGATAGCGACCTCAAAAAATGTTACGAAATCGATGTGGCAAGTGGTAAGAGAAAAAACACGCAAAGAAAATACAAAACGTAATGAAAACTTAAAACTAACAGTGAATAATGAAACTTTCGAACAACCTAGTGATATCGCCAATTTATTGAACGACTATTTCGTATCTGTTGGAGAAAGCCCTTCGAACAGCGTTCCTAGAGGTAGACCTGTAATGAACCCTACTCTTAAATCTATGTATCTTAACTCAGTCACCCAGGATGAAATAACACGTATTATTTTAAAAATGAAAAATAAAAATAGTTTTGGCTTCGATGAGATTCCGTCGAGTCTTATTAAATATTGCAAAGCCGAATTAGTAGAACCTCTTACGTATTTAGTCAACCAATCTTTTACTGAAGCCACGTTCCCTGACCTATTAAAGACTTCGATAATAAGGCCCATCCCTAAAACTAAAGCAACAACAGATCCCAATAAATTCCGTCCAATATTTGAAACAGCGATGGCAACGAGATTAAATTCTTTTTGTGAGAAACTAGGTATATATGACGATAGTCAAAATGGTTTTCGTAAGGGACGGTCAACTATATCAGCTATTTACAAATTCACATGTGACATTCTTAGAATAATAAATAATCGAAAGTATGCTGTTGCTTTGTTACTGGACATGAGCAAGGCTTATGACAGAGTTTCCCATAAAGTGCTCTTAGAAAAATTGGAAGGAATAGGAGTTCGCGGCGACACTAATAAATTGTTTAAATCTTACCTTGAGAATCGCCAACAATTTGTAGACGTAGAGTATCACGATACAAACAAAAATAGCCTTACGACAATAAGATCCCGGAAACAAACACCAAAAGGTTCAATCCCTCAAGGTAGCGTATTAGGTTGTGTACTATTTGTCATTTATATAAATGATTTGCCGAAAATAATAAATAAAAATAGTATTCTCTACGCAGATGATATAACTGTAGTGTTTGATTGTACCAATACAAGTGAGTTGAAAGAACAAGTAAAATATACCCTTACACAAATAACTGACTGGCTAAATGACCACAATCTAAAACTAAACCTCTCGAAAACAAAATTAATTCAAATCAAACCCCGTCAAAAAACGCCCATACAAACATACATAATACATAATGACAATGCGATAGAAGCAGTTTCATCGTGCAGCTTGTTAGGAATAGAAATTGACTCAGAAATGAATTGGAAAGCTCACGTAGATAAAATCACAAACAAAATATCTAGATTTACATACGCTCTATACCAATTAAAAAGATGTACGAATTTAAAAACTGCAAAAACAGCTTACTATGCGTACGCACACGCGTGGCTCAAATACGGTGTAGTCGTGTGGGGCAATAGCGTGCACGCTGGGAGGTTGTTCACTCTCCAGAAGAAATGTATTAGGGTTTTAGTGAATATTTCGTCAACGGAGACATGTAGACCACATTTTACTTCCTTAAAGATAATGACATTGACATCAATATACATCTATGAAATCTGTAGACTAATGAGAACAAATAAAGGTCAATTTGCAAAGGATAGGGATATTAACAGTAGCAGTAGTCGGACCAACCTTAGAAAGCGCAATAAATTAATTAGTTCTTTTACTAATCTTAAAATAGTTAGAGACGGAACACAGCATATGGCTGTGAAAATATATAATAAGTTACCTCTAACAATTAAACAGATTGTGAAAGACTCGGTATTTAATATTAAGCTAAATAATTTTCTAATTTCCAAATGTTTTTATAATTTACAAGAGTACTTTGACATTGAATAAGAATAATAATAAAATTGTATTTGTAACTCTCTCTCTATGTACCTAAATAACTATTTGTAACTAGACAATATAAGAAAGCTAGTATTGTAAGTATTGTAAGTTAATTTGACAATTTGGTTAAGCAGAGTAATTGCAGTGCCCTTACAGGGTTTATGTTGATCCATGTAATAGTATTTAAGATCTTTGTAACAACAACATAAGGCAATAAAATATATGACTATGACTATATGACTATGACTTTGAATATTAACTCTTCTATAATCCTCTAGAATCGATCTATTAATGAAAACCGCATTAAAATCCGAAGAAATCCGTGTTTGAATGATTTAAGCGTACCTGGTTAACAAATCGTTGCTTAAATACAAAAGGGCCACCAATCAAAATGTGTTTGTGTTGCATTTAAATTCGGAATGCTATATGATTTAAGTTTTAAATCAAACTATATTTGTTTTTGTTTTGTGGCGCTTTTGTATTTAAGCAGCTAAATGTTTTACCAAATCATCATTTGAGGAACTATTTCATTTTACAAACTTTCATTTCGAAAAGATATTACTTCCCGCTGCATTATTTAAAAAAAAATTGTGGTCAAAAGGCTAACCTATTAACCTTATTTAACAAGCGGATGTAACTTTGATGTAAATTTTAGATTAAATGCATAATGTAATTAATTGTCATACCTAAGCACACCTAAGTTAGGTTAGGTTTGATTTAAGTATAAGCAATAACAAAAACTTAAATCTTTTATCAAAAAATGCTTTCGGAATTATGAAAATTTGGAATTTCGATCAACTCGGAATTATGACTCTTCCGATTTGTATAGTGTACCCTATGACATTGATCTCCAACAAGTCGTGTCGTGTGTGTTTCTACAGTGTGCTACCAGCACCCTGGCTTTTTTTAAAGTAGGTTAAAATAACGTACATCTGTAACGTAACTGTTGAAGAGAAATCGTCCAAAGGTTAAATATAAAGCATACTTTTAGTTATTAATATTGTTTTATTGTTTTAAGTCATGTTTTGTATCTAGTTGACACTAAGGGGAGGATTGTTATTATGTGTGCGTTAGAGCGCTCATCCCCGTCGCTTGATCTTTATTAAAGTAGTGTGTGCATAACAGCCGGTCGTTTCACTCGTCCCTGCCCATATCCAACAGTAACTATGACATTAATTTAATTAACAAACACATTTTCAGGCATTGTTAAGTTTCGAACAAAATTTTAATTGCCAGCAATGTAAAGCACAGCAATTTGACAAGTGTAAATGACAGTCGACGGATACTTTGATTATTATGATTTGCCCCCGTACCACGACATGCCTTGTACTAAGCAACAGCGATACTGATATCGATGAACACGCAGCACATGCACTACATTTTTCAAAATTCAGTATCTAAGAAAATTTATTGTGAAGTAAGTTTAATTATTTTTTAATTGATAATACTTGCAAATAATAGCTAAAGTAACATATTATCAGCAGTTTTAATAAATGCCCGCATGCCGGTAACACACTGTATATTGTTCTGAACCATCGTTACGTTGGCAACCACACACACTGCAACCCCCAACTAATTTACCTATAGTTCTAAATATAATCGTTAACTTTCCCGGCTTTGCCTGCAAGCTACCCCTCCGTCAACTAAGATGGCGTCTTGACATATTTCCTTTTCACTTAGATCAAAAGGTCTTTACATAGGGGTGGCACCCCTTGCCTAGGATCTAGGCGTAAAGGGTCGCATGGAAGGTTTTTAAAGAATTAAAGGGTGTTGTTAAGGCATATAATTATAGCCAGTATACAGGCAGTTGTATAAGAGCTGGCACGACTAGGCTGAGATTGTACACGGGACTTTATTGAACAGTACATAAAGTAAGTACCAAATGGATGACTTAATGCTTTAAGGCATTCTCTACCAGTCAACAACTAGGCGAATCAGAGAGTAGTTGAGGCGGGTACGTGCATTTCAGCAAGAGCCTTTAATTGTTTTTTTTTCATCGTTATTGCACAAAAATATGTACTAATGGCGGACCTAATGCCTATTGGCATTCTCTACCAGTCGACCAATTAAACAGAAATTTACATTGTGGGTGCACAGAAAAAGAAGACAGAGATAAAAACTAAAAGCTATTACTACTTATCCTAATTATTGCTATTTTATAAATGTTAAATAGTGTCTAGTTCTTAAGGTATTTTTTGAATTTGTATTTTAATTGCTTGAATTAAAGTATTACCTTTGTATACTTTATGGAATGCAATAAAAAAAAAACTTTTGACATTTTGTTGTTATTCAGTTTCTAGGTTAGCCGAAAGAGATTAGTTTTCCGAAGGTTTATTAGTTTTAGTAGGTACATACATACCTATTATGTAACCTACTTTAAAGTAGGTATTGTATTTTAGCATTGAAAAAATTATGAAGTTTCTTGCGGAGAAATTTCCGCAATGATGTGATATTCACCGCGTAAGGTTTTACGTGGCCAACTAACTGAAATATTACAGAACTATCAACGAATTTTTAGTTGTTGGTATATCTGTAGCTCTGCCGACCGCACTCTGGCAATGAAAGCGTGAGGGCATGTATGTATGTAATTTTATTTTTTCATGTACCTAATTACGACTCGGAAAGCAATAGGCACCGAAAGATTAAAAAAAAACACTGATTTTGCGTGTGTCGTCACCAAATCAAAAGCGTCTACATACGTCTTTACAACGTATTGCTATAGTTAATTAACAAATAACTTTCCAGTTTTCTGCATCTATATAACATTTGCATAATACATTTTGGTCTATACTTTTCCTTACTATACGAGAATTTAAACCTTTATTAGGTAGGTGTTTATTACTCCTAATAAAAGGATTAATTATTCAATGACCTCGAATCAATAACGGAAGCTAGCCTACGCCAGAAATAATAGATGGGCGGCCATTTTGAGCATCGCACGCTTCGCATCTGCCCCGGCACCGACGTGCTAATAAAATGGAGCACACATTTTGTGATCATACTGTATTTACCGTAGTATGATATTAACTGTCAGTTGATATTGATACAAAAGTCGTGTAAATACAGTTGAAATGCGCTCTTTGCGTAGTATGTGTCGTGTAAATTGACTTTAACTGATTGATAGAGTAAGGAATTAAAAAGTCAGAGAGAAATGCGGAATAAAAGATGTGGTGACTAAGATTGAAAAGTACATGCTTCAATGGTTCGGTCATTTGGAAAAGATGGATGAAAGAAGATAGACGAAAAAGATATACTGATCGAAAGTGAGTGGACGGGTCGGAAGGGGCGTACTTTATCGAGTTAAATCGGAGAAATACTGGAAAAGGGCCGAATCTTAAGTACCCGAAATCGACGTGCGTGCATGACTCGATGTATGAATGTGGTAAAAGCGAAAGACATTTGTCTAGATCGTAGCAAGTGGAAAGAAGGGGTCTCTGCGTACCCCTCTGGGAAACAGGCGTGATTTAATGTATGTGTGTATGTATGTATGTGATATTGATACAAGATAATAAATGATAAAAGTTGTTTATTCAGCAAGTTAAAAAAAAATGCCAGCGCTTCCCAAGAGCAGACCACAGCTGAGAAGAAGCGCCGGAAGAAACTCAAGTCAGTAACTTATTAAGTACTTTTAAACGTAGGTAACGTAGTTCTATTAAAATAATATAGGATTATAAAGAAACTAGGAATTTAAAACAAAATATTATGCGTAGATTGCAAAAGCAGAGGAATAAAAATTCAACACTAAGTATATACCTTTAAATACGTTGTTTAAGTACCAACTTACTTGTTATTGTTTTTTTGTGAAATAAAAAATGTACATAGGTACATACATAAATATGTCAGACGCGAGGCAACCTCAAATAATTGGAAACGATTTCCTTTCAATGTAAAGGACTAAACTTGATTGAACTAGCTTTCTTTTATGCCACAGGCAGATATGTGTATTTGTGTACAGGGATACCGACGTTAACCTTTTAACAAGACTGACTGACTTAGAAGTTAGTGGTTTTGAATCTCACCAGTTTTTTTTACGGCACTGTCTCACGCAAGTTGACCTAGTTCCAAACTTAGGTCTAGGCTAGCATATGCGTGCAATATAGGGGGCGAAAATCGATCTGCCAAGTTGTAATCTTCGAGAAAATTGTATTTCTCCATTTCATTCTTACCTCGCGTCCTCCACTCGTTAACTATTCTCTATAAGTTTTCAATTGGATAGAAAACGAAAAAATCCTACCAATATCTTCTACATTGAGCTTCCAGTAACTAATTGGTGAATTATTCGCGATTTTAAACGACTGAAAGAATAAAATATAGTTAATAAATGGCAGACATAAATGTAGGTAGGTAAATACTTAAATACTAAATATCAAAAGACAATCTCACACAACTTGACCTCGTCCCAAACTAAGTTCTTGGCTCGTATACAAATACATACTTAATTACAGTCAGCAGCTAAAGTAGCTAGCACCGAACTGGTCAAAGTGATCTACACTCGACTCTATTGCCAAGGTAATACGAAGCAGTTGCCTTAATATGCATGGATTTTTAAAGTGATGACCAAAAGTGAAATTAGTATTACAATCGGCCAAGAATTTTCTTGCGGGTGGTAGGACCTTGTGCAGGGTCCGTCCGGATCGCTACCACCATCTTATCCATTAACCTACCGCCAAACAGCAGTGTTTGCACTGTTGTGTTCCGGTTTGGAGATAAGATAGAGGCATTCCATCTTAGTCCTCAGGGTTGGCAACGCATTTGCAGTCTTAGGATTGCATTGCAGTCATGTGAATGCGAATGTCTATGGGTCACAGTTTCTACTTACCATCAGGTGGCCTGTGTGCTCGTTTGTCTTCTCTATGCCATAAAAAAATAAAAAATAAAAAAATAAGTATGATACAAGCATATTAGACAGAGAGATCCGAAGCGCACTGTGGCGTCATTGTAACAGGTCGGCCATGGATATAAACTCCACGTAAAATTCAGTTTTTCTAGAAAAATAGGAACTAATCTTTATAGGCCTATATCTTGGTTATTTTTATAGGTATTCAAAAACTTAATTTCTCACCTGATTGTTATATAAATCAAATTTTATGGAAGCTGTGAAAAAAAAACATGAATATTCCCTTACTCTGTCTGTCTGTTGGTACGTACCGCTTTTGTGGCTAAACCGTTTTATTACGGAGATAGCTTCAGTCTTGAGTGAGTAGGCTACTTTTTATTCCGGAAAATAGGACAGTTCCAGTATAGCAATCAATGATTTCTACGCGGATGAAATTGTGGACAACAGCTCGTATTATATAAGACTTCTAAACGGATCGATGAAGTATGCCTATCCTTAACCTTTGGCACATTCCATTACTTACAACGTAGATTATTCAACCCATCCCATGATTTTGTCTTAGATATATCTAAGTGTATACTAGTTTTTGCCCGCGACTCTATTTGGAATTTGGTGACAAATCAATTAGCTCTCCGCTTTTAGAAGAATACGAGGCGTGGTGATTGTAAAAAAGAATTAGTTAATTGATAAATTAATAGATTGCAAGCTCTGATGATACAAAGGTTGGTAGGTACAGTCAAGGAAATTGATTCCTAGGCCATTTTGGACTATGTCAAAGTGACACTGTAAATAAAATCTTAAGAAGTCTTTTACGTTTTTTCTATTACGTCACTATGACATAGTCTACACGTTTGCCACATGCGTTTGTTTAGGTACATGTTTGCCACTTTTAATTCACACAAACTATGGATCCTATATTCATGAAATCCGAAATACATTACCCTACTTTATAACTGCCTAGTTGGTTAGAAACTACTCAACATTCACTAAATAAAATATCTCTAACATACAGACATCACTATTCAAGTGTTTGAACGATCTTTAGAAACCTTTGTATGCACTATAATATACCTTACGTATCACATTCGTACCCAATTTGGAGTCAATTTAGTATAGAGATGATGTCACTGGGCACCAAACGTTCTAAGAGCCGCTTCGGTGTAAAGCCGCGTAAGTACAAAAAATAAAAAAGTATTATCAAGTTTTAATTCATTCAAATCAACCCCTTGAAATAGATCTTGAATTTTTGAACGCCGTTGACGCATATATTCGTCATAGTAAACAGCCAAGAAAGAACCTGGGGCAGATTGCTTTATTGATTTAACTATTTATTTTAAGAACTTTATAATTTATACAGTAAACAATAATAATTATAATAATTAATAACTAATGTAAAATCTACTTAAAACTAGAATTATCAAATATATTTGTGTACACAACTACAAAAAGAATACCCCCCGGGTATTCTTTTAGAAAGAACCTAAATACAGTATCCTAAGGTTGAAATTCGTACTTTTTTTCATCTCGCCATAGAGTTTTTTTATTGCAAAGAGCATCGTATTTTCACACCACACGTTTATTCAGAAATGCAGTAAATTAATGAGCAATAATGGTTAATTTCGATTCTAAATCAATGTCATATGGTTTAAAATGGTTTAATAGGTTGTTTGTATTTTTGTTTGAATTAAGTCTCAGATTGATCGAGTGTTAACATGTTCGATAATTATCATTTAAACCTGTCAAGAACAAATCGAACCTTGTTCAGAGTAGGGTTCTGTGGCCGTTAATAAAACACATGAAAACGTATTGTGTAACGCGCAAAAATTATTTAACCATACTTTATAATAGTCATAAAGTGGTTGCTCATAAAATAATTTAACTACACTCGCAGTCAAAAAATTCGGGTCAGAGTGCGTTTTTCATACAAACGAGGCTATTTCGAAGCCTTGGTCTCTAGCCAGGGGTTGTTTTGAGTGAGGTTTAATGGTGGATACTCCAAGGTTCAATAGAGGAGGTCAAAAGTTCTTAAGATACCTAACTGATAGCACAATCAGTTGACACCACAGCGAGAGAGTTTGGGTCAGCATTTGGATTTCCTTACATTTTATTGTCATTATAGATGTTTTTCTGAAGATGCACAATTCCGGCGTTAGCCGCAGAATCAATCAGTTGGGTGTCCTAGGCACTCTGGAAGTCCTGTATCGATGCTCGGGGTATCCATCATCAGATTTGACTACAAGCATCCCCTGGCGAGGAACCAAGGCTTCGAAATAGCCTCGTTTGTATGAAAAACGCACTCTGACCCGAATTATTTGACCGCGAGTGTATACTGTTTAAACGCATAAACTGCAAAACGCACTAACAAGTTTTTCCGCTCTTTTATAAAAAAAATAACCCTAACCTATCTGCGATCCGATATTATGGCTTGATACATGTATGACAGTTACAGTTTTTGCTACAAATAATTATAATTATCAATATTATGACTAAATAAATTTATGACATTCTACATTATGGTTAAACCAATTATGACTCCGTATAATTATGACAGGGAACAATTATGGCATAGTATAATTTATGGCAAAAAAATAATATGAGCATTAACTTTATGCGTAATCTGTTATGACAATCAAAATATGACAATTAGTGGTTATGCGACCAGACGGCCACCCACCAATAGGTTGTAAAAAGTAATAAAATCAATTAACATCAGGTTTTACTTGTGTATTCATCTCAGGTTCATAACCTCAAAAAATCATGAAAAAGCATAAAAAAGTAACATTCTCTTACAAAAATACGTTGAGACTGACAATTTACGAGTAATGCCCAAAAATACATTATGATTTATGGAAACAATGGAAAATAATTAAGATCCTCTCAGGTCGCATTTAACGTGACAAATTTTGGATAACGCATCCGTCACCTTTTGACACGTAAATAAGTACACGTGTCAAAAAGTGTCGGATGCTAGACGCAGATATAGACGTAGCCATACTAGAACCGCAGTTTTATATCAAATCAAATCAAATGAAATCAATCTTTATTTGAATAGAAAAAGGGTTATTACAGGAGGTAGTTACAAAATATTGTTACAATTGAGCCGCCTTCTTCAGCTGTCGATGCACAGCATCCAAATTTATAGTGCTAGCAGCTAGCAATACTTAGGGACTAGGTAGAACACATCGTTCATTGAATACAAAACGGACACAATCCAAAATGAGTCAGTGTTGCATTTTAAAATTAGATTTTTAATGGAAGAGCAAATTATTTTGGAATGTGTCCGTTTTGCATTCAATGAGCGACATGTACACACCACCGCACCAATCGCACCATCCTGGTAAGTAACTAATAATTAGGGGTTTTTTGTTTTTTATAAAAATAATTCGCTAATTTAATAAAATCTATTATTTAGTAACCATTTAAACAATGTTACGTTAAACTTATTACCAGGCAATTCTTTAATATGCTGAGGTATTTTGTTATAAATAAGAACACACATTGAGGAACTGTTTTTCCTAAACATTGCAGTCCTTTGCTGCTTTCCTATAAAGCTACGAATTACAATTTATGGGTTACAAGTTTCCATTTGACACAGCGACCAATGACAGCCAGCCATTTGAGCAGTGTTACCAATCTAGAACTGTTTTTTTTTAAATTGTAGCTTTATTATAGGTGGCCCAGGTGGCCAGTATTCGTCGGCACACCATAAAAAAAACTTTTTGATGTAATTGAACAAAACCACAAATCAACACGCATCTGTAGATTATAAAACTTCCAAATCAATGGCGAGGTGTGAAAAGAGGGTTCCGTCTATTGTTCAAGTGTGACCATTGTGAATGTTTGACACGTCGAACACCATTATATATTGAACTGTAAAAGTCCTCGTAAGTCTCGTTTTGCAACCAATTTTCAAAGGTGAAGAGGGGTTGGGTAGGTCTTATTAAAATGGACGTTTTATATTCTAGGTTTTGTAGTTATGTGGGTTTTTGTGGAGTGGTGGGGTTGGGAGTGGGATGAATAATTGGTAGGGAACAAATAGTTAACATTTAGTAGAGATGGAAGATTCGCTGCTTAAATAGAAAAGCGACACAAAACAAAAACAGACATAGTTTGATTTGAAACTTAAAGTATACAACGTGTTACAAAATACCCCGTAAAAAATATAATAAATTATCAAAGCTAAAAATATTGTCAACCCTAGTTAGCTGTCATGCCAGGGAACCGGAGTTAGCATAGATTATTTTAACAGAGTGGCCTACCTACCAATTTAATAATTGTCAACTTTAATAGTTTCAAAGCCATATCCCGAGCGAGGTTGTGCATTGAACAAGGCGGAGCTCACTTTGAGCCGTTCCTGTAAATTTGACGTTAATTACGAAAAAGTAAGTGTTAGTTTAGGTTTCTTCGTTAGGTTAGGTGTTTTAAAATCTTCCAAAATCGACTTGTAATATATCTATATAATCGAATTCTGTACATTTTGTTAGTATGTCTCTTAATGGTTTCACGAATTAGGTAAAAATGTACATAAACATTCTGCGTAATTTACTCTTTAATTTTACTGAAATAGGGTTTGCACATTAATGAAAACAATAATGTTTTTATTTATTTTGCCGGTAGGTCATACGGTGCTAGTACGGTTCTCAAATATTGTAAATGGACTTGTTATAAGGTACCATTTAACCTCCTTTCGGCTTTACGGGTATTTTTGTAACACCTTGTATAGCATTCCGAATTTAAATGCAACACAAACACATTTTGATTTGTGGCCCTTTTTGTATTTAAGCAACGATATGTGAAGTTAGAATATGAATCGGTGATGTTATACCGTTTGTATTGAGGATGTATATTGTAATTTTGTAAAGAACGTCGTTTCTTTCCTCGCATTCAAAAGTGAAAAGTAGAGTGTTTAACGCGAGACTAAACAACCATAATGACACTCGAACTATAGCCACCCTCGCTCGCTCGGTCACTCGCGTGGCTAAACATCTCGTATCATTATGGCTTGTTTTAAACCCTTGCTGAACAATCTACTATTTTATGCATTTAAAAAACTGGATTACGTAGGTATGGGTTTTACAGAAAACTCATAAACCGAAGTGAAGCGAGGGCGAATCGCTAGTATCCGATTAAGGTGCGGTTCCCGGCTCCTATCCACTTAGGGGCCTCTCGCCGCGGATTAAGGTCTCGACAGACGTAATTGTGCAAAATTGGAAATTTAATACACTTAACGTGTCGCCGACTTCACCAGGTTTAGTGCTGGCACTGAATTTTATAGAATACTAGCTTCGGTCCGCGACTACGTCCGCGTAGATTTCAATTATCGTAATTAGCGTAATTGGGCCCACCTTTTACGAACGTCTACCCTCCAATCTCAGAAATGAACCATCCGACGAAGCATTTGGGCGCCGGCTGAAAAACCTTTTATTGGAAAATCCATTATACTCAGTTAAAGAGTTTATGGACCTTGATTTATAATTTGTGTCGATTTAATATGTATTGGGTGACGGCACCAGTAATGGACACTTCACTCTTAATTCAAATGTCATACGGTCCTAAATTGATTGTTGCAAAACAAATGAATAATCCTTATCTTCTGTAAAATAAGAATCAGTGTCCATTATTGGTGCCTTGTCCATTACTGGTTCCATCACTTGTTGTTTTTTATTATTTGTAGTGTTTTGACTTATTTTGAGACGATCCTTAACGGTGATAACTTCTTAGTTCTGTATTGTTATTGTTATCCTGACTTCTTATTTCTATTTTGATTATATTAAAATGTATGTATATTGTTGACGATTCCAATGTAATTTCTTGTACACTGTGACTTAATTTGGAAAATAAATATCATTCATTCATTCATTCATTCCCTCGGGAACTTTTAAAGTTTCCGGGAATAAAAGTTGCCTATGTGTTAATCCAGGGTATAAGCTATCTCCATTCCAAATTTCATCCAAAGCTGTCCAGCCGTTGCAGCGTGAAGAAACACACACACACACACACACACACACACACACACACACACTAACTTTTTCATTTCTAATATTAGTAGGATAGGATTGAGTCTTTGGTACTGAATCAAATCGTTTGCATCTAGATGGAAAGATAAATGTATATTAAATGCCTAGGTGAGAATATCTATCTGTTTGTTAAGTTTTCACGGTAAAACTCCTCTGATTTTTATGAAATTTGGTATAGAAATATATTGAACTTTAGGTATGACATAGAAATACGTGATTTTGGCATACAAATTGTTTGTTGCCATCCAATAAGTATGAAACGTACTTGCTTGGAAATACATAATTACTTACTTAGAAAGTGTTGCCTTAAAGGCTGCTTATTCTGTTTCCAGATAAATATTACCTTTATCCTTTTCCTTCATATGACAAAGGAATGGTAAAACCGTGTTTTTTTAAGACTGCGCCGAGCAAACGCCGAGCGTCCAGTGGCGCCCTCATTACTTTTATTATGTTTTCTAATTAACTAAAGAATTTCCTTGGAATCAGACGAAATGTTTTTGTAGTGTAAGTAAAAACACAATGTATAGGATACGTAACAAATTTTAATAACAATTATCCTTTGAGTAGTCAGCTTAACGGGAAAAGGTGGCCACTTTTTTCCGTTTAGTTATAACTTATAACTCGAAGGTGAATTGTTGTTAAACTATATGATATACCCTATAAGTTGTGTTTTCATTTGTAGTACAAAAACATTTCGTCCAATTTAAAATACTCTAGTTTATTAGAAAACACAATAAAAGTAATGAGGGCGCCACTGAACATCCGGCGTACGCTCCTCGCAGTCTTAAAGTACGTTACGATTTGTACGTGGTAACAGATGGAATTACAATACTTATTCTTAAATCGTAACCACATTGGTTTGGCTAAAACTTGGATCATGTTGCCAATTTCTGCTGCTGGTGCACACTCTCCCTTAGACACCCTGAGACAGGTAAAGAGCCTTCGAGCAACACGGAAGTCTCTATCAGTCTCTAGACAAGGGGCGGGGCAATTTTATATCGGTGCAAAAGCATAGATGAGTAGTGGCAACTACGCATTATCCTTCTGTGCTGTACGGCCGGGCATGATGCACGAAGCGATAGTGCATGCATAGGCTTGATGGACGTCAGTAATTATTAATATAATCGTGATGGACTTGGACGATGGAATATTTGTCCATGTGCACGATAGTGCGTGCGATTTTTAATTAAGCGATTGTTTTTTTAGCATGAAAAATCGATTCATAAATAATTTATTATTGTTAAATACCCTATTATAATATTAATGTGGGGGAGTGGCAGATAAAAAAAATACTATGATTGATTTATGATTACAAAAAAATATCGATTATTAATCGATTATTTGTAATATTAAAATCGCATATAGAAATCGAGTTTTACTTTTAAAAAATAACGATTTTAATCGATTATTTATCTATCACCATCGGGCCTGACGGTCGAGCGCTATTGTACCTACGACAAGAAGTATAATGCGTAGAGTATCTAAACTCTATCTACGAGAGGTTATCTGTGATCAGGTATTAACCTCGTCACCCGTTGACAACCAACTTCTTCTTTTCATTGACTTGCAAAAAACAATCAGGACACGGTAATGTCAAACAAAATTCCAACTTATAATAGAACAGAATAGAACCATTAAAATGAAAAAATGGAGCATCCAATCCTTAAGATAACCTAAAAATGAACATTCAAATCCATCAGCCAGTGAAATTTATTACCAACAGTTAAAAAAACAACACAACCATGAAGGACGACGATGGTAAGTCACTATAGCTTTTATATCTATGTTTTGCCTAAGCCTTCTGTTTATAAGTGTATAAGGTAAAAGCACCTATTATGGACAAGGCTCCAGTGATGAACATTATCATTTTTGAAAATGAAAACATATCAATACTAAACATTTTATTCTAATAGTAGTAATCCCGAATAATTTAATATAATCTAATTGTAGCACTAAAATCATTATCAATCTCAGAGACTTATATTTATGGAATTGTTCATAACTGGAGCCCTGTCCATAATAGGAGCTTTTACCTTACAAGTTTGACGCCAATATGCGTCTGTTTGTAGCAGGACCTTACGAACGGGTCAATTGATTCAGACGACACAAAAAATCACCAACCATTAAAAAACGCTATAAAAAATAGGTACATGAAGAAAAACGAGAAAATTAACGGTTATGAAAAAATGCTCCGTGAAAATTCGCTACTTTGAAAAATCATCATCATCATCATCATCAGCCCGGGGGCGTCCACTGCTGGACAAAGGCCTCCCCCAAAGAGCGCCACAAATCACGGTCTTGAGCCGCTCGCATCCAGCGGCTACCCGCGATCCTAACCAGGTCGTCAGACCACCGGGTGGGAGGCCGTCCAACACTCCGTCCACCGGTGCGGGGCCGCCACTCGAGAACTACTTGAGAAAATACTTGTGAAAATTACTACCAAACCATATTTTTAGTAGAGTAGTGTAGAGTTTTCCTTGAGAAACTGCGAAGGACGGAGTCGCGGGCGCAGCTAGTGTTAGTGTACGGTAGGCCAAGAAAGTGGTTTACCAGTTTTGACAAAAGTTTCTGTGATAAAAGATAAAAAAAGATAAAAGATAAAAGACATTTATTCAGTAAGTAGGCCGTACGGGCACTTTTACACGTCAAGAATCTACCAGCGCTTGCCAAGAGAAGACACTGCTGAGAAGAAACGCCGCAAGAAACTCAGCAGTCAGTCATTTATTAAACATATTACAATGGTACCACTTAATCTAGCATTATATAAAGCAATAAATATTAAATTAGTAGTAGATAATAGTAGATCAGCAGGAAAACATGCCAAAAATCTTACGTGAGAGATAAAGGAAGAAAAAGGAGAAAAAATTTACTAAAACCCACCTACTTATATCACGGTGCAAGATGACCACATAAAAGTTTCGATACGTTTTCCTACATCACCGGTGTCCCCTAGACAAGATAAAGCTTTTGCAATTGATCAAATTATTATATGTTTCGGGTTTAGACCATGCATTTTTGTCTGTTAGATAGTCCTCGACCCTATAATACGCTTTAGACGTTAACGATTTTTTTGGGAGATTGATTATCGCTAAGTCACTGTCATAATAATATTGCCAGGGAAAATCGAACTTGTATCATGAGGTGCAAATGAACTTCAACCCTAGGGTGGTAGACCAAATTTTTGGCTGACTGTACTAATTAAATCGTCATGTCTTCGTGAAAGTTCGTTTTTAATCCGAACCCTCTTTCCAGGTGAGGATGAGGGTAGTGTATCGGTGGCAAAGTACCCAGTTCTACCTTCCCTGGTCTCCCTGCAGCAGATGCGGAACCGTCTTAAGATGGCCAGGGAAGGTCACAGGCTCATGAAATGGAGCGCCGTGGCCACTGGACAGGAAATGAGAAGGCTGGCTGAGAGTATATATGAGTAAGTGGAATTTTGAATAAAATCTAAATATACAGGGTGTCTTGGATCGAATAAGAGATATTTGGCGGGGTAATAGTTCGTACGATTCTGATCACGGGGGTATGGTTCATTTTTGTTTCTGTTAATGTAAAAAAAAAAGAAGGATTAATTATATTAATTTTGTTACTTGATGTATCGCAGCCGATATCTCGACCTTGACATTTTGACGCTGATACTATACTACTACAAACGTTCGTAGTAACTAACGTCAAAATTCTAAAGGTCAATGACCTGACACCATACGTTGTTTACATGGTATGTAAACAAACAGTTCGTTCCATGTAAGCAGAAATCTGACTAACATTTTAAAATAATTATAAATTTTAGTGCAACTTACTGTATTTTCATTAGTGCAACTTACTGTATTTTCATTTTTGCAATTTGAACACTAGCTGGTTTTAAATGTGAATTCACTAGATCTCTTGTTCACGCTTCGCCAAGACTGATCCTAATATTATCGTCCTTCTTATATTATTGTCGAGATCTAACCATTTACCATTCTTTTCTGTTCTAAAGTGGCCCGTATAACCGGTTTACAGCAAAAATAATTACGACTTGAATATCTCAAAATAACATAACAATGACATAATATTATAATGACAGCCATAAATTCATAGACTCAGACATAGAGTTCAGATAGACATGGATTGAACGATCCGATTATTGCCCTCCGTATTGATCTGCGTGGTATTTGTGGCAGTAGCCAACAGCCCGAATGCAAAATATTTTGTCCATGGATATAAAGGCCGTCGCATAATTGATTACAATTTATTATGATGTCACACTTACCATAGAGAACAAAAAATACCAACCTTTCCTAGGCCATGGAATGGATAAACTTACGTGTAGAGACGATTTTATTTTTACAAAACCTAAACCTAAACCTCTTTTCATAAAAAGTATTCAATGGTACAAGATTTAAAAAAATACTATGCTGAACTGTCAAAGGACAATAACAACTTATTGATTCGTTTTAATTATTGTGTGTTGTATTCATAGTTATCCCTGATGGTGGTAGAAATCAATGAAATAAATCCATGATTCATGATCTAATAAAATAACTTTAATGTACCTACGAGTACAAGTGCTATTTTACCTGTGCGAGTGTGGGAAGAGTGTGAGTAAACATCGTAATCGTAAGTTTCATTTTTAAATTATTTCACATAATAGCCCTTATCAGAGATCATCTTTTCATTCATATTATAGTTCAGTTTCAGTCTATTTTCAGTTTTCTAAACACCGTGGAGCTTTTGACCGTGATTAGAAAGTTTGTTGATATGGAACAACTTGTTTATTTACATTACGTTGTGACACATGTTATGTCATACACCGGTATGACGGGGTCAAAAATGTAGCAGTGCTAGTGATTCAATATCGACAAAATTTATCGACAACGATATAAAGCAATTTTTGATCATCATTAAAATAAGTAATGGCCTAGTTTGAATGACTTTTAATTATGTGCAAACCTCTTATAATACAAACAACCGGTATCTGACATTGACTCTGGACTCGAGTCACTTTTGACAACCGTTGAAATTACATTGAATAACAAATTAATTCAGTACGACAATATTCTTTAGTATTCCGACGAATTGAGAACCATTTAGTTTTTTAAGTCGGTTAAAAATGATTCGAAAGAAAAAGATCGTTTATCTTCATGGAAAGCTGATCATTTAGATATAGAAGATAAAGGTATTTACAACTTTATTTTGTAAGTAATGGAAGATCCATATGTCACGAAAAAAATTGTCGATAAACTTAATCGATATTTAATGAATCACTAGCACTGGTACATATTTGCCCCCGTCAATCCGGTGTATGGGTTATGAATGAATTAGTTAAGATGGAGCACACTGAGAGCATCGTCAGGATAAATCAGTCTGTAACTCAGTCAAATATTAACTTAAAAAAAAGTTACCAATGTAGAGATGATCCAAATCATCCACCCTATCTACGGTTAAAATTTCTTCGATTGATTTCAAGACACCCTGTATAAAAGGAGAAACTGACTGACTGACTGACATATCAACGCACAGCCTAAACGGCTAAACGTAGGCACTTGAAATTTGGAAGGGACGTAGCTTAGGTACCGTAGAGGTGCACTAAGAAAGGAATTCCCGAAATTCCCACGGGAACGGGAATTAGCGGGAAAATTATTAACTCAAAAATAATGTTTTGCCCAACGAAGTGGACACGGGAACAGCTAGTTATACATAAAACACAACTGATATGGCTTACCGATGTACCTGCGCAGGCGACGAATTTTCGAAGCGCGGGAACCAATCAGCATGATCGAAGCTTTGCGCGTCTGTATTCTGTGCTGTTATTGGTTGTTAGTGACGCCAAGTTGACGCGCGCCCTCGTGTCATTCAGTCAGTCGTCAGTGAGACGGGAAAAATGGTGTCCCCTTGTTTTACAGACTGAAAAATTACAGAATTTTGTTTCACAGAAAATGTTTCATATACTATTTGGTCCTTGTATTTTTGCTTCGTATATTTTTTTTTTTTAACTATTACTTGAAAGAAACAAATTCGACAGAAAATCAATTCAATGAATTTTGTAATTTTATTTTTTCATTACACATACTTATCAAACAATATAATTATTTTTCAACGAATATTGTTTGGTCAGTGCATTTTTTAGAAGGTTGGGTTATAAGATAAATATTATATTATGATATAAATATGAGTGAGCGAGCGAGCGAAGCGAGCGAGCAAGACCTCTCTGGGCAGAACCGACTTGAATAGGTTAGGTTAGAAGGCTATGGCGGGAGCGAAGCGAAGCAAGCTCCCGCCTTAGCCTTCGAGGTTATTTTTTTTATATCTCTTGAATAAGCTATGCGATACCATTTGACTGCAAATTAAAATCGTATGCTTTTTTTCAAACGTTTCATTTCACACACCTTCACAAACTGCACCCTACTCTATAAGTTGATTTTATTGTTATTAAGTTATATTTTAAATAAATAATATGAGAACAAAGAATATTTAATTTGCTATTCTATGATATGAAAAAAGAAACATTGAATTTTATTTAAAATAAAAAACGATGATTTAAAAGTCTTCAAAGTAATTATTCTACATATTGATTATTCTATGAAATGATAATACGAGAAAAAATTTCTATGAAATGAAATTCTAAACAACTTCAGTCTGTAAAATAACGTACAACCGGGAAAAATAGATGCAATTAAATTTGCACCTTATTACTATTACGTGGGGTTTAATCCTGCTTTCGGAAATCATCGGAGTCGTTGTTCGTGTCTGCGCGAATATTAGCTCACGTTCACTTTGTCCATATTCCCATATTGTCCATATTCCCATTTCCATGCCTTCATTCCCTTAGTAGCCTCTTTAAAGTTACAGGGGAAGACATGGAGTGGCACTATTCCAAGCCGGCCAACATACGGAAAAAAAAAAAAAATTGAAAAAAAAGTATGGAAACGAGATCGTAATCTAGAACATTTCAAGAATAGTAAAGTTGAAAGTTGGTTGGTTTACTCACTGGGTAGAAATGGGGAACATTTATTCGAATGACGAATAACGATTGAGAATAAAGAAAACATTGGCGAATAACGAATTTTTCCGAATGTTTATTCTTATTCGGACATATTATGGCAAATACATTATTTATGAATTAATTATTCTAAGAATACGAGTAACTTATTCGCGAATGAATTGTACAACGAATAAATTATTCGCGAATAAAATGCTACGAATAAATTATCCTAACAACCAAAATAACAAAAGAAATTCCACTTTACTTACTTTCCACTAGATCTTTATTGCAATGGCCGTATTATGTACTTGTATTAGTACAGTCATGTCTAATAATATTGACACAGTTAAACTTACAAAAATATATAAACACGGCTCTACTTCAACGCAATAAGGTTGTATATACAAGGTGTTACAAAAATACCCGTAAAGCCGAAAGGAGGTTAAATGGTACCTTATAATAAGTCCATTTACAATATTTGAGAACCGTACTAGCACCGCATGACTTACCGGCAAAAAAAATAAAACTATTATTGCTTTCATTGATGTGAAAACCCTATTTCAGTAAAATTAAAGAGTAAACTACGCAGAATGTTTATGTACATTTTTACCTAATTCGTGAAACGATCAAGAGACATACTAACAAAATGTACAGAATTCGATTAGATAGATATTACAAGTCGAGTTTTGGAAGATTTTAAAAGACCTAAACTACTTACGAAGAAACCTAAACTAGCACTTACTTTTTCGTAAAGAACGTCAAAATTACAGGAACGGCTCAAAGTGAGCTCTGCCTTGTTCAATGCACAACCTCGCTTGTTGGGATATGGTTTTAAACCCATTTAAGTTGACAATTATTAAATTGGTAGGTAGGCCTCTCTGTTAAAATAATCTATGCTAACTCCGGTTTCCTGACATGACAGCTTATTAGGGTTGACAATATTTTAGGCTTGGATAATTTATTAGATTTTTTACGGGGTATTTTGTAACACGTTGTATATTTCTGACACTTTGATAATGTATATTTATGATGCTGACTTAACAAGAAACTTAAAAGACTATAAGATCGACCAGCGTATTAAATAAAACGAATTACTGTGAAATAATTAAGAACACGGGTAACGGCCGATAAGAAGGTGAGTTACGTGGTTATCTCGTTCATTCATATATCCGTCTCTTTCTCGTTGGCTATCTTTTTTTTTTTTTTTTATGGCATGGAGAAGACAGACGAGCACACAGGCCACCTGATGGAAAGTAGAAACTGTGACCCATAGACATTCGCATTCATAAGACTGCAATGCAATCCTAAGACTGCAAATGCGTTGCCAACCCTAAGGACTAAGACGGAATGCCTCTATGCTAGTCATTTCACCGGCTGTCTTATCCCCAAACCGGAACACAACAATGCGAACACTGCTGTTTGGCGGTAGGTTAATGGATAAGATGGTGGTAGCGATCCGGACGGACCCTGCACAAGGCCCTACCACCCGCGATCCCACAAAATATGCTCCAGAGGGCCCAGACAAGATGCACTACGCTAGCTAGCGTTCCTTTTCGATTCGTTTTTAAACCAATCGCGTCACTGGTAGATGACGTGATACGAAAAGTCACGTGATGTGCCAGTGACGCGATTGGTTACAAAACGAAACGAATAGAAACGATAGTTAGCGTAATGCTTCTTGTCTGGGCCCTCAGTTACTATTATAACGGTAAATTTGAAAGTGTTTTACTAAAAACTTTAAATCCATGCATCGTTTCATCTCCTGAAACTGAACTCCTTTTGTTCTGTAAGCTGTTAAAAATATGTCCAACTTATTTTTTATTTTTTTTTAAAGTGAAATCTACGTTTCAATGTAATACGCGAACCAATTCTCAATTTTCCTTTAGCCCTCGTACCAAGGAAATTTCGCCCTCGTACCATGAGATAGTAGTTATGTATGTATGTAAACTCTTTACTGCACATAAACAATTTCAAGACATGTTTGCATAAATATAAATAATGTACATAGGCGAACTTATACCATATGGGATTTCATCCAGTTTACCTTGGAGTACCTAGAGTAAGCAAGGACAATGCCGAAGGATAGACAAATTAACAAAATTTCAGGAAATAACAAATAGTACATACAACAGAGAAACAGGAAGAAAATAAAATATCTTATTATATGGCTGTACATTGATTTTACAATTAACATAAATTAGTTATGTATGTAAACTTAATTATTTTTAATGTTGTAGAACAAAAGTAGTTCAGTTTAGCGAGCACCCTGTATATTCGAATAAAATAAAGAATAATTCATTTATTAATCGATAAAGTGCCCGAATAATTTATTCGCGAATAACATTATCGGTTTATTTGAATGATTTAGATAAAAAAAATATTCGATTAATGCCCAACTCTGACCTTCACTCAAATGACCTTCTGCTGGAGTTTCTTGCGGCGCTTCTTCTCCGCAATGATGGTCTTGTCCGAAGCGCTGGTAGACTCACCCTATATTACCGACGTGTAAAAGAGCCCTCATGTGGCCTATTTACTGAATAAATATTTTGAATTTTGAATTCTGTCGCAGGGCTATGCAGGTGTTCGCCGAAGAAGTGAAGACCTGCTTCATCATGCTGGCGCGATGCAGGTTCTACTACCCCACCATCGGCACAATGGTACTGGAGGGCCCGGCGTCAGACGTAAGTCAGCACTAGGGAATGCGAATAACCGGTTATAACCAGTTTTAATCGGTTTTAACCGGTTATTTTCATACTAAACCGGTTAATAACCGGTTAAATGGCATTCCCTAGTCAACACAGAGTGGAGGCGGCGTGTTGCAATATTTTTTAAATAAACAATAAACTGCTATTTTCGAATGGTAGATAAGGTTAAGAGTTTTGTTGGCCTTCAAGAATCCAAGGAGTCGCTATTTTTTAGTTACTAAATACATACCATTTTGATTTTGACCTTGGTAATACCGACTTTTTTTATAAGCGGGGGCGCGGCTAGTGGCCCTCACCACACCAGGGACGAGCGCGGTGCACGCGCACTGACTCCTTTATTTTATATAATTTATTTAAACAAACTACGAGCGATTTAAGCGTATGAAGCTGTACCCATTAAAATGAGGAAGCAAATTAACCTTTGTATATAAAAATAAAAAGGACTATTGAAGAGACCTGCCTGACCCAAAAACTGGTACACGCCACCCAGAAACAATCTATTAGTAGTTTTATTTGTAGGATGTAATACTTTGTAGTTCAAATTATAGATTAAAGCAGGCGTGTTTTTGTTTTTTAGTAACTTGTTTTTAATATTACTTAGTGCCCACGACTTCGTCCGCGTAGCGCTTATTGTTATTCCCCCAGGAACTGTCCATTTTTGTAGGATAAAATATACTTATTTATGCTTCCCTCAAGCTACCTCACCACCAAATGTTATTAAAATCAGTTCCGAGTTCTAAGTATTAAAATTATTAGTAAATTAGGTATTAAATATAGTTCAAATCTTTAAAAGCGCAATTTATATTTATATAAAAAAATACGAGTGGATTTCGCATGGACAATAATAGTACCTAAGGTTAGGTGGGGCTATTACGTCTGAGGGGCTATTGTAACTTTTCATACAAAGACGTGTTCTACTTTTAAAATTCGTATGAAAAGTTACAATAGCCTTACCTTACCAGACCTTATCGAAAATTGTTAGCATGTTACACACACACACACACGTAACTTGTGCGAGTTTAGACGTCAGCTGTGATTGTCATCTATTATGTGCGCGTTTTACACACGCGCGTTTGCAAGGTCGACGCGAGTGTGTAATGTTGATAAAGAAGACGTTCATAAACAGGTCAACTATTTCGAGCTCTCACACAGCCGCCTTCGTGGCGCAATTGGTTAGCGCGTTCGGCTGTTAACCGAAAGGTTGGTGGTTCGAGTCCACCCGGGGGCGTTTCTTTTTGTTTCTTTTTTTAATTTACATATTTGTTTTTTTTTTCGTATTATTTCATATTTACCTTTAACGCGTCAGAATGTCTTTGTTGTAGATTTTTTTTATTTAGACAGGTGCATGACAGTATAAGTTAAAATGAAATGGATTGTCAAATTAAGTAGGTACCTATACAAATTACTAGCTTCGGCTCGCGACTTCGCCCGCGTAGATTTCGATTATCGTTATTCCCCCGGGAACTTTAAAATTTTCCGGGATGAAAAGCAGCTTAGTTTTAATCCAGGGTATAAGCAGAGCTATCTTTTTTTCAAATTCCATTTAAATCTGTGCAGCCTATGCAGCGAGAAGGAGTAACAAAAAAAAAACGTTTTTTTAATGTTGGTATAATTTGATTATAAATCGCGTTAAGGAACAGAGGGGCTATTGCCTAACGCACTCGCCATCGTAGTCGGCGTCAAAGCGGAACAATTGTTTTCATTTTGTATGCAGACAAGCGTTCGATTTTCAAAATGAAAACGATCGTGATTGCGATTGCGTTAGACAATAAGGCCCGCTGGTAAATGAAATTCCTATCCAATGTTTTTTTTTACTATGACTGTGTTAGTTTAAGGAAATACAAAACCATTGGAGATACAGGGAAACTTTCATAGAAACCAATTTTGTTTTTTTTGGTTCACTAATGTTTTACCAAATCATTATTTGACATAGGTACTTTAATTTTACAAAGCGATACTTCCTGCCACATTATTTTATTATTTCGCGTGGTTAAAAGTCTAACCTAACCTAACTTATTTAATAAGTCCATGTAACCTTTGTAATGTGTCATGGTTTAACCACAAACATGTTTTTGCGAAATTAAAGTTTGTAAAATTATATCGTTTTGTCAAACAATGATTTGGTCAAAAGGCAGGACACCGTTTTTTTTTTGTGTGAAATCACTTTTACTTTTTTTGGTTCAGTGTGAGTTGTTTGCATAACTTATTGTATTTTCAATGATTTATGTAAGTATCGATTTATAGTAAAAAAAAAACGACAGCGGCAGTGGGTCGCACTTGACACATACATACTTAAATCACCTACACAGTATAAAACAAAGTCGCTTCCCGCTGTCTGTCTGTCACTATGTATGCTTAGATCTTTAAAACTACGCAACGGATTTTGATGCGGTTTTTTTTAATTGATGGAATGATTCAAAAGGGAGTTTTTTATATATAATAAATTCTGTTTTATGTACGGGTGTTACAGAAAACTCTCATAAACGCTAGTGGTTTATAAAACAGTTTCCTAGTAGGTATTTTATATGGTTTCGTTCCCCTATACTGGCTCAGTTAAAAAAACACTATTTGTTATACACGGTGATTTTTTGTCGGTGATCAGGAGTTGAAAATTATTAATAAGCAACAAAAATTTAATTTAATGGTTGATGTCTCAAACAATTAACTCACTGTTTAATTTATTTAAGTTAACGATATTGTTAAAACCAATCACCACTGGATACATGGACACCCTACATTAATTATTGAAGTGAAGCAGATACGTCAAGTGCCATCGCTTTGGCGGGAAATTTGACAGATATTACGCCAATGAACTTATCAGTTAAGTGTTGTTAACTCATCTATAGACTAAAACAATTAGTAGGGTGACAATTCATTTCAAATAAAAGTTAGGTTCAAAATATATTTTTTACATAAAATAATAAGTTTTGTTTCATGTAACTGTGTAATAAACGTGATCGCCATTAATAACTGAATTAGAAAAATTGGTTCTTGATCACCAAAAAAAAATCACCGTGTATAAAGCCATGTCTTCACATAGTATAAAACAAAGTCACTTCCCGCTATCTGCTTTTTGTAGGGTGAAGGAACCGGTAATGGACAAGGCACCAATAATAGACACTGATTCTTATTTTACAGGAGATAAGGGTTATTCGTTTGTTTATCAACAATCAATTTAGGACCATATGACGTTTGAATTACGAGTAAAGTGTCCATTACTGGTGTTTGTCAGCTAAAAGCGTCCATCATTGGTGCCTGTCACCTAAAAGCGTCCATCATTGGTGCCGTCACCTAAAAGCGTCCATCATTGGTGCCTGTCACCTAAAAGCGTCCATCATTGGTGCCTGTCACCTAAAAGCGTCCATCATTGGTGCCGTCACCTAAAAGCGTCCATCATTGATGCCTGTCACCTAAAAGCGTCCATCATTGGTGCCTGTCACCTAAAAGCGTCCATCATTGGTGCCGTCACCCTATGTACGCTTAGATCTTTCAAACTATGCAACGGATTGTAATACGGTCTTCATCAATAGAAATTATGATTCAAGAGGAAGATTTTCGTGTATAAAAACATTAGTAACTTAATAATCTACTTGAGGATAAAAACTGGTCAAGTGTGAGTCGGCCTCGCGCACCGACGGTTCCGTATTTTAAGATAATATGCTTGGTAACTGCAAAAGAAAATACTCATTTTGGTATGTTTTTTTTTATGCAATAAGGTCCATTTTGACGAGCCAAAATTTTAATACTTACAGATTTTTCCAAGATTTTTTGTTATTGCCCAAAAACGAAATAATATAAGTAACTTAGAGCAAATGTTATAGAAAATGGGGTACCATAAGAAAGGGCCCAATTTTCACATTTCAAAACTATTTTTTTTTTTTTTTAATTACCGTCCCCCTTCCTTCCCTCTTCGAAGTTTATGAATTAAAAAACCAAGAAAAATAAAACGAAGTGTTAATTATTTACAGTTTTTCGAGAAATAACCAATGAAACTTTAAAGATCTGTTTTAAAAATTAGACTCGTCAAAATGGACTAAAATTGCATAAAAAAAATAAAATTCATAACAAAATCAGTACCTATTATCTTTTGCAGTTACCAAGCATATTATCGTCGACTCGCACTTTTAAGATTCGATCAAATTGTGCGATATGTTAATAATTTTATTTTATTATTATGATTTGATATGATATTTCGAGCTGTCACGCAGCCGCCTTCGTGGCGCAATTGGTTAGCGCGTTCGGCTGTTAACCGAAAGGTTGGTGGTTCGAGTCCACCCGGGGGCGTGTCTTTTTGTAAGTTTGCTGCTTGGCTCATTCATTTCATATCCGATTATAATAATCAGCGAAACTATGATGCCGCTGACAGCCGTACCTATGACGTCAAGCTTCATACAGAAAGTTTTTATGTACATTATAGATAATCACTAACAACTTATTGGCCTCTTTAATTTACGGATATTTTATTGACACTTGAGCCGGCCAGTACGTATAAAAAGTGAGACCTAACTGTCTTTGTTACAACAGAAAATGGTTTAGTAAAAAATAAATAGTATTTTTTATTCGTCAATTTAAGAACTGTGAATTAACCTCTTTCTACCTAACTCTTACTTAGGCTATATAACTGGCACAGAAGCAGCTGCAGCAGAAGCTGGCTGGTACAGAAGAAAAACTTTACTCTATAAATAAAAATTAAAAGCAATATTGACACTAGTCAATAAGGATGGATAAAAGTCATTCGGTTCTAAATTTATTACGAGACATTGCAATGGAGAGAACTGCCAACATATTGCATCGAAAACTTCTTCAGTACTTAGATGAGAAGGATGAATACGATTTTACCGAGAAAGTAAGTTAGGTATTATTAAAAGATAGACGTATCATAATAATATGAATCAGCTATGTCACTATTTTAATATGTTGTGTATATTTTATAAAAACACCCTATATATCAATTTGCGTCATAATGACGTCACCGGCATCAAAGTTTCGCTCCCTGATACACACTGTACGGTACGAAACCCTCGGTGCGCGAGTCAGTCTCAATCTTGACCGTTTTTTTTTAATAAGTATTGTTTATGATGGTAACCTAGCATTATGTTTATTTATATAAAACAATTAAATGTTCACAAGGACAATATAAAATATGACAACCATAATTTAAAAAAGTTTCGATGCGCTCTACAGAAATCGTCTCGACAAGATACAATCATTAATATATTTTTTCATCACACTTGCTCGTAAATAGTGTCCTAACATGCTAGAAAAATCGACCGTAAATCCAAAATAATACCCGCGGGCCTTTTTTTACCATTACGTTACTAAAGTGCGTAATAGCTTTTTTTTTTAATATTATACGTGGACTCAAACTATCACAATACGTCAGGACCCCAATTCTTGTGCTATTCGATATGAAGTGTCATTCGAGATGAAATGTCAGTTGCATACAATTTCCTAAAAATCTCGCATATAAACTATTGATCTCGACTGTCACTAGAATCGGACTCCAAGCACGTTTGACATTAGGTATCTGTGGTAAGTCACAGACAATGATGTAGTCTGCCGCTAATAGGTTAAAAATATGAACTTTTGTCTGATTTTATTTCATTTCCTCGCAATTGTGATGAAAAACATTGTATGTTACACGGGTGGTAAAGGAAATACAAAGCTCGAGTCATTAAAGCCCTCAGCCTTCGGCTTCGGGCTTCAAACAGACTCTCGTTTGTAATTCTTTCTTTACCACCCTTAATACACAATGTACTATTATGACCTTCAAGTATATGATTAAATACAGTTGTGTAAGTAAAAAATGAGTAGTTAAATAGTAGTACAAAAGAGATTTATGTTTACTTACATTTAACTTGAATATTGAGTTACAATTGTTAGTAAGAGAGATTAGTTGCTGACCTTTCCATAATCGACATAAGTAGGTTGATGAATGTATGGGGATAGAGAAAGGTGGTATAATGGATGTAGAGGAAGCGATAGTTGTATGTTTAGACCGGTGCACCTGGCGTTCTATAGTCTCTGCCTACCCCATTGGGAGACAGGCGTAAAGGTATTTATTTTTTGATAGCTACGCGATTTTAGCAATTCTCTCAATTCTCGTCATTACTTATTATTTATCGGGGTTGTTATCTATTTAATATTTTGATACTTATTTATGTTATGTGATAGGCTTGATGATGATTATGATTTGATATGATATTTCGAGCTGTCATGCAGCCGCCTTCGTGGCGCAATTGGTTAGCGCGTTCGGCTGTTAACCGAAAGGTTGGTGGTTCGAGTCCACCCGGGGGCGTGTCTTTTTGTATTTTTTTTTTTAGTTACATATTTTGAAAATATTCAATTAATTTGGAAGGTAAAATAAACTTTTTTTTTGCACAGAGCATTTATTCTTCGCAGATAATCTTTTTGTAATTTTTTTTTTAGTTACATATTTTGAAAATATTCAATTAATTTGGAAGGTAAAATAAAGTTCTTTTTTACACAGAGCATTTAATTTGGTTCTTCGCAGATAACCAAAGCTGACTAACCAGTTGAGCAGCCAGAAAAGAAGAAATTTTTCTCCCAGACCAGGGAAGAAAGTGTTATTTTTCGTAAACCAACAGACTTGAGCTGGTTATCGTACAGGAAAAAGAAACCGGTTATCTGGATGGAAAAAGTTTCAATACGAACCTAGGGCATTAAAACTGCAGCTAGCCCAATAGCGACCACCGCCAAGGGGCTGTCGCTCCTGACTGCTTCAAGAAGCCCGTCTATGGACTCTTAGTACTGAACTTCCATAGGAAGTGGTTCTATTTCTTTGATCCCAAGTGTACAATAATATCAAGGATTGTGAACCTTGCTATCAAAAAAATACCATAAGTACTAATTTAGCTCCAGGCCATAACGTTTCTTACCCCCTTAATCAAGTGCGATTTTCACGTTTTTTTAATGTTGTAGTTATTATGAAAAATCAGAACTGTACTTTTTCTTTTTTTATTTTTCATTTGTTTTTTTTCTAAGATATATTTTCTTGGAAACGTACAGGCGTAGTTTTTCATAATATCTACAAGATAGGTCTATGACTGGCTGTCATTCTGAAAACATCTGTCGAATTATTAAATTTTTTGTAAATTATTTTACCGTTGATTTTGATTCGCAAATCCAGGGCAGTTTTGTGGGACAACTTGTAACATTGATGAAGAACTTACATTCAATAAAATAACAGTTAATAGATGGTTCCAAATGAGTTAGCCGTCAAGATCACACCAAGCCATTGAAGAGGATGCTCGCCATCTTCAAGGGGCACGACTATGACTGGAAGACTTCGACGACAGGACAGGATTCACCGTACAACGTTGCGTATATATACTTGACATTGGCAAAATTACGTTATTATGTAGACGCCATTAAATAAATAAATAATAATAATAATCTACAAGATACTTATACAAAAGTCTTAAAAATCGAACTGGGCTTAAGGTAAACAAACGGTATCACATTTTGTATGGAAATTTGTAGCTCAACATTCCTCTTGTTTAAAATGCAAATTGTTTTTTTTATCGACTGTAGATTTAACAGTCAATTAGCGTAGATAATGTGACACTGCCGATATAACACAATAACAAGATAAGTAATATGTATTTAGTTATCGTTCACGTCCAAACCCAGTTTTAAATAGATTAAAACTCTCTATATGGTGGAACACAAATTTTTAATTATTTTTTTTTCGTTATGAACGTTCATCTTTTATGACAGTACGGTTTGCAGAAAAAAAATAAACAAATATATCTACTAATATTTTGAACTTTTATTTTTTACTAGCGACCCGCCCTTGCTTCTCTTCGGTTTATGTAAGTTTTCTGTAACACCCGTACATAAAACAGGGTTATTTATACATAAAAACCTTCCCCTTGAATCAATATATCTATTAAAAAATACCGCATCAAAATTCGGTGCTTAGTTTTAAATTACTTAAAGGGGTTTGGGTAAAAGTGTTGTCATTTGTAAAAGTCATACATTATCAAGGAGAGCAGACATTACTAAAAGTGGTAAATTATGATAGAATAATTCAAAATAAACATGTTTTGTTATGTAATGTAATACTCTTAAGTGCATAGGCGTACTTTGAGTACCAAAAACTGAACACTTTAATCTTAAATATCTCAGCTCCGGTATTATTAAACGCCATAAATTATAAATATCTATGTATATTTCGTGGTCCTCTAAATAACTATGTAAAAATCATCCGTGGCCGCTGAAAACAAAAGTGACAATATTCTTCAAACAAATTTACCCAATGCCCTTTGTTATGTTATTTGTTTATTGTTTTTTACGTTTACAGGCTTGCGCAACTATATCTTATTCGATGAAAACATCAGCGGGCGTCAAGATTCAGCTGTATAATATCTTGGAGGTAAGATGGTAAAAAAAAATGCTGAATTTTAACATTATTAACCGACCGCGGCGAAGCCCAAAAGGAAGGATGTGTTTGACGTGTATGTATGTCCAAGAAGAATTACAATGTTTACAGGGTAAACATAGATATCGGTGTTTTTTCATGACATTACACGGCTTGTTTGAGGTTAGACGCAAAAACCAACGAACACCTACCAGTGCACGCGGTCTTCGTTTGCTTTCCCTAAAATTCTGGGGCCCTAGTGAAAAAGGCAACAAAATGACTTAACTCGTAATAAAAAAGGGTATAGGTATACATGAATGGAGTATACTAGAATTAACTATTTTTCATGTCTCATACTTCGAAAGTAGGCCATTGTTTATCTTAGAAGCCGGTTGAAAGTGATACATGTCTACCCTAGGGAAGAAAAGTTATTGCATGTTTAAATGAAGTACCAGGAGCGCAGCGGTAACTAGGAGGTGCGTAGCGCAAATTAGATCGCAGGCGGAGCGCCGCACCAACACAGCGCGGATGTCTCGCGATTGCATACACAGCACTGTAGGTTACTTTTAATGTGTATTATGTCGTTATAACTTTATTCATAAATAGTATTATGACGTTATAACTTTATTCATAAATATTTTTTTTACTTTCCTCGTAATCGAAATGAAAAGTAGTGTTCAACTCAGGTGAAAGTATCAATTGCACCCTTGAACTATAGGCGCACTCGTCGCTCGTGCACCCAAATATCTGGCGCTGCAATTGACCACTTTCATCCCTTGGTCAACAATCTACTATTTCACTTGATTTTCAGAAGACTTATACCGTTTTTCACTAGGACCCCAGAATTCTCCGACAGCTGTTAACCAAATAGCATTATCTGTTAGACAAAACGTAGCTTTGTCTTTTTCTTTCACATGAAAATAAAGAAAGTGATAACAACTGTCGTGTAATTTTATCAAGGGATTGAGAAATGGGACCTTAAACAATTCACAATTATTTATTTATTTGTATATTTTTCAGGCTTTTTAATAACCATAAATATTATGTTTAGTAACAATTTCAACCTTAATCTTGATTTTGGGTTCAAATGCTCTGAAATTAATTCCCAATCACATAATATAAATATTCAAGATTTGACATGTATTCAATGTATTTGTTTTTAATACATATGGAATAAAAAGGTTCACGAATACATAATAAAAAGGTTCACGTAGTGGACGTTTTTTAACCTTTCCACGTACCCAACGTATTTAATGTTCGATACTAGATTATTTGAATTTGGAACTCAGTGGTTCGAAATCTATACTTCATCATCACTACATAGTATAAAACAAAGTCGCTTCCCGCTTTCTGTCCCTATGTATGCTTAGATCTTTAAAACTACGCAACGGATTTTGATGCGGTTTTTTTTAGTAGATAGAGTGATTCAAGAGGAAGGTTTTTATGTATAATAAATTTGTTTTATGTACGTGTGTTATAGAAAACTCAAATAAACCGAAGCGAAGCGAGGGCGGGTCGCTAGTATATTATAAAGGCTCAGGCTCGTTCGGTCCGCTTCTTACCATGTCTGCTTCCTAAAGTGGCCTTCTTCCCACATTGTCCGTTTCCTATGATGTCTACTTTTGAAAATGTCTGTTTCCTAAAATGTCTGCTTCTCAAAATAACCTTCTTCCCACATTGTCGCGGCTCAGGCTCGTTCGGTCCGTTTCCTAAAATTGTCTTCTTCCCACAATGTCAGTTTCCTATGTTGTCTCCTTCTCAAAGGCTCAGGATAACTTCGTCCACAGTCCTATTTCGTCACCTTCTTAAATGCCATCAATAATGCCATCGTTTGAGGCCGATGTGAAAGTTCCTCAACTGATATCTAACTGTTTCCTTGTCATTGAAGATGGTATGAAAGAGAAGATCCTGGTTTTTTCAACTCAACAGGCCAGAAAATTCCTTCATAACGACAATAAAAACAAAATGAAGTATAGCGATGGAACTTTTCAAAGAACTCTCCACCCGTTTTATCAAATCGCTAAAAAGTTAAAGGTAACCGCCACTAAGGAAAATAGAGCGTTAAGTAAGTACTTCTTGAATTCAGGGACAAAAAAGAAAACATTGTGAAAGCAGACATTGTAGGAAACGGGCTTTAGAACACAAAACGTGGGCATTATAGGAAGCATACATCTTAGGAATAGGACATCACAAGGAACGGACATTATAGGAAGCAGGTCAATTTTCGAAACGGACATAATAGGAAACGAATCATTCTAGGACAGTGGCATGATAGGAAACCATTTGCTGACATTATAGGAAAGAGTCATTTCTTGGAAGATGACCAGTTTGAAAAGCAGACATGTTAGGAAACGGACCGAACGAGCCTGAGCCGTTATAAAGTTGAAGAGATTGTTTGTTTGTTTGTTTGCTTGAACGCGCTAACATCAATGTTAGATAGCCCATTTATCGATGAAGGCTATATATCATACTCACATAAACCGAAGCGAAGAGAGGGCGGGTCGCTAGTAACATTGATAAAACTCGTATCTGATAGTTCGTTACGAACGATTTTGAACTTATGCTCTTAATTAAGTTTAAAAAATCGTACGTCACGGATTGTGAGATACGAGGTTTTTTCAAAGATGACATGATGTTTCACGGGTTTAATGGCACCTTTTTTTTGGCAGAGCGACAAAGATCCTTATCCACATTTGGGCATTGGGAAAGGTGGAATCATCATATCGGAAGCTAAGAAGGCTTGGCGGGCTCTGCTAAAACACTTGATTGCTATTATGGAGTACCGTATGATGTTCGTTGCGTTTGAAACTTCACACAACAATGCTACCAAGTAAGTGTAGAACCTCGCTAACCCCAAA
This sequence comes from Acleris laterana, assembly GCA_963966035.1. NCBI lineage: Eukaryota > Metazoa > Arthropoda > Insecta > Lepidoptera > Tortricidae > Acleris > Acleris laterana. The sequence goes on along the minus strand of OZ014465.1, from coordinate 6,121,388 downwards.
TATCAATAAATTTTTAACCTAGCTGCGGAACCCGGAGGTCTACATGTCTTTGCTATTCGCTTAACCTTTTTACCGCTATATCAAAACAAAAGTCGTCACTCACACGCCAATGACAGCAAAACACAGAAGCGATTGTGAACCTTACCTCATACACTCGCGGGTCCTTTCCGGATATATCCGTCGTTGGTGTTGAACCAGTGGTGCGGGTATATCCGTCAATGCCGTGGAAAAGGTTAACCTTTTGAAAGCCTTACGTCGAATACAAAACATGTCAAACGCCCAACATATTGGTAACCTAGGTTACCATCGATAGCCATCGATGTTTCGAAAAACTTTGTCCAATAAAACAGAAAAATGAAATCTGGTAATGAAGGGGAGAGTTTATGTGTGTATGTATGTAAAAACACGTATAGTTCACCTTTAACACTCAATGACGAATCGAAAGTCATTGCAATGTCAATGTGCTACGAAGTTTTAGTTCTAAATGCGGACGCGGGCTCTGACACCAAATTTCATATACAAATTTCAAATGTGTGGTCAGGTTACGTTACTATAACTGTCGTTAAGTCAGGTTACGTTACCATAAAATACGTTACGAATACGTTTACTGAGCTACTATCCATCGGCAAGAGCGCAAAAATGGCGATGATCAAATTGCCAACATTATTTCGTCAATAGCCAGTCCAGGGGGCCTAATATGGCTGCGTTTATCGCGAGACACATTTTGGGTAAGGCATCCGTCACCTTCTGACAAGTAAATAAATAAACGTGTCAAAAAGTGACGGATGCTTTATCGACATTTGACACGCGATATGCTAGGCCCGCAGTGTGCTTTAATTTTCTTTACTTTTGTTCACGTAATTTTTTATCCTTACACTCTAGATTTTGTGACCGATTGGTGAGTAACTTGTGTTGGGACTGTAAAAGTGTTAGGACAGTAGTTCTTAACCTTTCCAACGCAATCCGGACGGATTAATCCGTCACTATAAGTAAATAATGTTAGACCTCCAATGGGTTCATACATACGGTGCTTTTTACATGTCGTTAGTGTTGAAAAGGTTCAAATTCAATTTCATTAGGTTAGTCAAAATATTGGTAATTTATTTGCATTTAAACTGCCTATTGTAAGTAGGAATATTAGATATTTTGAAACTGAACAAGCTGCCGACGATCTCTTTCCGTCTGTGCAAGGGATAAGTTTACGTCATGACATGAGACAGTATATTTTTTAAATCTCTTTCCGAATACACTATTAGTGATACTTTTTGTTCCGGACATATTTTTTTTTTTTTGATATTTATAATATTTGTGCTTTTGTTTGTTACTCCATTATGCTACAACGGCTGGCCGGATGTGGATGAAATTTGAAATGGATATAGCTTATATCCTGGATTAACCCAAACCCCCTTATTTATAAATGTGGAATAAGCTTGGAGTAGTATATGCCATGCTTTGTCCTTATCTGTAATTGTGACATTTGCATCTAACAGGAAGTGACAAAGCATGGTATAAACTATTCCAAGCTTATTCCACGTTTATAAGTAAGTAACTTGACATCCTAGAAAAAATATACATTTCTGAGGGAATATCGATTCTTGACATCTATGCAGACGAAGTAAAAGTAAAATATCGTTACTACTTTAGAAAAAACTCGTATCTGATATTACGAGATGTATAAGTTTGAACTTAATTCTCTTTTCGCTTAAGTTTAAATCCGTGCGTCACGAAATATGAGATACGAGGCTTTTTCAACCGTTTCACGTTAGTATTTGTTATCACATCTTAAGTATAAAGTAGCAAACGGTAATCTGCTCTAAACTGAAGCACGCCTTATTAAATAATCCAGGATAATATCCGTAAATCACAATTTCGATAATAATAGTAATTGTTTCAGATTATACTTCGTATCGTTACCTAGTCACTTTAGAAAAAACTCGTATCTAATATTTTGAGATGTATGGTTTTGAACTTAATTCGCTTTCTATTTAAGTTTAAAATCGTACGTCACGAAATTTAAGATACGATGTTTTTTTTCAAAGTAATGATATGCTGTATTAATGTATGTCACAGTTATTACCTATTCTAACCTACATTACTGGTACATTTAAGTTTGTCAGTAATTATGCATTAAAATAATCAATTATAATAATAGTATGCGAATTCGGGATGTTACAAAGTATGCTTAATAAGGTTTCTGCCACATTTCCATTCATGAAAAACTGATTATGCCAAGTCTGATATGCGAATACCAGTTTCGGACATTAAATGTTATGTCATATAGCCCATGTTATGTAACCCATGCTGTATAGGGTTAAGTCACCAGAGACCTGTAGTCGGCCTCTGCCTATACATTGTATGAGTGGTAAGAGTACGAAAGATATATTTCCCACTCCTCGAACTCATATAAGGTCGAGTACTGGTCTCTGGCGGGCCACTGGTGACTTTACCCTAGGTCAATGGTGATCAGATCATTGTAAGTCAATCAGGGACGTCTATTTTGTCAAATAGGTTAGGTTTTCTTCTTGGTAATCGCCTGAAGGGCTAAAGACAAAAGTCCTTGCTTTTGTTTGCTTTTTTTTACTAGCCTTGTCCAAAACTTTACCCTAAGAGTTCGTGCCCACTATGTCGTATGTCGCTCCGGATTTTAATCGGTCGTTCCAGTGGCAGAACGTTTTATATGAAGCTATTCACACACGTCCGACAACGATTTTGTGTCGGATCCGACTAAAAATGTGACTAAAAGTGTTTCGTCAGCACTCCCGTTCGAAAAAAAATCGTGTCGGATCATCGCTCACATTCGCATATGGCGCTGTTAACATTTGCCGGATGTCGGGCCGACCCCGCCCGCGCCTCACCCCCTTTGCCGCCCGCGCGTCGCTGCCGCTGATTGCCGACAGCCGACTAGTGTGAACAGAGTCGCTGACATCCGATTAAAATCGGAATCTGACATGCGACATAGTGAGAACACGAGCTCTAAGTACAGTTTTACCGCTCGCGACAAAATATCTTAAATAACATTAAATTGTAGTACAGTCACCGGCATAAATAAGTTATCATTTATGAACCTAGTCACTTTAAAGTCGTGTTTGAAATGTCATAAGAAATCGTCAAACGATTAAAAGCGACAAGGTATAGAAACATCACTTATTTATGACGGTGACTGTACTAAAGTGTAATCGTGATACTTTTTAGCTATCATTAAAGTGTGTGACAATTTTGGTATTATACGTTACTTTTATATCTTCGCATTTACCACAAAATTGTCTTAATTAATCAAATCTTTGAATGATCATACAAAATGTTATAAAGAGAGCTACATACATTGTTTATTTATCAAGTATTTTAAGCGAACCCTATTATTTTAAAACGCGATAAACACGTAATGTATAGCACACGGCTTCGAAATATCAGAATCAAAGTACCAAGTAATAATTGAATGACAGTAGATACGTAGATACGATGTACAAAATAGAGTGAAGGTTATTCAAACATTGTAAACACAGACTTATTTTGTAAACGGAAGGGGAAGTCAGCAGCTTGTTATCAATATAGTTAATACTCGGTAAAAAACGAAGTTAAATTGTTGTTAACAGGAAGTCCAATGTTTTGGGGAAAATCATTATGCCAAGAACTGATCTTACAATAGCTTACATTTTATCAGAATTAGAAGAAATGGCGCGTGAAGAGTTTTTCAGACTAAAGAAGGTACTGCAGGTTAAAAAGAAATTAAAAATGGCATTGGAGGCGAGATTGGGGCCGAAACCTGATAAAGCAATCGAGAAGATTCCACTAAAGAGAATACCAGAGGCCAGAGTGTTACCAGAGGTAAAACCAGAGGTGAAACCAGTGGTGAAACCAGAGGTGAAACCAGTGGTGATACCAGAGGTAAAACCAGTGGTGATACCAGTGGTGAAACCAGAGGTGAAGCCAGAGGTGAAGCCAGAGGTGAAGCCAGAGGTGAAGCCAGAGGTGAAGCCAGAGGTGAAGCCAGAGGTGAAGCCAAAGGCGCAGCCAGTACCAGTGCCTCCTAAAAAACCTTGCTGTGGTAAAATACTTCATTTGCAACAAGATTTGGACGATTTACTTACACAAACTCAGCAGTATAAGTTAAAAGGAGGACAAGAAACAGATCTTGAAACTATTCAACAATTGTGTAAAGCCTTAAGGGAAAAGCTTGACTCCACAATCTGTTATCATGATCATACTACAGACACAAAACTCGCATCACCCGTCAATAAAGAAGCAGGCGGATCTCAATCAACTTATTCAAGTTTGGTGCAAAAACTACAAAAGGCCACCTCATTTTTGACAAAACCTAAAACCGAATCAGAATCATCTAATGTTTCAAGTAAACCATCGCCTGTTAAAAAAGTCGAAGAACCTAAAGTACAAAAAGCTGTCTCGTACCCAGACGTATGTAAAAACTGCGAGAAAAAAGGCTCGGACGCCTGTAAATGCAGCGAGGAGATACTACAGAAATCAATCTTAAAACAAGAATCCAAGGAAAAAGACCAAAAACCCGACTCAAATTCGGGCAGTTGTCAACGATGCCAGGGAGGAGAGCAAAAATCTGTCTCCTCATACTGTTCATGTTCCACCACTAGTAGCAGTGGTATCACTTCTAATAAGTCAATTTCCAGTAGAAAAGGAGACGAAAATCAAAAATCGTTGGATAAAAACCATAAAGCCGCTTTATATTTGCAAACACCTCAAACAAGTCGTCAACCTCAGCAACATTTGCGATCAAAATCTCCTTCACATTCTGGTTCAGATACTGTACCAAAGAAAGCTGCAGAAGACCAATCTATCTTTTCATCTATCGTGGAAAAAATACATGAGGCCGTTTCGTATTTAAATATACCAGTTTCAGATCAAACGAGAGTACCCACGCAATCTTCTCCAAGTACTTCCGCATCAAATCAATTAAATGTTAAGCCAGTTGGTTCTAATAAATCAATTCTGAGTCAAAAAACTGTAATGGAGAAGAAATCGAACGATTCAGACAGTGCCCCTGGCGTATATGAAACTGACAAAAAAGAAATTGTTAAAATTTTAAGAGTGAAAAATGACGATGGCACTATAACTGAAAAAATAACAATTATACGCGTTATCAAAGAAAATAATCCCGACGATAAATGCGATTGTGATGCCGAATCAGTAAATCAATGTTGTACACCAACAACCCAAACTCATTCAAATGAGAGAACTGTCGGAATTGTATCTGTTAACTTTCCTTTAAACCTGAATTATAAAACTCTGGAACGACAAAGACGATCTATTCACGGAGCTCGGGCCTTTCCAATGGCAAATCCTTTAAACAGACACTGTTTGTCGTTAATTAGCTTGGCAACTGTTGATTTTGAATTTCAATCAGTTTGCATGAGTTTAATAAGTGCGCATAAAGAAGACAATGAAATAACGAGATTGCCAAATGAATTGAAATCCAGTGAGCTCCCCCAAATTATGAATTCTTTTGAATCGACAGATATAACATCCACATCACAAATATTACAAGTAAATGTAAGCGAGAGTGATTTAACAAGTTCTATAAATACAATGGTACACGAAGATTCCCAAAACGATAAACATAAACTACCGAAAGATTTTTCGAGTATAGTAACAAGCGTATCCGGTGGTCCTTTCCAAGAAAAATAATTAAATAATGAAGTTTAATAAACGGAATTGAGCGAGGATGGAAGCAAAACAGATTTACAATAGAACACAAAAATAGGGTAACTAGCAGCTTCATATTAATAAAATAAATAGATATATACAGTAATTTGTTATTAAAGGATTTTTGCAGTCTGTGAATACTGCGGTTACTTTACTTGGGCAAACAACGCGGAAAAAAACAATATATTTCTTAATTCACCGATTTTAGAAAATAAATATAATTTTCTGTTGTTCACATTAATCAAACACCAAAACAACAGCAAAATGAAACAAATTGTTTCTACAAAGGATTCAAAGAAAAATCTTGAAGATGTAAAAAGTCAAATTGCACATATAGAAGCATTAATTGAGATTTACAAAAATAAAAGTCGTGTCATACCTAGAATTGAGAAGTTCATTGAAAAATACGAATCAATAAAAAAAGAAATTACGAGTGGAGAGATATCAGACAAGGTTAGTACCCTGAAATATCAGGTAACTGAAATAGAAGGACTCACCGAGGAAACAAATTATAGTGACTTAGCATCTGAAAGTTTTACTGATTTCCTAAAGTCATGTAAGGAGTTTAAGATTAAATTAAACAAATTTGAAGGTAAGCGTTCTGCAAACGGTAAAATCTTGAAGGTGGTTGATCAAATTAATACTGCAATAGAATTGAGTAAAGAAGCAAAAGAAGTAGGGTTAGTCTCGGCTAGTTTAGATAGCTTTATAAAATTATGTGAAAAAGAAAAAAACGTTCTAAGAACTAAAGCGCTCATATCTAAATTAAGTGAACTAGATTGCCTCACACCGAGCGTTGAACACTTCTTAATAACTCGCCAGTCAAACAAATGTAAAACAGGTACTGACACAAATAGTAAACATTGTAGTTGCATGTCTGAAAAACTGTGCTTAATATGTCAAATACCTAATTGTATTGATCGCACAAAACATCTTGAAAATAAAACTGAGCAATGTAGAAAACAAAAAAAATACTATTTTCCTAAAAATAGTACTTGTGCTTCTGCCTTTGAAATAGATGACGAATCTTCGAGTAGTACTTTGTGTGTCTCTAAAAAGAAAAAAGCTAACGCAGTTGTTTGCAAGAAACAAGAGAAAGACATTTTTATTTGTCTTGCCTGTGCAACTGACACCTGTAAAACTATAGATGATCTATTGATTCATCGAATGTGTGCCCCCCAAAAGGAAGGTGCAACAGTTCTTCAGCATTGCGTTTGCAAAGGAACTAAAGAAGATACAGAAGTGAAAATAGAAAGGGATTCAAAACAAAATAATAAAGGCGAAGATACAATTTTTGTATGCAGTAAAAAAGCTTTAAAAGGTAGAAAGAGTTACCAGGATTTGACAATGTATTCTAAGTGGGCGAAAGAAAACAACGGTAATGAAGTAACTGACTATTTTATGGAACAAGAAAAAAGCACACATTTCAAGAATAAAAATATTTGTGAGGCTGTAGAAAGAAGTTCTACGTGTAGTACGTGCGATTCTCAATCTTTCGAAGGAAAAAACTATTCATTAGTAGCTGCTGCAACGTGTGTTCATAAAAAAAAAGTTTTAATCGGTGTCGATGGCTCGTGTGGTCTCTCAAAGTACTCTAAAATTAAAGACAGGAAAATTAAAAAGGATTTATCAGTACAAACCTTAACTAATAAAAAATATAGTAAAAATGATGATGATAATAGAACTGAGATTTGCCCGTCACCCTCTCGGTTCATTTTAATTTCCTCTGTCAAAAAACGACACACTACCTCTCATACAATACCATATCCAAGCTTGTATCACATCAATTACCGCTTGTCACCAAAAAAACATATTATGTCACAATTGCAAATATCGGACGGTTTTCACCGCTCTTTTCACACAACTCCACTTCAATCTCCTGCTAGTAAATCATGCACAGAACAAAATTATACACCAAGTGCTTGTCATTTGGAGGGTTGGGAAAGAAAAAAACTCTTGGCAATTTGGAGTAAAGAAGTAGTAAGAAATGACAATGATGACGCTCAAAACCGAGAACAAAAGTCTATGTTTCACAGATGTACTGCTGGCACCAGCAAAAACAAAGGTGGTTCATCGATATGCCCAGTGTGTGAGAGAAAGTGGAATTGCATTTACGTTGGGAATGATACAGAGGTGAAAAAAGAGGGGGGTTGGGAAAAAATCTCTAAGACTGAAAGTCCTGATGACCTTGATGGCTGGGACAGAATAAGAGATTTACTGCTCTGTCCTAAGTGCGCTGGTTACATTGAACGTGTAAAGAAACTTGATTGCATCTGCGATGATAATAAGAAATACGTTAAAGTTGAGAATGTCGGAACTTCTACAATTAATGGTGATACTTGGGAACGACAATCTAAAAGTCATACGTGTGGCTTTTTACTAGTATCGTCTAGTGGCCTGCAGTCTGAAAGTTGCAAAGGAAAGAAAGATTCATCGGTTCTAGTAATGTGCGCCGGTTGCAATGACGTCCATAGCAAAATTAAAGTTAACAGTGGCAGGACACATGGTAAATCCGGCTTACAAATGTCTATGTGTGAAAAAATGGATCCATCAGTTTCGACTCTGACGTCCATTGACGGTAAAAATGGTTATATTAATGAACGCAACGCAATGGCAATTTGTAAGAAGCATTACGGGACCAAGAAGCAAAATTCAACATGTAGTACGTGTGCCACTGAAAGCCAATATCAAATCTTTCCAAGTTCAATGTGTACCGTAGCAAAATACGATTGGCAACGTCGCAAAATTGACGCAAAAGTTATGGCTTCAGGTAGTTGTGGAAAACAACGTGAGGCGAAAGAACAAGTATTTTTATGTACAAATCATACATCTAAAAATTGCGAAACAAATAATAATGCGACAGAAACTCAAGACGCTGAAAAAGACGGACTTTTTAATCGTAAAGAACATGTTTTTGTGTGCAGTAAGGTTGCCTCTAGTGACAGTGAAGATAAAAAGTATTTGTCAATTTGTGATTCTGACGGTTCAAAAATTGATTTTGACAAAATGGATGCGGACGTAAGAGAAGGGATTACTGGTCTAAACAAAGAGGACGACTGCTTAAATTCCATGTGTGGTATGTTTGCTTTTGAACCCCTAGAAAGTAAACAGTCGGACGATGGAATAGCAAGTGGAGGGATTAGTGCACAAAACAAAGAAGTCGAAAAACGAAGTAGTAAAGTTAGTGCGTTTGCTGATCCAAAATTCGGAAATAAAGATGAAGATGGCAAAAGTTATATATGGATCACAAATAGTGACGTATCCGTTACTACACTAAAATTTAATCCTGATTGCGTTTGTGAAGGTGTCGAAAATGAAATTGAAATAAAGGACGTGTTAATCTGTGGACAAAAAAAGGTTGAAGAACAAGAAGGAAATGAATATGATACAGTTATTTGTCCTAAGTGCACTGCTGTACAAAAAGAACGAACGACCCTACGTAAATTTTGTTATTTAGAGGGCTTGGAAAGAAATTTTGCTGAAACAAAGGGTACGGAAATCTGCGAAAAAAATGAGACCGTGGAGCAAAGTTTATGTACGTATTCGGCTTCGCCTAGTAAATTTCCTTTTTTGAAAAAGTATGACAACTTCTCACCGTATGTAACATCACAAAACGCTTTTAGCTTGCTTTTTGAAAAAACTTCGCAACCAGATCCCAAAAAATCAAATTGTACGTCTAGTTCGTGTAGCTTTGAAGGATCGGATAGAGAAAATGAAATATCTTTTTGTCCTTCAAGTGATACTGTTAAGGGATATGTAGAAGAACCAGAAATTAAAAAAAAAGGTCAGCCTTGTATGTGTAATGCGTGTACTTTTGACGGGTGGGAAAGAAAAAAAGAACTATCTTTTTGTCCTTTTTGTGATATTGACAAGGGTCATGTAAAGGAACCAGAATGTAAACAATGCAGAGAAGAATATTTAGACCCAGAATGTAAACAATCCAAAGGATACATTTCAGCATTAGAATGTAAACAATGCAGAGATAATAATTCACAACCAGAATGTAAACAATCTAAAGTACAAATTGTAGAACCAGCATATATACAATGCAAAGAACAAAATTCGGAACCAGAGTGCAAAAAATCCAAAGAAAAAAAATGTACGTGTAGTGCGTGTACCTTTGAGGGCTGGGAAACGAAAAAAGAATTATCTTATTGTTCTTTATGTAATAAGGACAAGAAGCATGTAAAAGAACCAGAATTTATACAATCCAAAGAACAAAATTGTACGTGTAGTGCGTGTACCTTCGAGGGCTGGGAAAGGAAAATAGAATTATCTTTTTGTCCTTTTCGTGATAATGACAAGGGCCATGTAAAGGAAACAAAACTTATACAATCCAAAGAACGAAATTCAGAACCAAAGTGCAAACAATCCAAAGAAGAAAATTGTACGTGTAATGCATGTACCTTTGAGGGCTGGGAAAGGACCAAAGAATTATCTTATTGTCCTTTATGTGATAATGACAACGGAATTCTAGAAGAAACAGAATGTATACAATCCGAAGGACAAGATACTACGAATAGGGAATGGGCCTTTAATAAGTGGGAGTATATAAAAGAACCTGCCTCACTTATTGTTGCACATGCCAGCAACCATCCGCTTCATTATCATTCCACGCAGCCTCCCTCTGAACAAAATTGCATGGGTGATGAAAGCGCAAACAAAAATGAACAACCGCTTGATTCTAAGTGTGCCACAGATAACGAAATTGAAAAAACACCTAATTGTAAACTAGCCGGTACACGAAATTCTCTTGATAGCTGTCAGAAAAAAAAGGGGCTATCATTTTGTCCTTCGCGCACCGTTGATAACGAAGATGAGAGAGAATTGGCTTCACATAATTTGAAACACACCAGTCACAATCAAATCCAACGTCAATCAACGGATTCCCTTTCTCTTTATGCTTCTAAACAAGCTAAGGAACAAACATCTTGCCATGCGTGTACTTTTGATACCTGCAAAAGACAAAAAGGACAATCATGTTGTGTTTCATGTTTCACTGATAATAAGGATATAAAAGAATCTTGTTGCCTTTGCGAAAAGGATAAAATAAAAACAAAAACGTATGGTTCCACGATATATCTATCTCCAGCTCCTCCTTGTTATCGTTCTATACACCCTATTAAAAAAAAACCCATCACCTCAAATTCAAAACTACACACTTTAGGTCCACACGCAAAACTTCGTCGCTCTAGTCACCTTAAGTTTCCATATCATTCTTCTAATCCTGTCTCTCGTTCATATGGTTTATCTAAAGAAAAAAACTCACTGTCTAATGGATGTCCCTTTCAAGTATTGAATAAACAACTACCATTTTGTCCAATGTGCGGCACTGATAAGGAAGAAGTAACAGAACCTGTTTGTGCATGCGACGACCGTATTAATGGCACTACAGATACTAGTTCGGAGATTTTGCCTTCTGCTCCTTTTTACTATCATTCTATGTATTGTTACTGTCCTGTGTGCGCTGCGGACGATGAAGGTGCAAAAAAACCTGCTGTAAACAAAGACGGAAACAAAGGCAGTGTAGGTAAGGGTTTGAGAATTTGCAAATACCATGAAGCCGATGTATCAAAATATCAAAATTCTATGTGTGATGCGTGTCTTGATGGTTTTGGGAGAAAAAATGAACTACCATCGTGTCTTCTGTGTGAAACTTACAAGGAAGTTGTAAAAGAACTTAATCAATTTAAGAGTTCGGTGATTTTCGATTATCATCAAAGCGAAGATCAGAATTCTAAACCAGATAAGCCGAAAGATCTAACCGCACCCCTAAACGAACAAAATCCAACACGTAGCTCAAGTGATTCTGTGAGTAGAGAAAGAAAAAAGAAAACATCAGTAGGTTTTTGCGATACAAAAGATGTGAAAAATGAAAAATCTATGTGTACTCAGTGTGCCTTTGATGGCTGTGAAGGAAAAACAGATTCATCATCAGAACTTAATTGCGATTGCAAAGATGAAAAAATTAACACTAAAGTTGAGAATTCGGGAATTTGCGAATATAATAAAACTAAAGATCAAAATTCTAATACGCCAAATCTCGATATAAACGATGATACTACAAATGTTTGCAAGGATACCTTGGTCAACACGGGCAAAAACACTACGTGTATAAGTAGCTATGTAGATCATGAATACAAACATGATACTGAATGTACAACTTCTAAGGTAATAAATACAATTAATCCCCCCAATGACGACGTTGAACTAGGTTATTTTGAAAAAAAAACACGTGAAGTTGAAATAGTGTCACGGTCTCTGAATCCAGATGGAACTATACATGTGCAAAAAGATGTGATAACGATAAAAGTAAGTAAACAGAATTTAGATGCGACATCAATGGAAGATGATTTCAACTATGAAATTGATTCAGATGACTCGATTTTAGAGAGAATTAAAAATATTAAGACAAATGTGTTTATTTCACTTTGTCAAAATAACGTTGGATTTGTGAGGTGTAAATCTGTTGATAAGTTTGGTTATTCCGAAATGGCTCATCCGAAAATCCGAAATTGTTTATCATCAGTTGATACTACTTGTTCAAGAGAGACGATTGGGTCGCAAGATGAATATAATGTAGTTTATATTTGAGCAACGAAATCTCAGAAATCACTTTACACTTAATGAATAGACCATGTCGTAACAGAAATCTTTTTATCAATAAAAGGCCTGCATAATTCAATTATAACAGAAAATGATTTAAAGTCTTTTAATATGGTATGTTAACTTTTGAGTTCGTTTAGTTTTTTTGCGGTTTCCCTAGAAATATAAAATATATTAGCGATACAAATAGTCTCGGGAATAATTGAAGCGGTTATGCGTTATGATTGGTACTAGCGCTGTGTTAAATACAATAAAGTTACATAGAAAAAACTGTTGTTTACAGGAATTTTATATTATGAAACCACGTCATACGGAACTGTGGACATTTGATATTTTCCGAAACCTATTTGTTTTGATAAATGAAGAGAGGTTATCTAAGAAATAACTATTGCGGCAAATCAAAATCATAAATAACTAGAAGCAGCTGCGAGGATAGACAATATACTATACTCAACGAAATAACTGCAAGGTCTGATGACAAAGAAGATAAAGAAGATTATTTGTACTAATTGAATTGGCTGAATTGATATAATATATAAACGGATAAGTGTAGAATATTTTTCTTGTTTTATATATCGGGCTAATTGAACTCAAGCATGGAAACAACAAAGCATCCTGATGATGCAGTGGAACCTAATGAAGGTAATGAAAACCTTCCAAACACACATATTTGTAATGCCCAACGAAGTAACATGGATGTAAGTAGCACGGATAGACAAGAAAATGGATCTAATAATAAAATTGCAACACGTGATCAAATGGTTGATCCCATGATAAAATGTCGTTGTCCCGATTATGTAACAAATATTACTGATTATAGTGAAGAACCCAAAAAGCAACCACAAGCAACTTCTACTGAGAGTATTAAGTATGTTCCTCTCTATCAACTAGTAGATAAAGAACGTACTAGTTTAGTTTCCCTTGAAGGACACACAGTTGTATGTGATAGAACGAAAAGTGCAAAATCCAATGTTGTGAGTCCAGATGCTGCAATTTCTGTGCAAAATTTTGAGAATGAGAAGCTTAAAGTTGCCCAGAAACTATGTGCTGTGCAAAGTTCGAACCAGTCAAGTCAATTTTACTTTCAACGTGATGTATCAGAATCTACAAGTAATTTAATAACCAATGAAGTAACAAATAAAACTGAAAAAGCTGATACTAATATTAGCACTACTTCAAAAGAATTTACCGAAACTTTACTTGACAGGATATGGAACCAAAAAGAAATTTCCGGCTCTGAAAATAAAATTGTAATACAATTGAATGAACATACTGTTAACGAAAAGGATCCTAAGGATTTGTGTACCATCTTCTTTGATAAAGCAGTAAAAGTGATCAGTCCAAAGAGTTCAGAGGCAGATTTGAGCATCAATTCAATAATCTCTAACAAGTCTTCGATTTTGACAAAAAATGGAAATACTCTCGTTGAAAATTCGTACGTGTCTGCCCACAGAATTTTATCACAAGACTATAGAGTATCGTTGCTCCGCACTCCTCCTTCTTCCGGTATGTTGTCATATAGTAGTAGTGCTAGTTCAACTGTTAACAAAAACGTTGGAACCGCAGATGACATTAGTAACGAATCTTCTTACATCTTAAAGTTTCTTATAAATGCTCTAGGTTTTGAGTCGTACAATAATACACCAGTCGAGCCGGCAGCGCAATCATATAGTATGTGTGACGTCAAAATTATACCGAAAAAAAACGTATCTTTTTCGAAAGACAGCCATTTAGATATGATAATGTCGTCGTACCGTAGTCTCTGTTGTAACGCAAGAAATTGTCGAAACCTATCAGCAGAGTCATATTGGAAACAGGACGCAGCAAACACTACTTTTGATAAAATATATGATAGAAAGAGAAAGAATCGAACGGCTGCGTATGATCAGAAAAATGTAAATCGTAAGTGCTCTAGGAGGGATCGTAGTGAAGCTTCCACTAACACCAAAATGAACTCCAGGTATGACGTCCGACCCTTCGTTGGCCCTTTCGTCAGTGTTTTAGCTGGAACAATGACAGATAGTAGCACTATGACTAGCAATCCTGATAGAAAGAAATGTAACTCTCAAACATGCAAGACAAAAAAGAATTTAGGAGCCCATGGAACTAATACCGGTCCAAAAGATCCCAAAGAACGTTCTACTGAAAATGATTTTGGATTTCCTTCAAAACCGAAAACAACTATGGAGAGGTTTTGTGGATGCTCTACAGATTTAAAATCTAAGTGTTGTACATACCAACAACTTGCACGACCGATACTATCGATCAGCGAATTAGAGAAAAGTCACAAGATATATAAATGCTCATGCCCATATGGTGAACATTATAGCAAGGACTTTGAACGTTTTTGCGATCCCTGAAATATATAATTTGAACAATATCTATCGTGTTTTGTTTATCTACTTTGGTTATTCATCCGTTTTATTCATATCGCACCATTTTGATGGCAATATTGTCATTATTCGAACTCTTATACACCGTGTTTTTTTTTATTTACGATAACTTTAAGGGAACGTTCTTTAGGTCAAATAAAGTTAATTTCCCAAAGACAGACAAATGATAATTCTTACGGTTTTAAAGATATTTAATTTTTAAATTTAATCAGTTAATCACGTTGAACTAGTATAAAAGGCTCTTAATTGATAACAACAATTTTCTTTTAATTCTTATGAGTAAAGAGTTTCCAATTGTTAGGTTTGTATACGCGTCCATGGAATTAGTAAGTACTAACGTACATCTGGAAGGTGCACTACACCGATAACGCGAGCCGAAAGAAATGTACTAAAGCTTACTGCGTCCCTTTCTAAAGGTGACCATATTTGAATTGCAATTTACGGACAAATTAATTTTACAAGCCGGTGGGGCAGTAAACGAAACAATATTTACTTATTGAACTGATTGTTTTCAAAATCGATATCTGTGGATCTGTAGATCAGACAACTAATCCGTTGACAAATTGAGGATAAGTAGCCGCCACCTTGAACTTTTTAGTTATTCAAATGATTGTCTCCAAAATCGATATCTGGGCATCTGTGTGGTCTCTGTCAACGAATCCGTGGATAGACTGAGAATAAGTAGCTGCCGTCTTGAACTTCTTAATAAGAGCAAGTACAACAAAATACAAGCATTGAAAGATTTCAAACAAAATCTAGTATTAAGTTGTCATTCAAGTGTCAATTTCGAATTATAGGAGACCACACAGAATACACAGATCCCCAGATCCACATACAGAGGTACATTTCTTTCGGCTCACGTTATCGGTGGAATGCACCTTCCAGATGTACGTTATTACTTACTAATTCCATGGTCACGCCAACATTGACATATTTGACACTTACTATTAGTTAACTCTAAAGGCCCTTTTAGAATGATCAAAGATATAACATTCAATTACTTTGTTCTAAACAGAGAAAATATATTTTTTTTGCAATATTTAAAAATCTAATCTACCAATTAGTTTCTATGGATATACCTAGTAATATGCCGAAGTTATCGTAAATCAAAAAAAACACGGTGTATATTTTGTTTAGTGACGGTTTGATTATCAAGGTACGATATCATCTCTGGTTCCGAGGTTTTCCTGTCCAAAAACTCCAACAGACAATCCAAGATAGCAGACAGGCCTTTTTAGATATGTGGTAGATTAATCTTTCCAAAGACATGACAAACACGTAAGTTGTCACTTGCAGTGGGAGCTATTTTGTTTTGCAATATATAGAAATGTACCTATTGATAGATTACAAACTACAGTTCAAATAGTGGAACATTTTGCATCTTAATGTTCACTTTAAAGTATCGGTGACCCATATTTTAATAAGAACATTAAGATACATCGCATCTTTAGAATTATAGTGACCTAATTAGCAAATTTTGGATTTCGAGTTAGGTCTCTACAGTAATCAATTTAAGACTCGAAGTCGAACGCTGAAAATTTTGAATTAGGTTAAGTACTATAATTCTAAAGGAGCGACATGTACATTAAGATACAGGGTAACGACAGATACAGGTTTCTCGAATATTGTAGAAAACTTATGATATGCATGTAGATAAAGTTCTATATGCGACTGTACGCATAATTAGGCATTAAAACACTCGTGTGATCTTATTATGAAACTCGCCTCGCTCGTGTATTAATGCCTCTCATTAAGCACCTGTCGCATATATACCGTCACTGTGACCCAGTTCCATGTTGGGTCAGGGTTGCCTTGGGCTGCTGGAAGGCCCCTGCTGTGTTCCAGGGTGCCCTCAGCGGAGTAGGCGAGGAGCCTTGTAAAAGCCCTGTAAGAGCCCTAAGGTCATCTATTGGGGGGCTACGTTTTGGCGCTATAGCGGTCCCGTAGCCCCCTCCTAAAGCGATTGGCGTAACGCCCCGGGGGTTTTAGTCCGTGCGTGTTGGGCATAACCCACCCTGACCCCCGTTAGGGCCGGTATGCATAAGCATTTCCACCGGGTGGAAAAAAAAAGCAAAAAAAATAAAGTGAGACCTTGAGTTTATTTCTCAGAATGCTGTCTTGATAACAAGTTTAAAAATTGTTAATAGTTTATGCAAATAGGGAATATGCATGGATTTTTCAAAAAGCATTTTTCAACGTAAAAGAGATTCCCAAATGTGAAATTAAAATTAAAATCGATGATTAAGTACAGAATGATACAAGCATTTTAAACTGCTAAATTAGAATGAGAGATCTGTAGTGCACTTGTAACAGTTTGGCCATAATGAGCTCCACGTCAAATTCTGTTTTGCTAGAAAGAGATAGGTAGAAATCTTTGTTGGCTTATATCTTGGTTATTCAAGCTACCTGTTTGTTACATGTCCTTTTATTGAAGATGTGAAACAAGAACATGAATATTCTCTATTGTTGCTTTCTGAATTTAATTTTCTTAGCGATGTTACGAGTCGAATTTATTCCAACTCGGATAACTCTAGTTGACTCGGCGGCTAACTCGAATCGCAACTCGAGTTGACTCGACTCGCATCAACCGGATGGGATCCACTTCGCGGCAGCAGCCAAACGGATCAGCGAGTCGAGTTTTGGTTTCGAGTTGGCGAATCGCTGACTCGTGTGCACTCGCACTCGCATCACTCGCATCGCTCGCATTCGTTATCCGCTCACTTGCCCGGCCTTATCAATAGGGTATTTGCCTAGTTTGAGAAAAGTACTTATACTTAATTAATGATCCATTTTATGATAGTAAAAAAAAACTCGCACGGATATTAACCCGATAACAATAAAAAAACAATAAATAAATAATTGCCTTAACTCTTTACAGCCAAAACGACATCTTTCTGTATGATCTGTGTTATGACGTCATATTACACTTATGTCAAATGTCATTCAACCCAACGGACAATTTAAAACTTCAAAAAGTGGGGTTATATTTGGGTAGTATTGTAAATTATGATATGATAGATCAATATGAGTGTAAAATCTTATTACCAGTATTGTATAGTGCCTAGCTGCGTAAATAATTCAAAACGAACACCTGCAAAACTATTTATTCCTGTACCTCGAGACCCCGAATCCAGAAAACAATGGTTAGACCTTTCAAGAAGGGACTGGACACAACTCTCTGCAAATTCAACAATGTACTTTTGTGAGGATCATTTTGATGTAAGTACTACATTACATACATACATTAAATCACGCCTGTTTCCCAGAGGGGTAGGCAGAGACCATTACATACTGTTTAACAAAGTAGTTAACCACATTACATATTGTTTAACGACGGTTCAAAGTTTCGTACCGTAACGTAGTCTTGAGCGGCAAACGCACTCCGATCGATATGCATCGCCCGGGCACCGGGTATAGTTTTGAAATGGTACCTATTAATTTGGATTTTCTTAAAATTTTCAGCTTCCTAACGATATGGAAAACTATGTAAAATTTAGAGTTCTGGGTTCTGTTAAGAAAATTATTATGAGAAAAGGCAGTTTACCATCACGGTTCGAGTGTCAGCCTGACAGAAAACGAACAGCTACTAATGATTGTAGTGATGATGATACCAAAAGGAAAAGGCAAGAAATAATCCAAAAAATTTTGGATGAGGATGATTTAAAAAGAATACAAAACACAGGTACCACCTACCTACTATTTCTTTGTTTCATAATGTACCTAGATGAGACCTGTTTTCTCGAACATAGCAACTTGATAGATCAACTACTGGACCCAAAAACCCCTATTATGATAAATCCATCAAAATTATTAGAGCCAGGCTGTTTCTAAAGCAATGCATACATAGTGGTGACCACTAGGTAATGCTTGAGCTTTTCCTATACAATAACTTTATTATGACTTATTGAATTTAACATTAGTACATCATTTAAACACTAAGGTATAGCCCGTGCCAAACTTATAGCTAACTTTGAACTTCTGAAGTTAGTTCTTACATGTGCACAGTCAGTTTTTATACTGGAGATGTGAATCATTAGATGATCAAAGTGTATCTAGATACATTGTAAAATATTTCTAGGCAATCAATAGGTAATATAGAAAACGCAAACGTTTCTTTTGCCACCACTGTATACATATTACAAGTTTAGCTTGGTCAAAGTAGGTATTAAATTTAACTATAAATATTGTAATTTTTAACAATTGATAGAAGTTACATATTTGAGCCTTTTGGGGTCGAACCTTTAGGACCGTGGGGACCAGGAGCACACTGTATTTTTAAAGATTTGTCAAAGCGCCTGATCGACGCATCCCGTGACAAAAATGCTGGCCTGTACTTGGCACAAAGATTAAGCATTGCCATTCAACGTGGCAATGCTGCCAGCATTTTAGGAACAATGCCCTCTGGTAGCGGTTTGTTAGATTAGTGTAGTTTTAAGTAATTTTGTAAGTTCTTTCGTTTGTTCGTTTTCTGTTTAATTATCCTTACAATAAAAACAATTATTATTATCAATTAATTATTTTACAACACAATAAATGAGTTTATTTATGAGAATATTACGAATTAAAAGGCTGTCTATACAATTCCATAAATATCGGCCCCCTGTTTCGCCGTGACGGCGAAATCGTGCCGGGCTATGCCATTCAATGGCAAATTATGAAAGCACTCACTAGATGGATAAAATATGTATATGGCTGTTTTATCTCACGAAAGCGGGAGGGCCATGCTAGTAGTTATAATAATGCATATACATACGCACACTACGGGGCGATGCTTAACTACAAGGTGCATGTGCATCTACAAGTATGGTCCACTCGCTTTCGTTAGATAAAACAGCTGTAGAATGATATACCAAACGATGTTTAATATTAATTCACTGTTAGTTAATGTGTGTTGTCTGTAACATTCTTTATATATATTTTTTAATAAAACAAAAAACTCGTATGCATATAGTTTTATTTATAACAACATGTGTGTGTGTGTAACAAGTGACAAATAATACTGTCAGGTGCGAAGGCAAGTGTGATAGCGATAACAAGCTGGATGCTCAGCTATTAAGACACTTAGAGCACTGTATTTATGCTTCGGTAAAGCTTAGGATAAATATTTGTTTTCCAAAAATGCAAGAGTACATCGAAAGTATCCTTGATTTTTGTTTCATCATACAGCACTTTATATATTTCAACTTTGTGGTTTACCTCAAATTCAGGGTCAGCAATACAGAAATATCCACTTTTTAGGCCTGTTATATACATTTGCATCTGCATTTGAAACATCAATTTTTCTGATATTTTTCCACCCTGTATGTAATTTTTATAAGTCAGTTGGCTCATAGGGCATTTAATTTCCAAAATTGAATGATAATTTACAATACCATCAGGAGACGCTGCCAGAATGGGATATTGTTTGCAGATTGTTAGGCCACATGTTTTTATCTTTTGACCAAGATGTTTGTCTACTGTTTCCCTAACTTCAGACTCTAAATTACGCCCTCTCTTCATTGCTTTTGTGTCTGGAGTTCTAGCACCCATAATAGTTTCCACTAGTGACCCATCAGGAACTTGGCAGCGACTTACTTCATAGGCGTTTGATGCAGTTATTCTGCCATACCTTAGTTCAAACCACAATCGGTTTTTATGCTGGTTTCTAGTCTCCATCTCTGCTGCCTTGACACTTTCTTCACTAAATATATAAGCAATTGAGTTCAAAAATTGGTCACAGTCAGATTGACTTTGCATTACACATAAATAATGAAGTGAAAGACTTTGTGCTGTATTCACTTCATAGTTTGGTTGATATTTAAGTAATTGGCAATTACTGATCTTCCGTTTTTTTGCTTCAGCCATAAATAAAGTAAACACATTATTTTCTTCTGCACTACACATGGGAGGTGGTCGTTTCTGCAAATCTTTAGTAGTGATAAATTTTACTGTACTGCCTACGCGAGATAGATTGGATTTTTTCCAGTAACATTCAATTGAAGTGCAAGAAGGCTCTTCACTCCTCCTATGCACCCACATCAGAAAAGCCACTGAATGCTTACACCCCCCTTGGCACGCAACACAGTCATGACACTCTACACTTATAACTTGCTCCGCCTTTTCATTTACTGTAAGAGTGACATTGTACTGTTTGCTATGAACTTTATGTTCTGGACATATTTTGCATTTCACTATACACAAGTCATTTTCGCGACACAGTTGAACATAACCAATGGCATCGTCCCCGTATGTTTATCTTGAAGATCTAAAAAAAATGTTATTTTGACATAGCCTCGAAGAAGTTAAAGTAAGAGCAAAAACAAAATCAAGATTAAAGTAAGCAACGTGTTTTTGGTTAAATTAGCTTTATTAAAAATCAACTTGTTGTAATTGGTTGTCCCTCTGACGAACCATAATTACCTAGCAGTTTTCACGTTCCTGAATTCAGCGGAACAAAAATCTGGATTCGCCGCGAAAAAAGTTGCTACCATTATTGTGTCGATTTTCGGCAAATTGACACTGTCTGCTTTGGTAAATGTGTTCACCAAAGACGCCATAGCTGGATCTTTGTTTATTGCAATGTATTTGCTAACGGCTAACCCAGTAGGTATGAGATAATGTAAGTTTTATCGCCAGTAGACTCAAGTTCAAATCTTTGTTTACAGTAAACGCAGACAGAATGAATCACAGATTATAGGATATGTCTAAAGCACAGATTATAAGAGTTGTCACTGTCTCGAGTTGATGACACAGATAGTATGATAAAAAAAAAACATTAAGTAAGATGACGTCACGCAATCTCATTGGTGTTTCAATATAGATTAAAAATCTTTATTTTATTATAAGATATATAATAAAATAACGACTTTATTAAATTAAATAAAAACTATAATCATAATCCTCGTCATTAAAACTAGCTATATGCAAAGTATCTTTGTTTATTATAACTACAGGCAAGTACCCTATTCTAGCTAGAGGGTTAGGTATGCGAGTTGATTCGAGTTGCGAATGAACTCGATTCGAATCAACTCGTTTAGACTCTGATTCGAGTTATTCGATTCAGATAACTCGACTCGCCCATCGCTAACTTTGCTTCTCCGCAATGATGGTCTTCCCCGAAGCTCTAATAGATTCACTTCATATTAGCGACCGTGTAAAAGAGCCCTAATTTGGTTTATTCACAAAAAATATAGTGGATATTATTATTGAACCTACGCATATTTATTCGGAGGAAAAGTATCAAGTGAAAATCATTCCTAAGTCAAGGTAGTAAAAAAGTAAAATTCCTAATAAAAGGCACACGAAGTAGATTCTTAAATCAACGGAAGCAGAAGTCGGCAGCTTGTTAAAGGTTCAAAAGGTATCTACAGTGTAACCATTTTCTTAATACCGATCGGATATCTTCGTATTTCTATGACACACGAGTGACAAATATACTGTCAGTTGCGAGTGCAAGCGAGATAGCGATAGCCAGCCGAACGGTATTAAGAAGCTGGGAATACTGTACTTTTTCAACAAAAAAACTTAGACTGCGGTACCATTAGGCCAGTGATTCCCAAAGTGGTCCAGGTGAATTCCCAAGGGTCCACGGAAGACTCTATGGGGGTCTACGTTGGGGGTGACAAGAAATGGAGGTCCACAATCGTAATCGGGTGCATGAAAATTTATTTGGGT
This sequence comes from Acleris laterana, assembly GCA_963966035.1. Taxonomy (NCBI): domain Eukaryota; kingdom Metazoa; phylum Arthropoda; class Insecta; order Lepidoptera; family Tortricidae; genus Acleris; species Acleris laterana. The sequence goes on along the minus strand of OZ014465.1, from coordinate 6,099,063 downwards.
TCGATAGTGAAGAACTAAAATGTTAGCTTGATTTATCATATCAATATAGATAGGCAGATAATATTTTAAGAAGCTCAGCGACTGTTACTTGTAAAAATTTGCATATTCCATATTGAGTACAACACGTAGTCGACTTTACATACATACATACACACATACATTAAATCACGCCTGTTTCCCGGAGGGGTAGGCAGAGACCACTTCTTTCCACTTGCTACGATCTTGACAAATTTCTTTCGCTTCTTCCACATTCATACATCGAGTCATGCACGCACGTCGGTTTCGGGTACTTAAGATTCGGCCCTTTTCCAGTATTTCACCGATTTGACTCGAAAAGGTACACCTATGGCGGCCCCTTCCGACCCGTCCACTCACTATCGATCTGTATATCTCTTTCGTCAATCTTCTTTCATCCATCCTTTCCAAATGACCGAACCATCGAAGCATGCCCTTTTCAATCTTAGTCAGTAAATCACGCCTGTTTCCCGGAGGGGTAGGCAGAGACCACTTCTTTCCACTTGCTACGATCTTGACAAATTTCTTTCGCTTCTTCCACATTCATACATTGAGTCATGCACGCACGTCGGTTTCGGGTACTTAAGATTCGGCCCTTTTCCAGTATTTCTCCGATTTGACTCGAAAAAGTACGCCTAGGGTGGCCCCTTCCGACCCGTCCACTCACTATCGATCTGTATATCTCTTTCGTCAATCTTCTTTCATCCATCCTTTCCAAATGACCGAACCATCGAAGCATGCCCTTTTCAATCTTAGTCCACTTTATTATTACATAAGTAAGTAATTAGCCCTATCAAGCAATCAATTCTAACCTTTTTTTTCGAAAACTGTTAAGTAATTCTTCTTTGAAACTCAGCAACAACGCAAGTTTCCATAGATAGATCTAAAATTCACTTATTTTTCGAGATTTAGAAATTGGTTGTAATGTAGCAGGCAGGGAGTCCACCGGATCCAGCAAAATTTTGAAAGTGGTCTATGAAACAAAAGAGTTTGGGAACCTCTGCATTAGGCGAATAATTCGCTTCATACCATCGGTTTTTGGACTCGAACCGAAAGACCTTTCGAAACGAAAATTGTGTATCGTATATAAAAAGCCTCGATACAATTGGGACCCCTTCTTTAAGAACTGATATCTCTTTAACCGATCAACCGGTTTTCATGAAACCTAGATGAGACTCATTCAAGGCGGCTTTCAGCGGCCCGCTTTTGGCCAACCCCCCTACGCGTGGCAAACGGCATCGCCACCGTTCCGATCTCCGGAGGGATCTGAACATGCTCGCACTATAATGCCCCCCCAGAGTACGAAGGGCTGCCCAGGCTAGGCCTGGGGAGGGATTCTCTGGCATTGCCATTACCCTCCTGGGGTGTAAACCTTTTAAATGGTGCTCGCATGGTCCATTATGCAGGGTCTGGTTTGAATTTGAAGTTTTCCTTCTCCTAGATAGGTAGCAGTCCAATGCTAACGACGTCTATCCCGCCGGGTTTGAATTAAAATCATCCCGATTAAACTAGTTTTTCTTTGAATTGGTCCAACTGTTTGGAAGTTAAGATGCAACAGACAGACACTCTAATACACGGATACGCACGTTAAACTTATTACGTCTACGTTTGCAAGGGGGGTACAAAAGGGGAGGGCAGACGGCTAAACAGTAAGCAAACTTTGCCTAATGGAACCGCAGCCGAACGGTAACTTGGACAAAATCTTTAGTACCAATGTTACACGCTATGATAATTCATTTGCATAAAAAAACACTTTGTATAACGTTGAAAATAAGTAAAAAATAGGCATGGGCTAAGATTAAATGAAAAAACTTATTTTTTTATAATTATAAAAAAATATTGAACTTTTGCAAATGAATTATTTTAGCCAAGAATTTAGTAATGTTGAATTATGCGTAGATAATTACTATAGAAAATGGGAAATCCAATTTTAAACAAGAGTGCCAAATGTTTTGAAGAGAATTATGCCTGGTGTTTGACGCAGTGTTAGACAAGGAGCATCATGCTAGAGAGGGTAAGTTTTTGGACCTCCTTAGACTCCTCTGTCTAGAACTATCTTCATCATCATTATTATCGTCGTCATCATTACCATCATCATCATCATCATCATCATCATCGTCATCGCCATCGCCATCGTCATCGTCATCATCATCATCATCATCATCATCGTCATCGTCATCGCCATCGCCATCGTCATCGTCATCATCATCATCATCATCATCATCATCAGACATCGGAATTTCCAGAGCCAAATTGAATGATATGTAGGGAGTTCCTGTATCGATAAACTCACTTATCGATGGTTTTCCCCTGAACTAGAGATCGTTTCTATCTTTGTGAAGTTTTTTTTTTGGAAATGGATGATAATGTATGTATCACAAAATTGCTAGGCTACCATAGTGCATCATGTAATAGTTATTATTATCATTTTATCAAACCTCTTTACATAATTAAATAGTGAACTGAATTTTTGAAAGAACAGTATTCAGGAAAGAACCTAATGATTGAACATCGAAAACCTTTTATAACAAAAAAGCGGGGAGCTACCTATGCCATCGAACGTTTCTTTTTAATTTTGACGCTAAAAATAATATTTTATTATACCAACAATAATTTTATATTTTACAAACAAAACAGGGAGCGATCCTAAATAAAAAGGACGCATGTGCCATTTGATAGTCAAAGTAAAATTAACCCTCTACCTTAAAAAATAAGGTCACTAATACATATGCGGTTCTATGACACATACACCCTTCTTACACAAGTGTATAAATGGTTTATCGATACATATAAGAATAGTATCAACTCAAAAAACTAGTAGTAAATTTTTAAATAAGTACAGTTGTATTTTGTAGTTGTATTTTGCTGTTTAGATCAAGGAGTGTGATATTGATATCGCAATAAGAATCCCGAAACACGTCAACCGTGCGACATTATTTACGTAAGTAAACCATTGTAATCTCTTTAACGGTCGCTAGTAGAATGACTACTCGTAGATAGCAAAATTACCGATTACCAAAATGACCACACCGCTTGCAGCCTACATCTCAAAATGTCCGAGATATAGGCTACAAGCGATGTGGTCATTTTGCGAGTCGGTCATTTTACAATCCCCTCATTCTACTGGTGACCCCTCTTATAGGTCTAAATCTCGATATATGTAGGTCTTGTGCCTGCTTGTCATAAGCCCATACACATGATTTGATCAGTCGTTGATTTTCCCCTTTTCCTCGGAACGGGAACAGCTTCACTGACTAGTTATTCTGTGTGCAATTTTATCTCACGAAAGCGAATTTGCCATAATGTGTGTGTGTAGATGCACGTGCACGTTGTCTCTGAGTGCGTAGCTGCCGTTGCTAAGCGACGCCGTAGTGTGCGTATCTATTCGCATTACAACTACTAACTATGGCGTACCCGCTATCTATGAAAAGGGACCTTATTCTTATTATCGATGGCGCTTCCGCCATCATTAACGATGCTCCGATATAAATACAACATTGCGTGACGCATTGGGGCGTAAGCACCGTCGACAATAAGGTCCCTTTTCGTAGATAACGCCACATAATTGTATAACTATAGCTAAGACTTAGGTATAACATCGAACCCCTTGGTATGTAGATTCATTTATTTTGTTTCTCAATGACAGATAGAAGTTAAACTACAAGATGTTGGAACAAAAACTTGCTAAAGATTCAGAAGCTGTGACACTGAGTCCACCCTCATCACAAGGGTCACAAGAGGCAGAAAAACCAGCACTGGCACTTCCAAAAGCTGTGACACTGAGTCCACCCTCATCACAAGGGTCACAAGAGGCAGAAAAACCAACACTGGCACTTCCAAAAGCTGTGAAACTGAGTCCACCATCATCACAAGGGTCACAAAAGCCAGAAAAACCAGCACTGGCACTTCCAAAAGCTGTGACACTGAGTCCACTATCATCACAAGGGTCACAAAAGCCAGAAAAACCAGCACTGGCACTTCCAAAAGCTGTGATACTGAGCCAACCATCATCACAAGGGTTACAAAAGCCAGAAAAACCAGCACTGGCACTTCCAAAAGCTGTGACACTGAGCCAACCATCATCACAAGAGTCGCAAGAGCCAGAAAAACTAGCACTGGCACCTCCAAAAGCTGTAACAGTGAACCCATTATTATCACAAGTAACTCTTAATAGGAAGCCACAGCAATCTGGGTGCGGCAGTTGTGCTACTGGTAAACTCCGGAGAAATGATATAAAGACGGATAGATCAGAGGAGTTCAGTTGTGATTGCTCTATTTCAGGAAATTCTTTTTGTTGCTCTTATGCTGGTAAGAAAACTTCAGTAAGTACTGGAGAATTTAAAAAAGAGGAGGATGAAAATGCAGAGATGAAAATTCTCGTTCGCGATTACGCTAAAGAGACAAGTGCAGGAGAAAATGTGAAAAAGATATGCATATGTGCTGTTGGTTGCGTATGCGATCCGAATGTTTGTACTTATAAGGACTTGGATTATTGGGATGTTTTTTTTAATTTAGTGGTACCAATAGATACAAACAAGGAGCGTTGTATATGCGATGGACAAATGGAAAATGACGAGCTTCCTAATCTTATAAATGAATGTACATGTTGTATTTGCGGTTGTACTCGTACCGCTAAGCGTAAGGATGCTGACCAAGTTGGAGTCAACAGTCATTTTGGTGATGCTATAAACATGACTGGAGAACTTCAAGAGGGAGAGAATAATGAATTGGCGCCTAAACAAGCAGGAGATACAACTGGACCGAGTAGTGATTTGAGTAATACTAAAATGACGACAGGAGGAGTAAAAGAGGGAGATAATTATGAATTGGAGCCTGAAAAAACAGGACACACAACTGGAACGAGTAGGTATTTGAGTACTATTGAAATGATGACTGGAGGAGTTAAAGCGGGAGATAATTATCAAGTGGCGCTTAAAAAATCAGGACATGCAACTGACACGAGTAGTGACTTAAATCAAATAATTACTGAAGGAGTTAAGGAGGGAGATAATTATGAATTGGAGTCTGAAAAACCAGGAGATACTACTGAAACGAGTAGTTATTTAGATAATACTGGAAAGTTGACTGGAGGAGTTGCTGAGCGAGATGAGTCCAGTTGTGAATGCTCTTTTTCAGAAGGTTCTTTTTGTTCCTCTTATGCTGGTAAGAATAAAACTTCAGTAAGTACTGGAGAAAATACAGGAGTAAATGAGAAAAAGATATGCTCATGTGCTTATGGTTGCGTTTGCAATCCGAATGTTGCTAAATGTAAGGACTCAGATTATTTAGATATTTCTTATAATTTGGTGGCACCAATAGATATAAACAAGGAGCATTGTCCATGCAATTTATCTAAGGTTACAAGGGCGCCTGAAGTAATTGGTGAACAAAAGGAAAATGACGAAGTTTCTAAACTTATAAATGTATGTACATGTTGTATTTGCGCTTGTGCTCGTACCGCTAAACGTAAAGATGCTGACCAAGTTGGAGTGGACAGTGATTTGGGTGATGCTAAAAAGACGACTGGAGAAGTTGAAGAGGTAGAGAATCATGAATTGGCGCCAAAACAAGCAGGAGATACAACTGGGCTGAGTAGTGATTTGAGTAATACTGAGATGACGACTGGAGGAGTTAAAACGGGAGAAAATTATGAATTGGCGTCTGAAAAAATAGGACATATAACTGAAACGACTAGTGATTTGAATAACACTGGAAATATGACTGGAGAAGTTACTGAGGCAGATCATTATGAATTAGCGCCTAAAAAAGCAGGAGATACAACTGAAACGACATGTAATTTGAGTAGTATTAAAATGACGACTGGAGGAGTCAAAGAGGGAGATAATTATGAATTGGTGTTTGAAAAAGCTGGAGATACGAAATACTACTACTACTGGAGGAATTACTAAGGGAGAAAGTTACGAATTGGCACCTAAAAAAGCAGGATATACAACTGAAATGAGTAGTTATTTCGATAACGATGAAAATACGACTGGAGAGTTTATTGAGGGAGATAATTATGAAGTGGCGCCTAGAAAATCAGGACATACAACTGGAACGAGTAGCGATTTGAGTAATACTGAAATGACGGATAATTATGAATTGGCGCCTGAAAAAGCAGGAGATACAACTGAAATGAGTAATGCCAATAAGCTTTACAATATTGCCGTTAACACAAGTAAAGAAGTCGAAACAGAAAAGAAATGCGCATGTAATGATTGCGTTTGTAATCATGATCAAAAACAAAATGGTTCTACAGAAAAAGAGCGTTTCGTAGAAAGCTTTAACGCTAGTAATAGTAGTAGTATTGAAGCCTCTTCAATATTGTGTGAACCAATTAAATTGGGCTATATTGAGACAACTATCTGTAAAACTATTAAGGTATTCAGAAATCAAAATTATGATGGAAGTATTACAGAAACAACAAAAACAACTACTAAAATTAAGGAAATCCACGATCCCAATGTTATGTCGGTCGATTCGGATATCAGCTTCAAAAAAATTAAGGATAAAGGATGATCTGTAAATGCTGTAGAAATATTTAATAAAGGATTCCTGTATTAATGAGTTATTACTTTTTGAATCTAATTAAAGAGGCCATTAATTTACAACAAGCTATGGCTATGACACAGTATTCCCAGCTTAATAAGTAGCTTTTAGCTGCCATTTTTGGTCCCATTTCGTAGTCCAACTAACAAATAATTTCAATTTCGAATACCAAATTAACAGGCTGGTGCGGAGCTCCTATTTCTGTGTGCTCCGTCCCTTTGGGCCAGTTGCAGATCTAACATAACCTAAACTTATTTCGTATTTATGATACTCTTTTTGGTCAGTAGGACTACGCAGTAGGACCACGGGCAAATCATTCAAATCCATTCAATTCCAATCCAGTGGAAACGCAGTTTTAATAGCTTTTGGCTTACTATCGCTATCACGCTATGCGCTCGCAACTGATAGTATATTGTCACTTGTGTCATAAAAAAACGAAGATAGCCGATAGCTATAAAGAAAATGGTAGCACTGTGCAGTACATCCGTCAAAATTCAACACAAGATTTGAAGTTTAAGTCAAATAAAATTAAAGTCACTTCAGCGGGAAATAAGTTTTTGAAATTGCTAGCGAAAATTGCTTCAGTCTTTGGTCTTTTATATTGGCACATGACAGTCAGGTTCAGGTGGCAAATCACTTAAACAAAACAGTGGTAAATAAGACGCGCTTTATTGACCTCAATATTATAGATTGGGTGGAATTCTCCAATACCATGTAAATAGGAATTTATTCTCATTATAACTGTAAACTTTCTTCTATATTTGGGAGAGAATAAAACATTAAACAAGCAATACCACAACATTTATTTAAAAAACCCTTTACCGATTTAATACGAGAATATTACTCGTGTAAGAAACGATATCGTCACTGCTTTGAAAAAACCTCGTATCTCATATTTCGTGACGTACGATTTTAAACTTGAACGAGAAAAGAATTAAGTTCAAACTATGAGGGCAGGGAGGGAATATCACCTATCAGATACGACTTTTTCTAAAGTAGGAACGATATGATAAGTCCTTTATGGGTGTCCTTCGGAATCCCTAGTAAATAACGTTTGTCCTAATGCATCATTTGTCCGAATTATTGATTGACATAAACTTGTTTTCAGCTGAGTCAGATAACTTTTCAAGTTTTCCCAAAATTCCTGCGGCTAGATTAGGTTAGGGTTGTATTATTACAACACATATTTTTTTTAGGATAAACGAAAATTCGGACAAATGACGATTAGAGATTCCAATATAGACCCGTCCATTATACACATAAAATATTGAAGAAAAGTGATACCGCATAAGTAATTAAGAAAGTAATAGGAACGATACCAAACCGCAGCGTCTCACCATCTATCACGGGTAATAACTACCTACAGTGTTAGCTGGGACGTCTAAGATTGGAAAGAAGACCTACAGCCTGCACCCTATTTCACCATCATGACAGTGACAGGTGACAGGTGACAATTCAGTGTACATGGAGTAGCTTAAGTATATGAATCCCGGTGATGGTGAAAATTTGTTAACTCTGCAATGTATACCGGATTGTCACCAGTTACCTGTCATTGTCAAGATGGTGAAATAGGGGGCTGGTCCTTTTGTAATCTTCATCCAGAAGTTCCACGCACGAGACGGAGGTGACGTAGTGATAAGCGGATTGGCCGCCATTTCATCACCGCCGTGTACCTACAGATGTATTGAATAATGCTTTTGCATTGTTTTTATGTCGGATAAATTCGTATTTATTTTGCTTTCTCACTTGGCTTATTGACGGGTACTAAAGCGAATGATGCCCGGTTCTTATATTCAAGAAACGAATAGTTTTCCTTACGTCTCGTTAAAATTTGACATTTGCTACGTACAAAATGTGTCAAATTTTAACGAGACGTAAGGAAAACGATTCGTTTCTTGAATATAGGAACCGGGCATGAGAAAGCAAGATGAATACGAACTTACGTGACAAAAAACTCCATTACTGTCAGCTGTCAACAAACCTTAGGCCACTTTATTTTTAGAAATAATAAAACGATTCTCCTGTTTGTATATTTATTATATTATATTTATTGAATAAAAGAAAATTTCCTATCATAAAACGGGGAATTCATCGAAATTAGCCATTTTGAAAGGCTCCAGCTTCGAAATGTAAGTAAAATGCAAATTTCACCGTTTTTACGCGCTTTTCACCGATGAGAGACGACTGGATTGGAGTCAATCGAAGTATTTGTATTTGTTCTTCTCACCTTTCGTCTAGACACTGCCGTCCTAACCAAAAACGCAGTAACTAAGTTTAACCACCTATAGTAATATCAATCTTATTATCAACGACATAGAATTGAATTTGCTTTGGTGGTTGCATTTAAGATACAGCTTATTGGCTTAGGAGGGCAAACTACCGACCCGGACGACATACACGTTTGTAATTGTTGGCAACAAATTAGTGAAAAAAAAAACACTTCGCGTCGACTGGCGTAAGATAGGGCTGGCGATTTTGAGATACTTTGTAAAACCTTGTGTACTAATTTCACCAAACAATGTTAAATTTAATCCATGTCAGACCCCCCATACCCCCTAGCCATACCCCTGGGGGTATGGTGGGACTGAACCCTACCACCGTAGTGCTGTGCACTTTATGAGTTGATAAACATCGTATACGAATTTAAAACCAGGACATGCTTTCAGGTTTTGTTTTTCCACATCGACCAACTAAACGGATCAACTGACCAAATGTTGCTTCAAAATCGAATTTAACAGAGTCGACGGATCTCCGCTATCGCGGAGCACCTATTCCTGAGTATTTTGGTCCTTCGGGCCGGCTGAAAATCTAACATAACCTAAACCTACCTCATTATGATAGAAAGTTTGATCAGTTTAGTTGGTCGAAGTGGAAATACCCGTTAATAGCATCCCATATGTCAAAGTATAAATACTAATATCGAACCCCATCACTACTGCGGTGGTATGGTTCAGTCCCATAGTCCCATACCCCTGGGGGTAGGTTGGGTCACCCATTTATGCCCGGTTCCTATATTCAAGAAACGAAACGTTTTCCTTACGTCTCGTTAAAATTTGACATTTGCTACGTACAAAATGTGTCAAATTTTAACGAGACGTAAGGAAAACGATTCGTTTCTTGAATATAGGAACCGGGCATTAATCAATGTTACTCGATTATTAGTTCATACATTTTGACAGCTCTTCACGGTCTAATTATCTGTTAAGTGGTTAACATCGTTTGGTGAAATTGGTACTTAACCTCGTGCTGTTTTTAACTCGGCCTGAATACTGTCAAGTTAATAAGAGCTATTGTAACGTTGACAATGGCGTCAGAGTCCCACACTGAGCATGCTCTGACATGGGGTCTATATCGCAATCTATACTTTTGTTTCGCATAATATATCATTTCGCATAAAATTGTTTGTCGTAAAACGCTTTTTAGAATAGACAGTGTTTTAGTTCAATTATAGACGTTTATTAAATTTTGCTATGTAGCCTAAAAGGTTGTTATGCGAAATGATATACTATGCGAAAAAAAAATGCGGTTCGAAGTATCGATATTTTTCACGAATTATTAGTGAAAAATAGTGACCGACCGAAACATGTTATTTTGCCGAAACCGAAACCGAAACCGAAGGTTCGGTTTCATTGTAGTTTCGGCCGAAACCGAAACCGAAACCGAACCTTTTATAAAAAAAAAAGTCGAAAAAATGTTAGTAAGCCCGTTTTTTTCTAAAATTAATATCTCGCCGACCTATAATTACAGGTTTCTACTTTCAAAGATTTATCACAATGAAATTTCAGCACAGTTACAGAGGTTCTGTTTGAAAATTTAACTACCCTATAAAGTGAAAAAAATGCATTATTTGTAACACAAAGTTAGCGATTTTTTAATGGTGGTATAAAATAAAACAAATTTATTATTACCATTATTCGCGGAACAAACACAACACGTATAGACACGTCTACACGAGCAAAGCGCACTGATTTAGGTAGTTGCCGGCGGAGTCAGGCGAGCGACGCCATATTGCCAGCCGTGCCGAGCGAGCCCGACGTTAACCGAGCGCGACCCGAAGGTACGATATTGTAAGTTTCGGCGCGGCCGAAGGGTTCGGCCGTTTTTGGCCGAAACCGAAACTCGGGCCGAAACTTGATTTTTTGGAAAAAACTGGCCGAAACCGAAACCGAAACCGAAATTTCGGTCGGACACTAGTGAAAAATATCGATTCCTAGCTTATGATTCTGATCGATTTACATCCAAACGGCAAGTTTGCTCCATAACTTTGGCTTGGCGCTTACATTATTTAGCTTTTACAAATACTATGATGTCAAGCTCGGCTAAAGCTAAATATATACCGCCACGGGAAAATCATACTGCCGCACTCAGAGACGTCAATTAAATTTAATGCTTGTTTAGTGACGTGTTGTCTTATTCTATTGCAGTAGCGAAGAAAGTGACAGCAGCAACTTTAATCAAGCATTAAATTAAATTGACGTCTCTGAGTGCGGTAGTAAGTCATATTTAAACAATGACATGCATGTTAGCGACGGTCTCGTAGACCCACTACTTTGCCCCACTACTGCTCTATTCCCTTTCGTCAGAAATCATTTTTATTCCGCAAAAGTAGGTGGGTTAGGTTCGTGAGGTATCTTCAAATGCCCGAAGGGCAAACCGCCCAGAAATAGGAGCCCTGCCTAAAAGAGCAGTGGGGCAAAGTACGTCCACGAGTCATGCTTGGAAATGTTCTTCGTTATAGTCCCTACCCTTGACATAGGTACCGTTGAGGAGTCCCGGAGAGGAGAGGAGGACCGAGGAGGAACAAAACAACAAAAAAAAAAAAACTATAATTGACGGAGAAATGGGTGGACATACTCGTACATTAAAAAAATAGATACAGTGGAACAAATAACCTCCTTTTTTGAAGTCGTTTAAAAATATAATAATCAGCCTATCCGGGCCTATTAGTGTGGCTGCGTCTATATCGCATGTCAAATGTGGATAAAGCATCCGTCACTCTCGTACTTATTTACGTGTCAGAAGGTGACGGATTATCCAAACTTTGTCACGCGATAATCGCAGCTAATATAAGGGCCCCAGGTCTATCTCGATTTGTATACTATAGGTATAATGACAGCGGATGACTCGTGGTCACCCCAGTTTGTCACCCCAGTTTGTCACCCCAGTGCTATTCGCTTTAGTCGGTTATTCGTCAGAAATAAATTTAATTCCGCAAAAGTAGGTAGGTTAGGTTCGTTAGGTATCTTAAGATGCCCGAAGGGCAAATCGCTCAGAAATAGGAGCCCTGCCATAGGCAGGGCTCCGTCGAAAGGCACTGGGGTGACAAACTGGGGTGACCACGAGTCTGCACCCATAATGACGAGATAGCCTAGTTGGTAGTGTCCCCACAGTGTGATGCATTAGAACAAATGAGAGTTAAGAATTCTGTAGAGGAACCAAATAAAATTCTCAGCATTACAAAAAAATATTTTGCTATAATCTAACACGTCGGCAACCCTAGCAGTTGGCAGGCCGCCATGATAGTACGAGACGTGACGTCACACTGGGCATTCCACATACTGTCTCGCTTGCTCTGGAATCCACTAATAGAACAAAACAATTATACATGACCATGGGAGAGGAGACAAGGAATCTAGAAAGAAAAACACAAGGATATGTTGCGTACAAACACACAAAGCTATATTATATTATTGTCCAAATACCCAATACAATACCCAATATAGTATGAGCTTATTTTATATTTAAAGTACTTAAGTTCTTGCGTGTAGCAAAGTTTGACCACGCGCTGGCCTTATTGTGAGTGACGTCATAGTGACCCTGCCTACAAAGCTAGCGGTCCTGGTTTCAAATCCCGGTAAGGCCAGATATTTCAGTGATGAGCGTGAAAATTTGTTCCTGAGTCATGGATGTTTTCTATGTATACTTGGGAGCAAAGAAATAAAAAATTTAAAATTTTTAAATTTAAACTGTTTATTTCAAAAATAAAAATAACGTTATTACAATTACTTCTAGTTGCAATCTTTACAATTTTTAAGATTATATTAACTAAGAAGGGGTTACCCTACTCCACAGCTTACTTTAAATAGGTATTACTTATTCCTATGCATTAATGTTTTCTTAATGGTATTTTTAATTAGTTTAGGTTTCATTTCAATATTTTGAACAACATTTTTAGGGAAATTGTTTAAAGTATAAGGGAGGTAGTTAGTCCAAACTATTTTGCCATATTGGTTAGTACTTGTTGGAACTATGAACAATGGCTGGTTCGGCATGTTTCGGAGATTGGTTAATCTCTTATACCTTTTCAAATTCCCTATTTTATCCTTATAATTTAATATAAAAGCGAATTTAACTTTATCAAAAACATTTAAGGTTCTACTATATTGAAATAATTTTTCGTAATCATGCCTGTATTCGTATTTCACTTTTAGAGGAACTATAGCTTTTAGCATTTTTATTTGAATATTGTAGATACGTTGCAAGTATGTTTTGAAGGTTCTGCCATAGCTAGATATACCGTAGCTTATTATTGAGTCTGCCATTGACATGTACAACATCCTAAGTATATTGTATGGCATTTTATATTTCAAAACACTAAGATTACTAAGGATTCGACAGCTCTTAATTTCTTACAAACATAGTCAATGTGAGGACCCCAATTAAATTTATTATCAATTTTTAAGCCAAGGTAGGTATGCTGTATTACAACCTGTAGCGGGTCACACTTGCAGTCCGCATGCAGGGCGTGCATGCAGGAATGATCGTGGGCTACTATTATTGGAGATGCACTAGCTTTTAAATATGGTGAATGGATATGCATTACTTTAGTTTTTTGGTAGTTAAGAGCTAGTCCAACATCGTGTGCCCACTTGCATAACATGTCAAACTCGCCCTGCATCAAACGTTCGGCAGCGGCTACATCACGGTTAGCAACTATCAGGCAGGTATCGTCAGCAAAAATCTAGCCACTTTCAATGGAAATTCAGTACTAAGTGGCTCGATTTCCTTACTCCCAATTGTATTTAAGTATATATTTGTTTGTATAAGTATTTATATCTTTGTCTAGTACCCATAGCACAAGATCCTAGAGCGTCTTAGTTAACCTAGTACGTTAATATTGCTGTGGCATTGTTCCCTGATATTTATTGTTTATATAACTGTTTTTGGATCAGTTAAAATAACAGTTTCGATCGTTATGTCGAATTTCACCAACCACTTAATAGACTAGAGTGTTAGCAGCTGTCAAAATGTATGAACTAACAGTCCATTAACATTGATTAAGGTCTATGACTGGCTGTCATTCTGAAAACATCTGCCCATTTTTTTTTGTAAGTAAATTATTTTATCGGGGCAGTTTTATGAGACAACTTGTAACATTGATGAAGAACTTGCATTGAATAAAATAACATTGAAAAGATGGTTCCAAATGAGTTACCGGTCAAGATCACACCAAGCCATTGCAGTGGATGCTCGCCATCTTCAAGGGTCATATCGACTATCTGGAAGACTTTGATGACAGGACAGGATTCACCGAACAACGTTGCTTATAATTATGTATACTTGACATTAGCAAAATTACGTTATGTAGATGCCATTAAATAAGTAAATAATAATATAACATTGATTAAGATTTAACTTATTTAAGATTTGATTTTGAATAGTAAGAGAGTCGGTGGCCTAGTGGCTTAAAGGGGTCGACTCGTGATCGTAAGGTACCGAGTTCGAATCCTCGCGGTCACCATGTACCAATGAGATTTTCTAACTTAAGTGCATTACCTGATGCTCTTACGGTGAAGGAAAAATATCGTGAGAAAACCTGTACATTCGAACAGCTGAGTGTAGGTATAAGAGGGTAATTGCACAAAATATATTAAAGGATTGACGAAAGAGATATACAGATCGAAAGTGAGTGGACGGGTCGGAAGGGGCCGCCCTAGGCGTACTTTTTCGAGTCAAATCGGAGAAATACTGGAAAAGGGCCGAATCTTAAGTACCCGAAACCGACGTGCGTGCATGACTCGATGTATGAATGTGGAAGAAGCGAAAGAAATTTGTCAAGATCGTAGCAAATGGAAAGAAGTGGTCTCTGTCTACCCCTCTGGGAAACAGGCGTGATTTAATGTATGTATGTATGTATGTATATTTAAGGGGTCGTAGTGTATCCGAAAGGGCCCATCTTTATGATAAAATTGTTAAGATAGGTAACATCGTTTGGTGAAATTGGTACTTAGTTTCACAAAGTATGCTGCAAAGCATTGAATGTTCGTTTTTTTCTGTTAAACATATTGCTTTCTCATTTCAGTGCGGTCAGTAATTCGTCGAATGAATTGAAAAGTAAGGTCTAATCGAATTACCTTACTGGGTTCAACACTATAGGTACTTAAATAATAAATCGCAGTGAATTAATTATACTGTTGCGATAATAAAGCAATAATGAGTAACCCAAGTATTATTAAGGCTACAACAATGCGGTTTAGGCGTTACGCAATGTAGACAAACGGCAAACAAAATTGTTGGGTTTATTATGGCCACTGTGAGACTGGACTTGGGCTATAATTATTTGAACAATTTACTTTATTCCTTTATTAAGAGTTTCCAAGCAATTTATATTCAGTCTAGCAATTCAATAGGCTCCATTCTACTCTATAAAGTCATATGTCCTTTGACGAATCATCGTATGGTTTTTGACTAGGTTGTCGTAACGTTGACAATACGATACCTATCACGTCTAAGGCAATATGGGTTTACCCTGAAAAATACCCATAGTGGGCAAAAGACAAAACATGAGGATGACATGGTATTATTTAATGTATGTATTGGTCCCGTTAATAAATATTTATACTTAATATAATAAAATAATTAGGTTAAAAAAACGGCTTATTTATATTTTATATAACTTGAATTTCACATTATAATCAGTATTTTGCATGTTTTTTGTAATTAGTTTAGTTTAGTTTATTTATTCATCAATGTAATATTACAATATTAAGCGCATATTAATATAATATTAATATGCGCGTATTGTAATTTCTTGTACTGTTGACATAACATGCAATGTATACTGTGACTTACTTTGGAAAATAAATATCATTCATTCATTCATTCATTCATTGCATGCAAAAAATACGAAATTACATTGAGATCGTCAAACATAACATAACTAAGTAATATTATTTCATCTTGTTCCAACTCCTCAAGAAGAGTATGAAATGCGGGTGCGTATCTACTCACATAACTTTTTAAGTCCTATTTTCGGAAGTCCGAAAATGTTTCTTATACCATTTTACATCATAATGATCACTCTTCATACTCTTCATAAATGTTTTTAGTACTAACTATCGGAACTCATAATCATCTGAATTCATAACGCCAATATTACCGTACGTGTTTCACAATTTCTTAAATATCTTAAGAGTAATAAGGTTAGGTTAGGTTAGGTTAGATTTGTTAAAATTATCAAAAAGGAAGTTTTTAAAAAAAAATGCATGATGAATAGCGATAATTATGACTTAAATCTATGAAAAAAAAAGTATGAGGAAAAAATTATGAAGTTATTATTATGAATAAAAATCGGTAGGAAAACAAAAAATAGGAATAAGAATTTTATGTGAGTCAATATGGACCCATGAAATGCATTATATTTTCCCTTTCCTATAATATAGGAAGCACCCATAATGATCTTTTACGATTTTTTTTTTCGCTTCTTGTACAAATAGTAGGCCAATATGAGTTTTTTCTTCTTTTTGATCGACATTATCACACACGTGCAAACTCTATGACAACCATTTCAAAATTGAAGCATAGAGAAGGCACTCGAAGCTAACATCCATCCGGTAAAAATATTACATGTCGACAAGGATATCCGTATTTATTTTTATCTATAGCAGGCCGGTGACACTCCGCGCTATCGCCTTCAAAATGTGCTGCCCCTTGCAAGGGGCGAATCAGTTGAGTGTCACGCGAGCGCTCGTCTCGACGCGCGCCGCCGTGCGCTGCCAAAGTTTTTGTTTGAATACGCACTTATACGAATATGATTAATCGAAAAGGCAAAAAGTACTGCATCGCATACGGGTGCTTAAATAATAACTCCAATGTCGAATTATCTTTTTTTAACCTGCCTCAGGATGACGAAAGGTAAGATTATTATTAACATTATTAATAACCGATCTAGATAGGTAGTTACGAGTAGCTGGACTTAATTACTGACACAATCAGTACCTACAGTTTTGAATCCTCGACGCAAAAAGAGCGGTACTTATAATATTATTTATTTTATTAACGTACCCGTCCGCAGTTTCGCAGTTTTCAACTTATTCGGACCAAAAACCAGTTATCTACTTGCCTTAAACAGCGTTCAGTGTAAGTAAGTAGATCTCCCAGTACTAGTAACTGCCTGCTAAAGCAAGGTCAGCATGTGCTGGATATTAGGTAAGCACAACACTCAAACAAATGGCAGCTTTTCTAAGTAACGGAGTAGGTAACTATAGTACTAAAGTTTATAACAAACAAAAAGTTTTAAGGTCTATATTGATTTGTTTATTTTATTTATTTATTCAATTAGACACACCAATAGTTGTACAAACAAATACAAATACCAAAGGTATGTATAAAGAAAATAGTTAAATAGTTAGTACCGATTACAGGTGTGCAACAGCCAACAGTATTAGCACAGTCGGGATTCAATAAAACTGAAAATTTGGCATTTATCACATTACAGCAAAATGCCAAAAAAAATAATTAAATTAACATATATTTTGAAGGTTAATACTAGTAAACTACGTCTTAAATCTCATGTCCTCATATCTTAGTGATAGGACACAAACGGTTGTTGTAAACAGAACACAGTCCATTGGAGCAGCTGTTAAATTAGGTGTGCCTCAGGGCTCCATATTAGGTCCTTTCTTATTTTTGGTTTACATTAATGACTTACCACCCATGATAGAGAATATTTGTGATATTGTGCTATTTGCTGATGATACATCATTGATTTTCAAGGTAGACCGAAAATCCGTCAATTACACTAGGATAAACGCCACGCTAGGTAAAGTACATAATTGGTTTACTAGTAACAATTTGCTACTCAATGCTAGGAAAACTAAATGTGTTAGGTTCGCTTTGCCTAATGTTAGACCGGTAGAATCTAGTATATTTCTAAATGGCGAGTGTTTGGAAATGGTAGATAAGGCGCTTTTCTTAGGGATAACTATAGACAAAAACTTGCAATGGAGTCCCCACATAGCAGTACTAGCAGGTAAATTAAGTTCTGCAGCTTATGCTGTTAGGAAAATCAGGCAACTTACGAATGTTGAGACAGCTCGCTTAGTTTATTATAGTTATTTTCATAGTGTTATGTCATACGGTATTCTGGTTTGGGGAAAAGCTGCTGACATACAGACTATATTCGTGTTACAAAAAAGAGCCATCCGTTCTATATATAACCTAAACTCCCGTGATTCTTTAAGATTACTATTTAAAGAAATTAGTATTTTGACAGTAGCGTCACAATTTATTTATGAGAATATTATTTATGTCATTAAAAATCAGGACTCTTTTATTAAGAATTGTGATATACATAATTTTAATACAAGAAATAAAAATAAAATAGCTACTAAAAAATTTCGTGTTCGTAAGGTTTTTAAATCATTTGTAGGTCAATGCATCCATTTCTATAATAAATTACCTGACGAAGTTTTAAAGTTACCATTTCCAGTACTTAAAACTTACTTGAAAAAGTCGCTAATGTCTAAAGCTTACTATAGGGTCGAGGACTATCTATCAGATAAAAGTGCTTGGCCTAAACTAAACACCCAAATAACTTAATAATAACTTCATCGTAAGAAATATGTAAACATTGTATATTGTCTAGGGGACACGGTTTCTGTAGGAGAATGTATCGAAACTTTTTATGTAGTTGTATTACACCATCATAATTAAGTATAATTTTTCATAATTATTTTCTATTACTTACTACCAATTAGTTCTGGAGAAAACTCAGAGTTTTGACACATTTTCCTGCTCAACTACGCGTGAATACATTTATTTCTTATCATATGTTAGATTCATTGTTTTATATAATGCTAGGTTAAGTTTTAAAATTGTACCTATATTTAAAAAACGACTAACTGTTGAGTTTCTTGCGGCGCTTCTTCTCAGCAGTGGTCTCTTGCGAAGCGCTGGTAGATTTTTGACGTGTAAAGGTGCCCGTGCGGCCTACTTACTGAATAAACATCTTTTATCTTTTATCTTTTTTTTTATCTTATTACTTAGATGGAAAGGGAGTTCGGAGCAAACAACAAACAAGTCGCGAACAACTTTTGCCAGCCCTCCAGGCATGAACTATTTTTTCTCGTCATTTAAGTAAGAACTACATAAAAAAACTACAAATTATCATAAATTCAATTTGTTTTCTTACAACAGCCACGGACAGAAATAATACAAGTAAGTGCCAGCCCTGGGAAGTGGGCGGAGTCAGTAAAGCGCATGACGGGCGAAATAATACAGACTCTCGCAGCGCAGATTTAAGGTGCGTTTTGCCTCGTTAGGGGCGCCCCCACTATCGATCGCAAAAATGTAACCAAGGTCACTTCCGTGCGTGCAGTTGTATTATTATCGTTCCCGCGTTCTGAATAGGTTTAAATTCGCATGTTTGCTGTCACAGAGAGTCGCTTCTGTACTTGTACTATTACTTATTCTGTGTCTATAGCAACATTTGCAAAGGTCAAATGACGAGATAAATGAGCTTTGAAATTGCATCCGTTATCTTTTGCTACTGCAGCTTCTCTTACGCCCGGTTCCTATAATGAACTAGCCGTCATCGGTTATTCTAACGATTCGTCAAGACGCAACCAGCAACGCGTCGTTAACTTGCGTTCCACATTGTTTTTGACCCGACTACCTGCGACTCGTAACCCGCCTACCGATGACCCTCCCGGCTCCTCTTTGCGTTTCGTTGTTCTAAAAGTATTTTTATTTACAAATTTAATAAAAACTATAATTTTAATGAAAACGTAGTAGATTTGAGACAAAGAAACAAAATTATGAGTTTAAAATACAAATACACAGGTAACGGTCATGAATAAACATTTTTGCGTATTGATAATTAATTTTATTAATAGTTTGACGTTCCTTGTCACTTGTCAGTAAGGGAACAAAACGCAGAAACGTCACTTCACCTTTCACCCAGTACCTATCTGGCGGGTACATTTGAAAACTCTGAATTAAAACCGGTCACCATAAATAAATAAATAATAAATATAAAACGCTGAACTCAGAATTAAATTGTGTTGTTATAATATAAAACTATGGATACTACCTCGGTAAGTAAACTCTTTCTATTATGATTCCTTTGTTTGTTTTTTTTAATTACATTTCGTATATTGGTTTACAGAAATCCAAGGCAATGTCGCAGGACGATATCGCCTGTTTAATCGACCTTATACAAAGTCGTCCCCTATTAACGAGTAAAGAAACGAATGCCGGCACTAACAAGTTAAAAGAAGAAGCTTGGGATTCATTGACAGTTGCCTTCAATGCTCGCTGTGGTTCTATCCCGAGGGCCAAACAACAGCTTAAATTGAAGTGGGATAATTTAAAGAAGGCGGCTCGTAAAAGGACCCAGAAAATACGGATGAATAATTTTAAGGTATCTTGTATTAGATAGGTATATAAGTATAGTGTTACTAGCTGGGGTTCTAGTTTGGGACTAAGGCCCGTATTTATAAACTCATCTCAGCTGAGATGCCCGTCACAAGATGCGTCACAAGACTGAGGTTTAATTTATAAACGTATCTTGATACGTGAATCGTAATCCTCGGATCAGATGAGACGGTCATTTTGTATGAGGAACTAATCCTGATCCTGATTATGGTCTGTTGGTGACTTGAGACCATCTCAACTATGAAAAAATGGCGGACGCACTGCAACATAGTCGAACATATGGGTGCTCTTTATCAGATAAATCGGTTTAAATACAATAAAGTGTTATTTTTACATTCTCAGAGGCAAATATTTATACCTAAAACGTTTTCAATAACAATAATACCTAAATATTATGTTTGAGTTTGCCGCTAAATAGGTACAATTGCCTTCAAAAGTTGTGTGTTTTGTCTTGTGTTTAAGTGAAATGATTGTGGGTGCTAGATATTTTATTATTACGTATAGAGATTACGAGAGAGATTCCGACCAAGCCGACGACAACATAATAGGTAGCCGGATGTCTTTGTATAACAATACTTAGGGCCACCCTGAGGCGCGAAAGATTTACCTCCACACGGGCTTATTTCTCATAGGTAAGTACCTACAATTTACATTAATTACCTAGTTATTTTATATTCATTATGTATAAATAAAAAACAATCATGTCATAAAAACAGTCAAATGCATTTCTAGTTATGTAATCTACTAATATTTAGGGTACTAAACTAACCTACCCATCTAACGCTAATACCTTAATTCAACAATTTTGCATCATAGCCACAATGCTTCTAATATTTTACTTTACTGTTGTTTAGAAAACCAATAAAGTTAATTAAGTATTTTGTTAATTATTGAAATAAAAGTAAAGTAACGAAACATTTCGTGAAACGGGTCGCTAAAGTAAAGAGGAGGGGAGTGTTTTTGTTACATTGACAATCATCGTGCGTGACAGACAAGATAAGGCTGAGGCGGCAAAGTTTTATTATTGTTTGATACTTAAATGAAAACTCAGTGAATTGTTTAAAAACTTACACACAATCAACTAGTAATAACAGTGAGATATGTACAATGTCGCGTCCTGACATAAATAAGGTGCAAAAAGTATACCTAGGTACCTACTTGTGAAAACTAATCGTGAACCTGTTTCAATCATTTTGAAGTGATTAGAAAGTGTTAATAACTTTATGTCGTTTTGTAGGTTGTCGTCAGTTCAATAATGTGAAACTTGGATAACATGTCAAGGTTCGCCGGAATAAATCAAGACGCTAAAAACGGTGAAATTTGGATATTTTGAGAAGTCAGTGTTCACGAATCTCTACAGCCGGCCCGACGCATTGACGACTTCGCTTGTGAATTGCCAAACAGATTTATGTCCATCAGGTATAATAAAATTATTCACAATGTTACTCATTTCAAGATTCAGTTTTTAATGTATTCAATATAAATTATCCTTTCTTATAAAACAATAATTGTCTTTGAATAAAGTAACTTCAGATAAAAGTCATGCAAAAGGATACTTACCCCATTTTCATTTGGGCTACTTCAATGTAAAGATAATAGTTTTAATTACTTTTTTCATGCTACTGTGTATTCATACTATGTAGTTACATACCGCAACTTACCATAGGCTATAGGTTAGATTATTTGCATTATGATGATCCAGCGCAGTATGTCTTGTCTTGTTCTACATAAAAGGGGTACCTCATATAAGTGAAGTTAAGTGTGTTGATTAGTTCCATGATATGAAAAAATTTAGACATGTCATTTTTTTGCCTAGTTTTCTCAAACCGCTGCAATAAGTTTTGTACTTCAGAAGTGCACTATTTCATTTAAACATTGTGTGATTTGTATAATGTCAAGTGAACAAACATCATGGTCTATTTTTGCTGGAGAACATGATGATAATCATAAAAAAGGATAACACAGTTTATAACTTGGGAATATTAAAAAATCATTAGAAATAGGAGTTGTAAAAAATTTATATGTTTAGTTCCAGTTAAATGTGGTTAATCCTGTTATTTTTACCTGTTGCAGCTATAAAACAGGATGGCTATTGGTTAGATAATAAGTGGGATCGCTATTTAACAATTTGCTGTTGTATGTCTATAATTTAAATGTACTGTTCTTGTTGCGGTGTTTTTGGTGTTCAATAAAGAGTATTTGTATGGTATAACCTGTGAATCAGATAATTACAAATAATATTAGGTATCGAGTTGATTTTGAAAACTGAAAATATGTAAAACTTAGAGACTTTTTTATGAAATAAACAATACATGCTAATAGTAGTTTTATTTATTGGTGACCTTTATGTTTGAAAGTTGATGCATAATAATATGTAGGTACTCCTACATTATTTAACTCTCTTCGCAAAATGAAAGTATTTGGAGCCTAAGATTCAGAGGCATAAGATAACGTAACAACAAGCTTTCTGAACTCTGTAACTTTTCTCCACACTCCATGGAATTCAGAAACCCAACGCTGAATGTTTTAGTACAATGAAATAACGATATTTAGCTCTCACATATATATAAACTACTTTAAAAACACCAAGTCAACAAGGATCTGTGGTAATGGTATTGGTTGTTGGTATGTTTTGGCGTTTATATTATATTATATGAATGTTAATATTATTAATGAATAATGGGGCTAACTTTGACCAGTGTTCTCAGATTTTAAGTATCTGCATAGGTACCTTAACTAATAACATCAAACTTGATTCTGATTAAAAATATGTTAACTTAAATTTATAAACATAAATCTCTATCCTCGCAAGGCATTATAAATTTAGGTTTACATATATTTAAAATTAGATAACTATGATCTGGATAGTCCCAACTGTGATGTAATAACTTCCACTACCTAACTTTAAAGAAGAGACTGGCACAAACATTATATAATTAAATTAAATGTCACCTAAGTGCACTGGTAATTGGAAAGTGGCAAGTGTCCTAATGGGATAAAGTATTTGTATGTAAATACAAAAATATTGCAGGGATTCCTTCCAGTGCTAACATAGACTAACTGGCAACAATTGCTATGTAAAATTCACTGCTTCTGTTGTTCTCTATAAACCTAATATTGTAAATTTATTTTAGATTTACACATATAGAGACCTATATGTGTAAATCTATAACATTGTTGGCGCCTTGGTGCATACTGTAAGCCTATAATTGTAATTATAATAATAAATAAATAGACGAATATTATTATCCCTTTAAGGGATCTCTTCCAGCTAACCCTTGAGAGATTGAGAAGAGTGAACGGTTGTGCAATGAGTAAACAAGTGTACAAGAAGAAGAATATATAACACATTTAGTATCCAATAAAACTTATATAAATAGATTTAAAATAAAACTACATTCAAATACCTTCATAAATAGATATAGAAATAGGTATACATATTAATAGTTAAATATACATACATAAACTACATTTTACATACCTAGAGGATAATTGATATTTAGGAGATAGAGTCAAGCCAGAACTTCTTTAATTTGCCTTTTAGGGAGTCTACCGTTTGTGATTGCCTAATGCCAGTCGGTAGCCGATTCCATAATAATACAGAATGTACCGAGAAGGATTGTCGCTTGGTAACCCCTCTACCTTCTCTAAAAGAAACCAAATCAATGAGTGACAACTGAGAAAACCACTTGTGCTAACCACTGTTATAAAACATGAAAAAATGAAACAGGTAAACTGCATCTGAATTTTAATTGAAAAAGTATTATTCAGTAATAAAGGAATTAAGTATTTGTATTTAACAGCCTATAATATCCTACTGCTGGACAAAGGTCTCCATCCCTTCACCTTATATGATAATATACATAAACCGAAAACTAGTTTAAAAAATGCTTTTAAAATAACGACTTGCTTCTTGATTTTACCTTGAAAAAACGAATTTATGATGGTTCACTTCACGTACCTATCTTACCTGTCATGTCTAAACGCAAAACATATATTTTAAAAAACCATGCATACTCAAAACGTTTCGTCGTTTCGTTCAAAAATGTCATCAGACGTACTTACCCTCACAATCTCAGGTAAGATCATCTCATGTAAGAGCTTCTCAAAATGAGTTTATTAATTAGCAACGATCCTAGCTCCAGGATTACTTATCGAGACCATCTCAATTGAGAAGGTCTCAGTTCACGGATTGAGATGAGTCTATAAATACGGGCCTAAGTCAGTGTGTGTTCAATCTATGTGGCTATATTATTTTTGGAACTTTTCAGACCGGTGGTGGTAAGCCAGATTTTATTCCACCAGATGAAATATTAGAGAAGGTGGCGGGGCTCTTGGGCTCTACCTGCACGGGGTTTCAGGTTGTTTTTGGTGGTGATGGTATTGGGTGCGGGAGTTTGTTGCCAGATGGGGATGATGCTGTAGTCATAGGTGATAGCTCTCTTTATATGGAAGCTGCTTTGGATGATGGTAGATCTAATGTCCCGGATGTACCAGAAAATGTAACCGAGACAACTCCCAACAAAGGTATTATATTTTTTTCACTTAAGTTATTAATATTTCTGCATTGTGATACTAATTACATATCTTTTAAATAATATTTTTATAGGTACACCTGGCAAGAAGCATAAGCGTTTACACTCAGTTGACCCTGACTCTCCGAGTCCCGGGTTTACTAAATACTTTTTTGGCATGCCTTTGTCAAATGAACTTTTGCCAGCAAAGAAAGGTAATACAAGTCATTTTAGGTAATAATTATACTTACTCCTGTTGTAAATTGTTAGGCCTGTCTCACAATGGACTAAATGAGTAAATTTATCTGCCACTTAAAGTTAGCCCTCTTCTTGTCTTTTTTCAAGTGTACGAAAGGGAAAGGGTTTTTTTATGTGACAGATCAGATATGCTTTACTAGACAATTTGTGAGATAGGCTGTAAAGGACATAATATATTGTGTACAAAATTAATAATTATTTAATTTTCAGGTAAAAAAACAGCTGATGATCAAGGAAGATCTGCACGTAATCTGGCTATTACAAAGTATTATGAGATGAAAAGAGAAAAATTACAGTTAGAAGTTAGACTTTTAGAATTAGAATTGAAAAATAAAGAAAATAAAGATTGTAACTGAAGATATTAAAATTTTTGTTTGTGTTATTTAATTTTGTATTTAGATTTTATTACAGTAAAACTTTATTTCTATTAAAGTAGGTCAGGTAGAGTAAATTTCACAAATAACATAATACAGTTTAATGTTAATTTTGAAATTTGAAAATCTTGTTTAGTATTTAAGTTTTCTTTCTATTTCAACTGTAAAATGTTATAGGTGTAGGTTTCTTGTGAAATAAATACATAAATAAATATAAATAGTGTTTATTTCAAGTTACAGTGTACTTGAGTGAATAAAAGACATAATGACAGTTAAACACTACCAAATTTTGTTTATTTTGTCAGAGTTTACCTAGTGAAGTGAAGTAGAATAAAAAGATAAGAGCTTAAAGAATTACATTTATTGAACAAAGATAAAATTAACACACCAAAAATCTACCAGTGTTGACATTTTTCTTACTTGTTCTGGCTAGGGATGAGATGATAAACTGAAAGTAAAAAAAAACTTTTTAGAAACTGGGATGAAATCATCAAATTTATTAGTCTAGGGCAGGGGTCGGCAACCTGCGGCTCGCGAGCCACATGCGGCTCTTTGGATGTGAGGCTGCGGCTCTTTAGTTATAAATAGATATTTTTCTTATGAATAAATAGATTAGATTTTTTATCAACAAACTTTATGAAAGTATAGAGGCTATTTATTGTTGGCAAGAAAAATTTTTGTGGCTCTTTAAAAAAAGCCGACTCAAAAGGTTGCCGACCCCTGGTCTAGGGGCCTGTTTCACAATCAACGAGTAAATTTATCTGCCATATAAAGTTGTCTCCCTTCTTATCTATTTTTAAGTGTAAGAAAGAGAAAGGGATAAATTTATCTGTCAAATATCCTTTACTTGTCGATTGTGAAACAGGCAGTAAGTATATAAAACTTGTTATGGTTATGTAACTTTTACTCACTTATTAAAGAAATTTGAAATCAGTGTTGCTCTTTCAGTATAATTAGGCTCTTCAGTACTATTTGGCACCGGTACTGGTGATTCAATAGGAATTTCCACCTCTGGTGGTATATCTTCTAGCCTGTTCAACCGGCAAATATTGTGCTAAACAGCAGTTGCTATAATAACTGCATTGACTCTTATTAAACTTAAACGCATTGTAAGTGCTACTACTGGAAATCTCCTTTTCCAAACCCCAAAACATCTAAAAAAAAGTAATACTTATCATAATAACACAATGATAATTTATTACATGGTTATAAAATACATATAATATATATATACATTAAATTAAACCACACCTGTTTGGGTTATAAAATAGGGTAAGTATTAAAAAAATTGCCTTTCTATGCAGTTCCTTGTTCGGATATGAGCTTCATTATAAAGCTGTTCGCCTCTAGTTTGAGGGTTTAACAAAGGTGTTAAAATGTATGGTTTCAGAGGATAGGCACTGTCTGCCAGCAGCCATTTGTTACCATACATTCCACTTTCGCATTGAGCTGTAAAAAAGTTACTATATATAATTATTTAGGTACTTTATAGGAGATAAAAACATAAACAAACAGTGAACAGTGCATTACTTATGATGATAATAAGGCAACTAAGTTTAAGATATTAGTTCTTTCCTTAAGCATATCCCACAGAATATTAATTAATTTATAATCATACTCTAATAAATTATGTAATTTAAAAATTATACTCTTGAGTATTTATTCCTGTTACCACGAAGTTCCGAGTTGTTGAATATTGTGGCATCATGGGCCGAACCAGGCCAACGAGCTACAACATTCATAAATAATAAGTCGGCATTACAAACTGCTTGAACATTTAAAGAAAAGTAACTTTTCCGATTTCTAAATTCTTCCCCAATCTGTGAGCCTGTATAGAAGAAAGATTTTTGGTACAATGAGAAAAGTTAAAGACTATTGGGCAAGTGCCTATCTCAAAAACAAAACTTACAGGGAGATTGTATACTAATGTGTGTACCATCAAGTGCACCCAGAACTCGAGGAAATCTAGCTATTGTAAAAAAATCTTGTTCCGTATCAGTACGCATGAATATATACTTGTTGTATAATTGTGCTATAGCATAACTGATGTCACGCACTATACGGCAAGCTGACGCTTTTGACACCCCAATAAAGTCGGCCATCGATAATAGCATTGTCCCCAGTGCAAAGAACCTTAATGTTAGTAAGAGTTGGTGCAGTGGATGTATGCCATAGTTCCTGAAATGAAAATCGAAGTAGGTAAAGTAAATTAACCAATATCTACAAAACGCTGGCATTTTGCTGAGAATATTAATAATACATACCTGGCTCCCTTCACTCTGATATGAGGATATATTTCCTTTAGCAATCGTTGCACTGATGCCTTGTCCAGTCGAAATCGCAGTTGGAATTCATAGGAATCCAAGATATTAAAATGGTCAACTCGCATTTTGTAATTTCTACGATTGATACCATGTTCTTCATCTGATTCATTGTCCTCCCAATCAGATAACATTTCCAAATCACTTAATTCACTATCTGAACGAGACATTTTAATCTTTTTTTAAAGTTGTTGACCAAAATATATAAAATTGTACTTCCAAACCGACCGAATTCGGGCGGTAATAAAATCAGTAACGGTTAGTAACATTGACAGTTCGTTTACGCTCCAAAAATGTTATAGAAACACTACAACCTGTCATTCCCATACATTCAAGTTACTATTCGTTATCTGTGACCCTCCCATCCGTTAGTAGCAAGCCATCGGTAAAACGGCTTACGAAGCGTTTTTTATAGGAACGGTTTTGACTTACGTCTAGTTGAAAACGTTACTGCCCGTAAGGAAAACGATTCGTTTCTTGAATATAGGAACCGGGCATCAGCCGTCGACGGTCGCTACCATTGGTCACCATCGAGATTGATGTGAGGTGAGATTTGAATAAGTTTCTGTCATAAATTTAATTTTTGGGACAAGCTTTTATTGTCGACTGAACTTAAGACGATTTTAACAAGTCCTAACACGGAGAGTTTATCATGGGTAATTTAGGAGTTCCTATGGCCACTCTGTCTCCATCGTCAGACCACCTCGATGGTTCTATATTATTGTATTGTCATCAGAACTAAAGGCGTATGCAAATTTTCAGCTTCATCGGAAACCGGGAAGTGGGTCAAATTTAACTTGCAAGATTTGACCCTTACATACATACATACATACATACATTGCAAGTTAAATAAAAGCTTTAATACAGCTTCTTAATAGGGTTTTAATAAATATAAATATAAATATTAAGGGGACAATCTCACACCAATTGACCTAGTCCCAAACTAAGCTCTAGGCTTGTACTATGGGTACTAGACATCGATATAAATACTTATATAGAGAAATATATACTTAAATACATAGAAAACATCCATGACTCAGGAACAAATATTCGCGCTCATCACACAAATATCTGCCCTTATCGGGATTCGAACCCAGGACCACTAGCTTCGTAGGCAGGGTCACTACCCACTAGGCCAGCGCGTCGGGTATGGCTATCACCCTTGCATTCGCCACTGATAGTACATATATATCTGTCACTCGTGTTTCTTACAAAAACGAAGCTTGCCGAACTATATTAAGAAAATAGAAGCACTAAGGTACAATGTACAACTATCTATTTAAGTATATATTTATCAATACAAGTATTTATATCTTTGTCAAGTACCCATAGTACAAGCCTAGAGCTTAGTTTGGGACTAGGTCAAAATGTCTGAGACGCAAAAGGACTATTTTCTTTGCGTTTCGTTTATGTTCGATAGGTTACTTCAAATGCCCAAAGGGCAAATTACCTACAAATAGGAGCCCCGCCGTGCGGGGCTCCGTCGACTGTACTTAGACGATGATAAAATAAAAAAATCATTGTGGCGATTTTGCGACTCGGGTATTTTGAGATATATAGGCTACAAGCGATGTGGTAATTTTGCGAGTCTATCATTTTACGATCCCGTCTACTAGTGACCCGTCCCGCTGATTCTATTTACATACATACATAGGTACATAAACTCACGCCTTTATTCCCAGAGTGGGGTAGGCAGAGCTACAGAATTTCCAACAACTATAAAAACTTTTTGATAATTCTGTAACCACATTTTGCACACTTAGGCGAAGATGTTTACCAGAGTACCTATTAGTGACAGGTTGCAAGCCCATCGCCTAACAGTACTACACGCCTTTATTACCTCAGTCGGCTTTTGATCCTATTTATTCTTTATTTATTATTATTATTACTAATGTCATGACTATCGTAGTAGGGGACGATTGATCGAACGTCAGTTCGGGTGTTGAACAAAAGTTTGACACGTGTCGTGGCCAGGTGGTACAAAAAATCTCGTATAACACTAGTGGCAGGTCTTGGATTCACTCGTTTGTAACAAAGTAGTGGACGCCCGCGACTTTTTCCTACTTGCCTTATGTTTTATTCTTCTATAGCTGAGGATTTTTGAAAAGGAATATTCCCACCAAATTTCATCCGAATGCGTCCAGCCGTTGCAGCATGGAGTAACAAAGTAACACACACACAAACTTTCGCATTTATAATATTAGTAGGATAGAAGGATATGTACTTATAGATAGATTGACCAAAATCCTGTGCTTTTACATGTATAATATACATAATATAGTGTAATATAGAGTTTAGTGGAATATATTACGGTGCGTCAAAAACGGCGCCATCTTGTTACTATGACCCCGTCTTTTATTTATGCAACGACACCGTATTTTACGCAGCGGTGGCATCGCCTTAAGACTGCGCCGAGCGTACGCCGGATGTACAGTGGCGCCCTCGTTACTATTATTATGTTTTCTAATCAACTAAAGTATTTTCTTGAAATTGGTCGGTAGGTTTTTGTACTACAAATGAAAACACAACTTATAGTCTATATCACATAGTTTAATAACAATCTTTCGAGATATCAACTTAACGGAAAAAAGTGGCCACCTTTTCCCGTTAAGCTGACTACTCAAAGGATAATTGTTATTAAAGTTTGTTACGTATCCCATAAATTGTGTTTCTACTTGCGTTACATAAACGTATCGTCTGATTGCAAGGAAATTCTTTAGTTAATTAGAAAACACAATAATAGTAATGAGGGCGCCACAGGACGCTCGAGGTTTGCTCGTTGCAGTCTTAAAGTGATAAATGTAACGAAAAAAATTTTTATCGTATCAAATTATCAATTTTATATCTCTATTTAAACGTTAATGACAGTGTTGACAGTATTTGCGGTCGCTTCAGAAACTAGTTGATGATTAACATGCTTAATTACGTAAAATATTGAATTCATTCACTCTAACATCGACACTGAATTATATCAAAATGAAAGTATAATTGTGTAGAATTTGATCGTCATTTTCCATTACAGGAGTTAATATTTTTTCTGTTAGTAGATATAAATCACTTTAAAAGATCTTTTAAAAAAAACTCGTGTAGTCTGTGAGTTTTACCTCCCCTCTTAATCCCCCTTCTGGCAACAGAATGCCTTAAAGACACTTATATTTCATTATTGTCTATCGATACAGGTCACAAAAACGAATACGGCTATTAACCTAAAAATAACAAGATGGCTGCCAAAACTGTAAGACATGATTAAATGCTAGTACCCAATGTTGAGTGAAAATGTTGGATGAAAACTGAGAAAGATTTGTTGGTGAGATTTTATTTGCCTCTTTCTTGATTTTTTTCCAGTAGCGTTTGGTTTGTGAAATGCAATAAAATGTTAGGTAAGTTAAAACTTACAAATAAAATTATAGTTTAGAAAGTTAGTACCTACCTAAGATTGTAATGCTCTTGCAGGGTTCACATTATAACTGTGCTTCTTTGAAGACCTTATCACTATGTGAATGCAATAAACTTTTATGAATTATGAATTATGAATTGAGATAATTGGGTACTCCTTGGTAAAATACTATAGTACCGTAAAGTGTGCCTACTTTACTCCCCCCCCCTGGATAATTGAATTATGGTTCAAGGTTATATTGAGCTAATCTGTATTGTAAATCATTCTATTGCTTACATTTACTTCGTAGCTGAATGTATATAGGTACATTGATTCTTTAGCAAATTTGTCATCCACCTTGACTTATTTATGTTATTAAAAATTTAAATTCTTTCACCAAAAATTCCGATGTACATAATCTAAATACAAGAAATAAAAATAAAATTGCTATCCGAAAATTCCGCGTCCGTAAAGTATATAAATCATTTGTTGGTCAATGCATTCATTTCTATAACAAATTACCTGACGAAGCTTTAACATTACCCTTTCCAGCACTTAAAAATTACTTAAAAAAGTCGTTAATATCTAAAGCGTACTATAGGGTCGAGGACTATCTAACAGATAAAAATGCTTGGCCTAAACCCGAAACTTAGTCATTCATAATTTGTAAAATTGCAAAGTTGTTTGTCTAGGGGACACCGTTGATGTGGGAAAGCATATCAAACTTTTATTTGGTTGTCCTGTGTTTTTTTTTTCCTCTCCTCTCTTCCCCCCCCCCCCCTTGTCTCTCTCGTAATATTTTTGACATGTTTTCCTGCTGAACTACGCATGCTATTTGCTATTTGATATTATATTTAATTTAATATTTATTGCTTTATATAATGCTAGATTAAGTACTACCATTGTAACATGTTTAAAAAATGACTGACTGCTGAGTTTCTTGCGGCGTTTCTTCTCGGCAGTGGTCTCCTCTTGGGAAGCGCTGGTAGATTCATGACGTGTAAAAGTGCCCGTGCGGCCTACTTACTGAATAAATATCTTTTATCTTTTTTATCTTTAATATAATAATGGTAACAAACGAAATAGTCACTATGGAGTATCGTTACCCATGGGGGGGCAAAGTAGGAACATTTTAAGGTACTAGGCAGATAAGAAGTCAATCCTGACACATTACACAACCATGAAGCTTCTGAATGTTGATAATATTGACAGGATTAAAACAATGTGAAACGTATTTGTTGCGTGTTAAGGATAACACTTTGAATAGAGATGAATTACACACCTTAGATCCCTAAATCACTTCCCGTGGAATGGTCACTACTATGGAATGCAAATAACCGGTTGTTACCGGTTTTAACTGTTAATTACCGGTTAAATTGCATTCCCTTTCATTACAGTTGGAATCGCAGGCCGAAGTTCGTATTTCATAATAATTTCAGGAGGCCTAAAATGGCTGCGTTGATCGCGTGATAAAGTTTGGATAAGGCGTCACCCTCTGACACGTAAATAAGTACGAGAGTGACGGATGCTTTATCCAGAATTGACACGCGATATAGACGCAGCCATAGGCCCGCAGAGCTCGATTCTAGTCCATAAAATCATATTGCTGTTGACATCTTATCATATTGTCAACGTTGTGATAGTTCTTATGTACTTGATGGCCGTACTACATTATCGGCGATGATCGTTGATCGCGTGATCGTCTATAATCGGCACGATCATCGTGTACAAGCATCCACACGATCGTCGTCGCAGTTGTCGAACGGCTAGCGAACAAGATGGACATGGAATTGGACGTGGAATGTGTTGCTGCTGCAACCATTTATTTAATGGCGGTATACAACCACTACGTCAACGTACTCCAACGAACGTCTCTTCATTAGACCACCCGGTAGACATATATATATATTTTTTAACTTAAACACACACGTGTACTTCCTTCCACTGTTCGACGTCGAATGAATGATCGGCGATCGTGTGGGCAGCTCGACGCACCACGCCACGATTCCCTTTGATGCGTGCCCGAAAAACCGACAACCTACGGGTCGCAGGCGATCATAGACGATGATTGGCGAGTACAGCCGAGTACAGCCGAGTACGCCCTCTACACAATCGTACTCGCCCGTAATCGTCTGTGATCGCCGATTGTGAAGAGGAGCCATGAGCCATGAGGCTAGTTTAGTTCCCGTGTGGTTGCCGGGTTAGAATAGTGCCACTCCATATCTTCCCGTGGATGTCGTAAGAGACGGCTAAGGGAATAAAGGCGTATAGTATTGTTAGGCGATGGTCTTGCAACCTGTCACTGGTAAACATCTTAGCCTAAGTGTGCAAAATGTGGTTACAGAATTATCAACAAGTTTTTAGAGTTGTTGGTAATTCTGTAGCTCTGCCTACCCCACTCTGGGAATAAAGGCGTGAGTTTATGTATGTATGTATGTATGTATGTATGCTAGTTTAAAACAGGACGGTAACATGTTAATAGCAATATGGTTTTACCGAGTGCAATAGGGCCTCAGTTCATCAGTTTCATCGCAACAAAATAACGCCACATAGATATTTCCTCCGCCCATACACCATTACACATTTTAATGATCACTTTCATCCGCGAAAGGTCGATTTAAGATCGTCTCGCAAAAGCTGAGCTGGCAACGTATTTTAAGTTTTCTTCATCATGTTTTTTTATGACACGATGAAGGCAAACCAATGGTGCGCCTCGATACAGTCGAGATTCCTCGGAACCAGTGGTTGGACACTTAATTCTTGTTTTACAGAAGGAAAGCGTTATTCATTTGTTTTGCTTCAATCAATTTAGGACCGAAAGGGCATTGGGTAAATTTGTTTGAAGAATATTGTCTCTTTTTTTCAGCGGCCATGGATGATTTTACATAGTTATTTAGAGGACCTCGAAATACACATAGATATATTTATGGCGTTTAATAATATCGGAGATATTTAAGATTTAAGTTATGGGTTTTAATTATGATTAACCAAATATGTTTAATGTTTAATGTTTATTTGGGCACAAACGGTACAAGTAAAGAAAAAATATAACAGAAAAACTTACATAACACATTGACCACTTATTGTGTGAATGTGACGCACTCGCCGGAGTAAGAATGAAAATCCTCGTTTGTGGCTACCCAGAACCGAACGATTTCAAGGCTTTGCCATTGCACTCCACTATCCGCTATTTGGAAGGGGTGGAGGCTGCATTGGATTAAGAGCTAAAAGAGGGGTAATTACACAAAAGATCCCATAGGGTCGAAGTGTATCCGTAAGGACCCCACCATGAAGATAAGATAAGATAAAGACCAGTGAAGTTGCCACAATTAACAATTAACACGTCAAAAATGTGAGTTTACATAATATTCAATTCTAAAGTATTAAATTCAATTACTGACAAAACTTAATGCTTAGACAACGCAATTTTAAATCTAAGAAGGGAAAGACTTAATAAGTATATCTAAGTGAGAAAAATTTGACGCAGTTTCCTGGATCAAATACCTAAGTGTTTATGGTTGCCTAGTACCCTAGTACAGGCCGGGAATATTATTAATCCAGATTTTATCGAATTTTCTGTAAATTAGATTTTGAATGATAAATATTCAAATATAGAAGTAAAATAACAATACCAATATAAAAATAGACATTATAAAAAACTTTACGTACGAGTGCCGCTGGCAGCGGGGCAGGCTCAAGCTACCGGTGGTTAGGGCTGCAGAGAGAGGAACCTCCTCACAATGCTTGCCGTGTCGAGGAGTCCTGCCTTCTGTATCTGGCCCTTGATCCAGCCATCTAGCGAGAGTCTCTTGATGTATTGGTATAAGACCGTTTCCCGACACAAGTATAGGTTATAAAGATGCACCTTGTGTGCCGCTTCGACTATTGCTGATCTTCTGTGGCAGCTCTTTATTTAGAGCTCACCGCAAATCAGTTGCTTCCAGAAATTTCCAGGTGCTTTGGGCAGTGAGGAGTTGTATCTCTTGTGGGTCCATGATAGTCGGTAGATACTTCTGTCGCGCATTAGTGATATGCATGAACAGAGCTGTAGGTATGTGCGTTGCTGTCTCCTCTGTCTCCTGACTGAACCTGCCTGTCGCGTCTTGTTTCATACCCATTAGAAACTGACGTCTGCGACTGCGCAGGTCTTTCCTCTTTTCTCGTCTAGTAATTTCACTGGTTGGTTTATCCCCACACCGGAACACAACAATGCGAATGCTGGTGGTAGGTTAATGGATAAGATGATAATAGCGATCCAGAAGGAAACACCATTAAGACTTATTGACGACGACGTAATCAAAATATGCCATCGGTTTTATAATAATTATAATAGAACTGATATCACCATGGCAACGGCCATTACAGAACTGGTGGCTTGATTTTAAACTTAATAAAATTCGCTTCTGCTAAAATTCTACAATGTTGACTCGACATTCGATCTAGACACAGTAACGTTATAACTATCGCGTGATAACCATACTTTACTTACAATTTTAACGACGAGAGTCGGGTTACCGTTGTAACTCGATACGCTCTCGCCCGAGTGATTATCTCGTCAGCAACTCGAACGTGAAATGTGAGGTGACTCCTTGAAAGTTTGTTGGACAGAGATTGTTAGCATATTGAACGGGTATAAGTTCTTTTTTTAGAGCCCATCTGGGGTTTTGTTTTAATTTGTTTTTGAACCTATTACATGTATTTTTAAGCCCGTTATTGCACGTAAACTATTACAAGACTTATTTGCATCGATATCGTTACTGTACTATGTAATGTAGGCGAATTGATATGGGATGGTGTCGTAAGATACGGCTAAGGGAATATTTAAAGGCGTATACCTAGTACTATTAGGCGATGGGCTTGCAACCTGTCACTACGAGTAATACACTGGTAAACATCTTAGCCTAAAAGTGCAAAATGTGGTTACAGAATTATTAACAAATTTTTAGAGTTGGTAATTCTGTTGCTCTGCCTACCCCACTCTGGGAATAAAGGCGTTAGTTTATGTATGTATGTATGTGTTGATATAGGATATTGTTAACGTATTATTTTGTTTTTAATTTGGCCGCTTTGTGATTGGGATGTAGTTTTTAGAGATGAGATTAAGATGTAGGTATGTAAGCACTTTATTGTATAAAAGAAAAATACTACATATACCTACAATTTCGAAGGGTTCCGTGGGATTATTTATAAAATATCACGTTTGTTGTATGGGAACCCCTACAATATTTACTTATTTTATTCTGTTTTTAGTATCCATTGTTATAGCGGCAACAGAAATATATCATCTGTGCAAAATATCAACAGTCTAGCGCTTCTTCTTCATGAAATACAGCCTGGTGACAGACATACAGATGGACGGACGGACGGTCCCGTTTTTACCCTTTGAGAACGGCACGCTAAACAGGAATGTATAAAGACGAACTTATTCCTTTAAGGGATCTCTTCTAGCTAACCCTTGAGAGATTGAGAAAAGTGTAAGTGTACTTTTTCTTTATTTATATGACTGTGTCTCTTGGATCCTACTTACCATCAGGTGGCCATGTACTCGTTTGGCTTTTCCTTAATATAAAATAAAGAATAAATCAATAGTTAACAGGGGACAATGTACAGATGTAGTGAATAATCCTTACCCATCGTTTTTTGTCGGATATGTTCGTATTTATCTAGCTTTCTCATTTAGCTTCAGTACCCATCAATATACCAACTGAGAAAGCAAGATAAATACGAAGTTATCCGACCAAAAACGATGGGAAAGGATTATTCACTAGTCACTACATATGTTACACCTATTGACCTAGTCCCAAACTAATCTCTAGGCTTGTACTATGGGTACTAGACAACGATACAAATACTTATATAGAGACATATATACTTAAATACGAAGAAAACTTTCAACAAAAATTCGCGCTTATCACAGATTTTATTTTTTTATTTTTTTATATTTTATTTTTGTGTGTTGACCTGATGGCTCCAACGGAACAGCAGCCCTGACTTTAATGCCAGCATCACGCTGAGATGGGACCGTTTCGTTGCAACATTCTTCTTGTGAATTAATCTATCCTTTGATAGGGTAAAGTCACCAGTCAGTCAGAGACCAGTAGTTAACTTTATATGAGTGGGAAAAGTGGGAAATATATCTTTCGTACTCTTCCCACTCCCCTCAAGCAGAGGCCGACCACAGGGTAGTGATTCTCTGAACAACGACGGCTGGACGGACGGACGAGTGAATGTCCAAGCGGCGAGTTTAAGTAGTCTCGTCAGTGCGAACAAAACATATTTTAGCGCGTACATTTTCTTTTTAGTAAGAGGCTGCTTAATTGAAAATGCACGCGCTAACATGTGTTTTGTTCACTCTGACGAGACTACCTAAACTTGAGAGAATAACACCCCAGGCCACAATGCCACGAAAACATTTTTTTTTCGTTCTTTAACATTTTTTATCCATAGTACGTTTGCGTTTGACAGTCTCACCATCATGACAATGACATGTGACAGGTGACATTTTAGCGTACACTGCGCAGCTTATATGAAACCCAGTGATGTATCAGCGTGTTAACTTTGCAATGTATACCGAATTGTCACCTGTCACATGTCAATGTCAAGATAGTAAAATAGGGGGCTGGTTAAGTGATATACTGTTTTATCTTCAACCATAAAATAAAATGTGTTTACATTAGCAATATGGCTACGGTCTGAATATCGAGTTAGATGAGTTCAAATTTAATAAAATTTATTACTTTACCTAAGTCGACCAGACGAATCGCAAATATTTGCATCGGCTGAAAGATATTTACAGACCCAGTGATCTGAAGGTGCCCTATACTTTTCTATTAGAGATCAAAATCGATATTATTACTTGGAACCAAGTTATAAACCTGAAACGGGGCCTTAAAAACGGTGTCCCCTTGTTTTACAGACTGAAAAATTACAGAATTTTGTTTCACAGAAAATGTTTCATATACTATTTGGTCCTTGTATTTTTGCTTCGTATATTTTTTTTTTTTAACTATTTACTTGAAAGAAACAAATTCGACAGAAAATCAATTCAATGAATTTTGTAATTTTATTTTTTCATTACACATACTTATCAAACAATATAATTATTTTTCAACGAATATTGTTTGGTCAGTGCATTTTTTAGAAGGTTGGGTTATAAGATAAATACTATATTATGATATAAATATGAGTGAGCGAGCGAGCGAAGCGAGCGAGCAAGACCTCTCTGGGCAGAACCGACTTGAATAGGTTAGGTTAGAAGGCTATGGCGGGAGCGAAGCGAAGCAAGCTCCCGCCTTAGCCTTCGAGGTTATTTTTTTTATATCTCTTGAATAAGCTATGCGATACCATTTGACTGCAAATTAAAATCGTATGCTTTTTTTCAAACGTTTCATTTCACACACCTTCACAAACTGCACCCTACTCTATAAGTTGATTTTATTGTTATTAAGTTATATTTTAAATAAATAATATGAGAACAAAGAATATTTAATTTGCTATTCTATGATATGAAAAAAGAAACATTGAATTTTATTTAAAATAAAAAACGATGATTTAAAAGTCTTCAAAGTAATTATTCTACATATTGATTATTCTATGAAATGATAATACGAGAAAAAATTTCTATGAAATGAAATTCTAAACAACTTCAGTCTGTAAAATAACGTACAACCCTTAAAAACATTATAGGGTAAAGTCAGCAGTCGTCGGCCAGACACCAGTAGTCGACAATCAATCAAATCGTTTATTGCTAGAAAGTGAGTACAAAAGGTGGTACATAAAATGTATTGATCTGTCACAATCTGCTAGGATCTAGCATGCAATATAAAATAATTCTTATAACTAAATACCTAGTAATGACTATAGTTAAATAAACTTAACTTTCAACGTTAAATTAATTTATACCTACAATTTATGTTATTATTAATGTAATGGCACATCAGGTATTAGAAATTGTCATTCATATATTATTCATCTATCAAATAGAACCCTTTCGTAACCAAGTATCTGTTTAACAATCTTTTAAACTCTACAATATGTTTACATTCTCTAATTTCATTTGGCAAGTTGTTGTAAATCCTTGGTGCCATTCCTATAATACTTTTGGATAAGAGAGCAGTATTCATAGAGATGGCACGAACTTGTATGAGTGCGAAGAGTGAGAAAAGTGTCATACACACTCGATAAAACAAAAGTTGCCTTTCGTGTAGTCAATAGTTAAAGGGCTGTGTGCATATAAGTTATGTTTTTATCTGATAGGACTAAAGAAAACCTTACGTTATATGGGTTCGTTTAATTAATTAATTTCTGGTATGTCCACAGAAAAGACGCGGACCTAAATGTGTGTATGATTCAAGTTTATCTTTCGTACTCTTCCCACAAAGTATAGGCAGAGGCAGACAGGTCTCTAGCTAACCACTGGCGACTTTACCCTAAGCAGGGTGGAAAAAACGAATGCCACATGGACGGTAACTACCTTAAATATTGGAACATCTATACTAATATTATACAGCTTAAGATTTTGTTTGTTTGTTTGTTTGTTTGTTTGTTTGTTTGCTTTAACGCGCTAATCTCAGGAACTACTGGTCCGATTTGAAAAATTATTTCAGTGTTAGATAGCGCATTTACCGAGAAAGGTTATTATAGGCTATAGGTATATTATCATACTCACATAAACCGAAGCGACGCGAGGGCGGGTCGCTAGTAATATAATAAACCCAGTAATTAACTAGCAATTTGCTTGTCAATTTACAGTACTTTAGAGGACATTTCTACCAAAGGTTGAGATTGGGCAAAAAAAAAAATACGTGTCTGTTATTTAAGACCGGAGAAGATTTGGATCATACATACTCTCTATATATCAAAATAGATCAAATCGAAAACGGACAGTATGTATGTAAAGTCTTTATTGCAAAAAAAAACAATTACAAGTAAGTAGGTACGTAGATACATAAACTTAAGATAAAGTGTAGCATGGCGAACTTATCCCTTTATAGGATCTCTTCCAGTTTACTTGACTATGATTGTGGAAACTGTACGAGGATATGCCAAATTACAAGAAATGCACAAAAAGTAAACAAACCAATAATATAATATTACACCTAAAATCATAGTAAACTACACTTGTACTCAGACTTGACAGTTGTATACTTTTCCTAATTTCCTTGTAAGATAGATAATGCCTCTATGGTAGTTTTTTTTTCATTGGTTGTATAATTATCTAGCGACTCGCCCTCGCTCCGCTTCGGTTTATTTGAGTATGATATATAGCTTATAGCCTTCCTCGATAAATGGGCTATCTGGGAAATATTTTTTCAAATCGGACCAGTAGTTCCTGAGATTAGCGCGTTCAAGCAAACAAACAAACAAACTCTTCGGCTTTATAATCTAAATATATAAAAGGAGAAACTGACTGACTGGCTGACATATCAACGCACAGCCTAAACGGCTAAACGTAGGCACTTGAAATTTGGAAGGGACGTAGCTTAGGTACCGTAGAGGTGCACTAAGAAAGGAATTTCCGAAATTCCCACGGGAACGGGAATTAGCGGGAAAATTATTAACTCAAAAAAAATGTTTTTCCCAACGAAGTGGACACGGGAACAGCTAGTCTAAATATATAAAAGGAGAAACTGACTGACTGACTGACTGACATATCAACGCACAGCCTAAACGGCTAAACGTAGGCATTTGAAATTTGGAAGGGACGTTGCTTAGGTACCGTAGAGGTGCACTAAGAAAGAAATTCCCGAAATTCCCACGGGAACTATTGCCGGACGAAGTGGGCTCGGGAACCGCTAGTATTAGTATAAATGAATGATACGGGTGCTACAGAAAACTAACGTAAACCGAAGCGAAGCGAGGGCCGGTCGCTTGTAAGTAAATATGTACACGATGCAGATTGGCGTTTCGACAGAGTCGTGTGCGTCCGCGCTGATCGGGTTGCAAACTGACGAACACCTGACGGTATTAGTTGTGGACCAAGGCAGAGGTACTAGCGATTATTATTATTATTAGTATTATTACCAACCTACTTTCCCCGTGTGGTAGCCGGGTTAGAATAGTGCCACTCCAAGTCTTCCCGTGGATGACGTAAAAGCCGACTAAGGTAATAAAGGCGTGTAGTACTGTTAGGCGATGGGCTTGCAACCTGTCACTAATACACTGGTAAACATCGCCTAAGTGTGAAAAAGTGGTTACAGAATTATCAAAAAGTTTTTACAGTTGTTGCAAATTCTGTAGCTCTGCCTACCCCACTCTGGGAATAAAGGCGTGAGTTTTATGTATGTATGTATGTACTTTGAACCAGCTAGGCGTTTTTCGAGTCAAATCGGAGAAATACTGGAAAAGGGCCGAATCTTAAGTACCCGAAACCGACGTGCGTGCATGACTCGATGTATGAATGTGGAAGAAGCGAAATAAATTTGTCACGATCGTAGCAAGAAAGAAGTGGTCTCTGCCTACCCCTCTGGGAAACGGGTTGTGAACCTGCCTACGAAGCTAGCGGTCCTGGGTTCGAATCCCGGTAAGGGCAGATATTTGTGTGATGAGCGCGAATATTTGTTCCTGAGTCATGGATGTTTTCTAATGTATTTAAGTATATATTTCTCTATATAAGTATTTATATCGTTGTCTAGTACCCATAGTACAAGCCTAGAGCTTAGTTTGGGATTAGGTCAATTGGTGTGAGATTGTGTCCCCTTATATTTATTTATTTTATTTATTTTAACCCTTCACTATCACTACATAGTATAAAACAAAGTCGCTGTGTATCTGTCCCTATGTATGCTTAGATCTTCAAAACTACGCAACGGATTTCGATGCGTTTGTTTTAATAGATAGAGTGATTCAAGAGGAAGGTTTTTATGTATAATAACTCTGTGTGTCCAATACTGGAGCCATCCTATTTGTGAATTATTGTAACTTTGGTGAATATTGCCTTGAAGTTACTTAAGTAGGTGTTTTCTCGGAATACATTCGTATTTTTGTTTAAATTTTTTTTTTTCCTCATAATCGAAATGAAAAGTAGTGTTTAACTCGGATGAAAGTATCAATTGCATCAATTGCATCCTCGAACTATAGGCGCACTCGCTGTCGCTCCTGCAGCCTAAATATCTCAGACTGCAATCTACTATTCTTTAAATATTTCATCTCGCTCCCCCCCATCCCGTGGCCCCCCACAAACATGTCTAAGTGTCGGTCGTCAAGCGTGATTTTCCGCCGACTTGTCACGCCAACTCCGGGAATTTGGTTAATAACGCCAGTTGGTTACACCGTCCCGAAA
The DNA here is from genome assembly GCA_963966035.1 of Acleris laterana. Classification (NCBI taxonomy): domain Eukaryota; kingdom Metazoa; phylum Arthropoda; class Insecta; order Lepidoptera; family Tortricidae; genus Acleris; species Acleris laterana. The sequence continues at coordinate 6,056,719 of OZ014465.1, read as the reverse complement.
TACCTAACGATAGTTAACTGGTTAGGTATATCGAGTGTCATTTAGGGTTAGAATCATAGATGTAGGAAAACATAGATCCCGTGTAACCAAATGTCAAGCGTACCACCTTCTTTTATCACTACATACATAGTATAAAACAAAGTCGCTTCCCGCTGTCTGTCTGTCCCTATGTATGTTTAGATCTTTAAAACTACGCAACGGATTTTGATGCGGTTTTTTTTAAACGATAGAGTGATTCAAGAGGAAGGTTTTTATGTATAATAAACTCTGTTTTATGTACGGGTGTTACAGAAAACTCACATAAACCGAAGCGAAGCGAGAGCGGGTCGCTAGTTATTGATAAACCGCGCATCAATGGCTGCAAACTTACGCATATTAATGCAGTCACACATAGACACAACTAAAAAGTGGTAAACTTTTGAAATTCAATCGAATGCGGTCATAATATATAGACGACTCTTATTAATGATGGGCATTTGTAACAGGTGCGAAGAGTACTATTCTATTAGCCGGTTTTATACTCCCTCTATGCTTTCCTACCTCTTTGGTTAGAATTATGCTATTTGAAGGCCGATTTTTTAATCAGTAGTTTATTGAAATAATAGAATTTAAAATGTGGCAAATTTAATTTAGAATTAAAATTTGGGTCTGAAGTATGATTTTGAACAATTTTTTTGATTACCCCACGCCATGGAGCACCAAAAACATTTTTTTTTCGTGATTAATTTTACGACTGTGTCAGCATGACTAATTTATTTATTTATTTTATATATTAGGTATTTTAATACTTTATAGCACAAAAATACAGTAATGTACAAAAAAAATGTAATGCTACAAGAATTCTCCACCAGTCACCCTTAGATGAAACAGAAATGAAAAAGTATATATACATACATACATACATTAAATCACGCCTGTTTCCCAGAGGGGTAGGCAGAGACGTCCACTTCTTTCCACTTGCTACGATCTTGACAAATTTCTTTCGCTTCTTCCACATTAAAAAGAAAAAGTATCTAGGTGCAATAAAATGACAATCATTTCCGCTTATCAAAATGTATCTACAATATATTATAAATAAACGTACATACAGGATGATTAACTAAATATTATATAACAGGAATAATGGTTATATCTAAGGCTCGACAAGAAAACTCAAGAGAGAGACGAAAGATAAAACTTACGAAGAATGACATGCTAATATGCTTGGCATAAATATACTAATATGTATTTATTCTGCCAAATTACGTCTCTGAGCTAAGCTGGGGGTGGACGGACGGACAGACTCACATAGCGAAACTGTAAGGTTTTCTAGTTAGATTTTAATACGTGACGGCAACGTTAACGAAGTCCCGAGCATTTTGTAATAATCGAAAAGCATTTTTAAACAGCTTTAAATAAAATATCACCCTGAATTTGTCAGAATTTAAGGCTAACTAAATGATTAAGCAGATAGTTAATTGATGAAAAGCTTTTATCTCGAAATTAAGATCGAAGCTCGAATCCAGATTCTCAATTAAAATCATGTCACCATATAATTGCGGTTTGTCTAAAAAAACAAGGTTTTTGATCTAGGGTGGCACCCTCTTGCCACAGAATAGTTTACAGAGAGTTTGCTGTGCATTTAAAATGTTCATAAACATCGCTAAAAAAGTCTATCAGTATGCTATATATGTATGTTTGTTACTCCTTCAAGCTAAGCTGAAACTGAAAAAAAAAATCCTACTGACATTATAACTGCAAAAGTTTGTTTGTGTGTGCCTTAGTTTGTTACTAGCAACGGCTTGAAGGATTTGGATGGAATTTGGAAATAAAATAGCTTATGCAATGGGTTAACACATAGGCTACTTCTTATCCTGGAAAATTGGAAAGTTGCCGAGGAAATAACGATAATCGAACATGAATTCTTAAGCGTACAACCTTCAGACAGCAATGTTAAGATCACACATTGCTGTCTGAAGGTTGCCAAAACGCGTTGCCAACTCTGAGGACTAAGATGGAATACGCTAGTCTTTTCACCGATTGTATCCCCACACCAGAACATAAAAATGCATACACGTTGATCGGCGATAGGATTAAGATGTGTAATATTAATTTTAATAAAAACGTCTTTAACTTGTAGAACTATTTTTAAAGCACGCTAATAGTATGGTAATGCTGTAGCTCTGCCTACCCCTCTCTGGGAATGAAGGCGTGTGTTTATGTATGTATGTATGTATACGAGTATGTATTAGTATGGTATACAATTTGTGAGTTGAATATCAAGATCTTTTAAAAAAACACTGTAGCGGCTAATTTTTCGATGACTCACTTTCATTCAGGGTTAATAAAAAGTTTAAATCAACGAACTACTCGTACCTATGTTGAAGTTAGTTGCTATAGTCTAAGTTTTTTTTTTACATGTTTTAAAAATATAACGTAGTCGAATTCTACTTTCTAATACTTCCAATACAACTACTTTGATAAACTCAACACGACGTTTTATAACCAAGTGGACTATCTGTATTCTTATTCTGCCCCCCCCAAAACGAGACGGGGGGGTTATTTACAAAGCGCATCGACCGGTGATTTATCGTTGTTTTTAAACGTTTGCTTTTACATTACCTTTCTGCGGCTAAAATATCTTATTTACGCCCTTAGATGAAATGGACGGTGTACCAAAAAGCTTTTTTCACATTTCTCTCTAGAATGAAGTAACTATTTAGGCGGCTTATTTAGGTACAGTTGAAGGCGTAAATTTGTGATAAAAGGTCACTGAAGGCTGAAGTCGGTGACCCACGATATTTTTAACCAATAGCTGTCTTCTGTTGGACTAACCTAACCTACCATTTTAAAAGTTGTTTTTTGCGCCTTTGAAGGCGGGTTTTGTTTTTAAAACATTTCTTTAGCTTCCCAATATTATCTTAAGTTATGGACCTTGTTGCCTGAAATTAATAGTACATTACTACAGAGGCCAGAGTGATATAGACGGATACTTACGAGGCTGGCTACCCCTTTTCACGGCGAGGTACGTATAGTGCTTTTCTCAAACATATGCAATGAAATAAAAAAATACATCACCCATAAAAGTACGGTTCGGTAACGGTCGTGCGGTTTATATTAGAAAAACATACTGGATTGACGTTTCGAGTCGATAACTGTTTTAATATCAATGAATACTAGAATAGAGACCCACTTGAGTTTTGACAGCTGTTCCAAATTTAAACTCATAACCTTACCAAAATCTATACTGTTATAAACTTATAACATTACAGTACAGATTTTACCTTTTACCACAGACAAGAAAGATCTCAAAGTAAAATTGGTTGTAATAATGCTGGTTATTTCCTACGGGTTTTTTAACGCATAATAGAGGACTTATTATAAAATATGTGTGTAGATACTAAAATATTATTCTTATAGCTTGTTTTTTCTATGACAGCGTAATATTGTCGTACCTTAACTCATGCTTTAGATTAATTAGTAATAGATATGTGCGGAGGTACCATTTCCGGGAACCGCGGCGGAAATTGAGTTGGCAAAAGTCGAGAACGTCTACATTTCGCTCGTTCCTGAGAACTTTGAAATATGGCGCTGACTGTACTCGAGTTTTGTATCATATTATATTTATACGTCTGAAAAGTTTTGATTGTCGGGAACGTAGTAATAGTAACTAGAGTATCTGTTTATTGTAGGTATGTGAAGTAGGATGCAGAAATTGAAGCGACTGCGTATTTCGATTCGTTTTTGATGCATTCTGTGAGGCTAAGGAATCGGTTACCAACAACCATAGACAATCAAAATCAATATTTATTTACTGCTTTATTTACTTTTTTGTTGTACAGGTGAATACACAAGGTATAAACTACTAGCTTCTGCCATCGTAGCTCTATACAAATTTTCACCCTCTATTTCACCCCCTTACGGGGATGAACTTCGGGAAAAAAACTATTTTATGTCCTTTTCCAGGATTCGAACTATCTTTGCACCAAATTTCACCTAAATCGTTTCAGCGGTTTAAGCGTGAAGAGGTAACAGACAAACAGACAGACACGCTTTCGCTTTTATAATATTAGTATGGATAGTATGGATATGACAAAGTTGAAAAAATCTTTCACCTCCTTGAAGTCAACCTAACGGTAAAAGGTGACCACTTTTTTTCGTTAAGTTATTTACTCATACTCCAATTGTTATTAAGTTATGTCATATACCCTATAAATTGTGTATTCATTTGTACAACAAAATAGCATCGTTAAATTTCAAGACAATACTTTACTTTATTGGAAAACACAATAACAGTAATGAGGGCGCCACTGGACTCTCGGCACAGTAAAGCGAGCCTAGTGTGGCAGCGTCTATATCGCGTGTCAACTGTGGATAAAGCATCCGTCACTTTTTGACACGTGTACTTATTTATTTTTGGGGGTTACCATTACATTTGGTTATGCAATAAGACGGATATCAATTTACTGCAACTCTTTAGGTTTCCCTAATGCGCTAGTTTAACAAACAACTAAGTCGTATATTTCCTCAAAGGGGTTATTCTTTTAGTGGCTTGTACTTCGAGAGTTAATTCTTTTAAAGGCTTTTATCGTTGAATGAGTGGTAGGATCCCTGGCTAAAATAGTGAGGAAATCCTATATGTTAGATATGAGAGATACCCCCCCCCCCCCCAGTTACTAAATACTCTTCGAACCTGAGGGCCCAGACAAGATGCACTAGGCTAGCTGGCGTTTCTCTTCGTTAAGTATTTTAAACCAATCGCGTCACTGGTAGATGACGTGATGCGAAAAGTCACGTGATGTGCCACTGACGCGATTGGTTTAAAAACGAAACGAGTAGAAAGGATAGTTAGCGTAATGCATCTTGTCTGGGCCCTCTGCTTTGTGCACTGCGCTTCGATTTTTAAACGGCAATTCTCGTAATGAACGTTATTAAGTGGTAAGGCCGCCGTCCAGCCGAAGCGAGCGTCCAGCCGAGCAACACCGGAACACAACAGCACGAACGTTTTGGCAGCAGGACACTGGCTATAATAGTGAGGAAATCATAGATGTTAGAACGCCTCCCCCCCCCCCCCCCCGTTACTAAATACTCCTGCGTTGTGCACTGCGCTTCGATTTTTAAACGGCAGTTCTCGTAATGAACGTTATTAAGTGGTAAGGCCGCCGTCCAGCCGGAGCGAGCTGCATAATACATGCGCGTCGCCGCCATGTCGCCTGCCGCGGTTCCCATCGAGCGAGAGGCTTTATAGTGTGCGATCGGAGGATGAAGTTACTTGGGGAACAGAATTTTACAACGTATTTAGTCTATTTAGTAGAAATATCAGTAGGTAAGTCGATATGTCTTTTATAAGTACAATACAACATGTCACTGTCTATCTCTTTATCTCTCTCCTTCTCTCTCTCTCTCTCTCTCTCTCTCTCTCTCTCTCTCTCTTCATCTTTTTACTATACTATTTTTACAAAGAAAGACACAGTTTTGTTACATAGTTAAAAGTACTCTTTAAAACTGATTTTTAAACGGCAATTCTCGTAATGAACGTTATTAAGTGGTAAGGCCGCCGTCCATAATACATGCGCGTCGTCGCCGTGTCGCTTGCCGCGGTTCCCATCGAGCGAGGGCCTTTATAGTGCATGATCGGAGGATGAAGGTACTTGGGACACAGAATACGATTCATCTAGCCTATTTGGTTAAAATATCAGTAGGTAAGTAAAAAAGATTTTTCAGTATTTTTCTTTATTAAAGGAACCGTGTGCAAATTTTAACCAAGAGCCCTTTTGCTAGTTGGGATGTTATTTTCCCAAGATCACTAATCGTTTAATCCAGGCTATTCACTAGGTACCTACTAGGATACACAGTGTCATTTTCTCTCTCTTTCAAATGTCAATTTGATAGATCCAAAAGTTGCTGAGAAAAACGTGATACACAGATAGACCCCGAAGTCTCCATAAATAAAGCAAAAATAAAATACAGCCATAAACAAAAAAAATATGATAACTTTTTTGCCAGTAGTTTTTTTTTTAATTCAGTAGCTGTTTGTCAAGACTAATTGAGAATGAGTCCCAATACGGTGGGTCTACTTCAAGGACACTTAGTGGAGATCCTGTCGCCACTTGCTGACTCCATCATCAGACCAGCTCGATGGTGCCATTACTGTATTGCTAGTTAAGTTCTTGCTTGCAAGATTTGACCGGAATATACATACCTACTTACATACACAAATACATTGCAAGTAATCAAAATCGCACTATGATTTAACAACCACAATCGCAAGTCGCAAGTCTTCATGGATACGACTTAGTTTAGAATCGTGTCGCCATCGCATAGCAGACGTAAAGCCATCCTAAATCAACCGATTCCCTTTGACTTTACAATCTGGGCCGTCCCCATCAATATTTTAAATTGGTCGATACGGAATGGACTTCGGGAAACTATGGAATTATAGGTCTTGGTAAAGAAAGTTTAAAGAGGGTTAATAGGGTTGTTTTGTGATATGACAGTTGGACTAGCAGAGTGACTGTAAATGTACCAGGAATACATAAGTATTAGGGACGATCTTCAATGAATTGGCCTGGAGAGTGCTGTGGAGACCGATTTTTGACTTTCGAGCGTTCGATTTCAAAAGCAAGCGGTAGGACAATATTCGAATGCGAAAAATGTTCACGCTCTATTTTCGAATGGTCTGTAATTCCATATTTTTGAGATTCTCACTCGAATCTAAGGGATTGACTAAATAGTATTGTTACGTTGGAACGTGTTTCATTATACGCAGAAAGTCGATGTGTCACTGGTTTTTTGTAATTCATAATTTTAAATGCGAATAAATGTGTGAAGCTAACAAAAGTTGAAATTATTATTTTATAAATTCTTGACTTTTAGGTTTACTGTCTCTGGATGACTCGTCTGTGGATGACTGTGGTGTTGCTAGTTTTTTGTATCTATGTTTTAGTTTTCACAGGTTTGACAGATGTCAAATGATACTTTCTATTGATAGAATTCGAAACGAATGACACGGACCGCTCGTGTTCATATTTTCTATCGCTCGCAAGTCAAAAATACCATTTCATTGTCTTTTGTCACTTTCGATTGAAACTTTCGAAGACTTCAACCACCGCGCCAAGACCCCTGAAACTTCTATAATGAAGCATTCTTTCATCATTATCGTTATGAAGACGTACGGCCCCCGCCCTCTCCGCGTCGGCCCGCCCCCGCCTTATTTACGAGTTACGAGCTGTTTAGTTTTAATCGACGCCATTTTGTTTTTTCGCTTAATGTTGGTTTAATTGGAAATGTGACTTTAAAATACTCTTGATTTGAATTTTTCGTTTGTCTGTCATATCACCGGTTTTGATCCTTACCCGATTGTGCAAAGAGGATAATGTTTTGACCGGCCGAGATTCTAGGTGGTTACAAGTTTCTGTCAAAAATTTCATTTTTGCGACAAGCTGCCTGTACTTTCTTTTGCACATTTGTCATCGAAATGAACCGAAACGAAACCCAAAAAAAGCGGAAACGACAAATTTGAAAATGTAAAAAAATTACTTACCTAACACTGTTCAGTCTATGGGCATGCACATCCGACGGCTGCCGCGTTCATCTGAGCGGCGCTTCCGCAGCGCGCCCATATTAATGTAAGTGCGAGAACGAGACGGAGGAACTTACGTCGTCCCTCTCGCACTACTCATTGAGAATACCGCGGGTGGATTTTCATTCAAGCATCTCGACCCACCCGACGAATAAATAATAAAATAATTGCGATAGTATATAAGTAGGGCTTTTGTAAATAAATGAAGTCATTAGACATCGACACTTGTTTCATTCTCGCTACCATCAGAGCCCCACAATTGGTGACCCCGACGATTAAAATGACCGGAATAAAAGAACAGGACTCACCTGGACCATCCGCACCGTCAGGATCCTACGACCTCGCTGGTATCTCCGTGCAATCCCGCATTTTACCATTTTGGCGTGAACAACCTCGTCTGTGGTTCGCACAGTTTGAAGCTATTATTGAACCATTGAAAACTGGTGATGATCAGAAATTTCGATACGTTTTGGGCGTTCTCCAAGCCACCGATGTTCAGCAGGTCAGCGACATTGTACTGAACCCACCAGAGACCGGTAAATACAATGCGCTAAAAAAACGACTGCTAACGGTTTATGAAGAATCGGCGAAGAAGCAATTCCAGAAGCTGATAAGTGGCCTAGAACTTGGTGAACAGAAATCAACGCAGCTGTTAAGAAGAATGCGTGATCTGGGAGGCAACATGATCCTCGACGATGGCCTCAAGATTATGTGGATGAATCAGCTTCCATCACACGTACGAACCGTTCTCTCTTTGAGCACAGAAACATCCCTGGATACATTAGCAGAAATGGCGGACAAGATGCTGGAAAATTCCGAACCCGCTACCGTCGCATCACTCGCTACACCTAGCTGCTCTCAAAACATCGCGAATTCGCATCTCGATTTATTATCGAAACAAATGGAGAAGTTAACACTCGAAATTGCTGCACTTCGTTCAAGCGACACGCAACACTATCGATTTCGCGATCGCTCGCGCTCAACATACAAACCAACAAACCGAACCCCTCGCGACTCTGGCAGGCCTGGAAATGCAGATTGGGAATGCCGATACCATTTCCGCTTTGGTGACAAAGCAAGACGATGTGAATCGCCGTGCAAACGGAGAAACAAACCATCGGAAAACTAATGAAGACACCGACCCTGGCGGGCGTCGGTGTCCCTACAGCAAGTAACCGCCTGTGTGTTTTCGATCGCGACACTAGAGAACGTTTCCTCGTCGACACTGGCGCAGACATATCGGTGTTATCAACGCATCACAAGAAGCAAACAACATCAACGACTTACAAGCTGTATGCCGCAAATAATACGCCAATTAATACATACGGCGAGAAAACCATCAAAATTAACTTGGGACTTCGTCGCGACTTTCGTTGGACGTTCACCGTGGCAGACATTAAAACGTCTATACTTGGCGCTGACTTCCTACGCCATTATAGATTGCTCGTCGACTTACATAAAAGGAAACTGCTAGATGAAACAACCGAGTCACATATCGATGCCGTAGAGGTTACCACATCCCAAGAAACAGTTCACATGATCAGCAGCAATCAAGCGTATTATGACATCCTAAAGCAATATCCAGACGTACTACGACCTATGTCCCTCAAAACTCCGGCGAGACACGAAGTGCTGCATTATATTGAGACAACCGGCCCTCCTCTCCACGCGAGGCCACGACCGTTGCCACCAGAAAAATTTAAGGCGGCCAAAGACGAATTTGAGCGCATGATGGAAATGGGTATATGTCAGCCGTCAAGAAGTCCCTGGGCAAGCCCCCTTCACGTCGTTAAGAAAAAAGACGGCTCACTACGTGTATGTGGCGATTATAGGCGCCTTAACGCCGTCACTCAACCCGACCGCTACCCGTTGCCGCGCATACAAGACTTCACCTACCAGTTACATAACAAGAAAATATTTTCCAAGTTAGATTTGAAGATGGCATACTTCTGGATACCCATGAGTAAAGAGGATGCGCAGAAAACAGCCATAATCACACCTTTTGGACTGTTCGAGTTCAACTGCATGACCTTTGGCCTCCGCAACGCGAGCCAAACCTTCCAACGTTTTATGCACGAGGTCCTGCGAGGCATCAATGACGTCTTCTGTTTTGTCGATGACGTACTTCTGTTTTCAACCCACGAAGATCAACACAAGAACCTGCTGCATCAAATCCTTGAGCGCCTTAATAAATACGGCGTAACTCTAAACGTCGACAAGTGCGAGTTTGGGCAGTCAACAATCAATTTCCTTGGTTACGAAGTTTCATCCAATGGCGTAAGCCCTCCTGAAGACCGAATCAAAGTCATATCCGAATATCCGAAACCCAGAACCATCAGCGATCTGCGAAGATTTCTAGGGATGCTAAATTTCTATCGTGACTGACACCAAGCAGAGCATCAAGCAGAGTTAAACAAATACTTACACAACACTAGTAAGAATGACAAATCGACGATCGAGTGGACAACCGCAGCAGAAAATGCTTTTAATAAATGCCGCCAAAGCATATTAAAAGCAACAACCTTGTCACATCCTGTGAACACCGCACCATTACGAATTATGAGCGATGTTTCGGACCACAGCATTGGCGCTGTCTTGGAACAGAAAATAGAAGAAAGATGGAAACCACTAGCATTTTTCTCAAAATCAATGAGTACGACGCAACGCCGATACAGTGTGTATGATCGCGAACTTTTAGCCATGTACACATCTGTAAAACACTTCAGGCGCCTTATCGAAGGTAATGACGTCACGATCTACACAGATCACAAGCCGCTCACTCATGCTTTATCACGATCAGCGAGCAGTAGCGACACTCCTCGGCGAGAACGTCAACTACACTTTATAAGCCAATTTTGTTCGAGCATTCAATACATCGAAGGAAAGAAAAACTCAGTTGCCGATGCACTATCTCGCATTGAAGAAATACAATGTCCTTCCACGGTCGATTACGAAAAACTCGCCGCCGATCAAAAAAAAGATGACGACCTCAAAAACATAAAAACACAACCAAATTTGAAATTTACCGAAGTAACGCCGCCTGGAACGCGCCAACCAATCACGTGTGAGCACTCTACAGGGACCCCACGACCATACCTACCGGCTGCATATCGCTACGCTGTCTTTAGGGCGCAACACGATCTTAGCCATTCCGGTATTCGTGCAACACGAAAACAAATGACCTCAAAGTACTTCTGGCCAGCTATTAACAAAGACGTTGGAACCTGGACTCGAGCGTGCATCGGCTGTCAACGCGCCAAGGTACATCGTCATGCAACACCAACAGTCGGCGAGTTTCCGCCATCACAGCGGTTCGAGCATATTCATATCGACATTACAGGCCCATTAAGAATATCGAATGAGTTTAGATACTGTGTGACGATCATAGATCGCTGTACTAAATGGCCTGAAGCCGTGCCCGTAAGGGACATTACTGCGGAGGTCGTTGCCAAAGCATTGTACGAGCACTGGATTACCAGATTCGGATGTCCACTACGCATCACCACGGACCAGGGGAAACAGTTTGAATCCACTTTATTCAACTCGCTGCTTAATAAGTTCGGAATCACACGAATACGCACCACTGCGTACCACCCCCAAGCGAATGGCCAGGTCGAAAGACTGCACCGTACCCTAAAAGCCGCAATCATGGCTAGAGGCGAAACTACAAAATGGTCTGAAGAATTACCTACTGTGCTGCTGGGCCTGCGCACAGCATTACGAACAGATAACAACTTAAGCCCGGCATTAATGACGTATGGATCAATGCTACGCATTCCATCAGATTTTTTTGTACCTACACAGTCAAAAATCGAAGATGCAGAGTTCGTTCGCCGTCTAACTGAAACAATGGCTTCCCTAGTACCTACAACAAGGCCGCATGCAACACGGACACGTCCTTTCATTCATAAGGATTTGTCCATCTGCACACACGTATTTGTACGAAACGATACGGTGCGACCGCCGTTAACACCTCCATACGACGGCCCGTTCGAAGTACTTAAACGCTACGAAAAATACTTCAAGATACAATTACCACGTACGACCGCAGTCGTGACCATTGAACGACTGAAGCCGGCCTACATTTATAACGACTCCAACAACGACGATCCAACAACACCTATAGAAGAAACCTACACCACAAGATCCGGCAGAGTTACGAAAAGGTTGCGCTTCGCTTAAGGGGGAGTGATATGGGCATGCACATCCGACGGCTGCCGCGTTCATCTGAGCGGCGCTTCCGCAGCGCGCCCATATTAATGTAAGTGCGAGAACGAGACGGAGGAACTTACGTCGTCCCTCTCGCACTACTCATTGAGAATACCGCGGGTGGATTTTCATTCAAGCATCTCGACCCACCCGACGAATAAATAATAAAATAATTGCGATAGTATATAAGTAGGGCTTTTGTAAATAAATGAAGTCATTAGACATCGACACTTGTTTCATTCTCGCTACCATCAGAGCCCCACAAGTCAGTAAACGTGAATATGTCTCAAACTGTTCTCTAACTAGTTGATGTGATACGTTTCATGATCATTGCCAGTTATTCAAGGGTTTTAAACTTTACTGTGTGTAATAGGAAATTATTCACCTTAAGATATTATGCAAGTTTACCGTCTCTACCACGTTGAATCCCAAGAAGAGCAGCAACACCTCATTATTGGGAACCCTGTGAGTCAAAACTACTTACTCTAAATTCACGGCACCTAGCTACGTATCTTACAAAGATTTCCCTCAAAAAGAAATAGACGCAAAGATAAACCGAAGTAATAAGCAAGCCAAGCTGACGCTCTTTAGAGGGTTTGTTACATAATTTTCACAAAATCATTACTTCCGGGAAGCGATATTTCTTTTCGCATTTTTTCCCATTCTTAATTTGACCCAATGTTATTTTTTCCTGTTCGGTTTTTTTACCTTCGCTTTTATTCTCGTTCGTCTTTTTACCCATTCGCATTTGTTCCCGTTCGATTTTATCCCAGTCGCACTTATTCCCAAAATTAATTACGTCGTAATGTAGGTAGGTTTAAGTAATGTTAGTTTTGCAGCAGGCCCGGAGGGCCAAATAACCCAGAAATAGGAGCTCCGCCACAGCGGAGCTCCGTCGACTGGGTCAAATTAGATTTTTGGAATTAGAAAAAAACGACAGTGAAAATATGGTACCAGGAAAAGAAGCGACTGGATGAAAATCGCAAGGGGAGAAACACGACTGTGAAAATATGGTGCCAGGGAAAAGGCTTCTGGTAATTACCGCGTTCGGGAAAAAACGCGAAAGGAAAATTTGCTTCAAAGAAAAAATGCGTTTGGGAAAGTCATCTAACAAATCGGATAATGATGTGGAAAGAATTGATTAAATAACACATGGATTTAGCAGTATTTGATGATGTAGAATGGAAATTAAAGACATTTTGAATACGAGGTTTGTTTACATTGTTGGCAAGTTCTATTGAAACAAACCTTATAGCGCCCTACGCGTGCAGTTCAACAACGCATTTAGGGTGCTGATGGGGCTGCCTCGATTCTGCAGCGTCAGGTATGTTCGCGGATGCAAGAGTGCACTGCTTTTACGCCGCTGAAAACGCTGCACATCCCTGGTGCGCAGGGTGCGGGCGAGCTCCAACAGCATCTTGGCGATGTTCGCCCAGAGGTTCGATTGTCAGTATGTGAATCAATCTATGTTAGCTTAGGTACTATGTGTATGGTTACCCAGTATACCCAGTGGTGGCATAGTCATCAGCCCACGGTGCCCCCGCTAACAGCCTTTGGAGGTTAACACCGGAGAGGTTTTAGACGGTAGGCTTCCACCTCAGCTCCTCAGCTGAGGTGGTTGAGAGTCCGTCATACCCCCCCCATTGGGCTACCCTAGCCTAGGGGGGACGATGCAAAAATGCATTTGCCCTACGTCAAAAAAAAAAGTTTGTGTATAGTTAGAACGTTACTAACATTAGGTTTAATTTTTAATTTAATTTACTAACACTTTATTATTATTATTATGGTCCAAAGATGGCTGACAAATGATTTTGATTTGATTTGATTTGATAAACAAATATCTCCGTAATCTTCTAAATATATAAAAGGAGAAACTGACTGACTGACTGACATCAACGCACAGCCTAAACGGCTAAACGTAGGCACTTGAAATTTGGAAGGGACGTAGCTTAGGTACCGTAGAGGTGCACTAAGAAAGGAATTCCCGAAATTCCCACGGGAATCATATAAACCGAAGTGAAGCGAGGGCGGGTCGCTAGTATCTTCTATATCGTAAATATTAACTATATTATTACATATTATTCAATTATGGGAACATTTAATATTGTCAACAATGTGGTTGACGCTTCAAAGGACTTTGCGAGATGAGAATACAGTTCGCAATATCTGACAGGTATTGTAAGGGTATCGTGAATTGGTTCCTTATGTTATTTTACTCTTCTCTCTCTTCGCTCTAACTCTAAAATGGAACCCTGACCGTCAATAGAGGCCAATCACATTATAAATAAATATCACACACACAGTAATTAAATTTTGCGGGTGGTAGGACCTTGTGCAGGGTCCGTCCGGATCACTACAACCATCTTATCCATTAACCTACCGCCAAACAGCAGTGTTCGCATTGTTGTGTTCCGGTTTGGGGATAAGACAGCCGGTGTAATGACTAGTATAGAGGCATTCCATCTTAGTCCTCAGGGTTGGCAACGCATTTGCAGTCTTAGGATTGCATTGCAGTCTTGTGAATGCAAATGTCTATAGGTCGCAGTTTCCACTTACCATCAGGTGGTCTGTGTGCTCGTTTGTCTTCTATATGCTATAAAAAAAAAAGTTATTGATCTTATCCCTAACAAAGCTCCAGGTTTATACCTACTATGGGTACTGAACAACAAAAAACATCCAACGCTATAGAGAGTTGTTAGGTAAACTAAATGCCACTGTGACAGATATATGGTGGGTCAGAGTTCCATTTTTCCATTAAACAATAACTTACGTACCTACTTAGAAAAAACAAAAGTCTGACGTCATGTCAAGTAGTGACCTTACTTTCAGACTTGATAACTTTTAAACGGCATAACCGATTTCCATAAAACCAACCTAAATACAATCCCGAATAACATAAGTTGTAATTAAAAAAAGATCGATATAATCAGCCCACTTGTTTGGGAGCTACAAATCCACAGACAGACAGACACGCATCAAACCTATAATAACTCCTAGATACCAAAATATTTTGCAAAAATAAAATGATCCAATTCAAAACAACCTCACTATACAAGGATGCCAACAGTATTAAAATGTACAGTCGCGGCGCGAAGTCTAGACGTTATTAGATCCTTTCTATCACTGACTGTACATTGCCTGCTTATGCAATACCGATCCTATCCCACATAGTTTACCGTCTATATTGGTATGTCAATGCATAAAGGTATACAAAATCCGTGCATTGTAGGTATTACTGCGGAAATAGAGTCATGCATGGGCTTGTTGCTTTTAGGGTTCCGTAGCTAGATTGCAAAAATGGAACCATGAAAAATAAAAATAAGACAACTTTTATTTGTCACACACAAAGAAATCATGCCTATCTGAGAAGGTTCCAAATAATACTTAAGTTTTAGGCAAATTCAAATTCAAATTCAAATTGTTTATTGCGTAACACATTACAAAAACACAAAATGCAAGGGCACAGCAATATAGATCTAGAAGGGCTAACTATATTAAATCAACCTAAGAACATTTATATATGAACTAACACTCGATTAACACTTAACAACGTATGGTGAAATTGGTACTTAGTCTTTAACCTAGGTTATCATGTAAATAAGTGTACATATTATATATCCACTTGAGTGCCCGCGATTCGAAAAAAGTGCTCTAGAAGTGCCCGTGACTTTTCGCGCGCCAGCGGCGCAGTGTCATATTTTGTTAAAAAATCGATTGCTTGGCTTTCTGTGAACCGTTTGCTATAATTCTTTTAAACGTAGATAAAGACACTATTATTCTTTAAATACTATTTGCCAGTTTTTTCAAATTCGCAGCAATTTCTCTCACAAATTGTCAATAACTAAAAAATAACCTTACATACCTAACGTAACGAGTGCCGCTTTGGACGTCCAATTACCGACAATTCCAACCACGGCATACTACAAACACACTTAACACAAACACTACACATGTTATACTTCACAACTAAATAATTAACTAGCCGATTGTAACTCGATTCGGTACTCTTGTTTTCATTACAAAAGTAAACAAAAACCCACGTGAAGGTCGAACTCTCGCGGACATCTTTTTTAACTTTGTTAAAATGTTCCACAGACTCCGGTTTTATATTTTTTTAATGTTGCTACATTCATCGCCTAACACAATAACTCAACAGAAAAGCGGCCTAATCATGATCCGACTAAATATAATTTTAAAACCGTTGGAACTCCACCTAGCAACTAGTGCTGCTCAGGGCACTTTGCGCTTAGAAAAGTCGCAACTCTAGTTGCGCAAGGCACGCGAGTGTATATATATATATATATATTCTCACACTCACATATTACTTTTTTGTTGTCCGGCAGCATGAGCATGTCACGCTCGCTCAAAGGTCTTTGCTTACGGCGGCGTCGTTGATCGGGTCGCAACTTTCCCGAACATATGGTTGAGAGAGGCGATGGCTGAGATACGCGTCATACTCGTGAACGGGTGCTGTTTGTGGGGTCCGGTCTGTTCACGTTTGCAAGGACTTTTTTTTTTACTTAAATAAATTATTCTAGTTACGGCTTTTTGACGTAGAGACCTCGTCGTGTTGTTCTCAAAGTTTTTTTTTATCAAGTTTAAGGTTTATTGACCTTACATTTGTAAAAAAAAAAATTTTTGGTACTTTTAAGAATTTATTATTTATTACTTTATTACCTAATGTAACTTACTTTACTTAATGTAACTTAGTTTTAAGTACTATGTTATTATGATTGAAAAAATTACCTTCTGATGGAGTTTCTTGCGGCGCTTCTTCTCCGCAATGATGGTCTTGTCCGAAGCGCTGGTAGACTCGCCCTATATTACCGACGTGTAAAAGAGCCACATGTGGCTAATTTACTGAATAAATATTTTGATTTTGATTTTGACACACGGTACCCATAAATATATTTAGTAGTTAACATTGAAAAATTCGTTCAAATTATAAAAACATTAGACTTGATTGGCTTGAATCACCGAAACTCATTTCATATAAAAAATGTTTTGCCAATATTTAAGCTGATATATGTATATGTAGTCTACTAATACATGCAATAAGGAACCTTACTGTTCTATAGGGAAACCTGAAATAAATAATTTTGAATTTGAATTTACTTCGCCGAATTTTCATTGCATCTACAGGCATTTACACATGCAGAAGTTATAATTTTTTGGTGGTCACAGATCCAACCTAACCAACGTAACCCATTAAGATAACCTAAAAACTATAAGCGGTGTTATTCTCTCAAAAACAACGGACGGTCGGACGAACGAGCGAAATCGAGTTTTATTGTAAAGATTGCAACTAGAAGTAATTGTAATAACGTTATTTTTATTTTTAAAATTAACAGTTTATAAAAATAAAATAAAAATAAAATAATTGGTCCCGTCAAAGCGAACAAAACACATTTAAGCGCGTGCATTTTCAATTTGGCAGCATGGCTTCTGTCGATAAGATCGAACGTATAAGCCTGCCTAGTTGAGAATGCACGCGCTAAAATGTGTTTTGTTCGCTCTGACGGGACTTATTAAACTCGCCGCTTCGACGTCTGTTGTTTTGGAAGAAATAACACCCCAGGTTACAGAAGAAATTAGCTTTTGATGAAATTAAATTCGATGAAATGATACATTCGATGAAAAGTGTCGGTGTTTCAAGGGGATCCCCATATTTAAACAACTGGGTAATTATTCGAGCGTTTTAACGGCCTCACTTTTTGTGGTCGTATTTTTGAAGAATTGGGCGTGTATTTTGGTGCCGTTCTCGGATATTTGTTACATACATACATACACTAAATCACGCCTGTTTCCCAGAGGGGTAGGCAGAGACCACTTCTTTCCATTTGCTACGACCTTGACAAATTTATTTCGCTTCTTCCACTTTCATACATCGAGTCATGCACGCACGTCGGTTTCGGCTACCTACTTAAGATTCGGCCCTTTTCCAGTATTTCTCCGATTATTTATTTATTTATTAGATGTCCGGTAAACTAAGATACCTAACCAGAAATGAAATCGAAATCTGCAGCTACTTCTACAAAAATGTGACCACGAAAATGATTCAGAACAAACGCCCAAATGACCCAACTGTTTCATCATCATTGTACTATCAGCACAATGGAACCCTGTCCCACCATAGAACGGTGTCCAGTGACATTTTTTTGTTTAATAATGACTTATTAGAGCAATAAGTCCGTGGATACCACACGCGAAAACAATTGTTCGGTAAAAGAGAATTTTCTCCAATGGACTAAACAGAAGCACATGGGGTTAGCTCCACGCGCTTCTGTTAAGTCCTCCAGTGACATTATTAAAACAAATTGTTTGACACTTCTTACGACTTGATTCATAATGTCACTGACATAGTTCTATGTTGGGTCAGGGTTCCATTTTTGCAAAAAAAAATTCAGTCTTAAGCTATTTATATTTTAGAATTACATACACATACATAAACTCACGCCTTTATTCCCAGAGTGGAGTAGGCAGAGCTACAGAATTTCCAATACCTAACTATTAAAAAAAATATGATAATTCTGTAACCACATTTTGCACACTCAGGCGAAGATGTTTACCAGTGTATTAGTGACAGGTTGCAAGCCCATCGCCTAACAGTACTACATGCCTTTATTACCTTAGTCGGCTTTTACGACATCCACGGAAAGATACGGAGTGGCACTATTCTAATCCGGCTACCACACGGGGAATTTATATATTTATATTTAATTTAATTTATATATTAGGACATATAGCGCCTAATTGTTTTATGTATACACGTTCTAATTAGTGAGGATCGGCGCGCTCGACGTGGCGCGCGGGTTTGTCTATTTCTGGCCAGACGGACTGTACGCGCGTAGTAACACTTACGCCAGACATGAGCGGGGCACACGGGGCTGCATATCTCAGGGTTAAACTCAAGACGAAGCACGTTTTTAAACTGCAATGCTGAAAATAGATGACAAAGAGATTATCAAGGATAAGATGATAAGTAAAGTAGGGACTTCCAAAAGGAGACAGACACGTTTAGGTGTTACAGATGTAGTGAATATACGACATCGTTTTTGGTCCCAGAAGTTCGTATTTATCTGGAGTTTCTTGCAATGATGGTCTTGTCCGAAGCGCTAGTAGATTCACTCATTACCGACGTGTAAAAGAGCCCTCATGTGGCCAATTTACTGCATAAATATTTAGAATATTCGAATGTCCCTTTCACAGTCATCTTTAGTACTCGTCGATAAGATAGTTGAGAAAGCGAGTGTAAAACGAATTTATCCGACAAAGAACGATGCCGTATGATCATGCACTACACCTGCAGCACTTTTAAACACATACAGGCATAATAACTAAGCCTATTTTAATTAAAGTATTCGTTGTCCGTTTCTGTCAAATTCGGTTTACCCTTGTTTCGTATCACTAAGCAGAAATTTCGTTTCATAGAAAGCTATTTTCTGCTGAACCAGTATTGATTTCAGGTTATCTTGTGATGGTTACAAGTCCAACCTGATTTAACCTACGTGAATCATCTTTAAGATAAACTTACATTTTATCCCAAGATTTATCTGACAGTACAGTAGCATTTGCATCCCAAGGTTTGCCCGGCTACAACCGCTGCCAAAAATGCACGTAATGCGTTCACGCCTAATGTATCGGGACTGATATTGCAACTATGTGCAGTTGCATCACTGGCGTGCAGGTTTCTTTTTGTTCTATTAGAAGATATGCCATAGTTAAGACAAGTGCAGGGTGGTATAACAGTGATATCTTAGTCTTACATAAATGTGAAAGTTTGTGTTACTTTGATCGCTTATGTCGTTTGTGTTACTTTTACGCTGCAACGGCTGGACGGATTGGGATGAAACTTGGAATGAAGATAGCTTGTACCATGGATTAACACAGGATTTTCATCCTGTAAATAAATCTGGGGAAATAACGATAATCGAAATCTACAGAGACAAGTCATGGGCAGTCGCTATAATATCCATCCACACTAATATTATAAATGCGAAAGCGTGTCTCTCTGTCTGTCTGTTACCTCTTCACGCTAAAACCGCTGAACCGATTTAGATGAGATTTGATGCAAAGATAGTTTGAAGCCTGGGAAAGGACAAAAGATATTTTTTTACCCAAAATTCATTCCTTAAGGGGGTGAAATAGAGGGTGAAAATTTGTATGGAGCTACGATATAAACGAGTTCCACGCGGACGGAGTTGCGGGCAGCTAGTTTATAATAAAGTAGCGACCCGCCCTCGCTTCGCTTCGGTGTATGTGAGTTTTCTGTAACACCCGTACATAAAACAAAGTTTATTATATATAAAAACCTTCTTCTTGAATCACTCTATCTATTAAAAAAAACCGCATCAAAATCCGTTGCGTAGTTTTAAAGATCTAAGCATACATAGGGACAGACAGCGGGAAGCGACTTTGTTTTATAATATGTAGTGATAGTGATGCGAAAGTTCGTAACTATGTTTGTTACTCAGACAGGCTAAATGTCTATTATCTTTTTTTTACAACGGTTGAACGGACCTGGTGAAATTTAAAATAGTAGCAACTCAAAATACAATGCATATACAACTTTAATTCAACTTCTTTAAACTTAAAACTAGCAAGGATTTTGGGTTAATACTGTTTTGATCTAGCAGTGCGACATGTTCTCGTGTTCTATTCGACCTGTCAAAAGGGCAACTTGTCTAGCCTTTGTATAAAAATAGTACCGCGTAACGACCGTAGTCGTCAAACCTATCACTAGCGCGAGTGATAGTGATCACTTTTCAGCGTGTCAGTTGTAACGAGTGATATGTCACGTGACTTACGTCATTCCCATACATTTTTCAATGACAACACATGGCGCCAGTGATCACCTAACGCTAGCGTTCGTGAACGATGGCAACTTGTCTAGCCCCACTGATGAAATTTATCACCGAGTTAAGCAGCGACCACACCAATGCTTAAAAAACGGTGTCGGTACGAAATCGCAGTGACGCGTCGTATTAGCACCGTTATTGACGCATGCTCTCCACACCGGTGCTCAAAATTCGCAGACGGTGCGTAAACAAAAGAATGTGTCATAGTAATAACATGGCGTCAATTTTGACGTGCCGTGATATTCGCAACGTTAAGCAGCGGTGTGGGGGCCATTTGCAACGTTAAAAGATGGCGGATGTGTAATTTGTTTTGGTTTTATTTTTTTGTGTATTTAGGTGTTCAAAGTTCTTTTCTGATAGTGATTTGTACTTTTTATGCCATTGTGTTGCACAGTGATTGAAAACTTGGATTTATTTCGCGTATCTGGCATATTTCTTCTCGTTACAAGTGGACTCGAAGTGGTACATAGGTTAAAACTATCTTGACCTCTGTCCTACAAACTACCGAACAACGTCGCCCCCAATCTTCCCAGAGAAGATTGGATTGTACTTTATTGCTATATTGATTTATACTTATATACACTTGACACTGGCGAAATCACTAATTCGTGGAAACGCCATAGCCCGGCGGTAGTAGCTGTTGAAGTCGCCGC
Organism: Acleris laterana; assembly: GCA_963966035.1. NCBI lineage: Eukaryota > Metazoa > Arthropoda > Insecta > Lepidoptera > Tortricidae > Acleris > Acleris laterana. The sequence continues at coordinate 6,035,438 of OZ014465.1, read as the reverse complement.
GGGGCAAAAAAAAAAAAAAAAAAAGCAGCGGTGTGGGGAGCGTGCGTCAAAAACGGTGCTAATACGACGCGTCACTGCGATTCCGTACCGACACCGTTTTTTAAGCATTGGTTTGGTCGCTGCTTTAGATTATAGTCTCTAATAAATAAGTATATAAGCTACTTTTTATCCCGGAAATTTGGACATTTCCCAAGGAGAAAGCGATATAAATGATTTTTACGCGGAAAGAGTCGCGGGCAAAACCTAGTTTATCATAAACAGATCGAAAAAAACGGCCAAGTGTGAGTCGGGTTCCAAAACGAAAGGTTCCGTACCTCGCTGAAAAAAACACTTTGGTTGTACATGGACCCCTTTTAATCTTTATCTTTGTTTTTTTAGGCAAACAGCTTTAGAAGGACCATAATAATATCAGGGGACTATGTCACACCAATTGACCTAGTCCCGAACTAAGCTCAAGGCTTGTATTATGGGTACTAGACAACGATATAAATACTTATATAGAGAAATATATACTTAAATATATAGAAAACATCCATGACTCAGGAACAAATATTTGCGCTCATCACACAAATATCTGCCTTTACCGGGATTTGAACCCAGAACCTCTAGCTTCGTAGGCAGGATCACTACCCACTAGGCCAGCGCGTCGTCCACGTGTTTTTCGAGTGTATGTGTTTATATATGTATGTAATTATCACGCTCTGCAGCCTAAAATGCTTTGATGGATTTTATCATAATATGAGGTGCTGTTAGATTGGTCTTGGTTGTGTGTGTGACAAAGGGTTTAATATTTTAATCAAAGTAATGAAAGGGGTTTTTTAAGACACTCGTGTGTAGACGACAATATTATAAAATAAAGTCACGTTTTCAAAGTTTATTTTATATAATGAAGTTAGTAGGTATTTACCTCAAGACGCAATTTCTAGTTTTGAACTTGGAACACTAGAGTCTGAAATAATCAACTTAAATAACCTGACGGAAGCTTTTTTCTCACGAAAAAAGCAGTCAGAGCTTATTTACAAAGCTGAAAGCAGTACCGTGTCGGATTGAACCTTGATCCTCGGATTAACGCACCGTTGACCCACTACGTCACTGCGGATAACGAAGAACACCTCACGAAAAGAATGGAGGAAAAACGGTGAATTTCAATGAATCGAAATGGCCAAAACATCCTGTGTAAAAAAAGTATTATAAAATCTAGTTTCATATAGACACTTTATTCTTATTTTACAGAAGATCAGGGTTATTCATTTGTTTTGCAACAATCAATTAAGGAGTAGGAATAATTTGAATTAAGAGTGAAGTGTCCATTACTGGTGCCGTCACCCTAAAGACCGGCGTGAAGAATTTAAAGAAATTTGAATTTACAATAGATTGTTAAAGGTTCAAATTTTTTCGTTGTTTTTTGACGAGTTACATGTAGTGTAGGTACAATACATATTGTTTTCACTTCTCATGCTCTTAAAATGTTACTTTAGTCTCTGCACATCGGGACTAAACTCTTTATTAATCTCTAGGGACTAAAGTAAGGTCTAAAAGTAGAGTGTTTAACGTGAGACTAAACAACCATAATGACACTCGAACCATAGCCAAACACAAACCATCTCATCTCATTATGGCTTGTTTTAGTCCCTTGTTGAACAATTTACTATTTTTTATGAGCTATATACAACAATACGTCATTAGATGTTATGACGTAAAAAAAGTTTTTGTAGTAGGTACCAAGAGTCTCTTAGCTACAACGCAGACAGACGGACCGACAGACATGGCGAAACTGTAAGGGTTCCTTAAGTTAAGTTAAAATTGACTCCGGAACCCTATAATAGGCATTGCTATAGATGAAAAACTGAAATACTAAAGGACTTCATGCATGTTGTTGGGTAGAAAACTATATAGTATGGAATTTACGTCAAAGGGGTTTGGGTAAAAGTGTTGTCATTTGTAAAAGTCATACATTTTCAAGGTGAGCGGCCATTAGACAAAGTGGTAAATTATGATAGAATAATTCAAAATAAACATGTTTTGTTATGTAACGTAATACTTTTAAGTGCATTGGAGCCGAGATATTTAATATTCTTACCTAGGCGTACTTTTAATACCAAAAACTGAACACTTAAATCTTAAATATCTCGGCTCCGATATTATTAAACGCCATGAATTATATATATCTATGTTTATTTCGAGGTCCTCTAAATAACTACGCAAAAATCAACCATGGCCGTTAAAAAAATGACAATATTCTTCAAACAAATTTACCCAATGCCCTTTCAAAATATAGAATGTCGAACGGGGTTTTACTAAAAAAAATACTTACCTGTATAATTTAAACACGAAAATAATATATTTTTCTTTATTCCTTTAAAAATAAATAATACCAGCTGAATGTCAAAAAGGTATTCAAAAACGTCCTCTCTAAGATGTGAGCGACGTACCCAATTAGGGGTTGTTTTGCCTTGAAGGGTCTTTATTAATTTACCTACGTTTTTATAATTAACTTGGAACCCAAAGTTAATTAAATGTCCGGATTCGAAAACACAAACACTGTCATTGGCTTTTTTAAAATAATTTAGACATTTCTACCGAATGAACGAATTTCAATTAAATCTGTTATTTTCCTTAACACGATCAACGTTTACGTTAAATTGGGAATTATTTTGTATTGTTGATAAGTCTCAGTGAATAATAAAATAATATCTACTATAAAAAAGGTCAAGCACGATTTGGGTTTTTTCATCACACTTGCTCGTAAATAGTGTCCTAACATGTTAGAAAAATCGACCGAAAATCCAAAATAATACCCGCGGGCCTTTTTTACCATTACGCCCTATCGTGCGTAATAGCGTTTTCATAAATATACGTGGACTCAAACTATCACAATACATCAGGACCCCAATTCTTGTGCCATTCGAGATGAAATGTCAGTTGCATACAATTACTCGACTCGAAAAAGTACGCCTAGGGCGGCCCCTTCCGACCCGTCCACTCACTTTCGATTTGTATATCTCTTTCGTCAATCTTCTTTCATCCATCCTTTCCAAATGACCGAACCATGGAAGCATGCCCTTTTCAATCTTAGTCACTACATCTTCTTTTATTCCACATTTCTACACACATTTAGACTTGTTAAATTCATATCAGGTTATCCTAGAGCAATACGACTAGCGGCAAGCAAGCCCTTCGTACAAATTTAGCTACTTTATAAAAAAAACTGCAGGTAAAATCAAGAGGATTACATTACAAAGAGACATTCGAATACCAAGAATTATGTTAGCTTCGTAAATAATTACGTGAAAGTGACAAAGAAAGCAAAAGTTATTGTTATTTTGAATAAGTTTAAGCTGATACAATATTTGCGTGTAAAGGCTTCCGTAGGTACTGGGAATTGACGCATTATCATTGTGAAAAAAAGGTAAAAACCCTCGTTATATGGCGACCTTTTTGAGACTCGATATCTCTTGAATGGCTTAACCGTTTTTCATAAAATTTTGTCAAGAACCAACTCTATTTTAGGCGGTAAAAACCGTACTGTCTTTGATATGTATGGTACAGTAAGCAGCAGAAACAGCTACGCAACCGAAGTGGTCAAAATGATCTGCACTCGACTCTATTGTTAAGAGAATAAGTTGTGTCTAGATCATTTTGAGCATGTTATTCCGCTTAGTTACTTTTGATGCTGACTGTACAGTGAGCAGCAGAAGTATGTGAACAGTGGAAGTGCTCAGTATTATCTACACGCGGTTCTATTGTCAAGAGAATACGAGCGTGTATAGATAATTTTGATCTCTTCGATTGTCCACCTACTTCTGCTCCTGACTGCACTGTTTTTAACCTCGTCCTACCCAATGTTCTTTATTAAGAACAAATAGATTAATACGTTCTGCTCGGTAGTTTATACTATCCATACAAAAGTTTAATGAAGGACATTGGTTAAGGCAGAATTCTTAAATAGCTTCATAAGGCTTGGGCAGGCCAGGCCACCATGGAACTGTGTCATAGTGACGTTATGACTCAAGTTATAAGAAGTGTCAAACAAATTGTTCTGTAGTGTCACTGTGACACCGTTCTATGGTGGGTCAGGGTTCCATTGGGCTGATAGTATATTATTTCAACATTCCGTGACGCTGCTTTTCAGTGAGACCTTTGTTTTATAAACCGCATCTAAATCAGTCTATTCATTTAGGAGCACGATGCCACAGACAGAGACACTTACAAATACACACATTAAACTTATTACATCCTTCTTTTTTTGTTGGGGGTTAAGAAGAGAACGAGCAAACAGCAAACAATGGTAAGTGGGATGTAAAAAAAAAAGATAGCAAATGTGTTGCTAACCATGAAGATTAAGATATACATAATATGTCTCTACGCTAATAAGTTCACCAGTTGTCTTATCCCCTCACTGGTACAGTCGAAGTCATAAATATGTTTACACTTTAGTACCTTGTCACTTTAATCGGTGTGACAAATTTATATGACAGTTTAATCATGACGTTAAATAGACAAGGTTACTAAAGTGTAAACATATTTTTGACTTGGACGTACACAACAATGTGAACACTGTTACGGTTACAGTGTTATCTTAGAAAACTTAACTAGTGTAAGTTGACAAAATTTACTTGGACTTTGTTGACATAGAAGTCGTGTCGTTTATCGCTTTTCCCTCAGTAACTGTTAGATTAAAACAAACAAATGAACACAATTTAGTTTATATTATACTGCCCTCATAAACTAATAGGACATACCTATCTCAAATTCAATAGCCACGGCAGATTCAATCTCGTTAATAATAAGGTTGCACTTGCTACAGAACTTTGGTGTGGAGATACCGCAGTTTATCTTAGTATATTACTAGTAAAAGGTACATTTCGGAAATCGGTCACTACAAAAAGGGTTTTAAATTCTTTAAACCTTTCCGGTCATTAAAAATAAGGATACTTTGAGTAACGGCGAAAAGGGTGTTGTAAAAGTAACGTATATTGCTTTACTACCCTTTCTCTATTAACGGCCTCGTTAGAAGACAGTTTTATAATGTTTCTTTTTAAAACGGCTTTTTGTTTGTTAAGATCTTTTGATTTAAACTTCCATGTGTCAAAAGATTCCTAGAAATATTTATGTGAGAAAAGTATTAAAAAAATAATGTTTTTTTGCCTTTTGGCAAAATGTATCGTTTTCCAACCGTTCCATTGGCCAACCTACTTTTTTGTAACTGTTAATATTTCAGGATTTATTTAGAACAATGACAAAACTTAAGTCGAAAATCAAAGTGAAATGTGTAATAATAATTAGGAAATAGCGACTCCATGGATTTAAGAACCACGTTTTACCTCCAAAATTTTAACACATTTTACAAGCTTTTATTTAATTTGCATGTATGAATGGTATGTAAGGGTCAAATTTTGCCAGTTAAATTTGACCCACTTCCCGTTTTCCGATGAAGTTGAACATTTGCATACGCCTTTAGTTCTGATGACAAAACAATAACGTTGTACCATCGAGCTGGTCTGATGATGGAGACTCAGGGTGGCCATAGGAACTCCTAAATTATACATGATAAACCCGTCGTGTTAGGGCTTGTTAGAATCGTTTGAATAAGTAGATGACGACTGTGCAAAAAAAGTACAGTCAGCAACAAAAGTTTGTCCCAAAAATGGAATTTTTGACGGAAACTTATAGCATAGTTTACCAGTGTATTAGTGACAGGTTGCAAGCCCATCGCATAACAATACTACAAGCCTTTATTCCCTTAGTCGTCTCTTACGACTTCAACGGGAAGACATGAAGTGGCACTATTCTAACCCGCCAACCACTCTGAGCTCCAAATTCAAATAATCCTGTACACAGACGTCTACAGGACACTCCACGGGTAAAGCCACCAGTCTAGGCTCACAGTTTAGTCTACACCTAGAGATGTCCTAGTATTTATTTCACTAGTGACGCACCTTTTCGCCAACGTTTTATTTATTATTTAAGTGGAAAGCCCTCCGTCGCCATTCGAGGGCAGTCGCTGATATTTCCCGATTGCCGGCTTATTATGATTGATGTCACTCGACGCGATATAGCGTCGCTAATGGCCTGTGCTTAGGGATGGGACACGAGCTGTCGATAGTTTTGGCGTTATCGAGTTTCGGCACGTTCCAATTCATTATTAATATTATAAATGATAATGTGTTTCTTTTCCATTGGTTTAAACCTTTCTTTAATGTTACACTAGGAACAGTAACGTATTAATTCGCTTGTTGTTTCACCCACCTAACACACCATCTCTAATTCAATACGTGCCTATTTTAATGCACTTCGATCCTGAAGGATATTTGGTCACACAACTGGTAATGTACAGTTTTACTCAATTTAACGCGTCAGTTATATCGGCTTAAAATAATATCTAACGATCATTAATCGAAACTCAAAGCTAAGAAGACATATGCATATGCTTTTGAAATGTTATTGTATTGTCAACCTTTTCATAACTCTAATTAACTTGACAGTAATGGCTGAGTTGAGAACAGTACGATGACATGTCAGAAATAATATGATAACACCAATAGAATAGAGCCATAGCAAATTATCGACATCAGCGAAGTATCGACGAAGCCCAACACTAAACACTCTTTTACGTCAACAAAAGAAATTGCCCAATCTCCTTAACTGCACAATGAGTCCAATATTTTGTATGCCTTTGTCAATCCTCGACAACTTTCTTCTTTTGTATGGGTTTTAACGGTGTTTTTTATGGGTAAGGGTTACCCATTATCTGCTACTAACAATTGGGTAAGCGTCCTTAATTATTTTTTAAGGGGTTACGGATTTGGTAGCCTTTTTTGTTAAAGTTTAGAAGAGATTATGTTTTCTTAGTTTTTAAATGGAATTTAAAATACCTATCGTATTTGTGTAACGCAGCCTTCTAGATGCTTGCTTTTAATGTAGGGTAAAGTCACCAGTGGTCGGCCAGAGACAGTCAGCCTCTGCCTATACCTTGCATAAGTGGGAAGAGTACGAAAGATAATATTTCCCACTCTTCGCACTCATATACAGTCAACTACTGGTCTCTCGCTGACCACTGGTGAAAATACCCTATACTACGTGAGAGCGTCAGTGTTCTTAGGGGGTCGACTTGAGCTCATAAAGGTACCAAGCTCAAACCCCCGCGCTCATCATGTACCAATGAGTTCTTACGTTGAAGGAAATCAACATGAGGAAACCTGCACATTCGAACAGCTGAGAAGACAAGTTAGAAGTGTATCCAAAAGGCCCTAACTGTGTAAGATAAGATATATGCTACGTTTTGGTAATTCTACGAAATATTGAAACTTCAATAATAGAAGGTCATTTACCCGTGACGCTATTGGGTTAAGACTGCGCCGAGCGTACGCCGGATGTACAGTGGCGCCCTCCTTACTATTATTGTGTTTTCTAATAAACTAAAGTATTTTCTTGAAATTGATCGGTAAGTTTTTGTACTACAAATGAAAACACAACTTATAGGGTATATCACATAGTTTAATAACAATTCACATTCAAGTTATCAACTTAACGGAAAAAAGTGGCCACCTTTTCCCGTTAAGCTGACTACTCAAAGGGTAATTGTTATTAAAGTTTGTTACGTATCCCATAAATTGTGTTTTTACTTGCGCTACAAAAACGTATCGTCTGATTGCAAGGAAATTCTTTAGTTAATTAGAAAACTCAATAATAGTAATGAGGGCGCCACTGGACGCTCGGCGTTTGCTCGGCGCAGTCTTAAAAACGAAACGAATAGGAACGCTAGTTAGTTATGGTCTTAATCAGCAGATAATGACTTTGCAAAAAAAGTACACTCAGCAATAAAAGCTTGTCCCAAAAATGTTTATTTTTATATAAAAAAATGTGTCGTTGTGCTATAAAAGGTGTCTTCAACATTTTATTTGACAACACGGTGAGTGATATCTTATCATCTACTGATAACGCAATCACTGTTGGGCCATGTTAATCCGTTATAATGCATTGTAAGGCTCTGTAAATGTTTGCCTGACGAATTACATCGATTAGAGATTAAAGTTTGCGATATATTTAATATTTGAGCGAATCAGAATTCTACTATTAATCTGTGAATGAATTGGTTAATACATTTTTTTTTTTATTCTAAAAAACTCATGTCCTTATTGATAAGCGAATATTGACTGAGATACTCATCTGAAGACACGTCATGAGATGACAATTAACAAAGGTACCTATTCATAGAGAAACTTGCGACCCGCCCTCGCTTCGCTTCGATTTATGTAAGTTTTCTGTAATTAATACTATATTACAACCTACAGTGAAAAAATATCTTACTGATGGTGAAAACCACATGCCGGTGAACCACATAAGAGGAATTTACATTGTTGTGTTCCGATGTAAAATACTAGCAAAGACTGTGTGCTAGTATTTTTTCTCAATGCCATAGAGGCACTCCGTCTTAGTCTTTAAGATTGGCATCGCAAATGCAGTTTTATGAGTTTATTAATAACTCATCTTGAGATGTCAGTCACAAGACACGTCAAAATTGACAGCTTTCTACGGGTTGACGTTTACTTTGACGTCTCCCGAGATGGGCATCTGTCAAGATGAGTTTATTAATACGGCCATTAAGACTGCAGTCTTGAGATTGAAGTCTTCAAATTACCGATGTCTCTCTCCCTGTAAATAAAAAACTTGCCAGTATTCTCCCTCAAATTTATACCTCCCCACTTGTAAATGACAAAAGATCGATGTTATACCGATAAGTCAACATGTTCTTCGTGTTTAAACATAGATATGGCGCTGATAAGACACCCTAGTGTAGGATTTGTCTAGGCAAACAGTTTTGATAAGAATTGATTGTAACTTCCTTGGGTGCGAGCAGTTTATGTTAATACTAGCGACCCGCCCTCGCTTCGCTTCGGTTTATTTGAGTTTTCTATAACACACGTACCTACATAAAACAAAATTTATTATACATAAAAACCTTCCTCTTGATTCACTCTATCTACTAAAAAAAACCGCATCAAAATCCGTTGCGTAGTTTTAAAGATCTAAGCATACATAGGGACAGACAGCGGGAAGCGACTTTGTTTTATACTATGTAGTGATGATATTAAGTACATAATACCAGGTGGCGCAAAAGTCATCACCCTGTTGTAAGCTGCTATAATTAAAAAAATATGGCAAATGTCAGTTCTACTTTGACATTTATGAAGTAAACAGATAAAAAATACTCGGAACGTGGAAAAATTGTTTCTGGGTCGCTTAATCTCTCATTTTGGTAATTTGCACTAGTCGGCAATATCGCCCGTTTTAACAGTTCCAGGCTTCTATTTGTAGGGCGTCTTGAAGATCCGAGTCTATATCAATAAGCCTCAGACTTTTCAAACCTTCGAAAATATATCCCTATCGCGGAAGTTCTGGCAAGAGTCATGGAAAATGCTATAAATCGGGCCCGCATGGTCATCAATTCTGGCGGTGGCCACTTGGCCGATATCATTTTCTTGTCTTAATAAAAAAAAATGAGACATCCAAGAAACACAATCCAAAATCAGAACAATTAGATTAATATTTATAAAAAAAAAACGGCCAAAAAACATCGGGTGATAACTTTTGCGCCATCCTATATTATGGTAAAACGTAAAAACACGAAAGAGATATACAGATCGAAAGTGAGTGGACGGGTCGGAAGGGGCCGCCCTAGGCGTACTTTTCGAGTCAAATCGGTGAAATACTGGAAAAGGGCCGAATCTTAAGTACCCGAAACCGACGTGTGTGCATGACTCGATGTATGAATGTGGAAGAAGCGAAATAAATTTGTCAAGATCGTAGTAAGTGGAAATAAGTCTGTGCCTACCCCTCTGGGAAACAGGCGTGATTTAATGTATGTATGTATGTATGTAAAAACACTAAGCAACCTCCATTCCATACTCTTACCATGAGTTACCATTAACGTACTCGCTAGCGAGTCGAAACTCTGTCCCTCGCAGACCTCGCAGTATTCTTATAGAGTGCGAGGGACAGAACATTCGACTCGCGAGCGAGTACGGTAATTGTAACTCATGTGCTCAAAATATGCTGTTGCAGCGTAAACTGGGTAAATTATATGCCTGGGAGTAATTTATGAAAGTTTAATAATAGGGAATATTTATGACTTTTTTCACAGCTTCAATAAAAGCTTATTTATGTAGACAACAGTTGAGAAAAAATATTTTTTGAATAGCTATAAAATTAACTAAGATATAAGCCAAAAAAGATTTGTTCCTATCTCGTTCTAGCAACATAGTATTTAACATGTAGTTTATATTATGGCCGAAGTGTTTATGACGTCACAGTGCATATTGGATCTCTCTGTCTAATTAGCAGATTAAAATGCTTCATCATGTCTTTTGCGGGTGGTAGGACCTTGTGCAGGGCCGTCCGGATCGCTACCACCATCTTATCCATTAACCTACCGCCAAACAGCGGTGTTCGCATTGTTGTGTTCCGGTTTGGGGATAAGACAGCTAGTGAAATTACTAGCATAGAGGCATTCCATCTTAGTCCTCAGGGTTGGCAATGCATTTGCAGTCTTAGGATTGTATTGCTGTCTCGTGAATGCGAATGTCTATGGGTCACAATTTCCACTTACTTTTTTTTTATGGCATAGAGAAGACGAACTAGCACACAGGCCAAAGGTGTGCTAGTTCGTCTTCTCTATGCCATAAAAATAAAAAACCCGGCTATATTTTAATTTTACTTTTGGTAGAGTTCACCAAAAGGACTTTTTATATTTTTGTTGATTAATGCGATTTAAAAATCCATGCATATTCGCTATTGTGTAAGTTTTTGAACACCTTTTTAAAGCCTATTAATTGGTTTAGTAGCGCAGCTATAGTCACAAATTAGCTGCATAAGAGTTAATTCTACAGCTACAATACCTTAAAACATATCTATATAAAAAACTTCGCCGATTCGTTGCTTCTTCTGGCTTTAAAAGGAGGTTACAAATACTTTTGCATTTTATTACAATGGTTAGTATTTCATCACACAAACCTTCCTTTGTTTAAATTTAAACTTCGAACGTTTATATTTTCTCGGACTAACACATTTATGGTTTTTGAACGCGTTCCATGCCAACATGATTACAATTGGGTTGGTTTTGTATGAAGACGAGGTCACATCGGCGTCATTAGGCACTGAACGCCGTGCGTGCTTATTTCAAAACATTTTATATTACACGACAAATACAAAGCAAATTGAAACGTCAAAGTATTGTAATAAAGACTCATCAAAGCTATTCAACTGATGAAAATATCATTTCTATTTAAATTTCAACCTTATATTTTAACTATTTAAGGTTCTGGTAACATTTTGACGTATTATATTTAAGTTTGTAGAATGTACAAACGGCCTGTTGTTTTTGAAAATGGAACTCCTTATGTTTCAAATGACGTCTTTGGTGGTAACGATCGATGTGATTTTGTTTTGACGTCTTGCAGTTTCTTTGAAAGACCAGGATGGTATTTATTTCTTTTCTATATTAATGTGAAGTTATGCAATAAACGGGAGCTATAGAAAGTTGTCGTAAAGTGACGAAACTCTGGAAAGTTCTTAATTATTTGATGTAAAACTTAGCTGATAACTTTTTGGTAAAAAAAAAAACAAAAAAAAACCAAAATAAAGAAGTTTTAAATTTTAACTTCGCGTTATCAGACAAAAACAAATTACTAATATATGAAATATATTTTTATTCAAACTTTTATTTTTGGTTTTACCCTTTACCTTTTATTTTTTTAGGGAAATAGGTATTTAGTTTTATGAATCGCCATAAAAGTACAACTTAACCGGCAAAATGAAAAAACTATTAAACTTACCTTTTTGGCTGTTTGGTCGCTTATCTGTGTGCCTATTGCTCAAAACGAGACAAAACATATCGACGACCGTAATCTAAATTGACGTAAGGGACAAAATGGCGAAAATGAGTTATGAATGGAGTTCTGTTCAGTTTTTTTTTCTCTATCGATTGGTATAGGTGACATCTCAATAGCCTTAAAAAACATGCCCCTTACAGCCTTAAAAAAATGTTACTTTGACTCCGTATTTCAAACAAATACGACGTATCGATAGCAATAAAAAAAAGTTCATTTACTTCTTGGTGTAACATTCATCTTCGCAATTTACCTAACGCTGTAAGGAGCCATTAAATAAGTAAAGGTCCGATACATCATTTAACGTTCTCAAAATTATCTACAAAAACAAAATTCATTCTATCACAATTAGATGTAACTATAATTTTCTAAATTTATCTACGTCGTAAAAGACTATTCTGTACTTAAGCAATTGTACGATACGCAGTTTTGCTTTCACAAATGTAAGGCAACAGTGACCCTTACGGTAATTTGTAATTGTTTCAAATGTTTGCTAAGAGTATATACGACATTTTTTCACAAGTTAAATGTCAAAACTACCGTCCCTTACATTAAAACATAGCTGCAAAATTTTAACTATTACCAAAAATGTAAGCGTTATCTCTTTCGTTAGATGGCATACGAAGTGTTCGTCAATATAGCTAAATTAGTCTAACGCACTTAAAGTGGCTTGAGGGTGAAAGAGATCTCACTATCACCTCGTGTATCAAAAACATTGCAGAAGGAGCATGTCGCTCCTGGTAGTGGTTGACAATGTTGCCGCTTCATCTGATTTTTAGGAAATCTACTGAATTTTCTTGACAATCTTTTGATTTTTGAGCCTTGGACTTCGATTGAAAATATGGCTATAAATGCATTTAAAATAATATTCCAAGGGTTTGTTTGTTTGTGCAAACAGAGTATAAAGTATTTACAATAAACACGACACGTGACAACTATAATTTTTCAATAGAAATAAAATAAAATGGTTTTAATGAGAATACTCTATACATAATTCAATTGTTGGTTTTCCAATAAAGCGTTTACATACATACATACGAACAAGAAAAAAACAGTTTTATAATCGTTTATTCAAAGGTATGTTCGACTGATAAAAAAACTATTCGTTTTTCAAATTACACCTGGCTACACTGAATTGAGTGCTGCCGCTGCTTGCTCAGTTCTGTTTTGCACGAGCACTCGTCTTCACGCACGTTTAAGTACTTAATAATAAGGAAGGCAACCGAGATTTGATAACGATGAATAGGAACAGTATTGAATCACTCTTAGCTCGACGCAATAAATTACTGCGGGATCGAGAAGAGTTATTGCAGTAAGTATTTTATTTAATAAAATATCAAGGTTTCGGCTACATGCAATTACCGTGTTTGTGTCTTCTTATGTAGGTATATTATTTTGCAAGTCTTTAGAAATGCTATGCTAACCAAAATACTTTGTTAAGTTTCTAAATACATTAAAATATATCTATTCATTCTTAGTATTGCGACATAACTAAGTTACTTGTGTGCTATTTTGTTAAAATAAACTTAATAGAGGACCAAACTATTGTTTAAAGTACTAATCTATACTTTAAACAATAGTTTGGTCCTTTATTAAGTTTATTTTAAGAATTTTTGGTCCGTTTATACAACGCTGGTATCTGAACACCAGTAAGTATTTCGACCCTATTAAGATAGCATTTGGCCTAATTGTACTACTATTATTAAGTTCTAATTGATCCTGTCGAATTAAAATTGCTTATGTTTTTACATTTCTAATCGTTTTTACACCGAATAGTGTATTTTGTTTTATTTTATTACTTGTTACTAGCTATCGACGTATTAAAGAGAGCTCATAATGGCGTATAATATAATAGTGATGTATCGTTGCAATATATATTATAAAAACACTCGTTTACAATAACACGAGAGCAACGAATAACTTTCATAAGAATTGTCTCATCTCTATTACTTCTTCAGAACACTTCACTTTAATTAAAAACCTTGTATATTGCCGATAGTAAAAGAAAAATGAAGATTTAAATAGTGAAAGTCCTGTAAACACACAAGTACCACTACTTAATTGCGATTCCGAGCTCTGGCAAATTATGTCTATACTTACATGATTGATCTCTTAATTTTTCTAATAAATAACACATTTACATTTTATGTTTTGGTTTATTATTTCACCTAAGATAATTTCCCATGTACCTTTTACGCCCTGTCATTGATTAGTTTCAATGGAGTTACGACCACTTTAATTTCGTTTCTTTCAATTTATTTGTAGATACATCAAATTCACTCTAAAGTCAACTGTTGAAGAAGGGTGTATTGGACATAATGAATTATTTTTTTTGACGTAAGGGACATGCTATCTCAGTAACTAAGCGTTAAATGATAAATTGAATTATTTGTAGTTAAAGGGTTAAAGAAAATAAGTAATTGGCTATTATCAGTTACATGATACGTAAACAAACAAAAAAAATATGAATTTAAAATGAAAAAAAAAACAGTTTTTTGGCTCTCCTGAAAAGTAGCCATTTGTCCCTTACTTCAATTTAGATTACGGTCGTCGATATTTTCACCTTAGCGCCACCGTCTATAACAAACCTTATTCCGTTTTAATAAAGTCTAATGCAAGTTGCAATCTATACCACAGATCATACATAAAAGTAGTGAGCACAGACTAAGTTAATATGAACCTTATTCACAGTCACGAAGTAAAAATTGAAAATTTATACTGACGAGTAGTTACGACAATTGACACAAAAACCCTTTTAGATAACTTTCTTTTCATTTACCGAAAAGGCAAATTGCAGTAATAAAATATTTGTTTGTTTGTTTGTCTATTGTTTCGTACATAAAAAGGGGTGATAAAGAGCCGTTAGGGCTTTAAACATGTGCACTTTCGAGTTGTAAAAGTAGTTGTCATAACGTTACCGTGAATTCCGTTGTCGGCATCTTTAGATTTCTAAAGAAAGATACCGTACGGGCATTCGAGTTGCTTATAGTATCTTAAAAGTTGTAGAATATATTTAAGTACCTATTCATATAAAATCGGAGACTACTTTGTTAAATGGTAAGTTATGAAGTTGTATTAAATAAATTGGATGTTTTCTATGTATTTGTTTAGTTCTCTATTTTTTTTTTTTTTTTTTTTATGGCATAGAGATGATAAACGAGCACACAGGCCACCTGATGGTAAGTGGAAACTGTGACCCATAGACATTCGCATTCACAAGACTGCAGAGCAATCCTAAGACTGCAAATGCGTTGCCAACCCTGAGGACCAAGATGGAATGCCTCTATGCTAGTCATTTCACCGGCTGTCTTATCCCCAAACCGGAACACAACAATGCGAACACTGCTGTTTGGCGGTAGGTTAATGGAATGGTCTATATAGGTATTTATATCGTTGTTTAGTAACCATAATATAAGCCTATAGCTTAGTTTAATTTAAGAGATCCCTTAAAGGGATAACTTCGTCTTTGTACGGTCGTCCAAGAAAGTGGTCTACCAGTGGTGAGCTTCTGTGAGATCTAATTATGTCACTGTCATAATATTGTTGCAAGAGAAAATCGAACTTGTTGTATTATGAAGTGCAAATGAACTTCAACCGTCGGTTGGTAGACCATATTTTTGGCCGACTGTATATGACTTATATATACATCCTACCTTATCGTCCTTACTTGGAACTTTGGGATTTAATTCACTAGAGGTGAGGCGCAATTTCAGCTTGCTGACCTTTGTGTGTCGTGTTCTGCGGGGAGAGTCCGATTGTTTGGAGCTGGTGGAGCAGCTTGTGAGACTGCGTGTTCCACAGGTTCACAGGATTACCCTTAGAACCCGTACGCGTTGCCTGTTGGACGCGCCTGTTGCACGTACTGTGTCGCACCGGAACTCGCCGTCGGTTCGTGCCCTTACACTGCTTAATGCGCTCTTGGTGTCAGCACCGGAATGGGATGTTTTTGCGTGGCGATGGATGGCTGTGTGTCGGGAGTGCTTAAAGTTTTGCGAGGAGATGGATGACAGGCCTATTAGTGTTCCTCTATGAGTTATACCCCTAAGTCTAGTTTAATTTTATATTAGTTTCGCAGTGTATTGGTGTAATTCTGTAATGCTGTGTAAATATACTTTTCAATAAATAAATAAATAATATAATAATAAATAAATAATACATATACTTAAGTGTTTTTTTGTAACACGGTTTTCTTTGTGCAGTAAAGAGTTTTACTCACTTACTTGCTAACATCCTCTTAAATCCACGGGAAGACATGGAGTGGCACTATTCTAACCCGGCAACTATAACATGGGTTATGGGGTATTAAAATATTAGGTATATGTTTATTAGGCAAGCGACGCGCCCTCACTGCGCTTCGGTTTATGGGAGTATGATACATAACCTATAGCCTTCCTCAATAAATGGGCTATCTAACAGTGAAATATTTTTTCAAATCGGACCAGTAGTTCCTGAGATTATCGCGTTCAAGCGAACAAACAAACATAACAACCTCTTCAGCTTTATAATATTAGTATAGATTAAACTTTTTAAAAGCTCAAAGTACTATACGCTTGGCTTAAGGGTATTTAGCAGTAACATTCCAAAATCCAAACTTTTCAAAGCTCCTTTCTCATGTTGACACTAAACACTAAGCAATGTCGCGTCGGTATTGGCCCATACGTCATTATACACATAATTTACAAACATGGCGTTCGGCGAACTCCGTAAGCGCACGTTTCCCACACGAAATTGTAAACAACGCGCATTGACGCAAGTCTTGCGCAGATTCAAAGTATACATTCTGTTGAGAATAACATAACATACAGTAACCAGACGCTTGCGACTCAATACAACTTCATACATACAGTCACGCCTCTTTCTCGTGGATAGGCAGAAACCACTTCCTTCCACTTGCTACGGTCCCGACAAAACTCCCCTCGCTTCCTCCCCACTCTCTTCATACACATGCGTCTGAATAAGGGGCCTCCAGAGTCTCCTGACCTGGACCTAAGAAAGGGCCAGGTCAGGAGACTCCGGTGGATTGTCTTGAGAATGTAAATATTTATGGGCCACTGATCCCACTTACCTCAGGGCTTGTATCCTACGCGGTAAAAACCATCCAATAGCGCCTCTTTCTCGTAGCGGTAGGCAGAGACCACCTACTTCCACGATCCAGATAAACTTCTCTCGCTTTCTCCACCCTCATAAACAAACGTGCGTTGGTTTAGAGTCTCCTGACCTGGCCCTTTCTTAATACGTCTCCGATCTGATCGTGGAACGTTCGCCTTGGCTTTCCCCTTCCAACATTTCCAATTACTATGCCTCAGATATCTCTTTTGTCAATCTCACTACATCCATTCTCTCCACATTTGTTCGTTTGTTAGCCTAGTTGGTAATAGCCCTGCCTACGAAGCTAGGGGTCCGGGGTTCCATTCTCAGTATGAACAAAAACTAGGTACTTTGCAGTCATACAAAAGCTAATATAATTCACCAGGGATCCCTGAATTAACTCCGGCTGTGACAAAACTCGTCCCGGACTAAACAGAGCCGTTTATTTTAGGCCCGAGGCTAGTCTGAAAGTTTGTCTGAGCTACATTAGGGCCCTTGTATGTTATTCTTTACCTTATATCCTATACACAGTGTCCCAGAAACCGACGTCAACCCATAAGGGCTGATAGGCCTACTAATTACCAACCAGAATATTGCATTTTAGGTTAAGTAAAATATACCTTAGTTTTCGAGATATTGATGATTTTAATCGGAATTTTTGTAACTTTTCCTTATGTCCGTGATACGAAAAACCCCTAAATTCATGCTTTAATTAAAAAAAAAAACAGAGTTCTCTTACATGATTAGAATCAGTATGAAATAAGGAAGGTTTTAACACTACATGCCATTTTTCTTTACATTACAACTTTTTGAGTAAACGCGCAGAGTTACTTTCTCCATACTAAGGGAACCCCGCGTTTGTTTTTCACCAAGTATGGAAAACAATCTTTGTGCGTTTTCTCAAAAAGTTGTAATAAAAAAAAACTGGCATGTACTTAGCTTTAAAAACTTCCTTATTTCACAGTGATTCTACTCATGCAAGAAAACACTGAAAAAAAAAGAATAAATTCATGAATTTCGGGGTTTTTCGTATCACGAACATAAGGAAAACTGACAAAAATTCCGATTAAAATGATCAATATCTCGGAAACTAATAACAGTTGCTGAACATACATGGGGGTTAAATCGGTAGATTATGAGCTGCTCTATCAGCCCTAGGCGGGTTGACGTTGGTTTCTGGGACACCCTGTATAGAATGCATCAAGTTTTAACTATAACCTTTAGTATAGACCTTTCACGATGTCTTTAAATAGTATAAAACAAAGTCGCTTCTGAAAAAAATAAAATATTCGGTCGTTCCCTATGAAATTGGCGTTTTATATAGAGAATATATGAAAACGGTGGTTTTCATACATTTAATTTCGCGGATGATTTAGTACCGTGAAATGCAAACCAAACAAAATTCTGTCAGGAATATTGGACACTTCTAAGCTATGTTATACATATCTTAATTGCTTAGAAATAGTTAGCTTCATAAAACGCTGCGTAATTGGATGCATTAAGCATTAAGTAAGAATTTTAACCATATTATTTGTATCTAAAACTTTTGTATTAATGAAATTTAAAAATAATTTGGAAGTTAAAATTGAAATGAATTAATTTTGTACGAAACAAAACACGTACAAAACACGCCAATTTCATAGATAAGGACCCAATATATAAATCGAAGGGTCGTCGAAAGTCGACATTGCTTTCTTAGATAGGTTAAAGTAAGAATAGCACCAAGTCTATTTACTGACCATTCTGATGCAGTTAGTTTAAAAGTGACCGTTGGACTATTCTGTGCTCCTACAGAGAAAAGGCACAACTACAATTAATTCATAGAAGCATAATTATACTCTCAATGGTTATAATTATGATTGGAATTGCAATACAATTCATATAGTAGATGTGCCTTTTTTCCATCGGAGGGCAGTATTTTGTTTGTGGACAGTTCGTGAAGTATTGTTGGCTGAAATCAATTAATGAAACTATCTCACATTTTTTTACTAGTTCTAAGCTAAGCTCTAGGCTACAGTCACCGAATAAATTTTTTGAGCATACTTAGAACCTTGTCATTGTGAACGTCATTGTCATTGTGATGTGCGTCATTTGGTGTTCTGTTTGAAGTTTATTATGACAATGCACTAAAGTGCTTAACATTTTCGTTGGGATACTTTACAGTTAAGAATTTAAATTTGGTACCCACCTTAGGTCCAAAGTCAATCTGACATTCTACAACAATACAGTTGAGTTTACCTATAAGTTATAAATGAATATGGTTTTACCGAATAGAAAAAAAACCAGGCAAATAATTAGAATTATACCTGAATTCGCAACACAAAAGCTTTCGGAAACAGTTAAAATATTATCGTGCAATAAAGTTGTAAAGCTCCGCCGCGCTATCGGCAAACATCGGCGTGAGGCTAAAAAGTGCTAAAAGCTCTTTATAAAGCTCCCTGTACAATGGAGTAAAGTTAAAACAATGTGTTGCTTACACTAAAAAAACGAGGTATATCTATGCTCACTTTGACCTGTCAGTTCATTGTAATATTAGTTTAAAACAAGGCACAAGTTCATATAATAAAGTTTTAATATAATTACTTCACTCTAATATCGAGGACACTGATTTCTGTAACACAGGTTTGTCAAGCTAGCTCAGAAATCAGGGACTTCAATTCAATTTGTACCTTTTTTATGTCAATAAAACATTATTATCTTAACAATTTTTTTATAACAGACGTATATAGCTTTCTCTTTCTAACAGATAGCTTCGTTCCTCTAAGCTGGTCAGTTCGACAGTTTGTTTGGGGTGCCTATTAGCCCGTTTTGCTTCAACGGAAGATCAGTGCTGGCTTTACGGCTAGCGAATGCTGAGTTGGGACCGTTTCGCAACTGGTTCTCTGTGTCTTATTTTTTGTATCTATGTATCTAATGTGGTTTTGTATTGTTGCGAATAAATGTCTCTTTATCTTTATCTTTAAGAAAGAGCATAAAACTTATATTTTAGGCACTTGTTTGAAGAGGTTGTGAGCATTATAAGATATAGATACTGTTTTATGTTTTCTACTGTACGGTGGACACAATCGAACCAACGCAATCCTGCTACTTAAAAAGAAGCAGTTCTATTACATGAAATAAACAATAATTAAGTGACGAAAGTAATGGGTAAGCGACAAAATGAAAATTGTTTACATTTTGATATCCAACTAATGTCTTTTACGTCAAAATACGACAAGCGTCCCTTTTCGATGCAGTGTACAGTCTCCCTAAGAGCGCGGAGGTAGCTATCAATAAAGTAAACAAACAAACACACAGGTCTCATGTTACTAATGCATTGTGAAATTTTAAACAACGGACATACGTTTACCAACTTCTTAAAGGGTAGTTACAACATTATTGCGAAATATTTCGTTGTTTCTTGCGAAACAATTATGAATAAATAAAGACTACTTATACAAATTATGTAAATAGAAATGTTTTATTAAGTATATAATATACTGCTTTAGTAATTAAAGAATTGGTTATAAATATGGTTACAATATGAACCTTCCTCTTGAATCACTCTATCTACTGCTAAAAACTGCATTGAAATCCGTTGAGTAGTTTTAAAGAAGCGACTTCATTTTACACTAGCCTCCTTACTTATAAACGTGGAAAGAGCTTGTAATATCTAGTTTATGCCATGCTTTGTCCTTATCTGTAATTGTGTCATTTGCGTGTGACAGAAAGTGACAAAGAATGGCAATAAGTAAGGGGGTAAATATGTAAAGAAGATGGGTATTAAATGTAGGTAATCTTAATCCGACGTGTAATTTGACAATATCAATAAAGAAGTATTTGAGTATCTAATTATGTAAAAAATACAGTGTGTAAATGGTATACGGGCGTTCCTTTTAAATGTGGTTAGTATAACCCCTACTGAGCACATTTAGGCAGCTTTTGTTAACATTAAATTTAAAAAAAAAAACCATACAAAATAATTTAACACGCAATGTATAACGAAAAATGCAATTAATTAAACATTACGTACTTACCTGACAGATGGACTTCGATGTACATTGCGGGTCGATAGTATGTTCAAAAATTAATAACGGTGTATACGTTAGCGTAATCAAAATAATTATTTCTGTTAATGATTAGTAGAGTCTTAATCTATGTCCAGTTTTAATAAACGCCCGTATACCATTTACACACTGTATACCTACCAAGTAAAGTACGAAAATACGCAAAACACTTAATGAGTGTAGAAACATATTATTCTATATCGATATATCGTACCTAAGAGACTTAACAAGATTAAATAATACTAATTAAGTTATTAACGTAAGGGACACATGAATTGGGGCGTGCTTAATTAGAATTAGTACCTGCTGTCAACAAATTCTGTTTACCTTTGAGACTTGAGTTCAAAGTTGCGTAAGTGATCAAATTGTCATTTTATTGGATTCGTGACTCAATTATTTTTTGTTGTAAGTGCCACATAAAACATTGGGGCAAACAGAGACAAGTAGAGGTTAGTGATGGGTAAAGGGCATTGGGTAAATTTGTTTGAAGATGATTTTTTTTCAGCGGCTAGGGATTATTTTTACATAGATATTTAGAGGACCTCGAAATACACATATAAATACATAATTTATGGCATTTAATAATACCGGAGCCGAGATATTTAAGATTTAAGTGTTCAGTTTTTGGTACTAAAAGTACGCCCAGGTAAGAATATTAAATATCTTGGCTCCAATGCACTTAAGAGTATTACATTACATAACAAAACATGTTTATTTTTAATTATTCTATCATAATTTACCACTTTTACTAATGGCCGCTCACCTTGAAAATGTATGACTTTTACAAATGACAAATGACAACACTTTTACCCAAACCCCTTTGATGAAATGATTATGTTTGTTTATGTTTGTGAGCATTTGACATTATAAGACTAAGGACCTGTTTCACAATCGAAAAATTCATCTGCCATTTAAAGTTAGCTCTCTCCTTGTCTATTTTCAAGTGCAAGAATGAGAAAGGGCTAAATTCATCTGTCTTGTGGATTGTGAAACAGGCGGTAAGACTTTTTTTTTAAACACTCTAATTAGGCTTACCTAATGCATTAATAAATGTATGTTTGTAACAAATATCCCCTGTTTTTAACCCCCGACGCAAAAAAGAGGGGTGATATAAGTTTGACGTGTAAGTGTGTGTATGTGTATGTGGCACCATAGCTCTTAAACGGATGAACTGATTTCGATGCGGTTTTTTTATCTGAAAGCAGGTTTTTTAGCGCTGGTTCTTAGACATGCTTAATCAAAATCGTTTGAGCCGTTTTTGAGATATTGAGCTTTTGGGGGATTAAAAGCCCCCGATTTAACGGGGACACCTACTTTCAGAGCTGATATCTCTTAAACGGCTTAACAGATTTTCATAAAATCTTGCTAAGAACCATCCCAATTACGTAGCTTTATTTAAAAAAAAATGCGTCCAAATCCGTTCATTCTTTTGGGAGCTACGATGCCACAAACGGACACTCAGATACATAGACATAGAGATATGCGTTAGAAAATTTTAGCACCCCTGTTTTTATTTAATAGTTATTAATTTATGCCTTTATAGAGACGCTGTCATACGTTGCTATAGTCATATGGTTAATTTGGAAAAGTTTAAAAAGGGTGAAGTAAACATTTAATTTAAAATTTAAAAATCCTCTAAAACGTAAAAAATAATAAGTACCTATTGGCTCTATAAGTTTAATTATTAGTAGGTCTTAATATTTTGATTCAAGCGTCGACACGTCGGGGGACCGCTAAGTAAATTAAATAATAGAAAATTCCTCAGCTAGGTACTTATAGCGATCCCCGACGTGTCGACGCTTGAATCAAAATACTACGACCTACCTACTAATAATTAAATTATTTTTTACTTTTTAGAGGTTATTTTTTACAGACTGTTCTAAGTCGGGGGATTTTAAAGTTTTAAATTGTTTTTTTTGTCAAAATAGAAACCTGGATGGATACTACGCTGTAAACGTACTCTCATTGTTATATCGCAATCAACTCGCTTTCATACTATAAGACGTGACATCTCGCTATAATTTGGCTATCGCGTGACGTGAAGGCTAGACCTAAATATAATGCCTAATATTACCGCTACCAACACGAACTAATTACATTAAAGTTTTTGAATAGATTTCATCAAAGCAAAGTCGAATCAAACAATAAACTAGGTTAATCAAAATTTATGGGTTACATGGATACGGGGTGTCCCTCAGAATCCCTAACAACGTTTGTCCTAACACATCGTTTGTCCGAATTTTCATTTGCCCTAAACTGGTTTTCAGACGATTCAGGCAACTTTTTAACGTCCTATTGTATCTGCGGTTCCGTTAGGTTAGGGTTGTATTATAAGATTTATAACAACACTAACAAGTTTTAAAATTTAAGCGGAAATAGTTTTAGGACAAACGAAAATTCGGACAAACGATGCATTAAGAAAAATGACGATTAGAGCATTGGGGAACCTGGGTACGATGAGCACAGGACACGTCCAAAGTGGGTAGACAGAGACACGCTGATTGAATGAACGAATATTGATAATAACTATAATTGCTTAGTTTTGACTTGCTTTGTATTGGCCCACTAAATGACTCTAGAATTGTATAAAAATATTAATTGGAAAACCACCTTACAAACAGATAGGTGGATCTTTAATTTAACTGTTAGTAAACCGACCGGAATACCCAATAAAGACCCAGCGATTCAACAACTTTAACAATTATTGTTAAGCCTCTAACCATCTTTATAATGATTGGTTATATTCTACATTGCCTTTACAACAGAAACAAGTATCTCTCCTTACTAAAATATTGAACTACGCCTTACCGCTGCGTTCACGAAGCGCCCCAAAAATCATACCCTCTTTCGGTCCAACAAAATGGCGACGCTTTTAAAGCTCTACGCTGAACGCGACCGAAACGCGGGACGCGGGCCCGCGGGGCGCGGGGAGGGGCGGCAGCCGCATGCGTACCGACGGCATTCCTGCCAGTACTCGGGCCGCTGCCGCTCAGATCACACGCGCCCACGCCCGTCGTGGCCGCTCCCCAATACAAAGAACACCTCAGTATTGTAAAAAATCTGTGATGTATTGATTATTCCAACGTTTTAACTAGACAGAAATCGTCGCGTGTTATTACTAAAGTGTCTTTAATACAGTGAACCCGGTTTACGTGGCGTTTTCGAACATTTTACGGACGGCCACGTACCATGGAATTCCGCTTTATCGATGAATAGAATCTTGCCCGCGGACAAGAAAATATGGTGGACTCGCTGCGTTGAAAACGGATTTGATTGTGTTTTATGTGTAAAGTGGTGTGTTTTTAACATGTTAGAGGCGAGATAATGTTTGTGTGGATGAAATATGGATTGGTTCGGTAGCGACACTGGAACAAGGAGCTAGTTTGCCTGTCTTCGATCGGGTGATGCTCTGGTGAGCGATTAAGCCAACAGAATGGTGTCCCTAGCCTATTTGGGTTTGCGACAGACGCCGTGGACCGTCCTAGTGCTTATATTCTTCATCGAAAGCGTGATGGGGAACTACGCTAAATCCTTTTACATACACTGGAACACAACTAACAGCATATTTAGAATAGACAACACGGATCACGTATTCGACTTGAATAAAGGGAACGCGCAGTTCGAATATGATCAAGTGAACATAATATGCCCCGTGTACACTCCTGGGACTTATGACGAGGACACGGAGAAATATATAATATATAATGTGAGTAAAGAGGAGTATGATACGTGTAGGATAACGAACCCTAATCCGCGTATCATAGCTATATGCGACAAGCCGCACAAATTGATGTTTTTCACGATCACTTTTCGACCGTTCACGCCTCAACCTGGTGGGTTAGAGTTCCTCCCTGGTAAAGACTATTACTTTATATCGACGTCTAGCAAGGATGACTTGCATAGGCGTATTGGAGGGCGATGCTTAAGCCATAACATGAAGCTGGTGTTCCGGGTTTGTTGCAAGCCGGAGGAGCAGTCCCCGGCCCCGCCTCCGGAGCCAACGTTGCCGCCGCCGCCGCCTCCCCCGACGACCTCGACCTCAACCACGACCACAACAACCGTCAAACCGGTGACGAAAAAGACGCACAAGTATGACAAGACGCCGAATGAGGTCGTCAAGAGTGAGGAGCTCTCGTTCTCCCGGGGAGCAGCGCTGGCGTCGTCGCTAGCGCTGGCGCTCGCTGCTAGTGCGGTGCTAGCGCCACTGGCTCGGTGAATGTGTGCCCGGACGCGAGCTCCGCGCCCTGACCTGCTAGCCAAGCCCTGTCCGGCTCACACTACTCAGCTGCACACGCTCCACCTCCGTTCAGACCCTCTTGGCTTCTCCTGAATTCGTGCTTGAGTGTGAAGTGACACCAGTGACGATGACCTATATGGATTGTGTATAAGTAAGTATGGATCAAAATCAAGTGACATGTGACATTTGAAGTGAAACCACGTTTTAGTGACTAAGGAACATGAAGCCTAACTTTTACTATGTAACATTTAAGTATATCGGGCCTACTATTAATAATCGAAATAACTTATATTATACAGTGAAATTCATTTTTTCATAGCGGAGGTTCTGCAAACATAGTTACGAACTCGGTTATATATATATAAAATGTTAACGTGTACGGTATAAATAGGTTTCTTAAACCATTAGGAATAACATTTTTTTATATTTTCAAATATGCATTGAAGGATAATTGATTATTAGGGTTTTTGAATGAATCTGGTATAATAGGGGAAATCTTTATAGAACGAAATTAGCTAGTTTTTTATTTAAGTTCAAAAGACAGTTTTTCCCTACCTTAGAAATTATTTATACGAAAACGTACGGGGCAAGTTATGAAATTGTCCAGAAACACTGTGATTTTGGTTTTATTTAGAATGTAATTTACTCTTTATGCTTTGATTATGTGATATAAGTCTACATATATAAAAAAAATGCATATTTTCGCCTCCGTCTTATGATTTCGTTACGACTGATTCGCATTTCAGCTTTTTCTAGATTAATTTTAAATGAGCCAACTAGAATAAAAATGCTTGAAATTTACTTCAAACACAGATTTTTGTACTAGCATAAAACACTGTAATTGTCGTTTACGTCTTTTACTCTAACGAACAATTTGGCGTAAGCGACAGTTGCTTCTTACGCGTTTTGTTTTCAGAGTTGCATAAAATCTGTGTGTGAGTATATTTTAACTAAAGCATTGTTTCAAGACTTTAAAATACGCCTAGATATATAAATAAATATCAATATGTTGATATTTTAAGCATAATTTTCAGGTGGCGCTATCGTTTATGATTATGAGACTCAATCTCTCCCTTATACACTAGACAAATTAGAAAGGGATAGACACAGTTGTTTTGTAAACGATAGTATTTACCTGGGTAGGATAACGACTAACAAATAATTTTCATTTAAATGCCGATATATTTTAAACCCCCAATTGCAAAAAAGACGTCTTTATTATATCGTCGATGTAAACGGTAGGTATTTAAGTTATAATTTTTTGACATTGCGAAATATAGCGTTGTACGAATTTTTATGTAAATTTTGTCAGGCATCCAAAAATATAACTTTGATTCCACGTTGACATCATTTTAGAAGTAAAAATGGGGTAAACCGCTTTAACATGAAAATTGCTTGATAGCCCTTTAAAACTCAGAAATATCAACAGATATGAACAACACAGCATTTAAGCACATTGTGCCATTTTTGTGTGACAGACCGACACAAGATATAGTCAAATAGATGAATAGTAGTTTAAATAGTCCGGTTTTCAGTTAGCCATACGCAATTAGACAGTTGATAATTTAGGTAGTGTTTAAGAACTGAACTGTTGGATTTTAAACTATACAGAAAAAAACATTAAAAATAATTACTAAGTGACGGCAAAACTGCAATAGATAATGTTTTTGTGTCAAACAAGATTTACATTCAAATAGATGCCTCTGTGAAAGGAATTACCATTACGATCAGCTCTTGCATCTACTTGAGATTGAACGATAAAAATATCTTAAATCCATGACAATAGAATAATCTCTTTATGAAGCTATATTTATAATGCTCATAGGTTCTAACGGTTTCGATTTGTGCGTAAGAAAAGATCCAAATAAAACATACCTTATACAAGGTTAGGACTAGAATTAAAAGCTTATGTTCAAGTAATACAGCAATCTACTATTCTAATTGCCATTCTAATTTGCGCTTTACATCAAAGTAGGTATCGTATCGCGAAAACTCAATTAAACTTCAGGCAACTACTATATTTATGGCCATTTTTTTATTTTAAATCTATCTCAAAACTCGCACTTACTTTACGAGTATCAGGTCAAACCCAAAAAAAAAACAACCATGAGACAGCAAAATCACAAAAAGCAATGATATACGATCCACGAAACCTTCGAACGTTTTTAGACATTCATTGACAAAAGGTCGGGTAACAAAATGACCGAAATAATGAACGCAGGTAGGAAACTCCAAGAATTACCGAAGAAACCCATCATTTTGTTGCTTTATTGCTCTAATTTAAAAGTAAAAGTGGAATTAGCGTAACGGGCGTAGCTGTTAAAGAAACAACAGTAGAAAAATACGACTTTGGTTTTACTTCTCATTTTGTGTTGACCACTTTTAAGAAAGGGAAAGATGTAAAATAAAAGCAAGAGGCAAAACCCAGGTGTTTTCAAATAATAGCCAAGTTTTTACGAACGATGATTTCACAAGTTAAGACACGTACCTTTGAAAGGATCGTTTGTTGTATTTCTAATATTATTTTAACTATTCATTCATAAAACAAAGCCAAAAATTTTTGCTTATTGATACGTCTTGTCTTGTACAACTCTCCTAAAGTAATGGAGAAATATCTGAACAAAAATATCATCCACATACAGAGCATTACCCTACCTTGTTTGTGTTTCTTGTGCGTCAAATTTGTAAATGATACAAAAAAAACGTGGCAGCTGACAATTGTCCTAATGCATTGTATTCTAAACAGAGATTTAATACTCTTTTATGGCCTGAAGCTATTAAGCTTGCTTACCTTCTGTTGGGAGTGGTTCTATTTTTATTTCTAAACTAAACAGAACCAAGCACGATGCCAGAAACTTTGGAACGCGTTACAAGCGGAAAGGATCATTGTTCTGATTAACATTTACAAATATTATTTAATACAATGGATATCTCATAATATTCCTGTTTTACATTTTATATAAAGTTACTAAAACAGATAGTTCCAAAAAATGAGCAAAAACATTATTCGTCTTACATCAAAATTATGTTTTTACTTTTAAATAACCTAAGCACCACTTACAACGTAAGTCTCATCCTAAATATTTTGTAGTAAGTCTCAAAAAGTTAATCATAAAGGCTCATCTCATGCTAGTCGTCGTGATGTCTCATGCGGGTACATTTGTTTAGACTTATGGTTATTTTTATTCACGGCAATGGATTGTGACTCGTGGAGGGATAGGTAATAAGAATAACCTGTTGGGTATAAATTTAAAACGCGGTTTAACCCTGGATTAGGTTCATATGATTAACTGCGTAAACGGTGCAATCTATTTTGATGCGGTTGCTTTATTTTTAGATTGAATTTTTTAAATTAAACACTTAAAAGATCTTTCATGTACGAGGTACTTACACCATTTTTTAGAAATATTTTTACTTGATACAAATTCGTGTAAGACAGTTAGTGCAACATAAAACAATAAAAATACACAAACAATAAATTCACCACAACTAAATTGCCACGTAAATTCTAGAATCACTGGAAAATAAATTAGCTCATAATTCACTTTAAATTAAATATGTCAGTTTGCGTTTATAAAATGGCATGAGACACAGGCTATTTATCAAGAGTCATTTTCACAAGAAATGACGCGTAGGGAGTTAAAAGTGACATCAAAGAATCCAACCCATGATTTATTATTGATGGCTTAATATTATTTTTCCTTAGGATGTGGAGCATGTTTAAAATTAGCTTGTGGTTAGTTTTCCATGCGATTTTCTGGGATTTGGAGTATGCATCATACAACGTAAGAGCCTAAATATAAAACGGTTTCTCATGAAGCACTTTGGTCCTTTACTATTATTGGCACAATATAGCACTTACAACTTGATGGTTCTGTTATCATGGATTGGCTTTAACTTGAGATTTAAAGATAAAAAAAACTGATACAAGTCAATGTTTGTAATGTCACTTACGATGCGATTGTCATCTATTATTACAATGCACATACGTATACAAACGCAAAGCCAAAGTGATTGAGAGTTTGCGGTTAACCTCAAGTGAGTAATAACTAAGAGATAACTTTACGACATAATTTGCAGAACATTAAATCATCAATTTAAAGTTACATAAACATTAAATATTTCAAGACACATTCTCAAGAAACATTTAAAAGCCTAGCAAGATTTCCTTACCACAAAGGGACAGCACAAGAATCGAACCAGAAACTAATAACTTCATAGTCAAACTGCACCCACTGAACCAACCGGTCCCAAGAGATCAGGTTTCAAAGTTATTCAACTTTGCTGTGCTTATGCAAAATGTTATGAAGCCGAGTTCTGATCAGGCAATTTTTATAATGCATTGACAACACGGTTTGAGATTTTAAAGTCTTATTTATGTTGTTTTATTATTATTAAAACAGTTGACGTTTACGATTTCTTTGAGATCATTATTCCGGTACAAATATTTATAAAAAGCGTCAGGTTTGGATATAAATGTCTACTTAAATACTAACTTTAAAGCTCAACTTATTACGTATTTTTTTAGTTAATCATAGGTTTCGGCAGTTCTTTAAAGATATTTATCGTCAGCTGTCATATCATAATGAAAAGGTAAATCGTTGTTATTTGGTTTCCACTTTCCGCCAATGGCCACTATTCTATCCGTTTTTTTTTATCACGTTAGTTGTCTATAGCATACGTCTTTGTATATTTCTGAAGATCTATTGAAAAAGGGTATAAGTTGACTTAACTAGTAATGAAAAAGGCTATATATAAATGGCGTATACTGGACTTAAACCCTTTTTCATTTAATCTTCAGGATACTTCTACATTTACTTTTTTTAATGCCAATTGGCACAGGCCTCTTGACATCTAGCCTCCGAAGCTTTACAAGTTTCATCGAAAACTTTGTCAATTTTGTCGGTGGGCTCTGATGCTTTGAATATTAGTATATTTAATTGCATTTAGTAGTTAATTGCAAATACGTTGCCGATTGGCCGTTGACTAAAATAGAATGCCTCTATAGTTATTATACTGGCTAGGGTTGTAGTTATCCCTCCAAATTGGAGGTTTAGTGGAAAATATGAAGGGAGCAATCCAGATGGACCTTGCATAAGGTCCTCAGATTTGTGTATAGTTTGAAATCCAACAGAATATGCATTTTTATGATATTCTCTCTCATCTTAGTTTTCGATTAGTTGTGCTGTGTATTTAGAATATAATATTTGCCTAATCAAACGACCTCATTTTGAATCTCTAATGAAAATCAGTCCGCTAGTTTTAATTGAAAAGGCATAATAATAAAATAATTAAATTGTTAGGTGGTTTCCAAGCAGAACTGATTTTTAAATGTTATACTTGTACAGAAAAGTGCAGTTTGTAATAAGTTAGAGCGACAATAGAGTAATTATAAGTTTTAAACAGTAAAGAGACGATTAAAAGTGATTTAAACGTTAATAAAAAGTTAGAAACAAATGTAATGGTTTCGGAATGGTGTTAATTTGACGAAAAGTTATCTTTTTAACGATTGCGGTCTTAAAACTGAATTTTAATGATCAAAATCATTTGGTGGAAGCGCCTCAATTAAGTAACCAGGGTTTTGATTAAGTCGCTTAAGAGCAATTAAATAGATACGAAGAATTATTGTCATGACTCAGAGGTAAAATATTTACAATGAAAAATGAGAGTAAATACAACCATCATACTTTTATTGTAAGCACCAATTGTCACTTACGTCAATAAATCATATTAGCGGCGCGTATCTTGATAATTAACTGCATTCATAAACGATAAAATAAATCGTTGTAACTATTAAAAACCGGTTCTGATTGGAAATTACCTAATTGATAATTTAAAATAGTTTGTCATTAAAGACGTGAATATTTATAATGAATTGACTAAAACCGTTTTAGTAATTTAAGATAGAAGAGTACTCCTATAAATGTGCCTAGTTTTAAAGGTATTGTTGTTAGAGCTTTATTAAAATTGGCTATAATTAGAAAACGAACCAGGATAAAATCTTTTTAAATACTACCATTTCACCTCTTTAGTACTTAACTAACATTACCTTATTTGCTTCAGCCAATAATTTTAATATTTACGTAATAATATATTGCCATTGTGGTGCTAGAAACATACTTTCCCTATGTTCATTTTTAACTGTCAGTTAATAGTTAGAGCCTTTAGGATT
The DNA here is from genome assembly GCA_963966035.1 of Acleris laterana. Lineage (NCBI taxonomy): Eukaryota > Metazoa > Arthropoda > Insecta > Lepidoptera > Tortricidae > Acleris > Acleris laterana. The sequence continues at coordinate 6,004,007 of OZ014465.1, read as the reverse complement.
TTGTACTTGTTGAGCAAATTATCAAATTAGAAACGTTGACGAATTAAAAAGAGTTAAGTGAATCACTAACAAGATCAATATATTGGGTCCTTACCTATGAAATTGGCGTTTTTTTACTTGTTTTATTTCGTACTGAATTTATTCATTTCAAATTAAACTTCCGAATTATTTTTAAATTTCATTAATACACGATGTTATAAAGGTTTAAGATACAAATAATATAGTTAAATTTCTTACTTAATGTTTAAAATTAAAGTGTGAACTCAACTCTTTTCATATGCTGCGTGTTCAAGTGTTTCAATTACACAGAGTTTTATGAAGCTAACTATTTTTAAGATAATGTATAATATAGCGTAGAAGTGTCCAATATTCTTGACAGAATTTTGTTTGGTTTGCATTTGAAGTTACTAAATAATCCGCAAAATTAAATGTATGGAAACCACAGTTTTCATAAACTCCTCCATATAAAACGCCAATTTCATAGGTAAGGACCTAATATAAGAGAATGATACAATACAAATAAGATCAAATAGTAACTGCAAGTACGAGATTTGTCGCTTACACTATTTTCATCAAAGGATAAAAATTCGATTCTATCGTACTCTACCTGGGGTCACAACATTTTCTTTTGAGCAATGTTATAGTGTTGGCTGAAAATGAACATAGCGTAATGATTATGTATCTAGCAAAAATATCAGATACCTCTTTATTCATAGTTTTATTTACTAAAGTGATAAAGCTCCATCAAAATATTCCGATGAAATGTTTATTTGCTCAGTGGCGGTTGTAATTAATATTTGTATATGTCCCCATTCCATTTCTGTATAAAAAAGTGCAGAGTGAAAGTTTAACTAAAAAGTCCATCCAGTTCTTTTAAGTCTTGTTTGTTTTTTTCTCAGTCCTGCTCCTTATTTGTAGCATTGTAACATTTCAATATGATTAAGAAGCAAGAAAATTAATATTTATATAAAATGTAACATGTGGACTAGTAGGTATTAAATGCTATTTATAATGTAAAGATTTCCGGGTCCAGTTTAATTTGTCTTTGTATCAAAGGATTTTTTAACAAAACCGTAATATTACCAAGTTACAAGTTAGTCTGTTACCAAGAAATATCGTATGAATTTATTTTCTAATGACATTGTTTGATGTGGAGATGGGACTGAGAGATATTGCCATATTATATTTGTGTATAATTTAATAATTGTATACTTTATCTAAAATTTTGTATATTACTTTGAAAAGCATTTAAATATTCGTATTGGTGCTAATAGCAGTGGCTAAATAGTACAATTATTTTTCTTTTAGTACTTACATTAATAATTATGTTTAAACTCTGACGTTGACTGCCTCAATGTCAACAAGCCATCATTTTATCTAACTTCTTCAATTTAAGACACAATTTATGTAACAACAGCACTCTCGCTTAAGTTTTATCTTATTACGCAAGTGACATTAGATAGCTTATGTCATTTGCGTAATAAAACAAATGTATTAATTTGGAAGTGATGATAAAAATATGTAACTAGCCGTCACCCGATTGGCTAAAGACACCTAATTATCGTATTTTTAAAGTCTTATAAGTGTCACACTTTCCATATATAAGATTACCCATATTTTGTCTATGCCTTAGGGTTCAAAGTGGCATGTATTTTATCTGTCTTGAATGTGTTAAACTTCATAAGCTCTTGAACAATTTTGATAAAAAAAATGGCTTTTGTTAGAAAGTGGAGGCAATTTACGTTTTAGTTTTTAAATCCTACTTAATTCCGCTTTAATACCATGTACTTAAGTTTGTGAATTAGTGCAAAAATTAGTGTTAAAATAGCTTGAGCTACCTCTTTCAAATGTTCTAAAAGTATTTTTGTATGGAATAAGTAAACTTAATGTTAAACACTCGTGTCTATCTTACATTACTAGAAACGGTTGACACTATCCTAAAACGAAAAAGATTTTTCACATTTTCCTAATAAAAATGGATATTTTAAATTAGTTGTGAATGCCGTTGTTTATTGTAAAATCAAAAATAGTTCAAAGTATATTAAAGTGTTGATGACGGTTTTATTTACATTTATTTCATTGTATTTGAATAAAAATATGTTTTTTTTTGTAACAAAAACAATAATTTTGTGCACACATTATAATATAAAAGACAAAACTATAATAACAACGGTATTCCAACTTAGTACTTAGGTAGGCGGCAGTATAGACTATATATATTTTTTGCAGTTGTATTATGTATTGCTAAACTAAAACGCGGCCATAATTTCTGATATTATTTAAAAACTGAGGACAGAGACATTTCAAACCAAATTGTAAATAAACGAGTTCAAGAAATTGACAAAAATAAAAACTATTACAAAATAAGCCTTGTTGGTGCTTACATTTTTTCGTACATTATTTTGTAAAGTAAAATTTATGAGAACAATGTAAGTCTCAACGTAAGGCACATTTGAATTATTTGTAGATTATATTTTGGATTTAATATGAACTGTGAGCTTTGCAATACCGATGTGCAATTTTTTTTAATATTTGTCACTAAGATCATTAAATACGCTTATTTTTTTTCCAACGTCTTTAATGGAAAATACTATATTGATCTTGTGACAAAAAAACACATTTTGTGACTATTCAGTACCAAGCTATCGTAGAACTCTGTTACATCGAAGTGAAAGCCAATTACAAAAAGAAAATTATGACAATATTATTGATTGACTTTGTGCTACAAAGTTCTATGATAACTTAGCAATTAGGATGCGTGTCCACTCAAGCAAAGCTATGTAGAGAAGAAAACAATCAATCATAGTGTTCGAAATGTATATTTCTTTTTTTTACTTTGTTTGGGTGGAAATGCACCTTATTATCCGTAATATTACTGGCCATAATTTTTTTACTGATTTTTTGTCAAATGAAATGCTATATGTATGATATGTAAATTTAAAACTGGCGGCATCTTAACACGAGTAGGGTAAAGTCACCTGTAGTCAGCCTCTGCCTATACTTTGTATGAGTGGGAAGAGTACTAAATATATGTTCCCCACTCTTCGCACTCATATAAGGTCGACTTCTGGTCTCTGGTGACTTTACCCTATAAACTTAATGTTAGTGGAAAATTGTCAACATCTCAGGGGTATTCCTAAATATATTCCGTTCTTGAGGATTCCCTAAAATTTCTTAGAAACGCTACTAAACCATTATCCATTATTTACCGAAAAATTTGACAGATAGTAATCCCAGATACGTATATAACGTAGTGATAATGACATTGTTTTTGTACTTTGCAGTACAGTATATATACAACTATGAAATGAACTTCCTTACACGGCGTTTCCGTAGCAATATGACATGTTCTTAAACACGGATTGAAAATAGTATTGGCTTTTACTGACGTTTTTACGCGACGGTGACCACTTACCATGAGGTCGTCAGGGGCTTTAGCTAACATGCAAATGCTACTTACATTTTTATTTTCAACACTCAAAATGTATGACAGTTGACCACGTGGTTTGTCGTAAAGCACGAGTGTTTGAAAAGAAACACTTTACGAGTAGTAGCGTTTCCATCTTGGTTAGGTTAGGTTTTTAATAATGCCTCCATAGTCTGTTTCAAATAAACAATACTATGTCCATTAGGCAAATATATCTGGTAACACAGTCGTAAACTTTTTTGATATTGCTACGAATATCAACTGTAACTATGGTAACATAATGTGCATTTATAATTTGTCAAAGTGCCCAGGCGAATTATGGATGTTGGTTAATCGACTTGTGTTTATGTATACATGTCACATGTTCTTATGTTTTTATTGTATATTAATGAATATTATATTATTCTTTAATAATTTCCAAAATGTCTCTGTCTCTCAGAATATGCAATCGAATGTTACTGAAAATTGGATAAGTATGAGAAAACTGTAAAAATAGAGGGTAAAATTAACTGTACCTACTAAGTATCGGTAAGATGATGTAAATATGTTGTTAAATAAGGTAGACCCTGTAGTATTTATTTGTACGATTTCGGGCCTTTGTTGAAATCCAAAGTTTTTAATTTATTTTTCGACCAATAAATGTTGGAGAGAACTATTTTGTGATTTTTTTTACTTTATATTTTATCTAAGTACATTATTTTATGGACACTACATAAAATAAACCATTCAATTAAAAAAAGTCCTCGCCGCGATGTCTGTCTGTATAAATAAAACCCAATGTACCAAAAAAAACACACTTAAACCAATTTTTCCATCGATATAATTAAAAAGGTATTTGACGAGAGTGAAAATTAATTGTTTTATCATTAACAACAGCTATTTTTTTTAAAAATACTAGGAAAACATCAATATTTTATTAAGATTGCTATTTTAAGATTTTTAAATTCATAAAATCCAACATAAAGGACGCTGTTTGATTGTGACGTCACAAGATAGTAATCCCTATAAATTACAAAGTAACGGAGCGTTTTTGATGTTTCATAAAAATAAACTGATTTGACTTTTGCTAAATACCGTGTTCTGGTTTATGACTGGGTGTCACAAATATCGCCACATAAACCAAAGCGAAGCGAGGTTGGGTCGCGAATAAATAAATAAATACCAGAAGACAACATACACATTGACCTAGACCCAAAACTAAGCTCTAGGCTTCTACTATGGGTACTAGACAACGATAGTAAAAGTTTCTCTATGTAGAGAAATACATACTTAAATACATATACAATACATACAAAACATCCAAGACTCAGAAATTAAAGACCGTGGTTATCACTCAAATAATTATTCAAACCGGGAATCGAACGTAGGACCACCAGCTTCGTAGGCAGGATTACCAGCAACTAGGCTAAAGATATTGTTGATGGAACTTTGTTTCTTCATCATCACCATGACTTCATCCAAAATACATCTACTGCCAGACAGGTCACCCCAAAGATCATACATGTGACACCTAATGACGTCTGCAGCATCCAGCTTAAGACTGGGCCGAGCAAACGCCGAGCGTCCAGTGGCGCCCTCATTACTATTACTGTGTTTTCTAATTAACTAAAGAATTTCCTTGGAATCAGACGAAATGTTTTTGTAGTGTAAGTAAAAACACAATGGGATACGTAACAAACTTTAATAACAATTACCCTTTTGAGTAGTCAGCTTAACGGGAAAAGGTGGCCACTTTTTTCCGTTAAGTTAATAACTCGAAGGTGAATTGTTATTAAAATATATGATATACCCTATAAGTTGTGTTTTCCTTTATAGTACAAAAAACTACCGACCAATTTCAAGAAATTACTTTAGTTTATTAGAAAACGGCTTGTTACGGCAAAGAAAAACGCCGATCGACGTCATTCGCAATGAATGGGTTAACCATATAAACGGAGATGTCGAACAAGTTTCGTGTTGACGAATAAAAAGTTAACATTTGTGTGGCTACTGGTCGCACAATGGAAAATCCCTAAAATAATGGAATTACATGAGTTATTAATATACTTGATATAACGACCTTTAGCGAATAGTCGGTCCGGCTTATGAAGGTCTACCCACGGTCTACCATTACGTCGTCGGTCGCCATGACAACGTAAGAATTGCTGTATCTAATTTTGAACCTCTGCCAGCCTGTTTTTTTTCAAACATGTGAGTCTTTTTTTATTTTATGTGAAAAACGGAATCAAAACGCTTGATACAAAATCAGCGTCTACAGGGCTGTCGTCATCGTAATCTAGACCATGTTCTCTATCTGTGCAGTGCATAAACAATATAGGTACCTATTTTTTTTTAATAAATGCACAATTTATTATGTATCCTTCGCTATTTAATAACCAGACCCCGGATTTTTTGCGGCAATACAAAAGACTGTCGCAATCTAACTAGTGTTAGCAATATTTTATATCGATGTCGAGTATTATTACATTTAAGTACATTATTTTACAATCATTCGCGACAGCTGTTTTATATGTGTAATTCCATCTAAAATTCCAAAGTTTTTCAAATCAAGTAATAAAATAACCAGTCGGGTAACTAAAAGGTAAAACTTTGAATGAAGTGACTTTACCTATCTCATGGAACATAATACACACTTCAGAAACTGTCTACTTCCAGAGAATTTTGAGAAATTAATGATTATCTACTACTATCTTTATCACCAACCAAATAAAATGTCATGTGCTATAGAATGTATGTATGTAGTATTAGTGCCACTCCATTTCTTCCCGTGGGTGTCTTAAAAGGCCAAGAAGGGTATAATAATATACTGCTAGGCGATGGGCTTGCAACCTTTCATTAATACACTTTGTGGTTACTGAATTAATAAGCTTTTTAAAGTTAAGGTAGTTCTCTAGCTCTGCTCTTTGGGATTACAGGCGTCAAGGTATGTATCTATACTAATATTATAAATAAATAAATGTAAGGGGACAATCTCACACCAATTGACCTAGTCCCAAACTAAGCTCTAGGCTTGTACTATGGGTACTAGACAAAGATATAAATACTTATATAGAGAAATATATACTTAAATACATAGAAAACACCCATGACTCGGGAACAAATATTCGAGCTCATCACACAAGTATCTGCCCTTCCCAGGATTCGAACCCAGGACCACTAGCTTCGTAGGCAGGGTCACTACCCACTAGGCCAGCGCCGTCAACCACACCACACAAAATGTGGTGTTCTGTAACCACATTTTGCCACATTTTGCACAATTAGGCTAAGATGTTTACCATATTAGTGACAGGTTGCAAGCCCATCACCTAACAGTACTAGACAGCCACACACACAGTCAGTAATAGTGAGAAGAAATAAGTACTAATACCTACTTCATCTTGTATCATGCCCTGTGATGTGCATTACGCAATGCACTAACAGTGCACCAGTTATTATAATTAAACAAAGACCTCTGTTGCATAGCGACCAATTGACTGTAAAACATCTGTGGCCTTAGATATGCATTCGGCGAACGTTATCGATATAGAAAACTAGTTGTTGGCCGCGTATCCGTTTGCGTAAGTGTCGCTTATCCCTTTTCCCCTGGAACTACACTTAATTAACAAAAGATAAAAAAGATAAAAGACATTTATTCAGTAAGTAGGCCGTACGGGCACTTTTACACGTCAAGAATCTACCAGCGCTTCCCAAGAGGAGACACTGCTGAGAAGAAACGCCGCAAGAAACTCAGCAGTCAGTCATTTTTTAAACATATTACAATGGTAGGTACTACTTAATCTAGCATTATATAAAGCAATAAATATAAAATTCAATATAATATCAAATAACATCCGATCTACGCAGCAGGAAAACATGCCAAAAATCTTACGTGAGAGATAAAGGAAGAAAAAGGAGAAAAAAAAACTAAAACCCACCTACTTATATTTGTTTATAACTTATAACACGGTGCAAGATGACCACTAAAAGTTTCTATACGTTTTCCTAAATCAACGGTGTCCTAAATTTCACGTAATTCATCTTTCAAATAGTTCTCTTTGGCTCTAATAAGTATTGATATTGTGTTTATAAAGTACCTATGCCAATATAAATTCGTTTTGAAGTTTATAATTCGAACTTAACGATATGAGAGTAGATTTTGTTTATAAATCTCAGTAAATAGTGAAAAGTGCTTTAGAGAGAAACTTTTATAGGACGTATGTATGTTTTTTTAGAACACCTAATATGTATTTTTATTTTAAAGTTCCTGTGGTCAGCTTATTGCTACACTAAATACCAATTTCACCAAACGATGTCAAATATAATCAATGTTAATCGACTGTTAGTTCATACATTTTGACAGCTGTTAACGCTCTAATCATCTGTTAAGTGGTTAACATCGTTTGGTGAAATTGTTACTTAACCTACCGTAAAACTACACAACTATAGTCCTAACTTGCAACAATAGTCCAATTTCCCTCATGACATTATTCTAAAATATGATACCTTACTGCTATCATTGCTGGGTATATGTACTATTTGGCCTGAAATCGACTGCTCTAAAATCTAGCTATAGCTAAAGCTACATACTTTAAGAGTAATGTAATAAGTAAAATTGGACTATTGTTGCGAGTTAGGACCATAGTTGTGTAGTTTTACGGTACCTTTATGATCAAAGTTAAACATTGGTCAATTTTCCAATTCTAGAAATGACAGTTACGTCATAACAATAGAACGTCATGACTATCATGAGTGATTGCGGCATGACCCCGGCGTCATTAAGTTATGCAACCTGCCCAAAGGTAAGTGGACAGATTGCATGTCGCGTCCAAATTGGGTGGTCGAAAATGTGACGCTGCCAATGACGGTAATGTAATGAGTAATGACGAATTCTGTAGATTTGATTTATTGAGCAATTTAATAATGAAATAAATATCCTAGTCCCAAACGAAGCTGGGTATGAGACAATGGTAAACTCTATGTATTACCCATTATGTATTTTGAACTTTACATATTATAATACGTACCCCACATACAAACATACACTCATGTGGAACTGCTAGCAAAGAAACATTTAAATAAACATGCAAAACAGGGAAACACAATGCAGCATATCTGTTTGATGTTATTTTCGGTGTTAATGAAAATTCATGGAACTCACCACAATAGTACGAAAAAGAAACCTTAGGTATGTAAATTCTTTCTTATACTTATTCATTCCAACATCTGAAGACCCCATCTGCAGACAAATTCGTTTTAGGGTTCCGCATCAGTCTGAGCGGAAAATATAATAATTATTACAGTACAGCCGGCTTTATAAGCAGATGCGTAATTTTGTACCCTGTCGCTTTAACGCCTTTGATGGATTGGAAAGTGACAAAGTAACAAAATAAGCTAAGTTAAAAAAGATAAAATATGTTTATGCAGTAAGTAGGCCGCACGGGCACTTTTACACGTCAAAAATCTACCAGCGCTTCGCAAGAGACCACTGCTGAGAAGAAACGCCGCAAGAAACTCAACAGTTAGTCGTTTTTTAAATATACAATTATAAAACTTAACCTAGCATTATATAAAACAATGAATCTAACATACGATAAGAAATAAATGTATTCACGCGTAGTTGAGCAGGAAAATGTGTCAATACTGTGAATTTTCTCCAGAACTATTTTATTTTCATTTCTTGTATTTAAATTGTGTATTATATTATCACAATTCTTAATAAAAGAGTTCTGATTTTTAATGACATAAATAATATTCTGATAAATAAATTGCGACGCTACTGTCAAAATACTTATTTCTTTAAATAGTAACGGATAGCACTTTTTTGTAACTCGAATATAGTCTGTATGTCAGCAGCTAAGTCGAACGTGCCTACTCTATTCTGCTCTTTCTATCGCATAAAAGGGAGAATGCATAGATTTTTAAATCGAATTTTTCAACATTTTAGTTATGAAAATACCATAAAAGAAATCACAAATAGTAAAATTTAATTTAATTTCAGCCTAGAAACACATTAATGACACAAGCATTTTAAACTACTAATTAGACAGGGATTAGACAGAGAGATCAGATATGCACTGTGACGTCATGTAACACGTCGAAGATAAACTCCACGTTAAATTCTGTTTTGATAGAAAAGGAACACATCTTATATTTTTATAGCCATTCAAAAATGATTTTGCATGAATCAGCATCCATTGAAACTGTTAAAAAGTCATTACATACATACATACTTCATGTCTTCATTTCGTGACATTAACAAACCATTTGGTAAATAATCGATGAAATTTTATTGTTACATCATTTACCTAATTTAAATATAACATATTAACTTACTGTTAGGCGATGGGCTTGCAACCTGTCACTAATACACTGGTAAACATCTTAGCCTGATTGTGCGAAACGTGGTTACAGAATCATCAACAACTTATTTAAGAGTGTTTGGTAATTCTGTAGCTCTGCCTACCCCACTCTGGGAATAAAGGCGTGAGTTTATGTATGTATGTATGTAAATATAAAATATGCTAGTTTAACTACATATAGGCTAATGCAGTGTGAAAGTTTAGATCCTCATTCTCATACAAAATTCTTGAACTCTATTTTTCGTCCGTTCGGCTTAGCAATGTACAAGTTGCAGAATATTCTCAGAAGTTAAAAAATCTTCTCAAGAAATTACCGAGAATATAATATTATTGGAAACATTTGAGAGCATGTGGTCACCCGTGTGGTTCCCGGGTTAGAATAGTGCCACTTCATATCTTCCCGTGGATGTCGTAAGAGACGGCTAAGGGAATAAAGGCATATAGTACTGTTAGGCGATGGGCTTGCAACCTGTCACTAAAACACTGGTAAACATCTTAGCCTAAAAGTGCAAAATGTGGTTACAGAATTGTTAACAAATTATTGGAGTTGTTGGTAATTCTGTAGCTCTGCCTACCCCACTCTGGGAATAAGGGCGTGAGTTTATGTATGTATGTATTTGAGAGCATTGAGAATGTTCTCTTTCCATACAAAGTTTAAGAATATTCTTGGAAATTTTCGAGAATTTCTCATAAGAAACTTTCACATTTTGAGAAGTTACTTTTCGGTACAATGCTAGAGTTCGGCTGCGATGCGAAAATGCCGTTTAGTTTTGTACGGAACCCTTTGTCACACAAACGGTTCTCGCTTGGCACGCTGTTAGGACGAATTGCTTTACAACCAGACACGGCTACTCAGCGTATTCCTAAATTTTGGAAACTGATACCGATAGTAGGTAACCTTCAACGAAATTGAATTGTAGTCCGGTTCGGTAATAATGTATTGTAATCCAATGTATATAAACGTCGAGCACTTTCCCTTTTTAAACCCCCGAGGAAAAAAGAGGGGTGTTATTAGTTTGACGCGTGTATTATTTATTTGTTTAAACTTTATTGCACAATACAAAAAGTAAGCACAGTCCATCAACTGAACAAACAGAAACAAAAAAGTGTGGTGCTTACTTAAAGTAACAAGCTAAACATAAGATATAGGTATATCGGGTGTTGTTGCAATACAATGATAACAATATAATTATAATTAAATAAAACTATATGTATAATTACATAATGTGCTTATTTAGGTCAAAATTATGACGTTTGTTTTTAAACCTAACCTAGTCTACACTTTAGATATTAAAGACATTATGAAAAGTTTACGGTTCCAGCGACGGCAGTGACATAAAAATTATGACAATCAATCATTATGTCAATAAAGACATTATTTTATATTCATTTAATTAACCTTTATGTCGGACTTAATGCATAATGGCATTCTCTACCAATCAATCAAATAATCATACAGAAACTAACAAGAGTGCACAGAAAAAGAAAAAAAGAAAAAAAGAAAGGAAGAAGAGATTATGACAATAAAAAAATATAGGAAGCAACGGAATCCCACAATACATCTTATAATAGTGTATTTGACAAGAGTGAAATTAAATTGATTTTTCATTAACAACAGATAAACATTATAAAAATACTAGGAAAACATCAATCTTTTATTTATGTTTGCTATTTTAAGATTTTTAAATTCATAAAATCCAACAATAAGGACGCTGTTTGATTGTGACGTCACAGATCCCAATCCCTATAAATTCCTTAGTAACGGAGTGTTTATGATTTTTCATAAAAAGAAGCTGATTTGACTTTTGTCAAATACCGTATTCTGCCGTAGTCCTGAGCTAAAACACAGTAACTAACATAACCCTTCTGTAGTAATATCAACCTTATTATTAACGACGAGAATTGAAACTGCTTTGATTATTGAATTTGGGATACTGCTTATTGAATTAGAAAGGTAGAATTCCTACAGGTAGGAATAGGTAGGTCTACTAAAAGAATGTAATGCAGTCTTAATCCAGTGTACTATCAAAAAACGCTTGCGCAACATACAGACTGTTTTATTGCTCTATTTTGATTATGCAAGATGGGTTAGAACAAAGCGGAATTACAATTTACATCTTACAATGTTGACTATTGATACTTTGCCGTCCTAGCAAAGAAAGCGGGTAACTCCGTAGTTATAGTATAAGCATTTTATATTTAATGTGGTTGCAAATAGAGTATAGAATGCTTCGACTACGACATTGTAGATAGCCTTCTTTGGTACAATGTCGCCGTTGAGCAGCTTACGCGGTAATAGCCTATTGGAAACAATACCATTGCGTTATTGCTAGACCCGTTTAGAATCGCCTAGTTGAACCGTAATTAAAAGTAAAACAATGGTGGCGCTATGATGGCGCAAGCGCAGCTGGTATAAGGCTGGATTTGCGAATCGCGTACACTGCTGGTATTTGAGCGTGATTAAAAAAAAGTAGGCAAGTTCGAGTCGGCCCCGCGCACCGACGGTTCCGTGTTTAAGATAATATGCTTGGTAACCGCAAAAGAAAATATTCATTTTGTTATGAACTTAATTTTTATATGCAATAAGGTCTATTAGTTTAGAATTTAATACAGTTTTTCTAAGTTTTTTTTTGTTATTTCTCAAACACTGTAAATAATGAACATTTCATTTTATTTTTCTCATAAAATATACGTTAATTTTTTGTATATTTTTGGCTATAAATCGTAAAAGTACATACCAAAAATTAAAAAACATAGCATTAAAATAAGCAGATTAATTTCTATCATATGTCACCCCATTTGCTATAATAAAACCACTTTCATTTTTCAACCCCCCATTGTTGTCAATTATTATATATATTTAAAAAAAAAAGATTCAGGCAATCAAGTTGTACAACTGTGCCGAATTTCAAGTTGATAGCATTTGTAGTAGCTGAGGAAACCTGCTGTGATATACAGACCGACAGACGGTATCCCGCCTGTTTCATTTACGAACCCGCTTTTTTTTCTGTAACTGTAAATGTTTCAAATGGGTTGGCAAATTAAACGGTTGGGAAACTTCACATGTAGCCAAACATATTTCTGCCAAAAGGCAGAGTACCCAGACAGACATATGGATAAACAACCGTAGTCTCAACATGAAGCTGCGTTTCCACCAGAGATGTGCGAGGTAGCTAAGCGGTGCGAGGATGTGTAGCGGGTTCTTTTTAAATAACCGGGCGGGGTGCGGTGAGGTGGGAGTGGAGCCAGACGCCGCCTCGCAACACATTCCTCGCACACATCTTTCCCTTCTTTTGTATGTACAAAAACCTCGCTCCGCTGAACTGTTTCGACCAGAGCTAAGCTAAGCGAGGATAGGTAAATGAAGTGTTTCTATTGGTTCATGACAAACACATCCCTCGCCACGCATTCTCGCACATCTCTGGTGGAAACGCAGCCTAACGGTTCCTTTTTTACCATTTCGGTAGAGAATACTAAAAATTATCACGTCGTAATATTAAAAAACTAAGATTGATTTTGTACCGATGCAGTGTGCACCAACCGGTCACTTAACCAGCAATATTAGTCAAAAGGTGATTGTTATTAACTGGTTTGGAACACGTTATACTGGTCCGTCGGCCATTTTAATATGCAACAGTTATTCCGATTGATAACTTTCGAACGGTAGCTGAAGCGGAACCAAGGTCAAGGTACCTATCGACGCATACTGCTTGCACTGGCCTCTGTAAACTGGGGTGTGATTCTCAATTAAGCAGCCTTATACGTTCGATGTCATTGACAGAAGCCAATGCACGCGCTAAACAATGTTTTGTTCGCTCTGACGGGACTACTTAAACTCGCTGCTGCGACATTCACTTCTTCGTTCGTCCGACCGCGTTTTTGAGAGAATCACAACCCTGAACAAAGTTCTGTTCTGGATTTTTTTTGGACGACGCGCTGGCCTAGTCCCAGAAAGGGCAGATATTAGTGTGATGAGCGCGAATATTTGTTCCTGAGTCATGGATGTTTTCTATGAATTCAAATATATATTTCTCTATGTAAGTATTTATATCGTTGTCTAGTACCCGTAGTACAAGCCTAGAGCTTAGTTTGGGACTAGCTCAATTAAAAGTATCACACTTTCAATGAAATTTTCTTTTCGTTTTGCGGGTCGATGTATCTGAGGAGTTCTCCCAATTCCTCACGGATCCCTCCATCAGGTCCAGATTTGGTGACAATGGGGCCATCTCGAAAGTATACTCTATCAAACCAAAAAATATTTTTTGAAATCGGAAAACTTTGTGAAAAGTTTTAAGTGATCGTTCATAAAAATATATACGTATATACGAGTTGACTTGAGAACCTCCTCCTTATTTTTGAAGTCGGTTGAAAAATGGAAAGCGTTTCTATTTGGATCCACTGGCATGGCAACTGAATCCCTACTGTCCGATCGGTTTACACTACTGTATTGTCTACTGTCACTATCCACTATCCTTGGCCAATGTAAATCGGGCAATGGTTATGAAACAAGACGCGACAGGCAGGTTCTGTCAGGAGACAGAGGAGACAGCAGTTTTCACCATGAGTTAGATAATTTTTGAATAGAAAACTCACATAAACCGAAGCGAAGCGAGGGCGATTCGCTAGTAGATCATAAAATTAAGATTTTCATTATAAACTATAAACGCCGCAAGCAACGCCGCGGGGCGCGCTACGCGAACAATGTTATCAATAAAACAATAAATTATATTGACATTGATTACCAGTTAATGATCATTCCTTTAACTAATGACTTGCTTGTTAGGGTTCCGCAACGAAAAGACAATATAACGAACGACGGCGACGCATGGCCTAGTTGGTAGTGACCCTGCCTACGAAGCTGGCGGTCCTGGGTTCAAATCCCGGTAAGGGCACATATTTGTATGATGATCGCGAATATGTATCACTGAGTACTGGATGTTTTCTATGTATTTAAGTATATTTTTATATATATACCCATAGTACAGTCAACAGCATAAATAAGTGATCATTTCTGTACCTTGTCGCTTTCAATCGTTTCACAATTTTGTATGAGAGTTCAAACACGACGTTAAAGTGTCAAGGTACATAAATTATCACTTATTTATGCTGTTGACTGTACAAGCCTAGAGCTTAGTTTGGGACCAGGTCAATTGGTGTGACACTGTCCCCGGATATTTATATATTTAACTAGCTTTTGCCCGCGACTCCAGTTTCTTCTGGATCTGTTCAATTTTCCAGGATAGAATGTACCCCATTACACTATTTAAATACTTTGTTATACTTCAATATTAAATAAGTATAATTATCTTTTAACAATATAAATTAATAAAATGTATGATGGTATTAAATCAGATCGTTTGCACACTCGTTTTTGACAAATCCCTTAATTTATATTTTTTAAATATAGGGTAAACTTTACCCGCTCGTATAATCAGGTCTTAATGGGCACGTACACACGTATTACATAATAATGCCAGCGTCACTACTTCAAAGGTTCTGGCAGAATACCAGTGCTGCGGGTTCCGCAGTTTTATGCTGAGCCAGCGCCTTTTTTTCGCAGCATCACATGGCTCTTTTTCAAACGTAATGGATTACTTACTTTTCTTTATAAATTACATTTTAGTGTTATGTTATTTATTAAGTAGTTTTTAACTGGTTATTTGCATTTTTTGTAATTTTGATTTGGCTTTATCAGCCATGTGCATGTTTTGTGAAAAATAAAGATGTTTATCTATCTATCTATCTATCTACCTTATGTCCATGTCTGGATTTTAAATTATACCCTCTACCAAATTTCACGTCAATTTGTTGAGCTGTGTAGGAGCAAACAAAATTTTACAGTTATCAAATTAAGAAAGTAGGATTAGTTATAATATGAAGTAAAAATAAATTTACTTTAAACTTAAAAACCTTTTCCTTCTATCAAGACGGCAAAAATGTCGGTCTATAGCGGAATCCATAAGTTTATTTCGCAAAACGTATCATTTCGCATAAATTCGTTTGTCGTAAAAGCGGAAAAGGTAAGTCTTTCGATTTCCTTGACGGTTAGTTCTTGAATATTAAACGCGATTTGAAACGGGCAATGATTGAAATTTTCACACTATGGTTACGGAACCCTCTTTAGTCTATGCTGTGGATAACGAGTTAAGTTTTAATCTTATCTATGTTAACCGGTTCGTAGCTTATTGGTATTTATGACCTTGTGGCACTAAGTAGGTTAAACTGTAGCTTATACCTAATGTCAATGACTCTTGCAATAATTGGTTCATACATGTAACCTTTAAGGGACTACTCTGACTGACAGTCGGTCGACCGATTATAATCCTGTCAGTTCAAAGTAAGTATAAAGTTTTTTTCTATACTAACCCCCTTACTTATAAACGTGGTTGCTTTGTCCTTATCTGTAATTGTGACATTTGCATCTGACAGAAAGTGACAAAACTTGGCATAAACTATTCCCAGCTTATTTCCACATTTATAAGTAAGGGAGTAATATTATAAAGCTGAAGAGTTTGTTTGTTTGTTTGCTTGAACGCGCTAATCTCAGGAAGTATTGGTCCGATTTGAAAAATTCTTTCAGTATTAGATAGCCCATTTATCGAGGAAGACTTTATATCATACTCACATAAACCTTAGCGACGCAAGGGCGGGTCGCTAGTAATATAATAAACCCAGTAATTAACTAGCAATTTGCTTGTCAATTTACAGTACTTTAGGGACATTTCTACCAAAAGGTTGAGATATGGCAATTTTACAAGGAAAAGAAGAAAAGAAAAGAAAAGAAAAATACGTTTATTCACTACACACATGACACACAGAAAAAAAAAAAAAAAACAAGGCGGGTTTTTATTGTTTATGACTGCCAAGTTTTCGACAAACTGTTTTTTTTTAAACATAATTGTGCTGTGAAACATTGTTACTTTCGCTCTGTGTGCGTTATCTCTGAATAAATTTATTTTCTTTCTTTCTTTCTTTTCTTTCTTATTTGTCAAAAGGATGGAAGGAAGGTTAATGGATAAGATGGTCCTGTCCTACCCGCAAAATGAAGGCTCGAGTGTAAATTATGTTGTAATCACTACATAGTATAAAACAAAGTCGCTTCTCGCTGTCTGTCCCTATGTATGCTTAGATCTTTAAAACTACGCAACGGATTTTGATGCGGTTTTTATTAATAGATAGAGTGTTTCAAGAGGAAGGTTTTTATATATAATAAACTCTGTCTCATGTACAGGTGTTACAGAAAACTCACATAAACCGAAGCGAAGCGAGGGCGGGTCGCTAGTAGGTAATAATTAGTAATAATATTAGCTATCGACGATGACTCTTTGCCTCAAGACACCATTCCCACACAAATAAGGTCAATATTTAAATAAATATGTATTTACTTAAAGGCGGCTCTTTGAATGTAGCGTGTTTGAACAAATAACCAATATTTGACAGGATACAGCTCGAACAAGGCACGCGCCTGCGCAGACGCGGTAACGATTCTGCTTTAGATCTCTTCGACCCCCGACAAAAAGAGAGGGGTTTGATACATTTCGGTTAAAAGAATCTTAATTTCTCAAAAGAAGTACTCAACTTATATGAAAAATATTACTTAACTGAACAATTTACCTTTTTTTTTTAAATAAGTATACATACATTAAATCACGCCTGTTTCCCAGAGGGGTAGGCAGAGACCACTTCTTTCCACTTGCTCCGATCTTGAGACATTTCTTTCGCTTCTTCCACATTCATACATCGAGTCATGCACGCACGTCGGTTTCGGGTACTTAAGATTCGGCCCTTTTCCAGTATTTCTCCGATTTGACTCGAAAAAGTACGGCTAGGGCGGCCCCTTCCGACCCGTCCACTTCACTTTCGATCTGTATATCTCTTTCGTCAAACTTCTTTCATCCATCCTTTCCAAATGATCTTTTTAAAATAAGTATATAAAAGGCAAACCTGACTCACTGACTTATATATCAACGCACAGCCCAAACTACTGTAGCTAGAAACTTGAAATTTGGTACAGGGGTTCCTTTCCTGATGTAAGTGAGCAAAAAGAAAGGATTTTCCGAAAGTCGACCCCCAACGGGAAGAAATAGGGAGAAACTAATTCCACGCGAACAAAGTCGCGGGCAAAGTAGTAAATTATATAAAAAAGATAAAAGATAAAAGATGTTTATTCAGTAAGTAGGCCGCACGGGCACTTTTACACGTCAAAAACCTACCAGCGCTTCGCAAGAGACCACTGCTGAGAAGAAGCGCCGCAAGAAACTAAACAGTTAGTCCTTTTTTAAATATACAATTTTATAACTTAACCTAGCATTATATAAAACAATGAATATAACATACGATAAGAAATAAATGTATTCACGCGTAGTTGAGCAGGAAAATGTGTCAAAACTCTGAATTTTCTCCAGAACTAATTAGTAGTAAGTAAATAAAATAATTATGAAAATTATACTTTATTATGATGGTGTAATACAACTACATAAAAAGTTTCGATACATTCTCCTACAGAAACCGTGTCCCCTAGACAATATACAATGTTTAAGTGCATATTTATTTATAGTACTTACTTTACTTATTTACCTGTCTGATCCTACTTACATCACGTGGTTTTTGAGATCGTCTGCCTTATGTTGTTTTGCTATAAATGTAGGTAATAGAATAAAGAAGAATAGAACAAAAGAAGGAAATGTACGGGTGTTACAGAAAACTAACATAAACCGAAGCGAAGCTAGTTTGAAATACGAATAAAAGGGTTTGGGTAAAAGTGTTGTCATTTGTAAACGTCATACATTTTCAAGCGGCCATTCGTAAAAGTAGTGTGTAAATTATGATGTGATATGAGTGTAAATTATGTTAGATTTTTTTTAAATAAACACGTAATGTAATATCCATACCTGGGGGCCTAATAAGGCTGCGTTTACCGCGTGATAAATTTTGGATAAGGCATCCGTCACCTTCTGACACGTAAATAAGTACACGTGTCAAAAAGTGACGGATGCTTTATCCACATTTGACACGCGATATAGACGCAGCCATACTAGGCTAGGCGTTCTTTTATTACCAAAAACGAAATACTTAAATTTATAATATCTCCTCTTCGATATTATTTAACGCCATAAATTAATATGTAAGTATGTGTATTTAGAGGTCCTCTAAATATCTATGTAAAAATCATCCGTGGCCGCTGAATGAAACCCAATGTCCTTTAGAAACTTATTTTACATGTAAGTATCTAACCCATTGTCCATAACGAACTCAGTCTTGTATGACACATCTTAAGGCACGTTCGGTTCTTGGAACGGAACCATCGATTAGTAACATGGGGAAAAGGAATCGCAAAAAAACGAGATTACATACAAATTGAATTAAATGAAATGAAAAAATGAAAAATAATTTATTTGGCACATAAAAAAACAGTTTGCAATTATAAAAAAAAGTCTTAACCTAAATACATTTTTCTTTAAGGCCAAAATGGTCTCAGCTCAGCTCAGCATTAGTAACGTCAAGATGGAAATGAAATTGAAAAACCGGTTGATTTTACTAAATTGTAAGACCTACCCATGAGTTTTAAAAGAATTAAAGATATTTATTCAGTAAGGGCACTTTTACACGTCAAGAATCTACCAGCGCTTCCCTTGAGGGGACCACTGCCGAGAAGAAACGCCGCATGTAACTCAGCAGTCAGTCGTTTTTTAAACATATTTCATATTACAATGGTACTTCTTAGTTTAGGATTATATAAAGAGGGAGGGGGGGGGGGGGGGAGAGGGAGATGGGGGTTTGGTAGAGGTAATACCTAACCTTAGTAAAAACAGTAGATTGCAATAATGACGAATTTAGTATTGCGTCAGAAGTGTGTGCAAGTAATTAAAAAAAAGCAGTGACATAAAACTTAGTGCGTCGTTACATGACGTGTAGTAAGGTAAGCTCTATAAATGGATTGAAGTCTTAAAGTGACCGATGTCCTTTTTGAGTCATTCTATCATTAAATAATATTACGTGATATTATACTTTTATATTAAGAAATACAATATCACGCCGGTCATTGTTCAAAACAGTGATCCTAGAGGGAATAATTTAAGTTAGTTGTAATTACAAAACTCTAAAATTTTGAGAAAAGGTTGTTTTTTCAGAACACCTCTAAAAAAACCCTATTTTCAATTTGAGATACTCCCTTGATAGTTAAACTACCTACAGTTAATTAAATTTATGTAGGATCAAAGAAAAAGGAATAGTCTTTTGCATCGTGCCCATGTAAACATCCGTGACTGTATCCAATAATGTCTGGAACAGCGGGAGCCGTCGTCGACTGTACTTGTTCCGAACTCCTTTTTTTAAGTGGAATGTCTGTTGGCGTGTTGATTAATAAAAATTGATTTAATTATCCTTTTTATGAGTTGAATGTACTTTATTATCGGTATTTAGGTTTTTATACCCTAATGCAAAAAGTAAGGATACAAACGTGTTAATAGGTGTGTGTCTGTGTTTCTATGTGTGTCTGTCTGTGGTAGCTTCCAAGCGGATGGACCGATTTGGGAGCGTTTTTTTAAAGCTGGGATCTGGATGGTTTTTAGCTTTTATTAAATATCAAGGATGACTGGCTGTTCACAATCTAGTGCTGGCCCCTACCCTGATGTATGGTAGTGAATGTTGGGTGTGGCAGGACAAGCATAAAAGTTGTGTAAATGCAGTTCAAATGCGCTCTTTGCGTAGTATGTGTGGTGTGAAACTGATTGAAAAAGTCAGAGAGAAATGTGGAATAAAAGAAGATGCATTGACTAAGATTGAAAAGGGCATGCTTCGATGGTTCGCTGTCATTTGGAAAGGATGGATGAAAGAAGATTGACGTAAGAGATATACAGATCGAAAGTGAGTGGACGGGTCGGAAGGGGCCGCCCTAGGCGTACTTTTTCGAGTCAAATCGGTGAAATACTGGAAAAGGCCCGAATCTTAAGTACCCGAAACCGACGTGCGTGCATAACTCCATGATTCGATGTATGAATGTGGAAGAAGTCTACGTATACGCGTGACAATAACGAACACAGATAAGAACTGGTTTTTTGTTCGGCGCAATCGTTCGAAAAATATGCGCGTTCAATCAAAGCCATAAATATGTGTACATTCCCAAGGCGTCAATAATATCTATACCCCCCTATGCCACTGATAATTAGGTCTATGTACACAAATATTTGGCGCAGTGGTCGTATAGATATATATTAATGCTTTTGACTGTACATACCGATGGTTCAATTTTATTTATATAGGTAACTAGCGACCCGCCCTCGCTTCACTTCGATGGAATGTGCTAATTCAGTCCCTATTTCTTAAAGCTTGTCCAATAAGTAGCAGCCTCCCATTGTATTAGTTTTATTATTAGTGTTAGTAGATGGCACCACCTGTGTCCTTTAAACCATTTGACAGCATAGAAGAATGAAGTTGTTCAAATCAAAGACCTTCATAATAGACGAACAGTATGTGGAAGCGAGAGTGCAGCCTCTTTATGCACGAATACGAGTGCGACAGTGACAACGAAAGACGTTGACGTTGTAACCATTTTGAAAGCTAATGGTAGCCCACGGTAGCCCACAGGCGACAGCGTCTTTTAGTTTTTATTAAAATATTCAGGATAATTGTATAAACGTGGTGTCGAAACCGTTAAAAACAACAATGGTGGGCTGTGCAGTACCTGATTGCGAAGTCAATCATAGAAATAATCCAAACATTGAGTCATTTCACAGGTAATTATGATCTACACATAGTCATTTTTGAACTCATATTTTCAAGGATTCCTAGGTCCAAGGAATACGGTTAGTGGTCTAATAAGTACGATATATCATGTAGTTTTGTGTTTTATGCATATTTTTAATTATTATATGTAAAATGAAAAGATGTTGTGTCCGTGAAAATTTCCATTTTATAGGTAGTGATTGAATGTTTGAATCACACTCATCTATCGATAAGTTATCAATATGTCGATATTTCTTCATTCCTTCTCATAATTATTTAAACATTATTCCGAGCGATTATAAAACGCAGCTAGGTAAATTGATCGCAGTTTATTATTTACTAGCGACCCGCCCTCGCTTCGCTTCGGTTTATATGAGTTTTCTGTAACATCCGTACATAAAACAATTTATTATACACAAAAACATTCCTCTTGAATCATTCTATCTACTAAAAAAAACCGCATCAAAATCCGTTGCGTAGTTTTAAAGATCTAAGCATACATAGGGACAGACAGCGGGAAGCGACTTTGTTTTATAGTATGTAGTGATCATTAAATGCCAAATAAAGTGAATACTTCCACTGTTTGAAAAGTATATTATTCCAGATGAACTTGGGTTATTTATTATTTATTTTAACCGAAGCGAAGCGAGGGCGGGTCGCTAGTTTCTCTATATAAGTAACTTTATTGTTGCCTAGTGCCCATATTAAAAGCCCAGAATTTGTGTAAGACTGAAATTTATTAATTATTTACATTAAAAATTGATTGTATGATATGTGTGTGGTAATTACCATGAAAAGAGTATTATTATAGATGATGAAAGAATCTTGTGTTTTATTAGTGAAGAATGCTAGTTTTACCACACAAGATACAAAAAAGTCTTATATAAACGAGTCTTTTTCATCGATATTTTTTCGATATAACGTACGGACATCACTAAAATTACTCACACACTTGTAAAATCACGCACACGTTGACATTTCCGTTTTGGTAACGCGGGAAAAAGGGAGTCTGTTCGTCTATTACGTCAGTTATATAAAGGTCTTTGGTTCAAATACCTGAATAGATGGCGTAAACTGTATATTAGATCGCACAAGGGTTTGGTTCCCTCAAATTGTATATTATATAAATTTATGTTTGTTAGTAAATCAGACCTTATCAACCTACAAGTGGTTTCATTCAAGTAGGTAATCATTAATCAAATCAGCAGTACAGAGGTGTACAAAGCTCTTAAGTTCGATCCTTGATATTTACATACATACATTAAATCACGCCTGTTTCCCAGAGGGGTAGGCAGAGACCACTTCTTTCCATTTGCTACGACCTTGACAAATTTCTTTCGCTTCTTCCAGATTCATACATCGAGCCATGCACGCACGTCGGTTTCGCGTACTTAAGATTCGGCCCTTTTCAAGTATTTCTCCGATTTGACTCGAAAAAGTACGCCTAGGGCGGCCCCTTCCAACCCGTCCACTCACTTTCGATGACACTTTTAATGTTTAAAATTTTCTCAACGTTCCCGTTATACAAATAGTGGTTTTTAAGAGGTATCCGGAATAACCTCACAGATAAAAAAAAACAGCCACTTATGTACCGGGAGGACTTAAAGTATTTTTTGAAGATTTGTGATTAATATGTCCATGCCAAATTATTCTCTCAAAAACAACGGATGGTCGGACGAACGAGCGCAATCACAGCGGCGAGTTTAGGTAGTCCCGTCAGAGCGAACAAAACACATTTTAGCACGTGCAATTTCAATTATACGTTCGATCCATCGGCAGAAACCATGCTGCTAAATTGAAAATGCACGCGCTAAAATATGTTTTGTTCGCACTGACGGGACTACTTAAACTCGCCGATGTCGAGAGAATCGCTCCCCTGTACTTGTAATACGACGAGTCTCTGAGACAGAATTAAAGACGTGACTACGAAACCCTAAACACAGTTTATTAATCATCTATTTATAGAAGACTTGCTTTGGCCCGCGACTTCTTTCACGTACTCGTTTATTGATATTCCCTCAGTAACAAACAGTTTTTATACAACTAAAACTATCTTTGGTCCTAATTTAAGCGAGCTCCGTCCAAATAGATATGGTAATAACTTTTTAAACTGGCCCTTTCTGTAACAGACCTCTTTAATAATCGGGTCACTTCCTAAAATTCGCACTATACCTTAATCGTAAGAGCGTAACAAAAATACAGATAATTACTTTCGCATTTTATAGCTCCGTAATCACCATGGAACCCGTATAGTATCGCCATGTCCGTCTGCGTTATAATTTAGAGACCTTCTTTTGGTACCTAATTCTGTACACATAAAACAACATTTATGGATTTCCGATTGCGAAATACAAGTATCTTTACTACAATCGATTAAGGTCACCAAGTCTATGATCAAATGAAGCGCTTACTAAAACACGAAAGGTTTTTTAAAACATGACCAGTAGAATAAATCGCTGATTAAATGCAAAAGTGCCACAAAACAAATAAATATATACTTTGATTTAAAGCTTAAAGTATATAGCATTCCAAATTCAAATGCAACACAAACTCATTTTGATTTATGCCCCTTTTGCATTTAAGCAACGAAATAATAATAATATTGGCAATTGAAGAAATTGGAAAATGTTTTTTTTTAATACTCCCACTCCCACCAAGAATGCTAAACTAAAACATGGAACAAAAACACGTCAGAACACGCTTGTTAGTATTTTACATCAATTAGTACTCATTAGCTCAATGGTAAACAAAACGCAGGTCGAATGCAATTTGTACCATATAATTACTTAGCTGATTGTACATGCAATGCCGTAAAAAGTTTTATCTAGATCCATTCATATCAAAACTTTCCTATAAGAAATTATGTTCAGAAACAAAAAGCAATTGTATCTGTGGTTGTATTTTAAAGTATAGTGGTTTTATTCTGCTTCTTACCAAAATACGAAAATTGCTTTTTGGCGGCAGGTTAAGCGGTAACGTGGTGGTAGCGATCCGAACAGACCCTGCACAAGGTCCTTCAACTATATAAATTCCATAAATTTTAATCAATTTGTGTAAATTGAAGTAATTTAATGACGTTTTAAACTTCATTTGAAATAGGCAGTGAGATTCCAGAGCACAAATAAATAAAGACGTTTAAAAAAAGAAGCGTTCGTGACCGCGCATTGGTCAGCGGCCCGTGACGTTGAATTTTTTGAATTTCGAACTGAGATCGAACGTCACGATGTCAAAGATTCACACGGGTCAGTTAGCGTGTAATTTTATTGTTGGATTGCTGGTTTGGTAAGTCAAATTGAGCTTAGGGAGAAAGGGAGAGGTATATAAAATGTTGAGTTTTTAAATTACGTACTTTTAACCAGTTTTATTGTTTTATTGTAATGATGTTATGAATACAATAATTTTTTTTTATTTAACCACACACTTAATACAATAACAGCATAGAAATGTAATACAAAGAAAAATTACAAAGTGAGTGATCCAAGAACAAGCGGTTATCCGAATTTTATAATATGCAAAATGGTTCAAAGTATTTTGGATTGTTTTGGGAGTTCATGTCCAATAAACTCCCACATAAAATTAAAAGTTACAAAATACTTATATTTTGCAGCAATTTTACCCGAATTCAGAGAAACAAACAAAAAACCCAGGTTTTTTAAAGCAAAATGTAGAATTAGGGAGCCGTATTTCAACACTGTTAAAGTTACTACTCTCCGTAGACTAGCAATCCAGTCAATTGTTAGGGGTCAAACGTAAACGAGGTCACTGTCACGACCGTGGGTCGACTTTTTTATACATTTCAAATTTGGAACGCGGTTCGAAATTATCGAATAACTTTTTTATTGGAAACTGAATAGACTTTGGAATTTCTTTCAAAGTCTTTGGTAATTAGCCGTTTAAAAATAGGGATTTTTAGGTCATTGATTCACAGATAAAAAAAAGTAGGTAAGTACCAACTTATTACAATTTGACATTATATAATAATTATGTATAGCCTCGTTTTATTACCGGAAGTGAAGTTAATAATTATTTATATTTTTATGTATTTCCAAAAACATAATGAATATACACATATAAACATATGGGTACAATAGCCCGGTAGTCAAGTGCACAAATATTATGTATTGCGGACATATTATTGAGATGTTGCGTTCTCCCTTACTTCACAATTTTTACCGTACTCGTCCAGTCAAGGTCACCAAAATGTATACATTATGGTCATACACCGGTTTAAAAGGGGCAAAAATGTACGAGTGCTAGTGATTCAATATCAACAAAATTTATCGACAACGATAACAGCAATTTTTGATCATCATTAAAATAAGTAATGGCCTAGTTTGAATGACTTTTAATTATGTGCAAACCTCTTATAATACAAACAACCGGTATCTGACATTGACTCTGGACTCGAGTCACTTTTGACAACCGTTGAAATTACATTGAATAACAAATTAATTCAGTACAACAATATTCTTTAGCATTCCGACGAATTGAGAACCTTTTAGTTTTTTAAGTCGGTTAAAAATTATTCGAAAGAAAAAGATCGTTTATCTTCATGGAAAGCTGATCATTTAGATATAGAAGATAAAGGTATTTATAACTTACTTAAGTTAAGTACATTTATTTAAGTAATGGAAGATCCATATGTCACGAAAAAAATTGTCGATAAACTTAATCGATATTTAATGAATCACTAGCACTGGTAAATTTTTGCCCCCGTCAATCCGGTGTATGATTATGGTGACCACAGTCTCAAAAATATGTACACAGATCTTATTACAATATCAAATAAAAAAACCGACCAAGTGAGAATCAGGCAGTACGAAACCCTCGGTGCGCGATGTAGACTCACATTTCGCTCATTGAATACAAAACGGACACATTCCAAAATAATTAGCTCTTCCATTAAAAATCGTATTCCAACAGCTTCTAATTTTAAAATGCAACACTGACTCATTTTGGATTGTGTCCGTTTTGTATTCTTTGAACGATTTGTCATTGTTCTTTATTATCAAAGTTTGTAACATCTCGTTTACAATCTGACCGTATTAGCGTAACCACCCTTCAGCTCGCAGGGCAAACATATGTATACATTTAAAGCGATTATCTGATTTGGATCATGCTTGGGCCTGGATCTCTTTGTAAGGGGTCGCGTAGGGTTGCCACTAATGGTCCACGAATTATTTATACTAGGTTTTTTCCATGTGCCGTGATACCAAATAAGGTTAGCTAGTCCTATAAGCATTTTAAATTTAAAATGGTTATTAATAGAGTATATAATGCTTTGAGTACTACATTGCATTACGGCATTCATCTCTAGTCCTCGTGAAGCCCACGTCAAATTTCGTTAGTTCGAAAAATAATCTTCTGTCGGTCAACTAAAGTCAAAAGTCACTTGAAAAATGTCCTAAATTTAGGACGTTGGGCCTCACGAAGATAACGGCGGCGTCTGTTCTGTGTATGAAATTTATCATTAAATAATGACTCGATCGTCATTAATTAACTTTGAGAGCGATCGGTAGTCACGCAAAAAATGACCATTTTTCGAGGATAGAGAATAAGAAGGTCCCAAACTCATAATGTATGAATCGGTTGAGGTGTGGTCGGTTGAACTGTTAAGATGGAAAAAACACTCAAATGTACGTTAGGATCTCTATGATATTTGAAAGCAGGAGAAATCTCCAAGCCCGTGTCATTTTTGTAATTATTTATTTATTTAACAACCTAAAGTACACTGCTCTTTACTGTCTCGATTATATTTTCATAATTATTATCAATAAAGTAGATTTTATTTAAATTTACTACATAAATAATAAGTTTCAAATATTGTGCTAGAATATCTGTTACATCCCTAACGAAAGTGACACCCCTATTCGTATAAATCGAATTTAACCGTTGCAAATCCGTTCAAATGTTATTCGATTAACCGTGTTTCACGGATCGACGATGTGTTCGAATTTCGAATGTTAGTTAACTATACGTTATTACTATTAGTTGTGATTTATTTTATTATTATTATTTATTGTTTAAGTGTGGCGCAAGTGTAAAATGGAAGGGTATACTGGGTGACACCTAAAACGTAATACAAAATTTTATTTTCTGGATCTTCTCATGAGTACGATCAACTTTTACTATGGGACTAATATCGAAATCGGCAGTAAAAAATTTAATCTCCCATACTAAAAGCAATCAGCTGGTTTCACAATTTGTATGGAGACGTCGATTTTATGTTTACGTTTTCGAAGTTGGTCCCATATTAATAGTTGATCGTAATCATGAGTAGATTCGGAAAATAACATTTTGTATTACGTCTTACGTGTCACCTAGTATATTGTCATGGGTTTGATAGCTAATGGTCCAACAAGCGATTCATCTTGATTATCGATACCTGTGATACGGGATCCGAGTACCAAGAATTTCAACATTAAATTTAAGATTTTTTTAAACAAATTATCGTCCCAACTGGAATTCATAAAGACGACTGCGAAAATTCCGAATTTTTATGTAAGTTTACTTAACACTATAAACAATGAAAGCCTTATGTGTAATCTGGGTTGGTCAACCGATTGCGCGATCTAAAATGCAGGCAGCGCCATCTACCGGCAAATAATGACAACAACGTGTTTTCAAAATGGCCGTCTATTTACAAGCGTTTTGTAGGCTTATCTTGGTTATTATTAAAGCTACTTAAATGATTTTTATCAACTGTTCGTTATATGAATCCACTTTTATCGCACTGTGATAAAAATACATATTATCCGTGTGGTTGCCGGGATAGAATAGTGCCAATCCATGTCTTCGCGTGGAAGTAAGAGGCGACTAAGGGAACAAAGGCTTGTATAGATGAATTAGCGATAGTGTGGAATTGCATATGTAGTGGTATTGTTTGTTTATAGGCAAGAGGAAGAGAGAGAGAAGTACTTTAAGTATTTTTCTCGCTCTCACTAATTCATCTATGTATAGTACTTTTATACAATGGGCTTGCAACCTGTCACTAATACGCTGGTAAACATCTTAACCTATTTATGTTAAATGTGGTTACTGAATTATCCACAAGTTTTTAATGTTGTAGGTATTACTGTAGCTCTGGCTACCCCACTCTGGAATTACAGGCGGGAAGGTGATGTACATGTATATTGTCTATTATAAAGTGTACTTCTTTAACACAAAGTCATGAGTAACACCTAGTCAGTAATGTACGGTCGGCCAAGAAAGTAGTTTAACAGTTTTGACAAAAGTTTCTGTGAGAACTTGTCGGGTCCATATTGGCTCGTATAAAATTGGTCTTTCGAATTTTTATTCAAATACCGATTTGTGACTATATTGCGATTTTGCGGGTGGTAGGACCTTGTGCAGGGTCCGTCCGGATCGCTACCACCGTCTTATCCATTAACCTACCGCCAAACAGCAGTGTTCGCATTGTTGTGTTCCGGTTTGGGGATAAGACAGCCGGTGAAATGACTAGCATAGAGGCATTCCATCTTAGTCCTCAGGGTTGGCAACGCATTTGCAGTCTTAGGATTGCTCTGCAGTCTTGTGAATGCGAATGTCTATGGGTCACAGTTTCCACTTACCATCGGGTGGCCTGTGTGCTCGTTTGTCAACTCTATGCCATAAAAAAAAAAAAATAAGAAAAAAAATACTCATCATTACTCCGAAAAATTTTGCTCATACTTTTTTGTTCATACTTTTTTAAGTCATAATCATCGCAACTCATAATACATTTTTTCAAAAAACTGTTACTTTTTTTTAGATTTTTACAAATCTAACCTAACCTAACCTAATTTTATCTACACGTAAGATATAAGAAATTCTGAAAAGTGTACGGTTCCATGAATATTGACGGTAAAAGTTCAGATCGTTAGTATTCAAAAAAATTATGAAGAGTATGATGAGTGATCATTGGGTTGTAAAATTATATGAGATACATTTTCGGAGTTCCAATAATCTAATTTGCAATTTTATATGAACTTTGGCGTACCGGAGCTTGTCACTGTCACTTGTTATTACAAGGGAAATCGAACGTTGTATCATAACGTGCAAATGAACTTCAACCGTAGGTAGACCGGGAGACTGTACGTATATTACCTGTCATAAGTAATGTTAGTGACAAGTTAGACATGTCTCTTGTCTAGATGGCGAAGTAGGTCAAGTCGTCGAGTACGCCGCGGTCAATTGTATTGATCTATCATTGGATCTGTATCATTAACCCCAACGTACGGGTGGCAAGAACAACGAGCTAAAAAAATATCGTTTAATTTTGCAAGTTTTAAAGTATATTTTGTACTTATTAAATGTCACATGAGGTAGTTGAGGTGTTGAATCTTGAACAAGGGACAAACAAACAAACATTCTTTTGTTGCGTTATAATATTAGTAAGGTATCCAAATTTTTCAAATGCTTTAAGGAATAAGATCGCCTTGTGTCTTTATTGTATTTTTTTTGTTTTGTACCATAATGTATTTATGTACATACATACAGTTTTTTATTCATAGAAATGAAAGTGATGTGTGTGTGTATGTTAACTCTTTTATTGCGATCTCTCAAAAATTTAAGTTATTTAAATTTCAGTTAACACATAAAATATTAAACTAAAACATAAGTCATCATAAATGATTTGATGAAACATTTAAGATGATAAAAATCATTAAGTAGTGCAAAAGACAAAACAATAAAAATTAAATGAAATGCACTGGAAAAAATATTTATAACAACCACTTGAAATTATTTCATTACGCACCAAATTGGGTAGCAATCAGTGATACGACTCTCTTAAGCGTATTAACTGGTGAGTTTTAGTAGCCCCGTCAGAGCGTACAAAACATATCGACGGCAGAAAGCAATTTTGTCGTATCTAAAAAATAGAGGTTTACACCAGAGCAAAAATAACACTTTGAAAAAATATAACTTTTTAACTAAAAGAGATAAAGAGATAAGTCCTAAATAAAAACTTGTAAGAAAATAATGATATTTCAGGCAGACACAATAAATTTATCCTAAAGTTAGTATAACATCGGTTTTTCACGAGATACAGCAAAACATTTTTTAGTCTCGGAACGCAATTATGTCGTATCTTGAAGTCATTATATATGGGATGTGGAAAATTCTTATAAATTATTTGCGGCAATTTCGCTGTATATGTAATCTAGCAAGAAAATAGTTTTAAATTTTTGGTATATGTATTACAGAGCAATAATTATAGTTCATTTATTTTAAGGTAACTAGAAACAATTAAAAATAAAGTATAAAAATTTTGGTATAAGTATCACAGAGCAATCATTATAGTTCATTTATTTTAAAGCAACTAGAAATAATTAGGAGTAAATTGGGAAAAATTGTTGTAAGTAAGTAGGTACAAATAAAACCACAGATAAGTTTCGCATAAAAAGGTATTATAATTATAAATATAACAAAATCACAATTTCTTTATTAATAAAACAATAGGAACATCACCGTTATTCTGTAATTTTTTCTGCGATGAACAGATGTCCTCAACTATGCGTTTTGTCTCATTCAGATAAGCTTTCGGCTCGCGGAATGTAGGTGTTAGGTCTTTCTCTCTCTCTCCATTTAAGAGCCATGCTCTTGTCGGTGGAGCAATCGCCAACCGCTCCGGTCCTCTGTCAACTGCTTGACTTTCTGGTACGACCCAACCTTAACCCTCTCTTTTATCTGCTCAAAGTAATTTCTTCTTGGTCTTCCTCTGCCTCTCTTTCCCTCTAACTTCCCTTCTATGATGTTTCTAAGGAAAAAGTCGTGTCGTAGCAGGTGTCCTATCATTGTTCCTCTTCTATTTTCTATTGTTCCTAATAAATTCCTATTTTCATTTATTCTATTCAGCACTCGGTCATTTGTAATTTTTTCCGTCCAGCTTATCCCCTCCATTCTTCTCCAACACCACATTTCAAAAGCCTCCAATCTTTCTCTATCTCTTTGTATCAGTGTCCACGTTTCACTGGCGTATAAGGCTATGCTCCAGATGTACGATTTTATGAAATGCTTTTTAATGTTAGTTGCTATTTTTGATCTGAAAATATGTTTCTTATTGTTGAAAGCTTGTTTGGCTATTGCACTCCTTGCAATGATGTCTTGGCTACATCTTGCGTTACTGGTAATAATGCTTCCGAGATATTTGAAATTTTCAACTCTATTTACTCTATTCTATTTACTGAATTTGATTTTGAAGCGGTTAAAATTTTGGTTTTGCCAATATTCATTTTTAGTTCTGATTCTTTAAATATTGAGTCCATATTGTTTAATAATTTTTCTATTTCATCACTGTTTTCCGCCAATGCTGCGATGTCATCCGCAAATCGTACGAAATAAACTTTTTCACCATTTATTTTGACACCTCCTAAAGCTCTTTCTCTTATTTTCTTAATTGAATTTTCTATAAATATATTAAATAATAGGGGTGAAAATGGACACCCTTGCCTTACTCTCTGTTGAATTTTTATCTTTTCCTGCACTTCCCCAATTTCAATAATTGTTTCCTGGTCTCTGTATAGTTCGTATATTATCCTCCTATCTCGATAGTCTACTCTTATCTCTTTAAGAGTTTTCATCATCAACTTCCAGTTAACTTTATCGAAGGCTTTCTCTAAATCGATGAACGCAACATGTGTTTCTAACCTTAAGTCCATACGTCGGTCAATAATCATCCTTAACGCTAGTATAGCCTCCCGAGTGCCTTTATTCTTCCTAAATCCATACTGGTCTGGTCCTATTTCTTCTTCCATCTTCGTTCTGAGTCTATTCTGAATAATTTTTAGTAATATCTTGGATGCTTGTGAGATTAAACTTAACGCCCTATGTTCCTCGCATTTTAGAGTGTTAAGTTGCTTGGGCAAGGGAATAGTTTTACTTACTTGGAAATCTTTCGGGATCACTCCTGTTTTATAGATACTGTTGATAACATTGTATGTGACATTTTTCAGGGAATCGCATTCTGCATTTTTTATTAGTTCTATATATATTCCTTCAATTCCTGCCGCCTTCCCTTCTTGATGTTATTTATTGCTAAGTTGAATTCTTCTTTTAATATTTCCGGGCCTAAGTTAAATTCTGTTACCTCATTTTCTGTTTCTAAATCTTGTTCTTTCAAACCTTATGAATGTCTTATGAATATATAATATAGACATAATATATTATATATTCATAAGACATTCATAAGGTTTGAAATGTTTTATGAATGTCTGGTAAATCCAAAACTAATGAATTGACTCTGCCAAACTTCGTCGAAAAATCACACGTACGTCTGCTTTCTAGGTAGGGAGTAACTCGCTAGACTGATAATCCGCGCAGATCTATCGTAAATCGAAGCGTATCAAGGAGGTGCGGGAGGAAGAGATTTTTTTAGGAAAGTAATATTATGCAATTTTCAACTCTTTTTAGTCATTTTACGTATTTAATTTGTTTGAAAATTTACCGACCATATTATGGTATGTCTAAAATAAGTTTTTTTTTTTGGGCGATAAATTGTTGTAAGTTTAAAACAAATGAATGAATAGTGGCATTTTTTTTAGCATATCTACTATTTTTGAACATATTCTGGCAATCAACAATGATTTAACTTGTTATAAGCCTTTAGTTTTGTACGTCAATTTTGCTGTATCTCATGTTCGCACATAATTTTCTCAGGATGACATTGATGCAACTCACTAAGAGAAAAAATATCTCAGCGTCAATTTTGCTGTATCTCCGCATTCATGTTTTTATGATAGCAAACTTTTGTGGTAAGTATTTGAAACTCTCCAAACGTAACCATTTTATCTCAATACATCAAAATACATAGAAAGTAATTTTGATGTATCTAACTATCAAAACTAAATAACAAATAATGTCCTAAATACAACATTACAGGTAATGCTTTGGGTAAAAAGTTTGGATAAATACAACGTCGTATATAAAATTAAAATCGTCCTAGAAACACGAGACTTAGACCATTCTTCGCAGTTTTTTTTTCTGATTCAAATTAGGAAAGAAAAAAAAAATCGATTTTTCTAGATACGACAAAATTGCTTTCTACCGTCGATATTGCAGTGCCTGGATTCTCAATTCACATAGAGTCGAAATATAAATGCCATGACGCTGATTCTCTGGGCATTTAAACTCATTTTAACCTGTGATGTTAGCCGTCCTTCGCAGCCGTATGTCACGTACCCTACGAAGTAATAAAAGCCATTATGACACTGGCCTTACTTTCCAATTGCAATTCGATATTGTTATTGTCTGTTATTGTCTCTGGTACATAGGCTGGTTACACAATCGCCGATCATAGACAATCATACGGGACGTTATACGGTAATATTCGATACTAGTGACTCTATTTTGAGTCGATTTTGTATTGAAAATTGGGGGCCGGGCTTTGAATTTGGTATGGGTTTTGTGTAATGGACATGGTACTTTTATAATGTAAGAGGTTCTGCGTAATATCTAAATTGAAAATCGTAGGACTCGATTTTATTCGGTAAAAACGAATTATTTGAAGTATTTAATAGCTAATTATAATAATCAATAATTAATGTAATTAATAATGATAAGATAATAGCTAGCTTATAGTGTTCTAAAAAAAATCGATAAAGTACGTTAAAGTTTTGCGAAGATTTGATATGTATATATCCTCTTATATATAACATTCTTATGTCACAGTGTTTGTAACAAAACTAGAGATCTGGGAAAAGGTGGTAAAGTATATTTCGTCGCTTTACTTTCTCAACCTCGTATCTGATCGAATCGTTAGACAGGAAAGTAGTGTTTATTCTTTAAGGAACATGAGAGCTTTTCCTATCTAACTAATCGATCAGATACGAGGTTGAGAAAGTAAAGCGAAGATTTTTCATAAGGTTTGTGTGAAAAAAAAATACACGCGCGCGGACAGCTAGTATTCGCAAAGATATATAAGTATATGAAGTAAATAATACTTATAGTATGTATACCTTCGCCATTAAAAAATAAATTTACCCAGACGAAGTCGCGGAAATAAGCTAGTTGGTCAATAAAGTTAAAACAATGCTTTAAGTATAGCTCTGATTGAGGACTATTAATAATTTCGTTGTTTCGTATACGTTCATCCTCGGGCTCTTTATATCCGATGGGTAGACATCAGAATGTTGTAGAACTGGCGATTGAAACGAAAAACTTGTTTAACTTTTTTCCGTAAAATTGGAATAGGTTTTTTTAGTATCAAGTAGTTTTTAGCAATTAACAAACTAAGATTAACTTAAAAATGTGGCTTTTATTTTTCTGACCCTCAGTTCCCCAGCCATCCTTGCTAAGCAGCGGTACTAACAAGGACATTAAAAGTTGATCCACCATGGAACCTTGTCATAATGACTTTAATTGTTTTATTTCAAATTCGATGACAAAGCGATATTATGGTGACTAAGAGGTAATCTGATGATGGAATCGCAAGGTAGCAACATGTCCGCTGATATCTCAAAATATCAAAATAATTATTATATAGATACCTACTAGGACAAAATAAATTATACACTTTTGCAGCATTGACGGGTGGTAGGACCTTGTGCAGGGTCCGTCTGGATCGCTAGCACCGTCTTATCCATTAACCTACCGCCAAACAGCAGTGTTCGCATTGTTGTGTTCCGGTTTGGGGATAAGACAGCCGGTGAAATAACTAGCATAGAGGCATTCCATCTTAGTCCTCAGGGTTGGCAACGCATTTGCAGTCTTAGGATTGCTCTGCAGTCCTGTGAATGCGAATGTCTATGGGTCACAGTTTCCACTTACCATCAGGTGGCCTGTGTGCTCGTTTTTCATCTCTATACCATAAAAAAAAAAAAAAAAAATTGTGTATTTCGCACGTTTAATCAAACAAAGAATTAACTCAAAACAAAATTCAGTTTTAGATAAAACTCTACTTCCAAAAGTTAGGGTTTAAATTCGAATGTATTTCTATTTAGAGATATTTCTTTGTTTGATTAAACGTGCGATTTGTTTGTAGGTACTATTGACTCAAAAGCTTATATACTTAACGTACGTAAGTTACGGAACAGTCTATTTTTTTTTTGCTTTAAATTTTACAAACAAGTAGTCCAATATAAAACTTCTCTGTAACTGAATTACTGACTGACTAATATACAATGTACAGCCAAAACCGCTGAACATACCTATACTCTGATTGTTCTAAGATGTTACCTGTGACAGCCATGTTTCCTAATTCAATCACTTACTATACTCACAAGCAGGGTATTTTAATTATTTAAACTCCTAGACGGCGTCGCTAGATTTGTACCGATATAGCATTTACGAGTATGTAAAGTTACAGTAATAAGTGTTTATAATGAGCTGTCACAGGCATCATCTTAGAGTAATCAGAGTATAGGGTCTTTAATTTTAGAGGGCATAACTCCTAACGCACTAAAAAAGGAATTTTCACAAATCGACCCCCTACGGATAAGAAATAGGGGAGAATGGGAAAACTACGTGTACGAAATTCTGGGCGTCCTCTAGTTTTTAATCTTATAAATTAAAAATCATAATTTTACCGGATCTAAAACATTGATAAGTCTACTTGTATCGTACCGTACCCCCCAATTACCTTCGAAACAGTCGTCGTCCAAAAAACGGTAAACATACCTCTGTGCGGTGCTGTAACGTGTCATTATGCCACTACTCCTTAATATCGCCTATTTGGATTCGATTCTAGGTTAAGGAAAGTTTTAACTATGAAAAGATTTTTTTTAATCGCCTACCACCACCGTGGTCACCATCTGACGCATCTTACAGAGCCAGAGTCAGAGGCAGGGCTGACAGCCCTTTAGTTCCCTGCCCGCTATTTCGGAATTGGGTGGATCAACTTTTAGTTGCTGTTATTCTGTCCCGTAAGCCAGGAGACAAAAATGATAGTTTCTTTGAAAAATGGTTATAATTTACATACACTACTAATACGCTTGGAAGAAAACCCATAAGAGAATGGGCTTGTAATTGCCGCAAAATCTGTTGTTTGCTGCATTTATATACTTTAAAATCGTGGTTTTAAAAAGTGACCCAGGAGACGTCAACATGGCAACGAGGTGCAAAGAAAAGTTGATTGACCCAAATATATTTTATCGACACATATATCATAAGTCCTCTATTATGCGTTCAAACCCCGTAGGCAATACCCAGCATTACCTGCGGTTTGTTGGTACTTGGTAATAGCTATGACAGCTGTTAAGATGTTCCAAATTTGGATCTCATTACCTAACAATATTATTCTTCTTATTTTTTTAATAATGGTGTAGTGGCCGGGTAGCCACACAATTAATGCTTGAAGTGTGTAAGCAGGAATGAAGCGGGAGTGAGAATGATACTTGATACTCTTTTAGATGTTGCTGATGGGTAGCACCGCTACAATGGTATTTCGCAGTGTCAAGTGAGTAGAGAAAATCAGTAGATAGAATAAATCAAAAGTACAAAGACAGAATTTTTTTAATCGGCCATCTTCCATCTTCTTAGGTTACCGGAAGACCTTACAATATTCGATAGCGTAATGAAATTACGTTACAGCTGTCATCGCTGTCACCTACTACCACCAGGTAATGCTGATCATTTGCCTTTCGGCTACTGAGCCCATCTTATAGAGTACTTATAATATGTGTGTAGATCAAGCATTGTACGCGACTCACTATCTTATGACGTCACAATCAAACATCGTCCTATTTTTTCTTTGCACGAGCACACAGGCCACCTGATGGTAAGTGGAAACTGTGACCCATAGACATTCGCATTCACAAGACTGCAATGCAATCCTAAGACTGCAAATGCGTTGTCACCCCTGAGGACTAAGATGGAATGCCTCTATGCTAGTCATTTCACCGGCTTTCTTACCCCCAAACCGGAACACAACAATGCGAACACTGCTGTTTGGCGGTAGATTAATGAATAAGATGGTGGTAGCGATCCGGACGGACAAGGTCCTACCACCCGCAATTCTTAGAGTAGGTACTTATAATATGTATGTAGATAAAGCATTGTACGCGACTTGGTGTACTGCCGTTTCGCCGAATTATGTTTCGTCAAATGATTCATTTCGTCAAATGTTTCATTTGGGCAAATGCTTTTTTTTCTAAAACTGTAAATATTTCAGGATTTATTTCAGGACCATCGTGTAGAACCCTATAGGTTAGGTTAGGTTAGTTTTTAAAAAATCCTGAAATATTTACAGTTTTAGAAAAAAAAGCATTTGCCCAAATGAAACATTTGACGAAATGAATCATTTGACGAAACATAATTCGGCGAAACGGCAGAGAACCACGCGACTTACACTCGCGGTTGGCTCACTTTTTTTGAGTGAGGAATTTAGGACGCGTGTGATATCAGGATTTGGAAACTGTCTTGTGTGGCTGTTTCAGGGGCATGCTAATTCCATAAAGTTGAGTTTTGCCGAAAAAATATGAAAGTAGAGTTACCTACTTACAGATGTAGTGCAAAATGATTTTCCTTCGGGAAAACTCGGATCTCAATCGGAATACGATGGCACCCGAACTGTCAATCAATGATTGTATTAAATGAGTGACGTTTTCATGTCCATTAAAATGGAACCTTATTGTTTAGTGTCAAATGACAAAGTGACAAATGACAGCATTTGTCATTTGTCACTAAACAATAAAGTTCCATTTGTACTACATCTGTAACTTAATGTAGTAGAATAGAAAGGAGAGAGTTGAGAAGGATAGTTGCGGTGAATGTGTGTGATAGGATAGGGAACAGTGTTTTATGTGAACGTTGTGATTTAGGTAGATACCTAGTGAACTAGTGACAAGGATTAATGAAGGAATGTTGAAGTGGTTTGAATAGATGATGTGAGATTAACAAAACAGATATATGAGGCAAGAGTTAATCGGAATATTGGAAAGGGAAAGGCCGAAACGAACGTTCCACGATCAGATCGGGGACGAATCAAGAAAGGGCCAGGTCAGGAGACTCGGTAGAACCCTAAACCAACCCACGTGTATGAAGGACAGTGTGGAAGAAGCGAGGGAAGTTTGGATCGTAGCAAGTGGCAGGAAATGGTCTCTGTCTACTAAGGGAATTGTATGTATGTATGTATGTATTTTGTAGGTACTACGCAGATTCGAAGTTGATCCTGATACGTTGAACAACGATAAAGTTTTGAATAATAGTGATGTTAACAGTTGCAATAAAACAAAGATAAACTTATTAAACTTGTTGCATGTGAAGGAATACTTACAACAGCATTCTTATTTTCAGAAACTTCATGGTTGTGCAATGTGTCAGGATTGACTTCTTAGGGCGGATTCGACCAATCAAGAATAAGGACTTATGGTTAGTAAGGAATGCCATTTTAACCGGTTATTAGACGTTTTTGTATGAAAATAACCGGTTTTAACCGGTTTTAACCGGTTATTTGCATTCCTAATTATTAGTCGGTTATTTCTCCGATCGACGACTTGTCTATGATTCACTCCAGGACGCGCCTGCGCTGGTGGACACAGCGACGCATAAACACAATTAATTACCTTTGAAGGGTTCTGCCAACTCGTGTTTCATCACCTTGAGTATTTTACCTGTAGTTCTTTGGTAAAAAAACGGTAAAGTGTGAGTCATTACGCACCAAGGGTTCCGTATTAATATTGCAGAGTTTTATTTTCCCATCGATGTAAATTGCAAATGGAAGTTAGTAGCAAACTTTTTTTAAAGGAATTATATCGATAAGGTTTGTTTCAATAGAACTTGCCAACAATGTAAACAAAACATTCAATGAGATATCCGTATTCTGGCACTATTTTATTATTTTAATGGTTTAGGATGATGGTGTGGAAAGAATTGATTAAATACCACATGGATTTAGCAGTATTTGATGATGTAGAATGGAAATTAAAGACATTTTGAATATAAAGTTTGTTTATATTGTTGGCAAGTACTATTGAAACAAACCTTACCTTAGTATACCATCGTACTAAATGGTTTTTTTTTGCCAGTAAAGTTACGAACTTATTGTTTGTACACAAACATACTAATTACAGTAACTTTTCAAATGTAATTAGTACAATTTGTGAACTAAGGTATCGATATGGTAACCCATAATTTTATCGAATTTCACTTGATCTATTGCATTGAACGCTATTTTCTGCTGAAACAATGATATTTTCAGGATATTTTAAGCATTTTTTACGTAGGTTAGGTTAGGTAAGAATTGTGACTGCCAAATATAACTAAGGCAGTGAAAAATCCTTGAGATGAAATAAAGATTCTGCGTTATAATGATAAGTACCTACGTTCGTTGAAATTTGTTTCGACAGAAATAGGTACCCGAATTAAGTACAAAATCTCGTTCGAAATTAACTTGCAAAACGTTGCTCGCAGAAATAAACAGTTAAAAACGTAGCTAATCTTTGAATTGACGCGTTGGTTAGGAAAAAAAACAGAAAACAAAAGACGATCTGAACGAACCCTAAAATGCAA
Organism: Acleris laterana; assembly: GCA_963966035.1. NCBI lineage: Eukaryota > Metazoa > Arthropoda > Insecta > Lepidoptera > Tortricidae > Acleris > Acleris laterana. The sequence goes on along the minus strand of OZ014465.1, from coordinate 5,964,092 downwards.
GTGAAACTCATGTTTAAAACTTTAACATGTAATCATTTAAGTAAAAAAAAACACGCAAAAACGAACCTAAACGCATCGTGATACGTACCACGGGGTTATGAGAATTTTATGATAATTTGAGTGTATTAAATTAAGAAGTCGATAAGTGCGTAATCGAGGGATGTGTTGCGGTGCGCACGTTATTTGGTCGGGTTGTCTTTAAATTCGCAGTAGGTCGGGTCTTGGAGTAAGCGGGGAGCGGAAAGCGGAAAGTTAACATTTTTGAGCGAATGGGAAATCGCAAAGGGTACAAGTTGATTTAACAAAATCTACTAGATTAAAGGTTGACCACACTAAAGCCAAAAAATACGATAACGCAACGTTAACGCAGTGTCGCGCTTACTGCGTCACGTTTTTAATGTTTCTTTTACGCCCATGTAGTCACGTCTAAAAGAAAAGACAAAGTAGTCATAAGCACCTTTCGCTTAGAATGTGAACTGTGGACCTTTATTCCACATTGATTTTATGATTTTGATTTCATCTTGGTCATATACGACGCGCTGGCCTAGTTGGTAGTGACCCTGCCTACGAAGCTAGCGGTCCTGGGTTCAAATCCCGGTAAGGGCAGATATTTATGATGGATATTTTCTATGTATTTAAGTATATATTTCTCTATATAAGTGTTTATATCGTTGTCTAGTACCCATAGTACAAGCCTTGAGCTTAGTTTGGGACTAGGTCAATTGGTGTGACATTGTCCCCCTGATATCGTTGATATAGTAGCTCTTATACACTTGACAATAGAATTTAGAACAACTTTAATAATATGATTACTTTACCGCCGCACTCAGAGTTAATTACGATTTTTCATTCCCATCTTTAAAAATGAAACAATTTAATTGTCTGTAATATAGTATGGCGATATTGAGTACGGCAGATTGGTATAGTCGCGGTAAGAAAAGGTTCGTAAATTTTCAAGCTAGTAAAAAAGTTTCGCATTCCGCCTCCCGACCACAGCCTTACAAAAAAAGATGAGTTCGGAACAGCGGGACGCTGCGCAGGAGGACGCCGTACAATCTAACATAATGACTGGTAATGGACGTTGATAGGGCAGAAAAAAAACAAGCCAAAAACATCATGAGAAACGTGAAACGGAGCCCAAACGTACAAATAAACGCGTAGTTAAACTAAACGCCGTACGAATAGACATGAAATTACATTCCAAATTTGAAAATTCGCGGAAAACGTTCCGTTTATTCTAATGTGCGCTTTGAATTAGCAATCGATTCCGATTAAATATTTATGCAAATTCGATTATTCGATTCTTTCATTTAAACGTATCATTTTTAGAAAGGTTGAGAAAATTATAGACTACTGTTTGATGTGAGTTGGAAATTTATAATTTTATTGCCTTAATAATGTCAGTGTTGGAATCGGAATGCCATGTTTTTTATTTGTTCTCGACTTGAATCCGTTTGAACTGAGATATAATTATTATAAAGAGAATTTTGCCCTAATGTTGGAAATTTGTAAATCGTTGGTTAAGTATTTAAAATTATGGGTAGAGGATTAATCTCCGGATAAAAATATCTGACGGTTAAAAATTTGTTTGGTATACAAAATAAAAGGATATTGTTAATACACGGTGGAAGAAAGTAATGGGATATGAAGGGGAAGTACCTACCTACCTCAAATACTTGTGATAGGTCATTTTACTTAGACATATTCTTTTCTTTTAAGATTTTAAACCGGGAATCGAACTGGAAATGAAAATAAAATTATTCCCAATTTAATTCTACTACTCATAATCGATAGGATTAATAATAACGGTGAAATCTTTCCGAGAATATTCAGGTCTTAGAAGTAAAAACGTCCATGGATGAAATATATCCATCAGAGCCTCTTTACTACTGCGTAAAACCAATACTGCTTATATCATATTGCCTATATAAGGTGCTAACAAATTAATCACGGATATTTTAAGACATAATACATTACATTAAAACAAATAACTTTCAACTGAAATTAAGGAACCTTTGTATATCATTTTATGGTTTTAATTTAAATTATAATTAATCTTTAAAATAACCCTATTACCTGTCAAGATGTTTAACACTGTTTATCAAAAGTAGTTTTTCGTAAATGTCATTATGATTCGGCGGGAAAACTGTAGGTTATTAAATACGAGCGTCTGAATGATAGTTTAAAGAGGTTCAAGAATGTCTAAAGAGGTCTCATTTCATTATCTTATTATAATAACAGAGTGTTTTAACGTAGCTTTGTTTCTTAGTTTTCTCCAAAAAAACATAAGAAAACCTATGACGTTTCATACTTAAATGTACTCCGAGAACCGAGTACTATCAGCTGTAAAAATATCCGTCACTAATTTGTTAGCACCTTATATATATATAGGTCCTGGTTGTGTTCTCGTTTTCTTTCTGCCATAAAAATAATACAAACCCGAAGGTAGTTTTAAAAGCTGTTTCATTATAATTCTAAAATCCACCCCAAAATTTAGGTTACGCATAAATTTTCCTTTCATATCAGATGAATGGTGAATCGGCAGAACTGCGTAGGTACAATATTCGCTTTCAAACTAAATGTAGCGGAAGTAATCGTATCAAAACAGATAACGTTTAGATACTGTGAAATCACGAGTTTATGATCTGTGGTACGTAAATAGATAATTTATTTAAGTAATGCTTAGGTAAAAGTTTAAGAATTAGGTACAACAAGAGGATCGTGAAGTGTCGCTAAAAACGAAGAGCTGTCAAAAAACATATTTGTTTCATTTTAAGAAATAATTTATTAGAAAGTGCGCTTCCGTGGCTGCCGGGTTAGAATAGTGCCACTCCATGTCTTCCCGTGGATGTCGTAAGAGGCGACTAAGGGAATAAAGGCTTGTACTGTTAGGCGATGGGCTTGCAACCTGTCACTAATACACTGGTAAACATCTTAGCCTAATTGTGCAAAATGTGGTTACAGAATTATTAACAAGTTTTTAGAGTTATGTACGTATGGAAAACGTTCAGACATAGTTTTTCATGATATCTACAACATAATACAAAACCGTTAAAATTTTACTAGGTTTAATTGGAGAGAAACGTTATCGAATGTTGTATGGACATTTTTAGCTTCAGAATCCTCTTAAATTTCAATATAAATCACCTAAAAGTTAACTGAAAGAGATACCTTAAAAGGAGGGCTTGTAAGTTAGTCTGTTTTGTTTTGCATTTTGTACAACAAAGTATTTATCTGCGCCATATTGATTACTGTTAATCTTTAGTGACACAAGATTAAGGCAAATCGATTGATATAAGAATCATCAAAATCGACCCTCGCTTTTAGTTTCTACAACAAAGGAACAAACATACATAATAAAGCCTGATAAACACATACACTGCTCCTTCGGCAGTCGGATAAAAAGAACATAATCTAATGTTGGTTACACAAAAAACACTACTCAGCACCATAGACAGTTTCTCACGATAAAACACTGGCTGGCAATGCTGTTCGAATTTCAAATATCGATTTAAAACGTCATCCGAATCTATGCTTTCTGTACAGTCACGATTCCGACACACGACTACGTTCCAAATTTGAATAATGCCGAACCTCAACGATCGCTCTTTTAAAATCAACAAACACCGTCGTTTTTCTAAGGAACTTTGTTCGGAAGGTGCTTTAGAAAGCTTCAATGGATTGCTTTGTTGCGTTATTATTGAAATTTGAAGATGCATATAAATAGAAAGGTTTTTTTTTCGAAGATGGCCGATTGTTAAGTGTAACAAATGATGAGAGGATTTCTCCAAGCACTTTTACTTTTGATTTGTGGTTTATTTTGTAGCACGCGCTGTGCTAAAAGTGTTGGTCAAGTGGTATTGATAGTGTCATGTTCTAGTTGTCATCGTTGTGCTGAATAAATTTACTAGCAAATAAAAAACAAAAAGTGGAAAATTGAGGACGTTCTCAAATTACTGTTCCAATTCTTCACAAGCTGTGTTTTCATACAGATGTAGTGAATAATCCTTTCCCATCGTTTTCGGTCGGATAACTTCGTATTTATCTCGCTTTCTCAGTTGGCTTATTGATGGGTACTGAAGCTAATTGAGAAAGCTAGATAAGTACGAACTTATCCGACAAAAAACGATGAGAAAGGATTATTCACTATATCTGTACAGTCACATCGACACTGACACGCTCTTATACCCCTAGTAATAAAGACGTGTCAGATATATTAGCGCCCGTATCATCATCACTGCATAGTATAAAACAAAGTAGCTTCCCGCTGTCTGTCTGTTCCTATGTATGCTTAGATCTTTAAAAATACGCAACGGATTCTGATGCAGTTTTTTTTAATAGACAGAGTGATTCAAGAGGAAGTTTTTTTGTTATTATAAATTCTGTTTTATGTACGGGTGTTACAGAAAACTGACATAAACCAAAGCGAAGCGAGGGCTTGTTATTATTGCTAGTGTCCGACTCGAACTTCACCGTTGTTTCCACAGATTTGCCTAAAGCCCCTATGATCATTAACCTATAATGTAAATCCAATATTTGTCTATTAGATAATATTAATCCTATATGAGTAAAAAGTAATCTCATTGTAACATACGGGCGTGGGAAGTGGACTGATTTGACTAGGATTAGATTAAATTATGTTAACTGTTTTTTTTCGGCCGTTTTGATCGTGTCGAATTCGTTTATCGACAAACGGGACTTCTTTTTTTTGGGACGACTCTATTGTTGCCGATTGGCCGTTCTAAGAGGTTTGTGAAGATAAAAAGTTCCATACAAACTGCAGTATCATATTTGTTTCCCCTAGTTCGATTTTGACGATTTTTCAATACATAAGGTACTCGTACAAGATGTTATGAAAAACTGTACGTTTTACTTTCCAAGAAAAAAAATATTGTAAAGAAAAAAAATTCTATTTTCTTAATGTGTAAACTGGAACACAACAATGCGAACACTGCTGTTTAGCGGTAGGTTAATGGATAAGATGGTGGTAGCGATCCGGACGGACCCTGCACAAGGTCCACCCGCATAATGTTTGTGACTAGAACAAAATTGTGTGGCATTGACAAGATGTTGTCCAAGGGGATATATGGAAGACAAGAACATAATTAGCATGGAGCTTACCTGCTGGCTTAGAATAGTGCCACTCCATGTCTTTCCGTGGAACTCGTAAGAGGCGACTAAGGGAATACAGGCTTGTAGTACTGTCAGGCGATGGGCTTGCAACCTGTCACTAATGTCTAATGTACACTAGTAAACATCTTTGCCTGATTATAAGTACAAGATTTTAGAGTTGTTGGTAATTCTGTAGCTCTGCCTATCGCACTTTGGGAAAAAAGACCTGAAGGTATGTATGTATGTAACTTATATCCTGAAACAAAACACTGTTCTCGTGGAATACACAGTATACAAACAGAAGGACAGATGATTTGTCTATAATAACGTGTATGCAAAACTGAGTCAATTCTCAGGTTGCGTGGACCAGTGGGTACCTAAAGAGCGTGACGGGGAGGGTACCCAGCGGTGACAAAATTACTGAACGGTTAAGGCGCGGACCGTTTAATGCAATGTTTTACCTGCATTGGTCAATCGGTTGATCAGGCCCTGAATTATAAGCGGTAGAAACCATTATCTTCTTGGGTTGTTATCGTATTATCAACGTTTTGATAGTTCTTATTTACTTCACTGTAATGGCGGCCAAGTTAACAACAATTCCATAACATACGAGTACATACATACATTAAATCACGCCTGTTTCCCAGAGGGGTAGGCAGATACCATTTCTTTCCACTTGCTACGATCTTGACAAAAGTCTTTCGCTTCTTCCACATTCATACATCGAGTCATGCACGCAGTCGGTTTCGGGTACTTAAGATTCGGCCCTTCTCCAGTATTTCTCCAATTTGACTCGAAAAAGTACGCCTCTCTTCTCTACTCACTTTCGATCTGTATATCTCTTTCGTCAATCTTCTTTCATCCATCCTTTCCAAATGACCGAACCATCTTAGTTTGTTTTGCAAAATGTGGTTACAGAATGAACAACAAGTTTTTAGAGTTGTTGGTAATTCTGTAGCTCTGCCCCACTCTGGGAATAAAGGCATGAAGGTATGTATGTATTTTAAATTATGCTTGAGACGATTTCCTAAAGTTAAACTCCTCCTTAAGCTGCGTGAGTCAGGCGGTTCCCAGCCGGCGCACACGCATCGACAACAGTACACTTTAACATCTCATTTGCAACTGCAGTAATCACGTTGTTTTATTAAAGACTAGCGACTCACCCTCGCTACGCTTCGGTTTATGTGAGTTTAGAGTACACCCGTACACAAACCAGAATTTATCACTAATAAACAGGAAACTTTCGCATTTGTAATAAGCTAACTGTTATGTATGTATGTATGTATGTATGTATGTATGTAAACACTTTATGTACTTTATGTACAAAAGAAAAACCTGAACAATACAATCAATATAAAAATATGTACAAAGGCGAACTTATCCCTTTAAGGGATCTCTTCCAGCTAACCCTAAACTCTATCTCTGACTCTGTTTGTATAGATCTTGTTTTTCGCTGATTTCTTGGGAACTGTTTAATTTTTCGGGATAAAAATGACCCTTTGTCCATTCCCAGGGTTCAAGCTATCTCCATACAAAATTTCATTAAAATCGGTTTGATGGTTTAGCAGTGAAAGCGTCACAAACCAACAGAGTTATGCATTTTTTATCAATCTACTTTTTGTTGTAGCTCGTTGCCATGGTGACGTCTCCTGGGTCACTCTTTAAAACTATGATTTCAAACGATATAAGTCCTCTAAAAACCAGTTTTATTGGCAATTACAAACCCATTATTTTATGGCCTTTCTCCTGAGTGTGATAGATGTATATATTACAACATTTTTTTTCTGTCACTGTTGTCTCCTGGCTTACGGGACAGAATAACAACAACAAAAATTTGATCCACCCAGAAATATGTAAGGATACGTCAATGATTCATTGACATGCAAATCTGCATGTTTCCACGGTGTCGAATGTTTTTTTAAGTTATTTAAACGTGTGTATGGACATTTGTCCGAAGGCCATAAAGCGCTGGAAGGCATGTTTATATTATTGCATTGTTTTTCTTAAAAGTACATGCTTTATCTTATTTTACACAGATATTAAAACTTGATGACTAGATGTGACTTCAAGAACTTTGTACGTTGTTTTCGAATATGATGGTCCCATTAATTAAGCAAATTAAAAAAACTAGCCAAGTGCAAGTCGGACCCGCGCGCGAAGGGTTCCGTACCGTTAGACTATAAACGGCCAAAAGATCATGTTTGTTGTATGGGAGTTGCCCTTAATTTAATTATTTATTTTTGAATTGAATAAAAAAAATAATATTCTCTGAATATTTAAAGCGTCTACCTGTTACCGTTATTAATATCGAGCAAAAAACGGCAAAAAAAACACTATTTATTTTATTTTGTTTTTAGTACTTATTTGTTGTTATAGCGGCAACAGAAATACTCTTATCGTATGTTTGATTCATTGTTTTATATAATGATAGGTTAAGTTTTATAATTGTATATTTAAAAAACGACTAACTCTTGAGTTTCTTGCGGCGCTTCTTCTCAGCAGTGGTCTCTTGCGAAGCGCTGGTAGATTTTTGACATGTAAAAGTGCCCGTGCTGCCTACTGTCCAGCTATCACGGTTCATGAGATAGACCTTGGTGACAGATAGAAAGACGGACAGACTCTTGTAATAAGGGTCCCGTTTTAACCCTTTGGGTACGGAACCCTAAAAACAGGAGGTTTTTAATTCGTTTGTTTTTTTGGGTGTCTTTCTGGCTGTCTTGTCAACCGATTGTATAATTTCTATTTCTTCTTTGCATGAGTAGTCTTCAGCGTTGGCAACGATTTTTTGGTCTTTAGATTATGGTCATGAGAATACAAATGTCTGTTGGCTATTGATTCCACTTTCCATCAGGTGCTCGTTGGCCTTCAACATGCCATTAAAAAAAGGCACATCCGTTAGTAGCAAGTATGGTTACATTACTTACAGTACAGAGTCTAGTGGTGGTTGGCAGTATGTAATTTTTCCTTTGTCAGTTTAATTAATAACAAATTTAAAAAGTTAGAGCAGAGGACAATCATGGTTTTTCTTAGGTTTTTCCTTCCTTACTTCAAAACTACCGGCAAATCGGTACCTACAATTTCATTTATCATTATTGCCCCCTAATCCATACTAATATTATAAATGCGAAAGTGTGTCTGTCTGTCTGTTTCCTCTTCACGCTTAAACTGCTGAACCGATTTAGGTGAAAATTTGTGCAAAGATAGTTTGAATCCTGGAAAAATCCTATCCTATGTAATAGCTTTTTTTCCAAAATTCATCAATTAAGGGGGTAAAATATGACACCAAGGTGTTGTTTGAGTACTTATTAAAAATGGCTTATAGTCGATCGGTGGATAGCGAGCGAGCGAACTCGACGGTTAAGCTACGTAAATGATACAGCAACCTCTAAAAAAATGTTGGTACGCGCTGACGGGAATTAAACTTGAAATTAGAATCATTTCAAAATGAACAACAATAGTGGCCGAAAACTGGTATAAGGGGCCGTAAAGTGAAAAAACGCCAAACCGCTACTTTTAGATAAGTAATCTTTCTTAAATTAATAAAACTATGACGTTGACGACGGAATATGCTTGGTACTTAAAAACAGTAAGATACATTTCTTTACTTTCAATAAAAAGTTTTTTGTTATATTTCGTCAAATTCTGGTTGATAGAGTAAGTGAAAAAGTCAGAGAGAAATGTAGAATAAAAGAAGATGTAGTGACTAAGATTGAAAAGGGCATGCTTCGATGGTTCGATCATTTGGAAAGGATGGATAAAAGAAGATTGACGAAAAATATATACAGATCGAAAGTGAGTGGACGGGTCGGAAGGGGCCGCCCTAGGCGTACTTTTAAGAGTCAAATCGGAGAAATACTGGAAAAGACCCGAATCTTAAGTACCCGAAACCGAAAAAGAAGCGAAATAAATTTGTCAAGATCGTAGCAAGAGGAAAGAAGTGGTCTCTGCCTACCCCTCTGGGAAACAGGCGTGATTTAATGTATGTATGTATAACATTCAATAAAAGTATCTGAATTCAACGTTTTAACTGGCCGAAAACCGGCTTAACTATCCACGACCCCACCAATCCGTACTTAACAAGTTTTTTTTTAAATTAAAACATCAAAGATCATTACCATTCAAATGACTAATTAGGTAATAACATTTCTATAGACTGTTTTTTACGACCATTTTAATTACATATTCAACAGTCCCATCCAGCAACATTATCTGTGGTCGTACAATAAAGAAGCGTATGCGCAGACAATGGCCGATCACTTTTACAGCACATTGTCCGTCGCTCGGCTATCGGAGTGAGACAGAGCGATCGAGATGTGTAATGTATGGAAGTAGTCGTTGAAATATTATGTATGTAAGTAAATTCTATGCGAAGTTGTGTCTGTCTGTTTTGTGGTAAATTAGTTTTGTTGTTTTTTTTAGCCATGGTGCCTAGGTAAAGCCTAAACCGAAAAATAAATAAGTTTCTGACAAAAACTACTTCTTATGCACAATTTTCGTTTACAAGTCAAGACGGATCTAACAAGCCCTAACACGACGGGTTTATTATGTGTAATTTAGGAGTTCCTATGGCCACCCTGAGTCTCCATCATCAGAACAGCTCGATGGCACTATATTATTCCGTCACTTTTTGACACGGTACTTATTTACCTGTTGGAAGGTGACGGATGGCTTATCCAAAATTTATCCCGCGATAAACGCAGCCATATTAGGCCCCCTGGAATCGAAGCCAGGACACCTCACTTTTTGGGAAATGTCTCTGATAAATTATAAAAAAAACATAAATGCAAGCATCTAGAAAAGCTACAAAACATTTTTCCTTTTACTATTCCAAACTTCGTATTCGATAGCTTGAGCAGATTCAGAGGTTTCAGAGCTTCTGTTTAGTCCATTAAAGAAAAAACTCTTTTCACTTCACCTATTCAGAAACGGCACTTTTCTTCCCTGCTAGGAGGGATTAAAGTGGCACTTTTCTGTACAAGTACATAATACAGTTCGAAAAATTGATACCACAAATTTTCTTGTTAAATTTGATAATTTCAGCACTTTTACAGAGTGTAAATAATTAAATTGGTTTCATCATTTAGATCTTTTATTTTCCTCACAGGTGATGAAGAGCAGTATGTGTCACACGGTAGCAAAATTATTTTCCACCTTGGGCGTTAACACTTGAATCCCTCACTATTCACCGTTAATATAAAATACCATAATATGACATTTATGTAGTGAGTGGACGGGTCGGAAGGGGCCGCTCTAGGCGTACTTTTTCTAGTCAAATCGGTGAAATACTGGAGAAGGGCCGAATCTTAAGTACCCGAAACCGACGTGCGTGCACGACTCGATGTATGAATGAGGAAGAAGCGAAAGAAATTTGCCAAGATCGTCGTAGCGTTGGGAAACAGGCGTGATTTAATGTATGTATGTATGTCTATGTATGTATATGCCATTTTGCTCCCTTGTGACACAATCTGCTATTTACCTAACAATTGTCTTCTCGTCTAATCACTACATAGTATAAAACAAAGTCGCTTCCCGCTGTCTGTCCCTATGTATGCTTAGATATTCAAAACTACGCAACGGATTTTGATGCGGTTTTTTTTAGTAGATAGAGTGATTCAAGAGGAAGGTTTTTATGTATAATAAATTTTGTTTTATGTACGTGTCTTATAGAAAACTCAAATAAACCGAAGCGAAGCGAGGGCGGGTCGCTAGTTTACATTATTTCTCTAATTAGACCATGGGAGTGTCTATAAATAACTGGACATCAGCGAAATACACGTTTTTAGCTAGAAAAAAACCCGCGATATAATGGCCACCCCTATTTTAAGAGCTGATATCTTTTTAACCCTTTGAACGCATTTGACTTGATACAAACGTCGTCCTCACACGCCAATGACAGCTAAAACCACAGCTAATGCCAACCTTACGTCACAAATACTCGGGTCTATTTTGCACTGTATCTGTGACCACTAATGTCGATGGCGTCGTAGGCACGACAGTACACGACCACTTTCGCACAACCGATTTTCGAGAAACCTAGCTAAAAACCAGCGCTGCCTCAGTTATAACCCCCTCTTTTTGCGCCAGGGGTTAAAAAACAACGGTAAAGGAAAAAAAGGTGATTTTCATGTAGCTGCCTCCCAGTCTAAACTTCAAACGTGACTCGAATAAAAATAAAGCAATGATAAACACACAGACATTGTTCAGGAACAATATTATCAAATCGCCAGGAGCGGCCATTGAGTTATATTCATTATTGCATAGTTTCATAACAGGAACAATAGGGAAGGCCTAGAGCAAACCATATTGTTATTAGTCAAGACTTTGTTGATGCAACAATGAATTGTTTTAAGTCACTAAAACATATTGTTTGATGCCTGTCTTTATGTAAATGTTAAGCACTTTAGTGCAGTGTCATAGTCTCATAATAAACTTCAAACTGAACATCAAATGACAAGTATGACAATAACAATGACAGTCACCATAACAAGGTTCTAAGAATGCTCATAATTTTTATTGGGTGACTATGTTGATTTGTAGCACGAAGTAATATGGTATTTAAAAAAAACACAGGAGAACTTCACAAAAATTGACCTACCTAATCCCAAAGTATGCTCTAGGTTTCTATTATAATAGGAAACTCAATAATAAGGAGTAAACTTAATACTATAGGGAAATAAATGTTGAAATACTGAGTAATTTTTTCAGTCTTAGGGCGGATTCGTCCAAAGTGGAATAAGACTTAATCCGCGTTTGATCTAGGTATACCTAAGACCTTATTCCAGTTTGGTCGAATCCAACCTTAGATGTTTTCATGTATTTAAGTAAGTACTTATACCTTTGTCTAGTACCCATAGTACAAGCCTAGAGCTTATATGGGACTAGGTCAATTTGACTAAGATTGTTCTCTGATATTATATCAATTTATTGTCCACGTTGACAATTGTTTCAGGTTGCCAGTGTGTGTGTGTGAGTGCCACACTAGATTAAAACAATAAACAAATAACTACCTTAAAACTACACAACTATGGTCCTAGCCTGTAACAATAGTCCATTTTTCCTCATTACATTAATCTAAAGTATGATACCTTACGGCTATTATTGCTGGGTATAATATGTACTGTTTAGCCTAAAATCGATTGCTCTAAACTCAAGCTAGAGCTAAAGCTATCATATTTTTAGAATAATGTAATAAGTAAAATTGGACTATTATTGTGGACCAGGACCATAGTTGTGTAGTTTTACGGTAATCGATTAAATATTTGTGTTAATAAAAAACGATATGTAACTTTGATAATAAATAATCTTTTTTACTTTATCTTAAAAAAAACTTGAGTTTCGGTTTCAATTTCAACAGTGCAAAATGAATCACTTGAAATTGCCACCTATTTTTTTTGGCCACATTTGTTGTCCATGGGTTTGGCGGGCGGCTTCGGCATCTCCGGATACTGGATGGGGCATGTTCGTTCCCTGAACGATAAGCTACCGCGGCAGGTGTAGTTAAAAACAAGGACAGCTTGCTCTGCAACACTTTTTAATACCGACTTGAATACCTTATCAGTGGCTTCTGGGTAGCACATTGCTCCTGCCGCCGCAGCCGCCGCGGTAGCCCCAAAAAGTCGAGTAGGCTTCCCCCCACTCGCAACTAAACCCCCCAGAATCGGTGCTACAAACATGATAGCTTTCCGCTCATTCTCATGAGCTGGAGACCGACAAAAAGCCAAAGTTTGTTTAAAACTACAATCCAAACTCTTCCTCGTGCTACAACAAATCCCCAGAACAACAGTTTTCACCCCACAAATGACTTTACAAGCTTTTTTTCTATATTTGCTTACGTGTGGCAGTAACATGGCCTGGAGAATCTTTTGGTCGGGACATTTGGCGGATTTCTGGTCGACGAAGTCCTTGTAGGCGAAGTGAGGACAATCGTACAGGGGAAGATCTTTGTACTTCATGGGTGCAGGTTTACATGGATCGCTTGGTGGTGGAGCAGCCTCCACTGTTGGTATGAAGCAGGATTTCGCACTGACCAAAATCATCCTTATAACAATGACTGATAGCTTTCCTAATGCGCGGACATCACAGGAACCAATCCCTGATGCCGCAGACTTTGCTGGCTCCCTCTGAACGTGCTCCGTCCATAGTAAATTTTCATGTTCCAACGCTTCATTCATATTTGTTTTCACTATTTTGATTTTGTGTTTTGTTACTGGAATTTTAATAGTTCCGTTCGTTACTTAGAATTTAGATAGATAGATCTTTGTTTTGTGAAGACCTGTTTTTTCTGACATCGTGTGATTTTACAGTATTCGATTTTGACAGTTGGTCGCCATTGACATTTCATTTTCTCTATGACACCTGAGTACAACAAGTATTTATAGGAAGCGTGGAACTCAAAAATGTACTGTTCATTTTTCTTTTTCATCCGCGTCCTTGCATACTGATTTACTTTTATGTTCTAGTTCGTCCGGGAGATCTTTTCTGCATTTCCCTCTAGGACGTAGTTTGATTCGTTCGCGTGGCGGGCAGAAAAGTATGTTATAACCTGCGACTAAGCCGTCTCCGATGTAGGAGCAAATTTCTCTGATTGTTCCATCCGTCTCTTTAGGGAAACATATCATACCAGATGTTGCGGCACCAAAACTGGTCCAGAAAATTCTTTTAGCGTGTCCTTTCCCTGACGCTATACAACACAAACTAGCTGTAGAGACCACTATCCCTGACCTATAAAGCACATTATTTGGATCTCTAAGCTGTTCCATACAATGTTTATGCGCCTTTTCCACATCACTCTTTACTTCATTATAGCTGTTAATGGTTTTACATTTTACGGAACAATAATGCTTTTGGGCAAATTTCCTGGCACTGGAGACGTACGGCAATAGCATCATGTGAATGATCTTATCCCTTGATTTCAGGCATTCGGATTTGGCTTCCAAATTATCCTTGTAAGTACTATGTGGACTGTCGTATAGCGGCAAATCGGTGTATTTCATTTTCGGTGGCTTTTCCGGTTCCGGTCCTCCACAAGGAAGGGTAGCAGCACGGATTGTAGTTGCATGGACTGTGCTTGCATGGGCTGCAGCTGCACGGACTGTAGCTTGGCCTGGACGTGCTTCGACTGTTGGAAACAGGCTAAGATTTGCCCCAACTAAAGCAGTCGTAAGAGCTCTAATCCAAACTAGACCTATCACTGATAGGTCTCCGTAGAAACATCTTGCCGTAGATGTTTTGAATTCGTCCACGGAGTTGAAAAGTGGTTCGCACTGTGTTGGATCCAACTGCTTTGCTATGGGTGTGGTTGTGCCTTCACCAGCAGTATCGGAATTTTGGAGGGAAGGTTCATCATTTGGGGTTTGGTCACACGGTTCTATTATGGCCGGCATGGTTTTTCGAACGGAACTACGGATTTTTTGTTAGAAATGGATGGTTGTTGGATTTGTTGTTCAAATGGCAGCCATATGGGTTTGTTGATGTTTGGTGACTGGTGACATTCGTATTTTTTTCTAAGAAAATTAAAATTAAATTCCGTCTAAAAACGGTGTATGTCAATGACATGATAAACTTATACTGATGTTTTTACACGATGAAAGCGAAACCATCTGGATTTTAAGCGAAAATGTAGTTTTTATTTTATTTGTATCGTTAAACTTTTTAAAAGTAATATTTAATAATATTTTATTATTAAGGCTGGCAATACACATGCCGTATACCTATTTCGTATAACACACTGAAGTGTCGCAATGGTGTGTACGGTCATATCGTCAATGTCCTTAACGTCGTAATGTCAGCCATATTATTCAATTAAAAATGATTCTTGAAAGAATAACATAAATACCGAATTACGCTGTCGCCAGTGTGACGCTATGTGACTCTACGAGCTCTCAAAATTCAACGGATTTTTCTTTCGCTATCTCTTTCTCACTCGTATTCCTGCCATAAGCGATAGCTCGCTTGCACGTGTCTATTACGCTAGTATATTAATCTCTGTAATTCTACTCGACAAAACCACATTGCTTTTGACATGTTATTGTATTGATTTTAACTTGGCCGCCATTACTGTCAAGTAAATAAGAGCCGTAAAGTTAACAATACGATTACATGTTAAAAGAAATATTGTTATGCTGAGTGGAATAGAGACCTAAAAACAAGCTTAAACTGACCGCGTCGTAAATAAATAGGATAACTCTATCTAATCATTTTTAACCCCCGACGCAAAATCGACGGGGTGTTATAAGTTTGACGTGTCTGTGTGTCTGTCTGTGGCATCGTAGCTCCCGAATGGATGAGCCGATTTAGATTAAGTTTTTTTTTGTATGAAAGGTGAATTAGTAGGGAGTGTTCTTAGACATGTTTTATCAAAATCGGTTCAGCCGTTTTTGAGATATTGAGCTTTAAAGTTTAAAAAGCGTGGGGAAAAAAATGAAAATTTAAAAAGCCCCCGACTCTAAATAGTCGGTAAAAAACCGTCTAAAAAGTTAAAAAAAAATAAGTACTGTTCCCTATAAATTTAATTAAGTATAGTAGGTATTAATATTTTGATTCAAGCGTCGCCACGTCGGGGACTGTTTAGAGACGGGAGTTTTTTAATTTTTTTTTTTTTTACATGTAGAGCTGTCTCCGAAAATGCTCTAATCTCAGCCGTATGCAGCATGCCATCAATAAGGTGACGTCACGAGGGAGCGAGATAACAATTCACTTGGTTATCTGTGGACGTGGGTTTCATTAGGAATTCAAGATGGCGGCTCAGTTCATAGGCAAAAGCGATTTAAGGTTTACCCGACTGCAGAAAAAGGAGGGATATGATTTTGACTTTTAATTAAGTATGTATATTTCCTTGTAAGGCTGATCGGATTTTGACAAATGAGAAGTTATTAGATTTGCGAGCGTCACTGAGTGCTTATTTTAAATACTTTGACATACTTTGACACAATGGATTTTAAAGCTAGCTTTGCTTTTATGGTTCCGAACTCAAAGAGTGCTAAATGGGATTTAAGAGCCTTATTTTAAACTGTAGGTACTTAATATTGTGTTAATATGTGTTATAATGGCGGATTTCCAAACAATAAATGTTTTTTTTTGTTGCATTTAAAAACGATAATACGTACTTTTGTAATGCATACATACCTAAGCGTAAAATTCAGTGTGATTATATTGCGGTTTAAAAAAACATTTCAATAATCAAGACAAAAGTGTCAGTCGGTTGATACGAAACCCTTTGTGCCCGAGTCCGACTCTACCTACTACCCAAGAAGAGGGGGAAGTGAAAGCACAATAACTAAAGAATGACATAACGACGACCGTAATCTAAATTGACGTAAGGGACAAATGGCTACTTTTCAGGAGAGCCAAAAAACTGTTTTTTTTTTCATTTTAAATTCATATTTTTTTTGTTTGTTTACGTATCATGTAACTGATAATAGCCAATTACTTATTTTCTTTAACCCTTTAACTACAAATAATTCAATTTATCATTTAACGCTTAGTTACTGAGATAGCATGTCCCTTACGTCAAAAAAAATAATTCATTATGTCCAATACACCCTTCTTCAACAGTTGACTTTAGAGTGAATTTGATGTATCTACAAATAAATTGAAAGAAACGAAATTAAAGTGGTCGTAACTCCATTGAAACTAATCAATGACAGGGCGTAAAAGGTACATGGGAAATTATCTTAGGTGAAATAATAAACCAAAACATAAAATGTAAATGTGTTATTTATTAGAAAAATTAAGAGATCAATCATGTAAGTATAGACATAATTTGCCAGAGCTCGGAATCGCAATTATGTAGTGGTACTTGTGTGTTTACAGGACTTTCACTATTTAAATCATCATTTTTCTTTTACTATCGGCAATATACAAGGTTTTTAATTAAAGTGAAGTGTTGTGAAGAAGTAATAGAGATGAGACAATTCTTATGAAAGTTATTCGTTGCTCTCGTGTTATTGTAAACGAGTGTTTTTATAATATATATTGCAACGATACATCACTATATATTATACGCCATTATGAGCTCTCTTTAATACGTCGATAGCCAGTAACAAGTAATAAAATAAAACAAAATACACTATTCGGTGTAAAAACGATTAGAAATGTAAAAACATAAGCAATTTGAATTCGACAGGATCAATTAGAACTTAATAATAGTAGTACAATTAGGCCAAATGCTATCTTAATAGGGTCGAAATACTTACTGGTGTTCAGATACCAGCGTTGTATAAACGGACCAAAAATTCTTAAAATAAACTTAATAAAGGACCAAACTATTGTTTAAAGTATAGATTAGTACTTTAAACAATAGTTTGGTCCTCTATTAAGTTTATTTAACAAAATAGCACACAAGTAACTTAGTTATGTCGCAATACCAAGAACGAATAGATACATTTTAATGTATTTAGAAACGTAACAAAGTATTTTGGTTAGCATAGCATTTCTAAAGACTTGCAAAATAATATACCTACATTAGAAGACACAAACACGGTAATTGCATGTAGCCGAAACCTTGATATTTTATTAAATAAAATACTTACTGCAATAACTCTTCTCGATCCCGCAGTAATTTATTGCGTCGAGCTAAGAGTGATTCAATACTGTTCCTATTCATCGTTATCAAATCTCGGTTGCCTTCCTTATTATTAAGTACTTAAACGTGCGTGAAGACGAGTGCTCGTGCAAAACAGAACTGAGCAAGCAGCGGCAGCACTCAATTCAGTGTAGCCAGGTGTAATTTGAAAAACGAATAGTTTTTTTATCAGTCGAACATACCTTTGAATAAACGATTATAAAACTGTTTTTTTCTTGTTCGTATGTATGTATGTAAACGCTTTATTGGAAAACTAACAATTGAATTATGTATAGAGTATTCTCATTAAATCCATTTTATTTTATTTCTATTGAAAAATTATAGTTGTCACGTGTCGTGTTTATTGTAAATACTTTATACTCTGTTTGCACAAACAAACAAACCCTTGGAATATTATTTTAAATGCATTTATAGCCATATTTTCAATCGAAGTCCAAGGCTCAAAAATCAAAAGATTGTCAAGAAAATTCAGTAGATTTCCTAAAAATCAGATGAAGCGGCAACATTGTCAACCACTACCAGGAGCGACATGCTCCTTCTGCAATGTTTTTGATACACGAGGTGATAGTGAGATCTCTTTCACCCTCAAGCCACTTTAAGTGCGTTAGACTAATTTAGCTATATTGACGAACACTTCGTATGCCATCTAACGAAAGAGATAACGCTTACATTTTTGGTAATAGTTAAAATTTTGCAGCTATGTTTTAATGTAAGGGACGGTAGTTTTGACATTTAACTTGTGAAAAAATGTCGTATATACTTTTAGCAAACATTTGAAACAATTACAAATTACCGTAAGGGTCACTGTTGCCTTACATTTGTGAAAGCAAAACTGCGTATCGTACAATTGCTTAAGTACAGAATAGTCTTTTACGACGTAGATAAATTTAGAAAATTATAGTTACATCTAATTGTGATAGAATGAATTTTGTTTTTGTAGATAATTTTGAGAACGTTAAATGATGTATCGGACCTTTACTTATTTAATGGCTCCTTACAGCGTTAGGTAAATTGCGAAGATGAATGTTACACCTAGAAGGTAATGAACTTTTTTTTATTGCTATCGATACGTCGTATTTGTTTGAAATACGGAGTCAAAGTAACATTTTTTTAAGGCTGTAAGGGGCATGATTTTTAAGGCTATTGAGATGTCACCTATACCAATCGATAGAGAAAAAAAAACTGAACAGAACTCCATTCATAACTCATTTTCGCCATTTTGTCCCTTACGTCAATTTAGATTACGGTCGTCGATAAGTTTGAATATAAATATCCTCGTAAGGCCTACGTCAAATTTCGTTACTCCGAAAAATAATCTCGTATCAGTCAACTTAAGTCAAAAGTTACTTTGACATTCGCTCATTGAATACAAATTTGCTCTTGCATTAAAAATCTTATACGAACAGGTTCTAATTTTAAAATGCAACACTGACTCATTTTGGAATTTGTCCGTTTTGTATTCAAGAACGAAATGTCCTACATTTAGGACGTTGGGCGTTACGAAGAACGTATTTTTCAAAATCAAAAACGCTAGCTCTTATACCGTAAACCATACAACCGTATGTTAGGATATGGAAGACAAGGGATGTTAGTTTGTATGTCTATTGTTGAATGAGGTAAACAAATGTATGGGTAATCCATATTATAGGGATGTGTCCTAGGTAAAAATAATAATTCTAATCAGCCCGTCCGTAAGATTATCAAAACATATTGAAAACGTAAGTATTTTTCGCTTTATCAAATCAATCAAAATTGACGAATATATAACGCGCAACAAAGTTCGGGAGCGAGGGCTCGTGACGTCACAGTGCGCCACGACGTGACGTCACGCGAAACTTCAACGCACTTTACCTTCGCAATTATTTGTTTAACTGAAGAAAGAAAAAAATGTTCAATAGGTATTTTTTAACAATATACATTTTTTTTTTTTTTAATTTATTGTACAACAAAAATACAATTGTAGCGTGACCGCTACAAAACTCTAATCCCGCCTCTTTTTTCACGACTCGTGTTTAACCTATTTCTTTTATCGAACTGTCTGGCCGAATGTTCGGTCCATGACAAATTTGTTTTTCAAGTTTCGAATACGTCGTTTGACAGTGTGTCGGAGCGACGTGGAAAAATATTCTTTTGTTTCATCAGAACCCAACCAGAAGAACAACTTTAATTATTAAATAGAAATTTACGCAATACAGTTGTGTCGGCTTAGGCCCATTTCCAAAAAGTTCAGTTCAGTTAACGTCGTGTGTTTTGTTGTGTTCTTGAGGCAACCACCAAAAGGTTTGCTTGCGCAACTGGCGTTACAAAAACCACCGGCGTCTTCGTACAACGCTGACATTCAACCGGGATTATCGGGGTAAGTCGCATTCGCGGTCGTGATTCCCTTTCCCCAACGTATCTCCCGACCGGCGTACCTTCTAGTTCACGTTCCTACGTTAGCTCAACGAGACTTTTATTTCAGTCCACCCCTGGGGCTGGGTCAGAACTCCTTATAAAAAGGATCCGCCTCTGCGTCGTGCCGCGCGTCAACAGGCACACCTGTTGACGCGCTGTCGATACCGGCACGCAGAGCGTCCCACCAATAAACCGGCGACTCCCGTGGTCGTAGCTGCCACCCCTGTTTCCCGTCACTCCATCAGCCGTTACCAGGAACTGACCATCCAACTTGTTTTTTTTATATAACCCTAATTTTGTTTTTATATCGCCGGTAACGTTTTCTGAACCTGTTTATTCCATTGTTTTGCTATGCTAGATTTAGATATCCTACTTAAAATATTCTATAGAAGTGCACATCTTAGATATATTTCGCTCTGTGGTTGTTAATTTGTCCCTTTTTACAAATTAATAACCACAGATCAACTTGGTAGGATATCGGCGAATTGACCTATGTTGTGGTGATCATCTCCTTTTTTCCAAATTCTAAAATAGGCCCGCGAGCCCCGCATACCGACTAACGGTAATTTTGATTATTATTTTTTTGGTTTTTAACACTAGCGTATTAGCGCGACCTTTCGGCTTTTCTACCCCAAAATTGTAATGTTCATTTCTAACATTTGAAACCGGAATAGATTCGTATATCCAACCTACTTTTTTGGTTTATTTAACGTGGCCTTCGCCTCTTTCTTGTTTTACCTCTTCTTTTCCTTTGTCTCCTTTTGTTGTATATATTATCTTTAATTAAAATATTGTTTAAAAATTTTTTACGTTTTAATTTCAAAATTTAACGTTTGGCATGTGCCACGCACAATGTCCATGTGGTACTGTAACTTTATTTAGTGCTGCAAAATGGCGCCCGAACAGGCAAAATAATAGTATCTCTTCTGACAATGACATACTAGAAAAATTTATTATTATTGCCGGAGAATCTAAACATGTGAGTACTCAAGAACCATACTATTATGAAAATTCGTATAAAGTGTTCTGTTCAGGTGAAACTATACCAATAAACGATGAGGGTCAAGCTGAGATATTTAATAATATACAGAATGAACATAATGATGTATCTTGTTGGTCTTGTAATCCCAAACAATGTTTATTAGATGAATCAACACTGAAAAGTTTATTGGATGTTTTTAAATATTTAAATTCAAAGTCAGCCATAAATGTATTTAACTTAATATCTAATGAGAGCCAAGAATTTATAAACAAAATTAAAATACTTTATAACATAAAAACCCATTTCCCTAAAATACGAACTATTGTTAGAGAACTTTATCAGTTGATATGTTATTGCAAAAATATAAATGCAATAGATTGTGATTTGAACTCTGTTAATGTAGATAAATTACGTGAATTAGGAGTACCTTTTGATATCAAAAATGCTCATTGTGAGTTAAATATGCATGAGAGCGAATTAAACGAAGACCTCATTATAGAAAAATATAAACGCGCTTTTAATAGCTTGAAAAAACGATGCAATGATATACCGATAAACCATTGCATATGTTGTCAAAAACTTCTTTGTTTACGTGACCTGTCCGCTATAAATAAACTAAGAAATCCAATCCAAACTGACATATGGCAAAGGTTACAACTATTCAATGAAACATTTAATATTGAGCCCAGTCCATTTATCTGTCATTTATGCTTACAAAAAATCCGAGCTAATGATTTACCTCCTAATTCTATACTTATTAATTTATATTACAGTGACGTACCTAAGCAATTGAGTGATCTTAATAACTATGAAAAAATGTTGATACAAAGAGCTAAAGCTTTTCAAGTAGTCACCACCTTGAATCCAGTGGGAAATAAAAATATACCTAACAGACAAATGATAAAAAAAGTTAAAGGGAGGACATTTCATTTACCATTACCTACAGTAAATACTTTGAATAAATTGCCAAAACCCGAAGAACCTTTAAATCCAAATCAAGAACTTTTTATACTGGTGCGAAGCTGTCCGACTAAAACTAAAATAATGTGGCAAGATTTAGTAGATATCGGCAAAATATACAGGGCATTAGTCTATTTGAAACAGAATAACTTTCATTACACCAACATAATTTTACCGGAGAATTCAGATAATTTATTAGATAACCTCGACCAAAATTTAAACCATAGCATCGAGTCAAATGAAAAAGAAAAGGAGTTACAAAATCAGTCTGCCATTCTCACTCAGGTAACCGAAGATAATGAAGATATTTACGAAGAGTATACAATATATCCGCTACACGAAAAGAAACAAAATAGTACAGCTTGCGCACTATATCAAATGTTGAAAGTGAATGCTGCACCAATCGATAATCGCAATAAGGATATAGATACTTTATGCTTTCCGGATTTATTTAATGAGGGCAAGTATGGTCAATTTTATGATCGTGAAAAAAAAATTACAAGTGCAGAATTCATTAAATCTCGCTTAATTTCAAAAGACTCGCGATTCAGACTTAACCAGCAATACTTATTTTACTTATTAAATGATGCAAATATAAGACAATTAAATGCAGGTATATTTTATAAATTAAACGTAACTAATCTAAACCAAAAATTAACAGCGCAACAGTATTTAAAGAAGATAGAGAAAGGTGAACTCGAAGGAGATCTGATGGCAATATTTAGTAGATTACGAAATACCGAGCAATTCTGGAGAAAACCTAGAAGCGATGTTATGTGTATGACTCGTTATTACGGACCGGCTACTTGGTTTTTAACAATCAGTCCTTCTGAATGGAGATGGACGGACCTCGCGGATTATATTAAACTAATCAATGGTCCAGATGCAAAGAATAAATCTACTAGTGAGTTAGTAGCAATGGACCCAGTTTCAGCGTCGCGGTTTATTGACATAAAATTCAAATCAATATTGGAATTTTTAACATCACCTGATGCTCCTTTAGGTGAAATAGAACATTATTTCTGGCGACGTGAATACCAGTCTAGGGGTTTACAGCATTTCCATCTGATGTTATGGGTAAAAGATGCACCAATACTACAAGTTTCGACTGTTGAGGAGGTAGCAGAGTTTATTACTAAATACGTTACATGTTCTGTCCCAGATAAAAAAGTATCTCCAACATTATATCATCGTGTTATTAATTATCAGACGCATAAACATAACTCATACTGTTTACGAAAGAGAAAAACAAAAACAAGCTTTACAACAGTTTGCAGGTTTGCATTTCCACGACCAGTAACCGAATCTCTAACAATTAATAGTGTAACCGAATCAATAGCGGCTAGGAAAACTTTAAAAACTAATAGGCTTTATAATATACCTCGCCAAGAAGAATCTCGTTACATTAACGACTATAATCCAGCAATCCTTCTCGCTTGGAATGGCAACATGGATTTACAGTATGTAGGCGAAAAGACAGCTGTACTAAATTATTATATTACCAAATATACGACTAAAAGTGAAAAAAGTCACGCAGTAGACACTTTCGACGACATCAATTCTACTAAATCTGTCGCTAGCAGGCTTTTTAACGTAGGTATCCGAGCACTCAATAACAGAGAATGTGGTGCACTCGAAGCAAGCGATACACTCTTAGGGATTTCTCTTTATGGTACCGATGCACAGACCACAATCCGATGGCTCGATGTAAATATATATCGCAACCGAAGGGTAAAATCTAAAAAAGAGGTAATTGAACTTGAATCAGATTCTACAGACATCTATTTCGAATCTTGGGTTGATAATATTTATCCTGAACGACCTCAAGACTTAAATTGCATGAATTTATATGATTTCGCTCGTTGGTTTGACATAGTTACAGCTCCACCCTCTTCAGCAACAGCGGCACAGGTGTATAAATTATCATCAAATAAATATTTAAAGAAACGACAGAGACCTTATTTAATAAATCACTATACATACGACGTAAATAAACACCCTGAAAAATACTATTTCTCACTTTTGTTAATGTTTCATCCATGGAGAGATTTAGCAATACTAAAGTCTGGACAAAATACTTATACTGAAGCCTTCAATTTTCTAAAAGATCAAATTAAGGACGGACTTGATTATGGAGAAATGCAGACTGTATTCTTAAATAACATAGAGAGAGCGTTTGAAATGATTGAAGAAAAAGTAGCGGAAATTAACAGAGATCGACAGGAAAATGATCAAGAAGATGATGACCTAGAAAATCCATTAGACTTCTTACCTGTTGAAGCTGTGAATGCAATGGAGGATTTCAGAAATGCTAAAGATTTGGTATCTGAGGAAGAGCTCGAACAAATGATAGAAGGTTTAAATGTAGACCAAAAACGTATTTTCGACAAGATCTGTAAGACTTTATTAGATGAATCTAAAACTTTGAGAATGTTTGTTAGTGGAACAGGCGGCACGGGAAAAAGTTATTTGATCAATACAATTAAAAATTGGGTTCAGAAGCGATTGAACAAGTTAGCTGCGGTAGCTGCACCGACAGGTATTGCCGCTTTTAATGTAAACGGTCTTACAATACATAGGCTCCTACAGCTGCCTGTAGAACACGGAAACTGTCCCAAGTACACTTCCTTGTCAGACCAAGTATTAAAAGTTTTAAGATGTGATTTAAAAGATGTAGTACTTTTGATAATTGATGAAGTGTCTATGATTTCCAATATAACATTAATGTACATCCATCTTCGCTTAACAGAAATATATGATACTGGTGACATTGATGACGGATGGTTCGGCAAGATTCATATAGTGTTGTTTGGCGATTTGCTCCAACTGCCTCCAGTGAGACAACTGTCGCCATTCGAAAACTTGAAGTCATCTGATGTCCTTAAATGTTTAGGATCCCTTAGTGCTCCAAATTTATGGAAAGAACTATTTTGTTATGAGGAATTAACTTTAAATATGAGGCAAAAAAATGACAAACTTTTCGGTGAAATATTAAATCGTTTAAGAATGGGTATAGTAACAAGTCAAGATAGTTGCACTTTATCTAAACGACTCCTTAAATTAACCGCTAAAAATCAAACCGACCAGCTTAAAGAAATCATATCTTATTTCAGATTGCTGTCCGATGATACAGTATGTTTATTTCCCACTAAAAATATGTGTAACCAGTTTAATACTGCAATGTTGACAAGTATGGAGCAACCAGAAATTAAATTAAATTCGATAGACGAAATAGACTGTCCACGTTATTTGAAAAAACGAGGAAATGACGTACTCAAAAAGTACGAGGATGATTCGTCGCTAACTGCTGGCTTAGAAAATGTCATCACGATAAAAATAGGTTCTCGTGTAATGTTGCGGAGAAACGTAGATGTCAGTAAAGGACTGGTAAACGGATCCATTGGAAAAATAGTGAAGGTACATTGGGACGTCGACAACAGCAATTGTGCACGTAAAATTACGATACAATTTAATCATAATTTAATTTACGAACTAGAACGAGTTAAGACCAAGTTTCAGATATTAAGTAATGTATATGTTCACAGGGAACAATTCCCTATTTGCTTAGCATATGCTATTACTATCCACAAATCACAAGGCCTTAGCCTTGACAGTGCTCTTCTCGACATAGGCTCCTCTATATTTAGTAAAGGGCAAGCTTACGTTGGACTCTCTAGAGTTAAAACTTTAGATGGAGTACATCTTATCAATTTAGACCCGAGTCAAATAAAGGCACAAGAGAGTTCTATTGTAGAGTACAACCGTCTACGTACGTTATACCGCCCCGACTTGGCCAAATTGAGTATAAACAGAAAACGCGTAAAAAAAATTCCGGATACTAAATGGGCAATTAACCCAAATATTTCAAAGGTACAAGAAAATATAGAAAATAACACTGAGAAGAAAATTATACCCCGTAAACGTAGGAAAATACAGTAACTCATTCAATTGTTTTATTTTATATTTATAAAGTCTACTTTTAATTTTATTAATTTATTAAAAAATTTATTAATGCATCATTAAGGCCTCTACCATACCATACCCGCCTGCAATGCGGCTTGGCAATGCAATTGTTTTATATTTATAAAGTCTACTTTTAGTTTTGAATTTGTCCTTTTAAAAGGACCCACGGCGTTACGAGAATATGTACTTACCTGCAAAAAGTAATGATATCCCAACAAAAACATAAATGTGAAAAAGGGAAGCCAAGTTCAATGTAAAAATTATTCTCTGCTGTGGGCTTCGCCGTAAAAAGAATGGAGATCGGAGATTGAGTGCCAAGTTCTAAGCAAAATCCAAATATGTAGTCTAAGGGCTGACTAGGCTGGTTTTCTCATACGAATTATATAGCCTTCGCATGTTCTAAACCTGTTACCTTTCGGTTCTTATTTTATTATTCCGAAAATTTGGCTTGCTGGTAGAAACTACCCGTCGAACATAAGGCTCTTCCATGACTGTGTAAAAGTAGGTACTTAATAATAATTCGATGGGTAGTTTCTACCAGCAAGCCAAATTTTCGGAATAATAAAATAAGAACCGAAAGGTAACAGGTTTAGAACATGCGAAGGCTATATAATTCGTATGAGAAAACCAGCCTAGTCAGCCCTTAGACTACATATTTGGATTTTGCTTAGAACTTGGCACTCAATCTCCGATCTCCATTCTTTTTACGGCGAAGCCCACAGCAGAGAATAATTTTTACATTGAACTTGGCTTCCCTTTTTCACATTTATGTTTTTGTTGGGATTTACTTTACAGTAATGGAGGCTGAGTTAAAAACTGTTTATAGCGTTAAGACTGCACCGAGCCAACGCCGAGCGTCCAGTGGCGCCCTCATTACTATTATTGTGTTTTCTAACTAACTAAAGAATTTCCTTGCAATCAGACGATACGATTTTGTAGTGTAAGTAAAAACACAATTTATGGGATACGTAACAAACTTTAATAACAATTACCCTTTGGGTCGTCAGCTTAACGGGAAAAGGTGGCCACCTTTGTGTTCTTATTACACTACAAAAATGTATCGCCTAATTCGAAGGAAATTCTTAAGATAATTAGAAAACACAATAATAGTAATGAGGGCGCCACTGGACGCTCGGCGTTTGCTCGGCGCAGTCTTAGCAGATCAAATACCATTTGGATTTAAACGCCGTGGCGATGTTTAGTACCTACCTAGTAGTAGCCCTGCCTACGAAGATAGCGGTCCTAGGTTCGATTCCCAGAAAGAGCAAATTTGTATGCGATGCGCACGAGTGCCTTGGATATTTTCTATGTATTTAAGTAGGTATGTATTTCTCTACATAAGTAATTTTTTGGTAGTCTATAACCATAGTACCTACAAGCCTAGAGCTTAGTTTGGATTTAGGTTAATTCGTGTGAGATTGTCGTTTGATTTACAGTCTGTAGAAACTTTGAAGGTGCTTCGGGCTTGTACTTGTCTCTCCCTCGCTCTTAATAAGAGCGTAAGAGAGCGAGGGAGAGAGTAGTATCAACCCGAAGCACCAACTAAGAGCTATCGCACTGTGCTTATTAAATATGACGTCACTACACAGTAGAAACAAGGAAAATTCAACTTTATTACAATGTGTTAAGCATGTGAAGAAAACCAAATCTAAATCAGGATAAGAAAAATCTTGCTTATATGCAATTACGTAAAGTTTAGTAGGTGTTGCCGTGTGTCAAATAATACTGGTCGCTAACCATCCTTCGTACAAACGTCCAACTAATGAAGACCCTTAGTTTTCGAACGTGACTTCCATCTATAAAAAGGTTGTTCAATTTTTTTTAATGCACGGTTTTATTACTGGCCAGTTTTATATTGTTGTCTTACGAGTTCTTACTCAATACATTCACTACCGGGCTTTCAAATTTCTATAGAAAATTGACCCTTTCTTGTGTCGTTGGTATAGAAACAGTTAAGAAAGTACCAACTGGTTTTTCGGTTGAAAAACTTTTTTTCCGTTCTTAATTCGACTTTATCTTATGCACTTAAGAGCTGGTATAATAAATACGGTCTGCCTTTGTTTATACGTTCACACCTTATTTTTTTATTGTTGTGTATATGGCTTCTTGTCGCATAATGACTCTGTTGACTTGTTTTTTAGTTTTTTTAAGAAACAAATGTTAAAGGGCGTGGGTATGCTCTGTGGTCAGTTTCACAGAAAAAAACTCTTAAATATTAACATGGTTATGAATGACTAGAGATCGACAAAGACTGTGGATCTTGACAAATTCTTTCGCTTCTTCCACATTCATACACAGTATTTGAGAAAAGTCAAGTCAGCTTCTTTTTTTGAAACATCAAAAACGCTTCGTTACTATGGAATTTGTAGGGATTACTATCTTGTGACGTCACAATCAAACAGCGTCATTTCATTATTGTTGCATTTTATGAATTTAAAAATCTTAAAATAGCAAACATAAATAAAATAGTTTTCCAAGTATTTTTATAATGTTTATCTGTTGTTAATGAAAAACCAATTTAATTTCACTCTTGTCAAATACCCTATTCTATCGTAACATTCGCCCATCCAGGCCCACAATTTGCGACCCTGCAAATGAAAAAAAAAACACAGCATCTCAAAAGTCAAGACATTTAATCGTTACATAACAACAACAGCCCATGAAACTATTCAGTATATCTTTAGAAATAGTGAGAGAAAATACGAAATTTTACAACATTTTTGATTATTGAGTTTCCTGTGCAAATTACTAAGAAAAATTTAACTTTCCATGAACTAATGTCTATAACCAGCATTCGATTTACTCAAGAATTAAACTCATTAAACTTTAATGAATTCAATTCCACTAAACCTAAAAAGCTAATAGACAATTTAACGATTGAACGATAAATTCCTTTGTTACTTACATTTTCTTATTTAACTAAACACTTAACTCCTTTAGAATACTAATATTTTATTAGCAATTGAACACTTCCTCTATAATATTTCAATCTTCCAAACGCACGAAACACCCGTATTATCACCTTTCTCGCGATAAATAAATCATCTATCACTCTCGCACTTACATACTGGCTAGAAAGCGACAGATGTTTTATCCAAATCTATCCACGTCGATAAACACGATCATAAACTGAGGTCCTAGTGAATAAGGACACAAGTCGATTTAACTCTTAATAAAAAGGGTATATACACCAACGGAATATACGGGACTTAAACCCTTTTTCACTTGATCTTCAGAAGTCTTATAACCTTTTTAACTAGGACCCCAATAGGTCCGCAGTTAAACGCTGGTGAAGTTATAACGGCATCTATATATGCGCGTACGCTGCGGGTTATATGGCTTTGTGACTGCATTGCGGGCAAAGATTATTAAAATAGCCAGACAGGCATTTTTACTGAAGAAGCAGGATTGTACAAATGTACAGTGGACGAGGTTCTAAAATGTTGGAGAATTACAAATGAATCAAACCATGATTAGTGTGCTAAAGTAGGATGGCAATACGAGCGTAAAGCGATACGACTAACTAACACCGCGTATCTTGTTAGGTGTTCCGATGGTATAGTGGAATATGTTTTTTTATAAAGATTTTAGGGTTCAAAAACAGTAAAACTTAGTAAGTAACTTATAAAAAAGTAACGGTTTGAATTAAAATAATAACAAAATAATTTAATAATGATAACAATTATTAGTAAAAGCTTAATATGGTTGTTTGCATAAATCAAATTCTTGTAGAAGAAATTGGACCAAGTGTAATTTGAACTTTTTTTTTCCAATTCTTAATGGTTTTTCAAAATATTAGGCTCATTACTTTCGGAGATCATGGGGGGACAGTGGTCAATTTTCGTCTTCTGTCATGAATAAAATCAGAACTAATTTATCTTACAATTATAACAAAAATATATTTGAGTTCCTCATATTTTCAGTTTTTTTTTTAAATTTCGTATTTTGTCCTCCGAAAACTACCCTCATTTTTAAAAACAAATTATTTACTTTGAACATCCGTGTTTGGGTTATCATTGTCATCAAATTCAGGTCCAGTAGTTCCGGAGCAAATTGGCTGCGACAGACAGATAGACAGACAGACGCACGACCGATTCTATAAGGGTTCCGTGTTTAATTTTTTAGACGCAACCCTAAAAATGAACCAACATTTTAAATTATCACTCACAGTCTGTTTGTATAATCTGTGACGCGCGCGCACGTATAAACATTTTATCCCATCCATAAAGACTGTGCTAAATTCAGCACCTAGGGTTGGATATGTTAAACAATTAGGATGTGGTTTTATACCTGCCAATAAATGTTGGAATAGTGCGAGATTTATATGTGTGTAGTAACATAATATAGTCAATTATACTCGGTGTTTTATTGACACGATGAGTAGGCTTTTACCGTGATACTTTATCCATTAAAACACCGTCAAACAACAGTGTCCGTGTTGTGTTCCGGTGTGGGGATAGGACCACTGATTAAATTACTAGCATACAGACATTGCATCGCAACTTCGTCTGCGTATCGATTATTGCTATTTTCTCGTTGAATTTTTTTTCGAGGTAAAACTATCCTATGTCCTATTCTAGGACCTAACCTATATGTGTGCCAAGTTTCATCCCGATCAGCTTAGTGTTTGAAGCGTGATTGGGGAAAAAAACATCCAAACATCCAAAATTTCTCATCTATAATACTAATATAATAAAGGTGAAGAGTTTGTTCGTTTGTTTGTTTGTTTGAACGCGCTAATCTCTGGAACTATTGGTCCGATTTGAAAAATTATTTCAGTGTTAGATAGCCCATTTATCGAGGAAGGCTATATATCATACTCACATAAACCGAAGCGAAGCGAGGGCGGGTCGCTAGTTTATGATATAAGTAACAAGTAAGATAAGATAGGTTCCTATGGATTTATAGTCCAAAGCTAAGCATTAGGCTTATGTAATATGCGCAAAACAACGAAGAACAAACTTATGAAAACGGTAAACACTCATCACACTCATTTTGCCCATCACGAATCGAACCTGAGACTGTTGGTTTCGTAGGCAGGGTCACTGCCAACTACGCTAATTGCGTTGTCAATGTCATCTTGCTATAGCGTTTAACTCAAGTAAGTACCTAATTATATTAATCTTAAGCAATACATAAAGTCATAATTAAAGGCTTTAGAAAATCTGCACCAAAAAAACATTAAAAAAACGTGTTAATCTTATAAAAATAACTCAATCCTTTGAAACATGCATACTCACTAATTTAAACTGAACAAAACAAACCCCAAATCACTGCCAACCTTGAAACCCAACGAGAGCAAAAACTTTTTGTAATAATTAATCAAAAGCGGAACGCTCTTTTAAGATTTAAAAAAACTTTTGCACCGATGCATTGACGGCCCATTCAGCCAGTGTCAAAAAGACATCTTGATTTATCGTTTTCCATTGTGGCAACACTCGGCCGGTATGGCGCGAAACGCCATTTATATCGCTAATGACATTTGGATATTCAAAATGGCGGAGAATAATAAGCGGTAAAAAAGGTGTAAATCTTATTGAGTTTTTGTTGAGTTGGGTGACCTTTGGATTTTGGTAATTAGTGGTACAACATAATAATGTGCCGTGGTGAGAGCGTCATTATTCGACATTTTAATTATGATCGATTTCTAAATTTGGTTATGTTTATGATATAAAAGTCATGGAATTAACCGTCAGAAAATAACTTTTTGAACCGGACTTTGGAAAACCCCCGGACGCTTTTCGAACTAGGCCAAAATCCCTTAAAAATCTAAGGCTTTGGTTTGTCCTCTTTACAATTTCCTATCACATTAAATCACGCCTGTTTCCCAGAGGGGTAGGTAGAGACCACTTCTTGCCACTTGCTACGATCTTGACAAATTTCTTTCACTTCTTCCACATTCATACATCGAGTCATGCACGCACGTCGGTTTCGGGTACTTAAGATTCGGCCCTTTTCCAGTATTTCTCCGATTTGACTCGAAAAAGTACGCCTAAGGCGGCCCCTTCCGATATAAAATAAATATGTAGATAAATTAACAGACAAAGCACTTGTTCCAGAAGATGCTTATGAAGCATCCGTTTGAAACCTAACTTCCTTGGCACTTTTGATAATGTACAGCTTGCAGCAAGGTCAACTTTAACCTTCAAAATTAAAAAAGGATCCTTTTATCACTATTGTTTCCTTATCAAGCTTAAAAGGTTTTGCAGTACTTTGTTTAAACAGGGCGAAAAACGGGAACATAATGCAAACACTTTGTCTTGATCATTTAAGTTTTGGCATGTTTCGTCCTGTTATCAAAAAACAGTATGTAAAAGATAAAAAAGATAAAAGATATTTATTCAGTAAGTAGGCCGCACGGGCACTTTTACATGTCATGAATCTACCAGCGCTTCCCAAGAGGAGACCACTGCCGAGAAGAAACGCCGCAAGAAACTCAGCAGTCAGTCATTTTTTAAACATGTTACAATGGTAGTACTTAATCTAGCATTATATACAGCAATAAATATTAAATTAAATATAATATCAAATAGCAAATAGCATGCGTAGTTCAGCAGGAAAACATGTCAAAAACATTACGAGAGAGACAAGGGGGGGGGGGGGGGGAAGAGAGGAGAGGGAAAAAAAAAAACGGTGTCCCCTGGACAAACAACTTTGCAATTTTACAAATTATGAATGACTAAGTTTCGGGTTTAGGCCAAGCATTTTTATCTGTTAGATAGTCCTCGACCCTATAGTACGCTTTAGATATTAACGACTTTTTTAAGTAATTTTTAAGTGCTGGAAAGGGTAATGTTAAAGCTTCGTCAGGTAATTTGTTATAGAAATGAATGCATTGACCAACAAATGATTTATATACTTTACGGACGCGGAATTTTCGGATAACAATTTTATTTTTATTTCTTGTATTTAGATTATGTACATCGGAATTTTTGGTGAAAGAATTTAAATTTTTAATAACATAAATAATATTCTCATAAATAAATTGAGACGCTACAGTTAAGATGTGAATTTCTTTAAAAAGTTCTCTTAAGGAGTCACGGGAATTTAAGTTATAAATAGAACGAATAGCCCTTTTTTGTAAGACAAATATACTTTGTATTTCAGCTGCCTTACCCCAAACCAGAATACCGTACGACATCACACTATGGAAATAACTATAATAAACTATGCGAGCTGTCTCAACATTAGTTAGTTGTCTAATTTTCCTAACCGCGTAAGCTGCCGAACTTAGTTTACCTGCCAGTACCGCTATATGGGGACTCCATTGCAAATTTTTATCTATGGTTATGCCTAGAAAAACTGCCTTATCTACCATTTGCAGACACTCTTCATTTAGAAAAATACTAGAATCTACCGGTTTAACATTAGGCAAAGCGAACCTAACACATTTAGTTTTTTTAGCATTTAGTAGTAAATTGTTACTAGTAAACCAATTAAGTACTTTAACTAGTGTGGCGTTTATCCTACTGTAGTCAATGGACTTTCTATCTACTTTGAAAATTAATGAAGTATCATCAGCAAAAAGTACAATCTCACAAAGTTTATCTACTGTTGGTGGTAAGTCATTTATATAAACCAGAAATAAAAAAGGGCCTAAAATTGAGCCTTGCGGCACACCTAATTTCACTGTAGCTCCAACAGATTGCGTTTTGTTTACAACAACTGTTTGAGTTCTATCACTTAGATAAGAAGACATGAGACTTGAAGCTTTATTGGACAATCCATAATGTTTTAATTTTAAAATTAGGGTCGAATGATCCACGCAATCGAAAGCTTTAGAAAGATCACAAAATATTCCTACTGCATCACAAGATTTCTCCCAACTGTTATATATATATTTAATGAGCACAGAAGCCGCATCTATTGTTGATCGACCTCGGGTAAACCCAAACTGGTTACTGTTAAGTATTTTATTTCTATTAAAGTGACCTAACATATCATTCAGCATTAGTTTCTCAAAGACTTTACTTAAAACGGGTAGTATGGAAATGGGACGGAAGTTCGTTAAATCACTCATCTCGCCCGATTTAAAAAGAGGTATGACTTTACTATATTTCATGAGATCTGGAAAGATCCCCTCTGATAAACAATTATTGTAAATTAATGATAAATGGGGTGCAATTACATCTATGATATGAAATAGTACTCTAACTGATGTGCCCCACAAATCCTCAGTCTTTTTTAAACTAAGCGATTTAAATACCTTGACTATTGATTCTGAATTTACAGGGCTGAATTCAAAGTTTATATTACATTTACTGACATTAGTGCAAAGTAATGATTGAGCTTCAACCGCGGATGATTTAAGACATTTCGTTGTATTAGAGGCTATGTTTGAAAAATAATCTTCGAATGCTAAGGCAACGTCTTTATTTGACGTGATTTGTTTGTCACCTGCGTTTATGGTGACTTGATTGTCACGTGTTTTTGATTTTCCTGTTTCTCTATTTATAATATTCCATACAGTTTTTACTTTATTGTCAGCTGATTTGAGTTTAAGACTAAGAAAATTTGCCTTAGCAGTTAAACAAACTTGCTTAAAGGTCCTCGAATAATTCTTAACATAAATTAGGAAGTCGGCGTTCTTATTGTCCTCCCTCTCTTTATATAGGTCATAAAGCCTATTTCTACTCTTATGAATGCCTACAGTAGCCCATTCACTAAACTTGGTTTTCGACCTAGAAATAGTTTTCATTTTAAAATTATTATTAAATTGGTGTAGAATTACGCCAAACAAGTCTTTGTAAATACTATTAGAGTCATTGTTTAAGAAAGGTAACACTGAAAGATTAGCCTGAACTTTATTTTTGAATAATTCCAAACGATTGCTAGTTATAGGTCGGTATGTTATCGTCTGAGGTTTTTGATAAAAATCATTTAAGAAAGATGCCTTCTGACCACTATGGTCAGAATTAAAACAATTAAATATTTCTTTATCCAAACATTCGCAATTACAAAAAATGTTATCTAAGCAGGTTGCACTACTAACACCTATCCGTGTGGGTTCAAAGAACAGATTAGCTAAATTAAAAGATTTAAATAAACTTAGTAACCGAGTGGTATTATTTGACGTTTCAAGTAAGTTAACATTAAAATCTCCACAAACTATAACATGCTTCTGGCTATTACTTGCTAATTTTAACACATGTTCCATGGTAGATTCAAATGTGCAAAAATCAGATAGTGGTGGTCTGTAAACACATATTATTATATAACTTTCTAGTTCTGCGCAAGAAATTTCTACAATCCTTTCTATCGATAGCTTTATAATATCCTTTCTTTCTTTGGATTTAAGGGTACTTTTAACAATTATAAGAGAGCCACCATGAATGGCACTTTTTCTGGCAAAATAACTAACTAATTTAAAATTTATGAAATCTAATATCAATTGGTCTGGTCTAAGCCAATGTTCAGTAATGCACATAATTTGTACATTTTCATTATCTAAGAACAACCCTATTTCTAGTTCTTTGCTGGAAAAACCTTGAATATTTTGATGGATTAAATTTATACTCAAGGGTGTTTCCGCTGTCCTATAATTTAGTTTAAATCATGATGTATACTTTCTTCTACCAATTGAGTGAAAGCCTGAATATGCTCCTTGACTTCTTTCTGAGTGGTTACATACTTTAAAGAAGTAACTTCAAGCTGGTCCTTTAACTTAGTAATCTCAGCATCGAGTTTCTGAGTATTTAAATCATACGCTATCCTACTTGAATCTAATTTATCATTGCACTGACGCACCCTATCTTTCATTACTGATAATTCTAATTTCATGTTAGTATAGTTTTTAATACATTTTTGACTTTTGATTAATTTTTGTGTTCGCCTAATATAATTATTAATTTTAACATATTTCTTCAATTTATTATTGCTGTTAAAGAATATTAATTTCTTACTGTCCTTATCGTTATTCCCTACCAGCTCTTGGTACAGGTTCTGTGTTTTTTTATGGTTCTGGGTTATGTTTCTGTCGTACTGCCGATATTATTATCATACTTTAAAATTATTTAGCGACGACACAAAAGTGAAACTCCCTATGCGCAAAGTATCACTAAACTTGTATTAATGTATAAGAAGTAAGTTTAGTATAAACACTATAAACCTAGAGCCTAGTTTGGGCCTAGATTAAAAAGTGGCCGATTGTAGAATTTTATTTTATCATACATACATACATACATACAACCTTTACGCCTATAATTTCAGAGTGGGGTAGGCAGAGCTACAGAATTACCTACAACTCAATTTTTTTGACAATTCTGTAACCCTTATTGCACAGTTAGGCTAAGATGTTTACCAGTATTAGTGACAGGTTGCAAGCCCATCGCCTAACAGTACTACAAGCCTTTATTCCCTTTTATCATAACAAAATAAATACTCCTATTAATACCATCCCACTTATATTATAAATGCGAAAGTGTGTATGTGTGTGTTAGTTTACTCCTTCATACTGTAACGGGTGGACGGATTTCGATGAAATTTTGAATGCATACCTATAGCTTATTAATTATAAATTCCCGAGGGAATAACTATAATCAAAACCTATGGGTACAAAGTCACGACTAGAAACTCGTATTATTCATGTATTAAAATTATTATTATAATGAAAGTTTTTATGGATGTTTGTGCTTGAATCACGCCCAAACGGCTAAACGGATTTGAATGAAATTTAGCACAGAGATAGTCTTTATCCTGGGGCTCTATTCTACGTTGTAAAACAATATTGTTATAGAATACTTTTCATTTCGAAAAAAATAATTGTTTTCGATGAAATATCGATATCTTAAATCAATAGTTTTGTAAATATGTTTTGAGTCAGTTTTAACAGTCACGAGCAAATTGTAAAAACAAACTCCTCTCAGCGTGAATCACCTAAGTACCTACCAACATTTTTACTCGACATTTTATTTTTTTTCTTGACGTGCCTTCTCCAACTGTTGAAGATCAGTGATAAGCTTCGTTTATTTTTCTCTTGTGTGCTAAAAGCTTGACTTTTTTATCCTTTTCCGTTAAAGCTGTTAAACTACAATATTCCCGGAAAAGTTGACTATGTAGTTCGTAATGCTACAAATTCAAAACAAAGGTGACTTTTTTGTCATAAAATTTCCTGTGTCATAATGTTTAGGTTCGTAAATTATATTTTTAAACCCGATAATTCTACAAAAAAAATATTTCACAGATATAAGTAGGTACAAAGATTTCTTGGGCAGTAGTTTATAAAATTCGCATGGCTACTCATATTATTGAACTACAATGTCTCACAGAACACAAAGGGATATAAAATAACACGTTATATTCTGAAAGATAAATCACTCCTCACAATATGCCATAACACTACTTTTAACAAAATGGCATTCACCCCGTTTCATACAAAACTCGAACACTCACTTGAAAGTTGCGTTGTGTGTGTGTGTGTGTGTGTGTGTGTGTGTGTGTGTGTGTGTGTGTGTGTGTGTGTGTGTGTGTGTGTGTGTGTGTGTGTGTGTGTGTGTGTGTGTGTGTGTGTGTGTGTGTGTGTGTGTGTGTGTGTGTGTGTGTGTGTGTGTGAGTATGTGTGTAGTGGTGGAGACATGCAACAATTCGGAACAATATTGCACATACGACACGGGGCTTGTTGGAGATTGATGTCAGTAGCGACTTTCATCTATTTAAAAATAAAAACAGGTCAAGCACGAGTCGGTCTCGCGCACTGAGGGTTCCGTATTTTATATAATATGCTTGGTAACAACAAAAGAAAATAGACATTTTGTTATGTTATGAACTTAATTTTCTACGCTGTAAGGTCCATTGTGACTAGACTAAATTTTAATGACCTCTTTTCAATTATTTCAAAAAACTTTTTTTTTTACTAAAAACAGATGCCGGCAAGCAAGTCGTACCTTACAACTATAACAGATTTCAAGTTGATAGCATTTTGTAGTTGCTTAGAAAACCTGCTGTGATATACAGACAGACATACATACAGATAACGAAGTCTCACCTTACCCTTCCACTCAGTTTCGATCTGTATAACTCTTTCGTCAATCTTCTTTCATCCATCCTTTCCAAATGGCTGAACCATCGAAGCATGCCCTTTTCAATCTTAGTCACTACATAAATAAAACAGGATATAAAACCAAAACCATACAAAATGCTTTTTGGTAAATGATACATTTGACCAAAAATACTTTGGCCCAACGGCGTCCCATTTTTTATTAAGGTAAACATTTCGTTGGCAACCCTAAACAGACTTTCAACAGTCTTTGAAAAAAGTTTTGAAAATGGAACGTGCACAGTTTCGGATACATGGCCAGTTAGTTGAAGTTTTTGAATAGAGAATGACTTTTGAGCCTGCAATCGATGCTTCGTCGTTAAAAAAGTGCGCATACGAATGTCGAATTATTAGGGTTCCGCAGTTTTTTGTATTGAGGTTATTGTTTTAAGGGTGTATAAAATGATATGTATGTGGGTATGTCTGTTTCTTTGTCGGGGTTTAACGGCTTGAGAATTACCTGATTATCACTAACAGTGTTTTTTTGTGTGTGCAGTGTGCACAAGATGCGTAAAGAGCGATATTATGAAAACCAAGGTCTGCGTATTATCGTTTCTATGAACAGTTTTTTAAAAATTAAAACAAAAACGGAAACGTACAAACGTAGTTTTTTCCAATAGCTATAAGTTCAAAACACGTGGATTTGATTAGGGGTGGGGGGGGGGGGAGAAACGTTATAAATAGCCGGGAAAAGTGCATTCTCAGGTGTAGTACATTCCTCCAGTCCCTATGTTTTCGTATTCGAAAAAGACACGCTACGGACTCGCGTTAAACTTTTCAAAAGGTATTATACTCTACAGAACCCTCTCTTTTAAACCGATCTGCGCTTGACCGTCCCGCCCCGGTTCGTTTTACGCAGGGGCGTGGTAGGAGTCAAGAGTTTTTGTTACCTTCACAAATTGTGAATGTGTGCTTTCGACCGTGAAAAGAAACGTTTTTTTGGTACTCAGAACTCGCAAGTTTTTGGACAATGTGTAAGGTTATTTATAGTTTTTTTTTTACTTTTCTATATTTAACTGGGTTTTATTATTTATTGGCAAATATTAGGTAGTTATATAAGAGATCTAAAGAGGATGATTATAAGGTCGGATTCTATTAAGAATTTACGGTACTTTCTTTAATTTGTTATGATACCTACCTATTTACAATTATGAACGCGTAACAAATGACCATGAATTTCATCAGGTGGTATGTGTGGTAGTTTAGTGGTGGTAGGGCTACCACCGTCTTATCAATCTTATCATTTAATCTGGCACCAAACTGCTGTGCCTAAGATCCATAGACACTTGCAATCTCAAGACCATAATGTCAAGAATTCAACCCAAAGACTGCAAATGCGTTGGTTAAGAGATAAAATGGTGGTAGCGATCTGTAAGGACCCGACAGAAGTTACACCAAATCCATCAGTCGAGGTGTTGAACCGTAAAAAAAAATCACATTCATAACATTAGTTACAAGTAAGAACGAGTTAAATACTCATCAAACCCACAAAAGACTCGAACCTGTGACCCCCAAATAAACACGTTAACAATACCTAACAATTTGTAACCGATTAAAAAAGTAAAACGTGTATAGTTGTAATTTGAGTTATAATTTAAAATAACTCGTTAAGGCAATTTTTACCATCAATCAATACTGACGTGAGTTAAGGGGAAGAACTACTTTTAACTTTGGTCAATTTATTTTAGTTTATAAATGTTGTTGTTTTTGGCATAGAGAAGGCAAACGACAGGTTACCTTATGGTAAGTAAGGTCTGTGACCCATAGACATTTGCATTTCTAAGACTACAATAGAGACTAGAGATCGGTAATCAGTGATAAGACCGCCAGGGGCCTGTTTTATAAAGCTACAAATTACAATTTACAGGCTACAAGCTTCCATTTGACACAACCTCGACCAATGACGACCAGCCATTTGAGCAGTTTAGACCTGTAAAATAGGAGCTCGGGCAAGAATTCCGAGAACTCGGAATCAGACCAATTTTTTAGATGAAATCACATTGATGAACCACATAGAACCTTGTCGCATAAAAACATCTATTAACTCCTGTGTCATTTCTATCTCGTCACTTGACGCTGTCATTATGATAAGGTTCTATGGTGGATCAACATTTTAAAGTCCTTGGTCCACCAATTTTTTTGGTTTGGTTCATCATCATCATTGAAAAACGAGTATAAAAAACTTTTGATATTCATGCGATATTCGCCTTAACCAGAAATCGTTACACGTTTTAATTATTGGTAACTCAATTATAACGGGCCCTTAACAGCCAGGGGTCGCCAACCGGTGCAATTAGGTTAATAGGATGGGCAAAAAATGTCTTTGTTTTAGAAAAAAACGCAATAATGCTAAGTGTTTTTGGTAGATTTATCATCATTAACTTACTACCTAGTACTGGAAAGCGGGTTTAAATAATTGATATGTCTTATTGTTGAAAATAAGTTTATTTGCTGACTTCACGTCCGTATTAATTTAGCTTCTTCTGCTTTGATCATATTAAATCGGATGTTAAGTTTTTTTTTCATGTCTATATTTATTCCGGCTACCCGTTGCGTTACAGCGTAAAAGAGTAACAAACATACCAAATTAAATGCCTGTTTTTGCTAGCAACTCAATCTACGCAGAAATAATTACCATTTTCTATGATAACAATGCTGTATGTTCTTCTGCTGTCATATTACGGCATCAAACGATAAAAACTGATCTAACAAACACCATTTTGCATTTATAATATATTAGTAAAGATATTCACACGTTTAACCACAAAACCACGTTTTTCTTATTTATCAGCACATTTTACAAAACGTACGACCCTCAAGGGAGGCGGTGTCTTTTATGTTATGACGCTCTTCCTAATTTACGAAATAACACCGTAGAAAAAATGTTGTTATTAGCGATATTATTCATGACACTTTTAATATTTTTTTTACGTATAAAAGTCTTATGAATATCAGTAAAAAGTATCTTCAACATAAGAGTTTGGTATAGGTGTAAATAATCGCGTTAGTGACCTTTCACCTTTGATGAACTTAAAAGTAATTATAATTTCAGTAAAAGTTATTTTTACTTGGAATGGGACTAAAGCATGTTTGTTTAAACTTTTTCCTTAAAGTTGAAGTCTTCTATAATAGGCTATTTATTTCAAAATCTTTTACGGTATATTTTTATTTTTAAACTAAATATAGACTGGGTACCTTCAAGTTTCATAAAAATAAGGATAAACTTTAAGAATACTCTTAAATTAAAAAATGAGCTAAAATTTAAGTTTATTAAAAAAACTATCCAAATGTTGACGCTCACTGCATTAGATTATGACTTTTGTTTAGAAGTTTATTTTTGGACAATGCGTGGCTACCGCTCGCTGGGTACCGTTGGAATAGATGCCTTAAAGGGATAAGTCCACTTTAGTATTGTTATTAATCTTAACATAATGATTCTGTGGTATAAATATAAACATTCCTACCGACATTTAAATCTATTTTTTATAAAAAAGTGATTAGATGTAAATTTCTTTCCGTGTAGCCTTCATAATTTGGAATACAAGCATTTTCCCGATTTCGATTATCGTTATTCCCTCGGGAACCGAAGCTTTTCGGGATGAATAGTACCTAGCCTTTGTTTTAATCCTGAGTATACGCTATCTCCATTCCAAATTTCATCCAAATTCGTCCAGCCGTTACAGTGTGAAGTAGTAACAAACTCTCTCTCTCTTAATTTAAGAGCCTCGCTCTTGTCGGTGGAGTAATTTCCAATCTTCTCTCCTCTCTGCCAGCTCCTTGACCTCCCTATACGATACGACATGCACCTTCTCTTTGATTTGGTCCATGTAGCTTCTTCTTGGTCGTCCTCTACCCCTCCTTCCTTCAATCTTCCCCTCTATAATGTTTTTGATCAGCATGTCGTGTCTTAATAAATGGCCAATCATGCCTCCTCTTCTGTTCTCTATAATCTCCAATATCTTTCTTTTTTCCTTTACCCTCGCTAATACTTCTTGATTTGATACCATTTCTGTCCAGCTAATTCCTTCCATCCTTCTCCAGCACCACATCTCAAACGCTTCGAGCCTCTCTCTGTCTCTCTGTGTTAATGTCCATGCCTCGCTTCCATATAGTGCTATACTCCATATGTATGATTTTATAAAACGTTTTCGTATTTTCTGGGATATTTTATACTTGAAAATGTACTTTTTGGTATTAAATGCTTGTTTTGCTATTGCAATCCGTACGATTATGTGTTGACTACATTGATTTATGATACTTCCAAGATATTTGAACGGTTTTACTTCTTCCAATATTGTTCCATTTAATGTGATTGGGCTATATAAGACATCTACTATTTTGTTTTGAGATTTTTAAAATTTTCGTTTTGTTTGTGTTAATTTTTAATCCTACTTCATTAAAATTAGCGTCCATAGAATAAATGAGGTTTTGTAATTGTTCATAATTTTCTGCTATAGCAGTTATACATAACAAACAAACAAACAAACACACACAAAAACTTTTTTTTTCTTCATAATATTAGTAGGAAGTATTTATAGGCAGGTCAATCCAATACAACTTGTAAATTTTCAATACCCATTTTACCAAAATACTTTACAGTACACGGAACACAACGCGAACACTACTGCAAATTTATACTTGCACAAAATTGTTGTTAACCTTACCTATTGCCCTTTGCAATATCCAAGAAGGGTTTCTCACTTAATACCTATAAGTCCCAAAAGGAAAAAGACAGTATTAGTGCGAACTTTATATGCTTATACTTACTGCCTTTTGGTTTTGGCAGTATAGTCCTAATAGACCTATAGACTAGTGCTATAGAACTTTGGTCCTTATATGCTAATATATAAGGCATAGATTTATCACTATCCCCGTCATCGGGTAAAGACACCGTTCCCGTTTGCTAAAGCGAGCTATTCACGGGACGTTTTAAAATTTAAATTGTTTATTTTTAACTTCGGTGTGGGTATTTTTTTTTGCAGTCTTTCGTCGCTTAATTAAAAGTTTTTAACGGTGGTGACCCTGCCTAAGCGGTCTCAGGTTCGATTCCCAGTAAGGGAAAATATTTGTGTGGTGACCGCGACCTTGATGGTAGTCTTGGTAGTATTATACAATTATAATTTTCGAAAGCTGGAAGAGATTCCTTAAGGAGTCAAGTTCACTTTTGTAGAACTCTATTGAATTTAATAATTTAGTCTGGTTTACAATAAAAAAAACAAAAGTACAGTCAGGGTAAAGCGTCAATAACTGACCATCTTACGATAATGGCATTTAATTAGTAGTTGTGCATTTTAAATACACCGTTGCTAAAGATACTTTGACAGGGGCTTTTTTTAACGCATTGAAACTATACTTTTTTTTTTATGTG
The DNA here is from genome assembly GCA_963966035.1 of Acleris laterana. Classification (NCBI taxonomy): domain Eukaryota; kingdom Metazoa; phylum Arthropoda; class Insecta; order Lepidoptera; family Tortricidae; genus Acleris; species Acleris laterana. The sequence continues at coordinate 5,920,696 of OZ014465.1, read as the reverse complement.
GGTTTTACGTCTCCAATTCGGAATTCTTTTAACTTGGCCGCCATTACTATCAATCTATATAACAGGGTATTGATTATCTCAACAACGACGGTCGGACGGACGAACGAGTGAATGTCCAAGCGGCGAGTTTCAGTAGTCCCGTCAGTGCGAACAAAACATAATTAAGCGCGTGCCTTTCAATTTAGCAGCATGGTTTCTGCCGATGGATCGAACGTACGTTTGTTTTGTTCGCTCTGACGGGAGTACTTTAACTCGCCGCTGCGATTGTCTATCCGACCGTCCGTTGTTTTTGAGAGAGTAACACCCCAGCTATCGGAAAGTTGACGATACGATAACACGTAAACTCCTTACGTGTAATAATTTTTAGCTATTCTAGTTTAATCGCAGAAACATCATATACCTTACTTTACATATATTATTGCTAAGTGATCATTTACCGAGGGGCGGCCAGTAGTAGGCGATTAACCTGACATATGCGTATCACTTTGTTTGCCCTAATTTTAATTGCCATAATTATATCACTTGCCATAATATTCATTTGCCATAAAGGCAAATAATTTTACATGCCATCGTATAAAGCCCAATACGTACATAAGGATAGGTTAGTTATATAATAAATCCGAATACCTAGTTCACGGTTTCAGAAACTGTGCCTTTATGGCAAATTAATATCAAATCTTTTAGCCTTATATTATTAAATTTCATCTGTTATGTATTATAATATAAATGTGATTTCCTAAATAGACATGGAAGTATATTATTGTGTCTTGCTGCTGTGCCCTTGCAGGGTTTATGTTGAACCTACTGTATTTTTAAGATCTCATTGTACAACATAAAGCAATAAATGAATATGACTATAACTATGACTATGACTAATATGGCAAGTAATACAATTACGGCAATCCAAAATTCGGGAAAACGATTGAGAACCATTTGATATCCACACACACACATACACACGCACACAAACACTCACACACGCACACATGTGTGCGTGCGGACAAACACCCACACTCTACTACTCTCTAACAATAATTCCTTTTATAATGTAACTAGCTGTTCCCGAGTCCACTTCGTTGGGCAAATCATTTTTTTTGAGTTAATAATTTTCCCGCTAATTCCCGTTCCCGTGGGAATTTCGGGAATTCCTTTCTTAGTGCACCTCTACGGTACCTAAGCTACGTCCCTTCCAAATTTCAAGTGCCTACGTTTAGCCGTTTAGGCTGTGCGTTGATATGTCAGTCAGTCAGTCAGTTTCTCCTTTTATATATTTAGATAAAATAATAATACTTAATTTTAGTTCGTCGGCTAAGGGAATAAAGGCGTACCTATAGTATTGTTAGGCGATGGGCTTGCAACCTGTCACTAATACACTGGTAAACAACTTAGCCTAAGTGTGCAAAATGTGGTTACAGAATTATCAACAAGTTTTTAGAGTTGTTGGTAATTCTGTAGCTCAGCCTACCCCACTCTGGGAATAAAGGCGTGAGTTTATGTATGTATGTATGTAATTTTAGTTCCTGTCATTACCAAATAATTTTAATAATTTTGTAAACCAAAGTCTACTTTTCTATTATTAGGTAATAATTTTGTATTTTATTTCATTCTCTATTTCAAGTGGTTCCTGTGTTGAATTTAAACCGACTCACTGGGTCCCAAGATACAGGCTCAGCCTAGTTTGGGGTCCGCAAGATATCGTACATTTTTGTAAACCGTGTATTTTTCATTGTTGTTTTTTTGCGGGTGGTAGGACCTTGTGCAGGGTCCGCCCGGATCGCTACCACCATCTTATCCATTAACCTACCGCCAAACAGCAGTGTTCGCATTGTTGTGTTCCGGTCTGGGGATAAGACAGCCGGTGGCATTCCATCTTAGTCCTCAGGGTTGGCAACGCATTTGCAGTCTTAGGATTGCATTGCAGTCTTGTGAATGCGAATGTCTATGGGTCACAGTTTCCACTTACCATCAGGTGGCCTGTGTGCTCGTTTGTCCTCTCTATGCCATAAAAAAAAGTCGCAGCGACTTATAATCGTCCAGTCTGCCACCTCACAGCCACCCTTACTCTATACAACGCCACGCGTGAATAACGTATGTGCCCTGAAAGGAGGCCCCGAGTGGAGCCGCGGCGCGCGCCTGTATCAGATGAGATAGCTTAATATGTAAGCGCCTTAAGAAAGTAAGATAAAAGCTCAAGACGGGGATTTTTACGCAGTTTTAAATGGATTTTGTTAGATAGGATAAAAAAGGTAAGAGCATGTCAGACCATGCTCAGTGTAGGGCTCTGAAGATGTTACTTTTTTTTATGGCATTGAGAAGACAAACGAGCGGGTGGATTCGCCTTTTTGATTATTTCTTAATATTTTTTCACTTTTTTGAAAATTGTTTGTTTTTGCGAGTTTAGCGAGTGAAATTTAAAGATATAGTATTAAGCTTTAAAAACCAGCAGGAGGCACCATTATCCAATCATTAAATTAGAAGTTATTGGTCTTCAAAGTTAACTGCTTGAGATGGTAATGACGTTAGTAGTATGGAATGACTATTTTAGCAATGGTAATGATTCCAAGTAACTGGTAATGACGCATATTAAAATGTTTTTTACACACATGTTTATGTAATGTATTTTATTGAATATAAAATAAGCTGTACGACACTACGACTACGTATATCAACCATTTCTTCAAAAAAAATAGTTTCTATTAATATAAGCTCTTTGGTATTCAACATGATTTTGGAATAATTTTCTTAAATTAAACTAAAATACGTACGATCTTTTCCTTTCTGTGTAGGTACTTTTTTTTACGACCAAATGTAATAAAATCTTAATAATATAATTAACGTTACTTACGTAAATCAACAATATCTTAAAAAATCTAGTTTCTATTAATATTAGCTCTTTGGTAATCACCTTGATTTTGGAACAATTTTCTTAAATTTAACTAAAATGCATACGATTGTAATAAAATCTTAATAATATTTAACATTACTTAATTAAGGCTGTTACTTTTTGTTGATTACAATTTTACATAAAAATATAATATAATGCAATGAACAAAATATATAGCCACTACGCAATATGAAAACAATATGCGATTGAGCAGAATCGGGGGTCGAAGGTCTTCACTAAAAGACTGGGGAAAAGTCACCTGACAAAGCTGAAAACCTCGGATGGCAGAATCGTCTCATCGGTTCCGGAGATTCGGGCCGAAATCGAAGGCTTTTACGGCCGATTGTACGCATTGCATTCCCTACAGCCGCAGCCCGACGCGAACGACCCAAGAGCCAAGCTTACCCGCCACTTCACTGAAGATCTCCCAGACGTGGAGGAGGATGAGATTGAGGCGGCCCTCGGACAGCTTAGTAATGGGAAGGCTCCCGGCGAAGACGGAATCACAACTGAGCTCTTAAAAGCTGCAGGCCAACCTGTGCTTGGCGAACTTAAGAGGCTCTTCAATTCCGTCATAGCCAATGGGACAACTCCGGAAGCGTGGAGTCGGGGCGTGGTGGCATTGTTTTTCAAAAAAGGAGACAAAAATCTCCTGAAAAACTATAGACCAATCACGCTCCTGAGTCACGTTTACAAGCTGTTCTCGAGGGTCATCACAAACCGTCTTTCCGCAAGATTTGACGCTTTCCAGCCACCGGAACAGGCTGGGTTTAGCAAAGGCTACAGTACCATAGACCACATCCACACGGTGCGGCAGGTTATACAGAAGTCCGAAGAGTATAACCAGCCCCTGTGCCTGGCCTTTGTGGACTATGAGAAAGCGAAACTCGGTCGAAACCTGGGCTGTTCTGGAATCCTTGCAGCGATGCCAAGTCGATTGGCGGTACGTCCAAGTACAAAACCACCGAACAAAACCCATCCAGCTGCTCCGAGGTGTTAGACAGGGAGATGTTATATCTCCGAAACTGTTCACCAACGCACTGGAGGATGTGTTCAAGACGCTGGATTGGAACGGACTGGGCATCAATGTAAATGGCGAATATCTTACGCACCTTCGTTTTGCCGATGACATAGTTATTATGGCAGAATCGCTGCAGGATGTGCAAAAAATGCTGCACAGTCTTAACGCTGCCTCGAGACGAGTGGGGCTTGGGATGAATTTGGACAAAACAAAGGTAATGTTCAACGAACATGTCATCCCGGAACCAATTTCCGTCGAGGGCACTACGCTCGAAGTTGTCAAAGAGTACGTCTACCTTGGGCAAGTACTACAGATCGGTAGAGACAACTTCGAGCGGGAAATCGCCAGAAGAGTGCAGCTTGGCTGGGCAGCATTTGGGAAACTGCGTCATATCTTCACGTCGACACTGCCGCAGTGCCTGAAAAGCCGGGTGTTTAACCAATGCGTCCTACCAGTTTTAACCTACGGAGCCGAAACGTGGAACATGACAGTCAAGTTGGCCCACCGACTGCACGTCACTCAGCGTGCTATGGAAAGGTCTATGTTGGGGATCTCATTAAGGGATAAGATCCGGAACGAGATCATACGACATAAGACTAAGGTGACTGATATAGTCCAAAAATGTAGCAAGCTGAAGTGGCAGTGGGCTGGCCATGTCTGTCGCAGAACCGACGAGAGGTGGAGCAGGAAGGTTCTCGAATGGAGACCACGCTTAGGCAAACGTAGTGTAGGGCGCCCCCCGGCTAGATGGACCGATGACCTGAAGAAGGCAGCTGGCAGTGACTGGATGCAAAGGGCGGGAGATCGTGCGCGGTGGCGCTCCTTGGGGGAGGCCTATGTCCAGCAGTGGACTGCAACAGGCTGATATGATATGAATATGAAAACACAATAATATAATAAAAAAAATAAAAAATCGAATAAATCAAATTATATAAATACAAGACATTATTATAATCTTTGAATCAACAGCCATTGATGGAATAATTTACTTAAGTAAACTTATTTTAGGGTAAGAGATAGTTTTGTTTATACTATGATAAGTTTATTCGACAGAATCCTTATATTTGAAGGACCCGCGACATTGACATTTGTTTCAACACTTGAAGTCGATGCCTTTGGCGTGTTTGTAATGTTGCTAAGAACTTCATTACCGTGACTTTTTGAGGCTATGAGAGGTTTGTCAAAAATAGATGGGGTTAAATATGTTTTGGGCAATTTCAGGAAACCAAGATGTTTCCCGTGCAAACATATAGTTCCACAGCCACACTCAAAGCAACTTGCTTTGCGAAATGTTAGGTTTGGAGTCCCTTTTTTCCACAAAACTTGATGCACAGCAAGGGTGCCTTTGAATGGTGGTACTTTTATTGGGAACTTTTTATCTTTTTCTTTGATGATTGCTTCAGAGACATCAATTGTTATGACATTCTCCACGTTTCAATAAGCTAAAACGATTAGATTTAATCATTAAACGATGTAAAAACATTTTTTTTAGTGTATTTCGCTTTAAAAATCCTTAAGAAGTACCAGTTCGTCATTCCGTCACGCTAAATCATTACCATTTACACGGAAAAAATGGTAATGACGGCAATGGTGATGACGAATGTGGATTATTTTCAACAGAACTCTAAAATTACTGTTTAAAGCAGAAAACTCGTCAGCCATTTTGAGAATACACACAATATACTAAAAGCACACAACATGGTATAAAACAATTCAATGTCTTTACCTGGTTAACTGTGTTAATGGCGATGACGCAAATCTGTGACAAACCACTTTTAAAATTATGTTTAGGGCCAAATATCGTATTTTTATTATTAACAACTTGACGTGCGCTCGACTCCGCTTTGTAGTAGGGGCTGAGGAGTGGGGTAAGCGTGGCGGTCCAGGTAATAAGCCGCGTAAAACAATAAAAAAATTACTTTGACGGTACCGCAATGGTGTTGACTAATTTCCGTGACAATTTTTTAAAAATAAATAACTCTTATATGTTATGTATTGAACTGCATGGTAATTTTTTATATCGATCAGGGCAATATGTACTTACAAAATATAAAAAAAAAACGCATTCCGTTCGGTGGGATTTCTATAATAATTATACAACTAACTATACCTCCGATATTTTCTGATATGGTAATGACGTTTAGGGCGTGTTAAATTAATTTTAAAATCATGTATAAGAAATAAAAGATTTTGTATTGCAGCGCATTAAAGCGAAACACGTACCCTAGCGTTCTCCCAAAGAATAAATAATGAAAAAGCAATGTGTATTTTTTTATTGGCCGGAATACCTTTTTTTATCCAAAACGCGAAATGACCCGCACACAGGCCACCTGATGGTAAGTGGAAAATGTGACCCAATGACGCAATGCAATCCTAAGACTGCAAATGCGTTGCCAACCCTGAGGACTAAGATGGAATGCCTCTATGCTAGTCATTTCACCGGCTGTCTTATCCCCAAACCGGAACACAACAGTGCGCACACTGTTGTTTGGCGGTAGGCTACAAACATACATAACTATATGAAAAGCAATCTTTAAAAACCCGACTGCATTTTTTGATATTACAATATAATACAATACAAATATTCTTTACTATAGCGACCTGCCCTGGCTTCGCTTCGGTTTATGTGAGTATGATATGCCTTTTTCGATAGATGGGCTATTTAACACTGAAATGTTTTTTCAAATCGGACCAGTAGTTCCTGAGATTAGCGCGCTCAAGCAAACAAACAAACAAGCTCTTCACGTTTATAATATTAGTATAGATATAGATTGAACACCAAAAAAACAAAACACGAAACAGTACATTTTAACTATAGTTTTACAACAGGCAGGTCAACAGGTCTTACCGCTGAATAGCTCTTCCAGACAACCTTGAATAGAGAAATAATAAAACACAAAAATACATGGTAAATGGTGTAAACTACTTCCTTCAGAACTCTGACGTAACCACTAGAAATGTAAAAATGACGAAAAAAAACAAGTACTATCAGCCCAATGGAACCCTGACCCACCATAGAACGGTGTCACAGTGACATTATAAAACAATTTGTTTGACACTTCTTCTGACTTGAATCATAACGTCTCTGTGACACAGTTCTATGGTGGGTCAAGGTTGCAATGGTCTGATAGTACTATTAACCCAACGGAACCCTGACCCACCAAAGACCTGTGTCACAGTGACGTTATCATTCAAGTCGTAAGAAGTGTCAAACAAATTGTTTTATAATGTCACTGTGACACAATTCTATGGTGGCTCAGATATCATTGGACTAGTACAGTCGGCAAAAATGTGGAAATGTTCTACCAGTTTTTGTGAGATTTAATTATCGCTAAGGTTGACACTTGTCACTGTCATAATATCGCGAGGGAAAATCGAACTTGTATCATGACGTGCAAATTAACTTCAACCCTAGGGCCACATTTTGGCTGACTGTACCTAGGTATGGCCAGCTGTGATCGCATTGTTATTCCAATGTCAGGATAACACGCCCGGTTGAATTGCTAGCATAGAGGCATTCCATCTTAGTCCTCAGAGTTTGCAACGCTGCGATCTTAGGATCGCAGTCTTAAGATTGCACATGTCTATGGGTCACAGATCCCACCTAGCCCTCTATTTCACCATCTTGACATTGACATGTGACAGGTGTCAATTCGGTATGCATTGCAAAGTTAACACGCTGATACATCACTGGGTTTCTAATAAACTGCGCAGTGTACGCTGAAATGTCATCTGTCATTGTCATGATGGTAAAGGGTCTAGGGGGCAAGTGGTCTGTGTGCTCGTTCGTCCTTCTTCATGGTAATAAAAAGGTAGACACTTAAAATTGATACAGTGTTCAAAATTGTACGGTACGGAACCCTTCGCGTGCGACCTCAACTTGCGCTTGACCGTTTTTTTTATTGTTGTAACCATAAGATACCATCTGCTACAAATTGAACATGCCCTTAAAAACAGCTATTTTACAAAACCTTTTTTATCGAAGTCGATAAAAACATAATAGTCACCCAAATATTACGCGAAAATATTTTAACGGCCATTTTGTAATTAAAATGATAAAAATTAACAACTGAATCGTCGTAAAAGAAACCCTCAATTTTTTTTTCGCCAATTCCTTGCCGCGGTGCTATAATTTTACTTTTTTTCTGTTTGGGTATAAAATTAAGCGGCTACTTCGGTTTCGTCGCTCCTTGTTCACCTCCGAAAGAGACGGGTATCTTAATTAAATCGTATGGGGAAGAGTGTTCTGTAAGCTTTTGAGATATGATGATGGAGCCTCGAGACTATTATTACGATGAAGATAGTCAGAAACGTTGAAGTACTGACATAATAACAAATAGATATAAAAAAACCCGACATTACCCTGGTACCACAGATAGACACACAGGAACACAAACACACACAGTGTCAAACTTATAACACCCCTCTTTTTGCATCGGGGGTTAAATAGGAAAGGGAACGGAGGAGGAACAGATGATACGTCATCAATACCCTAATATGGCTGCGATTATCGCGTATCAAAGTTTAGATAACGCATCAGTCACCTTCTGACACGTAAATAAGTACGAGAGTGACGGATGCTTCATCCACATTTGACACGCGATATAGACGCAGTACATACTAGGCCCGATGTACAGCATAATTTTGAAGAATGGAAAGAAGAAAAGTGTAGGTCAACCTAAGAATTGAGGCAAAAAAAATATGCTGTCTGTTAAAAAAAGATAAAGATGTAAGTACAGAAAGTATTTTTGTGTTGTGTTATTGTGTTTTTGAGAGCGAGAGAGGGGAGATTTTCTTTAGCCATCACCGTCCTTTGCCTATCAATGAGAGATAATTAAACTCTCGCGCTCATGATTTACTACTCTGGTTATAAAAGTGCTTAAATACCGCCAGTGCCCATTTCGCAGATTAATATAAAAAAATGACTCCTTATGGAGTCACTGGTTTAATGTTAGTGGTGGATTCGGCCATTTTGCTAATTGGCTTTGTTTTATTTATTGTTTTCTATCAAACGAGGAGCTGATAGGAAATAAAAAAGCTTTTTTTAGTTTTATGACGGGTCATAATTAAATGGTTTGTTAATACTAACGATACTACTGTTTATCTGCGACTTTACATAGAGTAACGTTATAAGTTCTTTTAACATGAGGTAAATTGTTTTTTTTGTATGACACATGAGTTACGTAAAGAGATCTTGTTCATAATACGGTCACGAGCGTTAATTTGGGACCAATTTCAAGAAAAATATGCTTGAAGTCGTCAATGTCATTAGAGATGTCAAGTTAGTTGTAACTTTTAGGAAACTCAAGCTTATTGTTGTAGAATGTCAGATTGACTTTGGACTGAATAAAGTGAATACCAAATTAAATCTCGTGACTGTACTTACATTCTTACTGTTTAGTTTAGTGCACTATTATAAACTGTTAATTCATAGTTATTAAATATAGTTTTAATTGACTATGTTATTACAGATCCATCTACGTAAAACAGGGGGGTACCTACATGAGGTAATAGTTAAATAACTCGATCGCAAAAATGTTACTTACATCTGAAAACGTCTCAGTTGTAAATTAATTTATTTGTTTGGTAGCTTCATATGCTCGAAGGGCATTTTTACCAAGAATCAGAGCCCCGCCATGAGGGGCTCCAACAATTTTACTATGACAGACAATAGAATAAAAATAGAATGAAAAATAGAATGAAAATAGCAATGTAAACATTTTGCGACTCAAAGTAAAAAAAATCGTATAATAGTTTTATCGTTGTCTAGTACCCATAATACAAGCCTTGAGCTTAGTTTGGGACTAGGTCAATTATTGGTGTGACATTGTCCCCTGATATTTATTTATTTATTTTATTTTATTTTAAATATTATGAGATGTAGACTACTTTTGCGGCCTAGTTCTATTCTACTAGGTAACCCAAAATGTGATCGTTTACTTTAGCGGTTTGACATAATACAACAATTTACCGGGTTTTATTAGGTTTTGTTAGTATTTATTCATTTCATTTTTTTATATTTTTTTTATATTACGATTCAAGAGATAAAGCCATTAGTTAAGCTCGAACTAAAACGATAAAAAATAAGTTTCATGTTTTTATATATAAAAATTATTTAAAAAAAAAATTGCAGAGCAAACGAGAATTTATTTTTGATTGACAAGTGTCATAAAAAACAATACACACTCAGCATAATATCCAGTTCTGGTAAGCCAGGATTAACTGGTTTAAATAAAACCCCCAACACATGTAGGGAGCAAATAGTTTTTAACTGTCACGTCAACACTATGAAATTGAAGTTTCAAGTATCTAACTTACAGTTCATGCGATAACGTCCTTTGACTGACAGACAGCGGTTTTAGTAACAGGGTACTATTCACCCTTTGGGTACGGAACCTTAAAACCTTTTAACAACATTCCTTATTTAACTATGTTTATATTGGAATGGAGATGTACCTAACGTCATTAAATCAGTTTAAGGCGTCATTAACATTTAATGGTTCAATCGGAATCGAAGCTGCTAATTTGGACACCTTGGATGTTTCGTTGTAGAGCTACGACGGAGCAGATTTGTACAGTCAGCCAAATAAATTTTGATAAGTGAAGTCTTGTAATTGCAACTATCAGAGCCCTATTTCACACCTTCACAATGACACGTGACAGGTGACAATTCGGTATAGTTACATTGCAAAGTTAACACGCTGATACAGCAGTGTTCGCATTGTTGTGTTCCGGTTTGGGGATAAGACAGCCGGTGAAATGACTAGCATAGAGGCATTCCATCTTAGTCTTCAGGGTTGGCAACGCATTTGCAGTCTTAGGATTGCATTGCATTGTGAATGCGAATGTCTATGGGTCAGTTTCCACTTACCATCAGGTGGCCTGTGTGCAAAAAAAACCATCAGTGGGTTTCATGTAAGCTGCGCCACGTACACTGCAATGTCACCTACCGCCTGGCACTGACGAGATGGAGAATTAGGGATTTTTTTGAACAACAACAGACGTGATATTGTATTTCTTATTAGAATAACGATATCGACTCGTAATCGTAAGGTACCGAGTTCGAGCCGCGGTCACCAGTACCAATGAGTTTTTCTAAAAGTCCATTACCTGATGCTCTTACGGTGAAGGGAAAACATCGTGAGGAAACCTGCAGATTCGGACAGCTGAATGTGTAAGAAGGTGATTGTACAAAATATCCTGAAAGGTCGAAGTGTATTCAAAAGGGCCTATATGTAAGATAAACCTTTTATTGCAAGACCTTATAGACCCTTAAAGCTCGGAGAGGTCATGGAGGTAGGTAGGTACATTATATTTCGAAAAACTTGAACAATTCCTAAGGGATTATAGCAAGTGACTTTTACGTGGAAAAGTAATTTGTAGCAAATTGGGAATTGGAAAAAAGGCATATGTTGGTTTCTTTCTTGTTATATCTGTAACTAGTACGTACTAGTACTTTGTAGTAGGCACATATTGTTTTTTTGCTTCACTACATAGTATAATACAAAGTCGCTTCCCGCTGTCTGTCTGTCCCTATGTATGCTTAGATCTTTAAAACTACGCTAAGGATTTTGTTGCAGTTTTTTTTAATAGATAGAGTAATTGAAGAGGAAGGATTTAATGTATAAAAAATTTTGTTTTATGTACCTACGGGTGTCACAGAAGACACACATAAACTGAACCGAAGCGAGAGCGGGTTGCTAGTGTAATAATAAAAAGACAAATAAAAATATCAGGATAATGTCACATCAATTGACATAGTCCCAAACTAAGCTCTAGGCTTGTACTATGGGTACTAAACAACGATATAAATACTTATATAAAGAAATATATACTTAAATACATAGAAAACATCCATGACTCAGGAACAAATATTCGCGCTCATCACACAAATATCTGCCCTTACCGGGATTTGAACCCAGGACCGCTTGCTTCGTAGGCAGGGTCACTACCAACTAGGCCAGTGCGTCGTCGTCGTGTGCATACTAGCGTGAAATCAAAATGTAGTGCCGTGTCTGTATGTTTGTCTGTTCCCGAATGTTCGAGCAATGTTCCCGTCCGTAAATGTTTACGTGTGACTCACAAAGGGGGGGAAGGGAGGTAAAATGGCGCTAGCGAATTGGTTGATTAATACATTAGAGATTATTGATTAAATCCCCCTTTATCATAAACTAGCGAGCCGCGCTCGCTACGCTTCGGTTTATGTGAGTTTGATATATAGTTCCTCGATAAATGGGCTATTTAACACTGAAAGAATTTTTCAAATCCGACCTGTAGTTCCTGAGATTAGCGCCTTCATGCAAACAAACTAACTCTTCAGCTTTATAATATTATTATTAGTATAGATGCACTGTAAGCTCTATTTAAGTTTATAATATGCTTTTTTTCATTCTGTCAAATAGAAATGACACAATGAGAGATAAGGACAGCGTATTTTAAGCACACTTTAGCTAATGTGCGTTAAATACGTACTGCCGTACGCAGAGACGTCAATTAAATTTAATGCTTGATTAAAGTTGCTGCTGTCACTTTCTTTGCTGCAGCAATAGAATAAGACAACACGCCACACTGTCGTCTCTGAGAAGATAAGATTATTATTAAAAGCTTTTTATTAAAAGCTGTCTTAATATTATTATTAAAAGCTGTCCAGTAGCTGAGTAGTTACATTGGCCATCTGAAGTCTTCATCATCAGTTCCAATGCAGCATATGATACTTTCTAAATGCAAATGCTGGACTTGTTTATAAAAATACTAAAATCGCTGTATGTATGCCTATCATATTTGAGGAGTTCCCTCGATTCCTCACGGATAACCTCATCAGATTCAGATTTGGTGACTATAAGACCAGCTCGAATGTATACTATATCAAAGCAAAAAATATATTTTTTTAATCCATAGGTACTAATATTTAATGGTACCTCACGCTTAAACTGCTGAACCGATTTAGGTGAAATTTGGTGGAAAGATGAAAATTTGTATGGAGCTACGATATATAAACGAGTTCCACGCGGACGGAGCCGCGGGCAGAAGCTAGTCAGTCCATAATTGACGGAGAAGTTGGTGAACATACATAAAAAAAATACAGTGGAACATAGAACCTCTCCTTTTTTTAAGTCGGTTAAAGCGTCATTTTACCACGCCCGGTGTATATCAAGTTTAACTGACGGGCATTTGTTCAACGTCTTAGCTTATAATAAGAAAACGTATTGTTATCTCGTTATTAACATCTGGTTTGAATACTGTTTTGTATGAATTTCTGTAATTTCTACGGTTATTGACTTTTTGAACCAGAATATTAATTTTTGACTTCAATATGTATATATATTTATATACGTAGTATGTGTGGTGTGAAACTGATTGATAGAGTAAGGAATGAAAAAGACAGAGAGAAACGTGGAATAAAAGAAGATGTATTGTGGCTAAGATTGAAAAGGGCATGCTTCGATGGTTCGATCATTTGGAAAGGATGGATGAAAGAAGATTGAAGAAAGAGATATACAGATCGAAAGTGAGTGGACGGGTCGGGAGGGGCCGCCCTAGGCGTACTTTTTCGAGTCAAATCGGAGAAATACTGGAAAAGGGCCAAATCTTAAGTACCCGAAACCGACGTGCGTGCATGACTCGATGTATGAATGTGGAAGAAGCGAAAGACATTTGTCAAGATCGTAGCAAGTGGAAAGAAGTGGTCTCTGCCTACCCCTCTGGGAAACAGGCGTGATTTAATGTATGTATGTATGTATGACTTCAATAAAGAATAGTATTGAGGTTAGATCCCCTAGCCAAGATGCACTACGCTAACTTAGCGTTTCTATTCGTTTCGTTTTTAAACCAACCGCGTCACTGGTAGATCACGTGACTTCTCGTATCACGTGATCTACCAGTGACGCGATTGTTTTAAAAACGAAATGAATAGAAACGCTAGTTAGCGCAGCGTATCGTGGCATGGGTCTCTGTCGTTGGGACATTCTACCTTAGTCCAAATGTGTATACTTTGTCTAATGGTAATAAAAATATTTAATTTTAATTAAATTCCATATCAAACTGATCTTGAGTAAAGGCCGTTTTTAAAACCAGTCTCTGTAAATTCCAGGTCATAAGTAACTTGTGAGTCTTGTAGGGAACGCAAAGTAACCAGTTATTAGACGCTTTTGTATGAACATACCCGGTTAAAACCGGATATAACCGGTTATTTCCATTCCCTAGTGTCTTAAGACGCCACCTATGTTAAGTCCGAGAAATGTTTGCCCGCAGTTTCTTTTGTTCGATTTTTTATTCTATAATAACCTAAATCTATGAACACGCATCGGTGTATAATTTGCAACACCGTATTTATATAGTACGGTTTCATTAGATTAATAATTTATATATTATAAAGACATTTCAAACTAAACACCGATGCGTGTTCTATATAGGTTTAGGTGTTGATTTAGCACAATACCGTTCGCTTATATGTATACAGGGAACAGCATAAATAAGTAATCATTTATGTACCTTTTTCACATTAACGTCATGTTTTAGATGTTATACAAAATTGTGAAACGATTGACAGCGACAAGGTACAGACATGATCACTTTTTTATCCTGTTGACTGTACATACCTTTTCTCTTTCTATCTAGTTTGTTGTTTGTTATGTTTTTGTTCGTAAAATAATGTGTTTTACTCACATACAAACATACGGCGTATTACAAAAATACCCAAAATAATTAATTATAAAAATAATGTCAACCCTAGTAAAGCAACGTCAAAATACGCTAACTGGGCTATATAATTAAGACACCCGAACTTGTAGTAATAGTATCAAATCTGAGGTCTGTAAATAATGGTCAATAAGCTGAACAGCCAACATAATTTAGACCCCAGTTTTGAACAATTACTTCTAGTATACAGATCTAAGTATATTGGTTTTCCGTTAAAATTAACGTGAAAGAAACTGTGTTATAAGTAAATCTCTTAAAGGAAGCGGTGTGTGTGTATTGGTGGAACCCACACAACAATAATTTGGAACAATTTTGACGCACATACGTCACAAAGCTTGTGAGATAGATGTCAGATGACTCTAGTTTTTAAGTTATCTTTTTGCATGCCTTCGTCACTAAGGCACGTGTTGATACCCTCTACATGATAATCTATCTTATGTACAGTCGAAGTCATAAATATGTTTACACTTTATAGTACCTTATCACTTTAATCTTTGTGACAATTTCATATGACTGTCTAAAGATGACGTTAAATAGACAAGGTACTAAAGTATAAATATGTTTTTGATTTCGACTGTACATGATGTTTTTCATTCATTCATTTATTCATTCATGTGACTGTCAACTTTTAACCCCAACAAAAAAAGAGGGGTGTTATAAAGTTAACAACGTGTATCTGTGTATGTATGTATGTGTCTGTAGCTAATGATGATGATGATGAAATATAAGTGCGTCTGTCTGTTGCATCATAGCTCCCAAACGGATAGACCGATTAGGATGCATTACAAAAAAATAATCGGAGAAATACTGGAAAAGGGCCGAATCTTAAGTACCCGAAACCGACGTGCGTGCATGACTCGATGTATGAATGTGGAAGAAGCGAAAGACATTTGTCAAGATCGTAGCAAGTGGAAAGAAGTGGTCTCTGCCTACCCCTCTGGGAAACAGGCGTGATTTAATGTATGTATGTATGTATGATAATCTATCTCGTTCGTTCGGGTGCGTATCTACTCACATAACTTTTTAAGTCCTATTATCGGAAGTCCGAAAATGTTTCTCATACCATTTTACATCATAATGATCACTCTTCATACTCTTAATTTTTTTTTTTAGTACTAACCATCGGAACTCATAATCATCTGAATTCATAACGCCAATATTAATGAAGCCGTACACTTTTCACAATTTCTTAAATATCTTACGTGTAATAAGGTTAGGTTAGGTTAGGTTAGATTTATAAAAAATCTCAAAAAGTAATAGTTTCTTTAAAAAAAATGCATTATGAATTGAGATAATTATGATTTAAAATGTATGAGGAAAAAAGTATGAGGAAAAAAATTATAAAGAGTTATTATTATGAATACAAATCGGTAGGAAAACAAAAAATAGGAATAAGAATTTTATGTGAGTCAATATGGACCCCGTTCGTTCATTTATTAATTCATGAGACTGTCAACTTTTAACCTTTTTTTAGGTGTTATAAAGTTAACAACGTGTATCTGTGTATGTATACGTATGTGTCTGTAGCTGATGGTGATGATGATGATGATGAAATATAAGTGCGTCTGTCTGTTGCATCATAGCTCCCAAACGGATAGACCGATTAGAATGCATTTTTTTACAAAGAAAGCTTGCTAAGTTGGGGTGATTCTTAGCTAAGTTTCTGTAAAAGAGGTCAGCATTTATATAAAGCGTTTATAGCTACACACACGTATAAAAACGCAAGGCTTAAATGTTTTACTAAAGAATAACGTAGAAAAGCGTGGGTTTTTATTATTTCTTAACATGAGAGTGTTATTGATGTAGGAAATATCGGACGGGTCGTCGTAAATACGGATTAAGGAGGAGATTAGAATAACTTACTGGTTTTATGGCTGTTTGATAATTTTAGTTCGGCTGGTGGTTGGTTTTGATATATCTTAATGTTACATGGTCACACTCGTTAGCTGTTTTTGCGTGTAATTTTTAAATTGACGCGTCGGCTTTGTTGGTAGTGACACTGCGTACGGAGCTAGCAATCCCAGGGTATTGATTCTCTGAACAACGACGGTCGGACGGACGAACGAGTGAATGTCCAAGCGGCGAGTTTAAGTAGTCCCGTCAGTGCGAACAAAACATATTACAGCGCGAGCATTTTCAATTAAGCAGCAAAGTTTCTGCCGATGGATCGAACGTATAATTCTGCTTAATTGAAAATGCACGCGCTAAAATGTGTTTTGTTCGCTCTGACGGGACTACTTAAACTCGCTGCTGCGATTTCGCTCGTCCGTCCGACCGTCCGTTGTTTTTGAGAGAATAACACTCCAGGTTCAAATCCCGGTAAAGCAGATACTTGTGTGATGAGCACGAGTGTTTGTTCCTGAGGCTTTGGTGTTTTCTATATGCTTTTAATTATATATTTATCTATACATATACACACATATATAACAACCCGCCCTCGCTTCGCTTTGGTTTATGTATGATATATAGCCTTATAGCCTTCCTCGATAAATGGGCTATCTAACACTGAAAGAATTTTTCAAATCGGACCAGTACTTCCTGAGATTAGCGCGTTCAAGCAAACAAACAAACAAACAGACTCTTCACTTTTATAATATTAGTATAGATAAGTAACTAAGTCTCTGAGCTAAGCTGAGGACAGACTGGCGAAACTATTACGGCCTAGTTTGACAACGCAAGCCTAAAAAACCGTTAAATACTTTTTATTGTTTTAGTAAATTGATTGTCTTTAAGTTACTTTGTTATCAATAGGTATTTAACCCCTGGTGACATCTCGCGACGCAAGTTAAAAACATTTCAATAATTTATCAATAACTCCGACGATGTTTATCTAAAATTGTCAGCTGTCATTATTAATAGACAAGGTAATTTACAATAATAGTGCCTGTTTATGATAATTTTTATACGTTATTTGTTATGAGTAACGTTGACATATTGAATTATGATATTTTTTCGTCCTCAGGGTTAACAACTTATTTGCTGTTTAAAATAAATATATAAATAATTATTATTTATCACGAGACACGAGATTTCATTTGGTACCCACCTTAGGTCCAAAGTCAGTCTGACATTCAACAACAATAACGTTGAGTTTCCTATAATTTACCAATGACTTAAACATCTCGAATTGGGATTGACCAAAAAAAATAACTCACGGTTTTTACTTTTAATTCGAAAGATTAGGAAATTTTAAGACACCAATTTCATTAATTTTGTGTTTGACCCAATAGTTTTGTGTTAATATCTTTATTTATTTAGCAGACATTTTATGGATGACATGATTATTTTAAATTTGGGATGACATTTTCTAATAAATTACAACAATTAAATGATATCTAATGAAAAAAAGTGGTTGTAATAGTGTACTAAAACATACTATTTCAAACTGTTTTCGCCTAACCCGTAAGATACACCTAGGAGGGCTTCAAGCCGAAAACGAAAGTCAAACAAAGGTTAAATATACTTTTGCCAAAATTTACAAAATAAATAAAATATTTTAAGAACTTAATAATGCAGAATGGCTTTAAACCTTATTCCTCGAAATGGTTTTCGAATCGGAGTAAGTAATTGTAAAAATATGTACAATCCCAATTGCGGGTAAACATCTACTATATGAATTGTATTGCACTTGCAACCTTACAACCGTCGAGAGTTTAATATGCTTCTATGAATTAATTGCACTTGTGCCGTTTCTCCGTTGGAGGGTCGAATGCTATAATTCATTATTTATTCTTTGATTCACGATACATTTTCACACTTCCGGTAGTTTTCACGCGAATATCATTCACCTGACCATGTCGTAAAATATTTTGGAAAGGATGGATGAAAGAAGATTGACGAAAGAGATATACAGATTGAAAGTGAGTGGAAGGGTCGGAAGGGGCCGCCCTAGGCGTACTTTTTCGAGTCAAATCGGAGAAATACTGGAAAAGGGGCGAATCTTAAGTAACCGAAAGCGACGTGTGTGCATGACACGATGTATGAATGTGGAAGAAGCGAAAGAGATTTGTCAAGATCGTAGCAAGTGGAAAGAAATGGTCTCTGCCTACCCCTCTGGGAAACAGGCGTGATTTAATGTAGATATGTATGTGTGTATGTATGTATGTATATAACACGCGCGGGTGGTAGGACCTTGTGCAGGGCCCGTCCGGATCGCTACCACCATCTTATCCATTAACCTACCGCCAAACAGCAGTGTTCGCATTGTTGTGTTCCGGTTTGGGGATAAGACAGCCGGTGAAATGACTAGCATAGAGGCATTCCATCTTAGTCCTCAGGGTTGGCAACGCGTTTGCAGTCTTCGGATTGCATCGCAGTCTTGTGAATGCGAATGTCTATGGGTCACAGTTTCCACTTACCATCAGGTGGCCTGTGTGCTCGTTTGTCTTCTCTATGACATAAAAAAAAAAAAAATCCCCAGCGTCTTGTCTAAGGCCATTGTAATTAATGTACCTATGTATGTCAAAGCAAATTAGTGACCCCACTGTTACGCCGTGAAAATTGTACTTTTAATGCTAAAAAAATGCTTAGAATATCCGTAATCCAATACTACACTTTTTACTCTATCAAATTTCAGTTGACCTTTTTCGGCTTTTATCCGTTTTGACATAAATTAATTATTCATAATTTTAATAGGCAATATTATAAATTGGGATATAAAATATAAAGTTGCGATTATCGCGCGGGTTCGGTACAAATTGAATTATGAGAAAGTTGGGGCCGGTTGCACTTTAATCGGGTTTTAAGTAGAGTTTAATTAATTTGTGAATATAATATCATCAAAAAGTTAGTGATTTAAGTAACGGATAATTTATAAGATCGTTAAACCTGTTTTTAAAATAAATAATTTTATTGTCATGAGAACGACCACCACACTACCCTACAGTGTTTGCATTATTGTATTGTATTCCAGTGTAGAGTAAGACAACTGGTGAAAACACTATACTCTATAATCTATACTAATATTATAAAGCTGTAGAGTTTGTTTGTTTGCTTGAATGAGCTAATCCCACGAACTACTGGACCGAATTGAAAAAATATTTTAGTGTTAGATAGCCCATTTATCACGAAATGCTTATATATAGGCTTATATATCATACTCACATAAATCGAAACGAAGCGAGGGCGGGTCGCTAGTAAGATTATAATTATAACATAAATGCATTCTATCTTAGTCCTGAGAGTATTAAGCAACGCATGTGCAATATTGAGATTACAAATGTCTATGAAATGGCACTTCCCGATTACAAAACAAAATTTGGTAAAGTAAAACATACCTAAATGGCTATAAAAAAACACGTTTCCTACATATAACTTCATTGTTTTTTTATTATCTTTTGTTACTGAAGCAATTGTTGCATACACTCCGTGAAAATTCCAAATGTCTAGCTAATACGGTTCAAAAGATACAGCCCTTCGACAGACGGACTGACAGATGGACGGACACCGGAGCACAGTAATAGGGTACTGTTGGCAGCCTTCATCGAAAGTCATTAACTGCCGTATCTCCTCCATAGAAATCCATAATTAAACCACAGTTAAACCACAGTTAAACACTTGGTTTCATTGGGCCAATTAACGTCAAAGTTGGCTAACTCACTAAAGATTAATTTTCCAATGACAATATTTATGTTTTTTATTTATGTTAAGAATTTGATAGCGAGGAAAGTTTAAAAGGTTTGATGGATTCTGTAAGTAGGTAGGTACAGGTGCTTCGGGTACTTGCCTCTCACTCGCTCTTATCACTACATAGTATAAAACAAAGTCGCTTCCCGCTGTCTGTCCCTATGTATGCTTAGATCTTTAAAACTACGCAACGGATTTTGATGCGGTTTTTTTTAGTAGATAGAGTGATTCAAGAGGAATGTTTATATGTATAATATTTTTTTATTTTATGTACTGGTGTTACAGAAAAGTCAGAAAACTCATATAAACCGAAGCGAAGCGAGGGCGGGTCGCTAGTACTTAATAAGAGCGAGTGAGAGAGAAGTACAAACCCAAAGCTTCTAAGTGCTTACAGACTGTAATTGTATGATGGTACTTTAACGTGTTGTCTGGAAGAGATATTTTACTTTTTTTCTGTTGAAATTCTGTATGACATTTATTTTGTTTAAATACAAAATTTAAACCTAGTTTTATGCAAGCATGCGTTAATAATTCAATAATTAACTACTTGGTTACTTACGCTATGAATAATACATTATTACAGTAAAATATACAAAAATGTAGTAATTTTTATGTTCTTTTCATAATAAATAAACTAAACATCAGGTGACAAAGTAGACAAATAAATAAATAATAAATAAAATAAAAACGAAAAAGTTGGAAGTTTTTCTAGTTTTAAATATAAAATGAATATGTCAAACCCGTCAAGACCTCTATACAACACAATATTGCTTTTGACGTGTTATCGTATCGTCAAAAGATCGCTATTAGTTGTTAGTGACCCTGCCTAAGAAGCCAGCGGCCCTGGGTTCAAATCCCGGTATTGGCAAATATTTGTGTGATGAGCGCGAATATTTGTTCGTGATTCTTGGATGTTTTCTATGTAATTAAGTATGTATATCTCTATATAAGTATTTACATCGTTGTCTAGTACACGTTTGGGGCTAGGCCAATTTGTGCGACATAATCCCCTG
The DNA here is from genome assembly GCA_963966035.1 of Acleris laterana. Classification (NCBI taxonomy): domain Eukaryota; kingdom Metazoa; phylum Arthropoda; class Insecta; order Lepidoptera; family Tortricidae; genus Acleris; species Acleris laterana. The sequence continues at coordinate 5,899,455 of OZ014465.1, read as the reverse complement.
ATATGTATCTCTTTATTGAAATCAAAAGCAATATGTTTCTAATCAATAGAATAGAAGCCCCGTCTAATTAATTTCCTCATTTTATTAATTAAAATGGCTTCTTTTTACTAAAAGTCGTGAGTTTATAAATTTTTCCCCGCGGCTCGGGCGCCGATCGAATCGCGTTTTATTTCCACATAAATAACTTGATTACAATAAATTAAGATCTTAAAAGGTTAATGCGGAACCCTGCTGAGGCTATTTGCGGAAATTTTCAATGTGTTTTGTGTTTTAAAATTCCTTTGTATACTTATTGATTATTATTAAGATTTTAACTGAGGCACGACTTTATCAAAGATGAGTAAATGTTCCAATACAATCTTTAAACTAATGTAATAATAAAATACTTAAATAAATATGGCTTTATAATTTACCTACATTTTTTTTTATGTTCCGTAGTCCATCCTCCGAACCCTTATTAGTCTATTCTATACTTCTGTTTGTATGTTTATCACAGTATTTTTTTTAAGAAACTACTAAAGTTTCAAAACTCAAATTTTGAACAATATGCAATCTGTTCCAGTTAACCTTGGAGTAGAATAAGTAAGGGCAATGCAAGATCACAGACTAATTAACAATATAACAGAAAATAACAAATCCGAATAAAAAAAACCTTACTTATTAGTTAAAAAACATATATATACCATTATAGAAAAGTAAATATACCTACAAATGATTATACTACCAGAAAATAATAATTAAGGTTTTGAAAATCTGAAAAAGTTATATCAAGAGTCCAATTTTTTTAGCGAAATTACCTCTAATTATCGTTATCGTAGATAAAATTTAAAAAAAAAACAAGACACGTTACTTTGAAAGCTACGAGTATGTAAATACCTTGATTTATGCTTAATGTTAATTTTTTTTTTTATTTGTTAATAATTATCGGTGAATTTGCTTACGTATGTACATTATATACACTGTTAAACTCAAAACTACTTTTCACTACTCACATTCACAGGGCAAAAAGGAGTACCTAATTGTTTTTATATAACTTCATAATTTCTTAACGACCCCAAAAACCCCTTATTCTAACTATAGTACTTTCACAGCCTGAAGATTGATTGAGACAAATCCATAAACTTCCCGACTGTACCAACTTACTTACAATTGTGTAAGTTCTCGCCAGATGGCGTGGCTAGCAAATTAACATTATGAAGATGTGGTTTATCCAAAGTTTTTTCCGCGGAGTTTTCTTTTATGGTAAAGAGGGTAGCACAGACACCTAGAATAGAAGGCAGATAAGCACACAAGCAACTAGAGGCCTTGCCAAGTTGCGCCTTATTTGTTTCGGTTTTTAACCAATCGTGTCACTGCTAGATCACGTGACTTATCGTATCACGTGATCTACCAGTGACGCGATTGGTTTAAAAACGAAACGAATACAAACACTAGTTAGCGTAATTCATCTTGGCAAGGGCCTAAGTACCCTCACCATGAGTTAATATATGAAATACGAGTGCCTATGCATTGATTTTTTTAACTGCATTTTTCTAAAAAAAATAATTGAAAATACCATAAAAGAGATCACCAAAAGGGAAATTAAAATTGAAATGGGGCAAGAAATGCGGATGATAGGTACAAAACTTTTTAAACCGTTAATTAGACAGCGATTAAGTAGACAGAGAGATCCGATGTGCCCTGTGACGTCATTTAACAGGTTAGACATTCTAAACTCCGTGTTAAATTCTGTTTTGCTACAAAGAGACAAGAACAAATCTTTCTTAACTTATATCTTGGTTATTTACGAGTATATAGCTGTTGCACGCGACTCCGTCCACGCAGAAATAAAACATAGCCTATGTCACTCAGGGTGAATGTAGCTTTCCAATGGTGAAAGAATTTTTGAAATCGGCACAGTAGTTTTTGAGTTTATTCATTACAAACATACACACACACAAAAAGACAAAAATACAAATCTTTCCTGTTTGTAATATTCGTGTAGATCCAAAAAATATTTTTTTCTCAAATGATTGTTACATGAATCAGCTTTTATGGAAGCTGTGAAAAAGATTATGAATATTCACTATTACCGTACTCGCACTGTATAAGAATTTACGAATACTATGAGGGACAGTACCCTAACCATGAGTTACAATTAACGTACTCGCTAGCGAGTCGAAACTCTCTCCCTCGCAGACCTCTCAAGTATTCTTATAGAGTGTAAGGACAGAGCATTCAACTCGCTAGCGGGTACGGTAATTGTAACGCATGGTAAATGCAACAGAGCCTAAATTTAAGTCTTGAACGTGTTACCGTTCCGACGATTAAAAAAAAAAACTTTGAAACTAATAGTTTGTTTTTTTTTTTTTTTATTGCTGTCGACGGGCAAACAGGCAGACAGCCCACCTGATGGGAAGTGGTCACCGCCGCCTATGGACATTTGCAACACCAGAGGCATCACCAATCCGTTGCCGGTCTCGAAGAAATTTAATGATACCCCTTTTAAAAAGCCCCATATTGTAGCGCGTTGGGAAAGTCTTCTTGTTGTATGGGCCCTGCTTTATTCTTTTTAGACAGCGTAGGCATATTGCCCACGTATTAGCCTATGGTAGTGACCCTGGCTACGAAGCTAGCGGTCACGTGTTTGATTCCCTGTACGGGCAAATATTTGTTTGAGGAACGAAAGAATTAGTTAAGAATCTATACATATTATATTTTTAGCTTTAATTTATTGTAAATTGATTTGTACTGTAATTGTTTATAGAGAAATATATACTTACATATTACATACATACATACATACATACATACATTAAATCACGCCTGTTTCCCAGAGGGGTAGGCAGAGACCACTTGCTACGATCTTGACAAATTTCTTTCGCTTCTTCCACATTCATACATCGAGTCATGCACGCACGTCGGTTTCGGGTACTTAAGATTCGGCCCTTTTCCAGTAAGTATTTCACCGATTTATTTAAGAATCTATCTACATATTTAAGTATTTATTTCTCTATAAAAGTAATAATATCGTTGTTCAATACCCATATGTACAACTCTAGGCTTGCTAGAGCTCAATTTGGCACTAAGTCAATTTGTGCGACATAGATCCCGCGTATTTATTACATTAGGACCTTTGTGCTCCCTTAAAATACGCCAGCTTAAAAAGCGCGATCAAAAGCTTTAACCAGCGTGCACGTTTAATTCTGAGCCTTTTAACCAACTCGATAACCGGGCAGAAATTGAATTGCGTTAACACCATAACCAGAGGGGCTATTGCTTAACGCACTCGCAATCGCAATTGTTTTCATTTTGAAAATAGAGAAAAGCGGCCTATTTTTATATCTGAAACCCTTACAAAGGAAACAGCAAAGCTTTTCTTTAAAGCACGCGGATTAGCAAAGACTAAGGGGTTATCTTGCTGGACAACTAGGGGTGTCGTGTTTCTGAGAACCCCAGACAATACACGTATACTGATTAGCTCGGAACAGGACCTTGAAAAAGTTGCAAATAGGATATGACTGGATTTTATATTGCTTATAACCTTTTTCTTCGTTATATTTTGTTTTAAATTTTGCATGCTTAAACCTAGTTTTAATGTTTTAAATTTTTCTGTGAGCTATAAAACACCAACTATGGGTTCCTCTTTTATAATAATAACTACCGCTTTTCAACAAGGTTCGACTCAAACTTGTAAGATTTCTGCGCTATTGATTATTACTTGTGTCACTGTTCTTAAGCACTTTTCTTCGAAATTTACAACGGCAAATGTCTTGATCATTTATGGATTTTATCTTAAAATTCAATTTAAATACCAGCGATGAGATCAGCCACGAGCTGGATAATTTATCTTTGGCGGAAACATCTACTTGTAATATTGAGGAATGCAGTAAACTTCTACACAAAAGAAGCGACACTCTCAAACTTATTACACAAAATATAAGAAGTCTTAAACGTAATATGTTAAGTTTTCAAACTTTACTCCAGCGCTCAAATGTTAATTGGGACCTTATCATACTAACCGAATGCTGGCTTCAGCTAAATCCACAAATTCCAACCTTAATGGGTTATAACTATTCTATTTCTACAAATAACAGTACCCAAAATGAAGGTGTAGTGGTTTATTATAAAGCAGCTCACTCTTGTAGCATATCTGAGCCCTTAATTTCCGGCGCCAATAGCCTCTTGATTGTACTGAATGGTTTCACCGCTATCCTTGCTATATATCGCCCACCAGGGGAAAGGAACATAAATAACTTCTTGGAAACTTTAAACTCTACACTAACTAATTTGATAACCTTTAGAAACATTATTATAATTGGTGACATAAATATAGATATTTCCCCGGCCTCCTCTGACTCTAGAGCCAATTTATACCTAAGCCTTTTGGCTTCCCATGGCATGTTACCTGCTCACAATATTCCAACTCATATTTATTCGTCGTGCTTGGACCATGTCATCTTAAAAACCCAACTGCCAGCGAAATGCTTTGTGGCTCACACTACCATAACCGACCATTACAGTGTTATACTTAGCCTAGACGTGGCTCATAAATCAAAACCGTTGCAACAAAATTGTCGCCTGATTGATTATTCTGGATTGGATCTCGATATACCGGCTGTTGATCTCTTCCCCATTCTTACTATGACCAATGCGAACAATGCAGCTAACTTTTTTGTCAGTAATATAAGTAATGTTATTGATAATCATAGTGCAATTAAAAGAATTTCAACACGAAAGCGAATCATAAAGCCATGGGTAACGCCAGGCTTACTAAGATGCATGCGTAATCGGGACAATCTACATTTAAAAAGTAGAAAACAACCCAATAATGAAACTCTAAGGTTAACTTACGTTAGATACAGAAATTATTGCAATTCAATACTGAGAAAAATAAAAGAAGAGTACGAAAGAGCAGAATTGAGAAAAGCTTATACAGACACTAAGAAATTGTGGAAGGTGATAAAATCAATAACTTACACCAATAAGCCCAAAAGTATTGCAACGGAACTTATTAAGGGAAATAACCCTATTCAATCAGTCAACTCAATAAACGAATTCTTTGTAAACATCGGTAGATCGCTTGCAGAATCCATTACATTTAATTCTCTTAGTAATATCTCTGCATCTACAGTAAGCTGCTCATGCCCAAACTCTTTCGGATTGATGCCAATAGATAACGATGAAATGATTTCTTTAATTAACAATCTAAAATCTGAATGTTCAGTGGGTTGGGACAATATATCAGGTGCGTTTATAAAAAGGTATAAGGATACCTTACTGCTGCCTCTAGTACACATTTGCAACCTCGCTCTAGACACTGGCGTATTTCCAGATGCCTTTAAGAGAGCTTTAATATACCCAGTTTACAAAAGTGGTGACAGAGGCTGTGTCAATAACTATCGCCCTATTTCTATTCTACCAGCTACTTCTAAGCTGCTCGAAAAAGCAATTAATAACCGGCTTACTAAATACTTAGAATCAAATGGACTGCTTGCGAGTAACCAATATGGTTTTCGAGTCGGTAGATCCACAAATGAAGCTGTTCATGAACTTACCGACTTCATAGCAAATAAATTGGACAAAGGTAAAAAAGTTATTACGATTTTCTTAGATCTCGCTAAGGCTTTTGACACAGTCTCTGTCCCCCTGCTGCTGGACAAACTTCATAGATTTGGTGTGAGAGGGACCCAGCTAAGGCTCTTTGAAAGCTATCTTTCGAACCGAAAACAGTTTGTAAAAATTGACAACCTGATTAGCACTGATCTTCTGGTTACTTATGGGGTGCCGCAGGGGAGTATCCTGGGGCCGACCCTTTTTTTAATATTCATCAATGATCTTTGTTTGACAATACTTAATAATGGAAAGATAATCACGTTTGCAGATGACACAGCCCTTATATTTAGCGGTGATACTTGGGAAGAGGCTTACCATGAAGCACAGCTGGGTTTTGATAGGGTGTTATCTTGGCTAAATGAGAATTTACTAACACTCAACGTAGCTAAAACCAAATATATTTCCTTTTCTATAAATAATAGCAGTAAGATAAGTAGTCTACCATATCAGATAAAAGCACATACTTGTAATGAATCAGCCAGGTTTAATTGCTCTTGTCAGAATCTAGAAAGTACTAAAATAATGAAGTATCTTGGTATATTAATTGACAACAATCTTAATTTTAGTGCACATATTGACCTCATCACCTCTAGAATCAGAAAGTTGATTTATATTTTCAAGAATCTCCGACGCGTTGCAGAGCACAAAATTATAAGAACAGTCTACTTTGCACTGTGTCAATCAATTTTGACATACTGTATAACCTCGTGGGGTGGCGCATCCAAATCACACCTCCTGAAACTTGAGCGGGCGCAGAGAGCTGTACTCAAAGTTGGCTCTTTCCTTCCGTTTTTCCATCCCACCTATGATGTCTATCAGTCTTTCAATGTTCTTACTGTCAGGCAACTCTTTGTCCTTTATACGGTCATGAGACAACACTCCCTGATGCCTCTTAAGAATACCTCACCAGTAAAAAGAAGACGTAAACGTAATGTCTGTTTCCAAATCTCTACTAAATCTCAATTTTCCCGCAGATTTTTTTACTTTTTAGGTAGCTATCTGTATAATAAAATTAACTCTATATTGAATATTCACCTATTCCCAAAATTTAAATGTAAAAAATTGGTAACTGAATGGGTGCATAATCTTAACTACGAGCAGACTGAAAAGCTTCTCCTGAGTAATACATAATGGCTTATACTACAGGTTTGAGTTAATTGATGCTTTGTTGTTAAATGCTACTAGAATTTTATTTTGTACGTTATAACGTTGAAATTGCGGTGTTTGTTAATTCGCAGCCTAAATCTAGCGTGTAATATTATAATTTTTTGTAATTCGTTATTTTTCTCTGTTCTTAATTTTTAGTGTGCTTTCAACGTAATATTTCTTTTCTCACTAATGGACATACTTGTGGTGTTGTTATCTCCACTTCCCTGCGTCATCGGGGCGGGGGCCTGGTGATCTGTCATACAGGATCTCCTAGTACAGACACCAGGCTCTCACACTGGTTTCCAACTTATTTTAATAAATAGTATTGTTTACCTTAATAATATACTATAACCATTGTGAGAGTTAATAAAGACTTTTTGTATTGTATTTGTATTGTATGTCTGCATACAAAACGAAAACAATTGTGCTTTGAAGCCAATTGAGATTGCGAGTGCGTTAGGCAATAGCGACGCCGGGGTGTTATTCTCTCAAAACCAACGGACGGTCGGACGAACGAGCGAAATCGCAGCGGCGAGTTTAAGTAGTCCCGTCAGAGCGAACAAAACAAAATTCAGCGCGTGCATTTTCAATTAAGCAGCCTTTTACGTTCGATCCATCTGCAGAAACCATGATGGTCTGTCTGGACTATTTAAACTCGCCGCTTGGACATTCACTCGTTCGTCCGTCCGACCGTCGTTGTTGAGAGAATCACTACCCTGGTTGGCGTGTCAAAGTGCCATGCCACGGGGAGACCGGACCGGCCGGGTCAATCGCCTAACTTAATATTGGCGTGCCACGCACTTGTCCCTAGTTTCGCGTTTTTAAAGATCATAAGTTTCATTTTACGTAAGTATATACATACCCAACAAACAAACTAACCTTATAAAATTAAGTCTATAAGGTCTAAATTCTTATACTTGTTATAAAAGAGCATTCATTATGTCAATGTTCCTTATAATGGCACATTATAAGAAGATTTGGCTAATATTACCTATATTCTTATAATTTTGCTGGGTAAACGTTAATATAGCCAACTTATAAGGGTACAATAAGGGTTCGAAATCTGTTCTTCTTATAGAGGCTAGTTACATTGCTTTTTAGCCGTATAAAACTCGAAGTTATATAAAGGCTTTTAATATGGCCAATGATTCTTATAAAAGTAATGCATAAGGTAACTATTGAGCTTTTAAACTTATAGAAGCATTTGATACGACGTCTATCCAACAAACAAATTCTAACATTTTATATGATCTTTACAAGGATGATAGCAATCCATATTCCCTTATACAGAGATTATAAAGATATTATTCTCTATTCGGTTATATTACAATGTTTTATATGACTAGATTTGCCATTTTGAGAAAAACAGCAGATTGTGTGAATTTATTACGCAGCGGAATTTACATTTCAAAATGGATTCAAAAGACTGGAAGAAATTGAAAAGGAGCGGTAGTTACAGAAGAAAAGTGAAAAAGGTCTATGAAAACATGGTTGTGAGCACTACACCCACCACTTGTACTCCTATGATCTCAGTGCCTATGGTACTACAAAATGACCAAGCCGATACCAACGAATCAGCCTGTGGTTCCGTAGAATATTATTTCACAGAAAATGAAAATGACAAGGAATCCAGTGAGGAAGAATATAATTGTAATTGTAAAGGTAAAGTAGAATGGGTCGGATGTGCACAATTAAAATATTCCTTTCTTAGAATAAAATGTGTCCACTTCCATGGCCAGCGCATAATATTATGCAATTTAAGATCTTCTCTTTTCAAAAATTTGTCAATATCTGCCAATATGTACACAACCATTGTAATGTCTGCGGACAAACATTAATAAACATTATTATTACATCGTTTATGGTGTACCTACTTACAATTAAAATTGTATGTCAATCTGAAAATTTAGTGCACAAACCGAGCTTATCCCTATATAGATCTCTTCCATCCAACTGAACTATAGAGAAAAGTGAAAAATAAATTTATATTATAAAAACAAGACTAAGGTACAAGACTAGCTAGGTAAATGATTTTGTTCGTGAGTTAAGGAACCCTAACGATGTATAAAATGGCGAAAGCATAAGTAATATAACGTTGCCATTATAAAGTCTTCAGTCTCATAGACTCCTTGTAGAGGATGTGCGAATCGTTTTGCCCTCATAATAGCAGTGTATATAACCTGACTAAATAATTAATAACGTTTGGAGCACAAAAACAGCTTAAACTCGAGGGCGGGTTGATATTATAACACACAGCGTACCACCTTTTATCATGCATTTGAATTCCCATGCACTTTTCACTATACACAAGCACATAAGTCAGGTAAATAAACTACATAAAATAATAACTTACCGTTCACTTTCCAATAAAATGGTTGACGTTTGTCTTTCTTCTTCAAACTGTTACGAAAATGTAAATCACTTTAAAAAAAGACTTATTGCAGAATCATAAACAGACGGCTATAAGGGCCAACGGATTTTTAAGAGACTTTGATTTGCCGCAATAAGTTGAACTCCCTTGTATCGGAACATAATAAAACATGTATAAGGGTGATCGCCCTTATTAACGTTTTATAAATGGCTCTTATAAGATGTATTGACTTTTACGAGATTTTTTCTTGCCATTATAAGGAAGTTATCCTTGTTACTTGTCATAATATGAGACGTTTAAGAAAAAAAAGCAGACAATAAGGAAGCTAAAAGCGGGGTATAAAGTTATTGTTCTTATAATTTGTGCCCAAACGCACCCTTATTAGCGGTAATGCGGCTCTTATAAGAATATTATTTTTAGCCGTTTAAGCCACTACAAGACCAATTTTTGTTTGTTGGGTACATACATACCTTCATTCCTAGAGTGGGGTAGGAGCTGCAGAATTAACAACAACTCTAAAAACTTGTTGTTAATTCTGTAACCACATTTTGCACAAACAAGCTTAGATATTTACCAGTGTATTAGTGACAGGTTGCCAGCCCATCGCCTAACAGTACTGCCTTTATTCCCTTAGTCTCCTCTTACGACTTCCACGGGAAGACATGGAGTGGCACTATTCTCACGGGACAATAAGTATAGTTTATACAGGGTGAAATCTAAGTCGTGATTCCAATGATCACCTCTGTGTTCTACCCACGAGTATGAAAAACTTTCACTATGGGAACAACTCTAAAATATCGAAAAAAAAAACAGCTGTTTCATAGAAAAGATCAATACGCACTCGACCAAAATGTATGAAGCACCCTGTAGTACCTATTAAGCAAAAAAACAAACCGTACTAACATTTGCGCGCCGTATTGTCTGTAGAATTGTGTTGTAGGTACTCATTGTTTTGTTAATTAATTAATTTCTCTGCAGCGGCCAAAGACTGGCTAGTAAACCTAAAAATAGACGTATAGGATCCAGCGCTAAGATTAATATAGCCATACGAAATGATGATGATTGTTTTGTTAATACCAACTGTTATGACCATAGTCTTGCAAATCAATAATTACTCTTTTCTAAAAGTCACAAGGTCGTGGGAAACCGCTGGATGAGAGCAGCAGAGGACCGATCGTTGTGGAAGACCTTGGGGAAGGCCTTTGTCCAGCAGTGGACGTCTTGCGGCTGATGATGATGACGATGATAAACAAGTCACACGGATCAATCAACATTGACAATTATAATGACTGCTTTCGGTTCTTGGAATTCTCGGTAAGATCAAAAATGGCGTAGTAAAAAAATAAGTTTTAGGAATGTATTTTTTAAGAAAAAAATGCATTTAAATAAGCTACTTACGCTGTAAATTATCTTATTACCCGTAAGTATTAAATATATCACGAAATATAATTGGTTAAGTTTAACAATTTGGACTTTATAATCTTTTATGAGAGCGGGCTTGTTTTTATACGTGACGACTTTCCGAGATTTATCGAAACTTTAGCCGACGAATTTGTCTGCTTTGCCATTTGACAAAAAACTGTAACACTCGATAATAATTCAAGGTAAGAATCAGTTAAATATTTCTTTCCATAGATTAGTACACACATACTTACATAAACTCACGCCTTTATTCCCAGAGTGGGGTAGGCAGAGCTACAGAATTACCAACAACTCTAACAACTTTTTAATAATTCTGTAACCACATTTTGCACAATCAAGCTAAGATGTTTACCAGTGTATTAGTGACAGGTTGCAAGCCCATCGCCTAACTACAGTACTACAAGCCTGTATTCCCTTAGTCTCCTCTTACGACATCCACGGGAAGACATGGAGTGGCTCTATCCTAACCTGGCAACCACACTGGAATAATTTAATAAACATTATGTAGTAATTTTTTTTCTCGTCGAATCTAAAGTAGGCTGTAGAGACATAAGACATATTTGTTTCGTAATCGTCATTACCTACCACCAAGCATTCGCACTGTCGTGTGCGGGGATAAAAAGAATTAGTCCTCAGGGTTGGCAACGCATTTGCGGTCTTAGGATTGCAGTCTTAAGATTGTATTTTTTTAAATGCATATGTCTAATGGGTCACAGACACCACTTACCATCAGCCCCTGTTTCACCATCCTAACAATGACAGGTGACAGGTGACATTTCAGTGTACCTGGCGCAGCTGATATGAATCCCACTAACGTGAGAGCTTGTTAAATTTGCAATGTATATCGAATTGTCACCTCTGTCACCTGTGTACTCGTTTGCCTTCTCCGTGCCATAATCTTCTAGTCGGTATAACTATATTGCCTTTGACATGCTATCCTCTTGCTTTTGACTCGACCCCCCATTACTGGTAAATGTTTAGCGATAACATTTCTCTTTGTACTGGCTAGTTCATGAATATGTGTACACTTTAGTAGCTTGTCTATTTAATGTCATGTTTAAACTGCCATTATATGAAACATTTCTGCGTTTAAAGTGACAAGGTAAGTACTCAAGTGGACTCATATTTATGAACTCTACATTTTTTTTCGTTCGCAGTCAATGTTTACATACATCAAGCTACAGTAAATAATACAGTCATGTTAAGAGTTATCGTAACGTTGACAAAGGTAATACGGAACAAAGACCATTCCTTAGAAAACTAGGCAATGTAGACTTTTACTGACCCATACACAGAACTTTGACCCATACAGCCAATATTAAGCTCCCTAGCTTGAACAATTAATTGAGCTTTTTTGGCAAGCTTCCTAATTGAAGTAATAAAACTCGGTAGTAAATCGCATTTGATGAAAAACTTCTTTGCGAAGGAGACGCCGTTTAATAATAGAATCGGCCAACTGCGAGTCTCGCGTACCGAGGGTTCCGTAACTCATATGAATTCTATAGATAGCATTCGTTGCATAAGGATAAGGAGGAATATAAAGCTGAAAATACTTATTCAAAATGCGATAACATTTCTTTTCTCATTTATTTTTTTATTTTTTCTCCATTTTTGAATACATTAAGTGTTACCGGAGCTCAATATGTACCTATGGAATTTGACAGCTACGCGAATAGCAAAATAGACTGAAACAATTCGCTTTTTAAGGCAGAATAATGTTATCCCATCGATCCGTAAGGTAGAGTTAAGTACAGTCGAGTATATAAATCCCTGAGACAATTTATAGACTAATGACAGTTTAAACATGACATTAAATTGACAAGGTACTAAAATGTACTCATATTTATGAACTTGACTGTACCTACCGCAGCATTACGATCGAAATTATATTTAAAATTGTATGTATTTATGTATGTATGTAAACACTTTATTGTACAAACAAGAGATAACAATTATAAAATAGACAAAAATATAACAGGGATGTACAAAGGCGAACTTATCTAGAGATCTCTTGGCGATCTCTTCCAGTTAACCTTTGAGTGATTGAGTAAATTAACGCATAATTTTAACTAAAGTGCACTGTGTAGGTAAAATTTCGTCAAGCGTGTTGCTAGTAACTATTAACAATATGAAAACGATGAAACTAGCTAAAAACATCGCTAGAAAACCTGCTTTAATAAAAAAACCGCATTAAAATCGGTTCACCCGTTAAAGAGCTACAGTGCCAAAGACAGACACACACACACACACATATAGCGGTCAAACTTATAAAACACCCCTCTTTTTGCATCCGGGTTAAAGAACCGTGTAAAATACCTTCACCCATTTGACAGCTACAGTGCCACACACACATATACAAACACTTCGTCGCAGTCGTGTCGTGTCGTATCCGTGTCGGATTCGTGTTGTGTAAAGCGATACGGATTATAATAATGTGAAACGCAAAGCTGTCCTGACGCGGGTCACCCGCAAATTAGTATCAACGTCATTCTGACAGGGTCCGCGAATTGCCGCGGGATATTGTGCCTTTTGAAGGGTTTTTTAAGTAAGTACTTAAAGATTTGGGTGATTGGGTAAGGGATATATTTAGCAATAAAAAAAAATGTGAATATTATAATATTATAATAGCGAATGTTGAGTTGGGACCGTTTCGCAACTGTTTCTGTGTCTTATTTTTTGTATCTATGTACCTAATGTTGTTTTGTATGGTTGCGAATAAATGTCTCTTTATCTTTATATTTATAATCATTGGTTTTGGACACTACTGAAAATGTAGTTTCAAAAACGGAATAATTAAATTAAAAATTTGGCTTGTACGAGCATTGTAAACTTGTAGGTTAATCAACTTAAAAGAAAACGACTTTTATGTTTCTATTATCTATATAAATAAAAATTAATCACTAAGGGCCACTTGCACGCAGAATTTAACCCTGGGTTAAAGCACTAACTCGAGTTAAAATGACATTTGTTGTATGAATCTGACGTTTACTAACCCGAGTTAGCGCCTTAACCCAGGGTTAAATTCAGCGTGCAAGTGGCCCTAAATGTGTTGGTAAGCGCAAAACTCGAGAACGGCTGAACCAATTCGGCTGATTTCTTTTTTGTTGTGTTCGTTATTGTCAGGATAAGGTTTACATGTAAGAAACATTTGAAAAATCCGACGGTAAGTTCGGAAATTTGCAGCGGGACGCAGCTGGCGGGCAGCTACTTTAAAATATAAATAAGAAGAAGATTGCAGTATTTGCGAAACTATATAGGATATCCTTAATTGACACCACACCGTTTTTAAAGAACTCGTTCAGTATATTAAAATTTGTGATATATTTTCGCATCTATTGTATCAATTCATCAAAGCTCATTTCACCGAACGCTATTTTCTGCTGAAGCCATGATGTCTTCAGGATATCTTAAGCATTAATTACGTAAGTTAGGTTACACTTGTGTGTACCAAAAAAAACAGGCGAGAAGTGCCTTTCGATGTAATGTTTGGATAAAATAAAAGGTAGGTATCCAATATATTTCAATACCTTTCCTCAAAAAAATTGGAAAAGGTGTTTTTTGTTGTAAAAATCGAACACGTATCTATACGGTCGCGTCCAGCGCTTATAACATGTCAATTCTATAAATTTTGTCAATTTTCTAAAATTGTTTACGGTACCCCGTGCCGGGTTAGAATAGTGCCACTCCATGGTTTCCCAAAAATATCGTAAGATGCGACTAAGGTAATAAAGGCGACTAAGGTAAGTTAGTCCATGGCCAGGTGACGTGCAGTCATCTGCTTGAAAGAGTCTCCCTGTTTGCACCGCGCAACTTTCCGAGACAACCAATAGTGAAGCTCTTGTCGACACCTTTAACTCGGTCCAATCTTGGCTTACAGTCTCCTATGGTGCGAATATGCAATGGTTACAATGCTATTGTTGGCAAGGATGACAGCATAGACCTCTTCCACGATAGTCTCACCAGTTTCAGAAGTAAAATATTATTGGCATTGTAATTAGTTGGTTTCTGTTTTCTGTTTTTTGTTTTTTATACTTATATCAATTTACGAATATATATTTAATAGTATAATATTTAAGATAATTTATTGTTTACTGTATTAATTGTTTGGCTAGGTTAGGTTAGGTTCTTGGATGGTTAATTAATGCGATGTTTTGTGTTAACTCAAAATCAAGTTATGTACTCCGTAATTGTCTTGTATATTAGAAGATATTACTGTATCAATAATAGCCCGTAAGTGATTAATATATGTGATGTGGATGTACTTATTAATAAATAAATAATAAATAAAAAAAGGCGTGTAGTACTGTTAGGCGATGGGCTTGCACTCTGTCACTAATACACTGGTAAACATCTTAGCCTGATTGTGCAAAATGTGGTTACAGAATTATCAACAAGTTTCCACTTACCATCAGGTGGCCTGTGTGCTCGTTTGTCTACTCAATGCCATAAAAAAAAAAAAGTTTTAGTGTTGTTGGTAATTCTGTAGCTCTCTCTGCCTACCCCTATCTGGGAATGAAGGCGTGATTTTATGTATGTATGTATGTTTACGACTGCGTTATATATCTTGACCAGGGCTCCATTTCTGCATTCTATTGTTAAAAAATATGTGTATAATTTGATCCATTGAAAGCGTTAGCAAAAACCCACGTGATTTAACCCCTCAGCTTTAACTAGAATCAAATCATTAATTCAACCCTGCAGATGTCCGAATGTCATCCATCAGGATAGAGGAGATTGTATTTATACACCCTTTACAATCAGGGGCTGCGGTTGATGAGGTAGCGGGGATGGTAGCGGGGATGGCAGCGGAGCGGGTTGATAGTTTTAGAGTTCAACGGTACATAAATCGTGACAAAGATTTATTTTATTTGCTTTTATGTAGCTAATGTATTTTTTTTAATGTTTTAGAGTTAGGTAAAATGTGTTTTATTATTAAAATACCGCGATTTCGTACCTTCTGTCTCTGTAAATTGTTAACAATAACACAAATATAATTTACTAACGAGAAGATGTTTTGTAGTAAAAGCAAGTGTTGCACCAAAAATGCACTACTTTTGCATAAGTAGGTACTTTATTTTTCCACTTAGAATGTTTTGGCTGTTTTGTTGCATTTAAACACACAAATAAGCGATGCAAGTTACTTTGTACATTCACTAATTTATTGTGAAAGCTTACAATTCTGTAAGTATTGTAATTGTAAAATTTCGCAGTGTTATGCAGGATATTACAATTTATTGTTTCAATAAAATTCAATTTAAATAAATAATCGCTCCCTATTATTTGCTACTTTAAACAGGCTTTGCGCAATACACACTTTAGGCGTGAAGCGGGCTGGTTTGGATGTGAATAAATACGAATCATGCGATAGAAAAGAAAGCACAGATCAGGCACGTTCGAACTACCTAACCGCTGTTTTGTTAAGAAGAGCGCCGTCTGTACTTATACTATTGAAATATTCTGTACCTAGACGTCACTCTCGGATCGCTATGCTCGAGCAAGCCCGAACCCTTACCGTGATGGATAGCGTAATAAAATTTCAATTTTAATATTATTTCTGTGTGTTTACTCGGCCACAGTCCGCGGTCACATTCATACAAATAATATTAATTATTTTACTATGCGCGTATCGGTTTGGAAATACATAGAGACGCTTATTATATTTTAAAGCGCTCGTGTAAGGTGTACAATGATTTGTTTAATCATGTTGACATCTTTGCGAATAATCTATCAGTGTTTAAAATTAAGATTCGGCAATCGCTTTTTTAGATTATTAGTACCTACCGTTTGTGAATTCCTGTTTTCTAATTAGTTTTGGTTGTTTTGTTTGCATGTTAAGAAAACTGGTTATCAACTTAAATTGTAACCTAGCAATATATGGAACTTTAGGCCTTATTCATATTAATATTTGTATGTATTACTTTGTACACAGCTGTTTGTTTTCCTAAATAAATAATAATAATAAAAAAAAAATGTTGGTATAATTTTAATAAATACGCAACTAGAATTTCATAATTAATCATTATAATTTATAAATGGTTATGTAATAGTTAGTCATATATCGTTATATTTTCGGTAAGTATCAAATTTTCCAGGATACTAAGTGTCGAATACTCTCGGGATTCTTTATCACTAAATTAAGCCCATTTTTATAAATAGCCCGGTAATGTAGCTCTTATTGTCAAGTAAATTCGGACTACCATAACGTCAATAATGTAATTCCGATGGGTATGTAAAACAAAGTGGAAATGTGAGCTTTTTAGAGACATATTTACGTAGACTATTCCGCAAAGACGGTGGTTTTTTTTCATCATAAAGGTATCTTATGTGTTGAGTGTGGGTATATGCTATAAACGTTCCAAATGTCATCCAAATCCGTCTACTATATTTAGGCGTGAAGGAGTCACAAACATATCCACACACACCAAATTCTGCATTTACAATAATAGTGCTAAGTGTTATTACCTATATCACAAAATATTGATATAAATAGTTGGTTGGTTGGTTGGAATGGTCGTATTTTTTTACATGCAATGCAATTAATATTGTAATATTACATTGATGAATAAGTAAACTAAACTAAACTAAACTATTAACCTTAATTTTGACGTCGTGTATTAACAAAATGTTTTTGTAACACCGACTCCACGGTATTTTTGTGCTGCTCAACAAAATACTTCCATTTAATTACCCCGCTCACGCCGCAGTTGCGCAAACGCTTCGAATTTGCTCACAAATATAAATTATTCACCAGTTATGTGCTTGGGCCGCGATGATATCGTTTTACATAAAAAAAATAAAATATAAGGGGGGGGGGGGACAATCTCACACCAATTGACCTAGTCCCAAACTAAGCTCTAGGTTTGTACTATGGGTACTAAGACAACGATATAAATACTTATATAGAGAAATATATACTTAAATATATAGAAAACATCCATGACTCAGGAACAAATATTCGCGCTCATCACACTAATATCTGCCCTTACCGGGATTTGAACCCAGGACTACTAGCTTCGTAGGCAGGGTCACTACCCACTAGGCCAGTGCGTCGTCAAAAATAATGTTCCATTGGAACAGGCCTATGTCCAGCAGTGGACCGATGTGGACTGATGGGGGCTGATGATGATGACGATACTTTATATCCATTTTTTTTACCCACCACGGAAAAACGCCGTCGGAACCACCGACGGGTTGTCGGAAGATACTTGACCGATTTGATAAATTCTTTCACCGTTAGAATCCAACATTATCTCTGATGAACATAGGCTGTTTTATTTTTCTACACGGACGGAGTCGCTATTAAAAGCTATATAGTATAAAAACGAAAAAAAAAAATACGTTTTTCTGTATACCCGTCTCGCCGTGAAAACTAAACTAATAACCAGATTTTTATGAATTTTCGTATCGATATAGCTTAAGCTTAACAATGGGTACCTACATTTTAAATTTAAAAAAAAAAGTCACCCAAGAAATGGTGTAAAACATTTTAAATTTAATATTACTTAAAATATGCGTGAAAATTGCCTAAATTCCGCACAAAACAGTTTTTGTTACGCCAGTGTTGCTAATCTTTCGTGACGTGTGCTCCGGCTTTGTCTCGGCTGGGAACACCGTGACTCGGTCGAATGTGGACGAAATAATTAAATATTTTCATAACACGGCAACACTGGGCGCTGCTCTCATAAATCACGGTTGAGTATGTTTCCATGTTTGTTATTGGTACGTCACGATTGTGACGATGTTTGTGTGTATGTATGTAAACGATATTACACTAAAATAATTATATTACACAAATATTAATATTACAGTAATGTAAGTAGTAAGGTGACTTGCAATCGGGGGACGAGATGGAAGATAGGTGTTATCTTAATAAAGAGTGGGATAAAACATTTTAACTGTTAACGATTTCTTCTCATAGCTCGGTTTAAAAAAAAAACTCAAGGCGATTGTCGAAAAAACAAACAAATATACAAATGAGCACTAAGTGGAGTCCCAGATCTCACTTTGTTTGGTCGAAACTTTAAATAAAAATTAGGTTTTGTGTTTGATTTTATGCATTGTTTGTACTTATATTCGTGTTTAACACAAAAAATGGCAGACATTCGAAATGTGAAATTTGGTAAGTAGAAATTGTTTATATCCCAGAAAATTAAAAGCATTTTTTGAGTTAGATGAGTTTGTGTATTAATGATGAATGAATGTTATAAAAGCTGGACAGATTTTGATGAAATTTGGAATAGAAATAGCTTTTACACAAAATTAACGCAAAGGCTATTTTCATCCCAAAGAATTAAGAAGTTCCCCAGGCAATAATGATTGTAGAAATCACGCGGGAAAAGTCGCGAGCTGAAACTAGTATTAAGTATGAAGTGAAAATAGTGTAATGGAGACAAACAATTTCATAAGGGGTAAATTCATATAACAACCGACAAGTCGCCTTGTAAGGGAGGCTTTGCACTTTACACTAAAACACGGGGTCGCACGGTATATTTCAATAGGGTGTGAACACCGCTTCAACTAGCCTTTATTACAATACCATACGGTTGATAATGAAAACGTTGTGTTCAAGGGTATTTGAGCAAATTTGTTAAAGTTTTTGTTAAAATGGGTGATTAGATTTTAATGATCGTGTACAGAAAATGGTTTGGAAGGAGCAAAATAACATCAGAGCTCTATTCGACTCTGTAAAACCATATCGTCTTGACTGTTATCGTATTGTCCACGTTACGATAGGCCTTATTTACTTGGCCGTAATGGCGTTAGATTAAAAACGATACAATAACAAGTCAAAGGCAACTTGGTTTTGATAATTTGCATGTTTTGTAAAAATTCAAAAAATTCAAAAAATTCAAAACATTTATTCAGTAAATAGACCACATGAGGGCTCTTTTATACGTCGGTAATATAGGGCGAGTCTACCAGCGCTTCGGACAAGACCATCATTGCGGAGAAGAAGCGCCGCAAGAAACTCCAGCAGAAGGTCATTTTTTCAATCATAAAAACATAGTACTTAAAACGATATTACATTAAGTAAAGTAAGTTACATTAGGTAATAAAGTAATAAATAATAAATTCTTAAAACTACCAAAAATATTAACCTAACCTTAAACTTGTTAAAAAAAAAAACTATGAGTACAACACGACGAGGTCTCTACGACAAAATAACATAGATTTTAGTGATAGGCATGGAGGAAGCGAAGCGAATAATGTGCGCAAAGGCCACCTGATTGTAAGTGGGGTCTGTGATCTATAGACATTTGCATTCTCAAGACTACAATCTTAAGACTACGCCGAGCGTACGCCGGATGTACAGTGGCGCCCTCATTACTTTTATTGTGTTTTTTAATTAACTAAAGAATTTCCTTGGAACCAAACAAAATGTGTTTGTAGCGCAAGTATAAACACAACTTATAGGGTATATCATATAGTTTAATAACAATTCACCTTCGAGTTATTAACTTAACGAAAAAAAGTGGCCACCTTTTCCCGTTTTTTAAGCTGACTACTCACAGGGTAATTGTTATTAAAGTTGGTTACGTATCCCATAAACTGTGTTTATAGTTGCGCTACAAACACATTTTGTTTGGTTCCAAAGAAATTCTTTAGTTAATTAGAAAACCCAATAATAGTAATGAGGGCGCCACTGGACGCTCGGCGTTTGCTCGGCGCAGTCTTAAGCCTACCATAAAAAGAGGTGAGTTGGGATTAAGTGGAGAGTAGGGACACAACCTAAAATAAGTCATAACTTGTTACAAATAAGAACAAGTAGGGTAGAAGTACCGCTTGTGGCCACTGTACCCTTTTTGGCCATTTAAGGTTGAAATGAGTATCAAAAACACTGTAAAATTGAAAAATAATATTGATAAATAGTTAAGACTGAAAATTTATATAAATATAAAATATAAAAATATGTTCGGAATTTCATAATGCTTTACATATAAGTAAGTTAAAATGTAAAGTGGCCAAAAACGGTGTAACGATGGCCAAAACCGGTACTTCTGCCCTATTAAATGGACAAAAACGTTACGTCTTATAATTATTTTATTGTAGGTTATATCCCAACTCACCCCTTATCCCTACTCACAGTTTCACGGTACAATCTTAAGATAGCAATCCCAAGACCGTAAATGTGTTGCAAACCCTTAGGATTAATTTCAAATTTAATTTTTAAAAATTTAATTTCAAAGTTTGTGTGACACCGGAACACAACAATGTGAATGCTGTTGCGCGGTCAAAGAATAAGATGGTGACGTCGTGAATGACGTTACGTCAACAGCCGTCATTCATTGTCTTCCGGGATGTTAGTGTCAATATCGGGTCGACGACAGTACTATGTCAATATTTTATCTATTCGGTGTCACAGTGCATTGGATGTAGCATGAGATCCCGCGGCGTTTGGCTTCATCACATCATATAAGTTATATCCTCAAAATTAAGTGGTGGTCACAAACCATCGGAATCTTGCTCTCTTTCGCACACGGCCTTATGGAGTGGGATTCGCAAGAGTAGTGCAGGGATGCGAGCATGAAAATGTCTTTTATTGCCAGACTCGCCACTTAATTTTGCTGATAGTATAAGTTCGCCGTTGTCAAGCTACTTAACATATATATATTTAACTGAACTATTATTGCTCTTAAAAACGCTTTTCGGTAACATTTTTTTTTTATGAAAATATGAATTTTGATCTTTGTACTAATTTATCTCCCAAATTTTTTTGTACATTAATTCTTTAAGGAAACTAAGGTCTAATTTTAAACAATAGGGTTATGCTGGTTTCGAAACGACTGTTTGTTTCTTAAATAAATAAATATATTGTGCATGTTAATCTTTAGTTTATGTACGAATTTACTTGTAGTTGTTTTTTAGGGCAATAATGCCTTTACAGACATACCTACATACATATTAGCTTAGTAGCTACAATCTTATCTTTTCACCTACCGTCAAGTACCTGTTCGCGTTGTTGTATTGCGGTGTAGGTACTAGGTATAAAATAATCGGTAAAATTACTAGCATACTGTAAAATACTAGAAAAGAGCCGAATCTCAAGTACCTGAAACCCACGTGCGTGCGTGACTCGATGTATCAATGTGGAAGAAGCGAAAGAAATTTGTCAGGATCGTAGCAGGTGGAAAGAAGTTGTCTCTGCCTACCCCTCTGGGTAACAGACGGGATTTAATATATGTATGTATGTACTAGCATAGAAACTTCAGTCCACAGGATTGACAGTGCATCAGATTCAGCGATCTTAGGACGGGTTTTTGTAGTCTTGAGACTGCGAATGTCGATGGATCATGACATGATCCCACTTGCCATTTAGGTTGCTTGTGTGCTTGTATGTCTTCTTCTCGCCATAAATTATACATAAGATTGATGTTTAAGACTTTTTTTAACTTAATTTCTTTGTTTTTTTTGGTTCTAATATTAAAAATCATTATCAAACTTAGCTTTACTTGTGATTTCTTTTAGTGCAATATTCAGATTCAGATTTAAATGTTATTACACAGTATAAATTACATTACATATCAAATTATATGAGTTACATTGTGGTCGTCAGAAATAGAAAAGAATTTACTTACGTAAGTAACTTACAGTCATGTCAAAGTTTTACCCAGTAGAGTCTCTCTGCTTTGACTGTCGTCGTAGAATAATGAACGACCAGTGTAATCGGACAGCGAGACCCTGGTTTACTAGCCTCATGTTTGTTCTCTAAGCAACCATTGGCCATTCTCGTCGGGGCAGTGCGACAATACGGAGCAAGTGAGTCCTTAAGTAGGTTAAGCAAACTATTTAGATACTGTAGTGACAATAGACGTTCAATTACTTTTGTTGAAGTTTGGTAGATTAATTAGAAAAGGCATATGTTATTAGAATTGGCTCGTGTAGTTGCCGGGTTAAGATAGTGGTAGTCATCTCGTGGATGTCATCAACAAGTTTTTGAAGTTGTTGGTAATTCTATAACTCTGCCTACCTCACTCTGGGAACAAAGGCGTGAGTTTACGTGTGTATGTAACCATGTATTAAACTTACAGGCTTATTTAATTTAAGGGTGAATTTCCACAAGCGTCAAATTATCCTAATTTTGGTGGTATTTTTTATTTTGATAGTAGGGTATTTTGACGTCAATAGTTATAATTAAAACAGTCTTTAAATGGCGCTTCATTATACCAAGCGGTTTTTAAGACAAAGATTTTACTAATTAGTACCTACCTACCACCAAAATTACTATTATCCACCAAAATTATTACCCTATGAAAAACTCACGATCAATAATAACATATCGGGCTTATTAAAATATAATCATTAGGTAAATTCTCTTGTTATTTTTTTAAACCGAAAACGTAACGTTTAGTTTAACGTCTGTGTCTCTCTGTGCACATTAACACCCAAAATCGGTCCATAATTTGCTTTAGTTATGCTTGATTTGCCCAGTTACCTCCTTTTTATGTATGTTTGTATGTAACACCTCGATTTTTCTAGCATCATCAGATCCTGAATTAATGTCAATGGGACAACGTGAAAAGTTTACTGTTTGTCTGTCATCCAGGCATGAGCTGTTGTGACAGCCACCTAACGGATCCAGTCCTCCAGGAGTTCGCAGCTACTGGCCCTGTCATCTTCACCACCCTGAAGACTGTCCTGGCAGCATCATGTATGTTAGCACCGAAAATGTTTAAGGAAACTTCGGCTGAGGCTTGGAAAAAGCTAAAAGGTGAGGAATTTGAAGACAAACGCTTAAGGATTTCCAAGTGGTACTGGTACCTGTAAAACGGAAAAATAAATCTATTATCATTTGCCAGACATTTTTTTGTAAAATTTTGTAGTGTGACGAATTTTACCCTCGCCTTACTCGATCGGCTTTGCTCGCTAAATTTTCCGAGATGAATTCTTCTTTAATCTATGTGTTAATCCAGGGTATAAGCAATCTCTATTTCAAATTTCATCCAAATCCATCCAGCCGTTGCAGTGTCAAGTAATAACAACTTTTGCATTCATAATATTAGCCTAGATCCACATTTGTATTGGAAATTAAGACTGCGCCGAGCAAACGCTGAGCGTCCAGTGGCGCCCTCATTACTATAGACTTAAGAACTTCCTTGGAATCAGACGAAATGTTTTTGTAGTGCAAGTAAAAACACAATTTATGGGATACGTAACAAACTTTAATAACAATTCGACGACGTGCTGGCCTAGTGGGTAGTGACCCTGCCTACGAAGCTAGTGGTCCTGGGTTCGAATCCCGGTAAGGGCAGATATTTGTGTGATGAGCGCGAATATTTGTTCCTGAGTCATGGATGTTTTCTATGTATTTAAGTATATATTTCTCTATGTAAGTATTTATATCGTTGTCTAGTACCCATAATACAAGCCTAGAGCTTAGTTTGGGACTAGGTCAAATTGGTGTGAGATTGTCCCCTTATATTTATTTATTTTATTTATTTAATTACCCTTTGTGTAGTCAGCTTAACGGGAAAAGGTGGGCACTTCTTTCCGTTAAGTTAATAACTCGAAGGTGAATTGTTATTAAACTATAAATGATATACCCTATAAATTGTGTTTTCATTTTTAGCACAAAATCATTGCGTCCAATTTCAAGAATATACTTTTGTTTATTAGAAAACACAATAAATGTAATGAGGGCGCCACTGTACAGTACCCCAACGAAAATGTTAAGCACTTTAGTGCACTGTCATAATAAACTTCAAGGTGAACATCAAATGACAAGTATGACAATAACAATGGCAGGCACAATGACACGGTTCTAAGTATGCTCAACATTTTTATTGGGTGACTGTACATCCGGCGTACGCTCGGCGCAGTCTTAAGGCTTAAAAAATGATACAGATCTATGTTTTCTAAACGTACTTTTTAGTCAAAAGAACAGAACACCCGCTATCATCATAATAAATGGTAATTTTGTAATATTCCCAGATGACTACGACTTCATAATAATAGGAGCTGGTACCGCTGGAGCGGTGGTCGCCAATCGTCTTACGGAGATAGAAAAATGGAAGGTCCTCCTGGTGGAAGCGGGGGGGAACCCCACTTTGGGGACTGAAGTAAGTAAAACCTGTGTACAAACAATAAATTTCTGTCAAAAGATATTTTTTGGGACAAGTTTCTGTTGTCTACTGTACTTTTATAAAACTAATAAGTCCCAATACGGTGGGTCTACGTTAAATATAAATAATAAATAAATAAATATCAGGGGACAATGTCACACCAATTGACCTAGTCCCAAAGTAAGCTCTAGGTTTGTATGATGGGTACTAGACAACAATATAAATACTTATGTAGAGAAATATATTTATTTATTTATTTATTTATTTATTTATTTATGGATCCATGGAAAACCAACAGCTATACAAAAATTTAGAAATAAGATTAACAACACATAGCCAATTACAGGTTCTCACATTTAGCAATTAAGTATATTGAAAAAGAATGAGCCTTACTTACACCGATTACTTATACAGTGCAAATATGTTACAACTACTACAGATCACAAAATATTTATGTAGACTATGACTATGCTAACCAACACCTCAACTACTACTTTATATACTTAAATATATAGAAAACATCCATGACTCAGAATCAAATATTCGCGCTCATCACACTAATATCTGCCCTTACCGGGATTTGAACCCAGGGCCGATAGCTTCGTAGGCAGGGTCACTACCAACTAGGCCAGTGCGTCGTCGCGGATATACTATCGCCACCATCCGACTACATCATCAGAACAGCTCTTGGATATCGTAATATTGTACTCTTATGGTCATGTTTACATACGTGGTCCAAATTTCAGCCCATGCTATTAATGGGAATTGAGACACGGCGCCACAGACAGACACACACACACAACGGTCAAACTTATAACACAATATAAATTATTGTTAATATATTACAGATACCACAGCTCTTCATAAATAACTATGGATCACAACAAGATTGGAATTTCCGAACGGAGCCCCAAGTACACGCGTGTCAGAAATATATGAGAAAACAATGCTACTGGCCTGGAGGCAAAGTTATCGGTGGTACAAGTAGCATCAACGGTATGTACTATATCAGAGGTAACCAAAAAGACTATGACGAATGGTCCAAAATCAATGATAACTGGAGCTATGAAAACGTTCTGACATACTTTAAAAAGAGCGAATTCCTTGATAACGCT
Organism: Acleris laterana; assembly: GCA_963966035.1. Taxonomy (NCBI): domain Eukaryota; kingdom Metazoa; phylum Arthropoda; class Insecta; order Lepidoptera; family Tortricidae; genus Acleris; species Acleris laterana. The sequence continues at coordinate 5,873,743 of OZ014465.1, read as the reverse complement.
ACTGACGAAGCTACGGAATACCATGGGGATGAAGGTTACCTTAATGTTGAAAATAACAGCGAGAAAAATATGATCGAAGAAGCATTTATAGAAGCTAGTATTGAACTAGGAAGCCCTTTTATTGACGATTTCAATGCTGAGAAACAAGTTGGAGTAGGTAAGGCCTTCACGACTACTATAAATGGGAAACGGCAGAGCACTGCAAATGCCTTTCTGAAGCCTATCAAAAACCGACCTAATCTAAAGGTTCTTTTAAATGTTTGGGCTGATAAAATTGTGTTTAAAGGTAATAAAACAGGAGTTCTTTTAAGTAGTGTGCATGGTGATGTAGAAATAATGGCGAGAAAAGAAGTAATTATTTCAGCAGGGACTATCAATTCCCCGCAGATATTGCTCAAATCTGGCATAGGACCTGCTGGTCATTTGAAAAAGATTGGAGTTACCCCAATAATAGATTTGCCGGTTGGTTTAAATTTACAAGATCACATTTATGCACCCATTATATTTAAGGTTAAAAGTGATGACAAGGCCAATTCACCAAACAATGTATATAAAATGTTCTATGAATATGTTACTGAGCGTAAAGGTCCTTTGAGCCATGTTAGTCCGCAAAGGGTCATATCATTTATAAATACTAAGAATGCTAATTCTTCTGTACCTAATATTCAAAACCATTTTATTGTAGTCTACCCGAAGCTATCTAACATCGTAGACATATTTGCTGAACACCGGATTTCTGAGGAATTTTATACGTCATTTCACAAAATCAACGAAGATCATCTTATTGTTATAGTTTATGTAACTCTACTGCAGCCAAAATCCAGAGGTAGTATACAACTGCATCCTGTGAGTCATAACGTGAAAATTAATGCAAATTACTTAAATAAAGATGAAGATTTAGAATTGTTAGTAGAGGGTATGAAACATGCTATGAGACTAGAAGAGACTAAAGCGTTTAAAAAGCTAGGCCTAACAGTTTATTGGGACGATAATATATGCCCGGAATATGAATATGCAACTGATGATTTCTTAAAGTGTATTGCTAAAGAAATTACTGGAACTCTATACCATGCTGTAGGTACTAACAAAATGGGTAGAGCTGACGATAAAAGTGCCGTTGTTGATTCTCAATTGAGGGTTAAAGGTGTAGGTAATTTGCGAGTTATTGACGCTAGTATTATGCCTAACATTGTGAGAGGGAATACAATGGCACCTGTGATTATGATCGCAGAAAAAGGTGCAGACTTTATTAAAAACCCTAAAAGTGAATTTTTGGCAAATAGCACTCTCACTTATCATTTAATATGATTTGATTATTTTAAAAAATAGCGAGGAATTAGAGCGAAAGATTTGGTGAAGAAATTGTAAAATAATGACCGTTTTTTTATTTTAGTTTTTGTTTCTTTACACATGGTGTTCGCTACATGTTCTTTAACGATTATGTTCTTATTAGTTTTTTTGCCAACTTAAATAGTTAATATTATGTTTTTTAATGTACATATTTTATGTTGTTTAATTTTTTTTTCATATACATAGCTAACACGCCTATCTCTAAACATAATTACTGTATTAGATTAAGTTAGGCTGGTTTTAGTGTCACGCGGACCGTCAGTACGGATCGATCGGTCTGCATTAAGCTTAGGGCGCGTTTTAGAGTAATGCGGACGGTCCGCGCGGACGACCGAAAATTTGACTTCCGTCCACGTTGCCGCCACCTACTGGCAGCGCCTGCGTCGCGCACTCTAGTTCACTCCAAGTCGCCACTGGTTCACGCCTTGCATTTGGTGAACACGCTTGTCGAGTCTGCCCTTGATTGTGATGTATTTGCCAGTGGATGGAAGGTTGTGTGTATTGAATGCTTGAAGTTATGCGAGAAGATGGATGCCCGCATTTCTTCGGTGTAAATAATATCTATATTGTCATGTCTTATATTATGTTCTTATTATTAATTTGATTGTCATTGTTAATTTATATTTAGTATGTAATTCACAGGGCTGTAAACTGTTATGCTGTGTAATTATTTTTAAATAAATAAATAAATTAATTAAATAAATAAATTATCTGTATTGATCGGTCTGTGCGGAGCGATCCGCGCTGACGGTCCGCGTGACACTGAAACCAGCCTTAGCATATCAACTGCTATGTCAAAAGTGGAATACAATAAACGGACGAGTATTTGAGTATTTGTATTTTCGATTCCTCTACATTCATCAACCTCTTCGTGCACTATCTACTACGAGTACGTCGGTTACGGGTTCTTTTAATATGGCCCTTATTCAGTACATCGCGAATCTGATCACCGTGTGTACAGTCACGGGATTGAATTTGGTACCCACCTTAGGTCCAAAGTAGATCTAACATTCTACAAAAATAAGGTTAAGTTTCCTAAGAGTAACAAATGACTTGACATCTGTAATGATATTGACGACTTCAAGCATATTTTTCTTGAAATGTACGTCTAGAGCGATCTTACAATTAATTGTTTAAACTTCTTTGAGATTCCTACTAGCCGGCAGCATGTGACAAAGGACATCTCCACTCACTTGCAATGGGGGAGCAAAGTAGGAACATTTTAAGGTACTTACCATAATAATTATATCATCATAATAATATCGTACCTATTCATCGAATTGACTTATTATTCAAGTCAATCTGATGATTAAAATAAGAATAAGAATAACTTTATTATTAAAAAATACTATGTTCACAAAAAGGTACGATAGCTTGCGGACCCCAAACTAGGCTGAGCCTGTATCTTGGGACCCAGTCGGTTTACATTAAACACAGGGACCGCTTAAAATAGAGAATTAACGAAAATACAAAATTATTGACACTTGAAAAATAGACTATGGTTTACAATATTTAACCAAATTATTTGGTAATGGCAGGACCTAAAATTAATTATTATTATTTATTATAAAAGGAATTACATACATACACATAACTACATACATTCACTACACACATAAAATAACCGAAAAAAAAAACCAGAAAACAGCAATAAAAAGATTAGTGAGTGTGTCTTCGCGGCAGTGAATCGGATACTGGCTCAGCATAATACTGATTATAGGTTAAAATCGAATTAAGGGTACTAGCGGGGACCTAATAAATTCTACGCGTGCGAAGTCGCGGGCGTCCACTATACGTTACGTTATAAGTGCTTTAAGATTAATTAACTGTGTTAAGTCTAGGTTCTGTTTGCTATCTACGTAGACGACATAATATACACTGCAGTAACTGTCAGTCTAGATTTACTACCAGCTGAATTAACATAGTTCATATATTAAGATAGGGATTTAACAGTCATGCTATAACATATGCCCGCTGCCGCTTATGCCTTGTTATTTCACGCTAACGCTTATGGAAAATAACTATTAACCAACCGAGTTTAATTAAACTTTAATCATATTTTTTAATCGTCATTTGTCCTAATGCATGATTTGTCCGAATTTACGTTTATCCTAAAGCCATTTCCGCTTAAATTTTAAAACTTTTTAGTGTTGTTATAATACAACTCTAACCTAACCGAACCTCAGACAAAATTGGAAAACTTAAAGAGGTGCGTGACTCATCTGAAAACCAGTTTAGGGCAAATGAAAATTCGGACAAACGATGTGTTAGGACAAGCGTTGTTAGGGATTCTGAGCGACACCCTTTTTTATAACATGAAAAAGGCAAAAGACCTGACGGCCAGTCTGATCTAAGATCTTTGTCACTGGAATTAATATTTATAATTATTTACCAGATAACATTAAGTCATTAGATGGTAGACTTTTTAAAATGGCACTCAAAAATTGGTTAGTATCGAAATGTTTTTACAACCTAAATGAATATTTTTGTGTATGAATGATATTTTTTTCTTACTTACTTACTTTTTACTTTTTTAGATCTTAAAGTTAAGTTGCCTTATAAACTATTGTACTTATGTCCGAAATGGGCAAACTGTTGAGTCTGATGTTTTTTTTTTACACCGATCGTACCTACACAGTTTTGACAGTAAATATATCTTTATCTTTATCTTTATCTTTAAGACCCATAGATATTTGTAATCTCGAGACTACAATCTCAAGATTACAATCTTAAGTCTACTAAAGTTATACGTTTCTATAATATTCGTTTATAATAACCTAAGACGCTTTATAGTATTATTATGATATTAAAACTAATAGAATATGTTAAGTTTATGACGCTAACCCCACAATCTTGTCTCGGCATACAACTATTAACGAAGATGTATGAGTTTTAGGATAATACAAGTCCTTACTAGTATTTAAAATGCAAATGTATGTTTGTTTGTTTCGCCTTTCGCAGTTCAAAGACTCGACCGATCTTCGTGAAATTTGGCATCGAAGTAGTTTGCCTACGAAGCTAGAGGTCCTGGGTTCAAATCCCGGTAAGGGCAGATATTTGTGAGATGAGCGCAAATATTTGTTCCTGAGTCATGGAGGTTTTCTATGTATTTAATATTTCTCTATATAAGTATTTATATCGTTGTCTAGTACCCATAGTACAAGCATAGAGCTTAGTTTGCGACTAGGTCAATTGGTGTGACATAGTCCCCTGATATTATTATTATTATTATTATTATTCAATAAAAATAATAAGAGTAATTTAAAAAAGCCCGGACAGACTTAGAATACTTCTTATACACCTCTGTATTTGTTCTTTCCGTTGTTTTGTGTAATGTGACCTGCAATAAATATTTTGACTTTGACATCCACTAACTTCGTACGGTCGACCAAAGTGGTCTGCCAGTTTTGACAAAAGTTAACTGACACTGACTGAGGGGCGGGGACATCAAAATGGTGATCTCAATTAAGTTGCCAGGAACCAAAAGTGTGCACGGAATAGGGAGTTACGAATGGTTTTTCATCTTACACCCCAACGCACCATACTTTAATGTTAATCTCTTAAGTAATCTCTGGCTACGGAACCCTAAACTAGCCTCATATTCATATCACATGATAGACACATAAATTAATTTTTCCATAAAAACCACAGACCAAATTCAAAAGTAAATTCCACGGTATGATTCATAATGTAAAACAAACTCAACTATCCTATTTGTTTTCGAGCGTTCCTTTCAACGTTCTCATTTTAAATTTCAAAATTCCTTCCATTGAGCGGAACTTTTTTTTTCAAAGGGCGAGAGAGTTGATTTCCTTTATGCCAGACACTTTATTTTTCTGTGTGAGGATATTATTATTTAGCAGCGGCGTTGTGGAACCCGTTCTAGACGGTGGGCCGTGACCTTTAGGGGTGCGGAGCGGACAGCGATATCGATAGTTTAGATTTATTATTAGCTATAAATCCGTGGCTGGCGTGAAGACGTTGATATCTCGACATGTACGTTTTTTTTTTTATTTCTTTAAACGCTTCGTTATTTTTTTTTCTATATTGGTAATTTTTTTCATATTTTTATCTTAATTACTTTTTGACTTATGGCCATTGTTCATACATTGATAACTATACTTTTGGCAAGTTATTGTGGATAAAAAGACATATTACACATCACATTGTGTGCATAGATTTATAAATAATTTTATCAATTTACTCTCGATTACAGTAATAACGTACTTTTTTTAACATAAAGACATATCAATCAAACAAATCAAATATATCGAGTTATCAACTAACGCACAGTAACTAAAACGAAGTGCGTAATGTGACATCTCAACTTGTACAACTTTCCATCGAGTTATCAAATTTCGTACAGTAACCAAAACTAAGCGCATAATGTGATATCTCAACTTATATTACTGCCCATCGATTTGTCTCGTCTCACATCTCAATGTGTACGACTATCCACCGAGTTATCAATTTAGGTACAGGTAATATATCTAAGTGCGTTATATGACATCTCAATTTGTACTACTGGCCACCAAGTTATCAACTTACGTAGAGTAAATCAAACAAGTGCATCATGTGATATCTCAACATGGAAACTTACGTCAAAGAATTATGAACCAACACAATAATACGATATCTCAACTTATGTTTTAAAAATATTCGAATTCTCCAGAATATCTTAAGATATTAACAGACAAATAATTAAAATCAGTACCTGAAACCTTGACGTGTATAGTTATCAATGTTTTTAATCAAGGGAACAAACCAGTATACTTGTATATTTTCAGATAATAATGTAATATCTGGGAAACAAAGAAAGAATATGTACAGTTGTCAATATTACTAATTCCAATAAAAGTGTTGTCTCTGTTTATTATCATAATATTAAAATAATTTCACTAATTTATTAACAATTTAATCACTAATTTATCTTAACATTTAAAGGTGCGCTCAGCATTGTGTTGCGACACTAAACTTGTTAGTGCTGCAACGCTGGTATTCTGTGAAAACCAGATTATGTGCGACAGCAACCGATATGTAACGCCTGTTGTTTTCAAGAACCCCCGCACTAAATGACATCATCCACCGGTCTCCTGCCTCAATAAACGTGCCGGCCCTTTTAGACCCGACCGGCATTTGTAGATATGATGGCAAAATACCTGACAAAATGTCCTTGGTCCCGTGCAGAATATGGGACGGGTGCTAGTGTGAGATGCAACCTGAGTAGACATGCTAGCCCAGTCACACATCTCCACCGGACCTCTAATAGGGCTGGTGCGGCAGCTGAACTAGCTGAAAACTTAAAGGTTGGCCAATGTATTGGTCTTGGCCAGTTGGTGGACTAGTAGAGAACGCCTTAAATATAAATAAGATATGTTCATTTCATTCGGCGTTGAGAAGGTGGCAGTTTCCTCGTTCAACGCATTAGTTTAACCATCCAGCGAGTAAATGCTGCCAGTATCTTTGAGGCCTTTCCTAGATATAAAAGATTTAAAATAGAATGAAGTTGTTAAAATGTAAGTTATAAATTGTATCTAAATACTTTTTTATATTGTCATTAAAATAGATCGGCTTTTTATTAAATTTAATAGTGTTGAAGCTGGACTAAGCTTTCCCATAGGTCCTGTAGGAATTATCGAGCATATGCAAAACAAGCACGAAGTGGTCTTGAAACTTACATAAATCTAACTTCTCGGTTTTATAGGAGTTCCCCTGATTAGTGCTTCTGATTTAAATAGGTGATTTAACTTCTACTTTAAAGCGATCGTAGCTCGCTTCTAGGATTTTAGAAAGTTTTGGGGTTTAATTAAATGTATATTGATGATGTTGAAACGTACTTGTATTACAAATTACGTATTTGTTACAAATTAACAGAAGGACTAAGAATTTGGGTTACGAGACACTCTTTACGACTTTATTTGTTTTTTGTTTCTTGGTGTATTTATTATTATTTTTAATAAGTTAACCGTAAGTGTAACACGCATATTGATAGTGGTTTTCCTATCGCTCGTTTTCTAATACTAAATTATAAAATGTACTGTCCCACCTCAGCAGTTACCTTTGTTTAGTGCAAAGCTAGATCTAAAGTTCGATTCGAATGTTGTATTTCGCTTTGGGTCGTCTGTATATGTGTGTCTATCCCTACATCCAAGTTTAATAAGAGTAATACCAGGCACTGGATATTATACATAAATGGTCGTGTAGTAGGCGGGCACTTAATATTATTTTCATCACACTTGCTCGTAAATAGTGTCCTAACATGCTAGAAAAATCGACCGTAAATCCAAAATAATACCCGGGGCCTTTTTTTACCATTACCTACGCCCTATCGTGCGTAATAGCATTTTTTTTTTAATATTATACGTGGACTAAAACTATCACAATACGTCAGGACCCCAATTCTTGCAATATTTGCAAATAAAAACAGTAAACTGTGCCTCAGCTGACCCGGATATTGACGAGATAAACCCAGATTTGGAGGATGTAGAAGAGTAAAATTCCTGGAATGACTCCATAAATTAAATTATATGATGATTTCAGTTTCTTTAATTAAAAAATTATTAAAAAAACAGCTGTTTTATTTCTAATTTTTTTCTTACTAATACTGTGAATTTGTTGATAACTCGTCGCTCTCGTCGGTGAACCAGTTGATATGTCTATTATTATTAAAACTAGACATAATTCTTTAAATCACTCATTTTCACTTGAAAGATAATAAAAAGTTGTATTTAACAAAACTTTTGTGAAGTATAATAACATGAAATGGATTTTTCACGATTTTTTTTCTTTCTCGAAACGTCAATTTTCCCCTCTTTGTATGGTGAATACGTTGATAACTCGATGAGACGTAAGTTGATAAGTCTAATATTAATCAAACTAAGAGGAATCTCACAAAAATCTTCTAATCATTCAAAAGTATGCAGAAAATGATGGATAAATCAAGTTTTACATCAAAGTTACAATCAAACAGCGATTTACCAGAAAATGTCAAACCTTAAAATTGGCGCCCTGTAAAATTGCCGTTTTAGACATATCAACGTATTCACGCCAGGCACGGAAATATTTTATTTATTTTTGAACCTTTGCTTTTTACATTTTTTAAGTTAGTAGGTACTACTAGATTTCCAATGCATTATCATATAAAATGCATTATTTGTCTTTTTATTAAATATCGATGTGCAAAGGTTAACTTAATTATCTTAAGAAATAATAACTATAGGGATCAACCAGATTTAGTTACTTTTTGTGTACCAACTGGTTAAGCAGATTCTTAAGGTATACGATTAAGCCGAATCCTTAGAGTTAATTAATAAATAAAGAACCAGAAGACAACTCAGATAACTTATTTATAACAATTTGATAACGTTTATTATTTATAAAAGGAACGAGGAAAAATAATTTTATTAACTTTTTACTACAAATATTTTACATAATTTTTTATGTCTAACCTCGCACAAGAGCTTTTTACAAATAACTCATCCATCACCGTTCCTATTATAAATCAATTTTATCGATAACCTATCAATACTAACACACCCCATCACTAAAACGCGCGTCACTTTCGTGCTTCATCTTTACACCTTGCACGCCGTCTCTGTCGTATAAGCCTCTCGCTCTCTCTTAGGCCAGACGTAGCTTCGCGATCAAATTATATATTAATAGGTTTACCTGTTTAGGAATGACATTGTCATGGCATTTTACCTCTAGAGATGTGACAAATATGGAAGCGGGTACATTTGAGAAAGCTTTTAAGCACTAGAGCTGTAATGTATATTTTATGAAGATTTTTTTCCTTATTTTTACCATCGTACTGCGCAAAAATATAAATAGGATATAGAGTTTAAAAATTGTTCCGCGGTTTTTTGTTGTTGTAAAGTGACGCTTTAAATGCTTGCATATTTAGCCAACAGATTCACACTTGAAAACTATTTTATAACAAATTGGACCACGCATAAAACAATGAATTATCCTTAATATAATTAAATAGATTCATGTTCGTAATCATTAATCGTGTTTCACGAAATTAAATCGTTATTTTTATGTGTGATTTTGAGGTTATTTGCACGCTCAAAAATGGTAAATACACAATCTCTGAAAATGGCGAAAATCCTCCATTCACAAACATCGTGATTGGCTGTTTAGGAGTATCCAAAATAAATTAAATAAATATTACTTTAGTCCCTAGAGATTAATGAAGAGTTTTAGTCTCGATGTGCAGAGACTAAAGTAACATTTTAAGAACATGAGAAGGGAAAAGTACCCTTAGTCCTTTCAAATAACAAATAAACGTACACACAAACAGAGTTATTAGTAAGTATAGATTAAAAGTTTCAATACTAGTCCCCAGGCCGGTTAATTTTTTTTTTTTTTTATACTTGCTTACGATTTTAATAGTTAAAATAGATTCTGGGGCTCGGCTCTGTTCTACTTGAGGAAACCATATTGCTTTTGACATCTTATTGTTTTTAACGCAACCGCCATTACATACATTCATACCTTCACGCCCTCGTCCCAGAGCGGGGGACTCTAAAAACTTGTTGATAATTCTGTAACTACATTTTGCACAATTAGGCTAAGATGTTTACCAGTGTATTAGTGACAGGTTGCAAGCCCATCGCCTAACAGTACTACACGCCTTTATTCCCTTAGTCGCCTCTTACGACATCCACGGGAAGACATGGAGTGGCGCTATTCTAACCCGGGTTTACTTCGGATATCTTAAAACTTTTTCAAATAAAAAAAAAATCAAATTCAAATTCATTTATTTGTCAGAATACAGTAAAATACATGGTCTTATAAATATTGTCATTATTGTTCTTGTATTCAGCATGCAAAGCAAGCGTACAAATATCTGGTCGCGCAATCTAACTTACTTATGACGAAGCTTAAAGGGTCAGGGATGACATTGTCAGAGTTCCTGACAGGTAGCCGGCATGCAGTGTTTGTGGAGGCTCGGCGGATCCATGGGATAAAGGGTTGCTGGACGAGCGACGGGCGTATCGTCGTGCTTGGCAAGGATGGCTCCCGTCGCCGCATAACCACTATGGCTGAACTCCGAGCGCTGCCGGCCCCGGCCACCAAGGTCGAAGGCGGAGCCTCGTCGTCCTCGACGCCCGTGCCAGTTCGGGAGAGCACCAAGCCTGCGGTACGAGCCAAGGCTCCCAAGCGCGCTACTGCCTCGGTAAAACCCAAATAGCTTCGTGGGATTCCCAGCGTTGCATCTGCAACCCAAAAACACATAACTTTTCTAGTTTTCATTGTTTGTGACGTCATAATTTGTTCACCATTTTAAGTAGCCGGCTTCTCTGCGTTAAAGTACCCTTTTTCCACTATTATTTCTGTATTACTTTCGTTTTATTACTTGACGGTTATTGAATGACGTGCTGTTTGACATTGACAAGAATAGAGAGATGTCACTCAAAGTCACTTGTGTTTTTGCGTTTCGTTTTGCAGAGAAGTATGTTCGTGACAAAAAAAATATGTTTATTCTTTTATTTCTATTAATTGTGTTTAATTAGATAACCAATTATGATAGTTAACTCGTTTCTTTGACTCGGGTACATTTTCATTAGGAATATGAATTAGTTTAATTTCCTACCTTTTAAGTTACTGATTTTGTACCTGTGATCAGCTGCTGGCGTGCGATTGAGTCGTAAATTTTCTTGATATTTTAAAAAAACTAGTGTTTATATATTGTTATAGGTATTATTATTATTATTATTATAGTATATTATATCTATTCATTTTCCTGCTTTTATGTCCGACGTCTTCGACGCTAGTCATGAAAGTGAATTCTACTCACTGTCTTCATCAAGCCTTTATGATTCTATGAGTGATGTGGCCGATATGCCTGATCTTGGTGATCGTATAAACCACACTTTTTCCCTTTCCTTTAAAAACTTTAATGTCATCCACATTAATGCACAGAGTGTGCCGGCTCATTTCCCTGACCTGTTGTCAACTTTCTCATGTAAAAACGTACAAGCTATTCTTATCTCTGAGACATGGCTTAAGCCATCCCTTCCGTCTACCCTCTATCCTTTGCCCGGTTACCGCCTTATACGCAACGACAGGACTGGCGTTAAAGATGGCGGGAGCGGTACTGTCCGTGGAGGTGGTGTTGCCATTTATCTAAAGAATGATATTGTTTTCGAGATAATAGATCAATCACCTTCTCTATATTCTAAGTCCCCTGAATATCTATTCCTCAATATTTCCTTGCACCACGCAAAAGTTCTTCTCGGAGTTTACTACAGCCCCACTTCCAATATTAACTTTTTCGATTCCTTCGAGAAATCTTTATCTAATCTCTGTCCACAATTTGACCACAGTATTATCATGGGTGACTTTAACACATGCCTTATTAAAAACGATTCTCGTTCCTCTAATTTGCATTCTTTAGTAAATTCATTGAATCTTAGTATTCTCCCTCTCAGTCCTACGCATTACCCACATAACGGCCCCCCCTCTCTTTTAGACCTTATTATAACTTCATCCCCGGACCTTGTCTCTTTTCACGGCCAGTTTAATGCTGTTGCTTTTTCCCAACATGATCTTATCTACGCATCCTTCAATATCCGTCCCCCGAAACATAAGCATAAAATAGTTCTTCGTCGAAATCTTAATACTATCAATCTGCAGGCCCTTCTCTCCGATCTGGGCAGAGCCGACTGGCAGGCCATTGAAGCCTGCACTGACATCGACGCCAAGCTCGTGGCCTTCAACAACACATTGCTCGCGATTTTTGATCAGCTCGCACCTCTAAGACCCACGCGAGTGAAGCATTACCCGGCTCCGTGGCTTACAGCTGACATTAAGGCCCTTATGGCCAAAAGAAATCGGGCTCGGCTGAAGCTGCGCAACGACCCATCAGAGGGAAGTCATCGAGACTATGTCGCCTTGCGTAACCGCTGCAATAAAAAGTGTAGGGAAGCTAGACGTCGCTACATTCATGAGTCGATTGAAGGTTGTCCTCCCCATAAGTTGTGGAAGTTTTTAAAGTCGCTAGGGGTGGGCAAATCTCAAAACTCTTCTCCAAATAATCAACTCGATCTTAATGCCCTTAATAAGCATTTTAGCACATCTCCTGTCACTCTTGACCCTTCTATAAAGCTCTGTACTCTCTCTCTTCTTGCCAATGCCCCTCGCCCCGACATTCCTCCTTTCGATCTGGGTCTTATTTCTCCGGATGAAACACTGACTCTCCTAAAATCTATTAAGACAAAAGCCGTTGGTGAAGATGGCCTTAGCTTGGATATGCTCATGCTCGTGGCGGATTCTATATCCCCTATCCTTTCCAATATTATTAATTTTTCTTTTACTTCTGGCTGTTTTCCGTCTCCGTGGAAACTAGCACATGTCCTCCCTCTCCAAAAATCCTCAAATCCTTTTTCCTTTTCTGACTATCGTCCAATTTCTATCCTTCCGATCCTTTCTAAAGTAATTGAACATTTCGTTAACCGCAAACTGTCCCGTTTTCTTAACCACCATAATCTTTTAAACCCTTTCCAATCCGGTTTTCGTCCCGGGCATAGCACTGTTACGGCTTTAGTCAAGGTTACCGACGACATTCGTCTTAATATGGAAAATAAGAAGCTCACTGTGTTGGTTTTACTAGACTTTAGTAGCGCCTTTAATACTGTGGACTATGATATCCTTCTAAGCATTCTTCAATCTCTCAACCTCTCTTCACCTGCCCTAGCGTGGTTTCAGTCATACCTCCTTGGGAGGCGCCAGTGTGTCAGATTGGACGACACCGTCTCTGATTGGAATGATCTTATTGCTGGCGTACCCCAGGGAGCGGTGCTCTCTCCCCTCCTCTTTTCTATTTTCATTAATAGTATTACGGCTTCTCTTCAATCGTCTTACCACCTGTATGCAGATGATCTTCAGATTTACGCGGGGGCAAGTTTGGATGACTTCCCTACTCTGATATCCTCTATCAATGCTGACCTTGCCATCATCCGGGACTGGGCTGCTAACTTTGGGCTTAAGGTAAATGCTGGGAAGTCGCAGGCAATTGTGGTTGGCAGTTCCTACTTTATCAATAAGCTGTCGGATCTCGTGGTTCCCACAATAAGTTTTGATGGAACAACTATTCCTTTTTCTGCATCCGTGAAAAACTTGGGGGTCATGATGGATCAGACTCTTTCTTGGTCCTGTCAAGTCACCGAGGTCAGTCGCAGGCTCTTTGCTTCTCTGCACTCTCTCAGGCGCCTGCAGAATTTTCTTCCCCTTCATACCAAAATTACTTTAGCGCAATCCCTTCTTCTTCCCCTCCTCGACTACGGCGACGTCGCATATCTCGACGTATCAGAAGAACTGCTGGATAAGTTAGAACGCCTGCAAAATGTATGTATTCGCTTTATTTACGGCCTGCGGAAATATGACCACGTGTCCCACTTCCGCGCCCAGTTAAAATGGCTACCGATCCGTTTTCGCAGAAATGTCCATATCCTGTCGTTGCTTTTCAACATTTTGTTTTTGCCTCACTCTCCCTCTTACCTTTCCGAGAGGTTTAGCTTCATGGCAAGCAGTTCTCAGAATCGCTTGCGGTCGAGTGCTAACCTTTCTCTTGCCTTCCCAGCACATACGTCTAAAACTTACTCCAAATCCTTCTCGGTGCACTCTGTTAGACTGTGGAACCGGCTCCCTTCTGATTTTAGGAAATCGCAATCGGTCGCATCTCTACAAGGAAGATTGAGGACATACTGGCTTGACTCCTTATAACTGTGTACTATCCTTTGTTAATTTTATGATATATATAGGTATATTATATGTATATATATATATATTCATATATATGTTTATATTTATTTTTATATATATTATATGTATTGTATATTTATGATGTATATGTGTAGGTATATATATAAGTTTGTGTATTTAATTGTTTTTATGTTTATTATTTATTTTTACTTTTATATGTCTCTGTTAGTATTTATTCACAAGGTCTAAAATTTTGTTAACGCCGTTTCTGTAAACTTTGTTTTGTACTAAATAATGTCTGCCGCATTCTGCTTTCTTATTTTACTCAATCACCCAAAGGTTAGCTGGAAGAGATCCCTTAAAGGGATAAGTTCGCCTTTGTACATTATAACTCTGTATTGTATTAGATTTTCTGTTTTTTTTTTGTGTACAATAAAGTGTTTACATACATACATACATATTTATTATTACCAACTATAATATTTAGGTACATTTTAGTCAACATTTAAATTAGTTTTATTCTGGTGTTTGTAAGGACGCCTCACCGGGGGGTCCTAATTTTTTAATCTTATTATGTGTGTAAATGTTATGACAAGTGTTAAATTCTGCATTGAAAGGATTTTGACCCCATTTTTGATCGCGAATTATTTTGACGTTTAGGGTTCCGTGAAGAATATTAAGAGTTACAAACCTAAGTATCAAAATATTAAAATATTTTATTTTGTTAATTGGTAACTTTAGTTTTTTTACACGGCGGGCTATGCAGTGTATCTACTACCACCTCGGTAAAGCGACAGATATATAAATGTCAAAGAGATATATATAAATAACTAGCTTCTGAACGACTCTCTCTCTCTTCCTCGGAAACTTCTACATTTTCCGGGATCAAATAAAAACAAACGAATAATGTAATCAAATAAAAAAATATTTGTATAAACATAGTTTTCATAAGAACAGTGTTTTTCGCAAACTGATATTCGTTTTGCAATTAACTTAAAAAATGACTGGTAACCAGACAATATATTTACCCTTAATTTGGCAAAAATAAAAAAAAGGTCGGCAATTCAAACCCTTTTTGATTTTGAATCAGCAATAAAAAAAAACACAATCCAAACAAAAAAGTGGACATTATGGTATGTTCACTGTGACATACATTGCCAAATTAAGAGATAATAAAATAAATTGACGTAAAAAAAGAAATATTTTAATTAAATGAGAATGAGAATAAGAATGAAGAAGAAGAAATACATTTATTCACCAACGATAAGACATACATACATACGAGGGTGCATTGAAAAGTTCTGAGCCTAAGGTTGTATATAATAAAAAAAAAACAAATAAATACTGGCAGGTAAAAGTGCCATATTTAGTCGCCATTATGCACTATCTTTTGTTTTTTTCTTGTCACAATTTTACATTTTATGCTGGAACTGCTACATAAGGTCACTGATTTTTCAAGTAATGGATAAAATTGAGCACCGTTCTGTCATAAAATATTTGCAAAAGAAGGGGTTAACACCAAAACAAATATTTGAAGATATGAACAAAACATTAGGGCAATCTGCTCCATCGTATGCTACCATAAAAAGATGGGTAGCTGATTTCAAACGTGGCCGGGAGACTGTTCAAGACGAGCCTAGGAGTGGGCGGCCGTTGACGGCTACTACGGATGAAAATGTCAATAAAATATTAGATGCGATAAGAAGGTTAGGCGATTGAAGATTGTGGAGATAGCGGAAGCAATGGGTATTTCTTATGAGCGGGCACAGAACATCATCACCGATGTTCTTGGATTTTCTAAGGTGTCAGCCAGGTGGGTGCCTAGACTGCTTTCAGTCGAGAACAAACGAGTACGTGTTACAATTTCCCAAGATTGTTTGGACATGTTTCAACGTGACCCCGAAGATTTTCTCAATCGTTTTATAACTATGGACGAGACATGGGTCCACCACAGTACACCAGAATCGAAAGAACAATCCAGGCAATGGAAAAGACCAGGTTCACCACCACCCAAAAAAGCCAAGGTCATTTTGTCAGCTAATAAGGTAATGGCCTCGGTTTTCTGGGATTGCAGGGGGGTTATCATGATAGACTATCTCGAAAAGGGCAAAACAATAAATTCAGAGTACTATTGTGCTCTTTTACGTCGTCTGCGAGAGGAAATTAAAATAAAGAGACCTGGAATGCGGTCGAAAAAAGTATTGTTTCACCAAGACAACGCTCGCGTTCACACTTCGGCGAAATCAATGGCACAAATACATGATTGTGGATTTGAAGTGCTGCCGCATCCCCCTTACTCGCCGGATCTAGCTCCTTCCGATTATCATCTCTTCCCAAACCTCAAAAAACACTTGGGAGGACAAAGATTTTTGACTAATATGGAGGTACAAGAAGCAGTAGACTCATATTTTAACGACCTCAGAGATTCTTTTTTTTTTGATGGGATAATGAAGTTGGAGGCGAGGTGGACTTAGTGCATTGACCTTCATGGAGACTATGTCGAAAAATAAAATTGTTATAAAAAGTGAGCCAGTTAGTTTTTTTTACCAGGCTCAGAACTTTTCAATCCACCCTCGTACATACATACATTAAATCACGCCTGTTTCCCAGAGGGGTAGGCAGAGACCACTTCTTTCCACTTGCTACGATCTTGACAAATTTCTTTCGCTTCTTCCACATTCATACCTCGAGTCATGCACGCACGTCGGTTTCGGGTACTTAAGATTCCGCCCTTTTCCGGTATAAGACACACATTTACAAAAATAAAATAAACAAAAATAAAATAAGAACGCACGCAATGAATGTCCTCGCGGCGGTGAAATGGACACTATGGAGTATTAGTAGGTAAATTTCAGCCTTTGGTAATTCCACGGAACCCTCCGAAGTATTCTGTTAGTCGCATTAAATTCATCGATATCGTTACGCAGCAATTTTAACGCGAGCCTTAATAGCGCTTAATCCTCGGGTAAAAACCGCATCGAAACGGGCACAGCTTTGCGCTCGACGCGATTATTCGGATTTTTAATCGAAATTTAGTAAGCGTTACTTTAAATATTTGCATATAATGTCGGCGGAATGAATATTGTACACCTTGTTTTTTGGATAAAATATTATTAGCATTATTTTTGAATGGTTATTGGACGCAATCTAATCCTGTATTTAAGACGGTAAAGTAATATCGCTTTTCACGTGTTGGTTTTTACTCGGTCGCCATTAGCGTCAAGTAAATAAGAGCTATCGTAACTTTGACGATGCGAAACACGCCCGAAATGGGCAAACTGTTGGACCTTTTATATGATGTTACCTAATATACACAGTTTCTGACAATAAATGAATCTTATATTATCTTATCTTAATTGCATTACAGTAAAACACAATTGATATGGCTTCCCGATGTACCTGCGCAGATGAAATTTTTTCAAAGCGTGGGAACCAATCAGCGTGACCCACGCGTTGCGCGGTTGTATTCTGTGCTATTATTGGTTGATAGTGACGCCATGTTGACGCGCGCGTGTCATTCAATCAGCTGTCAAACGTGCGTGAGTGAGATGGAAAAAATAGATGCAATTTAATTTGCACCTTATAACTATTACGTACAAGTCTGATCGTGGGTTTTAGTCGTGCTTTCGGAAATCATCGGAATCGTTGTTAGTGTCTGCGCGAACGATTCACGACACGCCATATAAATTGTTTTCTGTACCGTCTTGAAGGCCTCGGGACTCTTCTACATGGTACAAACCAGCCTTGGACTTTTTTTTTATGGCATAGAGAAGACAAACGAGCTCACAGGCCACCTGATGGTAACTGGAGCGGGTGGTAGGACCTTGTGCAGGGGGATCGCTACCACCATCTTATCCATTAACCTACCGCAAAACAACAGTGTTCGCATTGTTGTGTTCCGGTTTGAGGATAAGACAGCCGTGAAATTACTAGCATAGAGGCATTCCATCTTAGTCCTCAGGGTTGGCAACGCATTTGCAGTCTTAGGATTGCATTGCAGTCTTGTGAATGCGAATGTCTATGGGTCACAGTTTCCACTTACCATCTGGCCTGTGTGCTCGTTTTTCTTCTCTATGCCATAAAAAAAACTGTCACAAGACTGCAATGCAATCCTAAGACTGCAAATTTGTGCCAACCCTGAGGATTGAGATGGAATGCCTCTATGCTACGTATTATCGTATTGTCGTATGTACGAGTACTTTAACATAATATTTCGCCGAACCACTTCTTTACGTCGTAAAACATTTCATATTTAAATGCCACGTCAAATTAATCCGCATGTTTGTGTGTCTGTCACGTTATTTACGGCTGTCCGGTAAGTTACGGAGTCGGAAAGTTCAACTTGTTAATAAGTTTTTACATGAAATATCTCTTGAACGACCACTTGTTATGTTTGGTGCAATTTAAAAGCGGGAACGAATTAAAAAATAAATTAACTTTGGTGTGTACAGTTGACTTGAAATGTCGTCCTTTAACTGTCTCATTCTCGTATCTGAACGAATAGTTAGATAGGAAAGTAGCTTTTATGATTTTGGGAATACGAGTGCTTTTCCTATATGACTATTCGATCAGATAAAAGGATGAGAAAGTAAAGGGACAATATAGAGTCGGAACCATTAAAATCTATACAGTCATTCGCACCAAATAGGTTTTCATGTAAGTAGGCTTATTACGCTCATTAAAAAACCCACATTCAATTGCAAGTTAAAAAAAAAGTGTGTTTTCAATACGGACACTTTAAGTACCTACAAAACTTTATTTTGTAGATAAGACCGCAACGCGTCCAAATTGCACGAAACGATAAAAAAACAATCCTAAAGAGTATGGCACATTTCGTTGCAGCCTACACAACAAGTTTGAGAAGCAAAATGACCACTTCATTTACTTTACTAGGCAGGCAGGAATTGGCCAAAAATAGAAGCGCCGCCGTGCGGGGCTCCGTCAACTTTGCTAAGACAGATATAAAATTAAAAGAGCGATGTCGTCATTTTAAGGGTAATTCTACTATTGACTCCTGCATAAGAAATCTGAAATAACCTATACGCTCACGTTAGGCAGAGACCACTTCCTTCCACTTGCTACCAGACCAACTTCCCTCGCTTCGTCCACACCCTGTCAAGTCTCTTCATACACGTGTGTCAGTTTACGGTTCATTTCATTTGCTTTCTCATCCACAAAACGATCTTTTTGAGGTTTTTCCGTGACTTAAACCAAACGCAAAGATCATTTCGCGATAAAGTATGCCAACACGATTTTTTCACCACACATCGGCATACAAGCTCTGCCCGCGACCTTGCGCGAATTAAAAGATTTCAATTAAGATACGTGTCGTGATGATCAGAAATTACTATGATTGAGGTATTTTTAATATAAAGGCTAGGCTTCGGATTAAATAGCTAAACTAGTTGTTCGAAGGAACCCTGACCCACCGTCGAACTGTGTCACAGTGACGTTATCATTCAAGTCGTAAGAAGTGTCAAACTAATTGTTTTATAATGTCATTGTGACACCGTTCTATAGTGGGTGAGAAGCATATGCATGTATGTATGTATGTATGTGTAAGGGTCAAATCTCGCAAGTTTTTGACCCACTTCCCGGTTTCCGATGAAGCTGAAAATTCGCACACGCCTTTAGTTCTGATGACAATACAATAATATAGCACCATCGAGCTGGTCTGATGATGGAGACTCAGGGTGGCCATAGGAACTCCTAAATTATACATGATAAACCCGTCGTGTTAGAGTTTGTTAGAATCGTCTTGACGAGTAGATGACGACTGTGAAAAAAAAGAGTACAGTCGGCAATAAAAGCTTGTTTCAAAAAATATGGGATTCATATAAGCTACGCAATGTATTCTAAAACGTTACCTGTCACCTGTCATTGTCAGGATGGTGAAATATGGGGCAGATCGCTTTGCAACTAAACCTCAAAAAGTCTGAGTCGCGAAATGACGTATTGCTTTTTTCATCTTTTGTCTGTCTTAGCAATGCGGATGGAGCTTCTATCTCTGGGCCGCCTTTCGGGCGTTTGAAGTTTCCTAACGTACCTAACGTAAATACTTAGTAATGCACGAAGTGGTCATTTTTAACTCGGACTATTTTAATTCCATGGCCAGCTATTTTTGATTTATTTTTAAAATACAAATATTTAGTTTGTTTTTTGTCATTAATGTTCTTCATTATACTGGAGTTGTCATAATACATGACGTCATACATGATGTATTTTTGTAACTCACTTAAATCAGTATGCAACATATCATCCCACGTAAGTAATAATATTTTTTGTCCGAGCGCCTTTCAAAGGAAGTTTGGCGCCAATCCGGTACTAAACAAACATTTATTTAACAGTAGGTCTATAAAAACTGCATTTGTATGTGAAATGCTGTCAAAATGCTACGTGACAGGTTCATAGGAAAGAGCAAAAAATATTAAACCTTTTTATCGAAAGTTTAAGTTTTTAAAGCGTCATAAAATACCCAACTAACTATAACATTTGAGGAACTTTTAGGAAAAATAATAACGTTCACATTTTCACTAAATTTGAAAATCCGTTTCTTCAGGGTAGTGATTCTGTAAACAACGCCGGTCGTGCGGACTGTCGAGTGAAACCAAGCAGCGAGATTAAGTAGTCCCGTCAGTGCGAACAAAACACATTGTAGCGCGTGCATTTTCAATTAAGCAGCCTTATACGTTCGATCCATCGTGCTGCTAAATTGAAAATGCACGCGCTACAATGTGTTTTGTTCGCACTGACGGGACTACTTAATCTCGCCGCTTGGTTTCACTCGACAGTCCGCACGACCGGCGTTGTTTACAGAATCACTACCCAGGTCTGTTTTATTTCACAAAGCTTTTTTCTAAATTATTCACTCTATATAGTTTTCCGCCATTACTTGCTGTCAAGTACATAAGAGCTATCAAAACGTTAACTATACCTACGGAAACAAGTCAGAAGCGATATGGTTTTGTCGATTTGAATAGAGGCCTAGCATAGGTCACCTGGTGGTCAGCGGAATCTGGGACCCCATATTTGAAATCTCAAGATACACAAACATACACAAACTCACGGCTTTATTCCCAGAGTAGGGTAGGCAGAGCTACAGAATTACCAACAACTCTAAAAACTTGATGATGCTGTATAACCACATTTTGCAGAATTGGAATTGACCAAAAAAAATAACACACGGTTTTTACTTTCTAATTCGAAAGAATAGGAAATTTTAAGACACCTTTTTCATTAATTTTGTATTTGACCCTATACTTTTGTTTAATATCCTTATTTATTTAGCAGACATTTTATGGATGACATGAATATTTTAAATTTGGTTTGGCATTTTCTAATAAATTACAACAATTAAATGATACCTAATAAAAAAAAGTGATTGTAATAGTGTATTAGATCATACTATTTCAAGCTGTTTTCGCGTAACCCGTAAGATAAACCTAGGAGGGCTTCAAGCCAAAAAAGGAAAGTCAAACAAAGGTTAAATATACTTTTGCCAAAATATCCAAAATGGATTAATATTTCAAAAACTTAATAATGTAGAACGGCTTTAAAACCCTATTCCTCGAAATGGTCTTCGAATTGGAGTAGGTAATTGTAAAAATATGAACAATCCCAGTTAGGCTAAAATGTTTACCAGCGTATTAGTGACAGGTTGCAAGCCCATCGCCTAACAGTACTACACGCCTTTATTCCCTTAGCCGTCTCTTACGACATCCACGGGAAGACATGGAGTGGCACTATTCTAACCCGGCAACCACACGGGACCGGAATCTCAAGATACCAAAGACCGCAGATGCGTTGCCAAGGACTAAGATGATGCCTCTATACTAGTAGATAACTTCCCTAGTTGCGTTAACCCCACACTGGAACACAACAATGCAATTACTGCTGCTTGCTGTAGACTAAAAGATATGGTGGCACAAGATCCTACTTTCACATTTTTCTAATTTTCACTTCTCATGCTCGTAAAATCCATCTTTATGCTGGGTTTTAGGCTGCTTAAAATCGCATTTTATGCACAAGTGCATAAATTGTTGTCGTCGTTTAGACTAATGTTCGGTTCCTATATTCAAACCGCGGCCAGGTAGGCTTACTTCGGATTAAGACTGCGCCGAGCGTACGCCGGATGTACAGTGGCGCCCTCGTTACTATTATTGTGTTTTCTAATAAACTAAAGTATTTTCTTGAAATTGGTCAGTAGGTTTTTGCAATACAAATAAAAACACAACTTATCACTAAATAGTATAAAAAAACCGGGCAAGAGCATGTCGGACCATGCTCAGTGTAGGGTTCCGAAGCCGTAACGACAAACACAAAAAACTATCTCAAAAATCAACATGTATGAAACAATTTTCTATTTAAAGTTATTTGGCGCTGTCTTAGATGATTTTTAGTAGGTATAAACCCGTTAATCGCCTGTATCTCAGGAACTAATCATGTCTACTTAGCCGTGATAGTTTTCCTTTAAAATTCGTTATATGCGCTTTCGTTGAAGATTTTTTTCAGATTTTTAGTACTTGTAGTTTTGGCTGTAGGGGGGGGGGGGGGACACTTGACTCTAACAAAAAATAGCGCTTTAAAGCTTAATATTTCATAAACGGATCCCTTAATCGAAAAATTGTTTTCATAAACCCGCAATATTTTTGAAAGACCTATCCAACGACACCCCACACTATGGGGTAGGCAAGAAAAAAAAAAAGACATCCCCACGTTACGTGTAGGGGAGGTGCATTAAAAAAAAATATTTTTCAAAATTTTATTTTACCACTTTGTTGGCGTGACTAATATGTACATTCATAACAAATTACAGCTTTCTAGTACTATGAGTCTCTGAGCTAGACTGGGGACGGACGGACGGACGGACGGACATGGCGAAACTATGTAAGTTTGACTACGGAACCCTAAAAACAAAGTCGCTTCCCGCTGTCTGTCCCTATGTATGCTTAGATCTTTAAAACTACGCAACGGATTTTGATGCGGTTTTTTTAAATAGATAGAGTGATTCAAGAGGAAGGTTTTTATGTATAATAAACTCTGTTTTATGTACGGGTGTTACAGAAAACTGGCAAACCGAAGCGAAGCGAGGGCGGGTCGCTAATAGGGTACGAGTATATCACATAGTTTAATAACAATTCACCTTCGAGTTATCAACTTAACGAAAAAAAGTGGCCACCTTTTCCCGTTAAGCTGACTACTCAAAGGGTAATTGGCTAAGTAAAGTTTTTGGAAGATATGTATATTATATTTTTTATCGATAGTCGTCATCCTAAAGATCAAGAAATTGCGGCTCTTTTATTTTTATTTCCTCTAATATTTTAGAAATATTTTTTTTACTTATGAAGTTGACATTTGTACACTTCAATGACTGACTAGCTTGTTGCCTTCGTACTTAATGAAAAAGAAAAAAAACACTTCTATATCTGTCATTGTCAAATCAAATCAAAGTAAACAAACAATTCAATACAACGGCTATTTTCTGTTTGCTTGTGTTTCATGTGATCAGTGTTTTTAGAAATATTTTTAACGATCTCAGAACGAACTCTGGACTTTCGTTTTGCCGCTTTGCTTTAAGAGCTTTGCACGATATTTGGTCTAAGATTTATTTTCGAACCCTTTGGCACTTCTTCTTGGACACCGATTTCTTCCTTTTTCGACGACTCTTGCTCTGCTTTTTGATAGCCACGAGAGCACTTTTGAATTGTACAATCCACGCAATGAATTCAGGCAATCCCACACGGACTGTGGAAATGGAGTATTACAAAGATTTACTTGAATTTACTTATTTGAATTAAACCGTTTGTTTACTTTGATTTGATTTGACGTTGACAGATATAGAAGTGACAGTTTTTTTTTCTATTTCATTAAATACGAAGGCAACAAGCTTGTCGGTCATTGAAGTGTACAAATGTCAACTTCATAACTAAAAAAAAGATTTCTAAAATATTAGAGGAAATAAAAGTAAAAGAGCCGCAGTTCTATGATCTTAAGGATGACGACTATCGAAAAAAAATATAATTTACATCTCTTCCAAAAACTTTACTTACCCAATTGTTATTAAAGTTTGTTACGTATCCCATAAATTGTGTTTTTACTTGCGCTACAAAAACGAATCGTCCGATTGCAAGGAAATTCTTTAGTTAGTTAGAAAACACAATAATAGTAATGTGCAGTCTTAAAATTTTACACATTTTGTACGAGCAAATGTCAAATTTTAACCCGAAGTAAGCCTTATCTATGCGCGGTTTGAATATAGGAGCCCGACATAAGACACTTAAGCCCTATCTACCATTTGACCAATGACTCAAACAAAATCATTATTTAAAAAACTAGTCACGTTAAACGACACACGCTTCACCGAAATCGATTATAGCTAATTCCCAATCGATTCACGTGAATCATTGGAATATCGATAGATCGATCGCGTGGGGTCCGCTGATGTGTTACGGTAACGCTATCAGCTGTTCATAGACAAGTGAAACCATAAATTATAGATGCTTTAGACCGGATGATAGACGGTTTTGGAAAGAAATTGGAGTTGATATTGTGATAGTGCATTTAAAAAAAATATAGTGACCAGACCTATTGCCTAACGCACTTTTTTCAAATTTCTTTCGCTTCTTCCACATTCATACATCGAGTCATGCACGCACGTCGGTTTCGGGTACCTACTTAAGATTCGGCCCTTTTCCAGTATTTCTCCGATTGGACTCGAAAAAGTACGCCTAAAGCGGCCCCTTCCGACCCGTCCACTCACTTTAGTACTTATGTATAATTATACAGAAATACAAACTTAAATAAATGCAAATGATTAGCATTAAGTTATTCTATCTTAGTTCTCAGGGTAGGTAACGCATTTTAAATTTTAGCATAGCAGTCTTTAGATTATAGTCTTAAGATTGTTATCTTGAGTTCAAAAATGGTCCCAGACCCCACTTATTGTTACCATCAGGTGACATGTGTGCTCGTTAATCATCTTACTTATATTATAAATGCGAAAGTTTGTGTGTGTGTTTGTTACTCCTTCACACTGCAACTAGCTAGGCTAGCTTATGCCCTGGGTTAACATAGGCTACATTTTTATCCCGGAAATTTTCCCGAGGGAATGAATATAATCGAAATCTACACGGACTAAGTCGCGGGAAGAAGCTAGTTAATAAAAATGCATACACATACATACACATACATAAGCTCACGCCTTTATTCCCAGAGGGGGGTAGGCAGAGCTACAGAATGGCTAACAACTCTAAAAACTGGTTAATAATTCTGTAACCACATTTTGCACAATTAGGCTAAGATGTTTACCAGTGTATTAGTGACAGGTTGCAAGCCCATCGCCTAACAGTACTACTATTCCCTTAGTCGTATCTTACGACTTCCACGGGAGGACATGGAGTGGCACTATTCTTACCCGGCCACCACCTAAAAAAATACTACTTACTTCAATCTTTAAATTCTTTCTATTGTCAAATTTCACCCCCATTTAGTTTGATGGGAGCTCTTAGCTCTCTCTTGATTACTCATCGGTCATCACATTCCCTCACACTATGAGATCATCAATACCTCCCATACAAAATGTATGGACACTAACTTGCATATGTTTTGTTAGTCATTCGACATGGACGTTGTCTGTGTTGACTAGTCGAAAAGGAATTGAAATACTGGTCAAGGGTGAGTCTGGCGCGTGTGTTGAGGGTTCTAAGATAGTGTCTTCATCCATACTAATTCATACTAATATTATTTTGTTACCATGTGACACATACTGCATTTCACATCACCTATGAGGAAAATAAAAGATCTTAGTGATAAAACAAATTTAATTATTTACACTCTCTATATATAAAAGTGCTGAAATTATCAAATTTTATCATACTATTTTCATATTTCATTGCGTTTATGTTTTATACTGGCAACAAAATGTCCTTGAACAGAAAAGTGCGACTTTGATCCCTCCTAGCAGGAAATAAAAGTCCCCTTTCCGAATACGTAATGTGAAAATACATTTCTAAAGATAAGCGGTCATTCTAATATCCGAGGGAATGTTCCTTACTCTTACAATATTGTATTTTATAACACATTTTACAAGCTTTTATACGGGTCAAATCTTGCAAGTCGAATTTGACCCACTTCTCGGTTTTCGATGAAGCTGAAAATTTGCATACGCCTTTAGTCCTGATGACAATACAATAATATAGTACTATCAAGCTGGTCTGATGATGGAGACTCAGGGTGGCCATAGGAACTCCTAAATTACACATGATAAACCCGTCGTGTTAACGCTTGTTAGAATCGTCTTGATGAGTAGATGCGACGACCGTGCAAAAAAAGGTACAGTAGGCAACAAAAGCTTGTCCTAAAAATGTAATTTTTGATAGAAACTTATTTTTAGCTAAGTTCCGTTAAGTTGAAATTCCGCAGGTAAGAAAATGAATAAAAATACCTATTTATTGCATATACTTGGAACGAGCACACAGTCCATCTGATGATAAGTGGGATGACCCACTCAGTACCATAAAAAAAAGAAAAATACATGACTCATCGCATGGTTCATATAGTACGGAACCCTAATCAGACCACACAGCTGACAGGCTGCGGTTGCGGTTCAAAGAATAAAGTCTTTAACCGAGTTGCGGTCACAATGACAGTTCGGTTTGAAGTTCCTCGTTTAGTTGTTTGCATTACGAAGAGTTCAACCTTATCTGGTTTTGACAAGATAATTTTTAGTTAAACCGCGAACATGAGGGAATTTTAAAAACAAACGGCTAAGTGCGAATCGGACTTGGCTACGCCTTTTATTCATTATTACTTATGTTAAAATTTTACTATCTTTTGTTATAGCGGCATTCTGTGAAGATTTCAACTATCTATTATGGTTCATGAGGTATAGTCCGCTGAGAGACAGACAGATAGACAGCAGATGTTTAGTTATAGTGTCCTGTTAGCGCCTTTTGGGTACGGAAGTAATTTTTACCGATGTACCAAACTAAGTTGACCTCTATTTTCCGTCTAAGGAGGTGGTTCCATTTTCGACCGTTCTTTTTATCAGCAGTCAATTTAAACTACTAAGTTTTGACCGTACGGATGTAGGTTAGAATGGGCAAATTTTCCTCAACTCTACGAATTATTTTTAGTTGTTTTAAGGACATATAAGAGCGGCAGCACCTCACAACTTGAATTGTTAAAAAAAACCTGTAGAACATACCTACCTGAAAACGGCGTAGCCTATACCTGAGTTTTCCAATGTAAAACGTACAATTTTACTGCACTACATTTTTAACTGGTATGGTTTTTGGGGTATTTAGATGATGCCATGCACCTACTCATATTAAGAAAAAAGTTTTTTTCTTGAATAACTTCTAACATAAGCACCTAAGGTCGGCCAAGAATGTGGTCTACCAGTTTTGACAAAAGTTTCTGTGAGATCTAATTATTGCTAAGATTGACACTTGTCACCGTTATAATATTATAGCAAGGGAAAATGACGTACGTGATAATTTTAACATGATACTTTAATATGAAATAGTTAATTGAAAATGATAAAAGTTAATAATTTTACAATTAAACTTTAGATGTCATGACATGTATCTTATGTATTAAAATATGCATGTCGAATTGACGACTAAAGTCGGCTAATTTAATTATGACATATTTGTACCTACGCCATACTATGGCAAAATAAGGACGGATAACTATGAAATGTAAACCCAATTTATATAGTACCCAATTTATATAATAAAAATTGATTTGATTTGATTTGCAAATGAACTTCAACCGTAGGGTGGTAGACCACCTTTTTGGCCGACTGTACTTCCTAGTTGACGCGTAAGAAGAATTCTTTGTTGAGAAATGAATATCTCGACGGTCCCTACGTAAAGTAACTTAACTGAATATGTAAAATTTTACGAGAGAGCGCTATGAAGTTTCAAACGTGTGTATTTCATGTTTGGTTTTTCACATAATGATGAAATTTGGCATTTTAATTTAATATGCGGTATATTATACGAAATACGAAGAAAATCCTTAAAAAGATCATGTTAAGTATGTTATTTGTCACTTACCAACTTCTACGACGGAAACTGTTCAACTACAAACAACGTAAATGGTACTTATTGCGTATTACGTCGAAGTGTTACGATTGTTTAAATTCTTAACTGCCATATAAAAGATTGTACATGGGAAACAGTATACAGAATATTCGATGTTCTACAGATGCGAGTATTAGCCACTTATTAAAATGTTGTATGGGTATCTATCTAAGGCAGGAACGTCAATGATAATCATTAAAAAAAATATGTTATATGTTTTCTGTATCCATTTTTTATTTTGTAATATACAGAACAAATAATTAACATCTGTTACAAAACTTTTATATCGAACAAACAAACTTTTTATATTAATTATAATAATTACCTTTAATATGAGTAAACTATGGATTAAATCAAATATTTGCAGTCATATAATGATTATATACTTTTAAAGTATTATTTTTATTATAATTATAATAATTGCAGTTACAAAATGCAATTCACAGCCACTGTGCAGTAACGATAATCAGTCAAAACAAAACAAGTTATAAACTTATTTTATAAAAATATAATAAGTATTCTCATTGAAAACTATTCGTACACAATAATATTATAAAACAATGACTCGTATGCTTAGATTAATATCACTGATAGAGGTAATAGTTTGATGATCCTAGTAAACAATAACAAGATAAATCTTTTAAACATCAAAAGTTAAGTACTTAACTACTTCAAAAAAGATAAATTGTGCTTATCAATAATTATTCGGACATGAGTAAAAATATGTTTAACAACAATAAAAAAGTAAGGCTTAATTAAACTTAATCTTCACATCTTAATCGTTAGTGAGAATCAAAAATATTAATTCTAAAACCTTTAGCATCAACACAAAAATCGAATACCTATAAAAATACTAATAAACCTCTAATCACATTAGAATTTTTAAACAAGTCAGTCTTAATAATTGACAATATCAACAAAACAAAATTAGCACCCTAAGCATAGGAACTCTTAGTTTTAGAAGCCACTAATCCTCTTCATCAGAGCCTGAAGTTATTACGTCACCAGATACAAGGGAGTTAAAAAAACCGTGATATTGTCTAGGAATTACGTTGTGACTACAAAGGTAGTTTAGATCTGTCATTTTATTATTAGGGATTGGTAAAGGTCCACTGTAAGCCTGGGATAACTCGTCATTAAAATTTGTTTGATTTGGACGTCTACGGTTTTGAGCTCTACGAACAATTAAGCGATGGTAGGTTTCATCAAAACGGTATTTATAACTGATCACATCAGGCTCTGAATATGACACATTAAGCTCTCTAATTTTAGACCACATCATTTTTTGATTTTTCTCATTTTTGGTCCAGTTTTTACCCGTTAATAACTTTTTAAAGTCAAAAATGTCTTCAGTTGCTATTTCTTTTACAATATAAGGATCCCCAGTTTCTTTGGCCCATCTCACTAATGCAAACCATTGATCGGGTGTGTAGATTTCCTTATTTTTAGCACAACGTTCTATCAAAGCATGAATACTATCATTTTCATTTTGTGTGTGGCCTTTTTCAAAGAAACGATGAGTTATGTTTACCTTGAACTCTTTGGCAGCGAGCAAGTACATCATGAAAACGATTCTGTTTCTGTTTTGGCCTCCGCAGTTGTCTGAATATAAGTTTATGATTTGTATACCTTTTGAGGATTGATGCTTGATGAAATCATAGACACAGCTAGCCACCTCATTTGCACCTCGTTTGGCCGTACCCTCATGCCACATGTAACATTTCCCAACTTTCTGACCCATCTCGAAAATAGTGAAATTGAAAACATTTAGTTTTCTTTTATAATATAAAATGCTAGTTGCTGCATGAGGAGCCGAATGAACTTTTTGGAAGTCAAATGCAGCCGTTACAGTTGTGCGAGGTGATCTTATAGCAGATAGTTTATCTTCATTTTTTAAACTTCGCGCCAGGTCCTTATTTCGCAAGTGTTCATCGAATCTGTCTTGATC
This sequence comes from Acleris laterana, assembly GCA_963966035.1. NCBI lineage: Eukaryota > Metazoa > Arthropoda > Insecta > Lepidoptera > Tortricidae > Acleris > Acleris laterana. The sequence continues at coordinate 5,843,650 of OZ014465.1, read as the reverse complement.
ATCTTGATTTATGGGCTTCGGCAGATTTTTATACGCAATACATTCGTCACATTGGTCTTTCTTAGGCCTGTGAAACTCAATGTTAAAGTTTTCATTAACAATATCAGTATATTGCCTCAGTGTCTTAGCCCTGCTCGACTGTGTCTCTGTTACCCATTCTTCATAGAGCTTAAACATTTTAGACATCGTCAAGTCACTATCTAAGTATAATTTTGATGATTCTTTCCGTGTATAGTGTGCTTCTACCGGGGTGAACGATTTTACGTGCTCACAAACACTTTTAATCATTTCGTCATTCTTAACTTTAGGATGTTTGTCATGGTGTCCTCTAAAATCACGTTCGACCAGCAGTCCATCACCATCAGCAATTTTTTTCAAAGCTGTTCGTACAACACCTTCACCAATACCAAAGGTGTTCAGAAACATCTGTTTGCACACAACAAGACGCTCCTCTTTCTCGGTACCTAGAGTTTTTGGCAGATGATATCTAATAGAACATTTTCTTTTCGATGGGCCCTCTGTGGTAATGCGTTTCTTACCGATTTTTTCAGACCATCGAGACAATAATTCCCACTGTCGCTCACGATCACCAAGAGACCAAAATCTTTCGAAAACAAGTTTTCTAACGTTCTCTTCTATTTTTTCTTTGCATTTTAATCGACACTTATCGTCACAAGCAGATAATAAAGACTTAGCAGATCTTTCTTTTCCGCCTCGACTGATGTAACTCAAGCCATGATTTTTTAATCGCTTTCTCACACTATCTATCCATTCACTCTTCTTAACTTTTCGTATTCTCCCCAAATCAGTTTTTTTCTTAACTTTCCTCTTTCTTTTTGTTTGTCTTCTTTCTGTGTTATTCGCTTCCGTTGTATCTGTGGTATCACTACCACAGTGGGATGGTGCATAGGTTTCATCATTGACAGATGAGTTTGCACACATAGATGAAGTGGGGGTGTTAACGTTAGAGAAACTTAAATTTTCTGCTTCGATATTGTGCATTATTGTCGATATAGAAGGCGATGCCAAAGGGGTACTGGTATCCAAAGATTTCTCTTCAGTAATTGGAAGTGAGTCCATCTCTTCTACAGTGTTATTAGCTGGATCATGTGAAGATCTAAGCACTACATCTCGAATACTTGTGGATGGTGATAGTGTCAGATATGTTGGAGATGTAGCTTTAGTGGTGGTTAATTTTGCATAATTACTATCTTCGACAACCATGTTATTTTGGTCTCCTGCCACGATAATCGGAAGCGACAATAATTCGGACATTGATATATTGTTCAGTGACTGAGTGGATACAGATTGTGGTTTGGATATAATTTCTGATCCTAATATTTCAACAGTGTCCGGATTGGAAAAAATAGCGCCATTAGAAATGAGGGTAGTTGTAACAGGAGTCTGTTTTTCATGTGCTGTATTAGGTCCATGGATACTTATTGCGTTAATCTGAGCTGTAACTTCGATCGTATTATGAGTATTTTCTTTGTTTAAATCACGATTGCTTGAAGTTCCAACAACCACCTCTTGAGTACTTGTAGATGGCGAAAGGGATGACCTATGTGACTGTATAACGTTTGTTAATTCTGTGTATGTTATGATATCGTCGACTTTTTCCTCTGTCGTGGTAATCGAAAGTGAAGCTGGAAGTGAAGTTACAATAGGTATTTCATCAAGCGGCAGGGCATTCGATTTTGATTCGGATGACTCTAATTCTTCCAAAGTAACTTCATTTCTTCGGTTTAGAATATCTTGCAATATTTCATCGTCACTTGTATCTTCAGATGGTGCTAAAAAAATAAATTAGGTAACGTAAACCACTGATTTCCGAAGTAAAACACCGTTATTGGCAGTTACTGATAGAAGGTTATATTAATTTTTCGACGTAAAGTTACTTACGTACCACTTAGGAATAATGGTTCGTAAATTTTCCCAAGTAAAAATACTTAAGTAACACTTACTAACACTGATAAGTTAACGTTTCCCGTGTAAAACACCGTAACTACCATATACCGATAATTACGTTGGGATAGCATTGAGTGTATTTAATTCAGGCAAAAATATAAATACTAGTAATTTCCTGCGTGAAATACAATTGATAATCAATAAATTTTCGAAGTAATTACAGTATCTGGAAGAATAGTTGAAAATTTACTCACCTGGTGGTTTCTTGGCTCGTTTAAATTTTCGTTTTGTTATTGCATTTTCTTTTTTCTTTGCATTTCGTGATCGTAAATTTCGATATGTTGTTTTATTCCTCCTTGCCGGCATGTTTCTCGTAATTTATAGACACTTTCCGTAGCAAAATACAACGTGTCCGGCGTCTCCGGCGCCGCGCGCGCAAGTGCGACGTAAGTGGTAGTTGCGTGGCGGGAGGGACGGGGTAACGTGTACATTCCGGCGTAAAATCCCTTTAGTCCCACTACTGTTACTTTACTTCGGAAATTTATCTAAATTGTGTAGTTATGGAATATTGTGTGTGTGGATATAAGGTTCAATTTGGATAGTAAACTTATTTTTTTTTAACTGACGCCATAGAGTTGAGTTTTCTAAAGGTTATGCAAACAAAAAGTGAAAATCACTTATCTACCACATACGGGATTGTACGTAGGGACCGTCGATCTATTCCCTTTAGGACTCTAGCTACACCGCTATTATACCTCCCTGAGCAGTAACATAATACGCTTTTTAAGCCCGGTAAAACGGACTAAAATCCTCATTGTTTTTACGTAACAAATGGCAAACGCCTGTCAAAACTGAACAAAAAACCAAACTTACTACCAACCTTAAAATTAAAACATACCTCTGGAACTTGTTAAAATGTTCATGTTCAATTAACAATATGGCTGCAGGTCGAATGCATGCAGACTGCATTCGGTGCAGCCGCGTCAAAACGAATCAACACTGCCCTTTGTAGTTTAAGAGCAAGCTGGGAGTCGGTTCTTTTTTTTAAATTAATTATAATATACACTGGTAAACATCTTAACCTGATTATGCAAAATGTGGTTACACACTTAACAAGTTTTTAGAGATGTTGGTAATTTTGTAGCTCTACAGTCATTTACATTATCAAAAAAAAAACACGTATATTTTCTTTTGTTTATTAAACAAAAGATGACGAAGATAAAGAACATTGAAGTTTCGCGTGACGTCACCCCGTGGCACACTATACCACGCTGTGACGTCACGAGCCCCCACTCCCGAACCTTGATGCGCGTTATGGTTACGTATCATAATATATACCTAAAGTTCAAAATACATAATGGTATATATAATGGGTTTATTTCTGAAACCGTTAACTTTTCACGATTGTTATAAAACAAACCTAACCTAACCGGGTTCTATACGATGGGCTTTCAAAAAACCTTGAACTTTTACGGATTCAGAAATAAAACCATTAAAAAGATAAAAGATATTTATTCAGTAAGTAGGCCGCACGGGCACTTTTACATGTCATGAATCTACCAGCGCTTCCCAAGAGGAGACCACTGCCGAGAAGAAACGCCGCAAGAAACTCAGCAGTCAGTCATTTTTTAAACATGTTACAATGGTAGTACTTAATCTAGCATTATATACAGCAATAAATATTAAATTAAATATAATATCAAATAGCAAATAGCATGCGTAGTTCAGCAGGAAAACATGTCAAAAACATTACGAGAGAGACAAGGGGGGGGGGGGGAAGAGAGGAGAGGGAAAAAAAAAAACGGTGTCCCCTAGACAAACAACTTTGCAATTTTACAAATTATGAATGACTAAGTTTCGGGTTTAGGCCAAGCATTTTTATCTGTTAGATAGTCCTCGACCCTATAGTACGCTTTAGATATTAACGACTTTTTTAAGTAATTTTTAAGTGCTGGAAAGGGTAATGTTAAAGCTTCGTCAGGTAATTTGTTATAGAAATGAATGCATTGACCAACAAATGATTTATATACTTTACGGACGCGGAATTTTCGGATAACAATTTTATTTTTATTTCTTGTATTTAGATTATGTACATCGGAATTTTTGGTGAAAGAATTTAAATTTTTAATAACATAAATAATATTCTCATAAATAAATTGAGACGCTACAGTTAAGATGTGAATTTCTTTAAAAAGTTCTCTTAAGGAGTCACGGGAATTTAAGTTATAAATAGAACGAATAGCCCTTTTTTGTAAGACAAATATACTTTGTATTTCAGCTGCCTTACCCCAAACCAGAATACCGTACGACATCACACTATGGAAATAACTATAATAAACTATGCGAGCTGTCTCAACATTAGTTAGTTGTCTAATTTTCCTAACCGCGTAAGCTGCCGAACTTAGTTTACCTGCCAGTACCGCTATATGGGGACTCCATTGCAAATTTTTATCTATGGTTATGCCTAGAAAAACTGCCTTATCTACCATTTGCAGACACTCTTCATTTAGAAAAATACTAGAATCTACCGGTTTAACATTAGGCAAAGCGAACCTAACACATTTAGTTTTTTTAGCATTTAGTAGTAAATTGTTACTAGTAAACCAATTAAGTACTTTAACTAGTGTGGCGTTTATCCTACTGTAGTCAATGGACTTTCTATCTACTTTGAAAATTAATGAAGTATCATCAGCAAAAAGTACAATCTCACAAAGTTTATCTACTGTTGGTGGTAAGTCATTTATATAAACCAGAAATAAAAAAGGGCCTAAAATTGAGCCTTGCGGCACACCTAATTTCACTGTAGCTCCAACAGATTGCGTTTTGTTTACAACAACTGTTTGAGTTCTATCACTTAGATAAGAAGACATGAGACTTGAAGCTTTATTGGACAATCCATAATGTTTTAATTTTAAAATTAGGGTCGAATGATCCACGCAATCGAAAGCTTTAGAAAGATCACAAAATATTCCTACTGCATCACAAGATTTCTCCCAACTGTTATATATATATTTAATGAGCACAGAAGCCGCATCTATTGTTGATCGACCTCGGGTAAACCCAAACTGGTTACTGTTAAGTATTTTATTTCTATTAAAGTGACCTAACATATCATTCAGCATTAGTTTCTCAAAGACTTTACTTAAAACGGGTAGTATGGAAATGGGACGGAAGTTCGTTAAATCACTCATCTCGCCCGATTTAAAAAGAGGTATGACTTTACTATATTTCATGAGATCTGGAAAGATCCCCTCTGATAAACAATTATTGTAAATTAATGATAAATGGGGTGCAATTACATCTATGATATGAAATAGTACTCCAACTGATGTGCCCCACAAATCCTCAGTATTTTTTAAACTAAGCGATTTAAATACCTTGACTATTGATTCTGAATTTACAGGGCTGAATTCAAAGTTTATATTACATTTACTGACATTAGTGCAAAGTAATGATTGAGCTTCAACCGCGGATGATTTAAGACATTTCGTTGTATTAGAGGCTATGTTTGAAAAATAATCTTCGAATGCTAAGGCAACGTCTTTATTTGACGTGATTTGTTTGTCACCTGCGTTTATGGTGACTTGATTGTCACGTGTTTTTGATTTTCCTGTTTCTCTATTTATAATATTCCATACAGTTTTTACTTTATTGTCAGCTGATTTGAGTTTAAGACTAAGAAAATTTGCCTTAGCAGTTAAACAAACTTGCTTAAAGGTCCTCGAATAATTCTTAACATAAATTAGGAAGTCGGCGTTCTTATTGTCCTCCCTCTCTTTATATAGGTCATAAAGCCTATTTCTACTCTTATGAATGCCTACAGTAGCCCATTCACTAAACTTGGTTTTCGACCTAGAAATAGTTTTCATTTTAAAATTATTATTAAATTGGTGTAGAATTACGCCAAACAAGTCTTTGTAAATACTATTAGAGTCATTGTTTAAGAAAGGTAACACTGAAAGATTAGCCTGAACTTTATTTTTGAATAATTCCAAACGAGTATTGTATTAAGACCATTATATATTATAATCCATTATAAATTTTGAACTTTATATACACTTATAATATACTTACATATGATACGTACCCGCGTGTTATACTTGTCAATTTTGTTTGATTTCAATACGTGAAAAAATACGTGTTCAATATTTTTTGATAATCTTACTGATGGACTAAATAGAATTAATTATTGTTTGTTAACCCAGGACATACCCGTATTGTTAGAATATTTTCTCTAGTAAACAATTGTTCGATGAAAGAGTATTTTCTCTTATGCAATGTGTCAGGAATGCCTTTATATCGACCGGGCACTATAGTCCAGACATTTTATTTCAATATTTAAATACCTACCTGATATTTGATTTTAATTGCTGGCCTAGTTGGTAGTGACCCTGCCTACGAAGCTAGCGGTCCTGGGTTCAAATCCCGGTAAGGGCAGATATTAGTGTGATGAGCGCGAATATTTGTTCCTGAGTCAAGGATGTTTTCTATGTATTTAAGTGTATATATATTTCTCTATATAAGTAAGTATTTATATCGTTGTCTAGTACCCATAGTACAAGCCTAGAGCTTAGTTTGGGACTAGTTCAATTGGTGTGACATTGTCCCCTGACATTTATTATTTTATTATTATTATTTGAGTCACCTGCTCTTCGCCTACATTCGTGATCACCCCTTATATATCAACAGACAGACACGCCTCAATTTTAGATTGCGATAATCGATGTGATCCCTATTTTTTCGTCCGTATCACGATAACATAAAGTTTCTTTTACCTCAGCAAGCGAACTTTTTTAATAACGAGTAGCGAAAACCTTCTGGAATGATCTACAATGGGTAAAGGCTGAGTTTTTATTAAATGTAATCTTGATAGCAAATATTGGTATACGGTATTTAATAATATTTGATATGCGTATTGATTTAAGGATTCTTAATAAAAATGGAAGCGTTATATAAGAACTAAAGTAAAAAGAAGAATGGAATATTGAGAACTACAACACACAGATAAAAAAACAAAGATTAAAAGAAAAATGAATAGACACGGCATACAGTAATGATTTTGCTGGCTGTGATAATAACGCCGTTCCGTTGGGACCGTTTACTGAAAATACGGGAGATTACACATCCGTCCGTCCGTTTAACTTAAAAAAGCTGTATCTCTTGAACTGTAATTTATAGTTTGTTGATTTTTCAGAATATTTGTTATTACAGTGGATTTATTTATTTATATAAACGTCTTTGCACAAAATACAATAAAGTACAAATGGCGGACTTAATGCCCGATGGCATTCTCTACCAGTCAACCTGTCGGCAAAACAGAAAAAAAAAACTTAGATTGTCGGTGCGAAGAAAAAAGCGTTGAAAAAAACTGTTTCAATAAAATATATACAAGATACGGCTGTTTAAATAAATATGCGTAAATACAGATGACTAATAAGCATATACTCATACTTAAATAAATATAATAATAATATATAATACTTATACACCGTGGGCCCGAATAACCCGAGGGATTTTAACCATCGATTTTAGAGCCCAATTGGAGTATATAAAGTAGTATAACATGTAGTCCAATAACGCACGATTCCCGAGATTTTTATTATTTAAAAATCAATTCCATAGTTAATTTAATTTGAACTCTTGTCACCTTAGCTTAAAGCATTATTTACTAAGAAAGATTCATGTTGTAAGTAGCACTATCATCAACATACAACATAAATTAATTAATCGATTTCTTAGTAAATAATGCTTTAGGTTAAGGTGACAGAGTTCAAATTAAATTAACTATGGAATTGATTTTTAAATAATAAAAATCTCGGGAATCGTGCGTTATTGGACTACATGTTATACTACTTTATATACTCCAATTGGGCTCTAAAATCGATGGTTAAAATCCCTCGGGTTATTCGGGCCCACGGTGTATAATATGTATATAAACAGATACTTAAGGCGATTTACTAATTTAGGCGAGGGTGATTTACTGATTTAAAAAAAATCTGAAAGTGAAATAATAAAGGAGGTCCCCAAACAAGAAACGTTGTTATTTTATTATGATGGTAAAAAATTGTAAAACATGCACGTCCATTTTAATATGATCATAGTACAAACCCTGACAAAAGCAACAACAAGAAAAATACAAAACAATGGTCATTTGTAAGTTGGGCTCGCACTGATCTAATTCAAATCGGAATATAATAATACTTACACCCGTATTTATAGTAATTACTTGAGTAAAAGTAATGACTAAAGTAACGATTTTTATATGACTTTTGACACTACTAATACTCAAGTAATTACTTTTCTTGACTATAAATATGGGTATTACTGTGCGGTAGCACGGAACCCTAAGTGCGAGAGTCCGACCGCACAATAAAAAAAAAATGAACACGTACCAGCGGTGGGCTAGTTACATGATTAAAATTTAACAATGACGTATCCCGATTAAATAGTTTATATGTAGGTATGTGTGTCTAATGGTTGGTACGAGTAAATAAATGTATTTCTTCTTCAAACTCATACTTCTACTCATTTATTTATAGTATTATAAAATATTACATGTCAAAATAATTACAAAAATTTGGTTATGTTACGGTTAGTTGCATTATAGTAGGTAAGTACTTTAGATAATAATAAAAATATTTTTTAAATTACACAATAAAATTTGAAGTTAAAATGTCATTTGATAATTCATTAGTCTAAGATGAATTCATTAAAATCATTCATTCATTCTTCTTCTTCTTCAATTAGTACTTAATCATTAAAAAAAATCTAAAAAAAGGGGGAACGATGGGCCAATAATGTCCTCACCTCCTATCTCCATTCCAAATTTCATCAAAATCCGTCCAGCCGTTGCAGCGTGAAGGAGTAACAAACACACGCACACACAAACTTTCGCATTTATAATATTAGTAGGAATTAGGATATGGAAATGCATTCCGTGACTGTTGGAGGGTGGGGATAAGGTCGATACAAAATCGCCCATATCAACCTTTGGATAAAAGTCAAGATTTTTGTTTACATTATAAGCGCAACAGTAATTCCACGAACTTACCATATTAAAACCGCCTGGTATCACCAATCACAAAAAAACGCAAATACCGAATATCATTCGGCTAACTAAATAAAATCTCGTCCCGTTTTAATTTTTAACAGGCATATTAATAAACAAAAATCTGTCATTTCGCCGTATTTGCTCCTGTGAAATAAAGCAATCAATGCTGTTGTCATGGCAAACATTAATTCCTGTGTGCAAATGAAAAAACGGCCATGTTGGATTTCAACGTCAAAATGGCGGAAAATATTCACCCGGAAAAAGGTTAGTTTCCGATAGTGTTTTAGGAATGTTTTAATATGACACGTGAATTGGTAGCCGGTATTTTTATATTCTGTATATTGCGTTTCCTAAAAATAAAAATGCAAAGTGCATTTATTGATGCAATTCGACAAAATATTGTATTTTTACGCGCGTCTTGTGCAGTTCGTCCAGAGGCTATGGTCTTAGAATAGAGACGGCAACACACGTCAAAAATGTTTGTCTTCTATATGACTTGCTTGACGTATACTTTGAAGTTTGAGATACTTTAATTCTTGTTGTACATAAGTTTTTTTTTTATGGCCTGGAGAAGACGAACGAGCACACAGGCCACCTGATGGTAAGTGGAAACTGTGACCCATAGACATTCGCATTCACAAGACTGCAAATACGTCGCCAACCCTGAGGACTAAGATGGAATGCCTCTATGCTAGTCATTTCACCGGCTGTCTTACCCCAAACCGGAACACAACAATGCGAACACTGCTGTTTGGCGGTAGGTTAATGGATAAGATGATGGTAGCGAGTAGCGATCCGGATGAACCTTGCACAAGGTCCTACCACCCGCAAAAGGTAAGAATTGATAAGGGTAATTAATTTGTTTTGCAATAATCAATTCATGACCATAATGTTCTTTGACTTTAGAGTTAAGCATCCATTATTGTTGCCTGTCAGCTTCAAGTGTTTTTTTTTTTTTTTATGTCATCGAGTAGACAAACGAGCACACAGGCCACCTGATGGTAAGTGGAAACTGTGACCCATAGACATTCACATTCACAAGACTGCAATGCAATCCTAAGACTGCAAATGCGTTGCCAACCCTGAGGCTAAGATTGAATGCCTCTATGCTAGTCATTAGTGTATAACACTGGTGCCATTACCTTCGCTCTGGACAAACCGATTTCGAAGCAATAAAAAAAAAACGCTAGTTTGACGACGCATTTAGCCTAGTTGTTAGTGGCCCTGCCTGCGAAGCTAGGCAGGTTCGATCCCCGGTACAGGCAAATATTTGTTAAATGAGCGCGACGCCAGAGGTGTTATTCTTTCAAAAACAACGGACGGTCGGACGGACGAGCGAAATCGCAGCGGCGAGTTTAAGTAGTCCCGTCAGAGCGAACAAAACACATTTTAGCGCGGGCATTTTCAATTTGGCAACATGGCTTCTGTCGATAAGATCGCAGTATTTGTTTCAAAGTCATGGGTTGTGTATGGGTTCTATATCGTTCATTGAATACAAAACGGACACAATCCGAAATGAGTCAGTGTTGCATTTTAAAATTAGAAGCGGTTGGAATACGATTTTTAATGGAAGAGCGAATTATTTTGGAATGTGTCCGTTTTGTAATCAATGAGCGATATACATATACCTAGTATGTTTATGATGGCCTAGTTTTCATAGTACATACAAGCCTAGAGCTTAGTTTGGGACTAGGTCCATTTGTGTGTGATGGTCCACCGAAATTTGTTTAACTTGGTTGGATTTAAAAGAGGTAAATAATTGAATATTTATTTGCTCCTAAACTTGGGTTGCAGTAATAATTTCTTTTTTCTATTTAGTTCCTAGAGCGTCGATGATATTAGACTTTCATCCATTAACAACCTGCCAGATTGACGTCCAAGGGGCCTTATATGGCTGAGTTTATAGTGATTAATTTTGGATAAGGCTTCCGTCACCTTCTGACAGGTAAATAAGTACACGTGTCAAAAAGTGACGGATGCTTTATCCACAGTTGACACGCGATATAGACGCAGCCATACATAGCCCCGCTGGAGGTTAACAGTTCGCTCATTGAATACAAAACGGACACATTCCAAAATAATTTGCTCTTCCATTAAAAATCGTATTCCAACCGCTTCTAATTTTAAAATGCAACAGTGACTCATTTTGGATTGTGTCCGTTTTGTATTCAATGAACGAGTTATTTTTAAAAAAGTTCGTCTATTCTAACATGTTAAGTGCTCATTTGTTAATATTGTCCCGAACGGGTTACTACCGTAATGCCCTTTTCAGTGCTGCGCAGGAGTGGTATTGTAGACGCGTGCGCCGGTAGCTTAGTATGGACATGTTGTGACACGTTCATACCGTCTTAATAGCGATTGGAAATCCTCGTTATTATGACGCACAAGTGACAAATATACTATCAGAGGTGAGTGCAAAAGTGCAAACCTGATAGCAATAGCCAGCCGAAGTACTGTACTAGCTGGGACCGTAGGTTTGTTTGTATAGCAGGTAAATAATATAATTGGAAAGTGAATTGAAAAGTACTTTGCTAACATCTCAGAGATAGAAAAAGACACTGAGGTGGAAGGATGTCGTGTATGGTAAGGTCGGGATCGCTACCACCAACAATCAAACTCGCATTGTTGTGTTCCGGTGTGGGGATGAAACAATTGGTGGGATAGAGGTATTCCATCGTAGTTCTTAGAGTAACGCAATGCGGGTCTTAGGATTGCAGTCTTAAGATTTCATGTCTATGAGTCTGAAATCCCACTTACAATCATATAGCCTGTGTGCTCGTTCGTCTCTCCATGCCATAAAAAAAAGAAAACTAAGAAAACCTAACTACACCTGCGGCAGACTGACGATTTCGTAAAGTATAGCCTATGACGCTCCATGGGTGAATACAACACATCAAGTCTGCTTACATAGAAACATTAAATCACGCCTGTTTCCCAGAGGGGTAGGCAGAGACCACTTCCTTCAATGCTACGATTTTGACTAATTTCTTTCGCTTCTTCCGCATTCATACATCGAGTCATGCACGCACGTCGGTTTCGGGTACTTAAGATTCGGACCTTTTCCAGTATTTCTCCGATTTGACTCGAAAAAGTACGCCTAGGGCGGCCCCTTCCGACCCGTCCACTCACTCAAGTCTGCTTGTTGGTAGGTTAAAGCATAACATGGTGGTAGCGATCCTGCACAAGGTCCTACGACCACTGCTTTTTGTTAGATTTCTAGTACCTAATATCTTATCTTATCTTACTAATTATTATAAATGAGATAGTTTGCATGTTTGCATGTTTGGGACTCTGAGATCGGAATGAAACCTGACAAACATAATAGGTTATGTCCTGGAATAGGACACAGAATAGATATCCCGGAAAATTTAAAAGTTTCCGAGGGAATGATAATCGAAATCTACGAAGACGAAGTATAATCTATCTAGAGTGACGGTTAATGACGGAGACTTTAAGCCGACAGGCACCAGTAATAGACACTTCACTCTTAAGACTGCGCCGAGCAAACGCCGAGCGTCCAGTGGCGCCCTCATTACTATTATTGTGTTTTCTAACTAACTAAAGAATTCCCTTACAATCAGACGATACGTCTTTGTAGCGCAAGTAAAAACACAATTTATGGGATACGTAACAAGCTTTAATAACAATTACCTACCCTTTGAGTAGTCAGCTTAACGGGAAAAGGAGGCTACTTTTTTCCGTTAAGTTGATAACTCGAAGGTGAATTGTTATTAAACTATGTGATATACCCTATAAGTTGTGTTTTCATTTGTAGTACGAAAAACTACCGACCAATTTCAAGAAAATACTTTAGTTTATTAGAAAACACAACAAAAGTAATGAGGGCGCCACTGTACATCCGGCGTACGCTCGACGCAGTCTTAATTCAAATTTTAACCGGTCCGAAATTGATTGTTGCAAAATGAATAACCCTTATCTTCTGCAAAATAAGAATCAAGCGTCCATCATTGGTCCTTATACTCCTTATCCAGTTCTGTCACCCTAGTAGGTACTTTTATAATCTGCCATTCACATGTCAGCTGATATAAACCAATAAAAACCATCCACTTAACATTGTTTTAATGGTAAACAAACACAAACACCGATTACTCCAAGATAAAGACCTCACACGTCCCATCCACGTTAGCGCCGCCATTTTGTTTACATATCATAACCACAATGGCCGGCATTGTAATGAGTGCGCCTACGCCTGGCTGAGGGATTTAGTGTTGCAAGTGTACAAGCGAAAGCGGGGCAAGATGATACAGCTTTATTATACTACTACTCGATAAATTAGCTACCTATCTAACACTAAAATAATTTTTTGAATCGGACCAGTAGTTCCTGAGATTAGCGCGTTCAAGCAAAAAAACAAACAAACTCAAGCTTTATAATATTAGTATAGATATAAATATTAGTACAGATATATATATTTGTAAATTAACGTTTGAGGCCATATCTCAAGTTTAACCAGACACTTTTCTTGTGAAAAGGAAACAAAAAAAAAATCACACTCGCGCATTAATTCTACCTCTGTCTCACAATTTTGCCTATACGAACGACGTAAAATAGGGAACTCGGAATAGAGGCCAAAATCCTAATCTCAACGGGCGCACATCCGCTGTGATTACTGCATTTTGGTTTAAGTAAGCAATTTTATCAATAAAACTTACCTAATTATACTGTGGGGCTAGACAGGTTGCCATGGGTCACGAACGCTTAGGTGATCACTGGCGACATGTGTTGTCATTGAAAAATTTATGGCAATGACGTAAGTCACGTTACAACTGACACGCTCAAAAGTGATCACTATCACTCGCGCTAGTGATAGGTTTGACGACTACGGTCGTTACGCTAGACAAGTTGCCCTTTTGACAGGTCGAATAGAGTTCTCAGTCATGTTTTTATGAAATAATGTTAAAATAACGATAAAATCAAGATGGGAACTGTCAGATTTTGATATTTAATTCGATTTTCGAGTATAGTACCTATTAAATTGCTTGCATCGGTATTACATAGTAAACTGACTTTCCTATAAATTGGTCCACACCCCACCAATAACTTACCGTCTAGTAAGTTCATAAAGAGGCAGTATTGGGCGATTCACTAACTCGTTCTTGAGTATTTAAAGCGTCCCACCATTTTGGGCGCCATTTCATGTAGAAACCTACCTATTAGTAGATAAATAATACGTTTTTCACTTCTTATGCTGTTAAAATGTTACTTTAGTCTCTGCGCATCGGGACTAAAGATCCTTATTAATCTCTAGAAATTAAAGTTGTTTGTGTATAGGCCATTTTTAGGGCTTGGAAATAACCTCAAAATTACAACTATTGAAAAAACAGTTATTTAATGTTAAACTTAATGTGATTGCTAAGACCTCACTTAATCTTTAAAAGCACCTGATTATCGAGTAATAAGGGTAAATTGGTTCGTTTGGTTGTGTTTTACATCTTTGCCAATTACTTTTGGCACAGACTATAGTAAAATCTTTCCTATTGTAAGTGCTATAGATCTCCTGTATTTCATTTATTGTGAAAACAGAAATTCGGTGATATTATGGTTTGTCTATGCCGATTTAAAAATAGAATCTATTGCATATCCGGTACTAATTTGACGTCACGAACAGCGCATGCGTGAAAATCGATGATTCCGCTCTAATTGACAGCCAATATGGCGGATTACGTCACTGCTAGTCATTGTGACAGAAAATTAAACCATTTCTGTTGTTAAAGTCCGTTTTTTTATTCCGTAGACTAAAATGACAGCTACAAATGTCAAACGTGAAAATAATGTGGCCAGCTTTTAAGAAACAGTGCTGTTCTTTGTTTCGGTTCGTGGTGTAATAATTAATAACCGATATAATAAAAAATACCATGTACGTTATAAATTATATTTTTAGCTACTTATCCAAAATTAATAACCTATATTAACATAAAAAAATGACTATGACGAGACGTAAATATTAGTTTTTTTTTTTTTACAAAAATTCAAAATATCTTCAAAATGGTGACATTATTACCTATTGCATCATTAATTGGAACTTCACGAATTTTCCTATCATTGCGTTAAAGGGCACAATCTTAAGTACCCGAAACCGACGTGCGCGCATGACTCGATGTATGAATGTGGAAGAAGCGAAAGAAATTTGTCAAGATCGTAGCAAGTGGAAAGAAGTGGTCTCTGCCTACACCACTGGAAAACAGGCGTGATTTAATGTATGTATGTATGTATGTATTAATAATGCTAATGCAATTCAATTCGGTAGTAGGTTTAAAAAAACGAGAAAGTTAAAGTTATAGCTGAATTAGGGTAATTAAGAACAAAAACTCTATCCGCCGTATTCAAAAACAATTAAGAAACAATTAATTCGTTCCTTTTTCAAAATTACGTTTTAAATAACGCCACTAACGAACAAATTAATCGTCAGCAACGGATTAAAATAAATAGGCAGATAATAGTAGATTATACACCGAGGGGATAATGCACTGTTTTATGTTACGGGCGCGATATTGAATCCTGAGCAAATGAGGGACTGCAGGTTTAACTCCCGAGCGTACCGAGCAAATTCTTTGACTACTTACTTAATTACTTCTTTTGCATATAAAAATATTAATTTTACATACATTTTCTCATTAAAAAAATATTTTAAAACATACCCTATAATTATAATATCACAATAAAGCTTTTTATTCAAAAACTGAACCACCATTTAACATTAAAAACATTTTTAAATATCGGTTGTACATACGCCCATTTAAAAAAAAGGATACAGCTGGTATACGAAAAAACGATTTATTGCATTTTGAGAGCCGGGTCCGAACCAACCGGAGGGCATCGCGCGGCATCGCGCGTCACAAGCAAGATCGACGCAGGTGAAGTCAAAACTGCAGGATTTAAGGCACTTTTCTACCGGTGAATTTTAAATTGCATTAAAAAACCACTTACATCCAAGATGCGCGACGAAGGAAAAGCATCCGTTATAGTGTTATTTTGTAACTTATTGTATATTATTCAAATGGTCCTCTCGTATCCAATTTAACCATGTAGTAACTCACGCCTTTATTCTCAGACTGAGGTAGGCAGAGCTACAAAATTACCTACTAACAACTCTAAAAACTTGTTTATAATTCTGGGCAATATACTCTTCTTACAAATTCAATTTGCGCAATGGGCATGTTCTTTTACATTGTTTTTATTCAGTGTAAGAGGATCCGCCCTCACAGAAAGCAATCACATTGTAAGTAAGTTCGTATTTATTTAATATTTATTGCACAAAATTAACCATTTATTTGGGTATCGAGCATAGTATTACCTACTAATTTTATTTTCTATATATTGTAATTAGTTTTATTTACTTTATTAGGTACGATATCATGAAGTTTATAAACTATACCGTGTATTATATTTTTTAGTAATCCTGCTCAATCGTAAGGCCATGCACGGTTGGCGTGTACCCGAGCGAATAAAAGCCAGAACGTAACCGCCAATCCTTCTCGACACCTACAATTATATTTTCAAGATATTTATATCTCTCGCCGTAAATTATAAGCGACTGCCGCGCTACTACGGAAACTCATATAGATCTCACTTTAGGTCGAAGTCGATTTTAATTTGAATGAGTTTTGGTGTGAGCAAGAAGCCTCGCAGTCTTACATCTGCGATCTTTGTTCTGGTCATTTCTGTAACCGTTATAACCGTGTGGAACCTGGAAACCAACCCAAAAGAAGAGAAGAGGCAGACCAAAAAGGAGATGACAGGACAAACTGGACCAGTTCAGTAAAGCCTGGGCTCAGGAGTCACTGCATAGGAAGTTGTGGAAAGGCCTGAGGGAGGCTTTTGCCCAGCACTGGAACAGAAACAGTTCGATAAGATAAGATATTAAGGAATGTACTCGTATTTCCCGGAGACCGCAAAGGGCATTTTTTACCCTGTAAAATTGAACAGCTCCCGAGATTCTTGCAATAAACAACTTTTTGGCGGTAAAAGTCGCTGGTAAACTAAGCTATTTGTTAATTATTATACAAACGAGGGCAAGTTTTTTTTTTACTTTTTATTTTGCCATTTTCCAAGTTTTGTTGCGGCAAAAATAATGAGGTGAATTTTGCGAAGTTAGTGAGACATTTAAGGTGCTTTAAGGTCAAAATAATTATACACGTAAGTACTAGGTCTTGCCCGCGACTCCGTCCGTATAAAAGTCATTTATTTCTATTCTCTCTGGAACTATCCGATTTTCCGGGATAAAACCTACTCTGAAACCATCTCCAGACTATAAACCATACATACATACATAACCTTCACGCCTGTAATCCCAGAGTGGGGTAGGCAGAAGCTACAGAATTACCTACAACTTTAAAGACTTGATAATTCTGTAACCACATTTTGCACACTTAGGCTAAGATGTTTACCAGTGTATTAGTGACAGGTTGCAAGCCCATCGCCTAACAGTACTACAAGCCTATATTCCCTTAGTCGCCACTTACGACGTCCACGGGAAGACATGGAGTGGCACTATTCTAACCCGGCAACCACACAGGGTCATACGTCCATCTCCAGCGTTCTGACACTTATTTTGATTTCCATTTTGTCACGATATAAACGCAACCAGGGTAGTGATTCTGTAAACAACGCCGGTCGTGCGGACTGTCGAGTGATATCCAAGCGGCGAGATTAGTAGTCCCGTCAGTGCGAACAAAACACATTGTAGCGCGTGCATTTTCAATTAAGCAGCCTTATACGTTCGACCCATCGTGCTGCTAAGTTGAAAATGCACGCGCTACAATGTGTTTTGTTCGCACTGACGGGACTTCTTAATCTCGCCGCTTGGATATCACTCGACAGTCCGCACGACCGGTGTTGTTTACAGAATCACTACCCTGGGGAACCATAATTAGTTATTGCGAGTTCCCGTAGTAACCCCAGTTACCTCCGAACTAAACCGTCCGGAGCGTATGTATGTTTGACATATAATTTCATAACAGTTTACAGTTTGCACTTAAAGTCGAACGGTGATATACGAGCCGGGTAATTGAGTATAAGTCGTAAATATCCCTAATAACATATATTTCTTAATGTAAACATCTACTAATCGAAAATTTAATTTTAACTAGCTGGGTAGTGATTCTCTGAACAACGGACGGGCGGACGAACGAGCGTAATCGCAGCGGCGAGTTTAAGTAGTGCCGTCAGTGCGAACTAAACATATTTTAGCGCGTGCATTTTCAATTTAGTAGCATGGTTTCTGCCGATGTATCGAACGTATAAGGCTGCTTAATTGAATATGCACGCGCTAAAATGTGTTTTGTTCTCTCTGACGGGACTACCTAAACTCGCCGCTGCGATTTCGCTCGCTCGTCCGCCCGTCCGTTGTTTTTGAGAGAATAACACCCCTGCACAGGTGGCTTTGAATAGGTAGGTACTTGGATTTTATCGTTGGTACTCGAGTCTTTCTTTAACTTAGCAGGCCTACAGTTTTTTCGGTTGACAGCTGTCATCTTAGTACAAAATATAACCTCAAACACATATTTTGTACTCAGATGACAGCTGTCAAATTGGGCCTCATAGAACGTCCAAACTGTAGTATGGCTGCGACTATATCGCGTGTTAAACCTAGATAAAGCATGCGTCACTCTCGTACAGTCAACAGCAAAAGTAACTGAGGACATAGGGTCTCAAAATAGTATATACAATAAATTAAGTCAGATGTCACTGATTAAGTATTGTATGTAAGCATAAGTAAATTAACTCGTAATGTGTCATAAGTAAGTGACATGTTATTCAAACAGTTGAAGTCATTACTGAGTGCTTCAAATGAAACTGATTCTCTAAAACAGGAATAAGGTAACGGCGCCTATTACCGGGGGTATCAAAATCGGCGTCCATCACCGCGGTATTTTTAAATACGCTTTTTATAAACAAACCGATCGATTTTCTAAAAAACAAATTTTACACGAACGAAGCTTATTTAGTTGACTTACGGACCTGTTAGCGCTAGTGTGTGTAAATTAAACAAAGTGCTTGCAATTCGTCAGTTTCCGCGACGGCAGCGCAGAAAGAGGTCGTGCCATACTAACGCGTGACGACACACGTAAGTGAACTCGAATCTTATTTAGTGTTTTACGTAATATTTATGACAATGGAACTAATGTTATGGTATTTAAATGGTTGTTTACTGTTTTCTGCACGACTTACGAGTGTTTTTTATAATTTTTTTGGCCTGGAAATATGTTTAAAATGGAAAATAAAATACAGCGGTAATAGACGCCATTTTTTGCTGTGGATACTAATACCGTGGTATACCCCGGTAATAGATTTTTTTGATTTGGGTTATTTATACTTTATTTTTGGTAAATGCGATCGGTTATACATACTCTCTTACGGTTATTGCAATCTTGATCTATTCACGCTTTCAAAGAACTATTTCCGTGGTATGGAAAGTATTCAACAAACCCTTATTTTTTAACGAAAACTTCAGTACTGAATTTGTAGTTCGTATGGGAACCTTAAATTGTCAAGTGGTTTAAATATTGAGATAAAATCGTGTATTTACATACCAGTTATGTAATTTTGGTTTTATACCAAGGTGGTATTATATACTTTTGATTTGTAATGAAAATAAAACTGTATCCGTTTGTTTTTATGGGGCGGAATTAGATTTTTCAAACACTCCATATTGAGTCTATTACCGATGGTATGATCAGATAACCCTCGGTAATAGAGTGTATGGGAGTCTATTACCGACCCATTCAATATTTGTTTGGGTCGGTAATAGGTTCCTAAAGAAGTGTCTATTACCGAGTGACATTTTAGTCTTCTATTAAATTTATCACATTTAGGGTACCGTAAGTACAGATTTCTTTGATAAAGTTGAGAATTTTACTCATCAGTAAGAAATTTCCGTGTTTACTGCATATGTAGTGATCATAAATCATTTCTTTTTCATACTTAGTTATATTATATTTATTTATGTATTTAATTATAAATTATACTAGTTTATATTCGTTTATTACCTTTATAGTCGTGGCCTATAAATATAACTTTTCAATTTTGACAACCAATCAAAAAGATCTGAATATTTAAAGTATCGTTAACTAATAAACAAAGGTTTAAAATGTATGTACAATTTATCAATGTTAAAAATGAATCTTTCATTTTATAAGGATTTGAGAAAAAAATGTTTTGCCGTTCATACAAAGTCGTAAAATTTTGTATGGACGCGTCTGCACTAAGATTTTAAATCCCTAAAAAATAAAAGGTCCAAGTATCTATATACAATTGTAACCACTTTTAAAAACGAAATACAAATCCGAAGTACAATCATATTTTTACCGTTTTATTTAGTCTTCCTTAAAAATGTGATGTACAAAATAATATACGGAACCAAGCCATTATTTATTTTTTAACCCACGGTATTAAGTTCCAAATTGTGAGTCTGGCGCCTATTACCGATGGTAGAAAATTGCTGCTTTTTATACCCTCGGTAATGGAAGCTGAATTCGCGGTAATAGAATCACAACCTGTGTATTACCACGGTAATAGAATACTTGGGTATTTTGGTTTCAATAATTATTTTACAATATATAATAAAGTAAAATGAGTCCAAAAAGTTACGTCTCTAAAAGTTCAATAAACAATCTTAAATAAAAAAATTTTTTTTGGTCGCTTAGGAGCTTTGATAACCTTAATTTTTTGGACTCTTTTGAAAACTTCCTTAAGTACCACGGTAATAGGCGCCGTTACCTTAGTTAGTAATACTACCAAACTATCATAATATGTAAGTAAATATGGATTTTCGGGACATCATGACCTCTCAAGACCACCTCGGAATACAAGTCAGACGTTCGGTTATTATCGGTTATATTCGGTTAAACACGCGAAACAACTATAACAACTGTCATTTCCCTCAAGGGTTAGATAAACATACTTATTCATCTTGTCATCATCTCGAGCATCTATTTATCCAGTATTGAACATATGCCTCCCCAAATTTCCTCATTTTTTTAGGGAAAAACGGAACCGTTATAGGATCACTCGCACTCGTGTGTCTGTCTGTCCATCCGTCTGGCACAGCCAATTTGTTCCGAATCTATTGACGCAAATCAGGTGAAATTTGGTAGGATGGTGTTAACCTATGACCCAATTACAGATAAGTATGCAAAGTATTTTTTTTTTAATTATGGTCATTTTCGTGGGTCAAATTAGGAATATAAAAAAAAATTGCAATCTTTACCGTGTTACATATCAAATGAAAGGGCTCCTTATGAGGGTTTGATTTTGGAAACGGCTTAAAATTCGGACAAACGAAGCATTAGGACAAATGACGATTAGGAATTCCATAGGGACAAGGATAGAGATGAGATTATGTATAAAGAAATATGATATATAATATTCGTTAATGAGTTTTCTCGCCTCTAAACTCATAATTACTGGCATAATATTTACGGCGCCATAATTTATAATTTATGTTCCCCCGTGGAGGAGGAGTTTGGTTTCAAAAGGAAATGCTTATAAGAGGCAAGACCTAATTTGTGGAACTATAAATATTAGTAAATGAGTATAAAAAATGAAAATAAAGATTTTACGGCATTTAATAATAATTCATTCGGTCATTTGGAAAGGATGAAAGCAGATTGACAGAGATATACACATCGAAAGCGAGTAGACGGGTCGGAAGGGGCCGCCCTAGGCGTACTTTTTCGAGTCAAATCGGAGAAATACTGGAAAAGGGCCGTATCTTAAGTACCCGAGACCGACGTGCGTGCATGACTCGATGTATGAATGTGGAAGAAGCGAAATAAATTTGTCAAGAACGTAGCAAGTGGAAAGAAGTGGTCTCTGCCTACCCCTCTGGGAAACAGGCGTGATTTAATGTATGTACGAGTATGTATGTAATAATTATTATTTGAATTTTAAGAACGACTTCACCCGCTACTAAAGCCAGTCTAACGATCTACTTTCCTGAAATAAATATGGTTCTTTATGGTCCTCTTCCCGGACTCAAGCCATCTTTTTATAAAGTAAAGCCTATGTTCATCAGGATTAATATAGGATTCTAATGGTGAAAGAATTTACCAAATCGGTTCATTAGTTTCGGGGCATTCTGTTCAAACAAACAAACCAACAAATATGTAATGACTAACTCTTGCCCCGGGAGGGAGAAGATTTTGTCGACGATGAAATGGGTTCACCCAGAAGTTGCCTATTCACCATATAGTTTTAAATTGGTTTAACCTAACCTATCCAACAAACCAACAAACAAACGATAAAATCTTTCCTCTTTATTAACCCCCGACGCAAAAAAGAGGGGTGTTATAAGTTTGGCGTGCGTGTGTGTGTCTGTCTGTGGCACCGTAGCTCTTAAACGGCTATTTGGATGCAGTTTTTTATTTATTTGATAGCAGGTTTTTTGGCGGTGGTTCTTAGATATGTTTTATCAAAATCGGTTTAGCTGTTTTTGTAATATCATTGTAGTTAGATATGAAATTCGGTTCAAATTCTCCAACTCTTTACGAACCAGGGCGACCATAAAATGTAATACCAAAATCCAAAATGATTTTTGTTAATAATTTGAATCTCTTCTATTTATTAGGTACATTTTTTTTTTTTCAATTGCTAAAATGTATGTATAGGGTTAGTAGTTGTTCTCAAAACGTCGAAAATATAACGTCCCTATGCTACTGACAATATAGTGACCATAAGATTTTTTTTATGTGAGAAAGGAGGCAGACGAGCAAGCAAGCCATCTTGGAGAAAACTCAGAGTTTTGACACATTTTCCTGCTCAACTACGCGTGAATACATTTATTTCTTATCATATGTTAGATTCATTGTTTTATATAATGCTAGGTTAAGTTTTAAAATTGTACCTATATTTAAAAAACGACTAACTGTTGAGTTTCTTGCGGCGCTTCTTCTCAGCAGTGGTCTCTTGCGAAGCGCTGGTAGATTTTTGACGTGTAAAAGTGCCCGTGCGGCCTACTTACTGAATAAACATCTTTTATCTTTTATCTTTTTTTTTATCTATCATCTACGTGTCAAAAAGTGATGGGTGTTTTATTCACATTGAGTCACGCGATAAACGCAGTTATTGTTAGACCCCCTGTAAGGTATTTTTATTGCCTCGTAGACTAAATCGATCATGAGACTAGATCGAATTAACCTAATTAACTAATTACATCAATTAATAGTTTTCATAAGACGTAATTATGTAAGAATATAATACAATTAATTTCTGACTTAAATTTTAAATATTGTTAGACTACTCATTGTTATTATTACTTGATACCCGTGTTATCCACATTTTAATTAGTTAAGGATTATTAAACATTTGCATGTCGTATTGTCGACGGAATGCCTGACCTGTAAACTATTTTTAAGACCATATGTAACGCATTTTAGCAAATAAATGAATTGATTGATTGATTGATTGATTAAACGTTTTGTATTTGTTCTTATACTTAGTTTAATTACCTACCCACATTGTGATTGACCAAAAAAAATAACTCACGGCTTTTACTTTCTAATTCGAAAGAATAGGAAATTTTAAGACACCAATTTCATTAATTTTGTATTTGACCCAATAGTTTTGTTTGAATATCTTTATTTATTTAGCAGACATTTTATGGATGACATGATTATTATAAACTTGGGATGACATTTTGTAATAAATTACAACAATTAAATGATATCTAATGAAAAAAAGTGATTGTAATTGTATTAAAAAATACTATTTCAAGCTGTTTTCGCGTAACCCGTAAGATAAACCTAGGACGGCGTCAAGCCGAAAACGAAAGTCAAACAAAGGTTAAATATACTTTTGCCGAAATATCCAAAATAAATAAATATTTCAAAACCTTAATAATGCAGAACAGCTTTAAAACCCTATTCCTCGAATGGTTTTCGAATTGGAGTAATTGTAAAAATATGACAATCCCATTTGTATAGTCTCGTAGCCTAAACGTTTTGTATTTGTTCTTGTAGTTTAATTACCAACATTTTTGCTGTCATTTTGTAGACTCCCACTTGGTCCACAAGGACCCCCATATGAACCACTTTGTCCCACAAGGTCCCCCATATGAACCACTTTGTCCCACAAGGTCCCCCGCATGAACCTCGGTAATACACGGTAATCTGCAGGGTAATATACATAAAGTGTTAAGTAATTAAAACGCGGTTGAGCCGGCGACTTAATTACCAATTGTTTTGTCATAATTACCTCGGGTAATAAAGAGCATTGTATAGGCGGAGCGGGGGCGGAAGCGATTTTACAGTATTGAAGAGAGTTTAATTGTTTTTTCTAGGGCTTCCGTCTAGGCATACTTAGTTATTTTTGTTTTAAAAACGATTCACAGACTTATTTGGCTTAGACTAGTTACGAGAAGTCATTATATGTATATTTTGTACCCAATAATAATATTCTAGTGTATTTTTTTAGTGTCATTAAAAAACGTTTTTTTGAACAATTAAGGTTAATTAAGAGTGTTTGGCAAATGTTATTTTGTATTTGATGTCATACTATTTATTATTTTAAATGCTCCGTTTTATACTCCTTCACACAGCATTGGCTAGACGGATTTGGATGAAATTCAAAATGGAGGTAGCTTATGCCCTAAATTAGTATATGGGCTACATTTCATCCTGAAAACTTTGGCTATAACGATAATTGAACGCGCGCACGAAGTGTCGTATAAAAGCAAGTATAGGAAATAGTGAAATCTTAGGCAAGTATTAATAAGCTCATCTTGGCTGAGATGCGCGTTGCAAGATACGTCAAAGTAAACGTCAAACCATAGAACACTGACATTTTTGACGCATCTCGAGACGAGCATTAGAGTTGAGATTAGTTTATTAATACGGGCCTTAGTCTTTTAATCCGAACTTTTGCATACCTAATTATTATTTTATTTGTTTACATGATATTTACTTATTATAAGTGTATTTAATGGTTTAAGGTGTAAAATTATAGGTCTTCTACTTTTTGTATCCCACAATCAATAGTCAGGTTAACTGGAAGAGATCCCTTAAAGGGATACGTTCGTCATCGTACACCTTTACATGCAGTTTACATAATATATTATATATAAGCATATTGGCATTTTGAATAGCTGTTAACTGTATTTAAAACTCTTACTGTCAATGCCTTTTTCATCTTTTTACACCTTTAAAAAATCCATAAACGCCACCGCTCATGACTGTAACCTGACCATCAAAAGGGTACTTTCCATACCGGTCGCATTAGCCGACGGTATATTCATGCCGCCACTGTACCAGGTGGGTTCGCTTCCCGAACAATGCACTAATTGAAAATGTACGCACAAGTTATGGGTCTTCGAGAGAACTTAAATATTGTATTGTATTAATACGCAAAAACACTTGTATGTTTTAGGCTTCATTAAAAAACTTATCGAGCTACTATTTAGCCGATTATCCTTAATCCCTCGGGGTTTTTTTTTGGATTGTAGTAGCCGATGTATTAATCAAGGACAGTTATCTCCATTTGGAATTTCATACAAATGCGTCCAGCCGTTACAGCTTAAAGCAGTAAAACACTAATAAACAAATTTTCGCATTAATAATATTACTTAGCCGAAAGGATCATTGGAAAGGATGGATGAAAGAAGATTGACGAAAGAGATATACGGATTGAAAGTGAGTGGACGGGTCGGAAGGGGCCGCCCTAGGCGTACTTTTTCGAGTCAAATCGGAGAAATACTGGAAAAGGGCCGAATCTTAAGTACCCGAAACCGACGTGCGTGCATGACTCGATGTATGAATGTGGAAGAAGCGAAATAAATTTGTCAAGATCGTAGCAAATGGAAAGGAGTGGTCTCTGCCTACCCCTCTGGGAAACAGGCGTGATGTATGGATGTAATATTACTTGTATATAACAAAAACCAAATAACATTTGCCAAACACCCTTTTAACCTTAAATGTTGAAAAATTCCAACGACGACGGAGGGCCGTAGAAAACTGGAAAAAATCCAGTGCCAACCAGAACCCTTCTAAAGTATGTATACCTACATGTATGTATGTTAAAAACTTTATTCAAAGTTCAAAACAGTTATTCAGAAAATTAACCATATTAGGGCTCTTTTTACGGGTCCGTAGCATAATATCGAAAGTCAAATTTCATTAGTATGAAATTCCTAAATTTGCATGTCCTATGTTTAATTAGCCTGTTTTAAAATGTCTAAAGTACAATACCACTAGTGAGTATAAAATGTATAAAGTGCGAAATTTCGAACGGCATTTTAATTTGCGAAGGTACTTAATGTTCATTAGGGGTGGAGTTTTAAGGTTTGAATTCTTTGAATGTATTGATTTTCGAAGAATTCACACAAAGCTTTTTGTTCGTAGCAATTTTGAGCACTAGAAATATTGAGTTTCAAGTTTTGTCATTAGGTATTTTGTACAAAGGAATATCGATTTTACAAAATGAGATAATTCGATTAAAAGTTCGTTAGGACATGCATCTTTAGGAATTTCGTACATTAGACATCCTGAAAAACTAAAAAATAAATACTGGAAAAGGGCCGAATCTTAAGTACCCGAAACCGACGTGCGTGCATGACTCGATGTATGAATGTGGAAGAAGCAAAAGAAATTTGTTAAGATCGTAGCAAGTGGAAAGAAGTGGTCTCTGCCTACCCCTCTGGGAAACAGGCGTGATTTAATGTATGTATGTATGTATGATATTCCAAGTTTTGTGCTAGGAATTTCGTAATTATGAAATTTGATTTTCGATATTATGCTACGGACCCCTTTTTACACGTCGGTTATATGGGGTTAATCTACTAGCGCTTCGGACAAGACCATCATTGCGGAGAAGCAACGCAAGAAACTCCAGCAGAATTGATTAGGGGCTTGTTTTTAGAAGGGAAACCGTTCCAAAAACGAATAGCTTGAAGGGAGAAAGAGATGCTAATAAAACTAGAGAGTACGATAATAGAATATCGATACAATGTCATAAAGTCGACCACTGGAATACTAAACCAGAGGGGTTATTGCTTAACGCACTCGCAATCGCAATTGTTTTCATTTTGAAAATCGAAGGCTTGTCGGCATACAAAATGAAAACAATTGTTCCGCTTTGAAGCCAATTGAGATCGCGAGTGCGTTAGGCAATAGCGACGCCGCTTAGTGATTGTCTCAACAACGACGACGGTCGAACGGACGAACGAGTGAATGTCCAAGCGGCGACTTTAAGTAGTCCCGTCAATGCGAACAAAACATCTTAGCGCGTGCATTTTCAATTTAGCAGTATGGTTTCAGCCGATGGATCTAAAGTATAAGTCTGTTTAATTGAAAATGCACGCGCTAAAATGTGTTTTGTTCGCTCTGACGGGACTACTTAAACTCGCCGCTGCGATTACGCTCGTTCGTCCGACCGTCCGTTGTTTGTGAGAGAATAACATCACATACGTATGTAAAGGTTTGACTTACGTATAGCATTTCCATTAAAAAACACTGTTAAAAAAGAATCATGAAATTTACAACCGAACAAATTTAATTTGACTACTAAAAATCTACCTTATATTAATCGGGTAAGGTTTACATTCACTCCCGGTAAAGGTGTGAATTGTATTATCTATTTTAATTCAGTAATTTATTTTGACAGGTCCGTGGCGGTCGCGACACCGTGTAGGGTGGCCATTAAAAGCGGGAAAGGACATAAATTAATAAAAAAAATGTTTTTGTGATAACTTTTTTGCCGACTGTACTTTTTAGCTGCTTATTGAGACCAAACAATCAGTTCAGGTCTCATTAACCTGCCGCTAAGCAGTGTTCGCATTGTTGTGTTCCGTGAGGATAAGGACAACCGGTGTTATTACTGGCATAAAGGCATTCCATCTTAGGGCCGTATTAATAAAGTGATCTCGACTCGAATGCTGTCCTCCTACAGAGAAAAGGCACAAGTGCAAATATTCATAGAAGCATATTTAACTCTCATGCGTTGTAATAAGGTTGAAAGTGCAATACAATTCATATGTACATGTGCCTTTTGTCCGTAAGAGAGCAGAATGCTCGTCTCAAGATGCGTCAAAAATGACAGTTTTATATACAGGACACCTCAATGATGATGAAAAACCGTTACGGTTTTTCATCACTTTGCCATTAAAGCAAATTTGTTCCTCAGTCATGGATGTTTTCTGTGTATTTAAGTTTATGTTTCTGTATATAAGTATTTATATCGTTGTTTACTACCCAAAGTACAAGCCTAGTGCTTAGTTCGGGACTAGGTCAATTGGTGTAACATTGACCCCTAATATTTATTATTATTATTTATTTTGTCAGTTTTCGAAAATCGTGTACTTACCTACCATTTATGTGTAAAGCGAGTTTTGAAAATTGACAAGTTCACATAAGTGGCGGACACGATAGATAAAGTAAATCCTAATAAAAGTCGTTATGCTGTTACCTCCTAATTGTATGTACCTACAACTATTAGCAAGAAAAAACCTTTCGATAGGTAGAATGGCGTCCCCTACTTTCAAACCTGATGTTTCCTAAACGGCTTAGCAAATTTTCATGAAATCTAGCTAAGCACGATACAGATTAAACAAGATTTCTTGAAAACCAGTCTCTGTATCACTCCATCCGTTTTGGAGCTATGATTCCACACACACAGATACACAAATACACTTGTTAACCGTATAACATCCTCATTTTATTTCTGGGGTGAAATCAAAAAAATAAAATATAAAATTCCGGACTGTCCTATCGTAATTCCCCACACATGGCCACCCTACCCGATAAGATGACAGACCGCCAATCCAACGTCAATAAAAACCAAACAATAAAATCTTTTACAGCCCAAAACCAAATTACGTCGACATTTCCATAACCCACAGGAACGCCATAAACACAGCCCATAAGGTTGCTATTCGATTAACTTTTATTTTGGTAATAGCCAATAAAAATAGTTTTTATGTTGGTTTTAGTGAGATATTAGTTAGATATAGTTATCTTTTGATGGGATTCTTAGCCTTTAGCAGCTAATGTTGTTCCTCTTTGAAGATACATACAATACATACATACATTAAATAACGCCTGTTCCCCGGAGGGGTAGGCAGAGACCACTTCTTTCCATTTGATACGATCCTGGCAAATTTCTTTCGCTTCTTCCACATTCATACATCGAGTCATGCACGCACGTCGGTTTCGGGTACTTAATA
Source organism: Acleris laterana (assembly GCA_963966035.1). Taxonomy (NCBI): domain Eukaryota; kingdom Metazoa; phylum Arthropoda; class Insecta; order Lepidoptera; family Tortricidae; genus Acleris; species Acleris laterana. The sequence goes on along the minus strand of OZ014465.1, from coordinate 5,814,518 downwards.
ATCGAGCAATATTGAGCGATGCCTAACAAAGCAAGAAGACTAACAAGCGTTATGCCTAAAAACTACTAAACTACTAAAGCGAGTCGCCCAAAAAAAAAAAGATGCCTGAGAAGTATGATTCGTTAGATCAATTTTCTAAATTCGTTATTTCTTACCAGAAGAATTTTGTCGGAGCTCCGCTTTCACGGAGCTTCTATTTCTGGGTGCTTTAGCCCTTCGGGGCTGCTGCAAAACTAACATAACCTAAACCTACGTAAGTGGCATAAGTAATAAGTTGCTTATTAGGCATCCCGATTAGGCAGCACCAAGCACACGGGCCACCTGATGGTACATGGGCTCTGTCACCCATGGACATTTACATTCTGATTAATCTTTAGACAGTAATCCTACGATTGCCAATGCATGCCTACCAAAGACTAACCCCCTTACTTATAAACATAGAATAAGCTTGGAATAGTTTATGCCATACTTTGTCACTTTCTGTCAGATGCAAATGTCACAATTACAGATAAGGACAAAGCATGGCATAAACTAATCCAAGCTTATGCCACGTTTATAAGTAAAGGGGTAAGATAGAATCCCTCTATGGTAGTTCCTTACCTTACCTTAAACCTTTTTACCAAACATTGATTTCAACATAAAGCGAAATCGAAAACAAAATGGCTACGTAACAATAAAGTATTTTATACAAATACGATCGGAGCAATTTGGGCTACACAGTTAAATTCGTTCATGGCGGTTTTAAATTTTTAATCGTTACACGTTCAAAGCCAAAGTCCCAGATTGTTATGCAATTTCGACCCCTTTTAGTGTCATCATTAAATATAAATATAAATAAATATCAGGGACAATGTTACACCAATAAAATTGAGCTAGTCCCAAACTAAGCTCTAAGCTTGTATTATGGGTACTAGACAACGATATAAATAAGTACATAAATAAAGAAACAAATACTATCATAGAAAAAATCCAAGACTGAGGAACAAATATTCGCGCTCATCACACAAATATCTGCCCTTACCGGGATTTGAACCCAGGACCCCTAGCTTCGTAGGCAGGGACACTACCAACTAAGCAAACGCATCGCACCGCAATAAAAAGAAAACAATTTTAAAGATTAAAGTGTTGATAAACTTAATGACATGAAATAGATCGATCGATTCTTATTTAACTGACAGTAATGGAGGTTAAATTATAAACAACACAATGAATTACGTCTAAAGCAATACGATTTTATAAAGTACAGTCAAGGAAATTGATTCCTAGGCCATTTTAGACTGTCATAGTGACGTAAGTAATCAAAAAAATAAAACACCGCGCATAAAAATAAAATAAATATACCTATAGTATATATTTATTTAATAAATTGCCAGTACAAACGAAAACAATAGTTAACGGTAAAATTTTGAATATAAGGCTCAAAAGATTACTTTTAAAAACACCTAAAACTCTATTCAGTGACAGATTTTATGGCACACACCTCGGACACCGAATAATTTACAACAAACTGTACAGCTGTTTTGGGTTATTATTATAATTTTATGGTTTTGTTTTCTTTTTGTAAACTGTATTATTTAATTATTGTGATAAATTATGTACAGTCACGTCTAATAATATACAGTATGTAAACTTACTAAAACCATCTCTTTCAACCAGTTGCTAGGCTAGTTGAGTTCAGTGTTTTACCACATTTTTTGCTAGTGTGTGTCGAATATTTTTAATTTTATCATTGCATAAAAATTATAACATCTCACCTTTTTCAAAGTCGGTTAACCCTAAAAGTATCATCCCATGTGTAATGTTTACATCGTCGTTCAGTGCCCATTATAAGACCCGTATGTAATATTTTCATCGTAACAGATTATTGAACTTGCGTTCAGTTCATTCTTTATTTAAATTTGAAAAAGTGTTAAGATTTCAATAATTTATATACCCCAACCTTATCTATCGCCTAGACATGCTCGGGTTCAAATAAATGGTTTTAGTAAGTTTACATACTGTAGATACAGTTAAACTTTCAAAAATATGGAAACACGACTCTACTGCAAGGGAATAAAGTTGTATATATATTTCTGAAACGTTGTTAATGTATACATATTTATGACGCTGACTGTACCTAGGTTAAGTTCCGCATTCAGACACAAAGTAATTTGTTAATGGATTAAATAAATAAAAATAAATAAAATATAGGTTCAGTAGTTTCGGAGCCTATTCAATTCAAACAATATTTGTGTAGATGTTGAAAAAAAAAGCGCCTGGAATACAGCAATGTAATCTCTATTACTATGTAATTATTTAAAACCTTTACAGCCATAATACGACTCTCAGTCTTCCTTCTATAAAGAAATTTAAGAAATAATTTTAAAATTTTAACACGTAATTTGGGTCATTTTTAAAGTCAATACCAAAAAGGCGGTTAAATTATTGAACGAAAATCGTTCAAGACACCTCATAAACTCCCAGAACCATAAAGTTCGTGCAAAATAATTTGGGCGTCGGCCATTGAATTTTAAAATTTATTCGGCCATTTTAGTCTTATTACCTTCAATTATAGCCTCGGGTTAAATAAGTATTCATGTTAAAATAATTCACAGGAATATTTTTTGAATCTTTACTAATATAATGACCATAATGATACACACTTAATAAAATAAGTGTCGGTTTGTCAAAGAGTCCTGCGTATCCATAATTCCACGTACTAGGCTGACAGATGTTGCAAGATATAAATAAATATCAGGGGACATTGTCACACTTATGGACCTAGCCCCAAACTAAGCTCTAGCCTTGTACTATGGGTACTGGACAACGATATAAATACTTATACATAACATAAACTAGCTGTTCCCGCGTCCACTTCGTTGGGCAAATTTTCCCGCTAATTCCCGTTCCCGTGGGAATTTCGGGAATTCCTTTCTTAGTGCACCTCTACGGTACCTAAGCTACGTCCCTTCCAAATTTCAAGTGCCTACGTTTAGCCGTTTAGGCTGTGCGTTGATATGTCAGTCAGTCAGCCAGTTTCTCCTTTAATATATTTAGATAACATCCATGACTCAGGAACAAATATTTGCGCTCATCACACAAATATCTGCCCATCCGCGGTTTGAACCTAGGACCAGGGACCGGCCCGCTATCCTATTCAAGGGGTTTCGAATGGGTTTTTATAAGGATTTATTTAGAAAAGCCGTATCGCTAGGGAGCCGTTCGATCTGCTTTATAAAGCGCTATTCAAAAGGGTTACCCTTAACAAGGGTTTGGAACGGGCATTTCAAAAGGATTAACTGTCCAAATCCGTTTTGTATGTCTTGTTCGATTTTGCTTTTAAAGCGCTATATTTTGAGTGATACCAATATCCATTTAACTTAAAACAGCCGTTCGATTGGCTTTATAAGCGCTATTTATAAGTGTTACCATTATATTTGGTTATGCAATAAGAGAGGGATTTCAATTTACTGGTGACGATCTGAGCTTAAGCTCTTTAGGTTTCCCTTATGAATGGTTAGATTAACAAATAGCTAAGTCATATATTTCTTCGAAAGGGGTTATTCTTTTAGTGGGTTGTACTTCGAGAGGTGTCTTTTAAAGGCTTTTATCGGGGAATGTGTGATCGGGTCCCATGGGGCCAGGACTGCTAGCTCCGTAGGCAGGGTCACTTAGGGTCACTACCAACTAGTTAAAGGGCGTCGTCATGGATCAAATGAAACTGTGAATAGTGGCAGGAGCTTGTTCAGCGTTTCCCGATCTCTATCATCGTCTTTTTTCACCAACCGTCAAGCAGAAGTGTTCGCATTATTGTGTTCCGGTGACGGAATAAGATAACCAGTGAAATTTCTAGTATAGAGGCATCCTTAGTCCTTAGGGTTGGTAACGCATTTTCAGATTTCATCAATTGATATAATAATCATCAAAATCGGTCCAAGCGTTTAGTTTCTAGAGGACAGAGGAACTAACATACATACATACAGACATATATAGGCTGATAAACACATTACTCTCCTTTGCGTCGCGCAATCGGGTATTCTGCGACAGACATACAGACCGTCAGATAGCATTTTAAGCTTAGTAAAGATCAATAGTAATATAGTGCTTTCTCCATATTATTATTGTTTAAGTAACTAAAATACAAACATTCTACTATTTTTTTCTATTAAATTGTGTATTCATTTTTTTTTATGGCATAGAGAAGACAAACGAGCACACAGGCCGCCTGATGGTAAGTGGAAACTGTGACCCATAGACATTCGCATTAAGACTGCAAATGCGTTGCCAACCGTGAGGACTAAGATGGAATGCCTCTGTGCAAGTCATTTCACCGGCTGTCTTATCCCCAAACCGGAACACAACAATGCGAACACTGCTGTTTGGCGGTAGGTTAATGGATAAGATGGTGGTAGCGATCCGGACGGACCCTGCACAAGGTCCTACCACCCGCAATTTTTTTAGTTTTTAACGCCCCACGTAAAAATAATGGTGTTATAAGATTGACCGCTATGTGTGTCTATCGCTATGAAACGGGTAAACCGATTTGGATGCGATGTTATTGATTATTAGCTAAGTTTCACCAAAATCGATTGGTCCGTTTAACAGATATCAGCTCTTAAAGAAGGGGTCACCATATCTGGGGTTTATCTATGTAATAGAGGTATAGTTATATTTCAATATAACAAATGTCTATTTGCAATATCCTCGTCTCATTCACACTTCCTGTATTATCCCATATAGATGCGTCGTGCATGATGTGTGCATTACCCCCCCCCCCCCTATCCCCCTCTAGTACGAGCGTTAAGATATGACGTCACGGCGGAAGCTATAAACCTCCCGAACTGGCTTTGTCCGAATTTTAGGAACCACTGTCATGCATGCCTAATGCTATAGTGAGGGCGGATTGAATTTGTCACTGTATGTAGTGTTGAGTTGCGATGCCCATTTTGAAGTAGTGAATTCATTGGTGTTGTCGTACAATAAAGTGTACATGTAATTGGTTTTTGTTTAGTTAACAAAGTGATTTGTAAGACCCCTAATTGTTATGGAATACCTATACATGTATTTCGTATTTTTTTGACATGCAATGCAATTAATATTGTAATATTACATTGATGAATAAATAAACTAAACTAAACTAACATGGTATTACGTGGAAAATTATTAACGTTGCTGGTTAGTTAAACATATTTTAGTTGGTACTGGAAAAATGCGTTTTCATATTCAACATAATTATTTAGTTAAATTACTAAAATAAGAAAATATTTCATTGAGATGGGGTATTAAAGTGTCTTCCAGCGGATACATTTACTGACTATCTACATATTCAGGCAAGCAAGAGTTATGATTACTACCAACGCTCCCTCCATATAGGGTAAAATCATCAGTGGTCAGCCACAGTCGGCCTCTGCCTATACTTTGTAAGAGTGGCAAGAGTACGAAAGATATATTTCCCACTCTTCGCACTTATATAAAGGTCGACTACTCTTCTCTAGCTGACCACTGGTGACTTTACCCTATAGAATAGTCTACAAAAGTAATGACAAACTTCACTTACAAAATAAAATAGCTTTAAACGTGTAACCGCTGTCAAAGATACTGACAATGATTTCAATACAATTTTAAAGAGTTTAGATAAAGGTTTGCATTTGGTACTCAATAGATATATTATTTACTCTTAAGTGCATCGAGGTTTTTTACTTTTAGTACAAAAAACTTAAAAACTTAAATGTTTAATATCTGAAGTCCTATACTAAACGTATTCAATATACATACATGCATACATAAACTCACGCCTTTATTCCCAGAGTGGGGTAGGCAGAGCTACAGAATTACCAACAACTCTAAAAACTTGTTAATAATTCTGTAACCACATTTTGCACTTTTAGGCTAAGATGTTTACCAGTGTATTAGTGACAGGTTGCAAGCCCATCGCCTAACAGTACTGTACGCCTTTATTCCCTTAGCCGTCTCTTACGACATCCACGGGAAGATATGGAGTGGCACTATTCTAACCCGGCAACCACACGGGTCCAATTCAATATTTACATATCATTTATGTTTTGAGCTCTCCACAAGAAAATCATCCATAGCCCCTGAAAAACCAAAGAATGACTGGAGCCAGTGTACCAATTCTATCCAACAGCACTATCCAACTATTACGGCGCATTCTGCTTTGCATATTAACATACCGGCTTCCTCTAGCGGGGAATAACCCGAATCGATGTCTACGGGCCCCGATAGATACTACAAGATTATACTCGGCGAACAAACAGACATATACGTATAACTACCCTTATAAATTAATTAAATAGTATTAGTACCCTTATAAATTAAAATAAACACACACGTATATACACTCAGGAGCAAAGGTATCGGGTCAGAGTGCGTTTTTCATACAAACGAGGCTATTTTGAAGCCTTGGTTCCTAACCAGGGGTTATTTTGAGTGAGGTTTAAAGGTGGGTACTCCGGGGTTCAATAGAGGAGGTCAAAAGTTCTTAAAACACCTAACTGATCGCACAATCAGTTGACACCACAGCGAGAGAGTTTGGGTTCGCATTTGGATTTCCTTACATTTTATTGTCATTTTAGATGTTTTTCTGAACATGCACCATTCCGGCGTTAACCGCAAATTCAATCAGTTGGGTGTCCTAGGCACTCTGGAAGTCTTGTATCGATGCTCGGGGCATCCATCATCAGATTTCACTACAAGCATCCCCTGGCGAGGAACCAAGGCTTCGAAATAGCCTCGTTTGTATGAAAAATGCACTCTGACCCGATACTTTTGCTCCTGAGTGTATATAGGCTCATATTTATATTTGTTTGTGTAGGAATATTTTAATTGTTTAGTGTCAGACCTTTTTTTGTATTATCTAGTTAGCAGCATTGCCATTCCGTGTTCATGAGGCCCGTCTTTGAAAATCGAAGTTAGGTTAGCTCCAGCCCTGTCACTCGTCATTCGAGACTATATTGAGAAAAAGGGATGGGGATAACGTAACTTCGAACTTCGATTTTCATAGTAGGGCCTCTAAAGTGTTCGCGGATTAAGGAGGGAGTGAAACAAACAATTGACTCGAACTCGCTCGAGCTCGTTTATTACTGGCGCAGCTCGCAGGCGCGTCGCCATAGTACATGTCAGTTCCACCAATAATGACGTGATCACGTGACTAAATATATACAAAGTAATTTTTTTTTGGTGATCAGGAACCAATTTTTCTAATTCAGTTATTAATGGCGATCACGTTTATTACACAGTTACATAAAACAAAACTTATTTTTTATGTAAAAAATATATTTTGAAACTAACTTTTAATTGAAATTAATTGTCACCCTACTAATTGTTTAGTCTATGAGTTAACAACACTTAACTGGGGGCCATTTGCAACGTTAAAAGATGGCGGATGTGTAATTTGTTTTAGTTTTATTTTTTGTGTATTTAGGTGTTCAAAGTTCTTTTCTGATAGTGATTTGTACTTTTTATGCCATTGTGTTGCACAGTGATTGAAAACTTGGACTTATTTCGCGTATCTGGCATCTTTCTTCTCGTTACAAGTGGACTCGAAGTGGTACATAGGTTAAAACTATCTTGACCTCTGTCCTACAAACTACCGAACAACGTTGCCCCCAATCTTCCCAGAGAAGATTGGATTGTATTTTATTGCTATATTGATTTATACTTATATACACTTGACACTGGCGAAATCACTGATTCGTGGAAACGCCATAGCCCGGCGGTAGTAGCTGTTGATGACGCCGCGGGGCAAAAAAAAAAAAAAAAAAAAAACACTTAACTGATAAGTTCATTGGCGTAATATCTGTCAAATTTCCCGCCAAAGCGATGGCACTTGACGTATCTAGTTCACTTCAATAATTAATGTAGGATGTCCATGTATCTAGTGGTGATTAGGTTTTAACAATATAATTAACTTAAATAAATTTAACAGTGAGTTAATTGTTTGAGACATCAACCATTAAATTCAATTTTTGTTGCTTATTAATAATTTTCAATTCCTGATCACCGATAAAAAATCACCGTATATATATGTATATATCATGTGGTAGTCTTATCAAACTATGTCTAGTGTCGTGAGCTCTTAGAATAGCCAGGGTATAAATAAAATAAATAAATAAATTAAATTAAATTAAATATTAATAATAATAATAATAATATCAGAGGACTATGTCACACCAATTTACCTAGTCCCAAACTAAGCTCTAGGCTTGTACTATGGGTACTAGAAAACGATATAAATACTTATATAGAGAAATATATACTTAAATACATAGAAAACATCTATGACTCAGGAACAAATATTCGCGCTTATCACACAAATATCTGCCCTTACCGGGATTCGAACCCAGGACCACTAGCTTCGTACGCAGGGTCACTACCCACTAGGCCAGCGCGTCGTCCAAAAATATAAGCTATCTATGTTTAAAATTTTATCAAAATCCCCCATCTCATACATATCCCAAGAGGCCAGAGGTCAAATAAGTGCATCAACGGCGTCAATAAAATGAGTCCCGTTACCAACTTCAAGTAAGGCGTAATATCCATAACAATATGGTATTTAGATATTAAACCAGCTTAAGTATTGTTAAAATTATAATTTCAAATGAGACACTTGACATGCAAACTCATGGTTCTAAAAGACAAAAGAATTTACAATCTGAAATACCAAACTAAAGTTATGGCTAAATCTTACGTTTGTTGTAAGTACTGTTGGGGAGAAAAGTGTTTAGAGAGGGCCTAGTCATGAAGCATAATGCTAAGTAAGCAATCCATTACTTTCCATAATTATAAATGCGAAAGTGTGTCTGGCTGTGTGTTACATCTATACGCTTAAACCGCTAAACCGATTTAGATGAAATTTGGTATAGAGATAGTTTGAGTCCCGGAGAAGGACCCAAATAGTTTCTATCCCGAAAATCATCCCCTAAGGAGGTGAAATAGAGGATGAAAGTTTGTATGGAGCTACGATATAAACGAGTCCCACGTGGACGGAGTCGCGGGCAGAAGCTAGTTTTAAATAAATCAGTGTCTGTTTTACCGCCGAAAGGACAAATAACACAATATGCCATTTTTCAGTTATTATGTAAGTACGAGTATATGGTCAATTTAAAAAAAACGTTCTTCGTAATAACTTGTTCCGTTTTTGAGGGTGCCAACGAGACCCTATTACTAAGGCTCCGCTGTCTGTCCGTCTATCAGTCTGTCCGTCTATCAGTCTGTCAGCGGGCTGTATCTCATGAACTGTAATAGGTAGACAGTTGAAATTTTCACAGTGTATGTTATTTTTATTGCCGCTGTAACATCAAGACATAAAAAATAAAAACCCCCCATATTAAAATGGTACGGGACCGTACGTTCGTGTACGTCTTTTTACAGATCTGAGATCTGCTTATACTTCAACCGCGAAATGATACAATTGCAAAACATTAAAGAATAAGTACTTCTTTAACCCTTAACCAGATACATTAAAAAAAAAACACAAAAAAATATGTTTTGTGACTAAGATTGAAAAAGGCATGCTTCGATGGCTCGGTCATTTGCAAAGGATTGATGTAAGAAGATTGACGAAAGAGATATACAGATCGAAAGTGAGTGGAAGGGTCGGAAGGGGCCGCCCTTTTTCGAATCAAATCGGAGAAATACTGGAAAAGGGCCGAATCCTAAAGTACCCGAAACCGACGTGCGAGCATGACTCGATGTATGAATGTGGAAGAAGCGAAAGAGATTTGTCAAGATCGTAGCAAGTGGAAAGAAGGGGTCTCTGCCTACCTCTATGGGAAACAGGCGTGATCAGGCGTGATATCTATATCGCTAGGCCTAGACCAAGCAAAATACAAAAAAAAAATATTGAAGAAACCGTTACACTTGAGACACTTGTGTTTGTGGCAGTACGTCGTCTCCCACACTTACCACGATCAATCATATCATTATCACGCATGCGCCGCATATATTATATTATAATTATATTGTTATTTCTATTAACATAGCGTAGGTGGTAGCTGGGGCGGTCACTGTAGTTTTTTTAGTTTTATACTTTTTGGAATAACGCTATGCAACTAAAACTTATGCTCGATAACCTATTTTTAAAGCGTGTTACAATCATTGAAAGGGTATTTAAGTATGTATTTAATTAAATACAAAACTTAACCGTATAGTTCACTTTTGAACTACGAGTAGGTCTATTTATGTCAGATTGTTGATTAATGTTTTTTTTAACTAGCTGGCCGCTAGCTTCGCCCCCCTGCAAATTTCCCACCCTCCCGTTGGTTTTTTTTTTCTACATACCCTATCCGGACAATAACGAACACAACAAAAAACAAATCAGCCAATCAGTTCAGTTGTTCTTGAGTTTTGCACTTAGCAACACATCATTTTTATTTATATAGATTGGTTGGCAATCAATTTTAATCAAAGTCAACTTAGCCGCTGGACATTTCTTAATACCGAATCTTACTCATATTTAATGGGTGAAATTATTTACAGTTTTCGCGAAAAAACAAAAAAACTTTGAAAAACGGTATTAAAATTTAGGACAGTCAAAATTTACCATATTGTCTAGAAAATAAAGTTTATAACGATATAAGTATTTCTTTTGCAGTTACCAAGCATATTAAATACGGAACCCTCGGTGCACGATTACGACGTACTTGACTGGTTTCTATTCTCACTCGCCAAAAGATTGACTGGAAGCGTTCCCATAAAGGGATAAGTTCGCCATTGTACTACTTTCAATTATATATCTATAATATAAAAATTAATGGCAAAATGTGTTGGTAAGCGCATAACTCGAGAACGGCTGTACCGATTATGCTGTATTCTTTTTTGTTGTGTTCGTTATTATCAGGGTAAGGTTTATATGTAAGAAAAAATAGAAAAATCTAACGGGAAGGTCGGAAATTTGCAGCGGGGCGAAGGTGCTGGCGGGCAGCTAGTTTTTAATATTTTTTTTTTTTCTTTTTTTTTTTTTATGGCGTCGAGTAGACAAGTATTTGTGTTCGTGTGTGTGTGTGTGTGTGTGTGTGTAATTCTTCTACCTATCTATATGCATACAACCCAAGAAGGTCAGTGATTTACCTACATTATTATTGTATGGTCTTTAAACCGGTTTCCACTAATTCGTTATTTCTTTGTCAGCTATTAAACTAATGTGTGGAGGCGTACGCGCAGGTTATTGGCATCAAAAAAGCCTGTTTATAGATCATTATTCGGAACTACGTTGTATACTGTGACTTTGTTTGTTTTTATCCCCGTGTGGTTGCCGGGTTAGAATAGTGACACTCCATGTCTTCCCGTGGATGTCGTAAGAGACGGCTGAGGGAATAAAGGCGTATAGTACTGTTAGGCGATGGGCTTGCAACCTGTCACTAATACACTGGTAAACATATTAGCCTGATTGTGCAAAATGTGGTTACAGAATTATTAACAAGCTTTTAGAGTTGTTAGTAATTCTGTAGCTCTGCCTACCCCACTTTTGGAATAACTAATATAATAATTGAAAATAAATGAAAAATAGCGATCTGCCCTCGCTTTTCTTCAGTTTATGTGAGTTGTCTGTGTTTTGCGGGTGGTAGGACCTTGTGCAGGGTCCGTCCGGATCACTACCACCATCTTATCCATTAACCTACCGCCAAACAGCAGTGTTTGCACTGTTGTGTTCCGGTTTGGGGATAAGACAGCCGGTGAAATCACTAGCATAGAGGCATTCCATCTTAGTCCCCAGGGTTGGCAACGCATTTGCAGTCTTAGGATTGGATTGCAGTCTTGTGAATGCGAATATCTATGGGTCACAGTTTCCACTTACCATCAGGTGGCCTTGGTGCTCGTTTGTCTCCTCTATGCCATAAAAAAAAACACATCTACCTGTACATAAAACAGAATTAACTATACACAAAAACCTTCCTCTTGAATCACTCTACAGACCAAACGCGCACGCGCAAGAATCTAATATTTCAGAATTGAATTAAAAATTTGTCCAAGCGGCCATTAATCTGTAACTGCAAATATTCCTCAAACCCATAGGTCAAAATAAAATAGTTTAACAAGCAAATAAACAGGTAATTTTGTATTAGTAGATAACTAAACAGGTTTTAAGTGCGAAAATATATTAGCATACAACATAATGTTAAATACATTGACTGTTTTAATGAAGTTGTATGACTGTCGTTTGGTACAATATTTTTTGTTGAACTTTTTTTTAAATTAATATATCATTCGGTGTCACTTAAGTTTGTAAGAAACGATGACTTATACGGTCTAAAACAATAAACCGTTATAGGTACTTACTTATTTACTTATCTATCAGTTACTGTCGCGAGCACATTATTTCCCATTTTTTTTTAAATCAAAATGAACTTGATTTTTATTTTGCTGAAATCTTAGAATTTTCAGAATTTCTTACAAATCTAAAATTGAGACGAGGCTAGGTTAGGTTAGGTTTGATTTATAAAAAACCTAACATAGTAACAGTTCCCAAGAAAAAAACTTTATGACTTATAAATAATATTATGGCAGACGATAATTAGACCCACTTCTGCCACAGTGCTGGGCTTCAGGCTCTAGGCCTTTTCATTATTCCCTATCCAGTGACTCCCGACCCCAGTCTTTACAGAACTGCTCTGGTTTCCACAGGATAATAAAGTTTCTGTCAAAAAAAATTTTTTTGGGACAAGCTTTTATTACCGACTGTACCTTTTGTCGTCTACTCCTCAAGACAATTCTAACAACCCCTTACACAACGGGTTTATCATGTGTAATTTAGGAGTTCCTATGGCCACCCTATCTCCATCATGAGACCAGCTCGACACTCTATTACTATATTATTATATTGCCATCAGAACTAAAGGATGCAAAATTTCAGCTTCAGCGGAAACCGGGAAGTGGGTCAAGTTTAACTTGCAAGATTTGTCCTTTACACACATACATACTCATTGCAAGTTAAATAAAAGCTTGTTAAAATGTGGGACCAAAGTTTATTTAGCAGATATGACCAGCCTTATCCCATTTAAGCTTAGCTGCTAGCTTGCGTCGGCCATTATCTGGAGCGTATAATCGTGTTTAGGATTTGGTCTTGCAATTTAATGCACAAGATGTTATGCTCCATCGCACGATGATAGACCCCAAACTTAAACTTTTGAGAACCCGTCAAAGACCCAGCTTGAGTACCGTAATTGAGGACCAAGAGAATGCAGTTATCTATTAATTTCCTCTTAAAACAGTGATAGGGATCCCTAAAAAGGTCATACACACACGAAAAAACAAAAGTTGTCTTTCCTCTGGTGTAAATTATGTTTTTATTTGATAGGTACTAAGTAGACTTGACACCGTTTATGCGGATGAGGGCTCAGACAGAAAATAAGGGTTGAAAACATTAACTTCGGGTATGTCCACTGTAAAGACAGTAACCTAAATCTGTGTATGACCTTTAGTCAGGAACACAGATTGTAGAATGTGCGGCGAAGAGGTGGAAACAATTAATGATTTCAAGGCACTGCCATTGCACTCCACTATCCGCTATTTGGAAGGGGTGGAGGCTGCATTGGATTAAGAGCTAAAAGAGGGTAATTACACAAAAGATCCCATAGGGTCGAAGTGTATCCGTAAGGACCCCACCAAGAAGATAAGATAAGATAGGAACTCTTTCTTGGACCAATAGCTTCAGGTATTTTCGGTACGGGATAGTGAATGTTTTAATATTAAGCTCACAAACGAGTTGTTTTAAAAGATAACCAATAAAACATAACGAAATTAACTCTACTAATGTTATGGCTTCATTACGCTTTACATTATTGGCCTTATCTCCCAAGTACCCATCCGTCTTAGGTACAGTCGGCAAACAAACAAGAGCGATGCGACATACTTATCTGTTGACAGTACTTCGATAGTAGCGCTTTGTGATGCCGCTGTTTTTTTTTTAACTAAAGGGTGTTTTTAGAACGTTGCATGAATTTCGAGTCTTGTTTGGTAAAAAAAAACATGGTCACAGTTAACAAATATAATCTAGTCCTAAAGTAAGCTCTAGGGTTATCGTCTTATCCATTAACCTACCGCCAAACAGCAGTGTTCGCATTGTTGTGTTCCGGTTTGGGGATAAGACAGCCGGTGAAATGACTAGCATAGAGGCATTCCATCTTAGTCCTCAGGGTTGGCAACACATTTTCAGTCTTAGGATTGCATTGCAGTCTTGTGAATGTGAATGTCTATGGGTCACAGTTTCCACTTACCATCAGGCGGCCTGTGTGCTCGTTTGTCTTCTCTATGCCATAAAAAAAAGAGGGTTGTGGGAGTACTAGACTACAATCACATCCAAGACTAAGGAACAAATTAGTCAAATCAAAATCAAATCATTTATTCTGTAAGTAGGCCCTGTAGGCACTTTTACAAGTCTGAGTCTACCAGCGCTTCCAAAGAGACCACTGTTGAGAAGAAGCGCCGCAAGAAACTCAACAGTAAGCCGTTTTTTTAAAATAAATCACTTATTACAATACTAAACTTAAGCTACATAATTTAAATGTCATAGGGATGTACAGGTCCCAGTAGTAATAATAATTAAATACATCAAAATGTCAGATTAAAATAAATAATACAATTTCGGAGATGTAAACAGGCTCCAGGTAATATAGGGTGAATCTACCAGCGCTTCGGACGAGACCATCATTGCGGAGAAGAAGCGCGAAACTAAGTTACATTAAGTAAAGTAAGTTACATTAGGTAATAAAGTAATAAATAATAATTTCTTAAAACTACCAAAAATAAAATCATTACAAATGTAAGGTCAATAAACCTTAAATAAAAACAAACAAACAATAAAACACTATGAGAACAACACGACGAGGTCTCTACGTCAAAAGCCATAACTAGAATAATTTATTTAACAAAAAGTCCTTGCAAACGTGAACAGACCGGACCCCACAAACAGCACCCGTTCACGAGTATGACGCGTATCTCAGCCATCGCCTCTCTCAACCATATGTTCGGGAAAGTGGCGACCCGATCAACGACGCCGCCGTAAGCAAAGACCTTTGAGCGAGCGTGACATGCTCATGCTGCCGGACAACATAAAAGTAAGTAATATTGTGTGAAGCAGCTGTCCGGCGAGAAACATCACAGTGTGTTCTTAATTAAAAGCGTCTTGTACACACAAGAACTAGAAAAGATAAAATACAAATAGTAAACATAACATTGATTGCTTGAATACACAGTTTGCTTAAAGGCTATGCTTATCAAGGTACCTAGAAAAATTCTACGAGTAAATATACCTGACACTATTTAAAGACATCTTGGTCACCAATGAAGTCATTTACAGTGTAATAAGCCCTACCCAACAAGCAGCGCTTGATGTGGGACTTAAATTTATTGAACGGCATATTGACGATATCAGAAGGTATCTTGTTGTAAAAACGTATACAGTTCCCCACAAACGAAGTGCTTACTTTACGGAGACGGTGACCTGGAAGAGCGAGCTTATCCCTATTTCTAGTATTTAAGTTATGAACGTCGCGGTTATGCCTAAAATCATGTATGTTTTTGCGTACATACATGATATTCTCAAAGATATATTGAGACGCGACTGTAAGAATGTTGATTTCTTTAAATTTATCCCTAAGTGAAACACGAGACCCCAATTGATAAATCGCACGTACAGCCCTTTTCTGTAGTACAAAGATAATTTGGATGTCAGCCGCTCTTCCCCACAGCAAAATTCCGTAGCTCATAACACTATGGAAATAACTATAGTACACCAGTCTCGCCGTCTCGACGTCAGTAAGTTGTCGAATTCGCTTTACCGCATAAGCCGCCGAACTTAGTTTACCTGCAAGTGTGGATATATGCGCACTCCATTGCAGTTTCGAGTCAAGAGTGACACCTAAAAATACTGTTCTATCTTCGAATTCCAGTGGCTCATCCTTCAGTCTTATTCTATCCACATTCATACTTTTCACGTTGGAAAGAGAAAATTTAATGCACTTGGTTTTCTTGGCATTTAAAAGTAAGTTGTTGGCTGTAAACCAGTCAACAATCGTAGACAACGCAACATTGATGTCATTATAATTATCCCGTTTCCTATCCACTTTGAATATAAGTGACGTATCGTCAGCAAACAAGACTATTTCAAGTTTATCGCGCACTACATACGGGAGATCGTTAATATAGATTAAAAATAAGAACGGGCCCAGGATAGAGCCTTGAGGCACTCCCATAGCAACAGATGACCCAGAAGATTGTGTTCTGTTAATGTCTACCCGCTGAGTTCTATGAGCAAGGTAAGATGTAAGAAGATCAAGGGCACCGTTTTTGATGCCATAGTAGCTTAACTTACGCACTAACGTAACATGATCAACACAATCAAATGCCTTGGACAGATCACAAAACACTCCAATTATATCCAATGATTTCTCCCAGGCATCAAAGATATGTTTTACCAAAGTTGAACCGGCATCGGTAGTAGATCGTCCTTTGGTAAATCCGAATTGACTGCTATGAAGTAGCTTGTATTGATTAAAGTGTGAGGATATTTGATTAAGAATTAATTTCTCAAAAACTTTACTTAGTGCTGGTAGTATTGAAATCGGTCTAAAATTTGTGGGGTCTGATTTAGCCCCTGACTTAAACAAGGGTATGATCTTACTATGTTTCATGAGATCAGGAAATACTCCAGTATCGACACACTTGTTAACACACTTGTAGTAGTAGTATTAGGGTTCTATTCGCAATGTTTATTTTAATATTCATAGCTTTATATAATGCTAGACTAAGTAGTATCATTGTAGTATTAAATATGGTTAAAAAACGACTGACTGCTGAGTTTCTTGCGGTGTTTCTACTCAGCAGTGTCTCCTCTTGGGAAGCGCTGGTAGATTCTTGACGTGTAAAAGTGCCCGTGCGGCCTACTTACCGAATAAATATCTTTTATCTTTATCTTTTTATTTTTAATGTTGTGTTACAGTGTTGGGATAAGAGAACCAAAGAAATTACTAGCATAAAGGCCAGGACATCTTTTTTGACAACTTATCAATTTTAGGATTGTATAATAAATTAAATAAGCAATTTAGTCAGTAAGGTACATTTTGCAACTTACCTAAAAAATGCAGAACAAATGCCTACGAGTGCCATATCCCACTAACCATCGGATGGCCTGGGCGTCTATTCTACATACATACATTAAATCACGCCTGTTTCCCAGAGGGGTAGGCAGAGACCACTTCTTTCCACTTGCTACGATCTTGACAAATTTCTTTCGCTTCTTCCACATTCATACATCGAGTCATGCACGCACGTCGGTTTCGGGTACTTAAGATTCGGCCCTATTCCAGTATTTCTCCGATTTGACTCGAAAAAGTACGCCTAGGGCGACCCTTTCCAACCCATCCACTCACTTTCGATCTGTATATCTCTTTCGTCAATCTTCTTTCATCCATCCTTTCCAAATGACCGAACCATCGAAGCATGCCCTTTTCAATCTTAGTCACTACATCTTCTTTTTTTCCACATTTCTAAGAGGTAAAAATCGTATCGTCTTTGGTGTGATAAGGTATTATTTATAACTGGGCTAATAAGTAGGTAATAAAGGCGTGTAGTACTGTTAGGCGATGGGCTTGCAACCTGTCACTAATACACTGGTAAACATCTTCGCCTAAGTGTGCAAAATGTGGTTACAGAATGATCAAAAAGTTTTATAGTTGTTGGAAATTCTGAAACCCCACTCTGGGAATAAAGGCGTGAGTTTATGTATGTATGTAAATAATTTATATCAAAACGTTGACACTACTATAACAGGTCAAAAATGATATGGTTTATACAGCCTAGAACCTCGGCCGTGTGTGCTCGTCTGCCTATGTCTTAAAAAATACAGGGGACAATGTCCCAAACTAAGCTCTAGGCATGTACAGTCACGAGATTTAATTTGGTACCCACCTTAGGTCCAAAGTCAATCTGACATTCTACAACAATAAGGTTTAGTTTCCAAAAAGTTACAAATGACTTGACATCTCTAATGACATTGACGACTTCAAGTATATTTTTCTTGATATGGGTCCGAAATTAACGCTCGTGACCGTACTATGGGTACTAGACAACGATATAAATACTTATATAGAGAAACATCCATGACTTTGAAACTAATATTCCCGCTCTTACATAAATATCTGCCCTTGGGATTCGAACCCAGGACCGCCAGCTTCGTAGGTCACTACCAACTAGGCCCACGCGTCGTCGAAAAAATACTCGCTTTCATTACACAAAATTTACCCCTACTGGGAATTGAACCTGATACAAACATACAAAGATACAATTTTCTAGTACAAAAATGTTACTATAGCGTAAATGATTTTTTATCTAATTGAACTGTAAATGCAAGCAGCATGCCATTGACTGTCTACAATTTGTATGCCTTGCGGCACAGCGCAGTGAAACGACCGTAGTATAAGACCTGTATATTATGTTACCCACCTGTGTTGAACGGGTCTATATCGAATGGCATACAATTATTAGTCCTATCGTTGTGTCGCATAACGTCTTTTGTCCTAATAACGTATGGCATACACTTTGTTCCGCATATTTTTGATTGTCCGAAATTGTTGCTCCTATTATCGTTTGTCCTAAATATTATTTGTCCTATCGTTTGATGTGGCTAAGATTCAACTGTCGAATGATTGATGTGCATAATTGTAATATTCCTAATATTTAATGTGCTAAAACGAACCTTGTCAAACTTGTTGGTTCTGGCGTTTCGCTCGCTCGTTAGGGTCACCGTTGTACCTAACACTCCTCCTCGCTTCGCTCGTCGTCGTACCTAACCTAACCTAAATCTGACCTGCCTGAAGGTAGAATGCTGTAATTGTAGCCAGTTTAATAATAGGCAAAATAATTATTAGGACAATTCATGTTAGGAATATTATGCTTTAGGTAATTAGACTTTAGAGTTATCAATATTAGGACAAACTTGCTTTAGGACGTTAAAAGAGTATGCGCAAAAATTATTAGGACAAACGAGTAGGATGCCATTCAACAGTATACCAAACATTCTCGGCCAAACATTTTTAGGACAAAAAACGTTATGCGATACGACAGGCGCCCGTGTTGAACAAATAAACATACTATGACTATGACTATAACTACAGTTACTGTATACCAACTAGTCTAGAACTAACCAAGTATTTTTAAGAGACCGGTTCCCAGAACGATGACGGTGCGCGGTTGTGGATGGCGGATTGATGTCGTACATAATTTAGTCGTAGAAAGTGTAGTCATTGCTTGTAATGAGTGGAGCGCTCGGTGTTGTGACGGTCCGGGAGGTAACGATACTGGATGTGTTAACAGTTAACATTATCCAGCATCTTATCTTATCTTACAGATGGCCCCTTTCGGATACACTGGACCCTTTAGGATTTTTTGTGCAATTACCCTCTTACACGAGTTCTCTGTTCGAATGTGCAGGTTACCTCAGGATGTTTTTTCCTTCACCGTAACAGCATCGAATAATGCGCTTAAGTCAGAAAAACTCATTGGTACATGGTGACCGCGGGGGTTTGAACTCGGTATGTTCGGCCAAAAATGTGGTCTCTAACCCTAAGGTTGAAGTTCATTTGCACGTCATCATACAACAAGTTCGATTTTCCCTTGCATAATATTACGACAGTGACAAGTGTCAACCTTAGCGATAATAGATCTCACAGAAACTTTTGTCAAAGCTGGTAGACCACTTTCTTGGCCGACTGTACCTTGCGATCACGAGTCGACCCCCTAAGCCACTAGGCCACCGACGCTCGTTATCCAGTAGGTATATTTCTTCCAGTCTTTCTATCATAGTTGACAGTTAACTGCACAAGAAAGAAATACGTTGTAGTGGTGGCAGAGTCGCTACTATCATCTTATCCTTTAACCCACCGCCAAGCACCGTCAAGATGTGTTCGCACTGTTGTATTTCGGTGTGAGGATAAGACAACCAGTGAAATGACTGAGACTTTCCATCTTCGTCAAGGTGGTAATGCATTTGTAGCCTCAGGATAGCAGTTTTCAGATTACAAATCCATATCCATATCTATATTATTATTGTAAATGGGAACTTTTTGACCCAACATAATAATGACTTTGGCTCAAAGTCACTCAGAGGGCTATGGAGAGGGCTATGCTCGGGGTTTCTCTGCGTGATAGAATCAGAAATGATGATATCTGCAGTAGAACTAAGGTTACCGACATAGCCCGAAGAATAGCTAAACTTAAGTGGCAGTGGGCGGGGCACATTGCACGCAGGACTGATGGCCGATGGGATCAGAAGGTCTTTAAGTGGCGTCCGCGGATCGGGAGACGAGCTGTAGGTAGGCCTCCAACAAGATGGAGTGACGACCTTGTGAAGATTGCGGGAACGCGGTGGGTGCGAAAAGCACAAGACCAGTCTGAGTGGATAGTCGTGGGGGAGGCCTATGTCCAGCAGAGGACGTCTTTCGACTGACATGATGATGATGAGGATGAACAAATAACTTTTGCACGGACAAAATCGCGGGCAACATCTAGAAGGTACCTACTTATTTTGTATTTACTTAAATATATGGAACTTACTACTTACCAGGAATCGAATATTGGTAGATCTAGTAACCGTATAGCGGTGGACGAAAAGACCGTTTACCGCATCACGGTTATGCGGGTTTCCACTTAGCGACGGGGATTACACGCGTTTGTCGAATTTGTGTAGCCTTCGCATAAGGCTACACTGAAAAATGAACATCCTTTAGGTACATCAATTTGGTACACTGAAAAATAAACATCCTTTACGTCAATTTTGGTACTCTGAACCCTTTACACCGTTTGGGCTCCAGCGATATATTAACACCCTTGGACTTAACAGTAGGTATATGTATTTAAAGTTTGACACTTATTGGGACAGATAGGAAAATTACACGTACTGTTTTGTATAGTCTGTGCCAATTGATGTTGCCAAAGATGTAAACACATAACCAAACGAACCAATTTTCCATCATTACTCAATGACCACGTTTTACTCGTAATGATCAAACTTAAGTCAAGGTCGTAGCAATGATTAATACACTTGATTTTAAGTTTAAAATAAAATAACTGTTAATTTTAAATAAATACACGCTTGATGAATATTTTGAGGTTATGTGTCAAACAGTACTTGTTTACATCTTTGGCGATTTCAATTAGTATAATCAAATAATAGTTTTTAGTTTCGCCATGTGTGTCTGTCCATCTGTCCGTGGTTTAACTCAGAGACTCTTGTAGACAAAGCTGTAATTTGGCATAGCTATAAATTATGCCAACAAATAAAAATTAAACATCTTGAGATTGCAATCGTAAGACTGCAAATGCATTGAACACCTTAAAGACTAAGATAGAAAGCCTCTATATTAGTAATTTCAACGGTTTTCTTATCCCCACAACGGAACATTACCTACAATAAAAACTGCTGCATCTTCTTCTTCTTCATGTGCCTCTCCGACTAGCGAAGGTTGGCAGTCAGCTCCGAAAACTTTTCTCTGTCTCTCGCGAGGCGAAACAGATGGGCAGCACTCGTGACACCAGTCCACTCCCGGAGATTCCTCAGCCATGATTTCTTCCGGCGGCCTACATGTCTTTTGCCAGCGACCTTTCCCATCATTATCAGTTGTAAGAGGTTAAAAGGTGTAAACTGCTGCTTGGCAATAGGTTATAAGGATAATAGGGTAGTGGAACCAGTAATGGACAAGAACCCAATGACGGACACTAGATTCTTATTTTACAAAAGATACGGGTAATTCATTTGTTTTTCAACAATCATTTTAAGACCGTATGAAATTTGAATTAAGAGTGAAGTGTCCATTACTAGTGCCTGTTGGACAAAAGTGTCCATTATTGGTGCCGTCATTAAAATTAACTTCTAAACCGCTTACAAACAGAAACACTTTTGAAATAAAGAGGATGCATGTTTAGAAATACTATGTACAGTCGGCCAAAAATGTGGTCTACCACCTTTCGTTTGAAGTTCATTTGCACATCATGATACAACAAGTTAGTTTTCCCTTGCAATAATATTATGACAGTGACAAGTGTCAACCTTAGCAATAGTGAATGTTATTTGAATGTAGTTTTATTTTAAAATTATATAATATAAGTTTTATTGGTTACTAAATGTGTTATATTCTTCTTCTTGTACACTTGTTTACTCGTTACACAACCTTTCACTCTTCTCAATCTCTCAAGGGCTAGCTGGAAGAGATCCCTTAAAGAGATAAGTTCGCCTTTGTTCATATTTTTATATTAATTCTATTGTTATGATTTTTCATTTGTACAATAAAGTGTTTACATACATACATACATAATTAGATCTCACAGAAACTTTTGTCAAAACTGGTAGACCGCCTTCTTGGCCGACAGTACTCAACTGCATCCAAGCAAAACTAGGGTTATTTTTTAACCGTCTCTGTTTAACCTTGGAGGAATGCGTAACGCGGTAACCAGAGGCTTTTAACTGCATATTAGTCCGTGACAGAAAATTAGTGCGTTTAAATAGAATAGTGTCAACACTGGACCACCCAGGGCTCGGTCAATATGGTTTTTGAAGGGTCTTTAGTGACTTAGGAAGGTATAGAAGTGATAGCTAAGATTATGTTTTTTTTTTATGGCATCGTGTAGACAAACGAGCACACAGGCCACCTGATGGTAAGTGGAAACTGTGACCCATAGACATTCGCATTCACAAGACTGCAATGCAATCCTAGAATGCAAATGCGTTGCCAACCCTGAAGACTAAGATGGAATGCCTCTATGCTAGTCATTTCACCGGCTGTCTTATCCCCAAACCGGAACACAACAATGCGAACACTGCTGTTTGGCGGTAGGTTAGTGGATAAGATGGTGGTAGCGATCCGGACGAACCCTGCACAAGGTCCTACCACCAAAGTACCACCTAGTAGTATTATTGAATAAATATTAGTTAGACTTTGTTCGCGTGTAATTTCGACTATCGTTATGTTAGTAGCCAAGTCCGTCCAGCTATTGCACCGTAAAGAAGTGACAAACTATTACACAAACATTTGCATTTGTCATATTAAATAGTAGGACTGGTTTCTGCCATCGACTTTACTTGCGTTGGGCATCTCACGGGAAGTGTTTTTATATTTGTTTTAAGTCTGTCAACTTTTAACTTTTCCGGCATGAAAACTACCCTATAAGGTAATCCAGGGTATAAACTATCACCATTTAATAACATTTAATAGTATAACTTATTTAAATTTCATTAGCATTTATAATATGACTAGATTTTGCCCGCGACTCCGTCCGCGTAGAAGTCGTTAATCGCTCAAAAGTAGCCTATTTGCGACTATAGTTTATCTCTGTGCAAAATTTCATCTAGATCAGTTCAGCCGTTCTGGCGTGATTGAGTAACAAACGTCCAAACATACGCAGTTACAATATTTAGTAACTTTAGTATTGATTTGACGTTGTTTTTTTTAAGATTTCGTACCCAAACGGACCAACGGAACCCTAGCTATTCCTAAGCCTCCACTATCCGTCGGTCTGTTTGTCCTACTTTAATGAGCTGTATCTTTTAATCCCTGTTTAGTTTCTAAATAGTGGTCTTCAAACCCTCCATTGAAATTTCACAATAGCTATAAACAATGCTACAGATGCTCTGTTTTGAGGTTACAAACTTTTTTTTATTGGTTATTTATAAACATGTATTTATGTATATAATTATACATTCCTCGCACCGACCTTTTTTTTTCTGTTTCGCCTACTGGTTGACTGATAGAGAATGCCATTGGGCATTAAGTCCGCCATTTGTACTTTATTGTATTTTGTGCAAAGAAGTTTAAATAAATAAATAAAACTATATGACTCGTCCATAAACTGTATACTTTCCAGCCCCTGCAACAATGTACCTATTATAGATACATTGTTGTGTTGTTCTAAGTCCCTCTTTTCGTCTTTTACGACTAAAGAAATATAGGAATGTCGCGCGTTAGTTTTACGTCTCTTACAAAGATGTTACGCGTGGGAAAACAGTTTAAGACCTTTTTACAACAATGTTCAATGTAAAGTAGGAAGTTTTATATATTACAAAAGGTCGTAAAACCTTAGATGCGAATCTTGAAGTCATTTAGCATTATGATGTATGTTAAAATGAAGATATATACGGTAAGAGTAAATGGGATTATTGGAAAAGGTGGCCTTCACCTGCAGACGAATGTTGCACGATCAGATTGGGGACGTGTTAAGAAAGGGCCAGGTCAGGGGACTCCAGAGTTACCCTAAACCGACGCACGTGAATGAAGAAACTTATGAGTGTGGAGGAAGCGAGGGAAGTTTGTCCGGATCGTAGCAAGTGGAAGGAAGTGGTCTCTGCCTACCACTACGGGAAAGAAGTGTGATTTATGTTTGTATGTTCTAAGCAGGGTTTTACGTTCTTCGTTCTGCAAAAGACCCATAAAGCCAATCAAGTGTTGCGTCTTGATTTGATATGACTATACCTAGTCCAAGAAAATAACTACTGTCTATAAGTGTATAAAATCCATAGCGCTACTGACGTTTTTTTGAGATGTCAGATAAACTTCCTGCACTAATATTATTACTACATTATGTTTAAACACTTTATTTGCACGGAAAAATTGATTCAACAATTACAAAAATAAAATTTGATTACAGCAGGAATGTACAAAGGCGAACTTTCCCGTTATTGTCTCTTGAAATAACTTTGCCTGCTCTATGCCTTCCCTAGTCTATGTTAACAATATTAGAGTTGGTCCGTCGCCTTTGTGTTTGCCGCGCGTCGCGTCAATACACGTTGCTCAGCATTATCGCTCTGTGAAGTTTGGTTACTTAGCCGATAGATGGCGCTGTTCCAATCAAGCTCATCACGCCATCTAGTGAATCGATCGAGCAATTTTGAGATTGCAATAGTGTTGCTACCCTACAGGGTAGCAACACTTAGTTAGTTATACATAACTAAGATGGAATCTCTTTGTGATAGTCATTACACCGGTTGTAACACAAACTATATTATGAATACAACTGATAGACGTCAGGGGTACCTACTAGGCTCTTAAACAACTTTTTTATTCGTTGACGAAGTATTAAAGAACTGCTTCTCTTTTACAATATAAAATAACAATTGTACGTAAGCAATAAGCAACATCAAAACCGTTCAATACTTATTTTTATGGCATAGAGAAGGTACTCGTTCAGACGGGCCACCTGATGGTAAGAGGATCTGATACCATAGACATTTGCATGCTGACGACTGACGCCACCATGAATGCAATCCGATGAAATTTGCGTTGTCAACCCTGACGACTAATATTAGAATTCGTCGAATAATGTCGCCGGTTGTTTTATCCATACACCGGAACACAACCATCCAACAAAATTACGCCATTTTATGAGTTCCATTCCCTAAGCTCTCGCGGACTACTGTGGTTCATAGAACACTGGTTATAGCATCAACTACTCGTAGCATAAGAGTACTAAGTGTGGCCCAAACTGATTTGTCCTAACGACACCATGTAACGATGCTCTAATGAACTGTAAGGCTTCGTTAAACGCCTGTCAAAACACACGCATGGGTAATACGATATCTGCGTGTACAGGATGTTCTAAGTTCAATGCTGCACGGACTTAGTATGTTTTTACGCGAATAAAATTAGGTAGGTGCCTAAGTAATATGTTATTGGTTATTGAGATTGCCAAATAAAGCTCCAAAGTTAATAATTGCTCCATTTATCTAGACATGGGTTTAAATAAGATCTATGTTTATGAAACGCATGCTTTACTTTGAGTTTTTGAAAAACCTAGCCAGAATAAAAACGTGGTTTATGTTTAAATATGCAATTATAATTTTTTTAAATCGAATTATTTTCTTATTACCTTTAATTCAGGTTTGCGTGTACGTATCAATACATGATAATCGCTACGGACTTTGATCTCACACAAGCCCGGTGTCGTTTGCGCATCCATTCTGTTTAGGGGCTCTATTCTAATCAGCAAAACGATATTGCTTTTGACAAATAATCATATTGTTTTTAACTTGGTCGCCATTACTGTAAATAAGAGAAATAGTAACCTTGACAATACGATAACATGTCAAAAATATAATAAGAGAAATAGTAACCTTGACAACACGATAACATGTCAAAAATATAATAAGAGAAATAGTAACCTTGACAACACGATAACATGTCAAAAATATAATAAGAGAAATAGTAACCTTGACAACACGATAACATGTCAAAAATATAATAAGAGAAATAGTAACCTTGACAACACGATAACATGTCAAAAATATAATAAGAGAAATAGTAACCTTGACAACACGATAACATGTCAAAAATATAATAAGAGAAATAGTAACCTTGACAACACGATAACATGTCAAAAATATAATAAGAGAAATAGTAACCTTGACAACACGATAACATGTCAAAAATATAATAAGAGAAATAGTAACCTTGACAACACGATAACATGTCAAAAATATAATAAGAGAAATAGTAACCTTGACAACACGATAACATGTCAAAAATATAATAAGAGAAATAGTAACCTTGACAACACGATAACATGTCAAAAATATAATAAGAGAAATAGTAACCTTGACAACACGATAACATGTCAAAAATATAATAAGAGAAATAGTAACCTTGACAACACGATAACATGTCAAAAATATAATAAGAGAAATAGTAACCTTGACAACACGATAACATGTCAAAAATATAATAAGAGAAATAGTAACCTTGACAACACGATAACATGTCAAAAATATTATGATTTTACCAAGTGTAATACACAATACAATCCACGAGTAAGTAATCTTTTTAAATGTTTATTTCCACTTCCTTTTAACATCAGCGTAATCTACTATGACAGTATAATAAAAAAAACATCATCTAACTCAAATCTATCATAAAAACATTGTCAAATATGACAGGACTTAAAAAACTATTATACTTACTTAACAATGATACTTAATTTGAAGACGCCTAAGAAAGCTACTGGGGTGTTATTCTCTCAACAACAACGGACGGGCGGACGAACGAGCGAAATCGCAGCGGCGAGTTTAGGTAGTCCCGTCAAAGCGAACAAAACACATTTCAGCGCGTGCATTTTCAATTAAGTAGCCATATACGTTCGATCCATCCAGAAACCATGCTGCTAAATTGAAAATGCACGCGCTAAAATATATTTTGTTCGCACTGACGGGACTACTTAAACTCGCCGCTTGGACATTGGACATTCACTCGTCCGTGCGTCTGATTGGTGAATGATTGACGTTGATGGTTTGCTTTGTGGAATAAATGAAATAAATGGTTAAGCAGTTTTTGCAAGGGCTTCGAATCATCATTATTTGAATGAGTAAGTAAATTGATGTAATCGATTTATTTTGCCAAATCATTGGCAATGATTTTCACAAATGTTACATAGAGAAAACTTTTTTTCACGAGTTAATTAAATAAGACATCTTAAACGCTTGAGATTAACAATGTTTAGTCCTTTTCATTCAAACTTAATTGACAAGCGTAAGAAAGGAATGAAGTAGCACTTTTAGAGATACGTTTAAAAGTTTTACTGGTTTAAATCTAACATGTGTGGTGGTAGGACCTTATGCAGGGTCCGTCTGGATCGCTACCACCATCTTATCCATTAACCTACCGCCAAACAGCAGTGTTCGCATTGTTGTGTTCCGGTTTGGGGATAAGACAGCCGGTGAAATGACTAGCATAGAGGCATTCCATCTTAGTCCTCAGGGTTGGCAACGCATTTGCAGTCTTAGGATTGCATTGCAGTCTTGTGAATGCGAATGTCTATGGGTCACAGTTTCCACTTACCATCAGGTGGCCTGTGTGCTCGTTTGTCTTCTCTATGCCATAAAAAAAAAAAAAATTAAGCAGACGTTTATATAGGCGTGAAAATCAACGATAATTTATCGGTGAATTTGTCGGTAAACTTTGCACTTTTTTTAATGACCATACAGCAAAGTCAATTTAGTGAAAGCTTGTTCATGATTATGCTCTTAGTAAACTCACAGACATTTCCTCACTATCTTCGATTGTAGTAAGAAACAATCACTCTAAAAGATAGAGTGATGGTAGACCTTGTGTAAGGTCCGTCCAGATCGACCATCTTATCCTTCAACCTGCCAAGCAGCATTCGCATTGTTGTGTTCTGGTGTGGGGACTACAAGCGGTTAGCATGGAGTGGAGGCATTTTTTTCTTTCTATGATATAAAAAATATTTGTAATTCTTGCAAGATTTTTGATACGTCATGTAACGCACCATTCATTAGCGCAACACCCTGTGCATAGAATGTAGCACCACGCGTATCCTGGGGTTGCGGCTAAAGGCCAAGACGCCACCGCTTTATGAAGATGGAGTCAGCTTCTTTATTTACGACTCGCCAAAAGTTCTCATATAAATTGGAGTTTATTTTTTATTTTTAAAGGGTTTCTAGAAAAGTCATGCTGGTAGACGTTCGTCGCGAAAGCAAAAGTATATTGTTTTTTTTATTTATTTTTTGTCTATTACTGAGAAAATAAATTAACACCCCGTCACAGCTACGTAACGCGGTTACAAACAAAATGATGCAATTCCGACCACTACTCCAAAGCGGACGTAACAAACACTGATAAAAAAATTGAAATAATTTTTTATCTGAACACCTTTTCAAAAAATCCTGTTTTAAATTTTCGTTTTACCCGAGTTTTTGACACATTAACGACGAATAATAATTAAAGGTGAAACAAAAAATTATAAAAATAACGTGTTTCTTGCTTGATCTTAATGGTACATTGTACGGAACCCGTAGTGTGCAAATCCGACTCGCTTTTGAAAATCGGCGCTAGCGCAAGCTTATGGTGAGGCATTTTAGACTCGACAACATACCGAGGATAAAGTAAGATAAAAGATAAAAATATAAAAGACATTTATTCAGTAAGTAGGCCGTACGGGCAATTTTACACGTCAAGAATCTACCAGCGCTTCTCAAGAGGAGACACTGCTGAGAAGAAACGCCGCAAGAAACTCAGCAGTCAGTCATTTTTTAAACATATTACAATGGTATCTTCTACTTAATCTAGCATTATATAAAGCAATAAATATTAAATTCAATATAATATCAAATAACATGCGTAGGTAGATCCGCAGGAAAACATGCCAAAAATCTTACGTGAGAGATAAAGGAAGAAAAAGTAAAAAAAAAAACTAAAACTCGCCTACTTATATTTTGTTTATAACTTATAACACGGTGCAAGATGACCACATAAAAAATTTCGATACGTTTTCCTACATCAACGGTGTCCCCTAGACAAGATAAAGCTTTTGCAATTGATCAAATTATTATTGACTATGTTTCGGGTTTAGACCATGCATTTTTGTCTGTTAGATAGTCCTCGACCCTATAGTACGCTTTAGACATTAACGACTTTTTCAAGTAATTTTTAAGTGCTGGAAAGGGTAAGTTTAAAACTACGTCAGGTAATCTATCTTCTATAATATAAAAATGAATCGCAAAATGTGTTGGTAAGCGCATAACTCGAGAACGTCTGAACCGATTTGGCTGATTTCTTTTTTGTTGTATTCGTTATTATCAGGGTAAGGTTTATACGTAAGAAAAAATTGAAAAATCCAACGGGAATGTCGGGAATTTACAGGGCGGGAAATTGCGGGGCGAAGCCGCTGGCGGGCAGCTAGTTTATTATAGAAATGAAGTGTTCCTGACTACAAAGTTTTTATAATAAAAAGCCTCTGCCACACGGCCAGCCTCGAACATCGCGTGTCTACGCAGTTATGGCTTCACTAAGCATCCGAGGCTACGGTAACTCGACGAGGCAAAAAACGCGCTGAAAACCGGCCCGGTACAGTCAGCCGCGGTAACCATTGACTCGACATTACTATAATTAGCCCAAAGTATTTTGAAAGATATTAGATTATTTCATAATGGAATGTATGATTGACGACACGCGCTGGCCTTGTTGGTAGTGACCCTGCCTACGAAGCCAGCGGTCCTGGGTTCAAATCCCGGTAAGGGCAGATTAGTGTGATGAGCGCGAATTTTTGTTCCTGAGTCATGGCTGTTTTCTAAGTATTTATATCGTTGTCTAGTACCCATAATACAAGCCTTGAGCTTAGTTTGGGACTAGGTCAATTGGTGTGACATTGTCCCCTGATATTTATATTATTTATTATTTATTTAATTAAATACTGGTAATTCATTAAAAACCGTTTATTTGGCTAAAGCATAGAGGGAGTATAAAAACGCCTAAAAGAATAGTACTCTTCGCACTTGTTACATTTATCTTTGATAAAAAGAGTCGTCTATATATGACCGTTTTCGATTGAATTTCAAAAGTGTAACACTTTTTAGGTGTATCTATGTGTGACTCTGCATTAGTGTGCGTAAGTTTACAGTCAGTGGTGTGCGGTTTATCAATAACTAGCGACCCGCCCTCGCTTCGCTTCGGTTCATGTGAGTACATAAAACAAAGTTTATTATACATAAAAACCTTTCTCTTGAATCACTCTATCTATTAAAAAAAACCGCATCAAAATCCGTTGCGTAGTTTTAAAGATCTAAGCATACATAGGGACAGACAGCGGGAAGCGACTTTGTTTTATACTATGTAGTGATAGTGATATTGGCTATTAGTGGTGTTGTACACAGAAGTAAAAGGTGGTACGCTTGACATTTGGATACACGGGATCTTTGTTTTCCTACATCTATGGGTTAAAAAGAACTATAGATTTTACAGACCGGAGTTATAGACAAGGAACTCTTCAGCTTTATAATGTTAGTATAAATTTCACCAGTCGATAACAACTGTAACTCTGTATGGCGGACGCTAGTCTGCTTTAGTAGTTACCTAACTTTGCTATTTAAACATGCGGTTGGGTGGTAGGACCTTGTGCAGGGTCCGTTCGGATCGCTACCACCATCTTATCCATTAACCTACCGCCAAACAGCAGTGTTCGCATTGTTGTGTTCCGGTTTGGGGATAAGACAGCCGGTGAAATGACTAGCATAGAGGCATTCCATCTTAGTCCTCAGGGTTGGCAACGCATTTGCAGTCTTAGGATTGCATTGCAGTCTTGTGAATGCGAATGTCTATGTCACAGTTTCCACTTACCATCAGGTGGCCTGTGTGCTCGTTTGTCTTCTCTATGACATAAAAAAAAAACGAACCACGTAACTATTGAAGCTAACTGTACCAGCGAGCGAATTTGATAATACGTCTCATCTCACGCTCTTTCACGCGATAAATAAGTATAATGTGCAAGGATAATGCAAAAAAATCGTTAACTAGGTTTCTTTTGGCATGCTAAAACAAGTCTATGTCATTAGGCACGAAACTGGACCTAGGATTCAAGATTCAAAACTTTACGTTAACGATTTTAAGCTGTTCCGATGATGGAGTCGGAGGGTGGCGATAGTATATCCGCGACGACGCGCTGGCCTAGTGGGTAGACCCTGCCTACGAAGCTATCGGTCCTGGGTTCAAATCCCGGTAAGGGCAGGTATTAGTGTGATGAGCGCGAATGTTTGTTCCTGAGTCATGGATGTTTTCTAATGTATTTAAGTAGGTATATATTTCTCTATGTAAGTATTTATATCGTTGTCTAGTACCCACAGTACAAGCCTAGAGCTTAGTTTGGGACTAGGTCAAGTGGTGTGAGATTGTCCCCTTATATTTATTTATTTATACATTCTCGTGCGTAGCGATAAAGCACCTGAGGGCCCAGGCAAGATGCATTACGCTAACTATCGTTTCTATTCGTTTCGTTTTGTAACCAATCACTGGCACATCACGTGACTTTATTTATGTAAGCATATATATATTATCATTACATTTATATTTGTGTAGGTAACTATGTGATGTTTATTTAAATGTATAATTTATGCATATTTAGCTGTAGAATTATGAGTTTCTTTATTTTTGTGCACATCCTTGTAATCTTGCATAGCCTCGTACAATTTCCTCAATCATGGTCAGGTTAACTGGAAGAGATCTCTTAAAGGGATAAGTCCGCCTTTGTACATGTTAATCGTTTATGTACGAATTTACTTGTAATGTTTTTTTTATTGTGCAATAAAGAGTTTACATACATAATTTTCATATCACGTCATCTACCAGTGACGCGATTGGTTTAAAAACGAAATGAAGGGAAACGCTAGCTAGCGTAGTGCATCTTATCTGGGCTCTCTGGTCAACTATCATAAATATTGAGTGATAGGAAATAAAAAAGTCAGTAGCATGGCTAGCGTCACTGGTCCTCTCGCTTCGTTGGCGTCACTACCCAACATGTCTGAACACGTCATCGAGAGAGTCATAATCATAATTGACCTAGTCTCAAACTAAGCTATGATACATATTACTGGTTAACCCTTGTTTTGTCGACAGTCTTTTCATAGAACGTATTACTTCGTAGAATTATATTTTATCAACACGCTTTTTCTAGATTCAGGATTAAAGTAAAACCCAACCCAACCTACGTAATTATACTAATAATAATAATAATAAATATATAGTAATATCTATACTAATATTATAAAGCTGAAGAGTTCTCAGGAACTACTTATTCGATTTGAACAATTCTTTCAGTGTTAGATATCCCATTTATCGAGGAAGGCTATAAGCTCTATATCATACTCACATAAACCGAAGTGAAGCGAGGGCGGGTCGCTAGTTTAAGATAAACTGGAAACAACACGGCTTCAGCAGGAAGCTTTTGATGAAGTGAAATTCGGAGAATCGTTAGTGAAAAGACTTTTTTCTGGGTAAACGTGTAACACCCTCCACGTCGTTACTAACATTAGGGGGACTAATATGGCTGCGTTTATCGCGTGACAAAGTTTAGATAAGGCATCCGTCACTTTCTGACACGTAAATAAGTACCAGACGCGAGAGTGACACATGCTTTATCCACATTTCAAACTGTGTAAGCAGTGGCTCCTTTCTCAGCAGAAGGTTTCATGCGTCTGGGTGAACGTACTCGTAAGACCTGTTGGGAAATGAGCCATTTGTTTGCCGGTTGTAATTTTTGTTTAACCTTCGAAATCTTTTATTTTTTGAATTGCTTAATCAATTAAATGTTCGATTATAAAAATGTACACTCCAGATTTTCTGCTTTGCTCTCTCTAAAATTGTCATCTGCTTTGCAATATATTATGTTGTATTTCTGCTGTTTTGTCGCCGTCGTGGTAGCGAACCTACCTTTGTCAAGTTAGTTTAAGTTTAAGTTTTAGTTCTAATTCCTGGTTGGAGAATGAAAACCAGCAGTGTTGCTGAGTCTCATGTCCATTTTACCGCACTTATTATGTACGTTAGAATATTGTGTAGGTATTACTAATTTTTTATCTTGTTTAACCTAATGTACTGTTTTGTGTTGGTAAATAAAAAAATCATAAATTTATTTATTTATTTTATTCATTTGACGCGCGATATGACACGTGACAAAATGTGAATAAAACATCCGTCACTTTTTAACACGTAGGTATATAAGTACTACGAGAGTGACGACTGCTTTATCGACACGTTGTCAAGCGATAAACGTAACCACACTAGGCCCGCAGGGTGAGACTGAGGACTAACGCTAAGCCATTTTGGATTTAAGTAAAACGTCTATGAAATGAGTACAAGGAGTGAGGTCGGTAAAACAAGGGGACACCATGAATAATCTTAAGTTGGAATCAGTTATTCCTTAGATAACTAATAAATAACTTTTAAATTCAGACTTTCAGAGCGGATATCTCTTAAACCGTCTAACCAATTTTGATAAAATGTAGCTATGAAACATACGGTCACGAGCGTTAATTTGGGACCCATTTTATGAAAAATATATATGCTTGAAGTAGTCAAAGTCGTTTATCTAACAACACCGCTCAAGTCATTTTGACCAACTTTTCAGGAGAGCAAAAAAACAGTGTATTTTTTATATTTTGAGATTGATTTTGCTCAAATTGGGAATGGGTGCTTTAATTAAGGTTAAAAATAATCTCATATTTTTGAAGTTACAAAATGTTGTCACTATTTTTTGAATTGAGATCTCTTATTGGCCGAAACGTTTAGAATGTGATTGGTAGATCGACGCGCAATGAGCAGCTCTATCCAATGAAATTTAAATGTAAAAACCGCTAATTTTCGACTTGAGCGGTGTTGTTAGATAAGCGACGCAATGTCATTAGAGATGTCAAGTCATTTGTAACTTTTAGGAAACTCAACCTTATTGTTGTAGAATGTCAGATTGACTTTGGACCTAAGGTGGGTACGAAATTAAATCTCGTGACTGTACATACATACATTAAATCACGCCTGTTTCCCAGAGGGGTAGGCAAAGACCACTTCTTTCCGCTTGCTACGATCTTGACGATCTTGATGTAGCTATGAAACATTTTCATTAATCTCGTTTTCTTTTAAAAAATGTTGCTTCTGAATTGGTCTTTCCGTTTAGGAGTTATGATGCCACAGACAGATCCACAGACACAAGTTAATGTTATAACGATTTGACGACGCGCTGGCCTAGTGGGTAGTGACCCTGCCTACGAAGCCAATGGTCCTGGGTTCGAATCCCGGTAAGGGCAGATATTTGTGTGATGAGCTCGAATATTTATTCCTGAGTCATGGATGTTTTCTATGTATTTAAGTATATATTTCTCTATATAAGTATTTATATCGTTGTCTAGTACCCATAGTACAAGCCTAGAGCTTAGTTTGGGACTAGGTCAATTGGTGTGAGATTGTCCCCTTATAAAAAAAAAAAAAAAAAAAAAAAAAAAAAAATAACACCCCTATTTGTATGATGGAGGGTTAAAATTCTTAAAAACAAAAAAAAACGAATTTGTCCTTGGTATCATCCATGCTAATTTTGGCTACCGTATCTACTCTTGCTTCTATTATGGCTTAAACGGGAATTGAACCCGTGACCGTTAGTTTCTTCGACAGGGTCACGAGGCTTGCTAGGTATTACGCGTATTTGATTGGATTTTACAAAAAAAAACGTCGATTCGACGAAGCTTCAAATATCCAATTTTATATTAAATGGCAATTAAAAGAACATTAGGTACTTAATCAATTACTTTTTATCTATAGTTTTTGCGAATCATAATTTGTTAATGAAATTGATTAGGTAGGTACATCCAAAACTTACAAAAAATTGCTACTGGTCATGTATTTTTAAATGAACTTTATTGTTATAACAGTAAATGATAGTATGGCTTGTCATTGGATTTTAAATTAATTCAGTAGTTGCCTACATAGAAAATTTCAAGTTGTATCTTTGAATATGTTAATACAAACAGTTTTAAAAAGACATAACAATATATTTCCTCACAACAAAATATGTCAAACATCCTCAGTTATACCAAATAAATAAGAAATCCCCGATAAACCAAAACATTTAATAGATAATCATCTAAAACTTGGGTTTTAAACTAAATAATTACCAATTAAATTGACGAACGATTAAAATCAGGTGATGTTGAATAATCAATTCCATTTTTTTAATAATTTATCAAGTTGGGATAACGATCTCAAAATGGCGGCGGTATGCACAAGATGGCGGAGGTGGAATCTGCGCAGAGTAGGGAATAAACAGAGGGTCCACGGATAGAGGGATCTGTAGAAAAAAAAACGCATAGGTAAAGTCGGGCAAAAATGTGGTCTATACCGAATTGTCACTTGTCACATGTAAAAGTCAAGATGGTGAAATAGAGGGCTGATGGTTAGTGGGATCTGTGACAGACATGTGCAATCTTAAGACTGCGATCCTAAGATCGCGGCGTTGCAAACCCTGAGGACTAAGATGGAATGCGTCTATGCTAGTAATTCAACCGGGCGTGTTATCCTGACATTGGAATAACAATGCGATCACAGCTGGCCAAACCTAGGTACAGTAGGCCAAAAATGTGATCTACCACCTTACGATTGAAGTCCATTGGCACGTCATGATACAACAATTTCCATTTTCCATTGCAATAATATTATGACAGTGACAAGTGTCAACCTTAGCAATAATTAGGTCTCACATAAACTTTTGTCAAATCTACTAGACCGCGCGTACACGCACTGGTACTAATGTAAGATCAAGACGTGTATGTATTGTATGACATGATTACCTCGATAATGTTAATGTACAGTCAAAGTCGTAAATATGGTTCACCCTTGTTTCACCTATACTCATTCCATTTCATTTCATAAAAAAATAAATCCGCTGAACCCGTGTTGATTTCAAGTTATCTTGTGATGGTTACAAGTCTAATCTAACCTAACCTACGTGAAATAATATTAAACATAACCTGAAATCAACACAATTTCTGCGACATCAAAAATTCTGCGAAGTGATACGTTCTATGAAATGAGTGCTGGTGAAACAAGGGGTCATTTGTAAATATGTAAACGTTCCCCAGACGCCAAAACTATCTACACGCCCCTATGCCACTAACAATACGCGATAGATGTATAGATATTAATGCTTTAGACTGTACAATCTCTGTGGATGGATAGAGCCGGATTCAAGGTAGAATTTCGGATGACAGCTTTACGGATTAACGTTGAAATGGATTAGAATGTCCTGGATCACTGCAAGTCTTGAGCTCTAGACTCAGGTTCAGACTTAAGATAAATTGTGATAAATTTTAATAGATGATTTAAAAATGAAGACTCCGCCTCTAAATAATATTCATAAAATAACGGCATAATATAGAAAAAAAATTAAAAACCACTGCATTATCAGCAACTCATTAATAGTCTTTTGATTGCAATCTTCAGATTGTAATCTTAAGATGTGTGCTCAAGTGCCTACTCTATCCCATAAAAAAAAGAAACAGGCACAAGTTTTTCCACAAGAAATCAAAAGAAAATACTTTCGCTCACCCGACTTGAAATACTTTTATAGATGATGACTCTATATCCTACTCTATGTTTTCTTTTCAATAATTAATTGGCGCCAAATTCAAGGCAAGTACCACAACAATGTCAAAAACTTTTTGCGTTAAACATTTCGAACATTTAACTAAAAAACAAAAAACTCCGCGGGGACAAATTTCTTTAGCTTTTCTGCACCATCCACTTTAAGATTACGTGTTATTTTACTCGAGAATCAACCTTAAGTATAGAAACACTTGTTTCCATTTCAAATGGCAAATAAATAAAATGCAGCAAAATAATTTCTTACTCATTGCTTGCTTTTTTATGCTTTTTGCGGAATTGTTTCATGCGTGTTTAAAGATACAACTTAACAAATTTAACTCTTTACTTGCTTGGAAGCTTTATTGTGATGAGATAAAGTTCAATTTTAAACAGCTTAAGTGAAGACATAATGTTGTTTTTTTTTCTCGTTAAATTGGTGGGAGCGTGTCTTTGTTTATTTGACTAATTATATGTTTGCGGTCGAAATGTTTGAGGTGACGATAATTAACAGATTTTTGTTAAAGAGAGTTTTTTTTCCCACGATACAGATTTGATAGCGCCGTATCCTTGTTAATCTAACCCCATACTTTTATTTGAATTATAAAACAAACGAACATATTATCCATAAATATAAAATAAGAAACTGACTGACATATCAACGCACAGCCCAAACAGGTCTAGAGATTCCAAATTTGGCACCTATGTTCTTAATGAGGTCTAGGGGTACACCAATAAAGGTTTTTTTTATGGCATAGAGAAGACAAACGAGCACACAGGCCACCTGATGGTAAGTGGAAACTGTGACCGATAGACATTCGCATTCACAAGACTGCAATGCAATCCTAAGACTGCAAATGCGTTGCCAACCCTGAGGACTAAAGATGGAATGCCTTTATGTTAGTCATTTCACCGGGTGTCTTATTCCCAAACCGGAACACAACAATGCGAACACTGCTGTTTTGCGGTAAGTTAATGGATAAGGATTTTCCGGAAATCGACGCCTAACGGGTCGCGGGCGTTCTCTAGTTATCTATGCGAGTAGTATATTATTATTGTAGTCAAAGCCTGGAAAGTAAGCAATAGTTGGACGGGTGTACTATAGGGCCAATATATTGTTTTTTTTTAATTTTGTCTTCAAATTCCTCAGGGTAGATATTTGAGACAAGATGAATGTCATATACCCAATCTCTAAGCTCTATTCTACTCAGTAAAACCATATCGCTTTTGACATGTTATCGTATTGTCAACGTTATGATAGCATTTACTTTATGACAGTAATAGCAGCCCAGGTAAGCAAAAATATCTTAGAACGACAGTGACGAACTAACGCAGTCGTACTTAATAGTTATCGTAGTACTTTTACAAAAAGCAACTGTTACACTATTAAGTTAATTTCTACACCATTTAACCCACTTACTTTTAACCGTTCGTTCGTTTAATTCTAGTATTTTGCACTGTAATGTAATTATATGAGTCAAAGGTCAAATCGTCATTTTTCTTTAGAAACCGGTAACTCGGCAAGGGGTCACTAATCATATTATTATTGGCAGAAGTACAGTCACCCAATATTTATTTTTAACACACTTATTTATTATTATTATTATTTATTTATTTAATGGCGTCTACATAACAACGTAATTTTGCCAATGTAAAGTATATAGCAACGTTGTACGGTGAATCCTGTCCTGTCGTCGAAGTCTTCCAGTCATAGTCGTTATGACCTTTGAAGATGGCGGGCATCCACTTCAATGGCTTCGTGTGATCTTGACCGCTAACTCAGTTGGAACCATCTTTTCACTGTTATTTTATTCAATGCAAGTTCTTCATCACCGTCACAAGTTGTCCCACAAAACTGCCCTAGATTTGCGGACCAAAATTAACGATAAATTAATTTCCAAAAAAATCAATAATTGGACAGATGTTTTCAGAATGACAGCAAGCCATAGGCCCCCACTTAGAACGTTATCATTGTGACTGCCATTGTTATAGTCATACTTATGACAGTTCACTAAAGTACTTACTTAATATTTTCCTTGGAGTACTGTACATGCATTGGGTTTGTACAACGCGTGGTTTATAATACAAGTAAACACAATTTTCACTCCTTTTTAGGGTACCGTACACACTAAGCCTCAACTGTCCATCCGTTAGCATTTCTATCGCTGCTATATCAATAAAACAGGCCAAGTGCGAGTCGGACTCGCCCACCGAGGGTTCCGCACATGACACTGTTAATTCAATTCAAAATTTGAACCGCCGTTCCTTCCATAAAGACCCTGTTTTTTTGAGATTTAATTAAAAACTTATAGTTTCATATTTTTTCTTTACTTGTAACGGGTTGGCTTAAAGTAATGAGAATTTTTTTTTCTATTTTTTTTTATTAAATTACTAGTTTAGGTTATATAGCTTTTTATCATATACAAATAAACTAAAACCAGCATGATAATCAATCATTATAATATAGAAAACCTCGCCCATTTAAAAAAATTCGCAGCTTTCTTCTTACCGTTTTCATCATACGTTGGACAACATCTTTTTTTATTTTTTCAGTTAATTCTTTGCTTTTATACCCGGCGCTTCAACTGTGTATGTGATTTCGCTTCCGGTCCATCACTGTAAACTAGTCTACTGAGAATTACCAAAAAATCCTCCATTCGACGAGCTACACCGACGTTCGGACGGTTTGAATCCTTCGATACGAAATGAACGTCACGCTTTTTTAGTCAATTCTGGGTGCTCCCTGCATAGTGATACTTTCTTCGCAACTTTTTGCACTTCTTGGAATTTCTTCAAGCTGTATGTCGGAATATTTGGGTGTTTTTTGAGGCTTTAAGTGTAGAACATTGTATTTCTTTAAAATATTCCTTACTCACCAACGGGAAACAGCATATTTTACAGCTAACTTATCTGGGACTCATCCACTTTGTTTTGTGCAAACTTTGCCATTTTCCTCCGGTTTCAATGATTAAGAATGGGTGATCTTCCCGTTTTTGGTAAATCTTTAGTCCTAATACCAAATTCCCACCGCTGGATCAAACATTAAATTGTAGATGGAGATACATTTCAGCTTTGAAGTGAGAGACCACTTCAGATTTTTCACGTCGTCCAAGTAGGCGATAGACATGTTCACGTAATGACTTCCTTGTGGAATTTTTTTATTAACACAGCTAATCATTATTTGCCTTTTTAACAATAATTGACATATTTTCTATTTATTACAGCTGTCAAAATCCTTTTTGTATTATTTTTTTGCCAGCTATTGTCAATTGAATACCTTCTCATTACTTTAAGCCAACCCGTTAGTATCCACCATCCATCAGGTGGCCATCAGGTGGCCTGTGTGCTAGCTTGTCTTCTCTATGCCATAAAAAAAATTAAAAAAAATGTATAAGACGGTATTACTTGCTAAATTTCATAGTTCTGGGTCAACCCTACCGTTTTCCCCGTTTCCCTACTCGTTTTCTGGTTTTTGTGTCGAAATATAAGTCTTTTCGCGGCATAAGTGACCGTATCGTTTTTTTACGTTTAGTAAATTATTAAAAAAACATGGCAGGAATGGTTGTATTGTATATGACTGTTAGTTGACCGCCAAACCAAGCAGTTAAGTACAGTCCGGGCGTCAATGAAATCGTCAAGTATATTTAGGCGGTACAAATCGGCGCGGGCAGATGTGCCGTCCTGTCTGCCATCGCTTCCGTTTGCAGTTATTTGTGGCGGTAGGGCGTGTTCACACTGGAGTCGAGTCTAAAGTAATTAACTACCGTTTGTCTACAATATGGCATAAAATGTAAAAAGCATTTTCTGTGTATAGGACTTAGATCGTACTTAGAATCTGGTGGCGTGTGTTCGTTTGCCTCATCTATGCATTAACCCGGGACTATAAACAATACTTAGAGCTAACGTAAACGATTTTAGAAAACTGACAAAACGTTTGGAATAGGGTATTTAATTTTGACAAGAGTGAAATTAAATTGATTTTTCATTAACAACAGATAAACATTACAAAAATATTATTTTATATATGATTGATACTTTAAAATTTTTAAATTCATAGAATCCAATCTGTTTGATTGTGACGTCACAAGATAGTAATCCCTATAAATTCCATAGTAACGGAGCGTTTTTGATGTTTCATAAAAAGAAGCTGATTTGACTTTTGTCAAATACCGTATTGACGCAGCCAGAACCAGGTAGTCGGCCTCAGCCTATGCTTTGTATGAGTGCGAAGAGTACGAAAGATATATTTCCCGCTTTTCACACTCATATTATAAGGTCGACTACAGGTCTCTGGCTAACCACTGGTGACTTAAAGCTGCGTTTCCACCAGAGATGTGCGAGG
Organism: Acleris laterana; assembly: GCA_963966035.1. NCBI lineage: Eukaryota > Metazoa > Arthropoda > Insecta > Lepidoptera > Tortricidae > Acleris > Acleris laterana. Next base: position 5,773,298 of record OZ014465.1, on the reverse strand, counting down.
TAGCTAAGCGGTGCGAGGCTGTGTAACGAGGAGGCGTAACGGTGTGAACGTTTCCACCAGAGATGTGCGAGGTAGCTGAGCGGTGTGACGCTGTGTAAGGAGGAGGCGTAACGGTGTGAACGTTTCCACCAGAGATGTGCGAGGTAGCTGAGCGGAGCGACGCTGTGTAACGAGGAGGCGTAACGGTGTGAACGTTTCCACCAGAGATGTGCGAGGTAGCTGAGCGGTGCGAGGCTGTGTAACGAGGAGGCGTAACGGTGTGAACGTTTCCACCAGAGATGTGCGAGGTAGCTGAGCGGTGCGACGCTGTGTAACGAGGAGGCGTAACGGTGTGAACGTTTCCACCAGAGATGTGCGAGGTAGCTGAGCGGTGCGAGGATGTGTAGCGGGCTCTTTTTAAATAAGCGGGCGGGGTGCAGTGAGTCTAGTACAAGTTCCAATTCACTCACATAATAAAGTTAGCATTTTACAAAAATAAGACTGCGCCAAGCGTACGCCGGGTGTACAGTAACGCTCTCATTACTATTACCGTGTTTTCTAATAAACTAAAGTATTTTCTTGAAAATGGTCGGTAGGTTATTTGTACTACAAATGAAAACACAACTTATAGGGTATATCACATAGTTTATTAACAATTCACCTTAGAGTTATCAACTTCACGGAAAAAAGTGGCCACCTTTTCCCGTTAAGCTGACTACTCAAAAGGTAATTGTTATTAAAGTTTGTTACGTATCCCATATATTGTGTTTTTACTTGCGCTACAAAAACGTATCGTCTGATTGCAAGGAAATTCTTTAGTTAATTAGAAAACACAATAATAGTAATGAGGGCGCCACTGGACGCTCGACGTTTGCTCGGTGCAGTGTTATGTACCCCATGTGCACGAGACTTTACCCCGCGAAATTATTTATGACTAATGAATCAAACACATCGGCGGATGCGGCCGTCTCGCTCGCACTTCCATTCATGTATTAGCCGCTTCGTTTACCGATCAAATTATAAGTGTTGCTGTTTAAAATAATATACTGTGACAGATTGATTGGTATAATTACATATGGATGTAAAAACATCTAAAAAAGGGAGTATCTTTATACATATATATGTGTGTGTCTGTGTATCTGTCTGTAGGATGGTAGCTCCTAAACACTGGACCGGGTATCATCTTGTTTCACCGACACTTATTTCATAGAACTGTTAGGTGGTGAGGTTAGACTTGTAACCATCACAACACAACCTGACATAAACACGGGTTCAGCAGAAAATAGCTTTCTATGAAACAAAATTTCTGCGAAGTGATACGTTCTATGAAATGAATTTTGCGGGTGGTAGGACCTTGTGCAGGGTCCGTCCGGATTGCTACCACCATCTTATCCTTTAACCTACCGCCAAACAGCAGTGTTCGCATTGTTGTGTTCCGGTTTGGGGATAAGACAGCCGGTGAAATGACTAGCATAGAGGCATTCCATCTTAGTCCTCAGGGTTGGCAACGCATTTGCAGTCTCAGGATTGCATTGCAGTCTTGTGAATGCGAATGTCTATGGGTCACAGTGTCCACTTACCATCAGGTGGCCTGTGTGCTCGTTTGTCTTCTCTATTCCATAAAAAAAAATAAAAAAAAATGAGTGTCGGTGAAACAAGAGAAACCCACTGGACCTCATACTGAAGAAATATTTTAAACTAGCTTCTGCCTGCGACTCCGTCCGCGTAGAACTCGTTTATATCGTAGCTCCATACAAATTTTCACCCCCTATTTCACCCCCTTAGGGGATGAATTTCGGGAAAAAGCTATCCTATATCCTTTCCCAGGATTCAAACTATCTTTGTGCTAAATCACACTTTCTCATTTATAATATTAGTAGGATGGATGTTGATTTTGAATTTGGATTTTGAGTACAACATAAAACCTCAAACATATTTTTTACTAAATTGACAGCTGTCAAAAAAAGGCCCATTAAAAAGGCTCGACTATAAATTAAAACCAATATCATTTTTGTAAACCTCGCTAGCCAGTGTTGCCCCTGCGGATAAAACATGTATGTATGAAAGGGCGGGCATTAGGCATGTATGGAAGCACTTGACTCCCCTTACGTATGACCACCCTGCAGTCTGTCCTAGCCTTAATGAGGGGGGCGCAGAAGTGAAAGGGAGAAGATGACTCACTTAAAAAAACACATTATATTTTATTTTGGTTCCAATCGGCTCACTGAATTATTTTTGTTTTTGTTGACCGTATTTCTTTAAAATAAGGTTAAAAAATGTAAACACATCTTTAACATCGACTGTACGTTCGCAATTATAAGAAAAAAACGTATTCATCTATATTATCATAATAACCTATCCTAACCTTATCGTGTTTAGAAAATGACAATTTTTTTAAATTAATTACTCGTACAGGGGTTTTATTCTCCAAAACGGCGTTCGGTCGGTCGAACGAGTGAAAGAGCGAACGCGGGGCAGCTTATATAAGCCGGCGAGTTTAAGTAGTCCCGTCAGAGCGAACAAATTCATTTTAGCGCGTGCATTTTCAATTAAGCAGCCTTATACGTTCGATTCATCGGCAGAAACCATGCTGCTAAATTTAAAATGCACGCGCTAAAATGTATTTGTTCGCTCTAATGGGACTACTTAAGCTCGCCGCTTGGACATTCACTCGTCCGTCCGTCCGACCGTCGTTGTTGAGAGAGTCACTATGACCATGATGAGTGACAATTACCGGACTCGCTAGCGAGTCGAATGTTCTGTCCCTCGCACTCTATAAGAATACTGCAAAGTCTGCGAGGGACAGAGCATTCGACTCGAGTAGGTACGGTAATTTTATTGTCACTCATGGTAAGGGTACGGATTTTCTACAAAAAAGTGAACAATTGCAAAAATATTGTACATAGTTAAGGGCTTTTGAGACAACTTTAACTTTCTTCCATTGTTTTTCCTTTGTGTAACGAAAGTTATCCATATGATTATATGGCTCATCTTCGTTACACAAAGGAAAAAGTTAAGGATTGTTAAGGATTTGTTAATTGAGCCCTTAACTATGTACAATATTTTTGCACCGTGTACCGTGTACCGTGTGGTAGCCGGATTAGAATAGTGCCACTCCGTATCTTTCCTAGGATGTCGTAAAAGCCGACTAAGGTAATAAAGGCGTGTAGTACTGTTAGGCGATGGGCTTGCAACCTGTCACTAATACACTGGTAAACATCTTCGCCTAAGTGTGCAAAATGTGGTTACAGAATTATCAAAAAGTTTTTATAGTTGTTGGTAATTCTGTAACTATCTGCCTACCCCACTCTGGGAATAAAGGCGTGAGTTTATGTATGTGTGTACATGTAATATTTTTGCAATTCACCCAACAATCTGCATCCAAGTATTCTGCGGCCGCGCCAAAGCAGCATAAGTCTGAAACCACTCAAATTTAAATCCATATAATTGAAGAGGCGTCAAGCGGCCTGCTTAGCGCCAAAATAATTAATTCCTCGATTCATTTGCGCCAAGCACTTAGCGGATTTTTTTTTAATTACTTGCCAAATTTTCAAGACGTTGCCATGTTTTGTTATGGATTTTTTTTGGGCATGAAATTAATTTGTAGGTGATTTAAGTATTTAAAATGCGTGTGCCACGTGTTGTTTCTTTAGTTCATTAAAAAATAATTATATAATGTTAAGTTTCTTGCGTGGTTTTTTCTTGGGATACGATATGCGATGTAGGGTGAAATTTTAATTAACTCACTTTCAAGTTCGTCGATGAACTGTTAACCTTCGAGCCTCCAGTTAGCAGCTAAGATGCCAGACATTAATTAAATTATAATTAAATAAATTTGTGTTAGCTTCATAATTAACTAGACTAAGGCTTAGACTTTATTGTGAAATTAATTAGAATCGTAATATGTTTGTTTTTACGATTATAAGATTTTATTAAATTTGTTTATCATTATAAATGTGTATACTTACCTGTAATTGACCTTCATCATCAGATAGTGTTTTTGTTATTTAGCTTTAATGAAATTGTAATAATACGATTGTTTTACTGTACCTTACAAAATAAATAAATAAATATATACACAAGTACACAGACATTACGTCACGGATACACTAATACGAGTGTCTGGACAGACATACAAAAGTAAACTCGTAAAATTATAAACCCCTCTTTTTTAGTTGGGAGTTAAAAGCATTGATGAACCAAATGGACACTGGGTGTAAAAGCAGGGCTCGGTACTGGTTTAAAAAAAACCGGTTTATACCGGTTTATTTGGTTTTGCTCCAAACTTTCTAGGGGACGCGAATGTTTTGATAACTTTATTAAACCTTAATTAACCGGTTTAATCCATGAGCAGCGAGTCGAGAAACCAGCGCGTTCTTTGCAACTAGATTTTTTACTTATGATGTGAAGACGTGCCTGCTTTTTTTTAGCTCGGAACCGTTTAATTCGAAAATAACTTAATATAAAGGTTACTCCAAAAACCGGTTACAAAAACCGGTTTATGCGTACGGAACCGAAATGAAAAAGTTTTGCGTATAACGGTTTGAAAATTTAACCGGTATCCGAGCCCTGTGTAAAAGTTAGTATTCCTAAATACCTAGGTAGGTACCTACTGTAGTCAGCCAAAAATTTTATCTGGTCTACCACCCTACGGTTGAAGTTCATTTGTACGTCATGATACAACAAGTTCGATTTTCCCTTGCAATAATAAATTGTGACAGTGACAAGTGTCAACCTTAGCGATAATTAGATCTCACAGAAACTTTTGTCAAACCTGGTAGACCACTTTCCTGGCGAACCGTATAAAACGAATAGGTAGTTACTTACTTAGTTTCAAAACACTTAGGTACCTATCAGATATTCTGATCCAAGAATAGCGACCAAATTCTAAACGTTAAAATTCAGAAAGAGAAAAACGATATAGAAACGAAATAACAACAAGAGCGACGAATTTGGCCAAAAAACTGCGTTGTCATTTTTTTCTATATCGAGTTAGACAATTTTGAACTGTAAACGTATGAAGATAAGGATTATTAGCATGCAAAAGTAGGATGGCGAAAGGAGCGTAAAGCGATACGACTAACACCACGTATCTTGTTAGGTGTTCCGATGGTATAGTCGAATAAGTTGTTTTTTAAAGATTTTAGGGTTCAAAATACAAGGGTCCAAAAGTGGTTTGAATTAAAACAATGCTAAGTAATAATAAAACTTATGAACAAAGGGTTAATCTTGCTTTATTTTTAATGCATACTTTCAACACATTGTAAATTTGCAAACAAAATGTTACATACCTTATATAAAGTTAAGTAGTAAAAAAACCAATTTATAAGTGTATATTTTGTCATGGTATAGACGCGCAAACCGACACAGGGGAGTGATTCTCTCAACAACGACAGTCGGACGGATGAATGAGTGAATCTCCGAGCGGCGAGTTTAAGTAGTCCCGTCAGTGCGAACAAAACATATTCTAGCGCGTGCATTTTCAATTTGGCAGCATGGTTTCTGCCAATAGATCGAACGTATGAGACTGCTGAATTGAAAATGCACGCGCTAAAATGTGTTTTGTCCGCTCTGACGGGACTACTTAAACTCGCCGCTTCGATTTCGCTCGTTCGTCCGACCGTCCGTCGTTTTTGAGAAAAACACCCCTGGTTTCTTGATGATAAGTGGGATCTTAGACCCATAGACATTAGCATTCTCAAGACTGCAAAATGCGTTGCCAATCCCGAGGACAAAGACAGAAGATAGAGGCATCTACTCGTATGTAAGTAGGTTCGATATCCAAACATTTGCTAAACAATTTCGCAAACAGTTACAATTTTGCAAAACGGTTTTTTTTTCCAAAACTTTAGAATTTATTTCAGGACCATCTTGTAGAACCCTATAGGTTAGGTTACTTTTATAAAAATACTGAAATGGTTACAGTGTTGGAAAAAAAGCGAAATGAATTAGTTCTGTTTGTGAAACTTTCTTTAAGCAAATGATGGTAAACCAGTAGTTTCACCGGTTGTCTTATCCCCGCATCGTAATACAACAATGCGAACACTGCTGCTTGGAGGTAGTTTAAAGATAATAATATATTGTTAATCACGTAATCTAACCTTGCTAAAACGACCAATTAACTTATTTTCTTTACTTATAAAAGTATTTTGTCCCTTAATGTCAGATGCAAATGTCATAATGACAGATAAGAACAAAGCATACTTTGAACCCATTTTAGCTATTGTACGTTTATTAATAAGGCTGTAAAGTAAAGGAAATTCATTCCTAGACCATTTTTGGACTAAGTCAAAGTGACAATAAATAAAATCATTATAAGTCTCTTACGTTTTTATTGATTATGTCACTATGACACAGTCCAAAATGGTCTACGAATCAATTTCCTTTACCGTGCAATACCTAAATAGTGTTAAAAAACTGTCTACGGAACCCGTAACACTGCATTTTATTCCTTTTTTTTTCGTGTAATTCGCGACGCGTTCTCCGATGTCGCGACCGTGTTAGAAAAAAAAAAAAGTGGTCGTCTTTTGTTTTGATGTAAGGAATTCGCGTTCTATTTTAGTATGGGAATATCTGGGGTTGAATAGATTTAAAAAAGTAGGATTTGCGGTTCTATAGACTTAACAGGTATTTGGATTTCTTTGTGTTGGAATTTCTTGTTTGACATTTCGCTGCTTAAATGCAAAAGCGCCACAAAACAAAAACAGATATTCTGAATTTAAATGCAACACAGACACATTTTGATTTGCGGCCCTTTAGTATTTAAGCAATGATTTGTTGGTGGTGTAAAAAGTGGCGACTAATTTACCGTTAGTGGCAAAATATTTGATCACTATTGTCGTTAAATGTAAAAACAAATTACTTACATAAATAAATTAAATTACATATACCTAAAGATGGTTAAGTAGACGACTCGTGATCGTAATGTACACGGTAAATGTACATTCGAGTTCTTAAATATGTGTACACTTTAGTACCTTGTCAGTTAAATCGTTGTGAAAATTTGTACATGGCACTATCAACGTACCAAGGTACTTACATACATACATACATAAGCTCACGCCTTTATTCCCAGAGTGGGGTAGGCAGAGCTACAGAATTACTAACAACTCTAAAAACTTGTTAATAATTCTGTAACCACATTTTGCACAATTAGGCTAAGATGTTTACCAGTGTATTAGTGACAGGTTGCAAGCCCATCGCCTAACAGTACTACACTGCCTTTATTCCCTTAGCCGTAAAGTGTATTGGTACATATTTATGAACTCGACTGTACCAATGAGTTTTTCTAACTTAAGTACATTACCATGCTCGTACAGTGAAGGAAAAACATCGTGAGGAAACCTGCACATTCGAACAGCTGAGTGTGTGGGAGGGTAATTGCAAGGGGTCCATAAGGGGTCGAAGTGTATCCGAAAAGAAGAGCCCATTCGTAAGATGAAGGGGTTTTCATTGCAAGCACACAAGTCACCTGATAAGTACGAGTGAGATTTGAGAACCATAGACATTCTGACGACGGAAATGAGTGACCAACCCTGGTGATAACTTAACACTCTATGCTAGGTAGTCGTTTTATCTTATCCTCTATGGTCGGACTTTTAATTGGAGCTAATCCCATGTGCTTCTGTTTAGTCCATTGGAGAAAATTCTATTTTACCGAACAATTGTCTTCGCGTGTGATATCTACGGACTTATTGCTCTAATAAGTCCATGGGAGTGTCTATAAATAACTTGACATTGGGGAAATACACCTTAACAGGGGTGAAAGCCATTAATTAAACAAAAAAACAGCCCGACTTTAGTTTTAATTCTTTCGAGAACACAACAGTACGAACACTGATGCTTGGCAATAGGTTAAAGGATACGCGGTAGCAATCCGGTTGACGCCTGCAGAAGGATCATGACGCTCCCTTTACCTAACGATGTGGAAGAGCTCACATAGTATTATTTGTTTTTATAGTGGCACAACCTAAAAAAAAAAAATTTTTTTTTATGGCATCGAGTAGACAAACGAGCACACAGGCCACCTGATGGTAAGTGAAACTGTGACCCATTAGACATTCGCAATCACAAGACTGCAATGCAATCCTAAGACTGCAAATGCGTTGCCAACCCTGAGGCTAAGATGGAATGCCTCTATGCTAGTCATTTCCCCGGCTGTCTTATCCCCAAACCGGAACACAACAATGCGAACAGCCAGTTAGCCAGTTTATAAAATTACAGTTGGTGAGGCCTCCCTTTAGACTTAAAAAGTCTGTGTTGGGACGCCTAGCTCTTCCAAAAATCAACCTAGGTTAATAAGATACGAGTACAACCTACTGACAGACAGATGGACAGCGGATTTGTAACAGGGTTCCGTTGGCACCTTTTGGTTACAGAACCCAAACTACCAAATTCTAATAACTTTACTAATAAAGCGGTTCATCCATCCATTTCTCGGACCAAATAAGGCACACAATATCACACCTTTAACAAAAGCATATCTACGTCTATAAAATAAGCACATAACCGGTTACGGCTGCGAGGCAAAGGGACCTAAGTCAAGTTTTTTATTTATTCTGTTTCAACTTTTTTTTTTCCCCGCCGACAACGGTTATGCTTTTTGCTCAAAAGCCTACCAAGTGGGATTTCTTATTTGTTTGGTTTTGGTTATGTTTGGTACGTTTGAAGGTTGTAGTTTTTGAAATTTTGAGATGAATCTCTCTGATTTCTAAGAAGTAGCTTTTGCCCGCCATTTTGTCCCCTGTTGACTATCCCATGGAATCATTTTTTTACAGGATGGCCTGTTAATGTATGATAACCAAATCCTAAAAGTGACACACAAAGCCCCCCCCCCCCCCCCAAATAATACTAACAAACATACACGCCCTCACACTTACATACTTTAGCATTTTAAATATTACTTAATTAATGAGTAAAGCCTTGATATAATGGTGACCCCTTCTTTCAGAGCGGATATCTTTTAACTGGCCGAATCGATTTTGATGTAACGTAGCTAAGAAACATTCCGATTAAACCAGCTATCTTTATGCATACAATATACCATCCATTAACCTACTTGGTAAAACCATACCTACTGCTTTTGTAATGCTATCATAATGTTAACGTTTTAATACCTCCTATTTACAATACTGGTGGCTGAGTCAAAAACCTGACCGGAATAGAGCTCCAGGGGTGTGATACTCTCAACAACGACGAGCGGACGGACGAACGAGTGAATGTCCAAGCGGCGAGTTTAAGAAGTCAACAAAACACATACTCAATTGACAAGATTTCATATTTTCAAGACTTTAATTTTATTCGTTTTATAGATACTGTTTGGAAGGAGGAAGACACTACTAGTTTTAAATTTTCTCTAGAATGAATAATTATTTTATTATTAATTTATTAAGATGTACTTATTCTAAAAGGGCGTAACTTCATTTCTACGACACAATGGACATATTACGTTAGTCCAATCTGTACATAAAAAAGTATCATGTCAACCGATAATTCTCTAAGTATCTATCCATCTAATCTGTCAATAGTGTCAATGTCAAATTTGAAGTATGACAGCTTTTTTTCTCGTGAAAAAGGCAATGGTATTATATTATATCTATTCAGGCATAGTATTAGTAAAACTCGATATTTTTACTAAATTACTTGTAATTTTGTAAAAAAAGAAAAAAAAATCTAAATAAATTTTTGCCTTGTTCAGGAGGCAAAACCCTTTCGATTCGTATAGTAATTTGCAGGTGTCACCCAAAATGAAATGTTTTCAATTAGGCATCTTTATACGTTCGATCTTATCGACAGAAGCCATGCTGCCAAATTGAGAATGAACACGCTAAAATGTGTTTTGTTCGCTCTGACGGGACAACTTAAACTCGCCGCTGTGACATTCACTCGTCCGTCCGACCGCCGTTTTTGAAAGAATCACACCCAGAACGAGTCACCAGTTAACAAAATAAAACCAGACCGTCCTTTTCCCCACAATCGGTCAAATCGTAAGCACATCTCATGAAATTTTTAATAAATTCAACACAGTGACAGTCGATATGTTATTCAAACAAAAAGACTTTCCGGAGTAAACCTGGCTAAGTAGCCTCCGAATTACTGACAGCGCCGACGCTTAAGTTGCTGTCTATTTTGACAGGAGAGAACAGACGGGCTTTTTAAAAACGCTTCTTTAGGCGTTTACACATACATACATAAACTCACGCCTTGATTCCCAGAGTGGGGTAGGCAGAGCTACAGAATTTCCAACAACTATAAAAACTTTTTGATAATTCTGTAACCACATTTTGCACACTTAGGCGAAGATGTTTACCAGTGTATTAGTGACAGGTTGCAAGCCCATCGCCTAACAGTACTACACGCCTTTATTACCTTAGTCGGCTTTTACGACATCCACGGGAAGATACGGAGTGGCACTATTCTAATCCGGCTACCACACGGGGACGTTTACTTAACCTTTAAATTGCCAAAAATAAAAAAGATGTGAATTCAAACCCTATTTGATTTGAAATCAGCATAAAAAAATTAGTAACCAAAAAATTAAAAAGTGAACATTATAGTATGTGCATTCTTAGATACACTGCCAATATCCTCGTGAGGCCCAACGTACTAAATTTAGGATATTTGTCAAAGTGACTTTTGACTTTAGCTGACTGACACAAGATTCTTTTTCGAACTAACGAAATTTTACGTAAGCATAGCTGTTCCCGCGACTTCTTCCGGATAGATTTCTGTTACCGTTATTTCCTCTGGGTTAACAAAACAGTTACTTTATATAAGTGATTCTCTCGTTATTGCTCTTATACTTTTAATTATGTGTGTTCAGGAAAAGAAAACATTATCCATTCAATAGTCATTTTCCTAGTTCCTTACAATATCGAAATTAAACCTTATTATATGAGTTTGTGTAACACCCGCAACGGTGGAATGGCCACTCTGGAACATTTAAATTTTACGGGATGTTAAGTAGCCTATGTTAATCCAGGCTATAAGCTACATCCATTCCAAATTTGGTCCAAATCCGTCTAGCCGCTGTAACGAAACACACAAATTTTCGCATTCCGCAAAGACAAGATAAAAAAAAGAGCATAACTTGCATGATAATTTGCAAAACCTACACTAATTTGTCTTAACGAGGCTTAATTTACCTAAAAATGTATCGGTGACATTGAACTTTAAAGTGACACTGAACTTGAAATGTTGTTATCTGACCTTGAAACAGATTACAAATATTATTTATTACTTACGGTAAATAATTTATTACGTTGAGACTCACTTTATTTAAGTAAAGGCACTAAAATACAAGGTATTAAAGAAATATGCTAGAATATCCAACCGTCGGTCTGTATCCGTCCCATGTTTATCGCGTATCTCACCGACCCGCGTCAAGCAGCGCGTCGTCTATATTGTGACACCTCGCTTCTGGACTAATACCTTATTGGGCTTTACTTACCTATTAGGAGCATAACTAGCACAATAATGTCTAAAAACCACACTAATTTGTCTTAACGAGACTTAAATTACCTGAAAAATTATCGGTGACATTGAACTTTAAATGACACTGACCTTGAAATTTACTTATCTGACCTTGACCTTTGAATAACAGATTTCAAATATTATTTATTACCTACGGTAAATAATTTATTACGTTGAGACTCACTTTATTTAAGTAAAGGCACTAAAATACAAGATATTAAAGAAATATGCTAGAATATCCAACCGTCGGTCTGTATCCGTCCCATGTTTATCGCGTATCTCACCGACCCGCGTCAAGCGGCGCGTCGGCTATATTGTGACACCTCGCTACCGGACTAATACCTTATTGGGCTTTACTTACCTATTAGGAGCATTACAAAGGTTACGTTTATTTAAAAAAAAACACGTTCTAATTAATGATTTATAAAATATATATTACGGAATTGTTTCAAACATCATACTTGGTGAAAAACAAACGCGGGGTTCTCTTAGTATGGAGAAACCAATTTTGTGAGGTTTCTCAAAAAGTTGTAAGGAAAAAAAAATGCAATGTAGCTTTAAAACTTCCTTATTTCATAGTGATTCAAGTCATGCAAGAAAACACTGTTTTTTTTTTAAATTAATACTTGAATTAAGGGGTTTTTCGTATCACGGACATAAGGAAAAATGACAAAAAATCCTATTAAAATGATCAATATCTCGGAAACCGTGAATCTTAGCATAATAGTAAATGTGGTCAAAAATGTTCAGAATTACCCTTACTATCATCCCTTAAAACCCCTACACCCGACTGCCAAACACCCTGTATAGAATATACCCTTCCTCGATAAATGGACTATTTAACGTCCGTCCGTATCGCTATTACCATCTTATCCATTAACCGACCGCCAAACAGCAGTGTTTGCATTATTGTGTTCCGGTTTGGGGACAAGACAGCCGGTGAAATGACTAGCATAGAGGCATTCCATCTTAGTCCTCAGGGTTGGCAACGCATTTGCAGTCTTAGGATTGCATTGCAGTCTTGTGAATGCGAATGTCTATGGGTCACAGTTTCCACTGACCATCAGGTGGCCTGTGTGCTCGTTTGTCTTCTCTATGCCATAAAAAAAAAACTTTTTTAAATCGGAGCTTTAGTTCCTGAGATTAGCGCGTTCAAGCAAACAAACAAACTCTTCAGCTTTATAATATTAGTATACATAGATGTGTACCAAAACCAAACATCCAAAAATATGTATATATTTATTTATTACCTTATTATTTTAGTCCCAGCATCTGAACGCACATCTGTCATCCTTGTTTCTCCCCTTGAAAACATTTACCAATAAGTTTTTCTGTCACTGTCAAACTATTGAGGTGGTGCTTCTATCCTTTTTTTATTCATCACAAAAGGTTTATCGTTCAATAAATAGGTACATATATATACCGTCCCGTATGACTAACATACAATGCATAGTTAGAATCGATATTAATTGATATAAGGTTTTTGAAGTGTTATACAAAAATTAATACCTACGATCTCTGTAGTAAAGGTTGAACTTGAGGGCTGGCTGAGATGCCCATCTCAGCAAACGTCATAAATTAAGTACAGTTTTGTATGAATTATATTGAAAGGGATTGAGCCTTGATTAGCTGATTAATTACTCTAAGTGAGATATTAACAAACGAGTTTTGAGTGAGATACCCATATCAAGACACGTCAAAGTTGACGTCAAGTGTTAAGGCCGTGTTAGTTAACTGATTTAAGGAAAACACCCATCTCAAGTAACGTTAAAAATTGAATTCGAGTCTTAAGGCTCATCTGAAGTAGGAATTAAATTATAGAAAACGGTCATGTCTGACTTGTCTTGAGATGAGCATCTCACTCAAGACAGCCATAAGAACACTATAATTTCAAAAGCATCTTGAGATGACCATTTCACTCAAGATAAGTACTAACGCAATCTTAAATTCTACTACTAACGGCTAAGCACCTAAAATATTAATTAAACTCGAACCAAGTCGGGATATAAAGCTAGTCTTCCACATAAACACCTAAAATCAAGATGGATGCCTGACCATAATTAAGAACTGATATTATCTCGCCTCCGATCTCGTATTTGGGCACAGCAATTCAAAATGGCGTCAGCAGAAGAAACTGTTATTATATTTAGTTTTGTCAAACAAATGCTTTGGATATATTTGTGTTGTTAAATTAACCAGCGCCAGGTTTTCGGAATTGCGTACAAAATGGAGCCTAAACTGTATTCTTGGCACTGAATGGTGAACTATTCGACATAATATGTGTTAAGAGGACGTATGGCTAGGTCATTTAGGCCTTTTTGGATGCGTAAGCATGTAAGTACAGTCAACCAAATGGTTTGCTTTACAAGTGTAGGAGCTGCTCTTTTTTATTTTATTATTTTATATGTATTACAACTTTGTCGGTGCAGTTAAAATGTATAACTACTTATGCTAAATTAAAGCTTTGTACTAAGTAGTAAGTACCAAGAGTTTCTGAGCTAGACCGCGGACAGACGGACTTGGCGAAGCTATGAGGGTACCTAGTTTGACTTCGAAACCCTAAAAAGCGCACTATTTTGACTTAACGAGACTAACTGTGACCTTGAACTTTAATAAAGTGACACTGACCTTGAAATTTTATGATTTGACCTTGACCTTTGATTTATCACTGTTACTCTGATAAATCTTCTGAGAAGTCTTCTACCAAAACATTGCATTCGGATTTATGAAAATTCGGGATTTTTATCGATTCGGAATTATGTAGTGAACCCGTTTTTAATCACCGAGAATCAAACCCACTACCTTCTCCATATCCACCTGCATAGCACCTACAGAGAAAAACAATAATTCTCAAAAATGCTGTTCGAAACCTCTCATGCGCACAAAAAACAGCCAACCACCCTTTTAATGGCCACAATTATAAATACAACTAAAAACTACCATCAAGAGCTGATAAACCAGAATTTTAACGACAACAAATTGACGTCAAGCTTAAGAATGACCAACCGGCATAACGACTGCACTTTGCTATGGTGTGAAGTTACTCACTTTGGCTTTGGGTAATTATATTGCTCAGTTTTTATGGGTTTAATTTGGACACGTGAATCAAACACGGTTTATGAGTGTTTATTAAAAAGACCATTTTATGATTCTATTTTTCAGGGTACTACAATAATCTTTAAATAAATTTTGAATTTAAAAACTCCGAACAATCTCTTTACCGTTATAACGAAGCTTCAAAATCAAAACCGTTTAATTTCCAAAATATCCTAATAGGGTAAAGTCACCAGTGGTCAGCTAGAGACCTGTAGTCGGCCTGTGCCAATACTTTGTATGAGTGGGAAGAGTACGAAAGATATATTTCCCACTTTTCGCACTCATATAAGGTGGAATGGGGTCTCTGCAATGTCCAGTGCACTGGTGACTTTAGCCTATTACATTACATTTATTTTAATCCCGGAAATACTAATCCGAATCTCCGAATTTCGAATCCCAAATTTATGTATATGGACACTTTAGTATTTTTTATGGCCTGGAGAGTTCCTAGTTTATTTGTCTACTTTCAACAAAAATTGTTTAGTTCAGTTGTCACAATTTTCCTCCACCCGGCACGCTCGTCGTCGCACCTAATTCGTAGCTCAAGCCAAGGTGGAATAGTATCAAAAGACTTAAAAAAAATATGAAGATATAGTGACTAAGATTGAAAAGGGTATGCTTCAATTGTTCGGTCATTTGGAAAGGATGGATGAAAGAAGATTGACGAAAGAGATATACAGATCGAAAGTGAGTGGATGGGTCGGAAGGGGCCGCCCTAGGCGTACTTTTTTGAGTCAAATCGGAGAAATACTGGAAAAGGGCCGAATCTTAAGCACCCGAAACCGACGTGCGTGCATGACTCGATGTATGAATGTGGAAGAAGCGAAAGAAATTTGTCAAGATTGCATCCATAGTACAAGTCGAGAGCGTAATTTGGGACTAGGTCAATCAATTTACGTGAGAGATTTTCCACAGAATTTATTTTCATTCAATTCTGTTTCTTTTATCGTCCTTGTTAATTATTTACCAATTGTAAAGACGCGTGGAAGTCACAGGTTTAAAAAATAATATGAACCCACGATTATGAACATGCGCGGTGTACTACCACTGAATCATACAATTCCTCTGACAATTGTAATGTTGCCTACATACTTGTTCACGGAAATTACTATGTTTTTATCTGTTTGTAATCGATCATGTGTGGTGCCGCCTTTACATTCATAGATATTAGGAATCTAATTAGGCATAGACAAAACTGTCATTGTTTTTAGGTTACTTTTACTTCAACTTCAACGGTCTCTTCCTGTCAACTCACGAGCGTGCGGACGCATATTTCTACTCCTGTTGTATTTCGTGTTACTTGTGGATTAAATCAGGTCAAATCACCAAGTTTGTTCATATTTTACGTCAACATAATCATCATCAACCACCCTGGGAGTCTGTCCGATTCGAACCCGCGCCTGATTCCGGGGAGCACTTCAACTTTCATCACTCATCATCAAACACCACCAGAGGCAATACGCAACCAGCCCAGGGTCAGGAAGGCGAGTATTGTCATCAATACCAAACAAAGGAACAAAATGGACAGACAGATAGATCTATTTCGAAAGACAATTAAGCGTAGTGATACATTTCGTTTAGAGAATAGGTCAATAATTAGGAGGTTTGAATGCGGCGCGGGCGACGTGGGAATCCAACGGAATAACTGTTGGGACAGAGAAATCTATGGAGACGTGTTACGTCCTAAGGAAGATACGATAGTTGGGAATAAAGAGTTTTGTATTGTATTGTAGTGTTTTTTTTAATTATTATTTTGCAGTCTGTTAAAGATAAAAAGATAAAAAGATAAAGATAAAAGGCATTTATTCAGTAAGTAGGCCGTACGGGCACTTTTACACGTCAAGAATATACCAGCGCTTCCCAAGAGGAGACACTGCTGAGAAGAAACGCCGCAAGAAACTCAGCAGTCAGTCATTTTTTAAACATAATTACAATGGTAGTACTTAATCTAGCATTATATAAAGCATTAAATATTAAATTCAATATAATATCAAATAACATGCCAAGATCAGCAGGAAAACATGCCAAAAATCTTACGTGAGAGATAAATGAAGAAATAGGAGAAAGAAATTAAAAACTAAAACCTTATAACTTTATAACTATATGGACACGGTGGACGGTGCAAGATGACCACATAAAAAGTTTCGATATGTTTTCCTACATCAACGGTGACCCCTAGACAAGATAAAGCTTTTGCGATTGATCAAATTATTATTGACTATGTTTCGGGTTTAGACCATGCATTTTTGTCTGTTATCACCCGATAGTCGAAAAAGGAGGGTAAAATGTTTTGTCGGAACAAGAGTGTAATCTAATAAAATTCTCATGTCACAGTGATTGTAACAAAACTCCTCTGAAACGGCTTGACCGATTTTTGTGAAATTTTGTGTGGATATTTAGTAGGTCTCAGAATAGGACGTTAAGTTTGTTTCAGGTTAGTATGACAAAAAAATTACACCCGGGCAGCGCCGGGGGCGGACAGCTAGTGTTTTTATAATACTTAATAAAATGTGGAGTATAAATAAATGATCTTTGGGCATTTACAGTCTTGGTAGTGATTGTGGTTTGAGGGTTACAAAATGTCAATAGATCTTAGAGTTCACTTACACCGAGGTGCATTTTTAAGTAAGGTAAGGTAAGGATACATAAGATACTTATGAAGATAGCTATTAACAAGAACAAAGTTATTATTTAAAGTATAATTAAAATATTTTTTCTGCAAATTTCATCAATAAGTCGCACTGTTGCGAAAAGCAGAAAAAAAACAATGCAGACTACCTTTGACCATAAACAGTACTGGTTAGGCAGTGTCATTATAATGAGACTGGATACATCTCACAATATTGAAAAAAAAAGAAAACAAAGTGCTTTTTACAACAAATATAATTAAGTAATAACAATAATAAAATAATTGAACAATTAATAAAGTAGCGCTCAAATAAGACATATTTACATGCTCCTTGAACGATTTTACAAAGCTATATTGGTACTAAGCTAGACTCATTAACAGTGTATATTTTAATGTATTATAAATTCTTATTGATCTCTTGTCTATAGCACCAGCCTGTCGTGATAAATTTAAATTATTTAATAAAAAATAAAAAATAATAATCTCCACGCTTTTCTCTGTTCGCAAGGTGCACCAATTCGTATGGGCGTACGCAGGGCGTAACAATCATATATATATTACAGCCGCCCACTGCCCAGTACCTGACTCACTGGGATAGCCTTGGGAACAAAACTGTATTGAATCTGGACTTAAAAAGGACAAGAGTTTCTTATTGGAACTGTAAATCTATTAAAACTATACGAAATCATGTGCAATTTTAGTTACTGAGCTTAGAATGGTTACTATAATAATAATTATAATCTAAGTCTATTTTTTTCAAAATTTTAATTTAATATAACGTATAAAGGCCCATATTAAAAAGTCTGTATCTGTGGTTGTAGTTTAATGTTAACATGAAAGTATTACATGCCATTAAAGTATCAGTTATCGATGTGGCTGCATCTTACTTTAACTTTAAACTATCGGTCACCGATACTTTAATGTGAACATTAAGACACAGGTACATTAAAATACAGGGAAACATAGGGAGCAGATATGGGTTTCTCCCATATTGTAGAGAACTTATGATATGCCTGTAGATAAAGATACCTATGTATGCGACTGTTATGCTTAATTAGGCAATAAAAAACTCGTGTGATAATACCTCTCATTATGCACACCATGAAGAGTCACATTTGAAACAGATACCTACTATCAATTTTAATATACTTAATTTAAGTAAAATGATAGTTAGTTCAAGGCGACGACGACGACGTTTTAATATATCAAAAATAAATTTAGTCTCAAACTAAGCTTTTACCTTACACTATAGTATACCAAAATTATAGATACCATAGAAAACCATATTCACAAATATCTATACCTCTAAAGGTAAATAAAAAAACATCATTGCACAATTATGGTTTTTATTATAAAATCTTATATATTTTGTACCTGGCAAGGTTCGAACTCGATCCACTTAAGCACGACAATTAAAAACCCACAGAACCTATAAAACCTTCCAGATAATTGTCCAAGAAATTCTTGAGGAAATTAACGAAGAATTCGAAAAAATCCAAAGAATTCCCACATTAAGCATGCCTTATGTCCATAGCGATGTGACACGCCGGTATCTTAGGATATATCTTCTGCCTGGGAAAAATAAAACTGTTCCAACTAAACAAGCAAAAGTGTTTTTTTAAATCGTGGTGAAAGCGAACGTGTTCACAGGGAAGTGATTCTGTAAACAACGCCGGCCGTGCGGACTGTCGAGTGATATCCAAGCGGGGAGACACATTGTAGCGCGTGCATTTTCAATTAAGCAGCCTTATACGTTCGACCCATCGTGCTGCTAAATTGAAAATGCACGCGCTACAATGTGTTTTGTTCGCACTGACGGGACTACTTAATCTCGCCGCTTGGATATCACTCGACAGTCCGCACGACCGGCGTTGTTTACAGAATCACTACCCAGGTGACTTGGGGTGTTATTCTCTCAAAAACAACGGACGGTCGGACGAACGAGCGAAATCGCAGCGGCGAGTTTAAGTAGTCCCGTCAGAGGGAACAAAACACATTTTAGCAACAATGCCACAGACAGACATACATTTACACATGTTAACCTTATTTCACCCCTCTTTTTTGTCGGGGGTCAAAAATAGCCGTTGTCAAATCAAACAGTTCATTATTTATGTATGATACAAACATAATTATGATACAATTAACAGTGACATAACAATAAATACTAAAGAATTAAAATAATGATACGATAGAGTTTCATTAAATATTTATATCGCTTTCGGATCGCAGGAATAATTGTTCAAGCCACGAATTAAAATTATTAAAATAAATTTGTGTAGCAACACCGGCTAACCCTTTTGGATGGCAATAGGAACAACCACAGAGAAAGGGAAAGTATTGCTGTCAAAAAAGTTTTTTATTCGTCTATGGTATAGTCGAAGAGCTAGTGCAGATTTTGTAAGTCTGTTTACAATATAATAAAACACATGATTTAAACAGGGGTTTCAATTTGTTTTTTGAGTTGTCGATTTTGTTGTTAGTATATTATTTAACTCTGACTTTTGCTTTAGGATTAAGTATTTACTTTAATACATATTTACAAACTACTACTTACAAAGCAGTAGGCCGATTAATAATTATGTGCCAATCATATTTTTATATCGCAGGATTTTATCCCGTTCTAAAAACAAGATGTCACTTGACAGACAACCGACGGACATTGAGATCAAAGTAACTTACTTAGTAACTTCCAAACACAAAAAGGGCATAAGAATCCGTTAGACAGTTTTTCAACCACAAAGTTTGTATAAACAGACAATATTTTTTTAACCCAGATAGATTTATTTTTTTACAAATTAAATGTGATCTAGTATAAAGTTTGAACCATAAGTATGGCTTTCGGTGTAAGTACTCGTATGTTTGCCATTGGCTTTGGGGTTCACAGAAACTGAAAGAAAGTTTTGAATACTTTCTTTTTATCTAGTTAAATCAGGATGGATCTTAGCTAGCTTTATTTCAAATTGTATAAAACTGAGTCTCTATTCTAAAACGTAAAAAAATATTGCTTTCGACGTGTTATGGTATAGTTTTTAACTCGGTCTTTAAGGTCGAGTAAAAAAGAACTATCTAAACGTTGGCAATACGATAACAGCTCAAAACCATTGTTTTTCGTCGTAGTAGGAGTTATTAGCTCTAAAAAGTAGAAGGCGCTAGTTTTTTTTATTTTATTGGTTAAATAAATGTTGAATAAACTAATTTTAATAATTATATATTAACCTTCTTATTCATAAACGCACAAATAGCGAAGATATGTTCGAAATATGTTTTTTTTCTGTCACTGTGACATAATAATATGCATCTTGACAGAAAGTGACAAAGCATATTTCAACTAAATACGGTATTTTGACAAAAGTTAAATCAGCTTCTTTTTATGAAACATCAAAAACGCTCCGTTACTATGGAATTTATAGGGATTACTGTCTTGTGACGTCACAATCAAACAGCGTCCTTATTGTTGGACTTTATGAATTTAAAAATCTTAAAATAGCAAACATAAATAATATATTGATGTTTTCCTAGTATTTTTTGAATATTTATTTGTTGTTAATGAAAAACCAATTTAATTTCACTCTTGTCAAATACCCTATTAACTTTACAGTTTATTGAAGTTCAAAATGAGTCCGTGCTCTTAGTCTATGATCCTCTTAAAGAGCACCGGACCGACTCGTATCCCACCTATAATTTGCCTGTCAAACACTTTTTAACAGCCGTCGTTCACCGAACATTTCATTATCTATGATTCTTTTGTTCGTTTTGAATTTTGAATTTGGAATTCTGGGTCTTTGTTCGCTTTTGTTAATTGTGTTTCTTTATTTGGTGTGTTTGATAAAGTTTAAACTATCGTTAATATAGCGACCCGCCCTCGCTTTGCTTCGGTTTATGTGAGTTTTCTGTAACACCCGTACATAAAACAGAGTTTATTATACATAAAAACCTTCCTCTTGAATCAGTCTATTAAAAAAAAAACCGCATCAAAATTTGTAGCGTAGTCTTAAAGATCTAAGCATACATAGGGACAGACAGACAGCGGGAAGCGACTTTGTTTTATACTATGTATAGTGATGAACTGTATAGACAGTGTAGGTCAAACATTCAAACCAATTAATTTTATGATAATAAATAATTTAAGGAAGGTGTAACATTTTACATATTTAGACTTATTATCTAGCCGTGTCACTAAATGGACAACTAGCCAATTAGTGTATAATTATGATTTAGACATCTTTACAAAATGAACAATTTACATAATGGACATTTCGTTTCTTGGTCAATTTGCGTCACTGGACATTTGGCTACATAGGTACAGTCAACAGCATAAATAAGTGATCATTTATATAACTTGTCACTTTAACGTCGTGTTTGAAATGTCATACAAAATCGTGAAACGATTGAAAGCGATAAGGTACAGAAATGATCCCTCACTGTACACGATTCGTTACCGAGCCAAAAAAAACACACACACAGAGTAAACACAAGAATACTTTTTATCCGTGATTTTTTTATTTTTTCCATGAGGCCAATGTTTAATCGATTTTTAAGCTGACGAAGTCGCGAGCAACAGACTAGTCTAGTCACACATATTTCGATTGGTGCTTAAAAGCTACCTATCAAATAAAAACCCATTCATTTTATATGAATACAATTTAAATAACAAACGGAAAACGTTCATATAATTTTATCACACGTTTTATACGAGGAACGTGATGCAAGGCTCGCCTCGTATTCAAATGTACTCAAACGAGACTCGAACCCGCGACCCCTGTACAAAAGGACGGGCTTTATACACTTTTATTTGCGTCGTGACAATGCAGACTTATGCAGTTAGAATATGCACCGGGATGTCTCGCTTTGAAGGATCAAAGTTCAAATGTTGCAAATTCTGATTTGCTTTTGGACTAATACGAGACATGTTTGTTATGGAGCTTTAAAGCTGTAATTTTCTAATGTTAAGTATATTGACGCAACCGCTCAACTTTGAATATGCCCTTGTTAATTAAAATGGCGCATTTGTGTTTTTTTTGGGTTCCGAGCCTCAAAAGGGAAAGAGAGGAGGGGGAGGAGGGGGGAGGAGGAAGGAGGAGGGGGAGGGGAGGAGGAGGTTTTGAGCACGAGTATTTGTTCCTGAGTGAGAGTTTTTTTTTAATTTGTATGTATTCCTCTAAGTATAAGTATGTATATCGTTCTCTAGTACCCATAGTACAAGCCTAGAGATTAGTTTAGTCAAGAATGAGTTTCGTATGGCTTGACGTTTACTTTGATGTATCTTGTGATGTGATGTGTATCTCAGACATTTTTTTAAATCATATTTGTCAAACAAAAATGAAATTACCGTGGATGGATGAAAGAAGATTGACGAAAGAGATATACAGATCGAAAGTGAGTGGACGGGTCGGAAGGGGCCGCCCTAGGCGTACTTTTTCGAGTCAAATCGGAGAAATACTGGAAAAGGGCCGAATCTTAAGTACCCGAAACCGACGTGCGTGCATGACTCGATGTATGAATGTGGAAGATGCGAAAGAGATCGTCAAGATCGTAGCAAATGGAAAGAAGTGGTCTCTGCCTACCCCTCTGGGAAACAGGCGTGATTTAATGTATGTAAGTAGATCATCAAAATAGAAATTAAAATTAGACAGCGATTTGACAGTGATCCGATATGCACTGTGACGTCATGTAACAGGTCGGCCATATAAACTCCATGTTAAATTCTGTTTTGCTAGAAAGAGATAGGATCAAATATTTGTTTGCTTATCTTGGTTATTTTTATAGCTATTCAAAAATGTATTTTTGTCAACTGTTTAACAGATGAATCAGTTTTTATTGAAGCTGTGATAATAGTCATGAATATTTACTATTATTACGAACTTTAGGATTGGCGTCTTAAGATTGAGAATGTCTGTCTCAGGATCAGGTGGCATGTACGCTTGTCTATTCCATACTATTAAAAAAAAAGCGGCCAAGTTCGAGTCGGACTCGCCTATGAAAGTTTCCGTAGCAGTAAGTAACATAATATTATTAAAAAAAAACTACTTACTAGATCTCTTTCAAACCAATTTTCGGTGGAAGTTTGCATGGTAATGTACATCATAATTTTTTTTTAGTTTTATCATTCTCTTATTTTAGAAGTTACAGTGGGGGGCACACATTTTACCACTTTGGAAGTATCTCTCGCGCCAACTATTCAGCTTAGAAAAATGATATTAGAAACCTCCATATCATTTTTGAAGACCATCATTGTATAAATATGATGGAAAAAATATGAGTTTCAGTTCTAAGTACTTCTGACAATAAAGATTTATATTCTATTCTATTATTTGTGTGAAAATCTTAGTACGGTTCACAGAATACATCTAATTAGGTACCAAGTTACAGCAGTATAGTTCTTATAGTTTCAAAAAGTGGCTGTGACATTCGGACAGACAGACATACATACAGACATGACGAATCCATAAGGGTTCCGTTTTTTGCCATTTGGCTACGGAACCGTAAAAACCGCAACACTTAAAAACAAGAAGCAACACTCAAACAGTTTCAAGTGTTTAAAACAACACTTGACTTTTTCTACCATGCTGCCCTCCTAAGTTAATAAGCAGTATCCCAATTTCAATAACCAAAGCAGTTTCAATTCTCTCATGTTACTATTAAGGTTGATATTGCCACGGGAGTTTTATCTTAGATAAGGCCTATTCGCTTAGCAGGGCAGCATGCGCCCGCGCCGGTTAGCAATAGTTGTGACAGGATGACAAAAACACGACAAATGACATATGTCGCCACTGTCACCCTACACCGTGTGAATTGGGTTCTGCAGGCTTCGCATTCCATTCATGGCTGTGAATATTAAGGTGATAAATTCAATCATTATCTATTAAAAATGTATTGCAGTGTCATTGGATTTACACATGTAGTCAAATTTTAGCCTATTAACGAAATTGGTTCAAAATTGACTTACAAATGAAGCGAGGAACTTACATACAAACAGTATTAACTTTTTTTTTATGGCATAGAGAAGACAAACGAGCACACAGGCCACCTGATGGTAAGTGGAAACTGTGACCCATAGACATTCGCATTCACAAGACTGCAATGCAATCCTGAGACTGCAAATGCGTTGCCAACCCTGAGGACTAAGATGGAATGCCTCTATGCTAGTCATTTCACCGGCTGTCTTATCGCCAAACCGGAACACAACAATGCGAACACTGCTGTTTGGCGGTAGGTTAATGGATAAGATGGTGGTAGCGATCCGGACGGACCCTGCACGAGGTCCTACCACCCACTAACTATCTAGCCGTTTCAATCCCAATGACTGCTGAAGATTTTTAATTATACTTTAATCATCATTTGTCCTAATACATCGTTTGTCCGAATTGGCAAATGAATTTACAGCATATAAAGTGCTTCTCATAAAAAAGTAGTTTTATGACAAACAGTAGCCGTCTCACGCTGATATTTTTAAGTCTATTATTATCTATATAAATCCGAGGGGGATCCCAGTAAATCACAAACAAACAAAATCAACACGTTGTTATAATAAAAAAAGAATGAAGTAGGTATCGTTTCCCCGTGACGCGGCAAAAAGGTTAAAAGATAAAAACGCTTGTTTTGTGTCAAGTTAAACTTTAAAGTTATGGGCGCCTTGTTATACGGATTGAGTTTTTGTTGGGACAGTCGGCTGCGTTTAAAAGTTGAATGATCTATTTAAAAAAAAAACAGTGTAAGTCCAGTTTCCAAAAAATATATTTTAAGTGCATACAAAATTATACATAGGTACATACACTCACCTCTTTATTCCCAGAGTGGGGTAGGCAGAACTACAGAATTACCAACAACTATTAAAACTTGTTGTTAATTCTGTAACCACATTTTGCACAATTAGGCTAAGATAATTTACCAGTGTACTAGTGACAGGTTGCAAGTCCATCGTCTAACAGTACAACAAGCCTTTATTCCCTTAGTCGCCTCTTACGACATCCACGGGAAGACATGGGTATTTTAAACCGGCAACCACACGGCAATACAATGCATACAATGTTTCTAAGATTTTTTTAATAATGTTACGGAACCCTTCGTGCGCTAGTCCGACTCGTACTTGACCAGTTTTTTCATTTGGTAAAGGCATTACTTTCTGCCTCCTATTTCACTATCCTGACAATGACAGGTCACAGGTGACATTTCAATGTACCGCCTCCGATATGAATACCATTAATGTGAAAGCTTTCCAACGTTGCAATGTATACCGAATTGTCACCTGTCACCTGTCATTGTCACGATGGTGAAATAGGGGGCAGATCATAAAATACGCGAGTCTAGACTAATTAAAATCTCTCCGTTTATTTTAAACGCCCTTCTAGTGTTAACGTCATAAAAGTTTATTATTTAAAATTCTATCTTACTTGACGGTTAATCGTACTAAAGCAATTTACACCGTAATTCGCAGATAATTCATATTTTTTATGTTCTTGAGTTGTATTTTTAATTACACGAAATATGACAGGCGCGGCGCCATTTCTAATTCGTATTATAATGACATGTCATATCCAATATTAGGGTTATTCCCCCCTGTTACCACCAATTGGTTACCAGTGGTACTCGGTGGTCATAAGTGAAAAAAAAACCAGTTGTTACCACCAAATCTCTTACCACTAAAGAAATTGGTGGTAACTACTGGGAAAAAAAACCCAGTTGTTACCATCAATTAGTTTAGTGGTAACAGATGGGAATTTTAATTCCCACTAGTAACCAGTGGTAACAGGTGGGAAAAAAAACCCAGCTGTTACCGGTGGTAACAAATTGGTGGTAACAGGTGGGAATAACCCTAATATTATAGTGTAGTGTCATTTTCTATTTAACGAGATCCCATTCGAGCGGTGTTAAAAGCAGAGATCGGAAAAATGGCCGTATGTAGTTACAGAATTATAGGTAGGTCTCCCTACCGCACTCTGGGAATAAAGGCGTGAGCTTATGTATATGTATGTAGAAAACTGTGAAACATTCTCCTCTGAATTCTATTCATTCATTTGTCTATTACTGAGGCTGACTGTACAAAACCTCCTCACGCGGCGGCTCGCATCTGTCGCATGGCCCCTACTGTGCGCCATTCACGTCTGTCTGTCCGTCACACCGTCTAAAACACTAAACAATATGAATCTTCACATGGGTAAATAATGCGTAAAAACCAAGAACAGGCATATTGTTTTTATTGGAAAATGCCATTTAATTGTTGGAACACTTTTTGTGATTTGGTCATTTAGAAAGGATGGATGAAAAAAGAGTTACGAAAGAGATATGGCGAGCGAGAATGAGCGGAGATGTCCGTAGGGGACGTCCTAGACGGACCTACAGTGATAGATTCGCGATGTACTGAATAAAGGCCAAATCAAAAGCACCCGAAACCGCCGTACGTGCATGAAGAGATTGATGAATGTAGAGGAAGCGAAAATTGTGTGTTTAGATCGGTGCACCTGGCGTTCCATAATCTCTGCCTACCCTATGGGGAGACAGGCGTGAAGGTATGTATGCGTATGTATGTAATTTTCCAAAATGCCGGCGCTAAGCTTAGGTTACTATTTGTATACCTAACAAAAAAACCGGGTCGAACTCGCCCTCCGAGCGTTCCGTACTTTGTAGGTGCATATTATAAATAGTTCAGGAATCGAGTCTAGCACTTATTTTCCGACCTCCGGCGAGATGAAGTGATGATCTGCAAAAGACTGCTGGCAGAAAGTGGATGCGTCAAGCTGAGGACAGGGCGCGATGGCGCGCATTAGGGGAGGCCTATGTCCAGCAGTGGACTAGTATAGGCTGATGATGATGATGATGATAACTTATTTTCCCCTGTTTTTTTGTGATACAATAAAAAAATATAGTTTTCAGATTTCTCCCTATACTTGTAGTATAGTAAGACGGTATTACTTACCAAATTGTTCTAGGTCAACGGAAAATACCCTATAAATTTTGATTCCCTCAAATTATACTTTTTTGCGGTAAAATGGGCCTACTTTGCTTACCCTTGGGTAATTATCCTCCATGGTTATATTGAGGTAATCTGTATTGTAAAACATTCTATTACTTTCTTTTACTTCGTAGCTGGATGTATACATCGATTCTTTTAGGCAATTTGTCATCAACCTTGACTGATAATTATAAGGTAACAAACGAAACAGTCACTATGGAGCATAGTTACCCATGGGGGAGAAAAGTAGGAACATTTTACGGTATTTATTTCTATTTAGAAATGCATTACACTTTGTACAACTTCGTATAAACTTCAGCATTCCCCAGTTTAAAAATGTACATGTTGAAACAGCCAAGCCTATTTTAGCTCTTAAAAGTCACAGTGTAAGTGGGAACAAATTCAACGTCGGCGTAACAGACAGACGGACGGACAGTCGAATGAAGTATAGTGGAGAGTAAAAGACGTGTGATTTGTGGGGTCGATTCTATTTTAAAATGTTATCGATAGTGTTTATACATTGGCGTAAGGGACAGATTGCTAGTGTGTGTGCTTTACGCCTATTAAGATTAAAAGGGGAAATTCTGTAGCGGCAAAATGTCCTTTACGTCAGTTTAGATTAGAAATTAGTTTATAGGTTCTATATAATGTATAATATTGTGGTAGTGCATGTGAACCAGTAACACCCAATTATTGATATTCAATTTACCATTTAGGGTATTTAATATTCTATTTAATAAGATTTATCGTAACGTTGAAAATACGGTCATCATCTAAAACTAGTCCTTTTCACTGTAGTTATTTGTTTTCCAATCGCTCAAAAGTAAACTAGAGATCCCTTAAAGAGATAAGTTCACCTTTGTACATAACGTTTTTGGGTGGATTTACACTAATGTGGTGGTCTTCCTGTACTTACGCCTTACATTTTTGTTCTATACGCTCTTTTCTTACTATACGCCTATGACGCCTATGTGTATTTACTTAAGTAAAACGTGTGTGTATGGTTCTTTGCTCCCTTGTATTGGCTAAACGGATAACCTCAATTAAACTCACTTAGTAGTTTTTCTGCCGAACAAAATTTTAACTCCAGTAAGTGAACACTAAAACCACCATATAATGGTCTCCAACTATGAGGAGGTGTTTGAAGTGGGCGTCCCAAGATATAGTGGTAGCTTTTTACACTTACTACTTTTTAATTTTGCACGGCAGCTATGTCAAGCCTAGACTTAGAAATAATAAGTCAATCTTCTGCAAATTAAAAGACCATTAGCGTTATTTAATAGACAAGGATGATTATACAAAAACATACAGACAAACAGACTGCAGGTCAGCTGATCGTTTAAACGAAGCTTTTTGCCTTGTTAATTATTGTGTGTGTTAGTCTTGTTGTGCAGTAAAAGCTAAGCTATACTATTTATTTTATAGGCTGTCAGACAGATACCACAGTATCAATTGAAACAGTAGTTCGTCCTTTAACAAAGGTATATCACGCGGCTTGCATGTGTCGTTCGCAATAACCGAAATTAATATACTTTGGGTTGTCTTATAATATACATAGAGTTTTTTTATGTCTTGCAGAAGTCAAAAGATCACATAGGCCACCTGATGTTCAGAGGGCTCGGTGACCCATTTACATATACATTCTTAAGACTCCAAATCAGTTACCAACCCTGAGGACTTAGATGGAATGCTTCTATGCCAGTAATTTCACCTGTTGTCTTACGGTTCCGTACGGCCTAAAATAATAAGCCTATGTACCATAATATCTAATGGTATTTTTTACAGAAACCTAAACCTTTTCAGGATTTTTTACATGGTCATTTTGTTACATATTAATATGTAATACTGTTATTTTTAGTACTAGAGGCGACATCTCTGGACAACGGGAGGTGACACTTCGATTTTCTCCGATGGCTCAGTGTTGCCACTTGGTGAAATAGTGAACTAATGTCTTCTACATTTTAATTGTTTGTTTTATTTTAAGGAAATGCTTCTAGTGGGTTTTATTTAATATCAGATGTTATTAAAAATCTGTTTCTTCTAATTTATTTAAATCTAAATATCTGATCGAAGTATCAATCGATATGATGCAACTCCTCTAGGTTCGGTCATAGACGTTTGTCTATGGGATGAATGGCTTGGTTTAGGCTTGTCACTCTCGCAGCCACTACAGAGATGTGAACACATAACCTAATAAATTAGTGTGGGAGTCTCGCTACGGCCGTATGGCCATCTTGTTAAATTAGCTTCATGTGATTGTTACAAGCGCAATGCATCCATGTAATATCTGGTGGTTTTTCATGTAAGTATTTTGTGAGTGCTGGAACTTTGTCTGCATTGTCGTCAGGTGCTTTTATTTTTGTGTTTCATGGGTGTTTCTTGTTATAGAATGAATATGTAAAAATCTGAGGAACGCTTGCATGGCGTGATATTTCTAAGCTTAAGGCGAGCATCGTTTTAACGTTATGGTAAAGTCGCCGCTGCCTTAAAAACTACTTTAACCGGGTAAGTGTGATTTGCCTATCTAAAACCTTCTCTTCTATTTTTACGGAACACGTTGTTTACACGATGGCTCTCGTGTGCTTCAAGTTTGTGTCCGCAGGTATAAAACGATTGTTTATACAATATTCTAATGCCAACAATCTTTGCAGCTAAAACAGCCGGTCCCTGTGTCACCCACATGTGTGCCTGTGTCACCCCATGTGTGCCTGTATCACCCCATGTGTGAGATGTTGTGTGGTGCCTGTGTCACCTCATGTCTCCCTAGGCTATGTCTGCCTATGATGTCTTATCTGCCTGCCTGAATGCCTGTATCTGAGCACGTGTCTGGAGTGTGTGCTTCCGCCACGCTATCTGCTTGCTACGTGTTGAAGCTACGGTCCTGCTATCTCTGAGGTCTTCTCCATGCGCCGTGCTTCTTCATCGTGCTTCTTCATCTTCATCTTCATCTTCTGGCTTGTGATCTACGTCCACGCACAAGGTGAACTCGTTTCATACCTAACTTAGACACTCATTTAGGACGCTCGAGTGTAGAGAAGTAGGATTTCATTCACCCTGTCACAGTCACAGCGGAATAGTTTAAGACGCTCGATAACGTAGAGAAGTAGGATTTCATTCGCCCTGTCACAGTCACAGCGAAATAGTTTAAGACGCTCGATAACGTAGAGAAGTAGGATTTCATTCGCCCTGTCACAGTCACAGCGAAATAGTTTAAGACGCTCGATAACGTAGAGAAGTATGATTTAACAACCCTGTCACTGTAAAGCGGGGAATATTATTATTTAAGACACCTATTGTATCAAACTCCCTAGTTTTATTCTAACAGAATAATAAACTGTTGACAAGGTTCATGTTTGTTTACTTCTAATCTCACTCTCTGTCTTGAAATTCTCTCCATCTTTCTGTTAGTCTAGATTAAAACAGATGGCGCCCTCTCTTCTTGTACAACTCTAATTCTTGCACCCATTTTTTTTTGTGCAACACTTTATGGTAAGTTGTTTTCTCACTGAAACTAGCTCAAGGACTCACGACTCTTGAACTCAACCAGCCATGGCCTAACACCAAGTGTGGACGGAATCTCTGTCAAGTTACAACAGCACATAAGTAATCCCAGATTTAGAATATATGGGTTATAGTTTGGCGACCCAACGCTTGGGGCTCAGTTTAGTTTTACTAAAACAGTGTCAGTGAAAGCAACTTATTATATCTGTTTCTTTATATAACTACTCTATGAACCTTAACAACAGGTGTTCTCTGTTCTGTTCTTTTATTGTATTTTAATAACAGACTGTGTTTCTCTCTTAACATCACTTTGTATGTTAAAAATTAGTGAATTCTGCTTTTATCACAAATCTTTTCTTTGAACTTCTTTCAAACAAAACGTTCAAATGAACTTACTCATATAAACTTAAATAAGGTGTTACTCTGTATCTAAATGTACATAAAACTGAAACTTACAGAACATTTGTACCTAAAGTTGTATACTACTTAACTATCTCTTAGTCTATAATTTTAATAGGTATATTTAGCTATGGCATTACATGTAGATGTTGACTGTTTGAATAAGGATGAGCTATTGTTTGAACTGAAATCCCGGGGATTAGAACCTGATGAGGAGGATACTGTGGATGATTTAAAGCGTCGCTTTAGAAGTATTAGAGGCATTACACTCGACAGTGACAAAATCGACACATATATCTTAAGTTTGTCTCTTGACAATGAATTTCAGATCTGCAGAGAGAAAGTTGAGGCGGTGCTTCAGGCTGATCACTCGTCTCTTCGTCGTGTCGTCGCAGGTGCTTATCCAAGTTGTCACACGTCATATTAAGGTTGGAGAAACTTCATTATTCGACGGCTGAACAGCAGCTTGCAAAGATAGCTCTTGTCTCACGGGCGTATCACGCAGTTGAAACTCTTAAGTGTAATCAAACTCCTGGTCAATCTTCTCAAGCTGTTGTGAGAGAATCTGTTGAGATGGCTCCTTCTAGTTCTTGTTACAAACATGCTTCTCAAGTTCTTAAGTGGAATCTTATTTATGATGGTCGAACACCTGTTCATGATTTTATCTTTCGTTTACGCGAACTGAAACACTCCTCGGAGATCACTGATGTTGAGCTTTTAAGGAACTCTGTTCATCTTTTTTCTGGTGAGGCGCTGATATGGTTTAGGACTAATAGGTCTCACTTTGAGTCATTTGAAATCCTAATTGAATCACTTAAAGCTGAATTTCAACCTATTGAATATGAACGTTGTTTGTTGAATCAAATTAGGACACGCTTACAGGATAAAAATGAAAATATCAAATCTTACATTAACATTATGGAAAGTTTGTTTTTAAGACTGTCTAAACTGTTGAGTGAAGCGGAACAGCTGGAAATAATTATGACTAATATGAGTCCTTTCTTCATATCTCGTTTAGCTTTAACGGAGGTTAACTCTATTAGGGGTTTGAAAGATATTATGTTCACGTTTGGAGATCTCTAAATTTAAATGTGAAAATAGAGGATTCTTAAACACTGGCAAGGAATCTATTTTGCCAAATTTCTGTAGTGGGGGTGAAAATTTAAATTCATCAACTTCTAATACAAAGGTTCGTGTCACTAATCTTGAGCACAAGAATACTACTCTTTTATGCTTGAAATGTGGAGGTGCACATCATCATTCTCGCTGTGATGTACACAAAACACCAATATGCTTAAAATGTAAGCGACCTGGTGTTATTACTAAATATTGTCCTTGTTCAAAAAACTAAATAGTAGGTCGGAGGATCCTATTACTACTATAGATAAAAATCTAACTTCTAACTTTTCTAGTACCTCTGACCGGTACACTCAAACTAATTTGACTATGACTAACTTTTATGACAATAATAATTGTTTACCTTTATTTAAAGAAAATGTGGGCGATCCTAGACCATTTCTTTCTGTAGGTATTTTAGGACTAGAGTGCAATGCATTGGCTGACAGTGGAGCTGCCGTGTCATTGATAAGTGGGTGTGCTTACTCCTTATTGCAAAGTGAAGGTTTAGACTTTCCCTTGCAGACATGCGATACAGAACTTGCTGTTGGTAATGGAGCGTCTCTGGTAGTCTTAGGAAAAGTAGAAATACCTGTTACATATAAACATGTTCTACATTACATTAACTTCTATGTTTGTAGTGATATTAATACTCCAATTATATTAGGGGTAGATTTCTTGACTAAATTTAATCTTTGCTCAGATATTCTGAATACTAAACGGTTCATAGAACCATACTCTGTTCTTAACTTGTTAAAGGATCCTAATATCCATTTGCACGACTTAGAAGATCTCAGCCCTGAACAAAGGTTACGGTTGAATAGCGTGGTTCTAGATTTCGAATGTATTGCGGCTACGAGGGATACTTTAGGTTGTACCACTCTGGAGGAACATATTATTGATACCGGAGATAATGCTCCAGTGAAACAAAAGTATTATCCGATACCTTTTCATCATCGAGAGTATGTTCGTGGGGAGATTGATGATATGTTGAAGTTGGGTATAATTGAAAAAAGTACTTCTCCATGGAATAGTCCTATTTTGCTAGTTCCAAAGGCTAATGGCGAGCTTAGAATGTGCTTGGATAGCAGAAAGTTAAATAGTTTAACTAAAGTGGATACTTATCCAATGCCTAGGGTACAAGAAATACTAGACTCTCTCAATAATGCTAAGTTTATGAGCTCTTTGGACTTAAAGTCTGCTTTCTTTCAAATTATGTTGTCTGTTGAGTCGCGGGAAAAGACTTGTTTTTCTGTGCCAGGCTTGGGAGCCTTTCAGTTTAGAAGGTTACCATTTGGCTTGGTTAACTCTACAGCTCGAATGATGAGACTAATGGACAAAGTGTTTGGTCCAGAATTTGCTAATAATATCTTTTACTATGTCGATGACATCATACTTATCTCTGAAACTTTTGACGAGCATATTACCTTGTTAAAAAGAGCTTGTGGAAAGCTACGGCAAGCTGGTTTAACCATTAATCTTGACAAATCTGTTTTTTGTCGCTCTTCTTTAAAATTCTTGGGCTATGTTGTTGATCGTAGAGGTCTTAGGACGGACAAGGATAAAGTCAAAGCTATAGCTGAATTCCCTACCCCATCTTCTCAGAAGGAACTCAGAAGATTTCTTGGAATGGTGTCGTGGTACCGTCGCTTTATAGATAACTACTCTACTGTTTGTGCTCCTCTCAACAAATTAACTAAAAAAATATCTAAGGGATCATGTTTTCAATTTACTTCCGAAGCTGACACAGCTTTTAAGGCTGTCAAGGAACTCTTGGTTTCTGCACCTATCTTGTGTGTACCTAAGTTTGACAGGCCTTTCATAATTTCGACGGACGCTTCTGAGGTTGGACTTGGTTGTGCCATATCACAGCTGGACGATCAAGGTCATGAGCATGCTGTTGCTTATGCCAGCAGAACTCTTACGGGCCCTGAGAAAAATCACTCTACGACTGAGAAAGAACTAAATGCTTTAATCTTCGCCTTGGAAAAGTTTAGAGGTTATATTGACGGTTCTCCTTTCAGAACACAAGTGTTCACTGATCATAGTAGTTTGAAATGGTTGGTTAGTCTGAAGTCACCAACAGGACGCTTGGCTAGGTGGGCACTTAGGCTGTCACAATTTAATTTTGATATACAGTATAAGAAAGGTTCTGAAAATAAGCTTGCTGACGCACTTTCTAGGGCACCCATCCCAATCGAAGTGGTGGATTTCGTTTCTTCTGTAGATTCTGTTACTGATACGTGGTACACTAATTTATTCGCTAAGGTGAAAAGTGCTCCTCATAAATTTCCTGATTTTAGGATAATAAATGAAAATTTGTATAAGCGTGTTAGGTCTAAAAATCCTTTGGCTAGGGATTGTGAATGGAAGAGAGTTGTTCCACAGGAACTACGACAGGAAGTACTGAAGCTGTGTCATGATAGGTCGGATGCCGCTCACTTAGGCGTTTTCAAATCACTTAAACGTGTCGCTCAAAGCTACTTTTGGCCTAAAATGCTAGGAGATATAAAGCGATACATAAGAAACTGTCAGGTCTGTTTAGCTTATAAGAGCACAAATGAGGCTCCTCCAGGTTTAATGGAGAATCCTAAAAAGGTTCAACGACCCTGGCAGGTTATATGTACTGATATATTGGGACCCCTTCCAAATAGCTCAAAAGGTTACAAATTTATTTTAGTAGTGTGTGATTGTTTTACTAAATATACTTGTTTATTTCCTATGAGGAATTCTTTGGCTAAAACTGTAGTGGGAATAATAGAAAATAATGTCTTGCTAAAATACGGTATCCCTCAGTGTATAATAATGGATAATAATGGTCCACAGTATATTTCTAGAAATATGCAAGCTCTGAGAGAGAAATATAAGATACCTAGACTTTTCTATAACTGTAGATTTACTCCTCAGAATAACCCTGCTGAAAGAGTTAATCGTGTGGTGGTGACTGCCGTTGCATCTTATGTCGGCAAGAACCATCGTACATGGTCTGACGAACTAAGTGCAATTGAATTTGCAATTAACACTGCTGTGCATGAGGTAACTGGATATAGTCCATATTTTATGAATAATGGACGGGAGGCTATTCTCTCTGGCGAATGGTATCCATCAGCACCTATGCAAGGTGATGAATTGCAATTCACTGATAGGAACTTATATACTTCCATGCTGACACATCTGAAGCCTATCTTTCAGAAGGTGAATGACCGCCTTCAGAAGTCTTACCAGCGTAGTAGAATTTACTACAATCGTAATAGAAGATTTATAGAGTATGACGAAGGTCAGGTTGTCTGGAAGAAAGAATATCCGTTGTCAAATGCTGACAAATTCTTTACAAAGAAGTTAGCTCCTAAGTTTAAGAAATGTGTTATACTAAAAAAATATTCTCCTGTGACGTATGAGTTACAAGATATTGAATCTAAGAAATCGCTAGGTATTTGGCATGTCAAGGACATTCTAAAACTACAATCTACGGATTTATAGGGTTTACTATAGGACGCATCAATGGTGTGTAGTCACTTCTTTTCTTTGCTCAATTGTGGTCACAAGGTGGCTAGATCTACTTTGAACTTGACTTTAAACTTAAGACTTGTTTACTTTTACTTGTTTACTTTTACTTGATTACTCTAAACATTGTGTAGACATGCCTACTGATGTTCAAAACACCATTACGGTGACTGCTACTCGCTACTATTTTCTTTCTTTAATTTAATTTTAGAATGTTGTTTTAGGCTCTTAGACTAGGATCTGTCAGATATTGCTAATCTTGTTTCTTTACATTCTGATTCTCTTAACAAGAGAACAGGTGATGCTTCACTTTTCGTTGGGAGTAGCATTTAATCTGGATAGCAATTTAGTTTTTTTAAGGATGAATTAGTTTTACAATTGCAAACATGGCAATACATAGTTAGTAGTAGTAGTTTTTAGATTGCAATAGGTGGATATAAGGTTACAATTGGTTCCATAGTAGTTAGGATGATTGTACCTTGTCTCACTGAAAGTATTATGTGTCTAGTGCTAGATCGCTTGAAGTTAAGTTGTTCTTGCAAAGGTTCTGCGTTGCTTAGGTAATAGTTGGTCCGTATGTTATAGGGTAAGATTTGGAAGATAGTGAAAAAAAAAAAAAAAAAAAAAAATTTTTTTTTTTTACTTGAGTAGAGAGGTAATGTTACATATTAATATGTAATACTGTTATTTTTAGTACTAGAGGCGACATCTCTGGACAACGGGAGGTGACACTTCGATTTTCTCCGATGGCTCAGTGTTGCCACTTGGTGAAATAGTGAACTAATGTCTTCTACATTTTAATTGTTTGTTTTATTTTAAGGAAATGCTTCTAGTGGGTTTTATTTAATATCAGATGTTATTAAAAATCTGTTTCTTCTAATTTATTTAAATCTAAATATCTGATCGAAGTATCAATCGATATGATGCAACTCCTCTAGGTTCGGTCATAGACGTTTGTCTATGGGATGAATGGCTTGGTTTAGGCTTGTCACTCTCGCAGCCACTACAGAGATGTGAACACATAACCTAATAAATTAGTGTGGGAGTCTCGCTACGGCCGTATGGCCATCTTGTTAAATTAGCTTCATGTGATTGTTACAAGCGCAATGCATCCATGTAATATCTGGTGGTTTTTCATGTAAGTATTTTGTGAGTGCTGGAACTTTGTCTGCATTGTCGTCAGGTGCTTTTATTTTTGTGTTTCATGGGTGTTTCTTGTTATAGAATGAATATGTAAAAATCTGAGGAACGCTTGCATGGCGTGATATTTCTAAGCTTAAGGCGAGCATCGTTTTAACGTTATGGTAAAGTCGCCGCTGCCTTAAAAACTACTTTAACCGGGTAAGTGTGATTTGCCTATCTAAAACCTTCTCTTCTATTTTTACGGAACACGTTGTTTACACGATGGCTCTCGTGTGCTTCAAGTTTGTGTCCGCAGGTATAAAACGATTGTTTATACAATATTCTAATGCCAACAATCTTTGCAGCTAAAACAGCCGGTCCCTGTGTCACCCACATGTGTGCCTGTGTCACCCCATGTGTGCCTGTATCACCCCATGTGTGAGATGTTGTGTGGTGCCTGTGTCACCTCATGTCTCCCTAGGCTATGTCTGCCTATGATGTCTTATCTGCCTGCCTGAATGCCTGTATCTGAGCACGTGTCTGGAGTGTGTGCTTCCGCCACGCTATCTGCTTGCTACGTGTTGAAGCTACGGTCCTGCTATCTCTGAGGTCTTCTCCATGCGCCGTGCTTCTTCATCGTGCTTCTTCATCTTCATCTTCATCTTCTGGCTTGTGATCTACGTCCACGCACAAGGTGAACTCGTTTCATACCTAACTTAGACACTCATTTAGGACGCTCGAGTGTAGAGAAGTAGGATTTCATTCACCCTGTCACAGTCACAGCGGAATAGTTTAAGACGCTCGATAACGTAGAGAAGTAGGATTTCATTCGCCCTGTCACAGTCACAGCGAAATAGTTTAAGACGCTCGATAACGTAGAGAAGTAGGATTTCATTCGCCCTGTCACAGTCACAGCGAAATAGTTTAAGACGCTCGATAACGTAGAGAAGTATGATTTAACAACCCTGTCACTGTAAAGCGGGGAATATTATTATTTAAGACACCTATTGTATCAAACTCCCTAGTTTTATTCTAACAGAATAATAAACTGTTGACAAGGTTCATGTTTGTTTACTTCTAATCTCACTCTCTGTCTTGAAATTCTCTCCATCTTTCTGTTAGTCTAGATTAAAACAGATGGCGCCCTCTCTTCTTGTACAACTCTAATTCTTGCACCCATTTTTTGTGCAACACTTTATGGTAAGTTGTTTTCTCACTGAAACTAGCTCAAGGACTCACGACTCTTGAACTCAACCAGCCATGGCCTAACACCAAGTGTGGACGGAATCTCTGTCAAGTTACAACAGCACATAAGTAGGGGAGACCGGGGATGGTTGACTATAGGGGTAGGTAGACTAACTATCAAAAACTCGTCCTACGCAAAGGCCTTGAGCCAACCAATAAGGCACGAGAGTCCGCCACCACCCCCCGCTCAGTCACCGGGAACGCGGCGTCGTGCACGCATGTCGTTGGAGAGAAGGAGCGTGATATTGAAAAACAACGCATGTAAGTAATTATTTTTGTCGTAATATTATTTGTAATGACGCCTACTTATTTGTTTTTATTGATTATCAAAGCATTTGTAACGAAAGTTTGACTCATGGTCTTTCTGTGCATTATCATTCTTATTGATTTCGTCGCAGTTTAAGGTTATGGCACGTGATTATAAATTAAAACGTGGTTCGGGGCTAGTAGACTAATGTTTAACGGGGCTGGTCGACCACCTAGTCAACCTACCCCATCATGTTGCAGTCTCTGTTGTCAATTATATTGTTATCTACTTATTTATATTTATGTTTATGTATTTATTATATTATGTATAAATTTATGTATGTATACTTTTAATATGTTATAGGATATTATGTTGTAAGTTTTAGTTTTGTTATATGTCTGTCTTGTTTTTCTGTGCACCTACTGTGTAATTCTCTTCTTGAATACTTGTTCAACTGGTAGAGAATGCCAATGGGCATTAAGTCCGCATTTTGCACGTTTTTTTGTGCAATAGAGAATTAATTAATACATAATCAAATATTATTGAATATTCTACACATCAAATAAGGTCGGTATTTTTGAAATTTTATCTAAATCTTGTTGTTTCAGGACCATGCGAAAATATAAAAGGAAAACTAATACGGGGAGTACACCCAAAGATGTAATAGAAAGAGCATGTCAACAAGTTTTATTTGACAAAAAAAGTATAAATTCTACAGCGAAAGAATTTGCTATACCATACAAAACACTCCAACGCCACGTGGTAAATATGAAAAAAAAATTGGAAACAAATCCTGGAATATTGATGTCCGAAACAACTTTGGAGAGCGTTGGGTACAGAAAAAACAGACAAATAATTGTTTATTGTTATTTGAAGTCTATTATGTTTAATTAGAGTGGCGGAATATCGCTTTTTTGTTTCAATAAACAAAAAGAATAACACACCTGTTTTTTGTATCTTTTATCCGTATTTCTTCGTAGACATTGCCCTAACAACTTCATAGGTCAACTTACCCCTGCTGACAAGTCAACCTACCCCAGACATGGGGTAGGTTGACTAGTTTTTCCTATTCTACGAGATCCGGCCTGTACACTATATCGTAAGGAATATGGTGCTTTTGGCCACTTTTTTGTAAAGCTTAATGGTATATCTATTAACTGAAATCGGTATCAAATTAATATACTTTAAAGAAATGAAAATACTAATGCTTAAGTTGAAATTTGGTCAACCATCCCCGGTCTCCCCTAATCCCAGATTTAGAATATATGGGTTATAATTTTATAGAACTCAGGGTAGGTTAGTTTTATAACAATCCTGAAAAATGCACGGTTTCAATAAAAAAGACTATTAGGTATTATGAACTATAAGGGATTATTTATTTATTTATTTATTTATTTCCCACACTTACAACTATTTTTACAGGGCTTTATTATTAATTTTAGATGTTCAGATACGTAACCTGTCTTATCCCCACACCGGGACACAACAATGCAAACACTGTTGCTCGGTGGGTGGTTCTAAAGAAAATAGGTATTGTTATCGAAATTCATTATACTCACGTTCAATTTGTATTTGAAAACTTTTGGTTCCTTTTCAATCTAAAAGCTTTCAAATAAATAGCTTAGCTTTGACTGCGGCACATACCTAACACAGTACTTAAGCGAGTTGACTTATACGGCGATGAAATACCTCTAGAAATTACCAGCAACGTCGTTTGGTAGCATTGCACAAGTACGGTGGAAAACAAGCCTTATTTAAGAAAACGGCAAATTAAAACTACTTACTCAAAATAATGACCATTCTAAAAAACATCGATTGATTTTTAATGTATGGTTAACAGAAAAACTTGTACAATTTCATTTGTTGTTGATTGTTTTTAATAATTAAGTTAAGTTGTACAATTATAATTAATATAATGATGGTAACATTATGGGACATTTATTGAGCAGATGTTGTTTGAAATTATTTATTACATGGTGCATGTAATTTGGAATGTAACGTTCTATTTACACAACTGCATCAAAAGAAGGGTTATATTTTAAGTGTATGTATGTACTTAATTAAATATCAAGGGACAGTGTCACACCAATTGACCTAGTCCCAAACTAAGCTCTAGACTTGTACTATGATAAGATAAAAAAAAAGATAAATGATGTTTATTCAGTACGTAGGCCACACGGGCACTTTTACACGTCAAAAATCTACCAGCGCTTCGCAAGAGACCACTGCTGAGAAGAAACGCCGCAAGAAACTCAACAGTTAGTCGTTTTTTAAATATACAATTATAAAACTTAACCTAGCATTATATAAAACAATGAATCTAACATACGACAAAAAATAAATGTATTCACGCGTAGTTGATATGTAGGTATGTTGATATGGGTACTAGACAACGATACAAATACTGACATAGAGAAATATATATGTAGAAAACATCCAAGACTTAAAAACAAATACTAGCACTCATCATACAAATATTTGCCCTTTCCGGGAACCGAACGCGGAACCGCTAGCTTCGTAAACAGGGTCACTAACAACTAGGTTACCGCGTCGACAATATAGAAGTAATAATGTTTAACCGTGGTGATACGATAAATCACGTGATCTACCAGTGACGCGATTGGTTTAAAAACGAAACGATTAGAAACGCTAGTTAGCGTTATACAAAAAAAATGGAGAAATATTTCAGGGTAGTGATTCTCTGAACAACGACGGTCGGACGGACGGACGAGTGAATGTCCAAGCGGCGAGTTTAAGTAGTCCCGTCAGTGCGAACAAAACATATTTTAGCGCGTGCATTTTCAATTTGGCAGCATGGTTTCTGCCGATGGATCGAACGTATAAGGCTGCTTAATTGAAAATGCACGCGCTTAAAGGTGTTTTGTACGCTCTGACAGAACTATCTAAACTCGCGCTGCGATTTCGCTCGTTCGTCCGCCCGTCCGTTGTTTTTGAGAGAATAACACCCTAGCTCAAAAACATTAGAAAAAACGTTCCGGAATGAACTGGAGCATTAAAACAATGTGTTAATAAGAAAAAACGTTGTAACCATAATATGAGCCGACGGCTCCAGCCGCCATATTGTTATTTAAACTAAGCATTCCCGCTTCACTGGCTCAACTTAACACGACATCCACGCAGGGCTGCCACCATATCACTATCACTACATCACTACATAGTATAAAACAAAGTCGCTTCACGCTGTCTGTCCCTATGTATGCTTAGATCTTTAAAACTACGCAACGGATTTTGATGCGGTTTTTATTAATAGATAAAGTGTTTCATGAGGAAGGTTTATATGTATAATAAATCCTGTTTTATGTACGGGTGTTACAGAAAACTCACATAAACCGAAGCGAAGCGAGGGCGGGTCGCTAGTAAATTATAAAACAAAGTCCCTCCCTCGTTCGCGTAGATTTCGATTATCTAGCTCCCTCTGTGTTTCTTGTATTTTAGTTCATTGAAAGTACCTATTGAAACATTGAACTGTTTAAAATATTGGTGTTGACACTGTTACACTTGTGATTACCTTGTTTATATTTTGCATGCCAGCTGCTGGTGAAATGTGCGCGTTTATGATAATGTAACTACCATCCCTTGTACCACTTTTTAAGCAAATAAAGATATTTTGATTTTGATTTTTTGATTTCGTTAGTCCCTCGGGAACTTTTAAATTCTCCGTGATAAAAAGTAGCCTATGTGTTATTCCAGTGTATAAGCTATCTCCATTCCAAATATCATCCAAATCCGTCCAGCCGTTGCAGCGTGAAGGAGTAACAAACACACACACACACACACTACTTTCGCATAATATTAGAAGAATTTAAATACAACCAATATCATAATAAAGTCAAAAAGATGGTATAACGACATCACAGTAAACATGGTATATAATAATAAGTCCATTTTGAGTAGCGTAAAATTTAAAACGGATCCTCAAAGCTTTTTTTGCTATTTCTCAAATCTGTAAATAATAAACACTTCATTTAATTTTTTCCATAAAATATAAGTAATTGTCTATACCTACGTCAGGATTTTTTCAGAGTTTTTGATTGGCTAGAAATCAAAAACTGCATCACAGAAAGTTGAAGATTTGGGGAAACCGTTCAAGATCAAATCCGATCAGATCCGTTCAGATTCAAGCGGCAGAAAACCAGTCCCTGTGGTAAACCGTGGAGGCTTACGTCCACCAGTGGACGTCTATCGTCTAAAATTATGATGAGCTTTAGTCATCATAGTGAAAATAATCTAACCAATTCGCTACGACTACGTGTAAACCAAACATGCAAAATAACTGTCATCAACCATCGACAACCCTAGATTTAAAAAAAAAGCCTAGAACAGGTTCCTCGCGTTTCGGTGGCACGGAGGAATTTGATACATGCGATACGGGTCGTAGGTTCACTCCCGGTAGCGGTCCGCAGTCCGCACGCCATCTATCGCCCATATATATTAATAAAGGTATATGACTGCTATATCGGTTGCCATAGGCGAGAAAAGGGGTTGTCACTTTGGTTATTTCAGAGTCATTATTAGGGGGGCTTACCCTAGTTTTGTCGACACTAAAGTCATAAAATAGTAAATTGTTCAACAAGGAACTAAAACAAGCCATAATGACACGAGATGTTTAGCCACCCAAGCGGAGCGTGGGTGGCTATAGGTAGTTCGAGTGTCATTATGGTTGTTTAGTCTCGCGTTAAACACTCTACTTTTCACTTTG
Organism: Acleris laterana; assembly: GCA_963966035.1. Taxonomy (NCBI): domain Eukaryota; kingdom Metazoa; phylum Arthropoda; class Insecta; order Lepidoptera; family Tortricidae; genus Acleris; species Acleris laterana. The sequence continues at coordinate 5,730,319 of OZ014465.1, read as the reverse complement.
AATGCGAGGAAAAAAACGATGTTCTACATGTATAAAATTACAATACGAGGGTCAAACTGAAAGTTTCGGGAATAGAAAAAAATATGCAGTTAAATTGAATAAAAGTATTTTTATTGTTTTTCAAAGTATTCTCCTGTATATTTTATGCACTTTTCCATGCGATCCAACCAATCATTAAAGCACTTATTGAAGTCTGAAGTAGGGGTCGACAAAATGGCCATTTTAAAAGCCTCCACTGCTGCTTCCGGCCTCTGAAACCGCTGACCACGCAACTTATCCTTAATTTTGGGGAATGTGAAAAAGTCATTGGGGCTTAAGTCGGGGCTGTATGGAGGATGGTCCAGTAATTCGACTTTTTCACCGTCCAGGTACTCAGTTGTTTTCCGAGCGGTGTGAGGGCTGGCATTGTCGTGGTGAAGGATAAAGCGGCGACTAGGGTTTTTTTTTCGGAGTTCAGCAAAGATACTCGGCAAACAAATAGTGGTGTACCAATCGGCATTGACCGAAATAGTAGCCACGTGACCCGATTTGGAGACAAACGTAGCCACCATCTTTTTGGCCGTGCTGCGAGAACGAATAACTTTTGTCGGCTTGAGCTCATCTTCGTAGACCCATACTCGAGATTGGTTTTTATTTTCAGGCTCATATGCATATATCCAACACTCGTCACCGGATACAATGCTAAAAACTGCATTTGAGCTTCCTCCGTTGAATTTATTCAAAGTTCTGAGGCACCAATTGACACGAGTCGTTTTCTGCTCCTCAGACAATAAGTGAGGGATCCAACGGGGAAACAACTTTCGCACGCCTAATTGTTCCTGTAAAATGATTTGTATCGGACTCATTCCAATGCCCTTGAATCTCCCGATATGACACATGTCGGTCTTCCTTTATCAGCTGACGCACAGCATCGACGTTTTCTTGCGTGACTGCCGATTTTGGTCGACCTTCACGCACGTCGTCCGTGAGGGATAGACGGCCACGTTGAAATTCTGCATACCACCTGTATATTGTCGTCTTTGAAGGTGCTTCATTACTAAAAGCAACAATCATCCGGTCTCCACATTGTTTTTGTGATAATCCACTTTTAAAGTCGTAATAAATCATAGCTCTTAAATTTTCACAGGACAATTCCATTTTCAGCAGCGACTCGACGACTTCTAGAAACAATTGAAACCGAACCATCGCTTTTTTTTTCTATGTGGCCAGTGTGTTAAAATAATGAAACTCTAGAGATTATAAAAAGGTATGATATGTGTCAAAAATATGTTTCTAAGTATTAGATTCCCGAAACTTTCAGTGCAGGCCTCGTATTGATTCTAACAAAGTTTCTTACAAAATTGTTCTGCGGTTTTTTTTTGTTTCGAAGTGACGCTTTAAATGCTTGCATATTTAGCCAACAGATACAAACTTGAAAACTATTTTATAACTAATTGGACCATGCATAATAAAATGAATTATTAATAATATAAATATTTTGAATTTAATTAAATAGATTCATGTTCGTAATCATTAATCGTGTTTCACGAAATTAAATCCTTATTTTTTATATTTTTGCACAATTGTCATGTTGAGGTTATTTCCAACCTCAAAAAAAGGTCCATACACAATCACTGAAAATGGCGATATTGCTCCATTCACAAACACCGTGATTATCTGTTTAGGAGATTCTAAAGTAAATTAAAAAAATATTACTTTCGTCCCCAGAGATTAATAAAGAGTTTTAGTCCTGATGTGCAGAGACTAAAGTAACATTTTAAGAGCATGAGAAGGGAAAAGTATTTAATGTTAATTCTAATTCTAATGTCAAGTTATTTGTGGACACTCCCATGCACTTATATTATACATATAAGTCTTTATTAACTTATTTCTGTGTAGTTATTTCTGTTATCATTTTATAAATAGAAGTGTCTATAAATAAGTCGACATTCTCGATAAAACCCTTAACAGGAGTAAAGGTTATTAATTAAAATTTTAATTCGTTAAGAATAAGAACATATTTTAGCTATTGTCAGTTTCTAAATAAGAATTTTGTGGGGCCAACATTGCTATAAAAACATCTGACCATCCTCTTATTTGTAATTGAGATGTATCAGATAATTTTGAGTCAAAGGGGTTTGGGTAAAAGTGTTGTCATTTGTAAAAGTCATACATTTTTAAGGTGAGCGGCCATTAGTAAAAGTGGTAAATTATGATAGAATAATTCAAAATAAACATGTTTTGTTATGGATTGTAATAGTCTTAAGTGCATCGGAGCCGAGATATTTAATATTCTTACCTGGGCGTACTTTTAGAACCAAAAACTGAACGCTTAAATCTTAGATATCTCGGCTCCGATATTATTAAACGCCATAGATTATATATATATGTATGTGTATTTCGAGGTCCTCTAAATAACCATGTCAAAATCATCCGGGGCCGCTAAAAAAAAATGTCAATATTCTTCAAACTTTACCCAATGCCCTTTGGAATAATAATATTATTACTGGCAACTGTACATACTCATGCAACTTTCAACATGATACGAAACCGACGTTATCTTTATTATTTTGGGACGAAAAGTAACGAAATACTTTTAATATAATATGATAGATATAATATAAAATTGATTAAAGCTCGTAAAACGCGAGCTTAATGCTTGTAAGACAGGACGGAGCTTAAACTTTGTTTTTTATTGTATTTTTTATTGTACTGATAACACTTTGGCGGGGCGAGAATGTTGCAAGTGCAAATAATTCAAATTTGTGGGGTGACCATCGTTCACGTATTTCTGAATTTTTATTTTATTTTTGTTAACTGTTTAAAACTGTTATTATACGTTAACAGTACCTAATGTTTTTTCGGGCACGACATACTGTCTACGATTTTTCTCGGTCTGTTTAATTGTTATTTTTACATCCATTTTATATCTCGCAGTCTTGAAAAGATTTTGTTATTTATTTAGTATAGTATTATTACCTCGTATGTATTAAAATATTTTTTTTATAATATAATATTATTTTTGTTAAATTCAAGTTGGTATTCAAGTAACTTTTACACTTTTTAGATCTCTAATTGCACCGGTTATTCTCTGTAAAGCAGTCGACTAATTTGAATTAACGAACGAACTTAATAGAAATTTCTACAAATTTACCATAATTATATGTCTTTATTCTACTCCTGTACTTATAATATTATTTTTTCATTTCAGTGGAAAATCATCCACGTAAAAATCTGAGCCTGTTTCTGCAAAATATGGTTATATAATTAACAACAAGTTGGGATGAAGGTGTGACGGTACTTATACTGTGTGTTACCGGCATGCGGGCATTCATTAAAACTGCCGATAATATCTTGCTTTAGCAAATGTTTGCAAGTAATATCAATAAAAAAATAATTAAAATAACTTCACAAATAATTTTCTTAGATACTGCCCATTTTTAATGTAGTGCTTGTACTGCGTGTTCATCGTTATCAATATCGCTGTTGCTATACAAGGCATGTCGTGATATTCAATCATAACAATCAAAGTATCCGTCGACTGTCATTTACACTTGTCAAATTGCTGTGCTTTACATTGCTGGCAACTAAAATTTTGTTAGAAAGTTAATGAAGCCTGAAAATTTGATAATTAATTAAATTAATGTCATGGTTACGTTACAGATATAAGTTATTTTAACCTAATTTAAAAAGTCAAAATGCTAGTAACGCTCTGTATAATATGTAGGTATCATCCACGTATTCTACCATCGTGTGGCCACCCGAGCCTCTCGAATGTCTTAAGATCGCCGATATGGCCGCCGCATATTTCATACAAACCGGCGAAATCCACGCATGCGCACCCCGTCATTACCGGCCGAGATGCTATCTTACTGTTTATTTAACGAAAACCACGGTTTTTAAACATTTTTCTTATCCGCCGAGGTTTTTGTGGATTTTGAGGTAATTTTGATAAATCAATGTAAGTACAGTACCTAAAACACAACTGATATGTCTTACCGATGTACCTGCACAGAAGATAATTTTTCGAAGCGCGGGAACCAATCAGGCACGATTTACGCGTTGCGTGGTTGTATTCTGTGCTATTATTGGTTATTAGTGACGCCATGTTGACGCGCGCCCGCGTGTCATTCAGTCAGCTGTCAAACGTGCGTGGGTGAGATGGAAAAAATAGATGCAGTTTAATTTGCACTTTATAACTATTACGTACAAGTCTGATCGTGGGTTTTAATCGTGCTTTCGGAAATCATCGAAATTGTTGTTCGTGTCTGCGCGAAGGAAGATCCACGACACGCCATACAAATTGTGTTCAACTGTATCTTGATTAAATGTTTTCGTTTAAGTAGGTAACAGTGGATTTAGTTACTCATAAGATTTCGCTAATATATATTTTTTTATAAATTAGCTTAATACGTTTTTTTTTTAACGAATACTTGGTCTAGTTGGTTGATTCTGCTTACGAAACTAGCGGTCCGGGGTTCGGTTCCCAGTAGAACAAATTTAATAGTTGTGTGATGAGCACGAGTACTTTTTCTTAGTCTTGGATTTCATCTATAGTTTTAAGTTTGTATTTGTCTATATTATTATATAAGTATAATGTTTAAGTATCTTTGTTTAGTATACATAGTAAGTAAGAAGGCAAGAGGTCAGTTTAGACAAGGTAAATTGACTTTGGTTGTTCCTTGTTGTTTATTATTTAAATACAACACGTTTATATTCCACCTTAATACAGTTGAACCATGAAATTAATATTGTTATGCATTTAATTTATGTTGTACTATTGGCCCGCCAGCGCTGCAAATTTCTGACCTTCCCGGAGGATTTTTCAATTATTTTCTTTTATACAGGGTTATTGGTAATTCGACGTATTCCCGTTAGGAGGTGATAGGGGTGACTATTTGCGGTAATTTTAACCCCCATATGCATTATGCAAAAGTGAACCATTTTTGAGTTATCATGTTTTTTAGCTTTTTTCAAAATAAGTCAAAAATGCAGCATCAAAAATTAATTTAAAAAAAAGTATCAATTTAAATCTATTTTTTTCTTCTTATTTATAAAAACAATAAAACTCTGGTTATTTATCAATAATAAAACAACAATTATCGGTCCAAATTTAAAAATGCGAGACTAAAAACGATATTATTTCTAGATTTTTTAGATATCTTTTTCCACTAAAATGCCTTAAAAACAAAAAAAATGTTATGAAACTTGGCTTGCAGATTAATTTAAAAACATAACCGTTTTCTTAGCTCTCCAAAAATGCATAACAACTAGGAACTTATTTCAAAGAAACTGAAAAAAAAATGATCACAAAAGAAGCAGGCGGAAATTTGGATTCGAACTAAACACAAGGTAGTTCTTTAAAAAATCCCATAAAATTAATTAAAAACAATACCCAATGTCAATAAAACAAAAAAACTATTTTAAAACAAAATTTAAAACCAGTAACAGTTTAATAGTAATAACAATTAACAATTAATAATAGTAACAATTAACACATTTTTTAATTTAAAGTTCTTGCTCGAAGTGACTTCCCCTATTGCGTACGCAAAGTCGCATTCTTTTTCTTAGTTGTGACTTAACTACCGAAGTAGGTAGTCAAATTATTACGCATTGCATTTGCTGCATTTATAATTCTCGTCTTGAGTTCTTCCGCGGATGACACAGGCGAGAGGTCGTAAACTATGGATTTCATGTGACCCCAGACATAGAAAGCAACCGGCGTTAAATCCGGACTTCTCGTGGGCCACGGAATGGGTCCTCCTCGCCCTATCCAACGATTAGGAAAATGGCTATCGAGCCATCGCCTAACATTGACACCAAAATGTGCAGGACATCCGTCTTGCTGGTATATCATGTTTTGCCTTGTAGCCAAAGGCTTTTGCAACGGTAACAGTGAAGCTGCTCGTCATGATTATTCGCGTCGGTTTCCCAATCGCCGGTTACCCCATGTATCCGTTTTTAATGGAGTGTATAGGCGAATCCGAGAAACTGGTTGTGTTCAGAGAAGACAAATTAATGCCGGAAGACCCCCAGTCCATGTTGTTAATTGCGAAGAGGATATTCTGCAAGAATTTATCGATGAACCAACAATTTCGACAAACACCGTCGCCACACGACTCTCTGTAACACAATGGAAAGCGTGGTCTACAGTGCATAATGCAGGATTGGATAGGGCGAGGAGGACCCATTCCGTGGCCCGCGAGAAGTCCGGATTTAACGCCGGTTGATTTCTATGTCTGGGGTCACATGAAATCCATAGTTTACGACCTCTCGCCTGTGTCATCCGCGGAAGAACTCAAGATGAGAATTATAAATGCAGCAAATGCAATGCGTAATAATTTGACTACCTACTTCGGTAGTTAAGTCACAACTAAGAAAAAGAATGCGACTTTGCGTACGCAATAGGGGAAGTCACTTCGAGCAAGAACTTTAAATTAAAAAATGTGTTAATTGTTACTATTATTAATTGTTAATTGTTATTACTATTAAACTGCTACTGGTTTTAAATTTTGTTTTAAAATAGTTTTTTTGTTTTATTGACATTGGGTATTGTTTTTAATTAATTTTATGGGATTTTTTAAAGAACTACCTTGTGTTTAGTTCGAATCCAAATTTCCGCCTGCTTCTTTTGTGATCATTTTTTTTTCAGTTTCTTTGAAATAAGTTCCTAGTTGTTATGCATTTTTGGAGAGCTAAGAAAACGGTTATGTTTTTAAATTAATCTGCAAACCAAGTTTCATAATTTTTTTTTTGTTTTTAAGGCATTTTAGTGGAAAAAGATATCTAAAAAATCTAGAAATAATATCGTTTTTAGTCTCGCATTTTTAAATTTGGACCGATAATTGTTGTTTTAATATTGATAAATAACCAGAGTTTTATTGTTTTTATAAATAAGAAGAAAAAAATAGATTTAAATGGATACTTTTTTTTTAATTAATTTTTGATGCTGCATTTTTGACTTATTTTGAAAAAAGCTAAAAAACATGATAACTCAAAAATGGTTCACTTTTGCATAATGCATATGGGGGTTAAAATTACCGCAAATAGTCACCCCTATCACCTCCTAACGGGAATACGTCGAATTACCAATAACCCTGTATATAAACCTTGCCCTGACAATGACTAATAATAAAAAAAAAACAGCTCAATCGGTTCAGTCGTTCTCAAGTTATAGCGTGAAAGTGTGATTCTTAGGTTTGCGGGCCAGAATATATAAAAATTAACCCCTTTGGCCCCGTTCCCACTATGCCGGACCGGCGAATTTGCCGGACCGGTAAAACTGCCGGAAAGGCTAGTGGCTGTACAATTTATATGAAGCTGTTCACATTAAGTACATTATTTCCGGCATAATGTGAACAGCTTCATATAAATTGTACAGCCTTTCCGGCAGTTTTACCGGTCCGGCATAGTGGGAACGGGGCCTATTACAATCATATTGTTTATGACTCGGCCGCCTTTACCGTTAACTAAATAAGATCTACCAAAACGTTAGCGATAAGATAACAATAAGGGTAAAGACAATGCGAAAACGACCTGGCAGCCAACCGCGAACAAAGTAAGACAAAAGCAGCTTTAGTCACAATATTGAGGTTAATAAATTATTTAGAGGAAGCAATATCATTGATATTATGTAGATCGTGGGTAAAGCATTGATGGAATATTCCCGGACCATTAAACATTTAAGGGTTCAGTATACATTTTGTTAGCTGTAGTTACAGAGTTAAGACTGCGCCGAGCAAACGTCGAGCTTCCAGTGGCGCCCTCATTACTATTATTGTGTTTCCTAATTAACTAAAGAATTTTCTTGCAATCAGACGAAATATTTTTGTAGTACAAGTAAAAACACAATTTATGGGATACGTAACAAACTTTAATAACAATTATCGTTTGAGTAGTCAGCTTAACGGGAAAAGGTGGCCACTTTTTTCCGATAAGTTAATAACTCGAAGGTGAATTGTTATTAAACTATTACGGTATACCCTATAAGTTGTGGTTTCATTTGTAGTACAATTTTCGTTCAATTTCAAGAAAATACTTTAGTTTATTAGAAAACACAATAAAAGTAATGAGGGCGCCACTGTACATCCGGCGTACGCTCGGTGCAGTCTTAAAGGAGAATAAGTATACTAGCCAACTGTCCAAAAATGATACATTATAAATTACAAATAATGTTAAAAGTTAATACTTATTACTTATTATTAGTATATTCCTCATTTTTATATTCGATTAAAAGTCATTTAACGTCTATGATAGTGAAAGTCTACATTACAGATTATAATTATTTCCTATGAAAAAGTTTAGAACTAGAATACATTGATATTTGAACGGTGCGAATTCAGAGGGGCTTACTTTTATCTTATCTTATCGTACAGATAAGCACGCCTTTTTGGATACACTTCAACTTTGTCTCATAATTTTTTGATGTGAGGGTTCTCGCACACACTCAGTTGTTGGAATATGCAGGTTTCCTCATGATGTGTTTCCTTCAATGTACTTAAGTTAGAAAAACTAATTGGTACATGGTGGCCGCGGGGGTTCGAATTCGGTACCTTACGATCACGAGTCGACCCCCTAACCCACTAGGCCACCAACGTTATAGCTACCAAGCTACTAAATAAAATATATCTTACGCTTAAATGACTTAGTTCATACGACACTTTATTTTTCGATATGTCTATTCATTATTCTAATGCCCTAAAAAACTTCACCTGCCTTTCCATAAATAATATTGTCGATGACTTTGAAACGACAATTCAACGACAACCGCTTTTTTTTTAATTGTGACAAGATGGAAGACACCTTTTCTGGGTTTGAAAAAAAAGTGACAAGACTTGAACTATTTGGGTTCTGTATAGTAAGATGTTTTAAGTGTGTAGCGAAATTTCAAGAATGTACTTAAAATAAGTATCTTTTACTTTTGGGACCACATTACAAACCAAATTATTAGTTGGTTTATCTCTCTCGCCCTCCGGCTACCTACATTTATTTTTGCACAGCCCTTGTTTTATGTACATATGTATGTAAACTCTTTATTGCACCTAGAAATAGACAATACCCATTTATTTACTCTGAATATTACAATATACTACATTTAAAGGCGAACAGTACCGAATTACAAACCCCGAAGACAGTTTTAATAGCGATTGGACTGTAATTACTGTAATTAAAGAAGATATTAAGATATCGTTTGTTAACCTATTTTATAAAGCCATACCTACTTGATTAGTTAAAGAATCGATACGTTGATCTTGTGGCAGAATATAAAAATTGCGATAAAGGTCAACTCTTATTCAAATTTAAATAATTTATTAAATTGACTAAACACTAGGCCTACAGACTAATGGCTAATTTTCAAGTCACACTCTAATTTGCAATTGCTTGTAAATACTTTAATTGCATTACATTTTATTTAAAAGTCCCAAAGTAATCCCTGTTCAAGAAACTAACAATCAAGTTTCCTGAGTCTTTTATAAATCCCCTAACAATTCGGTGACACGGTCGTTACGTGTGCACTTCCTATAAAATACATTCGTAACATTCCCATGCGGACTTATTTGTCAACTCCCCACGGACCCCCAAATTCTTCCAAATCACAAGGACACTTCATTTAATGACAATTATAATATGATACACTCGACTCTGCCTCTTCAATGACAATAAGTATTTGCGAACATCTGCTTTAAAAAAAAAACAAAGAGAAAAACTACAAAAGAATTTGTTGAAAATCCTTGAGGCGTTAAATTTTGAATTTCGAACGCTACAAAGACATGTCTCTTTGTTGTTCGATTTACAAACTTTGAAATGCCGCGCGGTATTAAGCTCATAACCTCTATCACGTCAGTGTAAGATACATTTTTAAACAGTTATAGATTTTGCAAGCGCATTCATTAGTTTGCAGATTGGTTTTGAACAATTTTACTTTTGTTAATCAGTAAAGCATTAACAGACCTTAGCTTACATACTATAAAGGTTCTATTTCACTGCTTTATAGTTTTTAAAGCGCAAACGTAACATTGCATGTTGGTTTACACTAAGTTCGTCTATGAATGACTTTTTTCTAAATTCAAACTTTTTAAATTAGAACTCGTAAGGAAACGCCGTTTTGTTCCCTTACGAAATTGCAAAGTATTGCGTTTCATTGCGGTTCTAAGGATTTGTTAATTGCTTTGAAATTTGATATTTGTATTGCTTTAATAATTTTGCGGAAGAGGTTATTTGATATTCCGTTAATTGATATGCGGTCAGTTGTACATTAAATTGGTTCTGAGGTTACCCACTAGCCATGTTTTTTTTTCACGTAGAATCTGTTTAATTATATGTAGCTAAATAGTTTTTATTTCGCTTTTATAAATCTGTATATAAGATTAAATACATAAGGATTATAGCAACTGGGTACATCTTACACAAGCACATTTAGAAATTTTGTATTTTTTTTTATTACAAGATATGACTTTGTACGAGGTTGTCATTTATAAGATCTGCCCCCTACTTCACCATCCCGACAATGACAGGTGATATAATATATGAAATGTCACCATTTTAGTGTACATGTCGCAGCTTATATGAAACTCAGTGATGTATCAGCGTGTTAACTTTGCAATGTATACCGAATTGTCACCTGTCATGTGTTATTGTCAAGATGGTGAAATAGGGAGCTGATCTGTTCGTGGTGAGTTGAGATCTCCTCAATTAGACGTTTTAACTTCGTAACATCTCGTCATTATGAGATCTCGTCAATTTGTCATTTTGGCTACACAATGACTTGTCATTATGAGATCTCGTTGCTCTGACATTATGACTTTATAAGATCTTTAAAATGGTTTTCATTAGACCTTTTTGTTTCAATTTGACATTTTAGCTTCAAAACATCTCGTCAATTTGAGATTTATAAGGCTTTTATTACATTAGGTATAGGGTACTATAATCTGGACTCAACTATAGGTACTAAAACATGCAGAGACTGCATAGGTACAGTCGTTTAAAAATGTGATCTACCACCCTACGGTTGAAGTTCATTTGCACGTCATGATACAACAAGTTCGATTTTCCCTTGCAATAATAATATGACAGTGACAAGTGTCAACCTTGGCGATAATTAGATCTCACAGAAACTTTTGTCAAAACTGGAAGTCCACTTACTTGGCCGACCGTACCAAAAGATTTACCCATGCGTTAGATTTCAATTTTTTTTTTTTACAATATTAATTGTAGTTTGTTACGAGTTAAATTTCTATTAAACGTATATAAAAATAAATACCAAGAACTAAACGCCACTAAAACTTTCTAATTGACGTACAAAATGACAGATTTATTAACTTAAACAAATCAATAAAGTTCCCACTAGCCGACCACACACAAGATATAATAAATTAACATAAAAACGACAGAAATCTCTTAAATTTAGATAACTGTGATGGAATGAGGCAGCTTAGTTCGAAACAGAAAGAGCACTTTACTTTATATTTAATATGTTACTATTGGCAGTTGTAGCTGTCAACCTACACTTACAGATATTTTACAAAGTAGCTCTTATTTATTTTATACTAGGCCACCCTTAGACGTTTCAAGACTGCAATCTTAAGACTTCAAATGCGTTGCCAACCCTGAGGACTACGATGGAATGTGGTCTACCTTACCACCCTGCGGTTGAAGTTCATTTGCACGTCATGATACAACAAGTTCGATTTTTCCTTGCAATAATATTATGACAGTGACAAGTGTCAACCTTAGCGATAATTAGATCTCAGGGAGGCCATTTGCAACGTTAAAAGATGGCGGATGTGTAATTTGTTTTAGTTTTATTTTTTTGTGTATTTAGGTGTTCAAAGTTCTTTTCTGATAGTGATTTGTACTTTTTATGCCATTTTGTTGCACAGTGATTGAAAACTTGGACTTATTTCGCGTATCTGGCATCTGTCTTCTCGTTACAAGTGGACTCGAAGTGGTACATAGGTTAAAACTATCTTGACCTCTGTCCTACAAACTACCGAACAACGTTGCCCCCAATCTTCCCAGAGAAGATGGGATTGTATTTTATTGCTATATTGATTTATACTTATATACACTTGACACTGGCGAAATCACTAATTCGTGGAAACGCCATAACCCGGCGGTAGTAGCTGTTGAAGTCGCCGCGGGGCAAAAAAAAAAAAAAAAAAAATTAGATCTCATAAAACTTTTATCAAAACAGAAAGGCTGACTCCCTTTCTATCTAGTGAGTACCTAACGATAGAGACGCACTGAGCGACAAGCGAGAAAATACAATTTGTGCTACCCTTGCTGGTAGATCGTACATAGTTCCTTACTTTCGAATCGTTAAAGTTATTTTCTTACACCCTTTATACTTAATACAGCATTGGATTAATATTAGAAGGTAAGGGCAGATATTTGTGTGAGCGCGAATATTTGTTCCTGAGTCATGGATGTTTTATTTTAGTATATATTTCTCTATATAAGTATTTATATCGTGGTCTAGTAGGTAGTACCCATAGTACAAGCCTAGAGCTTAGTTTAGGACTAGGTCCATTGATGTGAGATTGTCCTCTTACTCGTATATTTGGGTCATTATTCGAGCGTTTCAACCGCCTTACTTTTGTGGACATAATTTTGAAGAATTGGGTGTATATTTTAATGCGATTTTTGACTATTTGTTAGATGTACGGTAAACTTAGATATCTAACCATAAATGAAATCGAAATCTGCAGCCACTTCAACAAAAATGTGACCACGAAAGTGATTCGAAACAAACGCCCAAATAATGACCCATTTATTGATTTATTTAAAAGCGGTTTTAAAGCAAAGTGCACAATCTGTATACTACATAATCTACAACAAATATATGGCTTATTCTTATCGCTAAAGCGAGACCGTCTTAATGTGGCGATTGTCTCATTCCTGGTGTTAACACCGCCATTTAAAACACCTCAAAAATAACACTTAGAATGTCATAAAACCATTTGTTTTGGTACACTCACCTTAAGGACTCCACCGAGCAAAAGCCGAGCGTCCAGTGGGCGCCACTCTATCTGTCATTACTATTATTGTGTTTTCTAATTAACAAAATATCCTTGCAATCAGACGATACATTTTTGTAGCGCAAGTAAAAACACAATTTATGGGATACGTAACAAACTTTAATAACAATTACCCTTTGAGTAGTCAGCTTGACGGGAAAAACGAATAGAAACAATAGTTAGCGTAGGTAATGCATCTCAGCTTCTTAATATGTTTCGGCTGGCTATCGCTATCACGCTTGCTCTCGCAACTGACAGTATATTTGTCACTCGTGTATCATAGAAAAACGAATATTGCCGATCGCTATTAACGAAATTGTTGAACTGTATGTAGATTTAGATTTCTTCAATGTAAAGTTACATGTAACTTTGAGTTGTAAAGTTATTCAAATACAGCACATTTTGGTTGACCAAGATTACCTTATGTTTAACCCTTTCCCGGAATATCCGAAGCAAGATCATTCCAGAAACTTTTTAAATTAAAACTTTGGTATAAAGTTATCGATGAATCCTGATTTATAACTTGTTTCGAATATAAATTGACGCTTTATTTAATGTATTTATTTAAAAATTGTGACCAAAACAATATGCATTATGATTGCAACTGCATTATGAAAACAAAAAGGGAGTGTAATCAAATAATTTCAAAGTTAATGCATGTCAATTTCTTTACTTATTACTAGCTGATCCCATGCCCACATCGTTGGGCAAAAAAAAAACTGAATTATACTTGAAAAAAAAATTTTTTTTTTGTTCAAAACTCAGTTCAAGCGGAAAATGCTGAAATTTAGAATAGCACTTAGATACTAGCTAGTAATGTGGCACATCATTACAAAAACACGCCAAAAGCTATTAAGGTACAAGATACCAACCTTGTGCAGGGTCCGCCCGGATCGCTACCACCATCTCATCCATTAACCTACCGCCAAACAGCAGTGTTCGCATTGTTATGTTCCGGTTTGGGGAGAAGACAGCCGGTGAAATTACTAGCATAGAGGCATTCCATCTTAGTCCTTAGGGTTGGTAACGCATTTGCAGTTTTAGGATTGCATTGCAGCCTTGTGAATGCGAATGTCTATGGGTCACAGTTTCCACAAACCATCAGGTGGCCTGTGTGCACGTTTGTCTTCTCTATGCCATACAACAAAAAAAAGACCTTTAGGGTATAAACTATCTCCTACACATAAGAAGTCACGAGCCTATGTCTTCTATTACTAGACAGGATAAGATATTAATTTAAGTTTCATTATAAGATTATTCTCAACATTATTCTATCCCACTATCCATGACTACACCGTTACGTAAACCAATTTGCTATATCCGAGCTTGGCCCAGATTTTAAGAAAACAACCGCCAGTTTAACTGAGATTATCTTAGTTAAACCGGAGTTCAAAGTTAATCCAGCGGGTTAACTTATGCTTAGACTAACGGTTTTGGTAACCACAATTTAGTTACGCAAGTGTTTGCGTACTAATTTATATATGCTTACTGTTACTTATAAACGTGGAGTAAGCTTGGTATAGTTTATGCCATGCTTTGTCCTTATCTGTAATTGTGACATTTTCGTCTGACAGAAAGTGACAAAGTATGGCATAAACTATTCCAAGCTTATTCTATGTTTATAAGTAAGGGGGTAAGTCTTGTAGTGAAATAAGGTTGTATTATAAGAATACACCTTATTGCACTTTACCTTTTTGTTAACTGGCCGTTTAATGGTTTGAATTTTTAAACTAACGGTTCGATGGAACACCGGCTTTGTTTTGTATAATTTCAGGAGACGCCTCTCGACCACGGTGCGAGGCAGGATAACTGTATTAGCTGTGCTTTTAACCTAATATAGAAAGAAATGAAGTTAAATTGATTTTTATTGACTAGCTACACCCTTTCATCATATGGTGGAGGTGCGGAGGTGCGGTTATTCCAGAAACCTACAGTCACCGAATAATAATGTTGAGCACACTTAGAACCTTGGCATTCTGAATGTCATTAAATACGCGTCTCAAGAATAAAATGAGAGCGATGTCTTCTAAGACTGCCCTTTTTCGGAAAAGTATACTTGGAATGGCCCCAAAAATGTATAATAAAATACCGGCAGATATTGTAAGTAAAGAAAATATGTCAAATTTAAAAAAACAACTATACAATTTTTTAGTAGAAAAATGTTACTATAGCTTTAATGAATTTTTATCTAACTGAAACAATGTGAACTGTAAATGCATGCAGCATGCCATTGACTGTCTACAATTTGTATGCCTTGCGGCACAGCACAGTGAAACAACCGTAGTATTATAAGACATGTGTATATTATGTACCCACCTGTGTTGAACAAATAAACATACTATGACTAAGGCTATGACTATGACTTATCATTATCATGTGTATCATTTGGAGTTTGAAGTTTACTATAGTCTATTCAGAATAGGATGGGTACGGCGACACATGACAGTTTTACATTTTACGCAAAAGCCGTTTTAACCAATCCAGCTGTCTATTTCCAATAAATTAGATTTATCGTTTTTCGTAATATAATAATCAAGTTCCATTAAATTACGTGTTTATGTAGTGAAAATAGGTCAATAAAATAATTACACTGCATCTTCCGATACGTGAATGGAACTATTAATAGAGATTGGCAACACATCTGTCATCGACCGAATCGAACCGCCATATTAACAAATCGCTTCACTCGCGTCACGATTATATTGAAATAAAGAACATCTAGTGCTTTATTTAAATTTACGTGTAAATTATTGTCTTCTGACATTTATTTAATGACTGAATTCACCATTCATAATTTGTGTGATATAGTTTTAAGAAATAAAAAATATTGGCAAGTGCATAAAGAATCGATTATTTTCCCTTAGCAAACGTAATCGATAATCGTCAATAATCCTTTCAATTTCACAAGGCGACAACACTTTATCTGCCAAGTGTCATATGTCGCCGTACCCATCCTATCCTGAATAGACTATATGACAAGGTTGCGGACTTAATACCTTAGGATATCCTTATCCAGGTCAACCACTGATATTTGGCCGCTATTACTTATAAAACTGGTCAAGTACGAGTAGGACTCGCACAGAAGACACGATTTATTTTTATATTATTTAGTTTATTTGTTGTTATACCAGCAATAGAAATACACAATAAAAAATTCAAGTGTTCATGAGATGCAGCCCACTTAAACTTTACTTATGAAAAAACATGTTTCATTGGGTTCTCTGCCGTTTGCCCGAAAGTCATTTGCCATAATTCTATCACTTGCCATAATATTCATTCGCCATAAATGCATTTTTTCTGAAATCGTGAACTATTCAGAATTGTTATAAAACAAACCTAACCTAACCTATTGGGCTCTATACGATGGCATGTAAAAATTACCTGAAGGGTTTACAGTTTCAGAAAAAATGCCTTTATGGCAAATTAACATTATGGCAAGTGACACAATTATGGCAAATGAAATTCGGGTAAACGAAGTGATCCGGTTTAATTGGGATTGTTCATAGTTTTACGATTTCTCCAATTCGAAAACCATTTCGAGGAATAGGAATAGGGTTCTAAAGCTGTTGTGTATTATTTAGTTTTCGAAATATTTATATATTTCGGATATTTCGGCAAAAGCATATTTAACCTTTGTGTGACTTTCGTTTTCGGCTTGAAGCCCTCCTAGGTGTATCTTACGGGTTAGGCGAAAACAGCTTGAAATTGTATTTTTAATACCTATACACTATTACAATCACTTTTTTTCATTAGATATCATTTAATTGTTGTAATTTAATCATGTCATCCATAAAATGTCTGCTAAATAAATAAATATATTAAAACAAAACTATCGTGTCAAATACAAAATTAATAAAATTGGTGTCTTAAAATGCGGATCACTTCGTTTACCCGAATTTCATTTGCCATAATTGTGTCACTTGCCATAATTAATTAATAATAATTATTATTATTATTTATTATTATTTTTTTGTGTTAATTTGCCATAAAGGCATTTTTTCTGAAACTGTAAACCTTTCAGGTAATTTTTACATGACATTCGTATAGAGCCCAATATGTTAGGTTAGGTTTGTTGTATAACAATTCTGAATAGTTCACGATTTCAGAAAAAATGCCTATATGGCGAATGAATATTATGGCAAGTGATAGAATTATGGCAAATGACTTTCGGGCAAACGACAGAAAACCCTTAAAATGACCTATTCTTACGAATTACAATGTAAAAACTAGGAGTTTTTTTTTTGGCCTATCCCAATTTGACCAACTTGTGTTGTTCCAATTTTTAAACTGCTTTATTTACTTTTTCAAAACAAAAGAACGTAGATCTTACAAGTCGGATCCCTTTGACTGCCATACATATCGTCGGTCATAATGTATTGTTAGTCATACTTTTTTTTGTCATAACTTCGTTCAGGCTGAAGTTACAGTTTTTAATAAACGTTTATCGTGTTTTTTAGTTAGGTTAGGTTAGGTTAGTTTTATAAAAATCCTGACAAAATAACCGTGTCCTGAGAAAAATGGATTATGACTTGCGAAAATTATGACTTAACACACATTATGACTAAAAATAATTATGGCAGTCAATAGAGACCCCTTAAAAGTATTGGTACATACTTCTTCTATCGCAGACTTAAAAAAATCATTTATGTAGTTTTAAGGGAATAAACGTTGCATAGATAAGTTTTTGCTATTGATAAGGGCAATTTGGCTGGAATGAATAATGTCCCGCGAATTCCGCGCATGCCCAGACGGCTAAATTGCCGCTTGTTATTGTAGTCCAAGAGCTAGTTCCGCGAGTTTCGTTCATTCACGAATGGAATGAACGAATGGAATGTGAACTATGTCCGAGTACGAACGCTTCAAGGGTTGTTATAAAATAGTGACTTGATAAAGTAATTAAAAGTAAACTTTAAAAAGCCTACTGCATTTTTCGATAATGTCATCGATTAAAAAGCCTACTATCGACCAGGGGGGTTATTACCACATAGCTATGCAGCTGAGAGAAAAGGACAGAGCTATGTAACTGCTATAGCTCTGTCCTTTTCGCACGCCGTAAAATGAACCGCATAGCCATGTCGTAATAACCTCAAAGTTCTCGCTTCGCTTCGGTGTAGTTGAATTTTCTGTAACACCCGTATGCCATCCAGAGTTTATTATACATAAATACCATCCTCTTCAATCAATCAATCTATTTATGGAAACTCATCAAAATCAGTTGCTTAGCTTAAAAGATCTAAACGTAGGGTGAAACCACCAGTGGTCAGCCAGAGACCTGTAGTCGGCCTCTGCCTATACTTTGTATGAGTGGGAAGAGTACGAAATATATGTTTCCCACTCTTCGCACTCATAAGGTCGACTACCTACTGGTTTCTAGCTGACCACTGGAAACTTTACCCTATATGTATATAGTTCAGTAGTTACATCAATTCAATTAAATTCAATTAAAGTTTATTTGAGAAACATATACATTGTGTTTGAAAACGGCTCTTACAAGCTAACATATATTTTAAAAATAACATAAGATACTAAACTTAACGGATAATGTGTAAGGTAAGCCGGGGTTATTGCGACTGAGGGGCTATTGTAACTTTTAATACAAAAACGTGTTCTATTTTTAAAATTAGTATGTAAAGTTGCAATAGCCATGGACCCGCTAGCCCCTCCTGACCTTACTTAGGCTGCGTTTCCACCAGAGATGTGCGAGGATGCGTTGCGAGGGATGTGTTTGTCATGAACCAATAGAAACACTTCATTTACCTATCCTCGCTTAGCTTAGCTCTGGTGGAAACAGCTCAGCGGAGCGAGGTTTTTGTACATACAAAATAAGGGAAAGATGTGTGCGTGGCGGCGTCTGGCTCACCCCGTCAGCTTATTTAAAAAAGAGCCCGCTACACATCCTAGCTACGCATCCTCGCACCGCTCAGCTACCTCGCACATCTTCAGTGGGAACATTCACACCGTCGCACCTCCTCGTTACACAGCCTCGCACCGCTTAGCTACCTCGCACATCTCTGGCCCCTATACCACAAAACTTTACAAGCCTACAATTTAACAAATTTGTCAACTTTTTGTATGGAGATCCGTACAAATTTGTCAAATTGTACGCTTGTAAAGTTTTGTGGTATAGGGGCCTGGTCTCTTAATTTAGCAAAAATTAAAAAAGTCGGGAATTCCAACCCTTTTTGATTTTGAATCAGCAAAAAAAAAACACAATCCAAACACAAAAAGTGGTCATCATAGTATGTTCGCTGTGACGATTATGCCAAATTAAGGGTCCTTACAAAATGTCTCTTCAAAATCGCCCCTAGCTCTTGGTGCAAATGGGAAATTTTCCTGCGGTAATTGTTAATGACATGAACTTTGCGTTTCCATTCTTAGCTTAACAGTAACTAGCCTCAGCGTGCGGTTTCACACGCATACGTTCAATTATTAATTAAGTACTTTAGATAGGAAAATACGTAATTTAATCATTAACATAATTTATTGAAAACTTATTTACTTGTATACCTTGCTCTGGTGAGTTATTATGACATAGTTATGCAATTCTGTTTACGCTGAGAGAAAAGGACAGTGGGGTTATTATGACGTACTTGTGCAATTCATTTTACGCTGAGAGAAAAGGACAGACTTATGTCACTGCTATCGCTCCGTCCTTTACGCTCACCGTAAAATGAACTGCATAGCCATGTCATAATAACCCCCCTGAGCTATATACTTAACTGCCATAGCTCTGTCCCTTACACTCACCGTAAAATGAACTGCATAGTTATGTCATAGTAACCCCCCTGTATCCTCAAAGCGAAAATACTTATTAATATTGAAAATACTTATTAACATATTATATTTATTAATATTTAAAAAGAAAACATTTACAGGCCCCATATCTCGATTAAGATAGTTGAGCAATTGTAACGCAGATCGTTTAATTGTTTGAATATGACTATGACTTTCCCGCTGCGTTGCGTGCAACAGCTTAAATTATATCATGAACACTAAATAGTATAAAATAAAATAAATGTTTTAAAAAACTGAAAACTGCCTTTTTACCACATACCTAGGTACAAATTGTAAGGCCGGCCTTACACTCGGTAAGTTTACTTACCTATATTTTTTTCTCATTCTAACAGATACCCGTGTCCCTACTTACGCGAGTAAAACTAACGAGTGTAAAACCGGCCTAAAATATTACGGCGGGAAGTAACTCTTTGCGAAATTAAAGTTTGTAAAGTGATACTCAAGAGAAATGGAAACGGGTCACACTGTATTGAATTACCATATAAAGTGACCCGTTTTCATTGCCCTTGAGTGTAGCTTACCAAATTATGATTTGGTAAAACATTAGTGAACCTGACCAAATATTCTCCCTCGTATTTTTTCAATAGAGAATATGCATTAATTTTTTACATTGCTTTTCTAAACTAAATACCAGTAAAAGTGAATTTAAAATTTAAATCGGTCAAGAAATACTTATGATACATTTTAAACTGCTTATTAGACTGAGAGATCCGAAGTGAATCGTGACGTCATTGTAACAGGTCGGCCATATAACATAGACTCCACGTAAAAACCTGTTTTGCTTGAGATAGGAATAAATCTTTATTGGCTTAGACCTTGGCTATTTTAATTTAAAAAAAAATCTTACATGTTTGTTACATGACTCAGCTATTATTAAAGGTGTGAAAAAAAACCATGAATATTCTATAGTGTCCGCAATAGACTTCTCTTTCCTTCACTATCCATTTCCAGCACCACATTCCTATAATATGTATGTAAACATCAAAATTAACCGTATATTCAAAAGTACCGAAAAATCCCAAAAACTTTTATTCCCTAATCCTGACTTTAGCTGAGTCCCCATGAATGCAATTTATGATCCTTTGATAACGTACCCTCAAACTCAATTCAGCATTCAAAACTCCCCAATTTGTATTTACAACCTTGTCATACTAACTCGGTTGACACATTCGCTTAGAACTGTATACAAGTGGTAAAAGCGACAGGGTACTAAATTTTTAAAAGCCAAATCTCGCATTTGCGTTTAAATTTTAATCCCAGCCAATCGATGTACCTTTTGGGTGTAATTTTGGGGTAATTACCCGTCAGAGGTGAGGAGGGTAAGTTACGGGGTAACTTTGGGTTCTCGATGGGAACTCGCTTGATGTTAGGTGAAAATTAGCGAGTGTAGCGAGCAAGACAAAAAGATCAGAGTTATCATCATGATTATAAGCAGTTTAAAAGAGATCAAAAGTTTTACTACAATTTGAAGCCTCAACTAACTCTTGCTCTAACCAACATAGTAGAAAAACCGCAATAGTTGCCCGCCTTTGAATTTTTTTTATACATATAATAAAAATCTTTAAAACTCTTTAGTTTTAAAGATTTTTATTGTATGGTATGGAGGATGCAAACCTGAGGGCCCAGACAAAATGCACTACGCTAGCTAGCGTTTCTCTACGTTAAGTTTTTAAACCAATCGTGTCACTGGTAGATGACGTGATACGAAAAGTCACGTGATGTGCCAGTGACGCGATTGGTTTAAAAACTAAACGAATAGAAACGATAGTTAGCGTAATGCATCTTGTCTGGGCCCTCTGTACTCATGCCACTTGATGGTCAATAGACTCTGAAGTATTTGAATCTCAGGAAGGCAATCTAACAAGACAATCGTAAGACTGCATTATACGTTGCCAACCTAGATGCAATGCCTCTATGCTAGTCATCTTTTGTACTGTTTTATTTATTGTTTATTGTTTACTACCAGTTCACATCGGTAATCTCGTAGCACTTGACAGAAAATCATTTTTTTTACTTAAAAGCAAACGAGGATGGGAAGTAATCACCACCGACCATAAACACTCAAAAAGAGTTGTCCGTTCCGCTGCCTGTTTGTTTTCTTTCTCTTTCGACTCATGCAGGAAAAACATAGTAACATCATTAATCTGTTCTAACTGTCAAGTGCTACCTAAAGAGTACGAGGGTACCAATCCATACTAATCCATACTAATGTTATAAATGCGAAATTGTGTCTGTCTGTCAGTTACCTCTTCACGCTTAAACCGCTGAACCGATTTACGTGAAATTTGGTGCAAAGATAGTTTGAATCCTGGGAAAGGACATAGGATAGTTTTTTTCCCGAAATTCATCCTCTAAGGGGGTGAAATAAAGAGTGAAAAATTGTATGGAGCTACGATATAAAGTAGTT
Organism: Acleris laterana; assembly: GCA_963966035.1. Lineage (NCBI taxonomy): Eukaryota > Metazoa > Arthropoda > Insecta > Lepidoptera > Tortricidae > Acleris > Acleris laterana. The sequence continues at coordinate 5,708,122 of OZ014465.1, read as the reverse complement.
TACTGAATTTGATTTTAAATTTAACTTGTCTTCGGCATTTTCTATTAGTTTCATCCTTTCGAGAACCAATAGTACCGTAATGGCTCGGTAAAGCTCGGCGACGTATTCAGCGATCACTCAGGGAGAAAGATACCGATACGCCGCGAGCTTTCCCCACACTAGTTCATCGGTTTCTATATTATAAACGTGATCTTTTGGGAAGAATCGAGGTGGAACTTAGATCTAGCATTTCGTGGATTCGACGGTTTGATAGATAAAATGATATTATACAAGTTTCATGTTAGCAGGTACCTGGAAAACAGTCGAGGAAACCGATTGAACGAGTACAGTCACGTCTAATAATATGGATACAGTTAAACTTTCAAAAATATGGAAACACGACTCTACTGCAAGGGAATAAAGTTGTATATATATTTCTAAAACGTTGTTAATGTATACATATTTATGATGCTGACTGTACCATAACAGTGAATGACGTGGACGTTCTTGGGAAACGCTTATGCGTATGTCACTAATATGCTGGTTAACATCTTAGCCTGATTGTGCAAAATGTGGTTACCTACAGAATTATCAACAATTTTTTATTTAGAGTACTGTAGCTCTGTCTACCCCACTCTGTGAATGAAGGCGTGAGTTTATGTATTTAATTAAATATTGAGTATGATCAGCGTTTGCTACGCCACTCGCCTTGGACGGGTATTCCCACCTGTTAAGTGTGCAAAATGTGGTTACAGAATTATCATCAAGTTTTTAGAGTTGTTGGAAATTCTGTAGCTCTGCCTACCTTACTCTGGGAATGAAGGCGTGAGTTTATGTATGTATGTATGTGTATGTACAGTCAAGGGCAATAATATGTATACACTTTAGTACCTTGTCACTTTAACCACTGTGACAGTTCATATATGGCAGTTCAAATATGGCGACAATTAGACAAGGTACTAAAGTGTATACATATTTTTGCCCTTGACTGTACCACCAATTTGTTACCACTGGTAACAGCTGGGTATTTTTTTTTCCACGTATTGCCACTAAAGTATACGGTGGTAACAAGTGGGAATACTTTTCCCATTTGTTACCACTAAAATATTTGCTGGTAACTATTGGGAAAGAACACCAATTAGTTTAGTGGTAACAAATGGGAAAAATATTCCCACTTATTGTTACTTTTTAGTGGTGACAGGTGGGAAAAAAAAACCCAGTTGTTATACCAGTGGTAACAAATTGGTAGTAACAGGTGGGAATAACCCTCTTGGACTAGCGGTCGGAATGACGTCATTTTGTTTGGAACCACTTGTTTTTTATGTCTAAAAACAAAATAAACTCTATAAACTAAATAAATTCATGGTTAAAAAGCTCTTCAGTTTTAAGTACTTAGGTATGTAGGTAAGATCTTTTGTACTAAATGTGGGATTAGCTTCGTAGCTAAGAAATATAACAATAAGAAGCATTTGTATACTTAGAAGCACAAAAGCAGTCTTTGGAAAAATAATTCGTTTTATAACACTTTGAAAATAAGTATTTGAAACAGTTATCGATAAAAATATCGGAAGGAAATCCCTAGTTAACTTTTTGCCACCAAAACTTCTGTCTGCTCATTACCCTTCTATTTGCGTTGGGGGTTAAATAGTAAACTGTACAATTATAGTACCATCATCATGTCAACCAATATCCATTTCGCTCTCCCTCATGGACAGCATAGATTATAACGACCTCTCACTGCCCGCATCCTCCGCTTATAATGGATTACCTTGCGCAGGGGGTCATACATACACACATACTTACATACCTTCACGCCTGTAACCCCAGAGAGGGGTAGGCAGAGCTACAGAATTACCTACAACTATTAAAACTTGTTGATAATTCTGTAACCACATTTTGCACAATTAGGCTAAGATGTTTACCAGCGTATTAGTGACAGGTTGCAAGCCCATCGCCTAACAGTACTACAAGCCTTTCCCTTAGTCGCCTCTTACGACATCCACGGGAAGACATGGAGTGGCACTATTCTAACGGACGATTTCAAGTATCAGAATTGAAAGTCGGTGTTGAACCTCAATATCGAAATCTCGGAATTACGCAGGGCATACAGTATCGGCCTATTTCCAATTCCGGCCTATGTAGTACCGGAATTGAAATTCGGTATTGTGGCCTAATATCAGAATTCCGATACTAGTATCGGAAATGGGGATCTACTAGAATAGTACTTTCTATTTAATATTCAATACTGACTTTCAATAAATTCCGATACTGGATATCGCCCGATCCTGCATAGAAGGTGATGTCATCTATGTGTTGGTACTTGAAACTATACCAGGCAATACTACGATTGTTTCGATATTACAATACCGGAATTAAAAGGTAATGATAATGAATATCGGATTTACGATATTTATAGGCCCAATATCGGAATATTGGTCCGAGATTCCGAGATCTCGGAATTCATGCCTTAATTCTAACGGCAACCACACGGGACACAGAGGATTATCATAACGCACAAAATAGCATAGCATCATCACATCTCAGCCTAAGTGTGCAAAATGTGGTTACAGAATTATCAACAAGTTTGTAGAGTTGTCGGTAATTCCGTAGCCTACCCAATCTGGGATTACAGGCGTGTAGGTATATACATACGTAATTTTGTATGTAATTTTTTATTTATTTACTATAACAAACACAAAGTTTACATGTTATGCATTGTTCCATTTGACTGCGGATTCTTCGGTCCAGCTTGTTGATCATTAGTATCATTACACATATCATAAAAGCGGTACTTAATAATATAATTTGAACTAATGTATAATATGATTTTACTCATGCTCACCCATAATTATATAATTAAAGGTGAGCATCGCATTCACAAAAAAAAAAAAAAAAAAAATATAATAAATAAATCCAGGGTAGTGATTCTGTAAACAACGCCGGTCGTGCGGACTGTCGAGTGACATCCAAGCGGCGAGATTAAGTAGTCCCGTCAGAGCGAACAAAACACATTGTATTAAGCCAGCCTTATACATTCGACCCATCGTGGTGCTAAATTGAAAATGCACTCGCTACAATGTGTACTGTTCGCACTGACGGGACTACTTAATCTCGCTGCTTGGATATCACTCGACAGTCTGCACGACCGGCGTTGTTTACATAATCACTACCCAGGAGATGCCTATGTAACCTATTAATCGTTTGCCCTTTCCACGCCATAAAAAAAAACATCGAATATACACACGAACGAAAACGCAAGCCTGAGCTGATTTGACTCCCTAAGCGAAACAAGCAGATGACGTGATTGTACGGCTTCTTGGCCCCCTCCCCCCGTAGCTCATTACCCTCCCCCCGGCTAATAGTCATAAATAAATCCCTAACAACCAAAATCAATATCCGGAGGGGACGGGATGAGCGCTGGGTTCCACTTGGCTCTGGAAGACTTCATACTGTTTATTCTCAACGAGACAAGAGTATGACGAAACAAGATAATGAAGACTTTGGCGGGTGGTAGGACCTTGCGCAGGGTCCGTCCGGATCGCTACCACCGTCTTATCCATTAACCTACCGCCAAACAGCAGTGTTCGCATTTTTGTGTTCCGGTTTGGGGATAAGACAGCCGGTGAAATGACTAGCATAGAGGCATTCCATCTTAGTCCTCAGGGTTGGCAACGCATTTGTAGTCTTAGGATTGCATTGCAGTCTTGTGAATGCGAATGTCTATGGGTCACAGTTTCCACTTACCATCAGGCGGCCTGTGTGCTCGTTTGTCTTCTCTATGCCATAAAAAAAAAAAACGAGAATATGACTAATCAAGAATTTGACTAACGTCTTTGCTATCCTAGAAGTTAATTGCGTTTGTATTGTATTGTAAATCCTTAATCATTTCCAAGGCATGTATTCTAATTTTATACAATCCTGTTTCTTCCTAGTCGCGATTCTGAACGATATGAAATAATGCAGAATTACGAATAGGGGGAAACAATAATGATATAAACGTTGAATAATCCATAAGTAAGGTTCAACTTTAGAAGTTAAACTGTTTAAGTACGTTTTGCGTCGTTGCAACGTTGTGATTTCAACAAAGCGCATCGCGCACGCATCGTGTGGCATGTCGTCCCTGGGCATTCGTCACAAAAGTGACAAAGTTAAAGTTCCTTAATTTCAGTCCTTAATTGGGTACACTTTTTAGTGAAAACGCCCCCCTATTTATATGAAGAACAACGCGGTGACGACGCAACGCCCAGGGTAGTGATTCTGTAAACAACGCCGGTCGTGCGGACTGTCGAGTGATATCCAAGCGGCGAGATTAAGTAGTCCCGTCAGTGCGAACAAAACACATTGTAGCGCGTGCATTTTCAATTAAGCAGTCTTATACGTTCGACCCATCGTGCTGCTAAATTGAAAATGCACGCGCTACAATGTGTTTTGTTCGCACTGACGGGACTTCTTAAGACTGCGCCGAGCAAACGACGAGCGTCCAGTGTAGCCCTCATTACTTTTATTGGGTTTTCTAATTAACTAAAGAATTTCCTTGGACCCAAACAAAATATGTTTGTAGCGCAAGTATAAACACAATTTATGGGATACGTAACAAACTTTAATAACAATTACCCTTTGAGTAGTCAGCTTAACGGGAAGAGGTGGCCACTTTTTTTCGTTAAGTTAATAACTCGAAGGTGAATTGTTATTAAAGTTTGTTACGTATCCCATAAATTGTGTTTATACTTGCGCTACAAACACATTTTGTTTGGGTCCAAGGAAATTCTTTAGTTAATTAGAAAACCCGATAAAGTAGTGAGGGCGCCACTGTACATCCGGCGTACGCTCGGCGTAGTCTTAATCTCGCCGCTTGGTTTCACTCGATAGTCCGCACGACCGGCGTTGTTTACAGAATCACTACCCAGGCCACGCTCGTAAGGCATCTTATTGTTCAGTGATTGTTTAAAATCATATCACGGTGGAACGTATCCGCGGGCCCCAAGTGGAGTGCCCACCGTAACCAGGATGGCGCTCGGTGTCATTTACCTGTCCTCATTAAGCCTACTTATGTACGTCCTTATGTACTATCCCCACGTTGTTGTGATAAGGAGTTTTTACCCCGAAATCCCTCTTCGGGGACATTTTTACGGTGAAATCTGATAGATTCCTCTTGATTACATTAAGAAATACATCATCAATCGATGGGGCTTATTTTGACAATTATTAGGAAAACAAAAGACAGATACATCTTCAGGTTTAGTAACGCCAATCGTTTTGCCATCTGCCAACAGACCAAATAAAATGTCAAGTGCTGCTGTGTGTACTGACGTAGATTTCGAAAAAGAAATTGCATCTGTTTCTAATTATAATTTCATAAAAAGCTCACGTAAAATGTTTTATTAACTTTTTATTTTATTTCGTGGCCCGTTATTTTTTTTACACTAGCTACATTGCGACAGTCTTGTTTTGCCGCGAAAACTCCGGGCTATGCTGATTAGTGTCCCACAGCTGGGCAAAAGCCTCCCCTCTTTCCCCCCATTCGTCCCTCCTTAAGTGCATGCTCACGTCACTCTTCGAAAAGCTTCCAAGTCATCCCGCCATCTTTTTGTATTGTTATTATTACTGTATATATGTTTATATCTAATGACAGTAATGACAACAAATTGAGTTGAACCATTATCGTTGTACCCTCAATAAAAATAAAACTAATGGTCCCTTAATTGATCCTGAGCACCCTTAAAATGTTTATTATCTTTTAATACAATACATTTTAGAGCTTTCGTTAATACATTGTAATGTAGACTTTAAAGTGTGGGTAGTAGATGTTAAAGTAGCATGGTAATTGGTTAATAAGGAAGTACTTAATTCATTTTATGATTAAGTTATTGTTTTATGTGTTTAAAGTTCCCTTATCCTAAAGACAGTGCGTTTCAGTACCTTGTCGCTTTAACTATTATTACATTTAGGAGCTTTTAGCCGTTTAAAATATCAGGGGAAGATATCATGCAAATTGACCTAGTCCCAAACTAAGCTCTAGGCTTGTACTATGGGTACTAGACAACGATATAAATACTTATATAGAGAAATATATACTTAAATACATTAGAAAACATCCATGACTCGGAAATAAATACCCGCGATCATCACAAATATCTGACCTTACCGGGAATCGAACCTGAAACCGGTAGCTTCATATATTATAGACCGGATCCCTTTGACTGCCATAGGTACATATCGTTGGTCATAATGTATTGTTAGTCATACATTTTTTTGTCATAACTTCTTTCAGGCTGAAGTTACAGTTTTATATAAACGTTTATCGTGTAGATTCGTTAGGTTAGGTTAGGTTAGTTTTTTAAAAATCCTGAAAAAATAACCGTGTCCTGTGAAAAAATGCATTATGACTTGCGAAAATTATGACTTAAAACACATTATGACTAAAAATAATTATGGCAGTCAATAGAGACCCATTATTAGACACTACCAACTAGGCTAATATGTGTGTTGATCTATCTATAACTGGTCTTATCTGTTCTTACTTTTATTATAAGTAGCTTCTGCCCGCGACTTCGTCCGCGTTGATTTTGATTATTTCGTTATTAACCTAAACTTTTTTTATATTTGGGGTTTTCTGTAGCAGTTTTAACAAAATAAGTGATTTTTACACGACTGCCCAAGTAGTGTCATGTTTTCTAAGTTTATGCATTTCACCATAGTTTCTAAAATATGCAATCAGGTTTTTAAGCTTACTTTTCATTTATTATTCATCCCGATTAAACTAGCTTGCTTCTTTTCAAAACCATGTTCAAATCATTCAATTCGTTTGGAGCTATGATGCTACAGACACACATACAGATAAGCTCACACACGTTTATTTTCGGGAGTGAAAAACCACCATACAACATAACGGGTTATTTATAATCTCACCTCTTAAAGTTAACCCTGCTACTGACTCTTCACATTCAACCATTCAAAAGCCAACTCGCAAAAAATGGGAGTTGTTCAATGCTTTTAACTTCGAGGTAATAAATAATATTTAAAAGGCACTTGAAGTCTATTAGACAGGGAAGCGAGGAAAACAGATTTTTGTTTTTTTTTGTTGTTATTTAACGTGTTTTTTTAAACAGAGTTACAGCATGACATAAATAAAGTCAGGGGACCGATTTTGACCTGCAAAATGCAAAATGTGGTTACAGAATTATCAAAAAGTTTTTAGAGTTGTTGGAAATTCTGTAGCTCTGCCTACCCCACTCTGGGAATAAAGGCGTGAGTTTATGTATGTATGTGTATGTATGTACTCCTGCGAAACGGCTAGACCGATTCTTATGAAATCTCGTGTGTATTCAGTTGGTCTGAGAATAGGACGTTAAGAATATTTCATAAGGTGTGTATTGAAAACAACCGGTAAAAAAAAACTAATCAGTAAGATTGTCAAAAAATATTGAACACATTTTTTTTCTTCTGTCAATTAAGCAAAAAATGACGGAGATAGCGAGTTGAAGTTTCGTGACGTCACGCCGTGGCACACTTACCAGGTTGTGACGTCACGAGCCCCCACCCGCGATGCGCGTGATCTTCGTCAGTTTTGATTGATTTGATAAAGCAAAACATACGTGTTTAATATTTTTCGATAATTTTACTGACGGACTACTTAATTAGACTAAAAAAAAAACCAAGTAACACCCCTTTTATAAAATTCAACATAAGCCCATAGTTACACTGTGAGCTAAGCATTACATTCTTGAAACCCCCTTTCTTTACTCTCCAGCTAATCCCCCCCCCTACACCCCCCGCTACCCCTCTGGGAAGTCGTGAAGGATATAATTGAGCTGGAGCGATGGCGGATATCTTCGGAAACGGATGAAATGTACTTGACATATTTTTCTCGACTGGCGAGGCTTGGCGTGCAAAGGGAGCAATTTTTTTAACTTGCTACATATTATATGAATTATATAAAAGAAGGAGAAAGATCGTTTATTTATTGCAAAATACAAAACAATAACAACAAAATTAAATACTTACCGTGGATAAAATATTTTTACACAAACTCAAAAGTATTTTATGGGTGTTTTTCAAAAAAAGTGTACATAAGGACGCTATTTAAATGTCACTTAAATGATGTCTAACTTACAATTTCATTACAATTGACGTATGTTTGACGTTAACCAACAGTTTCGTGACGGTGACAAAACTCTCTTTAACTGGACATTTATTTTGATTTTTACCCTTATACACAAACATACATACGTTTGTTTCCTTATTTTTTTGAATAGCTACAATAACAACCAAGATACAAGCCAACCAAGATAATGTTCCTATCTCTTTATAGCAAAACAGAAACATGAAGTTTATATGGCCGACGTGTTACATGACGTCACAGTGCATATCTGATCTCTCTGTCTAATCGCTGTCTAATTTAAAATGTTTTTATCATCCATTATAATATGTCTTGGCCGATTTCATTTTTAATTTTATTTTTGGTGCTCTCTTTTACGGTATTTGCATATTTTCAAAAATTCGATTTACAACATCCTTGCATTTTTCCAAACCAAATGTCTCAAATTTTCTATTCGTGCTTCGCATTGTAAGCATTAGTAACAGTAAACAACAGGGGGGTTATTATGACACAGTTATGCAATTCTGTTTACGTTGAGAAAAAAAGACAGAGCTATATAACTGCCATAGCTCTGTCCCTTACACTCACCGTAAAATGAACTGAGTGGGGCTAGACAAGTTGCCATCGTTCACGAACGCTAGCGTTAGGCGATCACTTTGGTGATCACCTGTCACTTGGCGCTGTCAAAATTAAATAGGCTAGACAATCAGTTTTCAGCATGTCAGTTGTAACGAGTGATATATCACGTGACTTACGTCATTCCCATACATTTTTCAATGACAACACATGTCGCCAGTGATCACCTAACGCTAGCGTTCGTGAACGATGGCAACTTGTCTAGCCCCACTGCATAGTTATGTCATAATAACCCCACTGTTCAAATAACAGGCAGGTTAGATAAATTTTTTTTTATTATTACTTGCTCCCAGTACGCCTCAATCTTTTCCTATTCGGATCACATTCAAGTGCTCTCATCGGATTCCGTTTAGTAATTCTGGAGATTTTCCTCAAAAATTCCGCATTTAACAAATTCGATGCCTAACTCTATAAATTCTATACAAAACTGACCCTCTTTTGCGTTCTTAGCACTCTATGTAACACACATTCAGTACCGAAGCTTCAGAATTGTATGAAAATGTGACACTATTTGGAGACTTTGGCGTTTGATGTTAACTGAATTCGAGGAAATATTTGGAAACTGTTACCATTTCGTATTTGATCAAACTCTGATAGAATAAAGTATGGGCGGTACCATTTGTTAATATTGTACGTTTTTACAAAGACAAGTTACTATTTGTCTCTTTAGATTGACAGTTTACGGCCTCTTTTTTTTTATTGCATTTGGTTTTAGTATTGTTTTTAGGCTTTAAGCTCGGCCGCTATCACAGTACAGTTAAGAGCTATAAAAACGTGGCCTAGAATCGTTCGGTTTATAGCGTGATAAAATGTGGATAGTGCATCCGTCACTCTCGTACTTATAATGCTTACATACATACATACATTAAATCACGCCTGTTTCCCAGAGGGGTAGGCAGAGACCACTTCTTTCCACTTGCTACGATCCTGACAAATTTCTGTCGCTCCTTCCACATTCATACATCGAGTCATGCACGCACGTCGGTTTCGGGTACTTAAGATTCGGCCCTTTTCCAGTATTTCTCCGATTTGACTCGAAAAAGTACGCCTTGGGCGGCCCCTTCCGACCCGTCCACTCGCTTTCGATCTGTATATCTCTTTCGTCAATCTTCTTTCATCCATCCTTTCCAAATGACCAAACCATCGAAGCATGCCTTTTTCAATCTTAGTCACTACATCTTCTTTTATTCCACATTTCTCTTTGACTTTTTCATTCCTTACTCTATCAATTAGTTTCACACCACACAAACTACGCAAAGAGCGCATATCAACTGCATTTACACGACTTTTATACTTGTAATACGTGTCAAAAAGCAAACGCAGCCTTATAAGGGACCCAGGTCAAAGGTATTGTCTATACAACGACGACAAACAGTATTATTTTTAACCTGGAGCTTTATTCTAGGCGGTAAAAAGGTATTTTTTGAACCGGTGAGTTTAAGTTATCCCGTCAGCGCGTAAAATAGCATCTAAGGGCGTGCATTCTCAATTTGAAGTCACACGGGCAGAAGATATTATTAAATACATACACATACATATAATCACGCCTCTTTCCCGTACGGGTAGGTAATCAATCTTCCACTTGCATTTTGCGGGTGGTAGGACCTTGTGCAGGGTCCGTCCGTATCACTACCACCATCTTATCCATTAATCTAACGCCAAACAGCAGTGTTCGCATTGTTGTGTTCCGATTTAGGGATAAGATAGCCGGTGAAATGACTAGCATAGAGGCATTCCATCTTAGTCCTCAGGGTTGCAGTCTTAGGATTGCATTGCAGTCTTGTGAATGCGAATGTCTATGGGGCACAGTTTACACTTACCATCAGGTGGCCTGTGTGCTCGTTTGTCTTCTCTATGCCATAAAAAGAAAAAAAAACTTGCTAAGATCCAAACTTCCCTCGCTTCCTCCACACTCACAAAGTCTCTTCACACACGTGCGTCGGTTTAGGATACTCCCGAGTCTCCTGACCTGGCCCTTTTTTAATATGTCTCCGATCTGATCGTAAATGTTCGCCTTGGCCTACCCCTTCCAACTTTCCCATTTACTCTTGCTTTTAGTATCAAAGTAATAATTTTAATGCATAGCATGATTTCATACAGTATGTCAACACGAAATAATCGTACTTTGCAAGGTTTTCATTTTGGACTGTACGTTAAATCGTTTAATGTTCGCTTTCTTACAATAATGAGCTAAATTGAGTATGACATTATAATAACATTATTTCGTATAGGCTTTTACTGCCCTTTGAACGTACGTTACTGAATTATGTTGGTACATTATGGCCTATTTGACATTTAATAATATCTAAGTAGGTATTCAGGCTTTCAGAGTTTCAGACTGTCTTGAAATGTATGTAATACTAGCTTCTGCCCGCGACTTCGACCGCGTAGATTTCGATTATCGTTATTCCCTCGGGAACTTTTACATTTTCCGGGATAAAAAGTAGCCTATGTGTTAGTCCAGTGTATAAGCTATTTCCATTCCAAATTTCATCCAAATCCGTTCAGCCGTTGCAGCGTGAAGGAGGAACAAACACACACACACACACACACACCAACTTTCGTATTTATAATATTAGTAGAATTAATTTTGACTATGTTCAGGGTTGCAAACCAAATCTTTGCATAATATTAAACAAAGTCGTTTTTCACTTCTGTCTGTGTGTCTGTATATGATGTATATCCACTCAATTCTCTTAAACAACGCAACGGATTTTAGTGCGGTTTTCACTATCAGATAACTTTTCATGGATGATTTTTATGTATATTTAATGTGCTTTATGTATGGCCGTTACAGACAACTCACATAAACGGGTAACTAGCCTAACTATAGTCTATACTTTTTTATGAAAATGTAAACAAAACAACCACGTGATATAGTTCGTCAGCCAATGGAAGCTGACAGTGTTCTGCTTCTATTGGCTGACGTCAAAGTCGTCGTACGTCAAAGTTCGATAAAACAGTTTTGATTGGCTGTTTAACTATGTCACGTGGTTTGGATTGTTAACATTTTTTTAAATGAGTAGGTGGGTTTTAGTTTTTTTTTCCTTTTTCTTCCTTTATCTCTCACGTAAGATTTTTGGCATGTTTTCCTGCTGATCTATTTGATATTATATTGAATATAATATTTATTGCTTTATATAATGCTAGATTAAGTAATACCATTGTAATATGTTTAAAAAATGACTGACTGCTGAGTTTCTTGCGGCGTTTCTTCTCAGCAGTGTCTCCTCTTGGGAAGCGCTGGTAGATTCCTGAGATCTAAAAGTGCCCGTACGGCCTACTTACTGAATAATGTCTTTTATCTTTTTTTAAATACCTAAAAGTATAGACTGTAAGTATAGGTTCTTCTAACATACATTGATCTAGTCCAAAAATAATCTCTAGGCATTTACTATGGGTACTAGACAACGATACCTACTTGAAAACCTATCACTTTCCTTGTCTCTCTAGCATACCAAAATAACTAACAAATGTGTCGGTTATTTTGTTCTTGATTCTTGATTTCTGAAGTATGTATTTCTCTATATAAATAAACTAGCTGTTCCTGTGCCCACATTGTATGGCAATTAACTTTTTTTTGGGTTATTTATTATACAGCCTATGACACTCACAAATAACGTGGCTTTCTATTGGAAAAAATAATTTTCTAAATCTTTTCATTAGATACAGAGATTACCCCCTACAACGTCACAAACTTTACCGCTTTATAATATTATAATATAATATTTATCGTTGTCTAGTACCCATAGTACCGCCAGCAGTACAAAGTACCTATGCAACTGACGAGGTCAAAATGATCTGCACTCGACTCTATTGTCAAGAGAATACGTCGTATCTAGATCATTTTGAGCATTTTATTCCGCTTAGCTACTTTTGATGCTGACTGTACAAACCCAGAGATTAGTTTAGGATTAGGTCAATTTGTGTGACATTCTCCAATGGTAAGAATTTATCTATTATTTTACTTATTTATTTTTCGTGTCAAATCGGAGAAATACTTGAAAAGGGCCGAATCTTAAGTACCCGAAACCGACGTGCGTGCATGACTCGATGTATGAATGTGGAAGAAACGAAAGATTGTCAAGATCGTAGCAAGTGGAAAGAAGTGGTCTCTGCCTGCCCCTCTGGGAAACAGGCGTGATTTAATGTATGTATGTATTTAGACAAAAGTCTTTGATCAGTGTGTGTTGCCAGTGATATCGTATGGATCCGATACATGGTCGCTTACAATGGGCCTCATAAGAAGGCTCAAGGTCACTCAAAGGGCGATGGAAAGAGCTATGCTGGGTGTCTCCTTGCGAGATCGAATCAGGAATGAGGAGATTCGCAGAAGAACTAAAGTAACTGATATAGCTCACCGGATTGCAAACCTTAAGTGGCAGTGGGCGGGGCACATTGCTCGTAGAACTGATGGCCGTTGGAGCGGAAAGGTTCTAGAGTGGCGACCGCGAACCGGGAGACGAAGTGTTGGCAGACCTTCCACAAGGTGGACTGACGATCTGATAAAGGTCGCGGGAAACCGCTGGATGACAGCAGCAGAGGACCGATCGTTGTGGAAAACCTTGGGGAAGGCCTTTGTCCAGCAGTGGACGTCTTGCGGCTGATAATGATGATGTATTTAGAAAGTCCAAAACACAACCCTTTTTAATAAACTGTATTACATCCCCTATAGTTATTTTTAAACAAACAATAATAAAAGATGCGTGGAATCTGTGCTGTCTGTACCAAGCCTCTGCCATAAGTGGCCGTTTGTTTGTCTGTTAGCGACGGCTGTTTTAACGCCTAAACCGTGTGTGTTTAGCGCACCCTTTTAAAGGGCCTCGTGTTTACACTTTTTTGTCACGCAGGCATCGGGAGAAAGTTAATACTTGGTGCTTGTAAGTTCAATTGTCAGACATGTTTTTTGTTAATATATTTTTTTATGAAATACTGGAAAAGGGCCGAATCTTAAGTACCCGAAACCGACGTGCGTGCATGACTCGATGTATGAATGTGGAAGAAGCGAAAGAAATTTGTCAAGATCGTAGCAAGTGGAAAGAAGTGGTCTCTGCCTACCCCTCTGGGAAACAGGCGTGATTTAATGTATGTATGTATGTATTTTTTTATGTATTTGCTACATCTGTTTCTCTTTTCTAGGCGGTAAAAACCATAATTACCTATCGTCTGTGACCTGTTATGGTTTTGTTTTTAATTTGGCCGCCTTTACTGTCAAGTAAATAAGAGATGTCAAAACGTTGATAATACAGTCAATAAAATGAGGGCCAACAAAGAGGGAATTTCTTTGAAAAAATGAGTACAGTCAACAGCATAAATATGTGATCATTTATGTACCTTGTCACTTTAACGTCGTGTTTGAAATGTTATACAAAATTGTGAAACGATTGAAAGTGTCAAGGTCAAAAAATGATCACTTATTCTTATTTACTTTCTAGAGCGCCATAAAACGTGTGGTTGCCGGGTTAGAATAGTGCCACTCCATATCTTCCCGTGGATGTCGTAAGAGACGGCTAAGGGAATAAAGGCGTATAGTATTGTTAGGCGATGGGCTTGCAACCTGTCACTAATACACTGGTAAACATCTTAGCCTAAGTGTGCAAAATATGTGGTTACAGAATTATCAACAAGTTTTTAGAGTTGTTGGTAATTCTGTAGCTCTGCCTACCCCACTGACTGTGGGAATCAAGGCGTGAATTTATGTATGTATGTATGTAGCGCCATAAAGGAGTAAACATACAAACATATATAGGCCGATAGATACATACCTACCCTCCTCATAATGGCAGTCAGATAAAAAAGGACTAGCATGGGTTCGCTCTTTCAATGAACCATTCGTCGATAAACATCTGTTTATAAGAAACTAACAGCTTTGTTCGTCCAGCTATCGCTTCGCTTACTTTCCAGCCTCTACAATAATGTACTACTTTTCTTGACCTCTCTATAACCATTTCGAATTGTTTGTTCGTGTTTTACCAAAATTAGACCCTTTAATGTGCTGTATGAAGCTTTCAGAAGTTGGGTAACTAGGAAACAGAGGGAGATGACGGCGGAGATGCCCTTTTAAGAGGATTGTGTTGTGAACTTACGCTGAAATCACACACCGGTAAAAAAAAATCATAAAAATTCAAGGCGATATCGTTTCCCACCTCCTAAATCAAGTCCGATTTCCACGACTTTTGAATATGTTGTAATTGTTACGAAAAACTAGATTTTACGTTTCCGTTTTTCTTCTGACATATTTTCTAGTAAAGGACCGTACGGGCCGACCTAGTTTTATAATAAAGTCTACAACATATTAAAAAAAAAACGGTCTAGGTTTAAGAGGAGCAAAACTAAAGTATTTTTTGACGATAAAAATATTACATTGAATTAATTTCGTAACTAAAAATTCATTTTCTAACTAAGGATGTTCCGAATGTCACATTTTTCACATTCGCGAATGCAAATGCAAATGCGAATGTTAAAAGGGCGAATGTGCGAATGCGAACGCGCTTTTTTTGTTTTAAGCAATTATATTTCAGAAAAAGTAATTTTGCAGCTTTTTCCAACTAAAAAGTAATTTCTCGGCCGGCGGGCGAGTCACGACACGATCTGTGCACACATTCGCTTTCGCTAAATATTCGCATCAATTATTGCGAATGCGAATGTCGATACGAATGTCTAATATGATGCAAATCATCGATCAAGATTCTTGAAATTCTTGTAATATCAAGTTATAGTTAATTGTAGTTAGTTTTGACGACGCGCTGGCCTAGTGGGTAGTGACCCTGCCTACGAAGCTAGTGGTCCTGGGTTCGAATCCCGGTAAGGGCAGATATTTGTGTGATGAGCGCGAATATTTGTTCCTGAGTCATGGATGTTTTCTATGTACCTATTTAAGTATATATTTCTCTATATAAGTATTTATATCGTTGTCTAGTACCTACCCATAGTACAAGCCTAGAGCTTAGTTTGGGACTAGTTCAATTAGTGTGAGATTGTCCCGTTTTAAAATAAAATAAATAAATAAATACCTGTCATCTCCGCTTCTTCCCCCCTCATCCAACTATCCACATCAACCGCCATTAGACACACTAACGAGGTGTGCAAACGCATCTCCGTTTGTCTGTCCGCGCGTCTTTAGCACCTAAACGTCTCCATCGATCAGTTTGAAGGGATTCCTTGTAAGTACGTATTTCCGTGCTTCGGACAATAAGAGCTATTTCCAACCAATATCGCAGTGCTAGATCAAAATAGTAGTAACTCAAAATACAACTGTATTTTAAAATCAACTTTAATACACCTACTTTGAACTTGAAACAAAACTAGGGATTTCGAGTTGATACTGTTCTGATCAGTGCGATATCTATATTTGTTTTTAGGGTTCGGTACTTAAAAGGGTGTTAATGGACCCTATTTCTGCGTTTGTCGGTTTGTACAGTCTCCGCAATGTTATTATCCAAATTGCTCATAAATATGACATTGGTACCTATTATTTTATATATTACGCAAAAATTTAATTTCATCGTAAAGCATTCCTCGCCGGTTCCCTATTGGATAGCATAAAATTATTTGTCATATTATTGTTACGCATAATTGCTTTTAGCCGAATTAGTGATGGGCATACTTACTCATCTTTACGCATAATTTTTTACGCATAAAATTAAGAAGCATAAATACAGAAAGCATATTCGTCATGAAGACTAACGTCAAATAGCATAAATACGAAAAGTCATAATAATAAATTAGCATCATTACAAAGCGCATAATGATTGAGCGCATTTTGATTTTTTTGATAACAGTATTTGTCCTAAAAAATAGTCATGGGCAAATGGCAAATTTTGTGTTAATATAATATATTTAGGAAGTAAGGCGAGGTCGACGGACCTCCTTATTTTGCCTTGCTTGGGCGCTTCGTGCCTGGATATCATACTAACCTAACTTAACCTAATGTACCTAACGTGATCTAACGTAACCTCATATTTTGTTGTTCATTTTGTAGGTTCATTCATTTAGGGTACTAAAATTATGGTTAATGACATATATAACAAATAATTAATAGCCCAAACAATAATATGCATAATGCGTATTAGTCTAATAGAAATTAGTCCAACTGAAAGTATTCTAAAAGCTTAATATGCCAAAAAAGCAGTAGGCCAAAGTATTGCTATGCGACAGTACTATTATGCCAATACAAATTATGCCAAATGAATTATGCGAAACAATAATAGTCTAAAAAAAATTAAGCGATTGAAGGGAATCCCTTTCTCGCCATATGAGTTTTTTTTTTGTTACAACTATGACCGTCGTAATGAATGTTTAAGATTGAAAACATCATGTTGAAAGAAGGTTTCTTGTATAGAAACCCCATTGATTATTTCACATTCCCTTAAAAAAAAGAAATAGTTTATAACCACCGTAAATACATACATTAAAAACAACAAATCAACCCGCTTCAATAGATTTATCTCTTTAAAGTTACGACGGACAGACAGCAATATGGTTCCATTGGGTACCCTTCGGGTACGGAACCCTAAGAAAGGTCTAACTGTGTGATATGGTCCCTGATTATTTCTACATATTTATAGCAAAACTAGATTACAAATTTGACGTAATAAACTCGGCATTCGAATGAATAAAATCAGACCAGCTAGATTCGAACCCGCGATGTCTCGCAAATCGCAATAAACTCCAACATGAAGACTATTACGGCACTAATAGTTAAATCTAAGATGCTAGCAAACTATGCAGCGAGATAGGGTCGCCACGGCTTAGGATATTTGAGAGACAGTCCCAAAATGTTCATGTTTGATTTAGGCATGTTTTTAATGATCATACGTTTTATTGAGATCGCTATTTAGCTGTAATTTAAATGTACTGTGCGATTATTATGACGTATCTGTGCAATCCATTTTACGGTGATCGTAAAGGACTGGGGGGTTATTATGACATAGCTATGCAGTTCATTTTACGGTGAGCGTAAAGGACGGACCTATAGCAGTTACATAACTCTGTCCTTTTCTCTCAGCGTAAAATGAATGGCACAGATAGGTCATAATAACCCCACAGCTCTGTCCTTTACGCTCACCGTAAAATAAACTGCATTGCCATGTCGTAGTAACCCCCCTATTCTGTGTTTTTTTTTACGTTCAATAAAGAGTATTTGTACTTATTGTTTTGTTTTATGAATGACTTTGTCCACGTGAAACTCTTTATATTGCTATTTCTTCGGGTTCGGATCTATTTTTCGAGACAAAAAAAACAGTTTGCTTTTATGAACTATTTATTAACTATATGCTTTTGGTATCATGGCAAAAAAATACGTAATAAATATGATGCTTTGTTAAAATTTAATACTGGAAGAAATAAATAAAGCTTGTTTGAATTGTCAATCTTCTTTCATCCATCCTTTCCAAATGACCGAACCATCAAAGCATGCCCTTTTCAATCTTAGTCACCAATTATTTAATTTAATTTATTTTTTATGGCTCGAATAGCAATAGGTACCTACACACTGTGAAAATTTCAACTGCCTGCCTATTACGTCTTACGAGATATAGCCTGCTGAAAAACAATCGGACGGACGAACGGACGGACAGACAGCGGGACTTAACAGCGTACCTTAATAATCAGAATCCAAAAAACTTGCAAATATTGCGATTTTGTTTATGTTATTCTTCCTATTATCTCCTAAAAGCAAACCACATTAGCTTCACGTGTCTTTGAATAGCGGTCAACGTAACAAGTTGGCTCCGGTGCAGCCAGATTCGAACCTGCGATACGCGCAATATGCCCGCAATGAGGACTAATACGACATGATCCACAGATAGTTAAATCTGAGTTGTTTGCAACGTCAATGCGTTGAAGTATGGTCACCATGGTTCAGGGTTTGATAGGACATTCCTTCAAAAAACATGTAAATCATTTTGTATTATTTACTAGACGAGCATGTTTAAAATATGGTGTGACTTTTTTATTGTGACTTTATAGTTAGCAAAAACGACAAGGCAAGATTAAGTATGAAGTCCTCTCCAGTCCCCCGGCTAAAAAATATTAATATTACTAGGCGGAATTAAGAAGTAATAATAATAAGTAATAGATGTGGTTTACGCAAAATATCTCACAATCAGTAGTGAGATGAAATCAGGCTAAAAAAACAAAAGGTTTAGTTTTAGTTGCATCACAAACAGTTTCGCTACTCTCAGTAATAGGACAAAGGGAGCTAGAGTTAGGTTGTTATTTTTCAATCTTTCCCAGATTTTACTATTTTTAATGTGTACATACACGTGCCACAGCTACACGTGCCTTTACGTGCTACAAGTTATATAGATCAAAATTCAAAGAAAACTACTTGTTTCCTAGTAACCCTATTCATAATGGTTAAGACGCGAAAAAAAGAAGCCTCACAACTGAAGATGGTCATTTGGTATCCTAAAAATGCGTGTATTCATGGCCACCCTACCAACTCAGCATTGAATGCGCTCGCGCAGCTCAAAATTCAAATCCACGTCTCCACGCATGCGTCAGAATTTACATATACTTGTTTTGAATGTAAACCCCTTTTATACGAAACTTTTTTATTTGTATGAATAAAGTTTTCCTACTAACGATGTCGCTTTTGCCATTTTTAGCGGGGTGAATGAACTGTCACTGTCAATCTGTATGGGAACTAATGGCGGTGTTTTTCGCATTTTGAATAAAGTTTTTTTTGTGGTTTGTTGTAGTGTCGAGGTCGCATTCTTTATGTGAAATACTTTTATATCGCACGGTAAATGCAACAGTGATACAAAACAAAATAGTCTCCGCAGAGCTTTATCCCTGAATGTCGTTGATACATTCACAGACGCTGGTTTTCAGCGAGACCAGTTAGTATGGCGATTGCGGGCGTTAATATTTAGGAAATTAATAAATAATTCATGAAATAGTGTTTAAAAGTAGCTACTGATTTACCTACATACATACATACATACATAAGCTCACGCCTTTATTCCCAGAGGGGGGTAGGCAGAGCTACAGAATTACTAACAACTCTAAAAACTTGTTAATAATTCTGTAGCCACATTTTGCACAATTAGGCTAAGGGGTTTACCAGCATATTAGTGACAGGTTGCAAACCCATCGCCTAACAGTACTACCAGCCTTTATTTCCCTAGTCGTCTGTTACGATATCCACGGGAAGACATGGAGTGGCACTATTCTAACCCGGCAACCACGTATTTAACTACATTATAGTGCAAATTTACTCGTAGGTTTGTACTTACCTTTCACTGAAAAAACAAATGGGTTGATTTTACTAAGTTTTATGGTTAAAATAGGACTTACACGTGAGTTTGGTTGAGTTAACCAGGAAAAAGGTTAAAGCAACCTTTTCAATGTGTTGTTTTTACTAAGGTCAGGTGCTAACTCAACCAAACTCATGGGTAGGTCCTAAAATTGAGTAAAATCAACCCATTCGGTTTTTCAGTGTTCATTCTTATACGCTCTTGTGCTGCTGTAATCGAGTGTTCCTCGCAGCAAAATACTTTTTAACAGAAGCTACAAGTATTTTACCCTTACTATGAGTTACTATCAACGTACTCGCTAGCGAGTCGAATTCTCTGTCCCTCGCAGACCACGCAGTATTCTTATAGAGAGCGAGGGACAGAGCATTATTTTTATTGAAAACTAGCGACCCGCCCTCGCTTCGCTTCGGTTTATATGAGTTTTCTGTAACACCATGAATTTATTATACATAAAACCTTCCTCTTGAATCTCTATCTATTAAAAAAACCGCATCAAAATCCGTTGCGTAGTTATAAAGATCTAAGCATACATAGGGACAGATAGACAGCGGGAAGCGACATTGTTTTATACTATGTTGTGACGTTCAACTTTCCTTTTGTTGTTAGTTAAACCTAACGTAACCTACAGGTTCTGTAGATACGTATATCTCTCATAACATTTTGAAACGGTCAACCAGATAAAAAACTAACTTTCGAACTTTCGGGCATATGAAAAAGGTGGGGAAAAAAAACATTGGACTCGAAATAGGATACCGTTAAATACACACATACATTACCTCTTTAATTTTGACACATACATACATACATTAAATCACGCCTGTTTCCAAGAGGAGTATACTTAAACATAACAAATTAATGACTTTGGTGATACAACCAATTGACCATCGTTAAATGTCGAAAAAAATACGTTTGGGAAAATGAAAATTTCAGATTTTGATCAATTCAACAGTATAACTTTGGATAAGTTTGGAGTTAAGTGCACCGCGGGACTCGAACCCGTTGTCACGGAAGCCTAGGCACCGCTGGACTATCGAATCAGCATCGTCTGACAGCTTGATTTAAAGGACAAGTAGCGTACGCGCGGTATGTATAAAAGATCAGCTGAATAATGTTTCATATTAAAATATCGGGTACCGTGGGAATGGTTTGTAGGGTTTTAAGTTTTTACGCTTATTTATTTAATCTTTATTGCACATATAAAAAACTGGTCATGTGAAAGTCGGACTTGTGCACCGAGGGTTCCGTACCGCACAGTAGATAGGGTAAATCGTCAGTAACTGGCCACTTTAGAAAGTGTCATTTAGGTACTAGCCACCATATTTCTTACTGACGCTGTTAGTAAAGATACTTGGACAGTACTCCGGGTAATAACTCAAGATCTAGGTATTCTAGTTTAATCGCAAAAATGTGAGCAAATATCTTTCTTAACTCATTTTATTGCAAAGTGGCCAGTTACCGGGGGGTGGCCAGTTACTGACGATTTACCCTATACCGGTACCGAATCAGCGCAAGTCCAACTCACACGGCCATTTTTTAGTATTTGTTTTAAAATCATACCAAATTTGACGCTTGTATGTTTTGCCGTTTTTACGATACAACACAAATAAAGTTTCTTGTATATAGGAAGTCGTTCCTCATTATTTGTAAACAAATCCATTCTCCATCTCTTACCGGTCATAAGTTACAAGTTTACAACTCTTTACAATTAAGACAGACGGATGAACAGCGTAGGTTTAGCAATGTCCTTCAAGCACGGAAACCTAAAAACAGTCAAAAACATAAACCAAAAAAAATATTCAACGATAATTAATCTAACAACATGGCCACCCCAGCAAAGCGCAGAAGTGAACGAAACACGAAGCTCTCTCAGTAATTTGTCACCTTATTTGCTCTCAAAACATTCCTTTGAGCGATGTTGATGCTGCCAGCAAAAAAGGGTTTTCGAGAAAATTAATATTACGTTCAAGTTTTGCGCAGTTTTTGCTAGAATTTTCCAGAAGGTTGTATTGTACCTTTTCGTGGACATCGTATTTATCTAAGTATTTTTAAGTTGTTTAATTGGCACTCAACTACATCGAAAAAAATTTAAAAAAAATTGTGTCCAATAGGGTATTTGACAAGAGTGAAATTAAATTAGTTTTTCATTAACAACAGATAAACATTATAAAAATACTAGGAAAACATCAATCTTTTATTTAAATTTGCTATTTTAAGATTTTTAAATTCATAAAATCCAACAATAAGGACGCTGTTTGATTGTGACGTCACCAGATAGTAATCCCTATAAATTCCATAGTAACGGAGCGTTTTTGAAGTTCCATAAAAAGAAGCTGATTTGACTTTTATCAAATAAGTACCGTATTATAATAAAAAAATAACCTTCTTTACGATACGCTTACTGTTTTCGATTGCATTTTTAACAATGATAACTAACTTTAAACGTCCCATAAAGGTCGAAAAAGGTCTCTTTTATAAACGTTCCATTCCCATAACGACCCTTCAGCAAAATATCCCGTTTTCAAAGCGTCCCTTTCGTAGAAAGTCCCTTTCACCAAATGTCCCGTTCAAAATGTCCCTTTCGCAGAAAGTCCTGTTCACAATACGTTCTTTTCGCGAAATGTCCCATCACTTCAGAACTTTAGAGATTAAGAATGTTTAACTCTAATGCGACGAACGGTGTCGGAGGCTTCGACCGTCGTGGTGCACCAGAGGTCCGAGGGTATCTTAGCTACCTTGGCACCCTCCCGAAGTCGCTGGCATCGAGGGCCACAGCATACTGCGCTTGTTCGTGGTCTGGTGGCACCTTCCTGAAAGACGCAGATGGTTTATCGCTGGGGTTATGGTGTTCTGGTTTTGGTCCTGAGTCCCACAACGATACCGGGTCCCCAGGATCTACTTTAAAAATCGAAATTCAAAGTTACGTTAACTCCATCCCTTTCTCTCGATTTAGTCTTGAATGACGAGGAACAGGGAGCTATCTTCGATTTTCAAAGTAGGTCCGGGATGGGATGGTATGCGTAAATGCATCTTTTGCAGGTTGAGGGAAGGATCGATGCCTCTATCATTATTAATAATGAATTTCTTTAGGATTTAGAAGTATGTCATTATAAAGCGCGTCAAGGATGTTCGCAGCCGCCGGGGTCGACTGCTTTTACACCACCATGCGCAAGCGGGCCGCGTCCCTGGTGCGCCGCGTGCGGACCAGCCCCAATATCATCCTCAGCATGATAGGGAGCAGAGTAGACTGCCCTTACATGCGTTATTGTTGTTGGCTACATGCCTTACAATTAGTGTATTTTGTAATTTGTTACTAACAATTAGGATTAAGGAACTACTTACAAATAGTTATTTATTTTTAGTTTTTATTTAGTTTTAATTTTATAGTATTTAATTTAGTGATAAGTAGGTTTTATTTTAGCTTTATTTTTGTAAATTGATTTGTCCTGTAATTGTTTATGTGCAATAAAGTAAGTATACTTACAATATAATTATGAGTGTAAATTTACTCGAAATAAATGATTCTATTCTATTCTATAAAAACTATGTTTTTTTTTGTATTGGATTTCTTTTCATTTTCATTCAGTTCTTTATTACTGATTGACAGTGTTGTAGTATTTACTGTTATGCTGTGACATTATTCTGTTCTTTTGACACCTCCAGCCAGCAGTTCTGCTGCAAGGACCCGTACGCGCTGACTGCGACGGAAAGGAGACGTTAGATTAGGGTAGCGGGGAGAAGCACGCCCGCCCGACCGGTCCAGTAAGAGTAGCGAAGAGCCGGCCGAGCACGAGAACCTTAAGACTGCACCGAGCAAACGTAGAGCGTCCAGTGGCGCCCTCAGAACTACATGCCTACATACATTAAATCACACCTGTTTCCCAGAGGGGTAGGCAGAGACCACTTCTTTCCACTTGCTACGATCTTGACAAATTTCTTTCGCTTCTTCCACATTCATACATCGAGTCATGCACGCACGTCGGTTTTGGGTAGGTACTTAAGATTCGCCCCTTTTCCAGTATTTCACCGATTTGACTCGAAAAAGTACGCCCAGGGCGGCCCCTTCCGACCCGTCCACTCACTTTCGATCTGTATATCTCTTTCGTCAATCTTCTTTCATCCATTCATTTTCTTTCATTCTCATGACTATTATTGTGTTTTCTAATTAACTAAATCATTTCCATGCAATCAGACGATACGTTTTTGTAGTGCAAGTAAAAACACAATTTATGGGATACGTAACAAGCTTTAATAACAATTACCCTTTGAGTAGTCAACTTAACGGGAAAAGGTGGCCACTTTTTTCCGTTAAGTTGATAACTCGAATGTGAAATGTTATTAAACTATGTGATATAACTTACAAGTTATGTTTTCATTCGGAGTACAAAAAACTACCGACCACTTTCAAGAAAATACTTTAGTTTATTAGAAAACACAATAATAGTAATGAGGGCGCCACTGTACATCCGGTGTACGCTCGGCGCAGTCTTAACCCGCACCGACCAGCCACTAATACTAAACCGGTCAGGGCATGCGCAGTTGCTGTTATGCTGTGCCATTATTAAAAAAAAAAACTTAGCACGAAAAAAAAGCCCTATGACCAATTTTAGCAGATACGAGCTATTACAACTTCTTAATGAGCCCAGAGGTCTAGTTATACTGGATCATCAATGCGCTCTTCGACCTCGGTCTTGTCTCCTCAAAGAATATCCTATCCTTTATTAAACGGTAAACTCTTTTGACAAACTTTAAAGGAAACTCAAAGGAGGAACTCTTTCATGGAAACTGAATGGATAGTTTTTTTACCTAATTACTTAGGGGATCTTTTCAGTGTTTAACAATGCTTCTTGGTGAATACAAATTTAATGTTTACTTAGAATTTATACTTGTGCTTTGGTTAGAACGTTTTGGTTTCGAAAAAATATTATAAAACGGTTGTATAATAACTTTACTTGTAACTAGCAATCTAACAATGTAATACAATCATGGAAGTCCATTTTATATAGCCTTATTTTAACTTACAAAAGGGCCCTTTCAGATGTACACTTCAACCCTTTAGTATTTTTTTTTCTGGCATAGAGAAGACAAACGAGCACACAGGCCATCTGATGGTAAGTGGAAACTGTGACCCATAGACATTCGCATTCACAAGACTGCAATGCAATCCTAAGACTGCAAATGCGTTACCAACTTTGACTAAGATGGAATGCCTCTATGCTAGTCATTTCACCGGCTGTCTTATCCCCAAACCGGAACACAACAATGCGAACACTGCTGTTTGGCGGTAGGTAGGATAAGATGGTGGTAGCGATCCGGACGGACCCTGCACAAGGTCCTACCACCCGCCTTATCTGTCATTGTGACATTTGAATTTGACAGATAAAGACAAAACATTGTATAGCTATACCATCGTTAGGTACTCAACGTTTACTAGTATAGTAGATAGGGGTTAACATTATATATGATCCCAAAACCCCACTAGAACATGTAAATCTTTTATAAATCTACTGAAATACTAAAGATAGTTATAGGAAAATGAAATATAATGTGTAATACTGGACATAAGTCGAAGCATAGTGTCCGGCGAGAGCTTAATTATAAAAATAACGCGCAGACTGAGTGATGGAATCGTTATAGTATCGATATCGATAAAGAAAATTGAATAAAATATGATGCAAATACTCTTTATTGAATATTACATATAATAACAGCGTTGAAACAAAATACAAAATAAATGTTATAAAGTGAGTTTAAGGGCGGTTTTATCGCTAAATAGAGATCTCTACCGAGAACCCAACCTAAATAGTTATATGATTTTTACCAGACCGCCATTAAGTTTCTAATGTATAAGTAATTAATAAGGGGACAATCTTACAATAGTAGGCCTACTTCAATACTAAGGCTTGTTTGTATGTTATTATAGGCTTTTTTCAAATTAGATATTGAATGTATGTGATACGCACAACCAATGCGTTATTATATTATTTTATCACATAATTTTTTTAAGTGCTCTTGTCGGTGGAAAAAAAACCATTATTCCCTATTCTGAGCCTTTTTTCACTTCTTCTAACACTGATACGGACCGACGGCTACATTACCTTTTCTTGGTCTAGGTTAGTCTTTAGTCTCCTCCTTTTCCACCAAACATCTTTCTTTGTCTATTATTTATCGTCTGCAATAGACTTTTGAATTTATTCTCTATGCTAAGTACAATACAATACAAAACACTTTATTGTACACCAAACAATAACATTACAGAGATACAGCATTATTAAAAACAACACAGGTAAACAACAGGCGGTCTTATCGCTGATTAGCGATCTCTTCCAGACAACCTTACTAGGGATAAGGTGTCAAATTAAATAATTTTACGAGGTAGGTGGTACAGACTTCACGCGAGCAATAACAAGAAACTATGTAAGTTATTAAACATGAGTATTAAAAATAATAATAGAAAAAGTGATAAATATAGGCTCACTATATATGTAAGTACTTGCTTATTTGTCTTCTTTTCAATCCAGATGTTTTTCCTTTAACATTATTTATGATGTTTTATTTATATGTAGTTATTTACACGTTAAATTGATGTTTTTTAAACCATTCCTCACCCACTTTATCATTTTTGTACTCCCCCTTATGGAAATGGGAAAATATTCTGTGCTAAAGAATTTCTATCGATATCGATAGTTATTTCGCACATCACTATCGGCTGGATCGATATCCAAAGCCCGTCTGTTACTACGGCTACAGACGGCGCACCTATGCCGAGGCGGCCGGGGGCACACAGGGGCTGGTTATAAATAGAAGTTACTTGCTGACTCTGTCTAGCTTATCGGGATGAAAGAAATGAACGTAGATCTATCAGTTTGGACTTAAACAAGGCTCATTTTAAATTTGTATTTTTCATTTTTTTGGTTTCTGTAAAAGTATATTTTACCATACAACTTTTTTTTTTTTTTTTTTTTTTTTTTAATTTATTTAGAACACATACAGTCATATTTGAATGCAATATAAAAGTACTTTGTACTAAACAATATAAGTACGAAAAGACCTGGAGGTTCATTACTGAATACACATAATAATAAAAATAAAATGCGCTTGATTAAACTAGAACATAACGAATGAAGTGAAGAAACACTAAAGATGACAATATAAGATAGGTACTGGTAAACAAAATAATTATAGTTTATAGGATACTAAAACAATTTACATTTTAATAACCTTTTAAGGCTAGTAAGAGGAACATGAAAAGGATCAATGTTAAATAGATGCTTATTTTTTTGAGAGCCAGGGTAGGCATAAGGTACGGGGAAGAGGGCAATGGTGACTATAACCTCATCTCCACACCTACCCATTACCCAGGCTCCATTTTAAATGGTCTTATTTTCAAAAGCCAAGGCTAGACAATTATGAGAGTAGGTATGAAGTAGATACCAAAGACTAGGTACTACTACTACTACTACTACTACTACTACTACTACTACTACTACTACTACTACTGCTACTACTACTACTACTACTACTACTACTATAAGTACAAGGTTAAACGACAAGTCATCTGAAATAGTTATTGCGTAGTATGAATTCTCGCAGTATCATGTGCTATATTATTTAAAATTGTAGTGTAAATACACTTTGACGAATCAAATATTATTAATTACTCGGTCATTGATGTCTAGGGGTCAGAATAAGTAGTCCATATTAACCTAAACTTGACGCATGCGTGAGTGTGATGGGAATACGTCATTGAATGAAAATGCATCAAGTTTAGGTTAATAAGCACTACCTATTCCGACCCCTATAACTCTTTGTTTGATTAAATCAATAAGTAACTATTCGAGTATAATTATAATATTGAAACATCCTCAATCGGCAGGCATGAGACGTTGAGAGGGCCAGAGGGTTTCATGGACCTGAGAGTAAGTCACCTGGAATTTATAAAAGTAAAAAGGCGCCCTGGGTACAACCATACTACAAACAGGGATGGTTTCTTGTTATAAGTAAAACAAA
Source organism: Acleris laterana (assembly GCA_963966035.1). Lineage (NCBI taxonomy): Eukaryota > Metazoa > Arthropoda > Insecta > Lepidoptera > Tortricidae > Acleris > Acleris laterana. Next base: position 5,680,141 of record OZ014465.1, on the reverse strand, counting down.
AAGGTTGGTTCTCCTTGGTTTATTGGTATCCTTACGTATGTACACAGATAAAGCCTCTAGGAGTAACAGTAGCTCCATCTTAATATTAAGCCTCATTGGGTTACTGACTACAGAAAATTATAAACATCACTTATCTCGGGTGAAGTACGCATGTGGTCAAGTGTGTGTAAGGTGAAGTTAAGTGGCAAGCGAAGACTCGAGGTCCTAGAGGTATGCGAAGAGGGTTGCAACACGTGGCACGGAGGTCCCGCCCATGCGGTCCAACACGAAGCGCCCTTCACGGTCTATCCGGGGTTAAGGCTACGCCTAGCAATAAAACCCACAAAGTGGGTTTTATGTAGCCTTATATCATGAGGCTAGTTGAGGCCGGCATACACACGGTGCCTCCATAAAACGTGGCACTGGCTTAATCAGGCACGTTATATCGCCTAATGACCCTGTTTTACAAGGCAGGAGTCAGCGCTTGGGATACAGAAAGCTGCATGATGGGTTTATTATATTAGTAAAATCATGTAGTTCATGGGCATTTGTCGCCTATTTGTTTAACCGGCACACAGATATGAGTACTGCCACGATGCATGAAATTGTCATCGTATAAACTGCCGCTAATTATCAATTTGTAAAGGTTATTAAATTATATATGAAGAAAGCAATGCTGCCCTTCCCACAAGCGGAATCTGCTCAAAGAGAATAGAGCGAACCTAGATGATGTGGCAATCCCTCTACGTCATTATGGTCGCGAACTCGTTTCACTCTTAGACGGCAACGCTCGTTCACTGTTTTAACAATTTAGAAATCAAAACTAATCTAAAACAATCCACAAGATAGTCCTAAAGATATTCTATGAATCCTGAAACAATGTAATTATACATGCCGAAAATTATCGAATGATCCGAGTCTTAGTCCATAGATCAAAGCGCAGGAGCGCAGCAGTGAAACGTAACGCACGCTCACGCTTGACTGAAGTATTGAAGGACTCCGTCTCACTCTTTCTCCATTCGTAACCAAAGCGAGGGAAAAGGACAGAACTATGTGTACTCGATCCTTGATTTTGGTGCAGAAGCCCACCAGTAGTAGTGTTGCTATAAGAAAAAAAACTAAGCAAAAAAAACGGGTGTTACAATATATTATGTATGTAGTAGCTTCACCTACGTACTAGCTACCTTCGATACCGTACGCGTACGCGCAAAAATAGTTTATAACTATTCTCTCGAATTCTTTTCATTTCAGGTTTTTATAAGTAAAAAAATTAGCATACAGTCTCTGGCTATTAACTATACAGCAAAGGGGTTTGGATAAAAGTGTTGTCATTTGTAAAATTCATACATTTTCAAGGTGAACAGCCATTACTAAAAGTGGTAAATTATGATAGAATAATTAAAAATAAACATGTTTTGTTATGTAATGTTACCTAGGCGTACTTTTAGTATCAAAATCTTAAATATCTCGGTTCCAATATTATTAAACGCCATAAATTACATACCTATATCTATATGTGTATTTCGAGGTCCTTTAAATAACTACTACGTTAAAATCATCCGCGGCCGCTGAAAAAAAAATGACAATATTCTTCAAACAAATTTACCCAATGCCCTTTTAACATCGATTAGTTTATTCATTAGACCGTGAGGACATGACAAACAAAAACATTTCCGCATAAGGAAAATATAGTTTTGCTCCCACTGCATAAGTAACTTTGTCCCAACACAACAGACGCCTCGTGAAATCAGTTTGAGTTAAAATACAAAGGGAACAAATTAACACAGCCCCTAGCTTTTATTACAGACAGACAGGAAACCACGTTTTAATGAAATATACGGAAATTTAATGTCAATGTTTTACATCTCTTCATAGTATAAGAAACTACGCTAAGTTCACCGTCCCAGTGAGGCTAGTATGGCTGCGTCTATATCGCGTGTCAAATGTGGATAAAGCATCCGTCACTCTCGTACTTATTTACGTGTCAGAAGGTGACGGAATTATCCAAACTTTATCATGCGATAACGCAGTCATATTATTAGGGCACCAGGAGAAAAAAACAGTAACTACCATCACAGTTGTAGTGTTATGTATTTTTGATCTGTGGGAGACAATACAGCTGTACAATTGTATACAAAAACTTACGGAATTACCGATACATTTGTATTCTTTATACTTATTTTGATGATACGGTTGAATATTTTTTTTTAGAATTGTATTTCACCTTTAAGATGAATCTAATGACGTATCATTTATCAAAATTGAACAGTTACGAGGGGACATATGAACGGACATATAGATGAATTAGCGAGAGCGTGGAATTGCATATGTAGTGGTATTGTGTGTTTATAGGCATTCTATATTTGAAATTTCCCTTTTCCCGTTCTATCAGCATAAAAAGAGGTTTGTAATAAAATAATTACATTTAAGAAGAAAATTCAAAAATAATGTCAGTATGAAATTCTAAATATTATTAGGCTGTTTTTATTGTATTGAATTTAGCAACTGAAATAATTAATGCTATTACTGCTGAGGACTGGGAAAATATTTGTCACCATGTCGAAAGTGAAGAAAATAAATATAGATGTCAAGAAAGCGAAATGGATCGAATTACCGATCATAATATTATTATCAATACTTGTGACAGCTTAGATGAAGAATTAAATAATAGCGAATGAAAGCAAAAAAAGACTGAGCATTGTTTTACTTCTTAAGAAGAGAAATATGTTAAGAGAGAGTATGTAATTTCATTAAATTAAGATAAATACTTAGGTACGTTATTTTACTTTTCATGCGAACCGTACAACCACTACAAATGCAATTCCACGCTCTCGCTAATTCATCTATACATACATACAGGTCTAACACATAACCCTCGTTTTGCTTCGCTGCAGTCGGGTAAAAAGGAACTAGCTATAAATACAGCGTTAAACAATTCAGCCACTCAGACAGAGAGAATCCATTCTAATCTACCATTCTGTGATCGGTCTCCGAACTTTCCACAAGGATTCCGAAAATAATGAAGCGATAGATATTCTAGATCAAGAGAAAGAAACGAAACGGTTTATTCGGTGTTAATAAATAAAATAAACTAACATCTAACTAAAGCACCTTTGAAAAAAGTTTACAGTTGCGACGACGCGCTGGCCTAGTTGGTAGTGACCCTGCCTACGAAGCTACCAGTCCTGGGTTCAAATCCCGGTAAGGGCAGATATTAGTGTGATGAGCGCGAATATTTGTTCCTGAGTCATGGATGTTTTCTATATATTTAAGTATATATTTCTCTATATTTAAGTAAGTATTTATATCGTTGTCTAGTACCCATAATACAAGCCTCGAGCTTAGTTTGGGACTAGGTCAATTGGTATAACATTGACCCCTGATATTTATTTATTTATTATTTTAGAAAAAAAATAGTACTTTATGGAAACACCGTAATAGTAAACTTTTTGTTAAATATGACCCACTTCCCGGTCTCCGATGAAGCTGAAAATTTGCATACGCCTTTAGTTCTGATGACAATACAATAATATAGTACCATCGAGTTGGTCTGATGATGGAGACTCAGGGTGGCCATAGGAACTCCTAAATTACACATGATAAACCCGTCGTATTAGAGCTTGATAGAATCGTCTTGACAAGTAGATGACGACTGTGCAATAAAGTACAGTCGGCAATAAAAGCTTGTCCCAAAAATGATTTTTTTGACAGAAACTTATTATTACTCTATGGTAACTGAGACTTGACACTTGGCAGACGATGTATATCGAGTCGATACCGAAACATCGATATTTTCACATCACTATTACATTTTGATACAATATGTAATAGTTAACACTGTCAAATTATGGTTAACCAGCTGTTGCCCGTGACTCCGTCTTCGTAGAAGTTGTTTTATGCAGGTACCCTATCGTCGGTGAAACTGCAAAACCGCGTAAGTAACATTTAATGAGGAGCAAAATGCACCTTTTTTCAAAGAAGTAAAGGTTCATTTTTCTCTATAGTAAATTTGTTGGTTACGCGGTTTTGTAGTACCACCGACGCTATGTCCTTTCTCAGGGCTTAAGCTCTTCATATACCAAATTTCATCAAAATTGGATGATCGCTGAAAGCGCTATAGACACAGACAGAGTGGCATTCACATTTAAAACCTTTTTTTTAAAACTTATTACGTATTTATTTGCTCCACGACTTAATATGAAAACTCTTGGGCTGTAGTCAACTAACACAAATAAATAGATTAAACAATTGTTAGATAAATTAATCGGTATCTGTGACGACCACAGACAAGGCTCCTTTTTTGCCCAAAGACCTTTCTCGCTCATTATTCTATAAATACTTAAGCTCTAATTTATTTATTTATCAATGTAACAAAATGTCTAAGACTACATACATACATAATTATATATAAACTCACGCCTTCATTCTCAAAGTAGAGTAGGCAGAGCTACCACATTTTGCACATTCAGGCTAAGATGTTTACCAGTGTATTAGTGACAGGTTGCAAGCCCATCGCCTAACAGTACTACACGCCTTTATTTCCTTAGTCGTCTCTTACATCCACGGGAAGACATGGAGTGGCACTATTCTAACCCGGCAACCACACAGGAAGAAAGTTTTACCGCCTGTTTCACAATCGACAAGTAAAGGACAGGTATTTGACGGATAAGTTTAGCCCTTTCTTTGTCGTACACTTGAAAATAGACAAGGAGAGAGACAACTTTATGTGACAGATAAATTTACTTGTCGATTGTGAAACAGGCCCTTAGACTAATAAATAATAATGTGTTATTAAAAACTGGCGAAATACATTTATGTAAACACTAGCTTCTGCCCGCGGCTCCGTCCGCGTGGAACTCGTTTATATCGTGGCTCCATACAAATTTTCACCCTCTATTTCACCCCCTTAGGGGATGAATTTCGAGAAAAAACTATCCTATGTCCTTTCCCAGAATTCAAACTATCTTTGCACCAAATTTCACTTAAATCGGTTCAGCGGTTTAAGCGTGAAGAGGTAACAGACAGACAGACAGACACACTTTCAATCAATCAATCAATCAAATCGTTTATTGCTGGAAAGTGAGTACAAAAGGTGGTACATAAAATGTATTGATCTGTCATAATCTGCTAGGATCTAGCATGCAATATAAAATAATTCTTATAACTAAATACCTAGTAATGACTAGTTAAATAAACTTAACTTTCAACGTTAAATTAATTTATACGTACATTTTATGTTATTATTAATGTAATGGTACATCAGGTATTAGAAATTGTCATTCATATATTATTCATCTATCGAATAGAACCCTTTCTTAACCGTATCTGTCATCTATTTAACAATATTTTACTTAAACTCTACAATATGTTTACATTCTCTAATTTCATTTATGGATGTTAATAATACAGTAATTATTACTATGTCACATCCAGTTAACGTATGAATCGCGGTTAAAATACCCTGAACTGTCTTTTAATTACTTATCGAGAATTCCCTGTTAAATCGCTTAAACGAATTTATCTCGCCGAGGTTTAGGTTAAACTTAAAATAATGGGTGTAAACTTGAAAGTGTAAGTTTATAAGATGTCAGGATCTCTACTAGCTGTCAAGTAAACTGCTATTTAATGCTGCTATTTAACCGGTTATTAACCGTTTTAGTATGAAAATAACCGGTTAAAACCGGTTATAACCGGTTATTTGAATTCCCTAAAACTGACGACGCGTTGGACTAGTAGGCCTGCTTTTGAAGCTAGCGGTCCCAGGTTCAAATTCCGGAAAGGGCAATGGGCCAAACCAATCATGCAATGTCAACTGAATTAAAAATTCAATAAAATTTATACGAGTTTTATAAAAACAACAAAAAAAATGTTTTTTTTTGGAATTTTGACTCTTTGGTATTATGTAGTGTACAGTCCGCCAAAAAGGTGGTTTACCGCCCTACGGTTGAAGTTCATTTGCACGTCATGATCGTGATACAATAAGTTCGATTTTACCCTTGCAATAATTTATTACCTACGACAGTGACAAGTTTAGTATCAACCTTAGCGATAATTAGATCTCACAGAAACTTTTGTCAATACTGGTAGACTACTTTCTTAGCCAACCGTACCCAATTGGTAGGTTTTTTTTTAATTTTAACGAGCCGGAAAATGGAAAACGTGATAAAACGTGAAGGTAATAATTTACCAAAACAAATGAACAAGGCATATAAAAAACAACATGACTTGATCTTGTGTTCTGACCTAATCAATAAAACGCAGTTGTTGTCAATTTCATGTAACTGACAATTTGATATGAATTTACCAGCATTTAACCTTTAACCGTGTCTTACAAACCCTTCTAAATTTCATCATAAAACCAATCTGTAGGTAATATAAACTTTTTTCACCATGTCAAAAATTAACCGTAGCTTACAGGAACAAGGTTGATTTTTCAATAAATATTTTTCTGCCGTTATGATTAAGGATCGATGCGGTATCGATCATTACCTGTCATTGGATCGATATCGATATGGATCTATCTATCGGCGTATCTACAATAATTACTATTGTCCATCTGTGATCGCCTCTCAACAGGAGTTTGGCTATTATAGTGTTATGATCTAATAGAAATGATCTATGTTTATCCGACTAAAAAGAAGTAGGGTAATAATTTTCGTCTGTATGCATGTTCCTCTGTAACTTTCTGTACGCTAAACGCTGTAAGTAATCAATTTCTAAATAAATGTGTGCCGTTAAATGAGGTTTTTACGCTGTGACCTGACAACTTTAACTAGTCGGTTATTATTTACTACGTCGAATTCAAGAACGAGATGTTTAAAAATAATTTTAATTTGAGCTTCTTACTTATAAGTAAGAAATTAAAAAATATATATATGAAATATTTATTGAGTAGATGAGATATGAGGGTTCTTTTACACGTTTGTAAAATAGAGTGAATCTACCAGCGCTTCGGACAAGACCTTCATTGCGGAGAAGAAGCGCCGCAAGAAACTCCAGCAGAATGTATTTTTTTTAACTATAAAATACAAGTTGTCAAGTTCGGTGGTGTGGTCATTTGGAAAGAAGATTCACGAAAGAGATATACAGATCGAAAGTGAGTGGACGGGTCGGAAGGGGCCACCCTAGGCGTACTTTTTCGAGTAAAATCGGAGAAATACTGGAAAAGGGCCGAATCTTAAGTACCCGAAACCGACGTGCGTCCATGACTCGATGTATGAATGTGGAAGAAGCGAAAATTTTTTGTTAAGATCGTAGCAAGTGGAAAGAAGTGGTCTCTGCCTACCCCTCTCGGAAACAGGCGTGATTTAATGTATGTATTTAAAATACAATAACTCTTAAAAGTAAGTTACACGAGGTAATAAAGTAATAAACAATTATTATTGAACTAACACAAATAAAATAAATTGACCAGACACACACACACACGGTGCTTTTTAGTATTTAATGTAAAGGCATTTCTGAATGTTAGTGAGACTATAGTTTAGTGATGACGCTGCTCGGAGCATTCGCGATCGGTCACTCTGTACATAGAGCTAGGAATAATTGGACGAGTTTCGGATAAAATTGGAAATTTTAATACATACATACATTAAATCACGCCTGTTTCCCAGAGGGGTAGGCAGAGACCACTTCTTTCCATTTGCTACGATCTTGACAAATTTCTTTCGCTTCTTCCACATTCATACATCGAGTCATGCACGCATGTCGGTTTCGGGTACCTACTTTAGATTCGGCCCTTTTCCAGTATTTCTCCGATTTGACTCGAAAAAGTACGCCTAGTGCGGCCCCTTCCGACCCGTCCACTCAGTTTCGATCTGTATGAGATATACATCGTCAATCTTCTTTCATCCATCCTTTCCAAATGACCGAACCATCGAAGCATGTCCTAATTTTAATACTTTACCATGAAGTGCTTCCAAGGTTACTAGTAAAAGACATTCTGCTGCTTCTTTTAAACAAACAAGACCAAAATGTCAACAGGCAAAGATATAAACTAACGTTGCCTCTCGCGCTCCCAAGCATGTAAATGACAGAAAAAGAACGCAGGAACGCAATAGGTCCTTTGTAACATTGTAGACTAAAATTTACCCCTCTCGCTTTTGATTAGTTGGTTTACGTAGGTAGGTACTACAATGTTGTCAAAGTTTTAACGTGTCACGTCACGTGACAACATAAAGCACGACTTGAAAAGTGAGTTGTCTATAAAAGATGTTGTGTTTCAACCAGGAAGGATATTATTACGTTTTTTTACGGCATCGAAAAGGCGAAAGAACACACAGGTGGGATCTGTGAATTTAATGTTTGATTGACAAAAGAAAAAATACGTGTTCAATATTTTTTTGATAATGTAAATGACCTACTAATACCCTATACCATTATACTTATTCAATGCCGTATCCAAACATATCCAATACTTAGCTCTAGGGCTATATATTTTTTACCATCACCCAGAGACTAAAGGAATGCCTGTAATGACGTTTCGTAACCCGTGCTAATACGAGGGTACCACTATTGTTCGTTTCATGTTGTAACTTATATTCTTTGGTCAATGACTCAACACGACACGAACACTGCTGCTTGAAAGGCTGCGCAAGATTCGCTACGGACCGTTAATGTTTCTAATTCGGTCTATTAATTTAAACTTTCTCTTTCTTAATTCAGGTTTTAATGTAAACGTACAGGCCCGGTATTCCAGGCGGTAAAAACCATATCGTATTTGACTTGTTATCGTATTGTCAACGTTTTGACAGCTCTTATTTACTTGACAGTAATAGCGGCCAAGTTAAAAACAAAACCATAACAGCGTTGCTATTGTCTAACGTACTCGCAATCACAATTGCTTTCATGAAAATCGAAGGCTTGTCTGCATACAAAATGAAAACAATTGATCCGCTTTGAAGCCAATAGGGTATTTGACAAGAGTGAAATTAAATTGGTTTTTCATTAACAACAAATAAATATTATAAATATACTAGGAAAACATCAATCTTTTACTTATGTTTACTATTTTAAGATTCATAAAGTCCAACAATAAGAACGCTGTTTGATTGTGACGTCACAATTAAGTAATCCCTATAAATTCCATAGTAACGGAGTGTTTTTGATGTTTCATAAAAATCTTTTTTCAAAAACTCACACCGTTTGACAAAGAAGTCACAATAGGCTATTTGACCGGTTTTTGAAAACCATCTCAGATTATTTGTTGGTGTTTATTGAGTACTCCAAAAGTGGTAATTTTAAATTCTTTTATGTATTTCGTCTAAAAAAAGGAAATAAAAATTCACTTTTAAAATATGCCGCCAAAACGCTTTCTTGGGCAAGATGGCGTCGCACAGGAATCAGTGACGTCAGTGGTCAATACATAAACAAACTGACATTGGCTAATCATAGCAAAGCCAGAAAAACAAACAAACGTCAACTGTCATATAGAATATACAGACATCCTATAATCTGTGATATTTACCGACCCTTGACGTCATCATGGATTCGGCGCCGTTTTCGATAAAATGGCTACAGATAAAAAATATCATGTTTTATCGTGGTTTTTTGGATAAAAGATCCATTTTTTTTAAGTAAGAATACCTTAAATCGATTTTAAAACTCATAATTTATATGAATATACATAATTATTACGTTTTTTTTCACCTTGTCAAATAGCCTATTACATCACTGTTCTAAATCAAATCCTTAAGACTACACCATAATTCCATAGTAACGGAGTGTTTTTGAAGTTTCATAAAAAGAAGCTGATTTGACTTTTGTCAAATACCGTATTGAGATTGCAAGTGCGTTAGACAATAGCGACTTTGATCAAATACGATATCGTTAATACCGCCTTAATTAGACACTCTGTAAAGGAAATTGATTCCTAGACCATTTTGGACTATGTTATAGTGACGTTATCAATCAAAACGTAAAAGATTTCTTATGATTTTATTTACGGTGTCACACCACATTGCTCCTAGACAAGATATTATATGTATTGTGAGAACGTTAAATATCGTTTGGTTTCTTAAATAAAACTAATACCTAAATCCATTCAGACAGTCAGATATTAAATGAGTAAGTCAGTCAGACAGTCACGGAATATATGTATAGATATAGCTATGCCCCTAGAAAGTAGTCTACCAGTTTTGACAAAAGTTTCTGTGTGATCTAATTATCGCTTAGGTTGACACTTGTCACTGTCATAATATTATTGCAAAGGAAAATTAAACATGTTGTATCATGACCTGCAAATGAACTTCAGCCGTAGGGTGATTGGCCACATTTATGGCCGACTGTACCATGGTAACATACATTTTTTCCACCAATGACTGACTCACAATGATCCGGTTGAATGACCAACTATATTTTTTATAAATATCTTTTAATTGTTCTTTGTAAAGCTTTGTATTTTTCCGATCATCTTTATTGTCTAATAATGTGTCATATCGAATACTTTTTGTGATGATTCATGTTTTTTTATGGCGAGGAGAAGGCACGCGAGTATTCAGGCCACCTGATCGTAAGTGGGATCTGAAACCAATAGACATTTGAAACCTTATTACTATAATCTTAAGACTGCAATCCCAATTCCTAGAAGAAAGATAATATTTGTCGACTGTATGTATGTATTAATGTTACTTTGTGTCCCCCTGGAAGCTAAACACCGCAACGGATTTTAATAATCACTACATAGTATAAAACAAAGTCGCTTTCCGCTGTCTGTCCCTATGTATGCTTAGATCTTTAAAACTACGCAACGGATTTTGATGCGGTTTTTATTAATAGATAGAGTGTTTCAAGAGGAAGGTTTATATGTATAATAAATCCGGTTTCATGTACGGGTGTTACAGAAAACTCACATAAACCGAAGCGAAGCGAGGGGGGGTCGCTAGTAATATATAATAATTTAACGGATGTCGTTTGATATTCACTGATGGAATGTCATAATAGGCTATATACCTCTTCAGTCCCACCGCTCTGCAGGGGTAGTCAATTTTTTTAAGTTTACTTTTTATAAAACTTTTCATTGTTCGTAGTACGTCGGTCTGTCGGTTTGTCGGTCTGTATTTCTTACTCTTTCTTATATTATTTTAGTAATACACTTAATATGTCCTCTTATAAAAAAAAGGTAGTATGTAACAGAGTCACTTTTTAAAAAAAACACATTGTTTGACAAAAAAGTCACAATTACATCACTATTCTAAATCAAACCCATAAGACTACAGATACAACAAGCAAACTGACATTTTATCGATTAAGTATTGCGTTATTTACAAAAATCCCAGCGTGTCCATCATAATGACATTGTCAGATTATCAAATTAACACCCATGCTGGCTAATATGGGCATTTATCGTTAAAAAAGCACAAAACTGTCATAGACTAACGGCCGCCATTTTTATACGTCATATTTAATTTTAATATTGGTTTTATGATTGTTAGGCTGAGGACTCATAGGTCTGTTAGGTATATTATACGCTATAGTACTGATAATTGCTAAATGGTTCCCCTACATAATTAACTTTTTAATTCATTAACGAATACGATAACTTGCCACGTCAGCTGTTGAAATTGTAGCAAATAGAGAATTCTAGATTTACTTAACGTTAATTTAATTACGTGTCAATATTTATAAAGCTGTCAATATAATCAAATATTTTTTTCGTGTTAAAATACCATCGCATGGGCTAGATCGATACGATAATGTGTACATACCCTTACAAAAAACTCTATTTCGATTTGATTAAGCTTTTTTTACATTCTCTACAAAATATAAAATATCATGAGATATTATTCTTAAAATGGTATTATGAAAACGACAGTCATTCATAACCATTCATAATTTAATGTTTAATAGTTACCTATACCGTTATTATACAACGCTTGTACAGTTATCGGAAAAAAATCTGGGCCACTCTGACCCACGGCTAAGACACTACATGCCTGTGTGCTTTATCGAGCACATTCTTAACGCCAAATAATCCTAAACCATTACATACATACATTAAATCACGCCTGTTTCCCAGAGGGGTAGGCAGAGACCACTTCTTTCCACTTGCTACGATCTTGACAAATTTCTTTCGCTTCTTCCACATTCATACATCGAGTCATGCACGTACGTCGGTTTCAGGTACTTAAGATTCGGCCCTTATCCAGTATTTCACCGATTTGACTAGAAAAAGTACGCCTTAGGGCGGCCCCTTCCGACCCGTCCACTCACTTTCGATCTGTATATTTCTTTCGTCAATCTTCTTTCATCCATCCTTTCCAAATGACCAACCATTGAATGATAAACCATTGAACTTTGTCAAATAGCCTCTTAATAGTAGTTTATGAAATTGTTGCATAATGAGGGGTATTAAAACACGAGTGTGTGTTTAAGAACCGAGCTGCCAGGCGAAGTTTTTAATAGTATTACACGAGTGTTTTAATACCTAGTTATGTGCAGTTTCATACACTACTTTATCTACTCTCATACATTACAACAAAACGTATTCAATGAATGGCGCCAAGACCTAGCACATCACCGCGCATGCGTTAAAGCAGGCGCTGTCACAGCCAAGTAAAAATTGGAATAAACTTTTTGTAATACTGTAAAAATGACGCGAACCGCATGTACGTTCCATTATAAAAAAAAGTGATATGGAACCTCGTTGGTGACATTAACTTTTTGGTAATGTGGATATATTTCCCACTCTTCGCACTCATATAAAGTCGACTACAGGTCTCTAGGTGACTACTGGTGACGTTACCCTATAAAGTGTTTTTTTTTCGGTATTGTGTTTATAAAGTATGCCAATATAAATTCGTTTTGAAGTTTATAATTCGAAATTTACGTTATGAGATTAGATAAAATGTATATTTAACTCTACATAGGTCATAATGAAGGCCATAATGATTCTAACTAGGTACTTTATAGTTATATCGTCAATTCTATGATGATTTGACATTAAAATTATTAATGTCTTATTGAGAGCCGTTACATGATTGTGAAATTACCATTTAATATTTATGTTTTTAGGGTTCCGTGTCCATAGTACTTCATTTAGCACTGAACATTATAACGTCTGTGACAGTGTTTGACAAAGGAAAAGTATACCATTGTTTGTGATAAATCCTATTTTACAAGTTTTTATTTAACTTGCAATGTATGTTATGTATGTATGTTTTTTAGACGAACAGTTTTAACAGCAAATACCTATTATCTTCATCGATTGTATCATTTCAGTGAATTTCATTTCATCGAATGCTATGTTCTGCTGAAACCATGACGTTTTCAATCTTAAACATTCATTACGTAGTTAGGTTAGATTATACTTGAAACAAAAAAAAACTTATACGGCGAGAAATACCTTTCGATAAAATGAAAATTCTACGTAATGATACGTTCGTTGAAAGATGTTTCGATAAAAAAATAGGTACCAGATAAAATATAAAAAAAGGAAGGCCGCACGGGCACTTTTACACGTCAAGAAGCTACCAGCGCTTCCCAAGAGGGTCTCCTGCTGAGAAGAAACGCCGCAAGAAACTCAGCAGTCAGTCATTTTTAAACCTATTTCATATTAAAATCGTACTACTTAGTCTAGCATTATTAAAAGCATTTCATACGTACATTGCAAGTTATATTTAACTAATAATTTAGTAAGGGTAAAATCTTGCAAGTTAAATTTGACCCACTTCCCGGTTATCGATGAAGCTGAAAATTTGAAAACGCCTTTAGTTCTGATGACAATACAATAATATAGTACCATCGAGCTGGTCTGATGATGGAGACTCAGGGTGGCCATAGGAACTCCTAAATTATACATGATAAACCCGTCGTGTTAGGGCTTGTTAGAATCGTCTTGACGAGTACATTCGGCCACAAAAGTAGTCGCAAAAATTAAACTTAGGTCAGAAACTTATTAGTCTATTGTTTGTTCTAAAGGCACCGCGAGTCCTAGTTATAATTTTTGTCCTAAACTGGATTTAGGTTATCCAAAATTATCTGTAATGAGGTTAAAGTTCTAGTATAACAACACTAAAAAGATTTAAATATCGAAATCCTGCGGAACCATGGCTCTTATATACCTTACCCTTAACCATTAGAAGAATGCTATAAAACACAAAAATTATAATAAGTCATTAAATACATTGTCATATTAACAATAATTAAGTAAGTATTCACAAACACGGATGATTTACGTCGTTATCATCGTTGATAGTCGTCATTAGCGTCCCACAAAAGATTTAAACTATTATGGCCGTTTATATGTTTAAATAATGCTGTATGTGCCGCGACGGTGACAGGGGGAAAAATTACATAGTTCAAATGCGCGGCTCCATTATCGCATATACACGTAATATGTCTACCAGTTACCCGAGCACCCATTCCACGATAAAAGTCTTTAAAACACTTACCTCTCGAAGTATCTCACTGTAAGTATAAGCCCTTTGGAAGAAATATATGACTCTTCAGTTTTTTTAGAATTACAAACCACGACAACATTATATTGCGGCTCGTGAAATGTAATCTCTTTGCAATTTGTACTGGAGTAACAATTGATGATGACACGCAAATAAAGTGACATTAATACAATTTGGTTTTGCGACTATTGTACTGTACTATTGCTAGGTAATAAATAGTTGAACAGACGCAATATAATGTTATTGTGGTTTCTAATTCTAAAAAAACTGAAGTATAGTTATTTGTTAAACTAACCATTCACACAAGGGAATCCTATAGAACTACAGCTCTTTCTCTGAACAACGACGATCGGACCGACGGACGAGTGAATGTCCAAGCGGCGAGTTTAAGTAGTCCCGTCAGTGCAAACAAAACACATTTAGCTCGTGCATTTTCAATTTAGCAGCAATCGAACGTATAAGGCTGCTTAATTGAAAATGCACGCGCTAAAATGTGTTTTGTTCGCTCTGACGGGACTACCTAAACTCGCCGCTGCGATTTCACTCGTTCGTTCGCCCATCCGTTGTTTTTGGGAGAATAACACCCCAGATCGTCAGAGGTAAATTGATATCCCTGTCTTATTGCATAACCAAATGTAAGGAACCCTTATAAATAACGCTTAAAAAGCCAATCGAATTATTATAAGGGTAACCCTATATATTCGTCTGTATTCCCGGAATCATATAACCTTGTATTGGTGTTTTTAAGGCATGATTGAATAGGCATTTTCTGGGTATACGTGTGCCATCTCGTCGTAACCCATTATTGATCTTAGAAAACCCTTAACATACATAAAATGTCAAAATTCGCTTTCTCTCTTTATAACTTTAAGACTGCGCCGAGCAAAGGTCGAGCGTCCAGTGGCGCCCTCATTACTACGAGTATTATTGTGTTTTTTAATCAACTAAAGAATTTCCTTGCAATCAGACGATACTTTTTGTAGCGCAAGTAAAAACACAATTTATGGGATACGTAACAAACTTTAATAACACTTTGTTCCGTTAAGTTAATAACTCGACGGTGAATTGTTGTTAAACTATGTGATATACCCTATAAGTTGTGTTTCCATTTGTAGTACAAAAACCTTTCGAGCAATTTTGAGAAAATACTTTAGTTTCTTAGAAAACACAATAATAGTAATTGAGGGCGCCACTGTACATCCGGCGTACTAGTCTTAACTATTGACGTAGGCGCTCGACGTGACCGTCTGACAGCTTACGTCAATGCCATACATTTTGGATAACGATAACGAACGCCGAATCTTATCTAAGCCCTCTGATCAAAATCTAAAAGACTCGAATAAGCGTTCAGGGTAGTGATTCTGTAAACAACGCCGGTCGTACGGACTGGCGAGTGATATCCAAGCGGCGAGTTTAAGTAGTTTAGTAGAGCGAACAAAACACATTGTAGCGCGTCCATTTTCAATTAAGCAGCACGATGGGTCGAACGTATAAGGCTGCTAAATTGAAAATGCACCCGCTACAATGTGTTTTGTTCGCACTGACGGGACTACTTAATCTCACCGCTTGATATCACTCGACAGTCCGCACGACCGGCGTTGTTTACAGAATCACTACCCTGTTGTTGAAATATTGACGTATGATTTTTGCCGTATCGTGCAACAATGCGCCTGCGCACAAACGAGTTGTAACCGCTTAATAGACCGCGGTTGTATTAAACTAACAGATCGCCGTATTACCATAAGTAATGTCCGTCGTTGACGTCTCTATCCGCCCGTATTAAACAGACAGGGACAGATGAGCGGCGTGGACGATTGCGAAATTATAATCAATATTGAGAAGTCATTGGTTTTTTTTTTTAGTTCTTTATTCAAGAGGTTCTGTCTGTCTGTCTGTCTTTCTGGTATTCCGTACGATATCCTACATTATAAACGTATATTTTGATCTTTATGAACACTCAAGTGTCAAAGAAGGCTCGTAACAAGAGATCGTTTTGAAATGAAATGAAATTTATTGAAATGAAATGAATTAGTGCATATGGAATTTGGGTTCAAAATCATGCAGATACATTTGCCAGAGAGTTGTGTAGTCTCACCAAACCCTGCCTTTACAGGCGTACACGCATTTTATAATTGCAAATATTAACTACATTTAAACATTTACACATATTAAACAATATAGTATAAAAACATCATATAAAACTAAAAATGACAAGTTAATTATGAAATAAAAACAATAACACATTAATATACATAGTTATACATTTCCAAAGCATATTCATTTTCCAAGTACTCCTCAACACTATAATAAAAAAATTGTGCAAGACAAGACTTTAAACTATTTTTATATATGCAGTCTTTTGGTTTAAAAGAAGATGTATCGACAAGGATTGATGCAGGAATGGTGACGTGGTTTGGTCATGTGCAGAATGGATGAAGGCAGATTAACAAAACAGATATATAAGGCAAGAATAAATGGTAATGTTGGAAGGGGAAGGCCAAGGCGAACGTTCCACGATCAGATCGGGGATCGACGTAGTAAAAAAGGGCCAGGTCAGGTGACTCAGTACCCTAAACCGACGCACGTGAATGAAGAGACTTATGAGTGTGGAGGAAGCGAGGGAAGTCTGGATTGTAGCAAGTGGAAGGAAGTGGTCTCTACCTACCCCTAGAAGAAAGAGGATTGTATGTATCTTTTGAAGTGTTATAGGTAGCCGATTTAAAAAAATTCAACCATTTTGCTTTACATAAGAAGTAATATACAGTGTCCCATAATTCGACGTCAACCAGCCTAAGGCTGATAGAGCAGATAAAAAGCTATCAATTGAACCCCTATGAATGTGCAGCGATTTTTAATAGTTTCGGAGATATTAATCATATATCATAGTCCATGTCACGAAAAATACTTCATGTTAAAATGTAAAAATAGATGAAATGAAATGACTAGCATAGAGGCATTCCATCTTAGCCTCAAGGTTGGCAACGCATTTGCAGTCTTAGGATTGCATTGCAGTCTTGTAATTGCGAATGTCTATGGGTCACAGTTTCCACTTACCATCAGGTGGCCTGTGTGCTCGTTTGTCTACTCGATGCCATAAATAAAAAAAAAAAAAAAAAAATGTTTTATTTCATAAGTTTATAAAACCTATTTGCTAATTTTTTAAGTAATCGACGAGGTGAAGATTCCGCCAAGTAACACCTAACGTACACGCTAGGGAGTAGAATGCTCTGTCCTTCGCAGACTTCGCAGTATGCTTATAGACTGCAAAGGACAGAGCATTCTAGTAGCTATCGAGTACGGTAATTGTAACTCATGGTAACTTATTGCATTAAGTTGCAGCCACACCAATGCTTAAAAAATGGTGTCGGTACGGAATCGCAATGAGAGAGAGAGAGATCCGATCATACGCGACGTTTCTAACCCATACCGTCGTCACCGGATCTCTCTCTCTCTCATTGCGATTCCGTACCGACACCGTTTTTAGGGTTCCGTAGTCAAACTAGGAACCCTTATAGTTTCGCCATGTCCGTCCGTCCGTCCGTCCGTCCGTCCCCAGTCTAGCTCAGAGACTCATAGTACTAGAAAGCTGTAATTTGGCATGAATGTACATATTAGTCACGCCAACAAAGTGGTAAAATAAAATTTTGAAAAATATTTTTTTTTAATGCACCTCCCCTACACGTAACGTGGGGATGTCTTTTTTTTTTCTTGCCTACCCCATAGTGTGGGGTGTCGTTGGATAGGTCTTTCAAAAATATTGCGGGTTTATGAAAACAATTTTTCGATTAAGGGATCCGTTTATGAAATATTAAGCTTTAAAGCGCTATTTTTTGTTAGAGTCTAGTGTCCCCCCCCCCCCTACAGCCAAAACTACAAGTACTAAAAATCTGAAAAAAATCTTCAACAAAAGCGCATATAACGAATTTTAAAGGAAAACTATCACGGCTAAGTAGACATGATTAGTTCCTGAGATACAGGCGATTAACGGGTTTATACCTACTAAAAATCATCTAAGACAGCGCCAAATAACTTTAAATAGAAAATTGTTTCATACATGTTGATTTTTGAGATATTTTTTTGTGTTTGTCGTTACGGCTTCGGAACCCTACACTGAGCATGGTCCGACATGCTCTTGCCCGGTTTTTTAAGAATTGGTGTGGCCGCAACTTTACTCTACGGAAGCGAAGGATCTCGAACAGTATGTAAGAGTTAAGACCGGAGTTACTCCTAGGGTCGAGTGGTTGGAGCCGCCACAAGGTTAATTTTAAGTCATTTGTGGTGAGAGTACCGACCAAAGATCGGTCGACCTTCTTAAAGGAGGAATTTTGGCCGAGACTGTCATATTTCAGTGATTTCGTGGCCGCCGGCTAGCGGACACCGCGAAAGTGTATTAGTACATAAGTAGTGTTAATTTTATGTTACCTAGGGCGTCCCACAGCTATGTCACATGGAGGGAAATTACCTTGTATATTGTAGATGGAACATTTTACTTGAATATTGTAGATGAAAAATGTTACAATTCATGGTCTTCCTTTCATTTTCTGACACTATGTTAGTTAGCAAAAAGTAATCCTTATTATGAAGCCTTTGGATCGGTATGATATAGCTACAGGGTAACTATTTTTCTCGTGTAACGTGTTCCCGGTTCAACCATAAAATTATTTAAATTTCTGTGAATGCAGTTTAAATTGATTTTTAAATTCAAATAATGTTTTCTTTTAGTAAAATGTTCCATTTACAATATTCAAAGTACTTTCCCTCCATGTGACGTGGGACGCCCTGTATACATATTGTTATGTATGTTAGTCTGTAAGGTATTTGTAAATATAGGCCTTGTTGCCTGAAATAAAGTTATTCTATTCTATTCTAATAATATATGATCCAACGTTGGACTCAAAAATATCTCACATGTTCTTATTACTGCAGGCATAAGAGGCGTGTGAGATATTTTTGAGTTCAATGTTGGATTATAAGTTATTGCTGGTGACTGTACTAGTACTGAAAAAGCGCACATTTCTTCTTTAATATCCAAATTAATTCAATGAAGACATGACTCACTGCTAAATATACTCGCCACTGTAAAACCGCTAACACACCAAGAGCAGGGGCGGCGCGTTCTGGTGCTTACACCTGACCATTTTTGAGCATTTCTAAAAAAGTTTGTACATTTCATTTACGACTCCGATTTGCGAAAAAAATTGCAGGTAGGTAGGGTAAATGATACTGAGCCTAAATAACATAGTCTCCCAAAATGTCCCAATTAATTTGTATGGAAACTTCCTTTTTTGTTACCAAAATTCTTCCGTTCGTGGTAAAAAAAAAGGAAGTTTCCATACAAATTAATTGGGACATTTTGGGAGACTATGTTATTTAGGCTCAGTATCATTTACCCTACCTAACTGCAAATTTTTTCGCAAATCGGAGTCGTAAATGAAATGTACAAACTTTTTTAGAAATGCTCTTTTAGTGTGTCTTGTTTTTCTTCAGGGTCTGTACTATAGTCACACCAATTTTTAATATTTGATAATAAATCTGCCGTAATCTATACTATTCTATACATATATAATATTATAAAGCTGAAGAGTTTGTTTGTTTGAACGCGCTAATCTCAGGAACTACTGGTCCGATTTGAAAAATTATTTCATTGTTAGATAGCCCATTTATCGAGGAAGGCTATAGGCTATATATCATACTCACATATACCAAAGCGAAGCGAGGGCGGGTCACTAGTAACACATATTCTGAAAAATCAACTCCCTATCTATTACGGTTCAAAAGATACACCTGTTTAAGGTTTGGACGGACGGACGGACGGATGGACAGCGGTATGTATTATTTAATAGGGTCTCAATGGGCTCCTTTTGTGTACGGAACCTTGAAAAAACACATCCAAATCGGTCAATCGGTTTGGGAGCTACAATGCAACAGACCAACACACACATACACAGACACACACGAGCGTTGCCGGCGCGTTGTGTTGGTTTAACGCTGTGACTTACACAAAGAGCGACGCGAGTGTTTCAACGCATCGTGTAGTATGTCGTTCTAATTTATCTGTAGTACCCCTCTTAAACTTATAATACATCTCTTTTTGCCTCTTGGGCTAATAAACGTGGTGGAAGCGTTTTTAATACAAAACGCTACAACGCGCCGCGTCCGCTTTCCGTGGGTTTGTGGCTGTGGAAGCAAAGGAAGCCAAACGATTTGGCCTCATTAACGAGATGAAATCCTTTGATGCTGTATCGGGTATCCTAAAGCCTTGTCCACATTGGTGTTTAGAACCGTCGCGTTTTTAAATTAACTGAAACACTCCTTATATTTGATATTGTATTGTAGGGTAATTCCATGACAGAGAGTAACGCAAGTTACCAATTTCTACGTTCTGCTTGTTTTTTTAGTTGTATTTCCAAATAGAAGGATTCATTTATCTCTATTATACGTGTCTATATCTAGAAAAATATGAACATTCAAAACTTCAAAAAACACCCTTTGAAATGGTAACTTTCGTAACATTATCGCGGAATTACCCTGTACAATTTTCGATGTATATTCACAATTTTTTTTTTATGTACCACAAGCACAAAGGCCAGCATGACAATGACAGGTGACAGATGACATTTCGGTGTACATGGCGCAGCTGATATGAATCCCACTGATGTGAAAGCTTGTTAAATGTGCAATGTATACCGAATTTTCACCTGTCACCAGTCAATGTCACGATGGTGAAATAGGGGGCTGATGGTAAGTAAGCAAGATCTGTGACCTATAAACAGTAGCATTCTCAAGACTACAGTCTTAAGACTGCAATCCTATGACTGCAAATGCGGTGCCAACACTGAGGACTAAAATGGAATGCATTGACTTGAGACTATTAAACCTTGAAAAAAGCATATTTAATTTAAAGAAAAGAAAAGGAAAACACAAACAATTACAAATTATCTAATGTCAAAAATGACTTACTCATTATTTTTTTACTAGGTGCAAAATTATTTGAGTCATCACTACATATTATAAAACAAAGTCGCTTCCCGCTGTCTGTCCCTATGTATGCTTAGATCTTTAAAACTACGCAACGGATTTTGATGCGGTTTTTTTTAATAGATAGAGTGATTCAAGAGGAAGGTTTTTATATATAATAAACTTTGTTTTATGTACGGGTGTTACAGAAAACTCACATAAACCGAAGCGAAGCGAGGGCGGGTCGCTAGTATATTTATAATTCTAAGCACAGGTGTACAACTTGTTGCTTCAGTTTCAGAGATCTAACTTAAGTTTTGTATTGACTTAAATCTAATGGTAGTAGAAAGAGACTACCCACTAGACTAACCGCGTTGAAAATATGTCTGTTTTTTAATATCATGATTGTGTGGCCACGCCATAATCAAAGTAGGCATAAAAAGTAGCCAATTTGGTAAAGACCACGACCGACAGATAGATTTGTGTGAAAGAGACAGATTCTATCCTCACATTAATTACAGCTTATCATCAGCTGATATAATTAAATGGCGATATTTTGGTACCTACCTTTTTAGGCTAGAAAAACAAATTGAGCTTACATGTCACCTGCCGCCTATTTTACAATGACAATGACAGGTGACAGGTGATTATTTAGTATACATTGCGTAGCTTATTTGAATGCCATTGATGTAGGAACTTGTTAACTATGCAATGTATATCGAATTGTCACCTGTCAGATATAATTGTCAGTATGGTGAAACAGGGGGCTGGTGGTAATTGGGAACTGAGACCCATAGACATTTGCATTATCAAGACTATAAATATATAAGTTAAAATGCGATGCCAACTCTGAGGACTAAGATGGAATGCCTCTATGCTAGTAATTTCACCGTTTGACTTATGCTCACCGGAACACAACAATGCGAATGCTGCTCAACGGTAGGTGAAACGATGAGATAGTGGTGGCCACTGTGTACTGTTGAACCAACACAACAATGAAGAACGTTGATAATCGTTGTTGTCATCGTAAGATTGCAATCTTGAGATTGCATATGTCTATTGGTATCAGAGTCCATTTGCCTTCTGGTGGCCTATGTGCACATTTGCCTACACAATGCCATAAAAAAATGTCATCGTAAGATTGCTATCTTGAGATGACTGTTGGTAATGGCCAAAGTCAGGTAATGACCGAAGCATCCATGCTCGGTCATTCAAAATTCAAAATTCAAAATATTTATTCAGTAAATAAGCCACATGAGGGCTCTTTTACACGTCGGTAATATAGGGTGAGTCTACCAGCGCTTCGGACAAGACCATCATTGCGGAGAAGAAGCGCCGCCAGAAACTCCAGCAGAAGGTCATTTTTTCAATCATAAAAACATAGTACTTAAAACTAAGTTACATTAGGTAAAGTAAGTTACATTAGGTAATAAAGTAATAATTAATAAATTCTTAAAACTACCAAAAATATTTTTTACAAATGTAAGGTCAATAAACCTTAAACTTGATAAAAAAAAACTTTGAGAACAACACGACGAGGTCTCTACGTTACCTGCACAAGACGGTAGGTGACGGTACGGTACCTCCGAAAGCGGGTCCGGTCCCTGGTCTAACCCCTACAGTATTTACCGAGACTCACTGACATTTCCCTGATCGGGAACTATTCGTAAAACACTGAAAAACTGACAGCTGGCAATTTAGTGAAAGCACCACGCCCGCTTCCGATGGACAAGGTGTCCCGTAGACGTAACGACTACTAGACAAGACTAAATTATACTTGTCTTTATGCAACGAACGGTTCTTTTGAATTGAGTTAACCGTGTCGTGTGCGGAACCCTCGGTGGGCTAGTACGACGAGCACTTGTCCGGTGGTTTTTTTTTTTAAGTCACCTGATGATAAGTGATCATCACGATCTATGTACACCCGCAACACCAGAGGAATCGCAAGCTGCCGGCTTTTGAGAAAAGAGTAGGCTCGTTTTTTGAAGGCCCCCATGTATTGGGTCGGATATACAGACGCCGAAAGCTGCGTCGCTATCGCCTAGCGCACTTGCAATCTCAATTGGCTTCAAAGCGGAACAATTGTTTTCATTTTGTATGCGGACAAACCTTCGATTTTCAAAATGAAAACAATTGCGATTGCGAATGCGTTAAGCTTAAGACTGCGCCGAGCAAACGCCGAGCGTCCAGTGGCGCCCTCATTACTATTATTGGGTTTTCTAATTAACTAAAGAATTTCCTTGGAACCAAACAAAATGTGTTTGTAGCGCAAGTATAAACACAATTTATGGGATACGTAACAAACTTTAATAACAATTACTCTTTGAGTAGTCAGCGTAACGGGAAAAGGTGGCCACTTTTTTTCGTTAAGTTAATAACTCGAAGGTGAATTGTTATTAAACTATATGATATACCCTATAAGTTGTGTTTTCATTTGTAGTACAAAAACATTTCATTAAATTTTAAGAAAATACTTTAGTTTATTAGAAAACACAATAAAAGTAATGAGGGCGCCACTGTACATCCGGCGTACGCTCGGCGTAGTCTTAAGCAATAACCCCTCGGATTCTACATAGTTAAGGTGCGTGGCAAAAAGGCAATAAAAACTTGCAAAACTCCGCTACAATACATAACAAAACATCAAAACAGAATGAGGATATTCTCGAGCCTAAAACTATTTTTATTGTGTGTAGACAGAATTCATATTTTATGACAAAAACTCGTCAGGCCATAATATTAATACGTATTTCTTCATGATCCCGATCTATTTCTTCATAAGGCTGTATGCAATCGCCGACGCCTCGAAATGGCCGTTTCCGGTCGCGTGGCAAGATGGCGCACTTCCGGTTAACGTCAAACCGTCTAAATATTTTACCGAATGATTGGATTTTTCGTGGTTTTACTAATGTGACTTTTAACAGTCTCTTCGTTATACTGGCAGTTCCAAAAACCTACGCTAAAACTGATAGAGCCGATAGGGCAGAAGCTAAAAAACTACCGGTTTAACCCCTATGTATGCTCAGTGATTTTACTAGTTTCGGAGATATTTATCGTTTTAATCTGAATTTATGTAATCATTCTTTTCATGGTTTATTTAATTTTTTTAATGGATTTTTTAAGTAGTCCCGTCAGTGCGAACAAAACATATTTTAGCGCGTGCGTTTTCAATTTAGCAGCATGTTTTCTGACAATGGATCGAACGTATAAGGCTGCTTAATTGAATATGCACGCACTAAAATGTGTTATGTTCGCTCTGACGGGGCTACTTAAACTCGCCGCTGGGATTTCGCTCGTTCGTCCGACCGTTCGTTGTTTTTGAGAGAATAACACCCCGGGTTAATGACGATATGATTTTCACCACCTAGAAATTTAATATTGTAGGCCCAGCATGAAAATATAAATTAACTTTTTTTGCGTACGTAGGTACAGAATATGTAGTGAATAATCCTTTCCCATCGTTTTTGGTCGGATAACTTCGTATTTATCTTGCTTTCTCAGTTGGCTTATTGATGGGTGCTGAAGCTAATTGAGAAAGCTAGATAAATACGAACATATCCGACAAAAAACGATGGGAAAGGATTATTCACTACATCTGTACGAGGGTGACGAAACCAATAATAGACAAGGACCAATGATGGACACTTGATTTTTATTTAACAGAAGATAAGGGTTATTGTTTTGCAACAATCAACTTAGGACCGGATCTATGGATAAAAGAAGATTGACGAAAGAGATATACAGATTGAAAGTAAGTGGAAGGGTCGGAAAAGGCCACCCTGGGCGTACTATTTCGAATCAAATCGGAGAAATACTGGAAAAGGGCCGAATCTTAAGTACCCCAAAGCACGTCGGGTGCGTGCATGACTCGATGTATGAATGTGGAAGAAGCGAAAGAAAATTGACAAGATCGTAGCAAGTAGAAAGAAGTGGTCTCTGCCTACCCCTCTGGGAAACAGGCGTGATTTAATGTATGTATGTAATTTAGGACCGTATGAAATTTGAATTAAGAGCGAAGTGTCCATTACTGGTGCCGTCAACCTACGATAGATACGTACCTCATCTGTAATTATATCCTCAACTATAACAAAAGTAAGAATCTTACGGCCTTTTAATCCAATCAGGTACCATCACCAAATAAATCAGGCAGACAAAGGTCCCATTATAAGACCACAATGCAATAAAGGCACAAAGGTACGGTGCTCAAAGAAATGCAGCGGAAATTACACACACCTTGTTGGCTGACTGTACTTTTGGGAGAGGATGGGGTTATGCAATATAAGAGAATTATAGTAAGTTGACCAAGACAACTATAATCGTTTGTTTTAGACGTATTTTTACGTTAGTTTTAGTCTTTTAATTTAAAGAACCTAGTGGTGAATAAACTACTTACATAATATAGACAAGCCAGAGTTGAAAATGAAAAACGAATAAAATATGAATACAAAAAAATATTGTAATACTTAGGTTGTAATTAATGAATATAGGTATCCAAATTACCGTAAAGGCTTACAATTTTATTGATCTCAATTAAAGGATGATAAAAATATTTTTGATAAGGAATATACGACAAAAGAAATCACATAAAAAAACACGGTCGTGTGCGACGTGGATTCGCTCACCGTAAGTATTATTGTACTTATTCCAATTTAAATTCGATTTCGATCGAATCAGCGCTAGCCCAACTCGAGTTCAGGGTTTGTAATACAGTCATACAAGATTGGACGCTTGTATGTTTTTCCGTTTTTACGATAGAACAAAAAAAATTATAAAAAAAAACACTTTTTTTATATTTGTTTTGTGTACATATTCCTAAAAAAATGCCCGCTATTTTACGCTTTTTAGATACAGCTGCTTAAAGTTAGGAAGGACGGACGGACAGCAGAGGCATATGAATAGGGTCCCGTTAAGCTTAGGTATTTCAGGCACGGAACCCTAAAAAATTAAAATCATTCCAATTTATTATAATTATGACATGTTGCATAAACCCATCCCGCAGAGGTGTAAGCGATCAAAACACGCAATCAGTCGTTCATTCAGGCGCATAATGCCGGCCATCTTTTAACACTTCTTCGCTTTTGTATGGACCTTTTGTGAGCTGCCTTATTGATAGGGTAAGGGCGGCTGTGCGCGGACAGATTTGAGATTGCGATTGAATTATAATATCATGAGATAAGTGACAATGTTAAGTACAATTTCGCTAGATAATAGTTTTATTACATACATACATTAAATCACGCCTGTTTCCCAGAGCGTAAGCAGAGACCCCTTCTTTCCACTTGCTACGATCTTGACTTTCTTTCGCTTCTTCCACATTCATACATCGAGAAGTTAAAATCAACAATAATAATAAAATAGAATACTTACTCGTACTTAGGCACGGTGCGATATATCTTAATCGGGTTTTTTTATTAAGTATAATTACTCGCACCCGATAGACTTTTTAAGCCCTCACGAATTTGTTGTATTGTATTTTAACTATGTACTGTCAAAGTCATAAATATATATACGTTCTCAAGGCGTCAAAAATATCTACACACCCCTATGTCACTGACAATAAGGTCTATGTTTACATATATTTGGCGCGATGGCCATACAGATTAGTGCTTTTGACTGACCATGATCATTCAAAAACGGTTTAACAGACTTCAAATAAAAATGAAACATTAAAAAGAGTTCTCATTCCCCACGCATAACATAGGTAAGGTCTTTAGACTTACTGACCTAAATTCAACTGTCAGATGTTTTGAGTATTTTCTTTTTTTACATACATACATACATACATAAACTCACGCCTTTATTCCCAGAGTGGGGTAGGCAGAGCTACAGAATGACCAACAACTCTAAAAATTTGTTAATTATTCTGTAACCACATTTTGCACTTTTAGGCTAAGATGTTTACCAGTGTATTAGTGACAGGTTGCAAGCCCATCGCCTAACAGTACTATACGCCTTTACTCCCTTAGCCGTCTCTTACGACATCCACGGGAAGATATGGAGTGGCACTATATACTAACCCGGCAACCACACGGGTTTTCTTTTTTTATGTCGAAATATTCACTAGAAACGAAAAATTTTAACTCTTGATGCTGTCAATCCATAAGACGACGCACCCGGCTTAATTTATTAATTGGTTAATTTTGTAAATAATTAATTATATTTACATGATTTTACATCTTTAGCGTGTTGCGATATTCGTAAAATCATCGTCCATCTGCCAGTGAACAGCCCACCTTAACTATGACCTTATCATTCACACGACCCTATGAATCAGCGCGCATTGTATCACAAATTGTTCAGCCTCAGCGATAAGTTAATAATAATGTTTAAAGTTTCGATTTAAGTGGCGAAAACACTGTGTTATAAACCAGGTAGATGACTCTAACCAACTCGCGTTACAACTCGTCGGACGTGTTATTATCTGGCGAATTTAAGAGGATGGTAAACTGACGTGTAAATCGCGTAGGCTGTCAATTTGTTCAATACAAAGGGGTTTGGGTATAAGTGTTGTCATTTGTAAAAATCGTACATTTTTAAGGTGAGCGGCCATTAGTAAAAGTGGTAAATTGTGATAGAATTATTGAAAATTAACATGTTTTGTCATGTAATGTAATGCTCTTAAGTACATCGGAGCCGAGATATTTAAATATTCATACCTGGGCGAACTTTTAGTATCAAAACGGTATATTTAAATCATTAATATCTTCGCGTGTATTTCGAGGTCCTCTAAATAACTACTTATGTAAAAATCAAAGTGGACGCTGAAAAAAATATGACAACAGCTGTAGGCGATATTTCTATGCACCTAAATCAAGTGCAATTTCCATGTTTTTTAATATGTTGTAGTTGTTACGATAAACTAGGTACGTTTAAAAACGAAAATTAATTATTATTTTCTTTCCAAGAAATATTTTCTTTGCTATTCCTTCTTTGTATCACAGTGTAGACTCTAAGTCAACATACCGTCTCCAGTGAATGCATATTGTTTTTGCGCAGCATGATAATACAGAAGAAGGCCTATATCACGATGACTACAGCCCTTCAGAGCCGTCAGGGCGAACAAAATACGTTTTAGCGCGTGCATTCATAATTGACAGCCTTGTACGTTACCAACGCAAACATTATAACCAAAAACAACAGACGATCGGACGAACGAGCAAAATCGCAGCGGCGAGTTTAAGTAGTCCTGTCAGAGCGAACAAATCACATGTTAGCGCGTGCATTTTCAATAAAGCAGCCTTATACGTTCGATCCATCGGTAGAAACCATGCTGCTAAATTGAAAATGCTCGCACTAAAATATGTTTTGTTCGCTGTGACGGGACTACTTAAACTCGCCGCTTGGACATTCTTTTGGTGTTCGTCCCTCCGACCGTTGTTGTGGATAGAATCACTACCCCTATGCTTTTTGGTCTCATATCTCAGTGTTGCCTCAAGGCAACAATTTCGTTTTTCATATAGTAGGCATGAAAAAAAAACCCACGGACCTATTTTATTATTTGTTGTTAACACGAATCTAAAATATTTAAAAAATAACGAGTTCATGTGAAAGTAAACACACTGATGCGGCACGACACATACTTTTTCTTTCAGTTGGTCTAGACTATAGCCATACCTAGCATAGATATAAATACTGGTATGTGTTTGTAGAGTAGGTATAGATATATTTCCCGCAAAAAGCATAATATCGCAGGTACAGTCAGGAAAGTGCGGCGTATTGTGAGCGTTTGATGGATCGCGCAATGATTATTAATGTCGACTGTACTCGGCTACAGGCTGATGTTACTTTCCACTATTGTTTTATGTTATTTAGTTTTTGGTCAGATAATGGATGAAGTGAGGTTGATGAAATAGGTAATATATGAGGTAAGATTAAATAGGAAAGATGGAAGAGGGGAACGTTCCACGATCAGATCCGGGACGTATTAAGAAAGGGTCAGGTCAGGTGACTCAGGATTAACCTAAACCGACGCACGTGAATGAAGAGACTTATGAGTGTGGAGGAAGCAAGGGAAGTCTGGATTGTAGCAAGTGGAAGGAGGTGGTCTCTGCTTACCCCTACAGGAAAGAGGCGTGATTGTATATATCGCTGCTTAAATACAAAAGCGGCACAAAACAAAAACAGATATAGTTTGATTTAAAACTTAAAGTATATAGCATTCCGAATTTAAATGCAACACAAATACATTTTGATTTGTGGCCCTTTAGTATATAAGCAACGATATGTATTTAGTTTTTTAATGTAACATACAGTTGTTTGAACCCTTGACGCCCAAAGCACCCCCCTTTGTTCATCAGGGGCTCGTTATATGTTCATCGTGTGTATCTGTGTCTGGTATTTTTGTATCTGTGGCATCGTAGTTCCCAAACTGATGGACCGATTAGGATGCGTTTTTTTTTAAAGAGGGCTTATTTAATCGGGATGTTTCTTAGTTGGATTTCATGAAAATTGGGTTGGCCGTTTAAGAGTTATCAGTTATAAAATGGTGACCCCTTCTTTCAAAGGGTTTTTCTTTAAAAAATATGCAAGTAAAGGTGTTTAACTTTGTTTAAATTACGTATATGTTGAAGGACTCTTTATTACGTTAGGGTAAAATTAACTACTTGACAAATATATTATTAATTTCTACACAATTTTGGCTTTTGTTATACACCTAAAACGGGACTTAATAACGTAAAAACATTTTAAACTGAACGTTTACGCGATTAAGTCCCGTTTTATATTTATAACAGCATGTGTGAATACACAAAAGTTTAAAACAAACAACTGGCTTTTGTCCGCGACTTGATGCAGTCGTTTATCGTTATTGTCTCAGATGGCAAATAATAACGGTAATATATTGCTTCGTTCGAGAAAGAACCAATTTATTTAACCAATTAACCAAAAACACACTTTTGCAGTAATAATAATGAATACCTACATAATATTTACACGATTCGATTATCGATATTTAACATTATAAAATCCAACCGATTTTATGGTGTTCGTGATAAGAGAGCACCCTATAGCTCCGGCTACGTTACCAAATGATCTATAATGAAATATCACTCGCTCTCCTGCGTGAAATATGAAGTTGTGTTGACCTGTCACAGCGTACGCGCACCGATGGAGCACTCGGTACGAAAAACGCGAAGAAGGTCGTGCATTCCGTGTGAAAAACAGGTCAGAGGGGAGTTTGACCTGCGCTCTGAGGGTTTCGTACAGCCCGACTGACACTTGGCAATAATCACATGAAATTCACTTGTAGGTATAACCGTTCTGACAGTAGCTGGTTTAAAATGGTTCTTGTATTTTCCTCTTTATTATTATCTAACTCTTTAATAGTTTTATTACATATTAGGAAGTCCGCTCAAAAAATACGTCTATCTATTATAGTTCAAAAGATAACCTACGATAGCCTACGATTAAAATATCACACGTTTAAAAGATATCTACAGTTAACTATGCATACATACAAATGTAGACAATAATCCTTTCCCATCGTTTTTTGTCGATTAAATTCGTATTTATCTAGCTTTCTCAATAAGCTTCAGTACCCATCAATATGCCGACTGAGAAAGCAAGATAAATACGAAGCTATCCGACCAAAAACGATGGGAAAGGATTATTCACTACATCTGTACATATTTCTAATACAACGAAATGTCTTAAATCATCCGCGGTTGAAGCTCAATCATTACTTTGCACTAATGTCAGTAAATGTAATATAAACTTTGAATTCAGCCCTGTAAATTCAGAATCAATAGTCAAGGTATTTAAATCGCTTAGTTTAAAAAAGACTGAGGATTTGTGGGGCACATCAGTTAGAGTACTATTTCATATCATAGATGTAATTGCACCCCATTTATCATTAATTTACAATAATTGTTTATCAGAGGGGATCTTTCCAGATCTCATGAAATATAGTAAAGTCATACCTCTTTTTAAATCGGGCGAGATGAGTGATTTAACGAACTTCCGTCCCATTTCCATACTACCCGTTTTAAGTAAAGTCTTTGAGAAACTAATGCTGAATGATATGTTAGGTCACTTTAATAGAAATAAAATACTTAACAGTAACCAGTTTGGGTTTACCCGAGGTCGATCAACAATAGATGCGGCTTCTGTGCTCATTAAATATATATATAACAGTTGGGAGAAATCTTGTGATGCAGTAGGAATATTTTGTGATCTTTCTAAAGCTTTCGATTGCGTGGATCATTCGACCCTAATTTTAAAATTAAAACATTATGGATTGTCCAATAAAGCTTCAAGTCTCATGTCTTCTTATCTAAGTGATAGAACTCAAACAGTTGTTGTAAACAAAACGCAATCTGTTGGAGCTACAGTGAAATTAGGTGTGCCGCAAGGCTCAATTTTAGGCCCTTTTTTATTTCTGGTTTATATAAATGACTTACCACCAACAGTAGATAAACTTTGTGAGATTGTACTTTTTGCTGATGATACTTCATTAATTTTCAAAGTAGATAGAAAGTCCATTGACTACAGTAGGATAAACGCCACACTAGTTAAAGTACTTAATTGGTTTACTAGTAACAATTTACTACTAAATGCTAAAAAAACTAAATGTGTTAGGTTCGCTTTGCCTAATGTTAAACCGGTAGATTCTAGTATTTTTCTAAATGAAGAGTGTCTGCAAATGGTAGATAAGGCAGTTTTTCTAGGCATAACCATAGATAAAAATTTGCAATGGAGTCCCCATATAGCGGTACTGGCAGGTAAACTAAGTTCGGCAGCTTACGCGGTTAGGAAAATTAGACAACTAACTAATGTTGAGACAGCTCGCATAGTTTATTATAGTTATTTCCATAGTGTGATGTCGTACGGTATTCTGGTTTGGGGTAAGGCAGCTGAAATACAAAGTATATTTGTCTTACAAAAAAGGGCTATTCGTTCTATTTATAACTTAAATTCCCGTGACTCCTTAAGAGAACTTTTTAAAGAAATTCACATCTTAACTGTAGCGTCTCAATTTATTTATGAGAATATTATTTATGTTATTAAAAATTTAAATTCTTTCACCAAAAATTCCGATGTACATAATCTAAATACAAGAAATAAAAATAAAATTGTTATCCGAAAATTCCGCGTCCGTAAAGTATATAAATCATTTGTTGGTCAATGCATTCATTTCTATAACAAATTACCTGACGAAGCTTTAACATTACCCTTTCCAGCACTTAAAAATTACTTAAAAAAGTCGTTAATATCTAAAGCGTACTATAGGGTCGAGGACTATCTAACAGATAAAAATGCTTGGCCTAAACCCGAAACTTAGTCATTCATAATTTGTAAAATTGCAAAGTTGTTTGTCTAGGGGACACCGTTTTTTTTTTCCCTCTCCTCTCTTCCCCCCCCCCCCCCCCCCTTGTCTCTCTCGTAATGTTTTTGACATGTTTTCCTGCTGAACTACGCATGCTATTTGCTATTTGATATTATATTTAATTTAATATTTATTGCTGTATATAATGCTAGATTAAGTACTACCATTGTAACATGTTTAAAAAATGACTGACTGCTGAGTTTCTTGCGGCGTTTCTTCTCGGCAGTGGTCTCCTCTTGGGAAGCGCTGGTAGATTCATGACATGTAAAAGTGCCCGTGCGGCCTACTTACTGAATAAATATCTTTTATCTTTTATTCTTTAATTCATATATTTTTAATAATCAAGCAATTTTCATCCTTAATGCGTTAAATTAAAACGGACAAAAACAAAACAAGTCTCAAAAATAATCCCTTCATTTTCACCATCAGCGGTGTCAGGATCACCATCTTCTCTAACCTGCGACCAAGGAGCGGTGGGCGCAATGTTGTGTTCCGGTGTGGGGATAAGACAACCGGTGATATTACTAGCATAGAGATATTCCATCTTAATCCTCAGGGTTGGCAACGCATTTGGTGTCTTAAGATTGTACTCTTGAGAATTCAAATGTGTATCTCAGATCATAATTACAATTGGCTGGTGTGCTCGTGTACATTCTTGCCATTGAAAAAAAAACCATGAAATACAGATAAAAAACCAGCGTCGCGGTTAACGCTGTGACATAGTGCTGACTGGTGTCAATTTCGACGTCACAGAATCACCCATGGCAACACTATCCTTCAATTGTTTTTTTTCTTACCTTTTTTATTGTTTTTTTTTTTACTGTGTTGCCATCCTTATTTTAATGATGTTTTTCTCTGTTCTGTTTTTTTTTCTTGTGCTCGTCGAATAAATGTTTCTATTTCTATTTCTAAAAACAAAGCGTTTTTTTCCAAAGTGAACCTTCTTTCTACTCCCACCTGTTCCTCAAGCGATGTCTACGGACAGACGGAATGCAAGTAAATACGATATCGCATAAATCAGATGTCATAGGTTAGTGCGGTATTTATGACTGCAGGAATTGACAAAATGTCAAGAATGAGATAGTAGTACCGACGGTTGGAGAAAGTTTGCAAAGGCTATGATGCGACCTGTATTCCAACTTGTTTTCGACTATCTTGCTTCAACAACGTTATCATATTGTTAAGTTTATGGTAGCCATGGTAGCTATAATTTGTTTGAGAGACCGCTTCGTAACGTTACCAATCAGGGGTCAACACTACATAGTATAAAACAAAGTCGCTTCCCGCTGTCTGTCTGTCCCTATGTATGCTTAGATCTTTAAAACTACGCTACGGATTTAGATGCGGTTTCTTTTAATAGATAGTGATCCAAGAGGAAGGTTTTTATGTATAATAAACTCTGTTTAATGTACGGGTGTTACAGAAAACTCACTTAAACCGAAGCGAAGCGAGGGCGGGTGGCTAGTAGGTAATAAAATAGTTGAAATTTGCTTCGGGTATTGCGCCAGATTTATACGACTCAAAACCACATGATTGTCAACGAATGTAAACTAGCTACTTGACGGCAGATGACGCTAGCTGTACTTATTTTCGATATGGGTTTAAGTGGGTGAATTTCAACAAGCTCGAAATTTATCAAATTTTGGTGGTATTTTTTATTTTTGATTTCTGAGTCAAAATTTCATATAAATAATACGTAACTAGTCATAATCAATAAAGTGTAGTAGTGGCCTTTCATCATACATAATAGTTTTAGAGATATTACGTTTTTTGTAATTTTGCTCCCACCAAAATTGCTTGTACCCACCAAAATTAGATTAATTGGCCACCAAAATTGCACATCTACACCAAAATGGTGTGGTAGGACCTTGTGCAGGGTCCGTCCGGATCGCTACCACCATCTTATCCATTAACCTACCGCCAAACAGCAGTGTTCGCATTATTGTGTTCCGGTTTGGGGATAAGACAGCCGGTGAAATGACTAGCATAGAGGCATTCCATCTTAGCCTCAGGGTTGGCAACGCATTTGCAGTCTTAGGATTGCATTGCAGTCTTGTGATTGCGAATGTCTATGGGTCACAGTTTCCACTTACCATCAGGTGGCCTGTGTGCTCGTTTGTCTACTCGATGCCATAAAAAAAAAAAAAAAAAAATTAGGTATTTTTGCTAATTCATGATAAAAATTACCATTTGGTAATAAAATTGTCTGCTGGAAATGAAAAAACATCAAGAGTTTTATTAATCGTTTTAATTATACGAAAATACAATGTAATCTTTAAGATCTTCGACTCTTCAAGTCAAATAGTAAGTGATTATAAAATTTTACTCGTAATCAACAATACTTAATCCTACGGAAATAATAAGTCCAATTCCTAACTCAAGGAACTATATAACTCACATTAACATTAACAATCGTGGGCATCAATCAGAACCTATAATAATTGCACATAGTCATAGAAGTACAATCACTTTTTATATTTGTACTTCAATGATTTTTATTTAAATGTGGCAACAGTTGAGATCTTCGAGTCTTCGAGTCAAACAGTAAGTAATTATAAAGTTTTACCAGTAATCAACAATACTTAATCCTACGGACATAATAAGTTCAATTCCTAACTCAAGGAATTATATAACTTGCATTAACATTAACAACCTTGGACATCAGTCAGAAACCTATAACAATTGCACATAAAGTCATAGAAGTACAATCACTTTTGATTGTTAATGTTAATATGAGTAATATATTATTTCTTTAGGGAAGAATTGAACTTATTATGTCCGTATAATAAAGTATTGTTGATTACGAGTAAAATTTTATAACTACTTATTGTTTGACTCGAAGAGTCGAAGATCTCAACTGATCCCAGATTTAAATAAAAGTCATTGAAGTACAAATATAAAAAGTGTTTGTACTTCTATGACTTTATGTGCAATTATTATAGGTTTCTGACTGATGTCCACGATTATTAATACATATTAATATGAGTTATATAATTCCTTGAGTTAAAAAAATATCTTATTATATCCTAGGATTAGGTATTGTTGAAAAGTAAAATTTGTTAATTACTTACTATTTTACTCTAAGTTCTAAACGATCCAAAAAAAATCCATCCATCCATAGGAAAATCGTACTTACTAAAAAAAAATGTAGTTTGGTATTTATAATTAAAACGATTATAAAAAGCCTTACTCTTTTCATTTCATTACTGTCTGCTGACAGTAATTACCAAATTTTAATTTTTACCACGAATTTACACAAGTAATTTAGTTTTATTGTAAACTAGCTTCCGGTGGCGACTTCGTACGCGTAGAAACAGTTCCCGAGGGAATAGCATTATTTTAGGTAGACTATGTTTTAATCCGAGGTAGAAGGTATCTCCATGTTAAATTTCATCACAATCCGTTTAGTAGTTTTTGCGTAAGAGAGTAACAACCATCCATACATCCATACAAACTCACGAACTTTCGCCTTTATAATATTATTTAGTATGAATGAAGTATGATTAAGTGTTTATATTTTACTCGAAATAAGTGCTCTGAGTCAATAATATTGTAAATACAAAATATATGGTTATAAATATGGAACTAAACATAGTATTAACAATTTTGGTGGCATCAAGCAATTTTGGTGGATTTCAAATTGCCACCAAAACCACCAAAATTGGTTCACCAAAATTAGGAAACGTGCATAAAAAAATGATTAAGAAAAAACAGTAACATACACTTCGAAATTAACTTTATATTTTGAAAATGAGACTGCTAACACGCCTTACATTAAATTCAAACACGAACAAATATTACTCAGTCATTAATTACATATACCACCAAAATTGCATAAAAAAGTATTTTAACACACCAAAATTAGGTACTTACGTTCTTGGCGGACAGATCTGGCAAGATATGGCACGTGTGTCATCCGTCAAGGCTCGAGTCGAACTGAACGAACAGGTTACTTCCCGTTTGGTGGTCTTATTGCGTTCCGTTCGACGACAAAATCGTATTCAATAATTACCACCAAAATTGTCAATTTCACCCGGACAACCATTAGGGCCTAGTTTTGAGTATCAATAAATGTACTTATCCTTATTTATATGTTCTTATATGATGTATAAAGTAATGAGGAATTAAAGTAATGGCAATTTAAGTTAAATAAATGGATATTATGGTTCTATAATGAATCATATATCAAGAACAACAGGTTCTGGACGCCACACCAAAATTATGATTTCGACGAAAATATATTTTTTTAATAAACATAAATGACTTTTATAACACTTTGCGATTTGGCTTAATATAATAATTAGTATGTTTTATTCAGAAAAAAATTTAAACTTCTAAAATAATGACTCCACACTATGATTATCAGCTCCGCCGCAAAAAAAATCTCGCTGAGATAATCACCCAAGTATATTTAAGGGATTAAGTACGGCTAGCGCCACCGATTTTTACTAAAGCTCTTTTTCACTCCGGCGCGATACATGGCAAAATTTCCATAAATATAAATCGAAACAACATGATTATTAACGAATGTAATCTATTCGACTACAGATGGCGTAAGATGTACTCATTGCTAAACATTTAAGACTACGCCGAGCGTACGCCGGATGTACAGTGGCGCCCTCATAACTTTTATTGGGTTTTCTAATTAACTAAAGAATTTCCTTGAAACCAAACAAAATGTGTTTGTAGCGCAAGTATAAACACAATTTATGGAATACGTAACAAACTTTAATAACAATTCACCTTCGAGTTATTAACTTAACGAAAAAAAGTGGCCACCTTTTCCCGTTAAGTTGATAACTCAAA
The DNA here is from genome assembly GCA_963966035.1 of Acleris laterana. Lineage (NCBI taxonomy): Eukaryota > Metazoa > Arthropoda > Insecta > Lepidoptera > Tortricidae > Acleris > Acleris laterana. The sequence continues at coordinate 5,642,683 of OZ014465.1, read as the reverse complement.
TCTAATATACCCTATAAGTTGTGTTTTTATTTGTAGTACAAAAACTCATCGTCCAATTTTAAGAAAATATTTTAATTTATTCGAAAACACAATAATAGTATAGAGGGCGCCACTGTACATCCAGCGTACGCTCGGCACAGTCTTAAATACGAAGCTCTCGGTGCACGTTTTCGACTCACACTTGACCAGTTTTTTAACCTATTGACGTAACCTCTGCCTATCGTAACTGGTGGTCCATATCGTAACGAGGTATTTTCTATTCGTTCCGCTGGTTCCGCACAATTATCGTCATCGATTACAGACTTAACTAGAGGAATGTTTTAATTGCCTAGCTAAATGAGACATACGAATTAGAAGTGCGGTGTATCAAAGAATTTTTAGTTTCAATGTTATTTTGTTGTTGTGTTTATTTATTACAAAAAGTTAGAACAACAAGTTAAGTAAGTAAATGTCCCGCGTGGTTGCCGGGGTAGAATAGTGCCACTCCATGTCTTCCCGTGGATGTCGTCAGAGCGCGACTAAGGGAATAAAAGATAAGATAAAAGATAAAAGATAAAAGATATTTATTCGGTAAGTAGGCCGCACGGGCACTTTTACATGTCAAGAATCTACCAGCGTTTCCCAAGAGGAGACCACTGCCGAGAAGAAACGCCGCAAGAAACTCAGCAGTCAGTCGTTTATTAACCACATTTAATACTACAATGATACTACTTAGGCTAGTATTATATAAAGCTATAAATATTAAATTAAATATAATATCAAATAGCATGCGTAGTTCAGCAGGAAAACATGTCAAAAATGTTACGAGAGAGACAAAGGGAGAAAAGGAAAAAAAAACAGGACAACCAAATAAAAGTTTGATATGTTTTCATACATCAACGGTGTCTCCTAGACAAACAACTTAGCAATTTTACAAATTATTAATGACTAGGTTTCGGATTTAGGCCAAGCATTTTTATCTGTTAGATAGTCCTCGACCCTATAGGTACGCTTTAGATATTAACGACATTTTTGAGTAATTTTTAAGTGCTGGAAAGGGTAATGTTAAAACTTTGTCAGGTTTGTTGGGCTTAAAGGCATGTTGTACTGTCAAGCGATGACTTTGCTGAGCTGACCCTTTCTTAATGGGTACGTATCATTATGTATAAAGATCAATATACATAATAGGTCATAATGCATAATGGTGTATAATATTTAGTTTTTTTCAGAAACCGTAAACTTTTCGGGGTTGTTATAAAATAAACCTAACCTAACCTAATGGGTTTTGTACAATTACCTTTAAATAATCCTGAAAAGTTTGCAGCTTTAGAAATAACACCGTTTTTTTTTATGGCATAGAGAAGACAAACGAGCACACAGACCACCTGATGGTAAGTGGAAACTGTGACCCATAGATATTCGCACTCACAAGACTGCAATGCAATCCTAAGACTGCAAATGCGTTGAAAACTTATACTACTACTTGCGTATTTTGAACTTTATAACTTATGATACGTTCCCTTTCTTAATACGTCCCTGATCTGATGGTGGAACTCTCGCCTTGACCTTCCCCTTCCAACACTCCCGTTTACTCTTGCCTCGTATTATCTTCTTTTTTAATCTCACTTCATCCAATCTCTCCACTGATCAAACCAATGAGGGTAGTTATGGAATTCCATTCAATGAAACTACCCAGTTTTTTGAAGAGGTTTAATGAACGGCTTTAACGCCTTTTATTAGGGAGATAATCAGTAATTATGTATTTTTTTTTATGGCATCGAGTAGACAAACGAGCACACAGGCCACCTGATGGTAAGTGGAAACTATGACCCATAGACATTCGCAATCACAAGACTGCGATGCAATCCTAAGACTGCAAATGCGTTGCCAACCCTGAGGCTAAGATGGAATGCCTCTATGCTAGTCATTTCACCGGGTGTCTTATCCCCAAACCGGAACACAACAATGCGAACACTGCTGTTTGGCGGTAGGTTAATGGATAAGATGGTGGTAGCGATCCGGCCGGACCCTGCACACACCTGCGACATGTATACATTTACTAAGGAAGTTTAGTATAAAGAGTATTGTACTGTATTGTATTGTATTACATCGATGAATTAGTTACGACACTTGTACCTTTGTCCTCGGTGTAACCAATTTAACCCGTTAACCGCTGATTAGCTGAGTAAAGGCTTACTAACAGTTAGGATTATTTGCCGTGGCTGAATCACAAAGTGTGTACTGTTGGGGAGAAAAGTGATTACTTTTTTACCCAATTACCCAAGTAAAGGGGATGGGTACCTATTATTATACAAATCCATCCATTATCCATATCCTAACTTCCCTACAATATATTAAAAAGCGATAAGCGGCCTAACTCTTTTTTTTTATGGCGTGGTGAAGACAAACGAGCACACAGGCCACCTGATGGTAAGTGGAAACTGTGACCCATAGACATTCGCATTCACAAGACTGCAATGCAATCCTAAGACTGCAAATGCGTTGCCAACCCTGAGGACTAAGATGGAATGCCTCTATGCTAGTCATTTCACCGGCTGTCTTATCCCCAAACCGGAACACAACAATATATGTTATGAGACCTGTATCTGTTGTTGTGTTTTAATGACATTTAAGTATTGCATGTTATTAAAGTATCGGCTATCGGTGAGGTTACATCCTTATGTTTGCATTTAATGTGATACATTTATATAGATACACCGATACAGGTTTCTCACATATTGTAGAAAACTTATGAATTACATGTAGATTAAATTAATATGTATGCGACTGAAGACATAAATTAAAAGGCGAGTTTCATAATAAAATCACACGAGTGTTTTAATGTCTCTCATTATGCACCAGTCACATAAATTACTATTATCGTAGTCTAGGACGCATATTACGGTCACGAGCGTTAATTTGGGACCCATTTCAAGAAAAAAAATGCTTGAAGTTGTCTATGTCATTAGAGATGTCAAGTCATTTGTAACTTTTAGGAAACTCAACCTTAGTGTTGTAGAATGTCAGATTGACTTTGGACCTAGGGTGAGTACCAAATTAAATCTCGTGACTGCTGTACAAGCCTAGATCTTAGTTGGGAGTACCGTCGTCTTGTATACGATTGTCCTTTTTTGTAATATTTTAGTTGATGATCAGAGTGATACCGCTGTCTCCGACTGTACCCAACCACGCGTGTAGCAATAGAATAAACTATAAAGATGCAATTAAGAGCTCTTTGTGCCACAAATCGATTAGGGATGCTAGTCAATTTGTCGGATTTAGAGTTCGTTGGGGAGATGAAAAATCCGTTTTAAATATTTAAATATTTTGAATGATTTTTTTTTATTAATATTTGGTCGCGCTATGTCGGTTGGTAAGTACCTAAGTACGTGAACTATTGACGATAAAAGTTTTTTTTATTTCCTGTAAGGAATTAAGAAGTCAATTTAAATTGTTTTTACAATGGTACGTAAATCTAAATATATAAAAGGAGAAACGGACTGACTGACTGACATATCAACGCACAGCCTAAACGGCTAAACGTAGGCACTTGAAATTTGGAAGGGACGTAGCTTAGGTACCGTAGAGGTGCACTAAGAAAGGAATTCCCGAAATTCTCACGGGAACGGGAATTAGCGGGAAAATCCTTTTATATGAAAAATCTAAACCGAAGCGAAGCGAGGGCGGGTCGCTAGTATTTTATATGAAAACACTACTATGTCAATGACTACTATAGCTCCACAGTATAATAAATTTTGCACCGTTTTCCTACTTTTTAATTTTTCCACCATTAAATAACTACGGAACCTGGCGACGGTGGCGCCACTCACACCGTGGCTGAGAAACAAATTAATGAGTGCGTCGGCTCGTTTGTCCGTTCTACACAATCGCGGTCGCGACACAATGAGCCGGTAACTGATGAGTTTTATTAACGCACCTGTGCTCACACCGACGTGTTGCACTTGGAGACATTTTAAAGTTTTTACGATCTCGTTTTAAATTATGTATTTATATTTACAGTTTTTTTTATCTAGGAGGTAAACAAGCACAGTTAAGTGGTTTGGAGGCCCGGAAACATTACCATTCTCAAGAACTTAATCTCAAGACTACAAATGCGTCGCAAACGCCGGCTAAAATAGAAAAGCTCTATAATCCTGGGTAGTGATTCTCTGAACAACGACGGTCGGACGGACGGACAAGTAAATGTCCACGCGGTAAGTTTAAGTAGTCCCGACAGTGCGAACAAAACATATTTTAGCCGTGCATTTTCAATTTAGCAGCAGGTTTCTGCCGATGGATCGGAATTAGGGACCCATTTCAAGAAAAATATGCTTGAAATCGTCAATGTCATTAAAGATGTCAATTCATTTGTAACTTTTAGGAAACTCAACCTTATTGTTGTAAAATGTCAGATTGACTTTGGACCTGAGGTGGGTACCAAATTTAATCTCTTGACTGTACGAGTACCCACCTTTTACTTTATTGTACGGTGTAACAGACAGCCTCTTTAAACCGTACCGAAAACTATCCAACCATACCGACAAAGTCATACCTCATACTTTGACAACCTCATATCTGTAAAACACGATAATCCGAGTTTGAACTGTATCACAACCAACCAAGGTCGCTTTCACAAGTTAACATTTCGGTAAGATAAGTTTTCGGAAAGCGATATACATTTTTTTAACAACTCAATTATTATGTGCCTTTGAATCTTTTGTTTCGTTTAAGGTTTCATTCATTCAGCCCTTTTGTGACAAGAGATTAAAATGTTTGGTTGGATGCCGACGTAACTTATGGTGGGGAAATGGTTTTTGATGATATGTCTTCAGATGAAGCAATCTTGAGATGTACACCTACGACACTAGAAGAAAAAATATAATGTAATGCCGCCAAACAACAGTGTTCGCATTGTTGTGTTCTGGTTTGGGGATAAGACAGCCGGTGAAATGACTAGCATTGAGGCATTCCATCTTAGTCCTCGGGGTTGGCAACGCATTTGCAGTCTTAGGATTGCTTTGCAGTCTTGTGAATGCGAATGTCTATAGGTCACAGTTTCCACTTACCATCAGGTGGCCTGTGTGCTCGTTTTTCTTCTCTATACCATAAGAAAAAATACTATAAGTACAAAACGCTTATTTATACACCGAACATAAACAAAAAGAAGTTTCTGTCAAAAAAATCCTTTTTGGGGCAAGCTTTTGATGCCGACTGTACTTTTTTGGCACAATCGTCATCTACTCGTCAAGACAATTCTAAAAAACCCTGACACGACGTGTTTATCATTTGTAATTTAGCAGTTCTACGGCCACCCTGAGTGTCCATCATCAGACCAGCTGGATGGTACTATATCATTGTATTGTCATCAGAACTAAAGACATGCAAATTTTCAGCTTCATCGGAAACCGGGAAGTGGCTCAAATTTAACTTGCAAGATTTGACCCTTACATACATACTAACATTGCAATATATATATAAAAGCTTGTAAAAAAATAGGGTACAGGCAGTCTTAATGCTGTTTAGCGATCTAGTCCAGAAAACCTTAGATACCTAGTACCTACATATTGGGTGGGACTATTTTTACTTTGTTAAAGCTAAAAAAAAAACGAATGGTGCGAGGAAGGTCAAAGAGTAACCACCGTTACAACGCCGAAAGAATCACGTTTCATGAATAGGAACAAAAATGTGAACCTTTTTTTATTATTTATTATTACAAGTGTCTACAGTTCTGGCTGGAGCAAGTGAAATGACAACAGAGCATTCTTATTCCCATTCGCATCCTAAAAAAGAGGAACTTTTAATCAAAAAGTTATACTTTCAAGTTGGTCATTTTTAATAATGTTTCGAGGACTTTTGAAGACGGTTATATTTTTAAGATATATCGTTAGCGTATCGATGGCGTTATACTTTTATTATTTTCACAGTAAAATCATATCGCCATTGGATATTTGTTTAGTTTTTTTTTATCACAGTAAGCTTTTTTGCTAACCGCCCTTTAAGCGTTAGAATGATGGCCAAACTTATTTTTAACGTTTTTTATTTTTATTTTCTATACTAACAACAAAATTGTCCCCTTTAATTTGACAATGTTTATAGTAAGACGTACTACATTTTTTTGTCAATTTTATGTTGTTTTAAATAATTTTGTTGTAAATAATGACTTTTTTATTTCAAATACCTACAGGATAAGATTTATAGTTTAAATTAAACAAATCCAAAATAAAACCTTTTACTTCCGCAAAAACATAACAACAACAAACAATTACAAGTAGGTATTTTATTTCTAAGATTACTGAAACTAAACATATCCTAAAATTTTCACCCCAACTTAAAACTATATTTAAAACCCACAGCAATCAACCGGTAAACTCAAACCCCATAAAATGTAACAAAAAACCGGTAAATTGATCTTTACTTTCCCCCCTCTAATGTCAAACTAATTGCTTCCAAAATACTCGAAAATACCGAAATATATCACAACGTTACAAATGCAGTCACAGATGGCGCTGTTACCAAACTAATTTCATACATCGCATGTATTTTCGTATTTTAGTAACCGCAATATTAACTTTGTTTTGTACAAAAATACCAAAATACTTGCTGAACTATAACGACCTGCTTAAACTACGTACATAAAAAAAGAAACCGAGTAAATACCTTACCAACGTATTAGACACCTAAACAGCCTGATCCATCTCAATGTCTAGAGCTCAGAGTAAAGTGGTTGATCGTCTAAAATGGTTGACCTCTGAAATGTAAGTAGGGTGGTACAGGCGAGAGGTCAGGTTTAACTGGTGGTTATTTTGGGCAGAACGTTCATAAATTTCAGTGGTCGGTCGTCGTCTAAATCATTTTAACGCCAAAACTCAGTTTAGATGATGTTTTAAACGGTACGACACGACTTCGTAGCGATTATTAATTATGTTTTTTTAAGATTAAGAGGATTGTGAGGTTGAAAATTTCAATACAAAATGCGATAACGTTTCTCTTTAAGGGGTTAAACCTAGTCCGATTTTTACGATTTGTGAATATGTCGTAGATATTATGAAAAACTTTTTCTTAGTATGACACAAATTAAAAAAAAACAAAAACAGAAGCGTACAGACCGAGGTTTTCATAATCACTATAACATATTCAAAAATCGTTATCGCCCGGAGTCAAAATGTATGGAAAATATTTGACCGCAACGTGATTTAAGCGTCGCTTCACGATTCTCTTAACTACCACCAACCAACGGCTGTAGCCGTCAAGGTATCAGTGGCACGACTTTCAGTTGACGGCAGGGATTGAAAACCGGTTTATTTTCCGTACCGGTTAGAGCCGCACTTTGAGAGCCTAACCCATAATAAAGGTAACGCTCTCAAGAACCGCTCTAACCGGTATCTCTATGTCGGAGCGTAAACAGGGAACGAAATCAATTTACCGGTTAGAGAGCGGTTCCTCCGTGTGGGGGGTGAATGACCGCTCGTTTAAGGAGACAGGATTTGTTTGCTATGGTATTAGATTGATAGCGCAGCCACCAGCAGCGCCTCGACGCGCGACAGCCGTATCGAAACAGAGTAACCGGTTAGGGAGCGCTTCGAAATAACGTTCCCAAATCATTTCGTTCGAACGTAACCTAAATTATTAACCGGTTTAACCTAAATAAATACCGGTTTATTTGTAACCGGTTACAATCCCTGGTTGACGGCCAGAGCCGTCTGTGGCGTTCTAAACCTTTAGTTTCGTAGGATAGCATGATGTCAAAGAACGTTGTCTATGTAAACAAAATGGCGCGGTTTCCTAGACAACGGTGATTGACACCGTAATTACAAATATTATAGCAGCCAAAAGTGAACAAAGTCGTGACGTGTAAACCGCCCGTTGTCAAGAGAGCGTACTTCGAGACCACAGTTGACAGATGTCCCGTCCACCTCGTCGGAACGCGCGCCGAAACACAACGTGTTCCAATATGACGTTTAATATTGGCTGGGTAAATTGGCAATTTGAATTTGGAACTGGCTAAGATTTTTCGTTCATTCAACCGTTGAGACGCGATTTCAAACAAGGAGGTCGATAACACGCCAACTGCAACTACTGCAAGTGACAATATGTTTTGTTGTACCTGTTTTGCTGTGTTATCTTTAAGACCAGTTGTAGTATTCTCAGTTCTCACTACATTCTTTCAAAGAATATACTGATAAATAGGCTCATTTATTTGAAAAAAAAAACGTTTTGATGATTCCTCTACGGAATTCCTAATCGTCATTTGTCCGAATTTTCGTTTATCCTAAACCAATTTTAAAACTTTTTGTGTTGTTATACAACCCTAACCTAACCGATTCGCAGATATAATTGGAAATCCTCAAAAGTTGCCCGACTCATGTGAAAACCAGTTTAGGGCAAATGAAAATTCGGACAAACGATATGTTAGGACAAACGTTGTAAGGGATTCTGAGGAACACCCCGTTTTGACATAATATTGAATTCGAGTACAAGTTTTAACTTTTAATAGTATTTTTAATGCCGACGATCATACTGATTAATTATGACGATTATATTATGTCATACTACTAATGTTATTTAGAATAAAATTATTCACTTGCAAGCTCGTGAGTAAGTATGTATTGTTACATATTTGTTTTTAAAAGTCTTTTTAGATTTCATTAATACGTTTTCGTAATGCGGTCACCTCTTTAGCGCGCTAACCACAATACGGCGTTAACATTTTATTTTCCCGCCAATTGCTGACACACGTCTATCAAAGATGGCGTCCGGAATAGAATCTTTGATGTCACCGAGTCGAATTACAAAAGTCAGACTTCCTTCAGACGTTACACGAAATTGTATTTTATAATTAAACGGAAAATTGGAATTGTTGCGCTGTGTTTCAATAGTTTCTAATGTATTGAGACTTCAAAGAAAATCCTGGTTTCCCAAGTTATATTTGGTCTTTCCTTTTGAATGAAAAGGATATTGTTAGTCACAGAACCTCCTGTTGTTTAAGACTGCGCCGAGCGTACGCCGGATGTACAGTGGCGCCCTCATTACTTTTATTGTGTTTTCTAATAAACTAAAGTATATTCTTGAAATTGGACGGTTTGTTTTTGTACTAAAATAATAACACAGCTTATAGGGTATAATATCACATAGTTTAATAAAAATTCACCTTCGAGTTATCAACTTAATGGAAAAAAGTGGCCACCTTTTCCCGTTAAGGTGACTGACTACTCAAAGGTTAATTGTTATTAAAGTTGGTTACGTATCCCATAATAGCAAAACACAATAATAGTACTACCCGGCGTAGCCCTTATAATATAACACATACATACAATCACGCTTTTTTCCTGTAGGGGTAGGCAGAGATCCTTACACTTGCTACGAACCAGACAATCATCCCTCGCTTCCTCCACACTCAATATTTTCATACGTGCGTCGAGCGTCGGCAATTTTATTCAACACACCACATTCGCCAGCAACCCGCTAGTGGAGTTTTCTGATAGTAGCACAGAATAAGTAATAATAGTAAACAGTTAGCGCTTAGTGGCAGTGAATGTGTCAATGTTGTTATTATAATACCATCAGCATTTAAATGGAAAAATTAAGATAGAAATTGATTTGACCAGAACACAATCATTGTTACGGTTGTTGATTATTTTGTTTGGAATTAAAGGTCTTACTTTAAAAAAAGGCTGACAAAAATTATAAGACAAGCTTTTGCCGAGCGTACCTACTTTGTACGACCATCTAATTATTGAGATCAAACTAACGAATCCCGTCAAACTAACCTATGAGTCTACGACTACTTACAGCGGCGATCATGTTGCCACCTTCCGACTTCATCATCAGAGCTGCTTCTAGATTCCATAATATTATATTATATTGTCATCGGCTTTAGAAAGGTGGGTACAACAACTGTAAGGAAAATTTACTGCAAGAAGACGTCAAGTTAAATAAAATGTTCCCTCTGTAAGTATTAGGTAATCATGGAAGAGCATAGTAAGGATGATTGTTTGAATCATTTAATCATTTGTCGTTAACGAGTACGAAATTAAATGATGGAATATGTGCTTTACCTACTTCTTCTTCTTCTTTTTTAAGAGCAAGGCTCTTGTCGATGTAGTGCTCAATTTAGCTCTAAATAAGGAACCCGTAAAAAAATATCATTTGTTATTGTTAAACTTTAACTAATTTGTCGAGGGAACTAGAAGAAACCAATTCATTAGTTTTTTCTCAGTGCGTGCTTAGTAGCTCCACCTGTTGTCAAAATATAAAACTAGAAACCTTTCTATAATCATGTCAAAACTGGAAAAGTATAGTTGCTTCTTTCACGCGCGCGGTCTCTTTCTCTTGTCAATTGTCAATGTTGGTAAAAGTGCATGCGGCATCACTTAACCGGTTTGGACAAAAACCGGTAAACTTCTATCGTGAGTAGAGAGCCTTATATATTTTTGCTTTGGTAACATTAAAAGGTTTCAGTGTTGCCAACTAGAATTCCCCTTAATGTAAAGAAAAAAATACTTTTAAAACAAGTAAACTAAAGATACACATAGGTAAATCGTTTTCTTAATATTAATTCAGCTTTACACGATCGTTAAACATAGTCGTAAAATTACAATTATGTTTCAGATGTCATGCATTTGTTATTAACCTTACTCAAATGTGACACACTTAACTTATTTTTCTACAATATGTATGGCGTATTGAGCCCTTTTATAAGTCTCTACAGGTTTAACTGGGCATATTTTAAGTTTATTTCCACGATTTAAAACATTAAATGTTGAAATATTTATACTCAGTATAAACGTTATTATGCTTTTGAGTGGATTTTAGGGGGCTTATTGAAGGTTGACGTAGCAACACTAGAGACACGTCAAACCGTCACATTTGACAATTTCCAAATCCAAACTACACGTCAACGCAAGTAAATAAAGTCAGTGTTCTAAACTTCTAAACGCTTGCCAAATACATTATACCTAATATAAATTAATTGAGTTATGGTATATAGAACTATGGAGGGATCCTTGTTTGTAAGTATTAGGTACTCATTCGGCTTAGTAACGGTGATAAAATGCTGTTTCGACGTCGTCTTGAATACCTTTTTCAGGATGTTTTCGACAATTTTGGAATGTTTCAACCTTATTGCACCCAAAGTTGTAAGCGAATATTAGAACAGGCTTATGTATGCAGGCCTTAATGGTATTTATTTCACCGGAACTCCCGTAATTGGAATAAGTTCCTGCGATAGATATTATCTGTCTAGCCCGGTACCTGGTTCTGGTAGTGGTAGTTTTGTATGTTAAGGCCCGTTAAGGTCCACACAAGTCTATATACTCGTATAAATATAAGTCTTATAAATAACATTGTCTAGTTTTATAAACTCGTTGTACATTAAAATTGCAGGAACCAACGTTGTACATTGTGAAGGGCATGTGCATCCTAGACAATGAGGGCAACCGCATCCTGGCTAAGTACTACGACAAGAACGTGCTGCCTACCACCAAGGAGCAGAAGGCATTTGAGAAAAATCTATTCAATAAGACGCACAGGTTTTTATGTTTTTGTTTACGCAGTTTATAATCGAGGGGCTCTATTCTGTCTGGTAGTAATTTCTTTTGATACGTTGTCATATTGTCAACGTTATTATAGCTCTTATCTATCTGCCAATGATGGAGGCCAAGTTAAAAACAATACGATAATATGATTAACTTTTTCACTGACTGGTAACTGGCAGTATATAAGATTGACAAATAAAAAGAGTTATCATTAATTAAAATCTTGGTAAAATGTTTTTAAAGTTGTGCATTTTGCTAGTTCTTTGACATCCTTTTTTTTTATGTGGAAAATGTTAGTATGATCATGGACTTAAATTAATGAACCAATATAGAATTTTGACGCATAAAACCAACAATTAATTTCAATGTTATTTCAATCTCATCACTTGATGCTGTCATTATGGACAAGGTTCCATGGTGCATCAACATTTAAAGTCCTTGATGATGGTACCTATTTCAAAGGAATGTTAAATCAAATCGTTGGTGATGCTGCGGTACCGTAAATTCAATCAAATTCAACTTGCGGTGTATTTTTTATCTTACTTAATTAGTTCATTACGTTGATAACTTGCCTTCCAGAGCCAATGCTGAGATCATCATGCTGGAAGGCCTGACCTGCGTGTACAAGAGCAACGTGGACCTGTTCTTCTATGTGATGGGCAGTTCTCACGAGAATGAGGTGAGATAATACATCCTTATAGTATTGTTGTACTTTTTTTTTTTCTTAGAAGTAGCGGTACAGTCACGAGATTTAATTTAGGACACACCTTAGGTCCAAAGTCAATATGACATTCTACAACAATAGGTTGCGTTTCCTATAAGTTACAGATGACTTGATATCTCTGATGACATTGACGACGTCAAGCATAATTTTCTTGAAATGGGTCCCATATTACCGCTCGTGACTGTACGTATGAGTAGTTTAGTGCCGTGTTGCAGGTAATTACTGCTAAACCTATATCTTTTAGCCCTTATCACATTTCAATAAGGTGAAAAAGTGGATACATCTCTTTGTACTACGGAGACTGACGTGACCGCCGTAAATCAGTATTGGAAATACCTTCTAAGTTTATTAAATCGGAATGAATTAAAAAGGGCGAATACCCAACCAGCTAGGTAAAATGTTAGTAAAATTTACATTGTTGACAGCAGTAAAACAAAGTCGTGCCACTGACGTTACGACAGCTACCGCCTACCTGCAGCCGATTAAACGAGACTTTATTTCGTGTGAATCACTACATAGTATAAAACAAAGCCGCTTCCCGCTGTCTGTCTGTCCCTATATACACTTAGATCTTTAAAACTACGCAACGGATTTTGATGCGGTTTTTTTTAATACCTATTTTATAGTGATTCAAGAGGAAGGTTTTTATGTATGGTAAATATATTTTTATGTACGGGTGATACAGAAAACTCGGGTGGGTCGCTAGTTAAGTCATAATTTGGATAGCGTAACAATCATGGGCGTATAAGTTCAAAAGGTTAATACGATTGGATGTTATGTGTTCCAGTTGATCTTGCTGTCAGTCCTGAACGCCCTGTACGAGTCGGTGTCGATCCTGCTCCGGCGCAACGTCGAGCGCCGCGTGCTGTTCGACAACTTAGACGCCGTCATGCTGGCGTTCGACGAGATCTGCGACGGCGGGTGAGTGTACAACTATTATAGTAATAAGATCTATTCATAATTTTTTTCACAGCTTTTGTAACAAACTGTTGAGTTTTTTTTTTAACAGCTATAAAAAAGAAACAAGATATAAACCAACAAAGATTTGTTACTATGTACTGTCATATTTTTTGATGGAAAAAAGGGGTGAAAAAACTCCTCTTGCAACGTTGTACAAGCGGCAAACGTAAAATATAAAATTGTGACAGATGTCACAAAAAATGTAATGAAAGTACCTAAGGCTAGAACCCAAAAATATAAATATGCCAAGTTGCACAAAATAAGAAAGGAAGTCTATCGGGCGCCAGGGTCCTATGCCAGGCAAAAGAGTAAACGGATAGCTAAAAAAGATAAATGGTAGAGTACTGGAAACTTTAATCTCAAGGGGGGCGTGGTTATAGTCACTAGTTAAATAATTAACACAATATTGTTTATAGGCTATTTAATTAACAAATTATGTTCAGGTGGTTACACGGAAGTTGATAACCTACATACTTAGGTGGTATCCTAGCTAGAGCTTAGGTCTATAGGTTACATAGAATCTAGGTCTTAGGTTTTAAGTTAGAATATGGCTTGGTCGTTCACCTGGTCATGTTTATATAGAAAAGGAAAGAAAACTTACAATTTAACGAAGAAAGAATTACACTTTGTCCACCAACTGTCACTGTCAACTGCACCGCCTGCACCAGAGTCTCCAGGTAGAATGGGGTCGTTGCAAGCCAACCACGTCCGGTCGCAGAACTCTTGCTTCACAGATCCGGTACCGTTGGAGAAGCAGCAGCGTTGAGGGGAAAATTAAAGGGACTTGGATCGGAAGGATCCTGACCAAGTATTAAATGGAATTATGTCGGAAGAGGGGGAAATAGTGAGACAAGTCACAGAAAATTAAGGAAAAGAAAATGCACATGGGCGTGAAATCATACTTCCCTAGGAACAAGCGGTATAGCCTGAAAAGGCTTGAAAAAGCTCACACGGAGGTTTAATGCACATGGGCGTGAAATCATACTTCCCTAGGAACAAGCGGTATAGCCTGAAAAGGCTTGAAAAAGCTCACACGGAGGTTTAATGCACATGGGCGTGAAATCATACTTCCCTAGGAACAAGCGGTATAGCCTGAAAAGGCTTGAAAAAGCTCACACGGAGGTTTAATGCACATGGGCGTGAAATCATACTTCCCTAGGAACAAGCGGTATAGCCTGAAAAGGCTTGAAAAAGCTCACACGGAGGTTTCATAAATAAGCGGGGTTGCACAAAGGCAAAAAGTCATAATTCCCTAATAGTAGGAAGCCAAAGCCCAAATACTTAGTAAGTATAAAAAGTGCTTACATGGGAGTTAACAAAAGAGAAGCTAAGTACGGCATAAAATGCACAAAATAGGGGTCCATATATAATGGGTTAAAGGGACATGGTTCCATATAGAATGGTCCACAAAGTTTAAATGAGTAGACTTAATAGTCTAAAAAGAAAATGTCAAGTTAACATTGCGAGTTGAAATAGAAAGTTAAACTGACAGGGAAAAGTTATTTAAATGGTATTTAAATTAAACGCCAAAATGCCAAAATGTAGTTTAAGGGGTACATACAATGGGTGCGATAGCGCTGAAAAAGAAAAAAAAAAGAACCGAATCAAAACACATGCTTGGTAGCAACAGGTTCCCTGCTTACGCAGCATGGCGGCGAGAAGACGTCTCACAAGAAAATGTGAAAATACGTACCACCCATTTATAAAAAAGAGACCGGATTCCATCGCCGGTTATCCGCTGGTACTTCGTTTAGATTGCTCACAGTAGCATCCCGACTGAAATAAAACAGTACGTGAAATAACGAGGCACGAGGCTGGAGAAAATAGAAAGAAATAACCATTGAAATAAAAGTATATTTACCGATGGTTCTCCCAAGATTTCGTTATATAACGACGCGGTACTACATCACCGCCATAAATCAGCAACTCCCGAATAAAAGTCCAATAAGATTGACGGGATTATCTTAGCTTCTGATTAGAACATCATGGTCAGAACGCCCGTTCGTCACGGTGGCGTTCCAGAGAAATAAACGCAACACCGGTCTGACAGATCAGCTCAAGGGATTGCCAGCCCAAGTTGAAAAACTATTCGAGGATGTCAAAAACACGACGTCATAAACGCAAACGTCAATGCAAATGTCATTGCATACGTAGTAAGATAAAACGCTCTAAGACGCCATAGATGAGTTTAGGAACAATAAATAAACAAAACGCAATACATGTCGCGCGAGTTTAAATAATCGCGTGACAGTACATACATACATTAAATCACACCTGTTTCCCGGAGGGGTAGGCAGAGACCACTTCCTTCCACTTGCTACGATCCTGACAAATCTCTTTCGCTTCTTCCACATTCATACATCGAGTCATGCACGCACGTCGGTTTCGGGACTTAAGATTCGGCCCTTTTCCAGTATTTCTCCGATTTGATCCTTCGTCCTTTCGACTTTTCCACTCACTTTCGATCTGTATATCTCTTTCGTCAATCTTCTTTCATCCATCCTTTCCAAATGACCGAACCATCGAAGCATGCCCTTTTCAATCTTAGTCACCACATCTTTTATTCCACATTTCTCTCTGACTTTTGTCATTCCTTACTCTATCAATCAGTTTCACACCACACATACTACGCAAAGAGCGCATTTCAACTGCATTTATAAGACTTTCATGCTATCGATTTCTAGCAAAACATGGAATTTATATGGCCGACGTGTCACATTTCCACCAAGCTTAGAGACCTCGGTGTTACGAGGTGACGTGGCGGGTATGTTGCCACCCCAGGGCATTCCATGATGAAGTAGGCGGCGGATCCTGCACAGGGGGATGTCTGTAACACCTCATGTGAACAAGTGTGTGTTAACACACTCACTGTCCATACAAAATGATCTGACAAGGTCATAAGTCCAACTGTGCATTGAGTATGGGGATGTGACCCCATAGTGGAAAACGTCATTGGGCACCCGTACGGCCTACTTACTGAATAAACGTCTTTTATCTTTTATCATGTAGTACCGTTAGGCGATGGGCTTGCAACCTGTCACTAATACACTGGTAAACGTCTTCGCCTAAGTGTGCAAAATGTGGTTACAGGATTATCAAAAAAGTTTTTATAGTTGTTGGAAATTCTGTAGCTCTGCCTACCCCACTCTGGGAATAAAGGCGTGAGTTTATGTATGTATGTATAATGCTAGATTAAGTAGTATCATTGTAATGATGTTTAAAAAATGACTGACTGCTGAATTTCTTGCGGCGTTTCTTCTCAGCAGTGTCTCCTCTTGGCAAGCGCTGGTAGATTCTTGACGTGTAAAAGTGCTCGTACGGCCTACTTACTGAATAAATGTCTTTAATCTTTTATCATGTAGTACTGTTAGGCGATGGGCTTGCAACCTGTCAATAGTACACTGGTAAACGTCTTCGCCTAAGCAAAATGTGGTTACAGGATTATCAAAAAAGTTTTTATAGTTGTTGGTAATTCTGTAACTCTGCTATCCCACTCTGGGAATAAAGGCGTGAGTTTATGTATGTATGTATGTAGATTATGTAGTACCATTGTAATGATGTTTAAAGACTGCTGAGTTTCTTGCGGCGTTTCTTCTCATCAGTGTCTCCTCTGGGAAGCGCTGGTAGATTCTTGACGTGTAAAAGTGCCCGTACGGCCTACTTACTGAATAAATGTCTTTTATCTTTTATCATTTTCTGCCACCACCGTCTTATCCATTAACCTACCGCCAAACAGCAGTGTTCGCATTGTTGTGTTCCGGTTTGGGGATAAGACAGCCGGTGAAATGACTAGCATAGAGGCATTCCATCTTGGTCCTCAGGGTTGGCAACGCATTTGCAGTCTTAGGATTGCATTGCAGTCTTGTGAATGTGAATGTCTATGGGTCACAGTTTCCACTTACCATCAGGCGGCCTGTGTGCTCGTTTGTCTTCTCTATGCCATAAAAAAAAACTGATCCCTGCTCGTAATCTATCCCTATTCGGTTCCAGGGTGATCCTCGACGCAGACCCCATGTCCATCGTGGGGCGCGCGGCGCTTCGCACCGAGGATGTGCCCATCGGGGAGCAGACCGTCGCGCAGGTAATGGCTCACATCAACAAGATGTTCTGGTGATTAAGGGGGGGGGGGGGGGGGGGGCTTTAGGGTTACAGGTGTACCAGGAATATTCAAACCTTGCTATATTGCGAGTGATTGAAGACTGAACTACCTCTTATATAACTCGCGAATTACAAGTAAACTGGCCAAATGAGAGTCGGACTTGCGCACAAAGGGTTCCGTAGGTAATACCGTACAAAATTCTCTGAAAAAAAAAACGACAATTTCCACCACCGTATTCATAAAAGCACTACGAGTATCAACCTATTTTTTTTTTATACTATGACAATTTGTCACTTTCGGTCGGATGCAAATGGGTAAGGCCACGGAGCGTTCGAACCGCCCCCGCGAGAGTGTTACCAAAACAATACATGTAACATTACAAAAAGCATTTATTTTCCAGGTATTATGTAAGAACCTAATCATAACTACCTATTATAATTAAAAATAAATGCCACAGACATAAATCTTTGTCTATTTTGGTAACACACGAGACAGGGCGGTTCGAACGCCCCGTGGCGTTACCCAAATATGTCACAATGACAGATAAGGACAAGGCATATTTTCGGCACGTTTTAGCTATTGTACAGTTGACGCCATAAATATGTTAACACTTTAGTACCTTGTCTATTTAGCGTCATGTTTAAACTGCCATTTGAAATTGTCATAGCGGGTAAAGTGACGAGGTACCAAAGTGTAAACATATTTATGGCGTCGACTGTACGTTCATGAATAAGACGGCAAGACATCAGCTATTGTTATGAGCGAGCAAAGAACTCCAAAAAGTCACGTTTCTTGAATGGCGACATATTATTTTATTTTTAAAATTTTAATTTTCTCTACATATTATGGTATTATGACAACCAGCCCGGTGACAGACAGATGGACAGACGCATGCACAGCGGAAGCATAGTAATGGGATCCCGTCGGTACCCTTTGGGTACGGAACCCCTATTAGAGGCATTTTGTATTCCTGGTACACAAGTATATTTTATCACGCTTAAAAACATCCGTCCCTCTTTTTTAATTCTTGTTGGAAAGTGACAGTTGTGTAATACCATAGAAATAGTCACCTAATCAAACCTCATTGGTGTTTCTTGGATGTTAATAATTTTAGATAAATTAAGGCTGTACAAGGAAAGAACAAGTCTAGTTACTTAAAAAAAACTCAGTGTACAATTTCTTATGAATTACGTAACCACCAGCTACAGATATAAATCTTAATTATAAAGAAAGAAAACAGACAGAGTACAACAACGCAAAAATGAAAAATAAAAGTTTGGTCAGCTGTTGTGAAACGGTCCCAACTCAGCATGTGCTAGCTGTTAAGACTGCGCCGAGCGTACGCCGGATGTACAGTGGCGCCCTCATTACTTTTATTGGGTTTTCTAATTACCTAAAGAATTTCTTTGGAACCAAACCAAATGTACTTGTAGCGCAAGTATAAACACAACTTATAGGGTACATTCATATAGTTTAATAACAAATTCACTTTCGAGTTATAAATTAACGGAAAAAAGTGGCCACCTTTTCCCGTTAAGCTGACACCTCAAAGGGTAATTGTTATTAAATTTTGTTACGTATCCCATAAATTGTGTTTATACTTGCGCTACAAACACATTTTGTTTGGTTCCAAGGAAATTCTTTAGTTAATTAGAAAACCCAATAAAAGTAATGAGGGCGCCACTGGACGCTCGGCGTTTGCTCGGCGCAGTCTTAAGCCAGCGCTGGGGGGTTATTATGACATAGCTATGCAGTTCTGTTTACGCTGAGAGAAATGGACAGAGCTATATAACTGCTATAGCTCTGTCCTGTACACACACCGTAAAATAAATGTCATAATAGCCCCTCAGGTCTTCCGTTGGGGCCACTCGGTGACAGCACGCAAGTTGACACGCATTCATTTTTTAAATTATACGTAATAAAAAAAGAAAAGAAAGTACTAACTTAATATAACACGAAATTGGTTCTTATCTTTCAAATCGAGTTAACTTAAAAATATATGTCACTAGATTATGTTCTTTCCAAGAAGCCTTTAAGGGCCGCGCACATCAACAAAAAACAGCGCATAGTATTTTCCACTGCCAAAGCATCATCGCCTTAAGACGTGTTGAAATAAGATCAAAATTAACTAACAACGAATACTGCTGCGATGTGCGTTGGCCCTTAAGACTGCGCCGAGCAAACGTCGAGCGTCCAGTGGCGCCCTCATTACTTTTATTGTGTTTTCTAATTAACTAAAGAATTTCCTTGCAATCAGACGATAGTTTTTTGTAGCGCAAGTTAAAACACAATGTATGGGATACGTAACAAACTTTAATAACAATTACCCTTTGAGTAGTCAGCTTAATGGGAAAAGGTGGCCACTTTTTTCCGTTAAGTTGATAACTCGAAGGTGAATTGTTATTAAACTATGTGATGTACCCTAAAAGTTGTGTTTTCATTTGTAGTACAAAAAGCTACCGACCAATTTCAAGAAAATACTTTAATTTAATAGAAAACACAATAATAGTAAGGAGGCGCCACTGTACATCCGGCGTACGCTCGGCGTAGTCTTTATCATTGTATTTCATATGGATCATGAATCATGAAACTAATGTACTAACTCTTATTGTCATCGTAGATTCGTACCGTAGTGTTTTCTTCCAAAATGTAAACAAGTATCTTAACCATCGACTTTACTAAACTGGAATAAGATTTAATCCGAGATTAGTCTATACAAATTCGGCGCTGAATCTAGGTATACGACCTTATTCTGGTTTGGTCTAATCCGCCTTTAGTAGAATGTACACTCGACGCCATAAATATGTTTACACTTTAGTACCTTGTCTATTTAGCGTCATGTTTAAACTGCCATTTGAAATTGTCATAGCGGGTAAAGTGACGAGGTACTAAAGTGTAAACATATTTATGGCATCGACTGTATCTACCATTTAGAATTGTAGTTAGAATTCCATCTTAGCTTCTTTTCACTAAATCTTCAATTGTTTTTGGATTTATATTCCTTTACTACCTTCCCTTCTTAGCTATTTTTCTATAACAATTTCCTGTCCCCTTCCTTACTTTTTCCCTGCCTATCTATTTATGTATTTTACTGATTTTAAAAATCTTACGTATTATTATTTTATCTAACCTATAACCTCTTTTTTAATATTTTGAAAACTTTAATTTATTTTGCCTATATAGCCTGAGAAGTTACATAAAAACCCTCGCCATGTACGCTAGCTAGCGTTTCTCTTCGTTTAGTTTTTAAACCAATCGCGTCACTGGTAGATGACGTGATACGAAAAGTCACGTGATCTACCAGTGAAGCGATTGCTTTAAAAACGAAACAAATAGAAACGGTACTTAGCGTAATGCATCTTATCTGGGCCCTCTGGTACTAGTTTATTTCACTGGTATCTCAATTAAAAATCCATCGTGTATCTAAGTAACATTCAATCAATTTTTGCGTTACAGTGCCAAAAATAATCCACAAAAATACTGTGCACTTCAAACCATATTTAAAAAACTATGGTTTCGTTACTACCTTGTGCAGGGTCCGTCCCGATTGCTACCACCATCTTATCAGGGGTGTTATTCTCTCAAAAACAACGGACGGGCGGACGAACGAGCGAAATCACAGCGGCGAGTTTAGGTAGTCCTGGCAGAGCGAACAAAACACATTTTAGCGCGTGCATTTTCAATTAAGCAGCCTTATACGTTCGATCCATCGGCAGAAACCTTGCTGCTAAATTGAAAATGCACGCGCTAAAATATGTTTTGTTCGCACTGACGGAACTACTTAAACTCGTCCCTTGGGCATGCACTCGTTCGTCCGTCCGACCGTCGTTGTTGAGAGAATCACTACCCAGCATTCGCATTGTTGTGTTCCGGTGTGGGAATAAGACCACCGGTGACATTACTAGCATAGAGGCATTCCATCTTAGTCCTCAGGGTTGGCAACGCATTATGAAAGTTATAATTGCAGACTTGAGATTATTGTCTATGAGTCCTAGACTTGCCATTAAAAAATAAATAAAATGGCTGTTGACTTCTCATGCACTCGTTGGTGATCTATTTATTTCACAGTGAATTGTTCTCCATATTATATGCTCCTTAATGGTGCTCCCACACTACGGTTATATAACGTTTTTAAACATTTTATAACATAACAAAATTCTAACACTAAGTAAGTATAATGTTGTAGTATAAAAAGTTTCATAACGTTAAATAACATTTTTTAACCGCTGTGTGGGAGCACCATTATCAACACTTTCTCAGGGTCCGTATACAACTTGTCAGGCTATACCTATTTACAAAGTATATTGCTTAATGAGCATTTCTCTTTTTTTTTGCCACTGTTAGTGACACCTCCAGATTTTCAAAAAAAATGGCAGACAGGTAGAGACCATCGAACTATGCAATAATTAAATAATATTGTAATGTGTCCCAAAATATTTGTATGGAAAGTTCCTTTTGTGTTACCAAAAATGTATGAATATCGGACTTTCCATACAAATATTTTGGGACACATTACAATATTATTTAATTATTGCATAGTTCGATGGTCTCTACCTGTCTGCCATTTTTTTTTTAAATCTGGAGGTGTCACTAACAGTGGCAAAAAAAAGAGAAATGCTCTAATATATATATTTATTATAAACGCTTAATATTGCCCATTTCAGGTTCTCCACAACATATTGAATAATAGTTATTAAATCAACGGAATGGCTTCATAATTATAATACATTGTTATCTTTTTGTAATTTAAATTTTATAACAGAATATACTTATTTTGCTTATATATTTTAATTTCATTCTCTTGCCATAACCCCTTTCTTAGAAGTTACATTGCTTTAATGCCTGGCTAAATAGTTTTAGTAATTTGGGAAGCTCTTTTTGGAAATCTAAGAACATTATTTTATAGTCATTAATATTCATTTCATGTACTACATCAAAATACGTCTCATTCGAAGGGTAAATTTTCTAGTATGTAGTGCGAATTACTTTATATTTATTTTCTGTGTTATTAATTTTTAATGGTCATACTCGATTTTCGTCTAACAATAATAAAATATTGGCCTTTTTAATTAAAGAATAGTATAATATGGGTTTTTATTTGTTAATGTCATCTTAAATCTTTAAAAGAGATGATAAAAAATTCGAGCCATGGCAATCATTAAAGGGTCACAGGGTAATCAATTTGTGTAGAGATGTAGTAAATAATCCTTTCCCATCGTTTTTTGTCGGATTAGTTCGTTTATCTAGCTTTCTCAATAAGCTTCAGTACCCATCAATAAGCCAACTGAGAAAGTGAGATAAATACGAAGTTATCCGACCAAAAACGATGGGAAAGGATTATTCACTACATCCTGTACTCGTAACGAAAGTTAGTCTTACAATCTATATGGGGAACTTTCGTTACGCAAAGGAATCAATTAAGTTTTGTTTTAATCAAAGCCCTTAACTGTGTATTTTTTTTGAAAACGTCTCTAAAACATTTCGGTAAATAACTTAGCATTTTTTATAATGTTGTTAGGACTGTAATTAGCAACGTGATTTATTTTTACACCTAAAATGGCGGCTTGATGTGATCGTTGCTGCCACTTGAGAGTATTGTTCTGGTATAGTTTCCGAAACTGAATCTAAAAGGCCGTAGCAGGATAAGGGAAGGGGAAATGCCTTATGATGAGCTGGTATTTTTTTCTACAGTTACTTAAGTACATCTAGCAGTGCAGTTTTGCCAAGTTTGGTCAAAAATTTCCCGGCGGTGTTTAAAAATATTTTTTTTTCATTTTGTTACGTTTAATTGGGCGTTTTCACTAAAAAGTGTATCCAATTAAGGACTGAAATTAAGGAACTTTAACTTTATCAGTTTTGTGACGAAAATTAGCCATACAATGCGGCCGTCAATATATAGCTAATTTTCGTCACAAAACTGACAAAGTTAAAGTTCCTTAACCTTTTCCACGCCATTGACGGATATATCCGCACCACTGGTTCAACGCCAACGACGGAAATATCCGTCATGGTTGACAGCGCAAAATAGACTGGAGTGTCAATGAGGTAAGGTTGATGTTAGCTCTGGTGTTTAGCTGTCATTGGCGTGTGAGTTTAGACTTTATATCTGACATAGCGTCGAAAAGGTTAATTTCAGTCCTTAATTGGGTCCTGAAAACGCCCAATTAAATGTTCTGCCCTAGGCGTACTTTTTCGAATCAAGTCGGAGAAATACTGGAAAAGGGCTGAATTTTAAGTCGATGTATGAATGTGGAAGAAGCGAAAGAAGTTTGTCAAGATCGTAGCAAATGGAAAGAAGTGATTTAATGTATGTATGTATGTTCTAAACCAAAATGGACTCTTACAAAATCAAGTCAAAACCTCAAAGGGCATTTTCCTTCCCTTATCCTGCTACGGCCTTTGACTTAGTCAATTGCATTGAACGTCTGAATGTTAAGGTATCTATTGATAGATTATCGGAATCAGAAATTATCAATGATATTATAAAAGATATCTTTATTGCCGTTTAGATACAGACAGGCACAGACTAGCCAAATGCAATAATTATTAATTATTTTATGTGTATGTGTCACAGATCCCAATATTCGTAGAATTACGAAAATCCTTTGTTTTATAACTTGAGAATAGATCCCTCTGAAACCACTTAACTTTAGGTGGTTTGTTTGCCTAGCCTTTGATATAATAAAATATGAAATATTATTTTATAACTTTCCGATATTTCCAATTTTCTTCATCATAGACCACTGAAAAGACATCATCGAAAAATTTAAAGTTTTATTTAATAAAGACATAAATAAATAAGTAAACTATCGACTTGTCGATAACATCGATAAACAGCGGTGTTCTCTCTCTACAACTTGTCAAAATCCGCCCTCAAAATTCCGGGCCCTAGCCATTCCCATCCCTGTTGAGAGGACTTTGACTATCGTCATTCCCTTGAGAGCTTTTAATTTTTCCGGGGTGAAAAGTAGCCTATATTTCAATCCAGGGTACAAGTTATCTCCAATCCAAATGAAGGGTTATTGCACCTTGTTTAGCGGTCTGATATCCCTTGAAATGTTATCATATTGTTTTGATAAGGGTGAGTATCCATCAGGGCTGTGCGGGGTAGCGGAGCAGTGATATAAGAGCTGCGCACAGCCTAGCTACCTCTCGTCACAAAGTGGGAACGCATCCTAAGCCATTGAAAATTTTGAGCGTTATTGATTTGTCAAAATAAACTTGTGAACACAGATTTGCAATAATTACAATGATACTATCAAAAAAACCGAGATCATAATAATTTTTTTTGATACATACAATTCTAAACATATTTTCAGGTCCTACAATCCGCAAGGGAGCAGCTGAAATGGTCGCTGCTGAAATAAAAATTAAAAAACATAATATAATTTTATTCATTCTATGTAAGTTCCATAATTTTAATTAAAATAAAATATATTTACAAGTTGTATAATTATTTTTACATAAATTATATAAGCAGAAATAAAAAAATATATACCCTGAATTTAAAATGCGTTTCAGACAATTTAAGTAAAAATATTTTAGTATATAATATTATACAAGTAATAAACTTAAGTAATTCCCCCTCTTTTTTGTCAGAAAGGCATAGAGTTAACTTCGAAGTTAGATTTTCAAAATTGGTGGAGCAAAAAAAATGATGCCATAATTAAACTGTTTATATACGGTCACGAGTGTTAATTTGGGACCCATTTCAAGAAAAATATGCTTGAAGTCGTCAATGTCATTACAGATGTCAAGTCATGTAACTTTAAGGAAAGTCAACCTTATTTTTGTAGAATGTCAGATTGACTTTGGACCTAAGGTGGGTACCAAATTTAATCTCGTGACTACATACCTTCATGCCTTCATTCCCAGGGGGCCTAATATGGCTGCGATTATCGCGTGATAAATTTAGGATAAGGCATCCGTCACCTTCTGACAGGTAAATAAGTACACGTGTCAAAAAGTGACGGATGCTTTATCCACAGTTGACACGCGATATAGACGCAGCCATACTAGGCCCGCTGAGTGGGGTATTCAGAGCTACAGAATTACCAACAACTCTAGAAACTTGTTCTGTAACCACATTTTGCACAACAGGCTAAGATCGTTACCAGTGTATATTAGTGACAGGTTGCAAGCCCATCGCCTAACAATACTACAAGCCTTTATACCAAGCAACAAGTGTTATTAAAAATGAAATAAAAGGGCTATTCCCAGTTGTCCACACCCTCGATTAAAATGTTTATATTTCCAGCTGTTCGCCCTCTTTAATTTGACTCAACTGTGTCAGTTTTTATCAATATAATTAGATAATAAACTAACATAATAGATTATAATAGATTACTCGAGGGTGTGGACAAATAGTTTTTTTTTCCAGTTGTCCACAGTGTGGACAACTGGGAATAGCCCAAATAAAAGGGTAATTAAGTTGCGTATTTCTAATAGACTATTTAATATTTTCTCTAAAGCAGTTGATCAAGTTAGGCACCAAATTCATCCGGAGTCGGTTTGACGTTCAATTTGGATATTTGTTTAAACGCTGGGTTGTTTTTGTCCTTCAGTAGTTTGAATAACACGTTTTCGGATGTCCCCACGAAGCAACCGATCGTTTGGAAACGCTGAAAAATAAAAGGCGTTTCAGTTAAAATATTTACAAACATATATAAAATTATTTATTTTAAAAATACATTTATGCCCTGATACGTATCAATTAGTACATAGGGTTTTATAAAAGATCCTGCCTAGGAAGTACCCACTGAGTTTGCATTCGTTTCTATATAAGGACCACTTGCACGGAAAAAATTAACACTGGGTTAAGACTGCGCCGAGCGTACGCCGGATGTACAGTGGCGCCCTCATTACTATTATTGTGTTTTCTAATAAACTAAAGTATTTTCTTGAAATTGGTCGGTAGGGTTTTGTACTAGGAATGAAAACACAACTTATAGAGTATATCACATAGTTTAATAACAATTCACCTTCGAGTTATCAACTTAACGGAAAAAAGTGGCCACCATTTCCCGTTAAGCTGACTACTCAAAGGGTGATTGTTATTAAAGTTTGTTACGTATCCCATAAATTGTGTATTACTTGCGCTGCAAAAATGTATCGTCTGATTGCAAGGAAATTCTTTAGTTAGTTAGAAAACACAATAATAGTAATGAGGGCGCCACTGGACGCTCGGCGTTTGCTCGGCGCAGTCTTAAGATACTAACTCGAGTTAGTAAACGTCAGATCCATACAAAAACTGTCATTTTAACTCGAGTTAACTTAGGCCCTGTTGTTTGATCAGAAGTTAAACTAACTAATTGTTAAAATTTGAAAAAGGAATCGAAAATTTGAAGTAATCTCAAGGAAATGTGTCAAATTTTCAATTCCTTTTTCAAAATTTAACAATTAGTTAGTTTAACTACTGATCAAACAGCAAGTGGCCCTAAGAAAATGATGACTGGGCGTTGGCGATGAAGCGACTGATTCACACACTTTTTTATTTTAATTTTGAAATTCAGTTCTTAGGTTAAGTTTCGTTTAAATGCGTAAGGCTAAATTTTAAAACAATGAATCTGTTAGAATAATGTATGGAATTAAACTCGTCGCCATTATATTTTCACTGCGTCCATATCCACTCATATTTACCTTTATTGAACTAAAGTTTAGAGTATCCTAAAGTATCGACAGTCGGTTCCTTATTCAGTTTCGATATATGTTTGAAAGCCGGGTGCTTCTTGTCGCGCATGAGTTTGAACAGAACGTTTTCTGACGTGGTTACGAAAGAGCCTAGGGATTGGATGCGCTGTAACAGAAATAGGGGAGGTTAGTAGGAATGTAGGATGGCATGTTAGTGGGAGAGATGAAATAGAATGTGAAATTGGAGTTGCTTAGCTAAGGAAAAAAGCTCCAGGTAAGTAAAGCGGGCTACTCACACCTGGCCGGGGCAATCCCGGGATTTGACCCTCAGATGCGGGTGGTAGGATCTTGTGCAAGGTCCGTCCGGATCGCTACCACCATCTTATCCATTAACCTACCGCCAAGCAGCAGTGTTCGCATTGTTGTGTTCCGGTTTGGGGATAAGAGAGCCGGTGAAATGACTAGCATAGAGGCATTCCATCTTAGTCCTCAGGGTTGGCAACGCATTTGCAGTCTTAGGATTGCATTGCAGTCTTGTGAATGCGAATGTCTATGGGTCACAGTTTCCACATACCATCACGTGGCCTGTGTGCTCGTTTGTCTTCCCTATGCCATAAAAAAAAAAAAGATCGGGTGAAATATCGGGAACTTGTCGAGTGTCGGATTCGACCAAATGTACATTCCCACCAAAACGTCCGACAACCGACAATTGGACTCCCGTAGTTGGGCTGTTTCATAAAAAATGTACATAGTTAAGGACTCAAATTAAGAAACCGTAATTTTAGTCAGGTGAGTCACGAAAATTAATCATACATTTATATTCTGTCCTCATAAGCCAATAGGGGTATCTCACATACAATAAACGAAGCAGATTCAACCCTCACCCGTAAGTAATATGGTCGCACTTGCTACAGGAGTTTTGTCTGAGATACCGCCATTTGTTTTATAACAGTACTAGCGACCCGCTCTCGCTTCGCTTCTGTTTATGTGAGTTTTCTGTAACACCCGTACATAATCCAGTTTTTTTATACACAAAACCTTCCTCTTGAATCACTCTAGCTAGTAAAAAAAAACGCATCAAAATCCGTTATGTAGTTTTAAAGATCTAAGCATACATAGGGACAGACAGACAGCGGGAAGCGACTTTATTTTATACTAGGTATAAAATAAAGTCGGTTCGTGACTCAACTTTAGTTTCTTAATTTTAGTCCTTAAGTATTTTTTTTTAAACCGCCCAGTTATGCATGTTGTGTGGAAAGTTGGATTTTTTGCACTAATGTTTTTTGATTTTTACCCAGGTTTATTTAAATTGCACTGTTAAATTTTTATCAAACAAGAATCAAGAAAACGTGTCTAATGTGTGATTAAACATCATCAATAAAGAAGTATCTGAGTATTTGAAATTTTTTCTCTTAATTATTGTTTAATTTTTTGTTTGCTCGTAAATGTATCAAAAATGTTTCATTTTACACGAGTCCTGAGCTGTTTTGGCCCAATCTGCAAGCACCTTTTCTTTTTCCACACTTGCTTCAAAATGCTTCAAATTCTATACTTACATAAACATACGGCCCAACTTTTACCAACCAATATAACATGTTACTCTGAAAAAATTGCCCTTTTTTTTATCAACTCACCTGCAACGCCAGTCCCCTGTCCATCAATGACCTGGAAGACACTCCATCAGCCAGCACATGCACCGTGATATCTTCCTTCATTAGGTCTATTACTGTCTGCTCGATGCACACGTGGGCCTGCAATGGGGTACGGTAACAATACATTATTTTTCATCTACCACTATACTGCCCTCCTACGAAGAAAAAAGGCACATTTACTATATGAATTGTATTGCACTTCCAACCTTATTATAACCGCTGAGAGTTGAATATGCCTCTTTGAATTAATTGCACTTGTGCCTTTTCTCTGTAGGATGGCAGTATAACAGCCTGCATATGACTTAGATCATGCGGTAAGTTGTTCTTTTGTTGTTAAGAAAGACAAGGGACGAATACAAATGCATAAAAATTACCTTATTGCTGATTTAACATTAATTTCACTAAAAGCAATATTCTAGCATCTGGACAAATTACACAAAAACAAACCTTAATGCCATGACTGTGTCTGAATAGCGTAATGTCGGTGACAGTGCAAAACCGCGTAACCAACAAATTTATTATAGAGCAAAATAAACCTTAACGTCTTAGAAAAAAGGTGCATTAATCTCCTCATTAAAAATGTAACTTACGCAGTTTTGCAGTTTCATGGACGATAAGGAATCAGGGGAAAATTACAAAATGTAGTATTCAGTAGGTTGCATAAGGTTTCATGAATTTAAATAATATCCTTTTATTTGATTGACGATGGGTTTGCTTTAGACTAGCTCTTGCCGTAGGTGGGTGAAGATTGTATAAGGTCTTTATCCCACATAAGGAACTCTAAGGGTTTGTCACACTTGACTGTTATTCCTGATATTATATTTGCAAAAACGTTTGTGGCCAAAAAAAACTTCTATCAGAACTATCACTACTAAAATACAATATAATAATTACCTCAATCCCAAACAGCACTATAGAATTTAACCCAGGCACGTCTTTCTTCAGCCTTTCCTGCAGTTCCGGAGTGTACATGGAGAACTGGGTCTTCTCGTAGAGTAAGGCTGCGTCACATGTATTGATATCCTTAGTCGTGGGTCCGAGGCCCTTAGGGTATTGCTCAGAAATGTACACGGGGATTTTGAAGTGCTTAGCGGCTTCCATCTGAAATTGAAAAGGAATAGTTCAAAACTTGAGTAGCTTAAGTCCTCGACTCCATCTATGTAGAAGTCTTTTATCTGAGAAACTGTCCAATTTACCAAGATAAAAGTACTCTATGTCCATCTCGGAGGGTGAAAATGAAACGCACATTCGTATTTATAATAATTGTATCTCTCTTCTCTTGCGCCTCCAAGTCTTCCCGTGGATGTCGTAAAAGCCGACTAAGGTAATAAAGGCGTGTAGTACTGTTAGGCGATGGGCTTGCAACCTGTCACTAATACACTGGTAAACATCTTCGCCTAAGTGTGCAAACTGTGGTTACAGAATTACCAAAAAGTTTTTATAGTTGTTGGAACTTCTGTAGCTCTGCCTACCCCACTCTGGGAATAAAGGCGTGAGTTTATGTATGTATGTATGTATGTATGTCTTCTCTTGTTTTTAATCAAATAAGGAAAGCAATCATATTAACTACAATCAGACTTTGTCATTACTGTTATTTCTTATCCCCCCCTCTGCTTTACACATTCATACTCTTTTACATTAAATGTTTTTTTTTTTTCTATATTTGTCATCAATCATTTAAGGCTCTGGGGACTGCCTCTATTGGCTCTGGTTGCATCTGAACTTTTCCGCAGGCTTGTATAAAAAAAATCTATACACTAAACAAAATCTTATAAACACCAAACAACACCGACAATGATATTGCTTTTTTTTATGGATTTAAAAAGTTTCAGGGGATGATGACTACACATAAACGGTCTTTCGATCGGCAAATAACGTTATCATTACGTAACTTTCACCTTATCACGCCCTTACCATTTTATTTGCAACTTTTACAACTTCGCCGAAATGTTTTACGTGCGGTCTGAACGTCTCCTGTATGTCGCAAAGCAGAAATGCCGTCTTCTGGGCCTCTAGAGCTCCTAATTTCACAAAACTGCGAGCCATGATTGAATTAATGTTTATTTTATTACCTGTGAATAATTTTATGAAAGAAAATACAGAACCAATTTGAAAAATGTAACCTTTAAACCTTGGCTATTTGTACAAATTTCATACGTAACTTTTGTGTAAAATCATTACATAGTAACAATTAACGCTTCTATAATGACTAATTTAAGGTTCATTTTGGTATTACTGCTACACATTGGAAACTAAAAGTAAACAGTGTCAAGCGTAACTTTATCGATAACTGTCAGGAACGGAACGTAAACAAGTTGACGTATAATGATGTTAAATTAAAAAGTCACACATTAGCTTACTATTGTTTCAAGATCGTGGTTTTGTTAAGAGTTTGGTTAGTTTAGCCAACTCCGTTACGCTTAACAAGCCTTAACTTTAACTATAATAAATTATTTTAAAACTACATTATTAAGTTATAATTGTACCAAAATTGTTGAAAATAATCTGAATTTATAATAATTTATAGCACATACCTAGTCCAAAGGCATCCAGATCTACTTTGTGTCTACTCGTAGTATCGTGTATTGTTTTTAATTCGATTGCCATTACTAACAAGTAAATAAGAGTTATAAAGTTAACAATAAGATAACGTGTCGAAGACTATATTTTTTTCCCTGTTAGAATAGAGGACCAGGGCCTGGTTTTCTGATGTGGTTTTCCTAAACGCCTTGTTTAAATAATAGCAATGTTATCGGGTTAGATGTTTTTATTCCTATCGGAAAAAAGTAGGCGCTTACGTAAGTTTGGAGTTATTTCAATTTTACTTTGGAATGAGATAGCAAACTATCAAGAGATTAAGTATTTCCATTAGTGTCGCCACCTTATAACCACCAGGAGGTCTATTCCACAATGTATTAGGCTATTAGGGCATCTTGCTTTGAAAATGTAATCTAATATTGACGTTATAACAACTATTATTCACTTGACAGTAAGTACAGTCAGAACGTTGTGATTACGATGTCAAAGCAAGATGGGCTAAGCCCTCTCTAATTGAAATTAGTTAGATAAAATACGAGTAACAACAACTGTAACAAGTAAGATAGGTTGAGTTTATACGGATTCCTCTTGCAAGTCAGCATTTTACGTCGTATTTAAGGCAACGAGTAGAGGCGTAGAGATGAAATGACGGACGAGGTTTCTAAAATACACAAGTGTATAACTATTTTCGAGCAGGTAAAACGAATGAGAATAGTATCTAACGTTCTTATTAGAATACTTTTTGTAACAAGAAAGATTATAAATAATCAGGAGTAGAGATACAAGTACCTACCTACATCTGCCTGATGGTGAGTGATAAAGGGAATTACATAAGTTCTAGTTTAAGGGAGGACACGTTGGAAAAACCAGTCAAGCATAGTACCTAGGTACGTAAACTTTTATTCAAATTTGAATTCGATTTCGAATCAGCGTGAGCCCAAATCACACTTGACCATTTTTTAGTATTTATTCATTGTATTTATTGTTTATCTTCAAGGTTAATTGTACCAAATTTGACATTAAATGTCATACAAATTTTGTATGTTTGATGCCGTAGTATTCTGGAAAATAAACTGCCAAGTAACCTACGTAATTCTTAGAATATTTTGTTGATTGAATTCTTTAGGGTTAGGATGGTGTACCTAATCTACAAGCAATGAACTAGATTAGATTTTGTATTTTTTTCAAAATTTTAGACTCAGTAGTTTTGGAGATCAAATCGGGGGGAGGGAATGGTTAAGGTTTGCAAAACTTTTTTATTAAATTTTCAAATTTGTCTCCAGAAAAAGACCCTTATTTTAAAAAAAAATTTTTGCACAGCTGTGTTTGGGTCTGTGACAGACGCACGAGTGATCCTATAAGGGTTCCGTTTTTTTGTTGTTGTACGGAACCCTAAAAACAACACCGTATCTACTACGGTCCAAAAGATACAGCTCTTTTAAGTTAAGACGGACGGACGGACGGATAAGCATATTACTAGGGTCCTTCGGCTTAATTCGGCTATCTATAGTCTATACTTTTAGGCATTTAAAAAATGTAAACAAAATAACCACGTGATATAGTTCGTCAGTCAATAGAAGCAGAACACTGATACGTCAAAGTGAAATAAAACAGTTTTGATTGGCTGTTTAACAACGTCACGTGGTTTGGAATGTTTACATTTTTTTAAATACCTAAATGACTATACCTTCGGGAATCGGGTACGACACCGAGGAGACGCGATTAGCCTACGTATGTATGTAAACTCTTTATAACTCTAAAAAAACAATAATAGCGAAAGGGATCTCTTCCAGTTAACCTAACTATGATCCCAGTTGGTAGTTAGAGTTACTCTACCTACGAGGCTAAGCTAGCCAGGTTCGACTACAGGAAAGAGCCAACATTTATATACATGTTCCAGAGTCCTGGATGTTTTCTACATACATACATACATACCTTCACGCCTGTCTCCCAATGGGGTAGGCAGAGATTATGGAACGCCAGGTGCACCGATCTAAACACACCATTTTCGCTTCCTCTACATTCATCAATCTCTTCATGCACGTACGGCGGTTTCGGGAGCTTTTGATTTGGCCCTTATTCAGTACATCGTGAATCTGATCACTGTAGGTTTTCTATGTATTTAATTAAGTATATCTCTAGAAGTATAAGTATGTCGTGTATCGTTGTCTAATGAAATGCATGTACCTCTAGTAACAGCCTAGATTTGATTGAGACTAGATCAATAAACTTGGTGTGTGTGTGTGATTAGTAGAGCCCGGATTTTTCGCGGCAAAACCAAAGACTGTCGCAATCTAGCTAGTGTTAGAAATATTTTTTATCGATATCGAGTATTAGGTACTATATTTACATTATTTTACAATCATTCGCGACAGTTGTTTTATTTGTGTTATTCCATCTAAATCTTAACTTGTACTTTTTCATCTCAAGTACTTAATAAAATAACCCATCGGGTATATACCTCATGGAAAATAATAGATACTTCAAAAACTGTCTACTCCCAGAGAATGTTGAGAAAAATCATTATCTACTCCTATCACTATTACAAACTAAATAAAATTGCTTGTGTGCTTTCGAAGAAAGAGTTGCATCTGTTTCTATATAATTTAATACAAAACTCACGTAAAATGTATTATTTAATATTTTTTTATTTCTTGGATCTTCTATTACACAACTATCGATATATCGATAAAAAAAATCTAACATTAGCTAGATTGCGACAGTTTTTTGTTTTGCCGCGAAAAATCCGGGCTGATTATTATTTCAACCAACGACATTTACCAGTAAGTTGTCCACGTAGGTATACATACACGTACACAGGTAGTGCGTTTTCCTTTGACCATAGACATTCGCCATCCATTTGCCATAGAATCCGCACTGTATCATTACGTACCTGCTCGTATGTCAAACCACTTTCTATCCTGACATTTTCTAATGCCCATTTCCGCTACAATTAAATTATTAAAATCAAATCCCACTTTGTTTTAGCCGTCACGTCACAGGTAAAAGTCTATGGTTTTATTTTTTCTAAAAGCCCGCGCCGAAAAGGCGCGCACGCGAACGACGGCGCCATCTTTTGTTTATTTTTTTTAATGCGGTTGCGTCGGGGATAGGATACGGCCGCGGGCCAAACAGTCAGTCAAAAGTCACGCGTTCGAAAAAGAAAAAAACATAGAAAAAGGTTCGTGAATGATACAGTTTTTTGGGCAAATTAAAGATTTGGAAGGTTTTTTAGGAGAAATTGCGTGTTCCTGTAATGATACGTCTGCGGTTTTCAGAATGGTTTGC
This sequence comes from Acleris laterana, assembly GCA_963966035.1. Classification (NCBI taxonomy): domain Eukaryota; kingdom Metazoa; phylum Arthropoda; class Insecta; order Lepidoptera; family Tortricidae; genus Acleris; species Acleris laterana. Next base: position 5,608,279 of record OZ014465.1, on the reverse strand, counting down.
TTTTTTATTGTGTAAGGTCGAAGATAAGCTATTTTAAAATAATTTCGTGCGAAAACAACAGGAACAAAAATAGGCAAACGCGGTTTCTTTTTCGGAAATTCATATTTACCTAGATAGATACTTAGTTATTATTTATTTAAATCAATGTAGGTACGTACATAGGTTTACAAATTGTTGATGATGTAGTTTTGCAATAGGTATCTTAGAATTTATTCCACCGTTTGATGAATGTTGAACGTCGGTAATATCATAACTAACGATTATGTATTATACAATTTATGAGCGTCATAAACAACTTACAAAGTATCTAAGTACATAATAACATTTAAACTAAATGCCGTAACCAAGTATTTACATAGATGTGTGTGTGTAAATTGGTAAATAAATACGTAAAGTAAGTAATTTGTTATCGCTTAGTAACTAGTTGGCTCATAAAACTGTATAATTTATTAGAGTTACACAGCTCGGTAGGGAAGAACTTTTATTTTCATGTTTCATTTTATACTTAAAAATAATTCAATATGTAGGTCATTGTTTGGCTATTGAACTTTGTTTTAAAATCATGATTATACTTATCAGATAGTTAACAGATAATGTTCTTTATTTCTTACAATGTAAACTGTTATAACTCTATTATGTATAGTTCTATATAAGTTACGCTGTTAATATTGCCCTTCATTGTTGCATACTAAACAGGACTTCCTTGAATCAGCCAGCACAGGCAGCACAGTTAAAATCAACGCGCGGGCGCAGCAATAATAATCAAAAGCGAAAACATAAATTAGTGCACTAAAACCGCGCCAAAAGTTAGACCGGTGGCGCCCTCTATTACCGCGGGCGACGGTGCCCTTTGAGGTAATATTTTGTTTTTAATAAAATCACTCATAATCACAGTCATTAGACGTTTACGTATTCCAGAGGTCGGTATTAATTGTAGCTGGCAGCTTTGAAAAGCTTTATGGTTTGGTTTTAAAAAATCAAACTGTCATTACCGTTTTTCCCGCGTAAACATACATGCTTTTTTATTATAGTAGGTAACTTAATTTTAACGTGACTTATTATTTATTATACTTATACTAATAATAGCGTTAATTTGAGTCTATTAACTTAAATGATTTTATAATTGCCTTTGTAAAATGGCTAGAGCAGTCGTAAAAGAGCAAACATGCAATCAAATATGGCGACGCGCGCCAAAATCCATGTCACAATCTATTAATTAAATTATTCCGAACAGCCTAACGCCTTTGCCGCAGGGCGTTGCTTTGGGTATGAAAAAAAGGTAAAAACCTCAAAGAAAGTACGGGCGCCACTGACACTTGAGTTTTATAGATAGACACGCCCCCGGCGCCGACCTTAAGGCCCGGAGTTAAGTCGGGTGATCGGGGCGGCCAACATCTAAAACTTTAACTTAGGATTTTTTAGTTTTTGAATTTAGAGCTAATGGATTCAACTACACTTTTTTTTAAATACAGGTATCTAAGTGGAATTTATAGATGCTAGCATATATTTAATAAAAAATGTCGGCATTAGTTGTGATTTTAACTTGTGCGGGGTCCGACCGGATTGCTATCACCATTATCCTCCTAACCTGCCGCTAGGCAGCAGTGTTCGTTTTTTTATGCTCCAGTGACAAGGGCCTTCTTCTTGGTCCTCAGGGTTGCCAACGGGCTGCAAATGTTTATGGGCCCCATATAGTCACTTATGCTGTGTGATCCTCTGCCTTCTCCATAGCATAAAAAAAATTTCGCAAGTAATGCTTAATCATACAGAAGCATCATGTGTGTGTGTGTCAATTTTGATCTTAATCAATAAAATATTGCGTTTACCACTACATACAAAGCCGCAACCATCAAGTGGTTTTCACATACACATGTCATGTTTTTTTTTACTTTTCTTTGACAAGTCCTGTTACAGTCAACGTTATTTTTTCTATCCATACACATAAAAACACTTACTTTACTGACTAACGGCCTAATCCTATATTCAAACGCCGGAGAGCTAAGGCTTATTTCGGGTTAAAATTTGACATTTGCCCGTACAAAATGTGTCAACTCATAATCCGAAGTACCTAAGCCCTTCGGGCGTTCGGCCATTATAGACATACAACGTATAGCCTTACGTCTACAGTCGGGCAAAATGTGGTCTACCAGCCTTCGGTTGAAGTTCATTTGCACGTCATAATACATCAAGTTCGATTTTCCCTTGCAGTAATATTGTGACAGTGACAAGTGTCAACCTTAACAATTAGATCTCACTGAAACTCTTGTCAAAACTGGTAGACTACCACTAGGGTTGCCAGACATACTATAATATAAAGTATTTTACTTTATTTTGCCTCTGTATACTTTATTATATACGAAACACATAAAGTACGCTAAAATACTATATTTGAAACTGAAATTCAAAGATCACAAGTTGACGTTAAAATTCGGGTTTACGTAAACATTTCCGAACGTACTCATAAAAAAGTGAGGAAAATATTAAAAATACTTTATTTTTTCAGTGTATACTTTATTTTTAAAGCCTTCAAACCGCCAAATACTATATATCTCAGAAAAAAATCTGGCAACCCTAACTACCACGCGTGTTGGTCTAGTTGGTAGTGACCCTGCCTAGGAAGCTAACGGTCCCGGGGTCGATTCCCGGTATAGGCAAATATTTGAAGCGCGAGTATTTGTTTCTGAGTCTTTGATATTTTCTATTATATTTAAGTAGGTATTTATTTCTCATCTCTTTATAGAACGTTTTTTTTAAGGCATAGAGATGACAAACGAGCACACAGGCCACCTGATGGTAAGTGGAAACTGTGACCCATAGACATTCGCATTCACAAGACTGCAGAGCAATCCTAAGACTCCAAATGCGTTGCCAACCCTGAGGACTAAGATGGAATGCCTCTATGCTAGTCATTTCACCGGCTGTCTTATCCCCAAACCGGAACATAACAATGCGAACACTGCTGTTTGGCGGTAGGTTAATGGATAAGACGGTGGTAGCTATCCGGACGGACCCTGCACAAGGTCCTACCACCCGCCAAATTGTCTAATACCTACCCATACTACAAGCCTAGAGCTTAGTTTGGGACTAGGTGAATTGATGTGACATAGTCTCCTGATATATATTTATATTATATTCATCAGCGGGCCTAGTATGGTTGCGTTTATCGCTCGACAAAATGTGGATAAAGCATCCGTCACTCTCGTACTTACGAGTACCTACCGATACGAGTCAAAAAGTGACGGATGTTTTATCCACATTTTGTTACGCGATATACGCTGCCCAGGGCCCTTGCCCGATGCCCTACGCTAAGTAGCGTTTCTATTAATTTCGTTTTTAAACCAATCGCGTCACTAGTAGATCACGTGATACGAAAAGTCACGTGATCTACCAGTGATGCGATTGGTTACGAAACGAATGGAGGCTACGCCAACTAACGTCTCCATTCGGGTACGTATTGCAATGTCTAAACTTAAAAAAACTAACGTTAAATAACCTACGTTCAAAATACCTAAAATCTAAATACCTAATGGTGTTTTGACTTATATTCAAAATATCGAAAGTTTAAAAGGGTGCCTATTATAATGTCTAAAATTAAAAGCACTAAAGTAAATTTACCTACGTCCAAAATCACTAAAGTCGAAATACCTAATGATTAAATACCAAAAGCTAAAAAAATCTTAAAATGCATAATGGTCATAATGTATAGCTAAACAAGCTAGGCATTTTGAAAATTGACGTTATAAAACACGGGCCAAATGTTGTTAGGTTGGCAAATAAAACAAAACAATTTTAAACGTATGGATTATAATCTTATACACATTGTAATCTTATACTTATACGTACCCATCTAAGCGCCTATGTAAATTACAAAATCTAAATAAAAACACAATTATTACTACAAAAGTAATCAAATAATTATAATTCCTATACTTAGTCATAATAATCAATTTTAATCATATCTTTATTCTATAACAAGCAAGCAAGTTTTCCATGACGTAAAAAAAAATAACCTCGAAGACTAAGGCGGGAGCGACGCTTCGCTTCGCTCCCACCTTAGCCTTCTAACCTAACCTATCCGAGTCGCTTCTGCCCCGACCCATCTTACTCGCTCGCTTCGCTCGCTCGCTTATCGTGAAACATTTGACAAATGATGAGTCTGCGAAATGTCAGAGCACAGGTCAAATTGCATAGGTACCTCCCTACAATAACAAAATAATTATTTAATTCAGTATTGCCGTGTTTTGGTCACAATTGAACCTAACACGCTCCTGCTTGCTTCGCTCGTCGTCGCACCCGTCGTTCAGATTGCTCAGAAACTTAACAATTTTAAACATTCAGATTACTCAGAATCTTGAATAGTTATTTTAAAATATAGTCCTGACCACCTGGTTAGGTGCGACGACGAGCGAAGCGAGGAGGAGCATGTTAGGTTCAATTGTGACCAAAACACGGCAATACTGAATTAAATAATTATTTTGTTATTGTAGGTAGGTACCTATGCAATTTGACCAGTGCTCTGCCTTTTCGCAGACTCGTCATTTGTCAAATGTTTCACGATAAGAGAGCGAGCGAAGCGAGCGAGAAAGTGGGGACGGGGCAGAAGCGACTCGGATAGGTTAGGTTAGAAGGCTAAGGTGGGAGCGAAGCGAAGCGACGCTCCCGCCTTAGTCTTCGAGGTTATTTTTTTTTACTTCCCGAAAAACTTGCTTGCTTGCATAGCATCATAATATTTAAGTTTACATTCACACTCCCAATACACTTTGTTCTTGTATTCACGACTTTTTGCATACGCAAAACCATCCACGTAGACTTTGTAACCACCTTTTTGAGTTATAAATACACTAATACTATGTTCAGTCATTTTTACTTATCAATGAATATCTATTTGTTGTGCAATCTAGTGGGTGACTAACAACTAACAGAAAATAATTAAACTTTGTTCAATCTACCCTCTTTTACAGTCGCGGAACCTGACCTACTAGTACTTCGTACAAATAGCTCGCAAATGAATCATTTTAGGTATTCTGACCATTGAGTATTTCAAATGTTGGTGTATCAAATTTAGGTGACATTTCTTTTGGTATTTTAAACATTACATATTTAGTCCAATAGGCATTTTAAATTTAGGTAATTCGTAGGTAGGTGTTACTTGCTTAGGTATTTAAAATCATTAGGTATTTAGATTTTAGGTATTTTGAACGTAGGTTATTTAACGTTAGTTTTTTTAATTTTAGACATTGCAATACGTACCCGAATGGAGACGTTAGTTGGCGTAGCGTATCTAGGCAACGGCCTCAAGGTGAAAAAGCTGGCAGAGAACAGAGAAAAGTGGCAATTACTCCACAAACTCGAGCATAACTCATTTTAAATCATGTTGACGAGGATACAAATGTAATAAAAATTATCAATGACTATACTAAAGTAAAAACTAAACTGTCAAATGAGATGAGTCAATAATGTGATCAAGAAACAGTTCCTATTGTTGATTAGACGTAATTAAAGGAAAATCGCTTTAAAACAATGGACTATTGATTGACTCTCGTGTAATAAAAAACCAAGCAATCTAGTCTCAAGCCGTAACTACGATACTTGTGATCATTTAAAATAAACTTTATTGTGATTGTTTTTCGGTTGTTTATTTAATGTTCCCAATGGTAACTTGTGTCGTTTAGAATCATGATGGAATTCAAGCCAATTGCCTATTCAAATCGTGCTTAAAGTAAATAAGAATTCCTTTTTATTGCGTATTTGTTAAGGAAAATACAAGTGTTCTTTTAATATAATACGCCGTGTGACAACTTGTTATAACTCGTTTTTTTTTTAAACAGGACTACATAACGATCGGATATAGTCAAGAATCTTATAACCTAAGGAGATTGCATAGCATAGCTGACAATAATCCGAAGCTAGGAAATATGACCTTGAATTACGTCATGTATTTTGCATCTCTTTCTCCAAGAAAGACGAAAAAAAAACATCTGGCATCTCCTTTCTTCATTCTTAACAAAAGAGATACAAATAAATGTACGTAAGGTAGGTAATTCAAGGTTATATTTTCTAGCTTCAATCTAAAGTTTGCTTTGCGTATAGTAGATTATAATAAGCTTCTTGGACATAATTGTAGTCATTAGTAAAAATGGTGAGAACTTAAAAATAAATTGGCTGCTAAGACTGGAATCCCGCCGTTTGGCCAAAGTATTTTAAGACAAATGTATAATTTCCCAAAAAGCATTTTGTATTTTTGGTTTTATATCCGGTATATCGAAACCGCTTGCTAGATATATTAGGTTAGGTTCCACTTGTGACTACATAAAGAATAAGTCAACTGCGCCGGGAAACGACTTGGAAAATGAAAATTTGGGAAATGATATATTTGACCAAAAATATTGTGGCCAAACGGAGTAGACCCGCTAAGACTACTGCTCACATCGCAACAGCTTGTGGAAATAAAATAACATCCATGATATCATCATTATTACATTAAGAAAAATACGTCCACTGATCTGGCCTTCTAAATAAAAAAGACGCAATGCGTTGATGTTAGCCATTGCAAATTTAACCCCACTCTTAAGAAATCAGGTCACTAACTCTTTTCAAAGTTAGGACGGACGGCTGGACAGACGGACGGACAGCGTAAGTATGTTAAATAGATAGATAGATAGATAGATAGATGGATAAAACGTTTATTTGCGTACTACACAACACACATACAATTGACAAAAATAATTAAAATAAGCAGAGTGACACTAATATTACACACAAATTGCTAAAAGAATGTGTGCGCTGCAGCTAGGGCAAAAGGGTAATGGGTCAGCGTATAACTTTGCTCATCGTGAGCAAAACACTGGTATTCTGCCACAACGACAAAGAAATAAATAAGGTCCCATTGGGTGCCTTTCGGGTACAGGTATCCTAAAAACTCCCTCGCTCTTGACCTTTCAAATTGACAGACATATTATCTCATCGACCTCATACTGTAATGGAATGCGGCAGACCACATATTTGGAGGGCTGTACAAAAAGCATCACAGATAATAGACTTCAGTAAGCCTTATTGTAAGGTGACAAGATTCAAAAATGTTCAGTTAGCTGTGTTGCTCACGGTACATGCTTACACATGAATGCAAACACTGGCTTAAAGTAATGAAGTTATACTTTGCTTTCCAAAGTAACTTCCGAGTTAAAATTAAAACTATCATGATTCACCTGCAATTCTCCGCACTAAACTACCATACTGTCTGATTTTATTTACAGCAAACAGCTTCCTTATGTCCCTTTGTTCTTCCTTATATTGTCACAAAAACTAAATAAAGTACGCTAAAAATGTTGTTATTCAAACTATTTCGGCTCGCTCGTAAGTTGGCGGCACTGCAAAGGCTGAATGCCGCGCGGTCAACGACAGATCTCACTTGCCTTGAAAAAAAAAGTGCGTACGGCTTGAGTTGCCAGGCAGCAAGTGAATCCCCAATTTTTTAATAATTATCCGGAGTTAATTGCGTTAGTTAATTGGTAGAAGGGGGCACCCGTTCAAGTGGAATAACGATGTGTTTCTCAAGAGGATGACATCGGCGAATTTTACGCTGGTTGACCTATAATTTCTCATTTCGTAAACTTCTTGATTTTTGACGTGCTAGCTAGAAAAGGTGCACTCTGCGAATGCCAGCGGCTGCAGATATCGGTCATAATCTCATAATGTATGTTTGATATCGCAACGGTTTCATATATCCGATGATTCATAGGTTAAATAAAACATCACACATATACCTTAAAACCTGTGGGTAAGGTTAGGTTTATTTTATAACAAGCCAGAAAAGTTAAACAATTTCAGAAAAAAAAAGAAGCTTATAAGTAATAATTCGGACAAACGCAACAGTTAGTACTGAAATTCAACTTCTGATAGGTAATCATGGAATTTACATAGGAATCTGACGTAACTCAACGTTCCGTTTTCAAGGTTCAACTCAAACGTCTCAATCCGTCGATGTGAAAATTGGCTGAGAGATAGTTTAATAGGCTATGGCTTACTTATATCCTGGGTAATCGAAAGTTTTCCAAGGCGATAGCGATAAACCACTTTTGTGCATTGATGAGGTTAGAAACTAGTGATTTCTAAAATGCAATTTAATCTCAGATTCTTTTAACAGATTTTCTATTCCACTTTGGTTTTGCCTATGTTGCTACCATAACGTCATCAATATGATTACGAGAAGCAAAATAGTCTAACGGCCGAAACCTTTACTTAAACCGCGAACAGATAAGGCTTAGATACTTCAGGTTAAAATTTGACATTTGTCCATACAAAATGTGTAAAATTTTAATCCAAAGTAGCCTATCTATCCGCGGTTTGAAATGTTTGAATATAAAGTTCTGCCATAACTTAAAATAACGCAAAAAAATAATTGAAAATTTCGGGATTCCAGAGCTGTGCCCTGGCAACCCAACCCGCGTTCCCGCGCAAACGTCACTCAAGACGATGACGCAACCAAAATGGCGAATTAAAAAGTAATTAATCTCTCCTTCCGCTCAGCTTTTTGTTTTATTGCGTGTGAAAGTAACTTAATATTAAATAAATCATTTTTAACATTACGAGTTTCGTTTGATGAATGGGCAATTGTTTGCGTTACGGGAATAGAGTTCTCATTGTTTATTTATTGTCTATGGTGCACGATTTTTAAAAAAGTTCAGTGATTGTCTGTTACTAACTGTTATTATTATAGGATACAAGTGTACGAGCGTAGTACAGGGCCTAGCTATTCACCACTATCAAAGCAATATCGTCTTTGACTTGTTATCGTATTGTCAACAGTATAACAGGTCAAATAGGATTTGTATTTTTACCTCCTAGAATTGAGGCGCTGGTTTGCATTAGTGCATTCGTCATAGAGAATGCAATTTAACCGGTTATTTACCGTTTTCGTATGAAAATAATCGGTTCAAATCGGTTATAACTGGTTATTTGCATTCCCTTATTCGTCATTAGCACGAGACCACTGCTCTCTAGGCCTCTAAGCCTCTTTTCCCCGATGTTCATTTGTTCTTCTACAGTATTACTTTTTTTTTTCGTTATCCTCAGGGTTAGCAATGGTCAGTCTGTACCATAAATAAAGAAACGTACATACACGAACCCTGAAAATACACTCCTTTTTTGGGTAGTCGTGTAGTAGTAGGTAAACATGTGTTTATTATCGGGTACAGATAGCTACAATCATGCATGTAATTTTTTTAAAAGACTAACGAACCATAGACAGCAAAAAGTTTGACAAATTGTCTATTCCCTTGTGAAATTATGTTGTTCTATCTATGCTGAGACAATGTGCTATAAAATAGCGCTCCAGTGATACGTCTAGATGACGATTTATTACCGACATTTGCTCAATGATAAATGGATTAAGCACGTCATAACAGTTGGTTGGTAATGTTGGTATCTATGAACATGTAATGACGTTTATAACATGCGAATTAAAAAAGTTGGTATCGTCTAAAAACAAAGCTAGGTTTAACTTATCTAAGGTGTTTTAAAGTTTAAGACGTCAAGGCGACGGTATTTGCAAAACTATAACTAGGATTTGGCAATTAAACGATGTTATAATATATACATACATACATTAAATCACGCCTGTTTCCCAGGGGGTAGGCAGAGACCACTTCTTTCCACTTGCTACGATCTTGACAAATTTCTTTCGCTTCTTCCACATTCATACATCGAGTCATGCACGCACGTCGGTTTCGGGTACTTAAGATTCGGCCCTAAATTTATTATATTATACAATCGTTTAAATGCAAAATTTGCAAGATCTTGTTAATTTGTTATACCTTCATATATCCAAATGGCCGAACCATCGAAGCATGCTCTTTTCAAAAAGAAAGAAATGGATACACAGAGCGAAAGTGCACTCTTTCGCTCTGTAATATACTTATCTCTTTCTTCTTGAAGGTTCGGAAGGGGCTGCTCTAGGCGTACTTTTTCGAACCAAATCGAAGAAATAATGGCAAAGGGTCGAATATTAAGTAGCCGAAACCGACGTGCGTGCATGACTCGATGTATAAATGTGGAAGAAACGAAAGAGATTTGTCAGGATCGTAGCAGGTGGAAAGAAGTTGTCTCTGCCTACCCCTATGGGAAACAGGCGTGATTTAATGTATTTTTTACGTTTATTTTGAGTCTTAGTTGTAAAACATGTTACGCTAACAGTTGCATAAAATATACATTATTGGGTATGCGTATGAAATAGTACATTGTGCATCAAGGGCGGTAAGAAGAGGATTGCTAACGAGAGACTATTAGAAGCCCGACGCCGAAGGCGGAGGGCTTTTAATGACTCCAGTTTGCAATCTCCTTACTGCCCATGATACACACAATGATTTTCATCACATTAGCGAGGAAATAAAAAACAAATAGAACAATCAAACAAAATTAAACGAACTCAATTCGCTAAGCTAAAAGAGTTTGACAACTTTTTTTTAGTCTTCCACAGATAATGCGTAGAATTGCTTTTTTTTAAACTTGACAAATACAGGCCACTCCCTAGGGAGTTATGAAAATCTATAACTCCCGCGGGAGCTAAGTCGGCTATAACTGCCCTAAACCCCTGCGTGTTATAAAACCCTTTCCGAGCAAGTGTGATGAAAATATGTTTTTTTGCACTTGGTTATGTTATGATGAGTAGAACTATCGTTTTTTACCATCTAAGTTAAGAAATATCAATCATACACAAAGTCCATACAACCTTGGCCTGTCATCACTCATACACCCATTTAAAACCCCATTCAAATGTTAGGTAGGTACAGGTAGTCGGGAAATAAAGATGTAGACTAAATCACTAATTAATACGTACAGTGCCATAGTTATCAAATTCAATTAAAAATGAGCCCAATTTTAAAGTAATTTAAAGTTTTGGGCATCGAAAGTATAAAATGTTTGACAATGGATTTATATTTTTTCTACACAATTATAGACTTTGTTTTCTTTGTAATAAGGTATTATATCATGTGAGGAAGCAACGGGTATGATACTAGTAAAATTGTGATGACGCAGCATTAAAGATCTGTACAGTGTCGTGCAAAGAAATGGGTGAAATAAAATATTAAAAAATATCCTACCTCTATTTTATGGAAGAATCCTGATATTGCAAATAATACGTCCATGCCCCTCAAAGCCCACTTGCCATCAGCTCCTTCTTGATAATGACACGTGACAATTCGATATAGGTACATTGCAAAGTTCACACGCTGGTACATCACTGGATATCATATAAGCTGCGCCATATACACTGAAAGTCTGAAATGTCACCTGTCATCTGTCATTGTCGTTATGGTGAAGTAGGTGGCAAAAGGCCTGTGTGAAAATTTACAAAAAAAAAAAGGATTCAAATGCAAATGGCAATAGAATATAATGTATAGGCCACCTAGTAGTAAGCGGGCTCTAGCCATGGATATTTGCTATTTAAGATACAAACAGTCTTTTTTTACCTTGCCTCTATGAGTGTCTGCTATCGTAAATACTTAAGTCTTCTCACAGTAAAATGCTAAAGCATTTTGTATAGTGTTCCAGTAGACACTTGTTTAATGTAAAATGATGGTTCATCTCATTCATGCGTTATAAAATTCATCCACTACCATCATAAAGTAAGTTAAAATCTTATACCTTAACACATTCCAGTAAATATCAGCGTACTAACGTTATTTAACCTTTACTAATTCTTTATAACGAAGAAATTCATGCTATAAACTATAAATTAAGCTCTTAAAATTTATTGTATTTTTACACTTAATTTGTCCGCCATCACATGCGCCGGCGCCTATTCAATTGCGGGTCATGCTGACTTGCTCTAACACTAATGCAATTCATTAACCCTGCCACCGCCGTAAACACTATGGGATTTTTTTATTTTATTAAGGACGAACATTTTGTCTTTGCAGCTTTACTGGAAGAAGTGAGGTCTTAGATTCAACATGGTCATAGAACATAAGTTTTTTTTTTAAATTTGACAGTTGAGTTTACTTACATACGGTTCGACGATAAACATAGGTTTTAGAGCACTGTCAATATTGTCATATTAAACTTCAAACTGAGCATCAAAATTGTAAGTATGACAATAACAATGCCAGTTACAATGACAAGGTTCTAAGTATGGTCAACATTTTTATTGAGTGACTGTATAAACATAGGAAAAAATAAATTTAAGGGGACAATCTCACACAAATTGACCAACGTTTCAAATGTTATACTGACAGAAAAGGACAGCATATTTCAAGCACACTTTAGCTATTGCGCGCTTATGAATAAAAGTAGGTACTCTGTTATAATTTAAGACTAAATAAATCAATAATTAATCGATGATTTATCAATATCTAAATCTAAATGGAATCGAACTAATAACATAAATTAGCCTTAAGCGTCGACTTAGCAGTAAAACCGCACTTTATGACTAAGACCGAGACCAAGGTTCGATTCCAGGAAGGACAAGTCGCACCTACATGATTGTGACTGCATGTTACTGTTATTATTTATTTATAAATCCGCCCTTTTAGACCATTGTTTATCCAATCACAATTGTGACGCTACATGAATGTAACAACAGCTCGCTTGTCGTAATCGGGCCACCCCGTTAAGCCTCTCTCTCCCTCTAGCCATCTCTCTCTCTCTCTCTCTCTCTCTCTCTCTCGCTATCTCTCGCTATCTCTCTCGCTATCTCTCTCTCTTTCTCGCTATCTCTCTCTCTCTTTCTCGCTATCTCTCTCTCTCTCTCTCTTTCACTCGCTATCTCGCTTTCTCTCGCTATCTCTCTTTCTCTCACTATATCTCTCTCTACTAGGGAATAAACCACCGTACTAAAAAACATAAATTCACCACCTACACCTACATGGTTCTTAAGTGTTTATTACTTATACCGACATGTGAATTAAAATAACATTGTTAACATCATATATATAAGTATAGTAGGAACTATTTAAAATCACGATTCCCACTTGAGAGCTTAACTGCCCGAACAATGGCATTGTTATCCTTTGTAAACCCAACCGTTAATTACCTGTGCAAAATAAATACCATAAATAACAAAAGATGTCGTATGAATAACAATAGTATTCCTTCAAAAATAAGGTTCATATTGTCATAGCATAGACATGTCTGTCTATGTTTGTTACAGGTGATATTTTTATAAAAATGCTAAATGCTCGACCCGGTGGTCCTTATTATATGTAATTTCCAAAAGGATCTATGTGAAGGGTGTCCTATTCCAATTTGAACCTTATTCGCAAGACGGTAAAGTTGTAATTCATATTCATTTTTTTGTTATTGATGCATTTCATGTTGTACAGGTAGTTAGCGGTTGCGTTTAACAAAAGATAACAATGCCATTCATCGCGGATAAGTTCTCAAGTGGGAATCGTGATTTTAAATAGTTCCTACTATACATATTATCAGTAATATCGCTGCTAGATTCAAACAGTATTAACTCAAAATCCTTGTTAGTTCTGTTTCAAGCTCATGTAGTTGTATTAAAGTTGATATTAGAATACAGTTGTATTTTGAGTTACTACTGTTTTGATCGAGCAACGCGAATTATGTTGCATCTTGTCTGTTATATGTAAAAATTACTAGGTTTTACGAGAGACTGAGTACCTACCTACAACTTTTATTGTTTTTCCCTAGTTTTTTCCTAAAAATAGGTAAACTTACTTGCGAATCTAGTAATTTTTACGTCAAAAGGGCAGATGTAGCTACACAAATTAGGACTATTTGACACCTAACCTCAAAATTTCCTCGTGGATTTATTTAAAATAAATGTACCTACAGATACCTACTGTCGAATACATAAAGATGTATTCACTTTTGATTAAATGTCAAAATGTGTAATAAAGTGTCAAAGTGAATACCTACATCTCTTTGTAGTCAAATGTAGGTACAATACAATTTTTTTTAATGCACACCACAGAGTAACAAATTTATACAACTGCAGTCTTATCGCTACATAGCGATCTCTTCCAGACAATCTTATAACAGAAGAGACGTATATTATTACTAAAAAACGGTAAGTACAATTAATAAGTAGGTAAGTGATTATAAATTATTTTACTTTTTATTAATAACTTATAAGCATGTAGGTATATTCCTTATAAATATGTATTTAGATATACCTCTTTGTATAACGAAGTACCTGCTACACGCAACAATACGAAAATCCCACAAAAGCGTGAGACCAAAAAAATAGAAATTCTAAATTACATTTAAAAGTGAAAGCCTATGTCATTGCGCGGGAGTGGGTGAGCGAGAGACCGGATGGTTTTCAGTGGAGCGAGCGGGACGGGAGATGCGGCGCGCGCTGAAAGCTATGGCGCCACTGAGCTTCGTACACTCGGATCGAGTTTGTCTATGACAAAAAGTTAAAACTATTTTTCATAATAGTTTGTTAGAAAAGTGGGCAATGTTCTACATCCCGTATGGCCCGTGTAGTTGCCGGGTTAGAATAGTGCCACTCCATGTCTTCCCGTGGATGTCGTAAGAGACGGCCAAGGTAATAAAGGCGTATATAGTACTGTTAGGCGATGGGCTTGCAACCTGTCACTAATACACTGGTAAACATCTTCGCCTGATTGTGCAAAGTGTGGTTACAGAATTATCAACAAGTTTTTAGAGTTGTTGGTAATTCTGTAGCTCTGCCTACCCCACTCTGGGAATACAGGCGTGAGTTTATGTATGCATGTTTGTATGGTCTACATCTTTATGCTTATCTTATCTTATCTTATGGATGGGGTCCTTACGGATACACTTCGACCCTATGGGATCTTTTGTGTAATTACCCCTCTTTTAGCTCTTAATCCAATGCAGCCTCCACCCCTTCCAAATAGCGGATAGTGGAGTGCAATGGCAGAGCCTTGAAATCGTTCGGTTCTGGGTAGCCACAACCGAGTATTTTCATTCTTACTCCGGCGAGTGCGTCACATTCACACAATAAGTGTTTCATTGTTTCCACCTCCTCGCCGCACATTCTACAATCTGTGTTGTCATATAGGCCCATCTTTGCTAAGAGATGTTTGACTCCAAAGTGCCCTGTAAACACTCCGATAACGAATCGGAGTTGTCTTCTGCTTAGTTTCCAAAGTTTTTTGGTCCAGCTCTGGTCAACTCTTTCTATGAAGAGCTTTGCATGCCCTAAGCCTACCGTAGTTTTCCACTCCTTCTGGTGGTTTTCTAGGGTGTTATCGTTCAGGGCTGCTTTTATGGTGCCCGGTGAGGGTGCCACAAATGGTTCTGGTCCGACGTATGCGTCCTTGGACCCTTCCCTTGCCAGCTCATCCGCGGCTTCATTCCCGGGATAGCCTTCGTGTCCTGGAATCCACATCAGTTTCACTTTGTTGTGCCTACCAAGCCTGTTTAAGGCTTGGATTCCATTGTAGACTAGTTTTGAGTCTACTTTAGGCGCTGTCAGTGCCTTTAGTGCCGCTTGGCTGTCACTTAGAATGTAGATAGTTGTGTCCTGTGGAGATCTACCTATATTCTCTTGCGTACAGGCAATTATCGCATACAACTCCGCCTGGAAGACCGTTGCATAGTTGCCCATACTTATGCTACTGAGTCTTTGGCGTAAATACCCGCCCCCGTACCGGTGCTCATTTTTGAACCATCAGTGTACCATATCGTGTTGTCTTCCTCTGAGAGGTGCCACCCATCCTTCCATTCATCCCTGGTTGGGATGTGGACATTGAAGTTCCTCCGGAATACATACTTGGGCTGCATTTTATCGCAGCCCATCGTCAGTATTCTGTCTAGAACAACATTGTGTGCCATTTTAGTGTGTCTGGTTCTAGGCGATGCGTCGCTCCACAGGCCCGTCTCTTTCAACCTCTGTAGCGACTTGCACGCCTCAGACTGAATGGCAATATGCAGTGGTGGCAGGTTTAGTAAAACCTCCATTGCCACCGTCGGCGTTGTTCTGAACGCCCCTGTTATAGCCATGCAAGCCACCCTCTGCACCTTAGTTAGAGAGTCCTTGCACGTCCTTAGCGTTGTTCTTGGCCACCAGGCCTCTTTATGCTTACTATAAATATTGTAACCTAGTTATGTGTTTTTTTTTAATATGCCTAAACCAATCGTTGTTTAATTTGGTTGGCTCCGGACCATTTTTCTTTTAGAGAGGTGTTATAAGTTTTACCGCTATGTGTGTGAGTCTGTCTGCGGCACCGTAGCTCTTATACTTTTAAACCGATTTGGATGCGGTTTTTTTTATTTGAAAGCAGGTTTTCTAGCGGTGGTTCTTAGCTAGTTTCATGAAAATCGGTTGAGCCATTTTAGAGATATCAGCAAAGAATTGGTCACCGTTATATCGGGGGTATTGATCTATCTAATATTTATTAGTTATAGGTAGTAGAAAATGGACTTACCCAGCGTGCGATAAAACTCACATTATAGCCAGGTGTTACGTAAAATTGTGTACTCATCACGGGCAGTAAAAAAGAAAGCCCTCTATCGCATATTTACAACCCTCGCCTACGGCTCGGGTCTCAAATACCTGCGATTTCGGGCTTTCTTTCTTTTACAGCCCTTGTTAAGTAATGTACTATTATTCTACGATAACTTATAAACGCCTGAGCCGATTTAAATGTGTGGTATCGTTAGAATCCTTTTACCATCCCGGGTGACATAGGAAACCTAAACTGTCAAAATCGAAAAAACAACAATGGCAAAATGTCAATTATTATTTATGTCAACAAAAAAAGTGTTAATAATTACAATATGGATACAATTTAAAAGGTCATACGAATATAGTACCTACCATTAATAAACAGGTTTAATAAAAATATCAAAAAAAAACGCATTCAAATCGGCTTATCCGTTTAAGAGCTACGGTGCCACAGACAGACACACACACAGACTTACACGTCAAACTTATAACACCCCTCTTTTTTAAGTCGGGCGGGGGTTAAAATGCATTCGGGTTTTTTAAAGGTTATTTTTCATTATGTTATTGACGCACCGTAAATCCTACTTTGCTCCCCCCTGGGTAATTATGCTCCATGGTTATATTGAGGTAATCTGTATTGTAAATCATTATATTGCTTTCATTTACTTCGTGGCTGAATATATAGGTACATCGATTTTATAATCGGCCTTGACACATACATACATACATAAATTCACACCTTTATTCCCAGAGTAGGGTAGGCAGAGCTACAGAATTTCCAACAACTATAAAAACGTTTTGATAATTTTGTAGCCACATTTTGCTCACTTAAGCGAAGATGTTTACCAGTGTATTAGTGGTTGCAAGCCCATCGCCTAACAGTGCTACACGCCTTTATTACCTTAGTCGGCTTTTACGACATCCACGGGAAGATACGGAGTGGCACTATTCTAATCCGGCTACCACACGGTGACGGGGGGGGATCGGCCTTGACTTATTACTTATAACTCTTATAAGTAATAAACTAAATAGTGACTTTACAGCATAGTTACCCATGGAGGAGCAAAGTAGGAACATTTTACGGTAAGTAGGTACTATCAGCTCAATTAAACCCTGACCCATTATAGAACGGTGTCACAGTGACGTTATAAAACAATTTGTTTGACTTCTTGCGATCAATCATAACGTCACTATGACAGTTCTGGGGTGTGATTCTCTCAAGAAGCAAAGGTGAACGAATGAACGAGTGATGTCCAAGCGGCGAGATTAAGTAGTCCCGTTAGTGCGAACAAAAAACATTGTAGCGCGTGCATTTTCAATTTAGCAGCATGGTTCCTGCCGATGGATCGAACGTATAAGGCTGCTTAATTGAAAATGCACGCGCTAAAATGTGTTTTTTTCGCTCTGACGGGACTACTTAAACTCGCCGCTTGGACATCATTCCTCGTTGTTTACAGAATCACTACCCTGTTTTTGGTAATGGTTCCATTGAGCTAATAGTAGGTAGGTACCTATTATTTCCACAGATAAATTATTGTTTCCGTGGGATAGCCGCAAGCGAAGCGCGCAGAACCTATTAGTACTAAAATCTCAAAATCCTTTTAAATTTTGATTGCCTTTAGGAACATGACTTGATATTTTTGACATAATAAATAAAGAAATTGACATGCATTGATTCTGAAATGAAATTATGCACTCTCTTTTTGTATTAGCAATCATAAAGCTGATGGTTCCAACGGAAGACCAGCGCTGACTTTAATGCCAGCATTACGCTGAGTTGGGACCATTTCGTGGCTACTTTCTTCTTGCATTTGTTAATCTGTTCTTTGTTATGCATGTCACGAATAAATGATTTTCTTTCTTTTAAAGCATATATTTTTGGTCTTCATTTTTAAATAAATATAAAGCGTCAATTTATTGGATACTAGCGACGCGCCCTCGCTTCGCTTCGGTATGATATAAAGTAACATTTTACGGTACAGTCCTTTAGCAAACTAACGAGTCTATGGTACAAGCGTGTTGGCTCTGTTTCGGGGCCGAGTGTACCAAAATAGACGGCTTCAATCACGACTGCGGGAGGAAACGCGATTGTTTTTACGTCTCCGAGCAGCATCGGGCCACACTAGTCGGTTTTGTACGAGTTATGTCGGTTTTAACCGGACAACGTCCGTTACCAAACCGGAGTTCGTTTAACCGAAAATTTTTTCACCGAATTTCACTAAGCTGTTAAAATTCCTGCGTCTAGAAAAAGTCTGCCGATGAAATAAAAACTCTGCGAAGTAATACGTTCTATGAATTGAGTGTCGACAAAACAAGGGTAAAAACCTGAGTATAGTGACTCTCTCAACAACGACGGTCGGACGGACGAACGAGTGAATGTCCAAGCGGCGAGTTTAAGTAGTCCCGTCAGTGCGAACAAAACATATTTCAGCGCGTGAATTTTCCATTTAGCAGCATGGTTTCTGTCGATGGATCGAACGCATAAGGCTGCTTAATTGAAAATGCACGCGCTAAAATGTGTTTTGTTCGCTCTGACGGGACTACTTAAACTCGCCGCTGCAATTTCGCTTGTTCGTCCGACCGTCCGTTGTTTTTGAGAGATTACACCCCTGAAGTAACTAAATCGAATGAATATTGGAACTGTGCGTCTCTGGTCCATAGATACAAAGTCCGAAGTTCGTCTTGTACATTCGTCTTTTATGTGGTTTTTTTTTTAGTCCTAGTACAAAATGTTATAATGGGTCCGTTAATTTATCAGAAAGTACATTGTCACAAACGTATAAGACGTAATTGTGTTTAAACAGTTTACGTATTGATTGATTTGACTTTAGTGTAGCCTTAACACTAAAAAATCTGCTGAAATTTGTAAAATTATACAGTTTGCCAAATTATTTTTTGTTGAAACGTTAGTAAACATGTTAAACAGTAAGAAGGCAAGTCCATTTAACTCCACGTCAAAAATCTCCAGCGCTTCCCAAGAGGAGGCCACTGCTGAGAAGAAACGCCGTAAGAAAATCAAGTGTATTTTATTTTTATTTTACATACTTATTGTTTAACCTAGCATTATATAAATCAGTTTATAGTCGAAGCTGAGAATCTCAAAAATCAATAAATAAAACTATACTTACTTAAAACCCGGTTCTACCTAACTTTCCACGATCAAAACCACCTAGTGTGGCCCCACGGCGCATGCGTGCTACGCTCCCTGTTATTACGCCTGCGCGGACGCAAATTATATTATCCTTCGATACATAGGATTATATACAATTACACTGCATTATATACCGACCGACACGCGAGCATTCTTTTTTTATTAGCTTTTGGTCAAGCGAGCTGGAATCGGGAGATACATATTTTTATTTACTTATATATTTTTGAAATGCACCTGCCTCTCTGTTGCAAACACACTGAAAGTGGCAGCGGTGTATTGTTTTAATTTGTATAAAAGATAAAACCGGGAGAGAAAAGCAGTGCAAAACCGCTTACGCTCCTAGCGTGAGATTTGATTACAACTAACCATAAATTCGAAAAACTTCCTTGTTTTTTTTTAATTATTTGGCCCTCGACGAAGGGAAGTAGTTGACACTGTCTACTGCGTACTTATTAGATATACATTATACTGCCGTCGAATCAAAGAAAGCGGCTAAATGCAATGTAGGGTAAAGTCACCAGTAGTCAGCCAGAGACCAGTAGTCGACCTTGTATGAGTGCGAAGAGTTGGAAATATAGCTTTCGTACTCTTCCCCACATATACAAACTATTGGCAGAGGCCGACTACAGGTCTCTGGCTGACCACTGGTGACTTTACCCTAGTAGTCGAACCATTCCATACTCTATTACTATGGAGTTAGCAGCCTTCTTTGGTAGGACGGCAGCATAAGTAATAGCGACAAAGCATTTTTTTATTCCTTCAACTCACACATTCCTTTTTTTATTGCCAAAATTTGGATTTAGGTAGAGATACCTACTAAACCGAAATCAAAAGTAAGTTCGTAAACTTTCTTGAGCTAGTTGTACAGTCAAGGACTTTAATTGTTAAGCCACTATGGAACCCTGTCGCATAACGTTGATCATTATTTTTAGCGTAATTTCTTTCATATGGTTTGACGCTGTCATTATGACAGGGTTCCATAGTGGCTTAACAATTAAAGTCCTTGACTGTACTATTACCTACTTATTGTGTCAAACATAATGCAAAGTTAGCGGTTTTCGAAAATCGACAAAATGTATGCAATTTAACCGGTTATTAGACGTTTTTGTATGAAAATAACCGGTTATAACCGGTATAACCGGTTATTGGGTAGGTCAAATAAAGAGCACAGTTCAATTTGCAGTTAAATATTTAAATAATTACCTTAATTTCGTTTATTATTAATTTACATTTTGTATAATTTTTACCTTTTAGATATATTATAATTTAACAAATCTATGGATAACTTGTGAAAATCCGAAATATAAAGAGCTTATTATTATTATTATGTATGTCTTTACCAATCACGGAACTATGGGAGTCCCGGACCTTTGGAAGGCGTACACGGAGCCGAAGCCAACACGCAGAGGCCCTTTAATAATAAATAATAATAATAATAATAATCATTTATTTCAGACAACATAAGTCCATACATTCATAAAAAATAACTAAATTAAATGTTGTTAGTGGCAAGTTTAATTTAGTAAAGTGATGGGATACCAACTTATTATTATTATTATATTAATAGTTGGGCTATCCTATTGGTACGGAACCCTAAAAAATATACTTAAGTAAAGCCAATGTTGACATTCTGAGATTATTTTTATGTAGCCTGAATACAACTCGAGAATAATGACTTTCTTGCCCTTCATACTATAAAACAAAGTTGCTTCCCGCTGTCTGTCTGTCCCTATGTATGCTTAGATCTTTAAAACTACGCAACGGATTTAGTTTTTTTTAATTGATAGAGTAATTCAAGAGGAAGGTTTTTATGTACAATAAGTTTTGTTTTATGTACGGGTGTTACAGAAAACTCACATAAACCGAAGTAAAGCGAGGGCGGGTCGCTAGTTATAAAAAAAAGACCGCTATGCTATTGAGCATTAGGTCCGCCATTTGCAATTGTTTTTGTCCAATAATAAATACATGATCAAATCAATCACTTCGGGGATTACTACAAACTGACATACAAACAAAACCTGTTCCTTACATGAGAATAAAAAGTATCTAATTAGGTACAGTCGGCCAAGTAAGTGGTCTCCCAGTTTTGACAAAAGTTTCTGTGAGATCTAATCATCGCTAAGGTTGACATTTGTCACTGTCATAATATTATGTGCATGGGAAAATCAAACTTGTTGTATCATGATGTGCAAATGAACTTCAACCGTAGGATGGTAGATCACATTTTTGTCCGACTATACATATCTACATAATCTTGACTATACCTATTGATGTAGGTATAAAACAAATTATAAATATTTGACATTCAAATTTCAATTCAAATAACGTCAAACAATCCTTGCACAAAAGGATAAAAGCCGCTTAAAAAAAAACCTTATCCCAAATACAGTAGCATAGAGGCATTGTTTTTTTGCCCATAGACAGCCATTCATCCGTGAACGAGCAAAGCGAGCGAGGCGTGTGATATGATTACAAGTATTAGTTTTGTTAAGATACCGTTGGGTTTGTTTAAGATATTTTAAATGTCTAACCGGTGCTCTCTATTCCAATTTATTTGGGCCTACTTGCTTTCATACGATGACGATACGACCAGGGGAGTTATTTTCTTAAAAACGCGGTCGGTCGAACGGGTGAATGTCGCTGCGGCGAGTTTAAGAAGTAGGTAGTAGTAGTAGTCCTGTTTTGTGTGTGCAAACAAAACACATTTTAGCGTGTAGATTTTCAATTAGGCAGCCTTATATTATTATTATATTATTTTTATTATTATTAGACGGTATTGATTCTTAACCGTCGATACATGGACTTGATTATTGGTGGTATAAAGTCGTGTAGAAATTTTTAATGTACTTGACGGTATTTATGTCTTTACCCGAAACTTAGTCACTAATAATTTGTAAAATTGCAAACTTGTTTGTCTAGGGGACACCGTTGATGTAGGAAAACATATCAAATTTTTATTTGGTTGTCCAGTGTTTTTTTTTCTCTCTTTTTTTCTCCTTTTCTCGGTTTGTCTCTCTCGTAATATTTTTGACATGTTTTCCTGCTGAACTACGCATGATATTTGATATTATATTTAATTTAATATTTATAGCTTTATTATAATGCAAGACTAAGTAGTATCATTGTAGTATTAAATATGGTTAAAAAACGACTGACTGCTGAGTTTCTTGCGGCGTTTCTTCTCGGCAGTGGTCTCCTCTTGGGAAGCGCTGGTAGATTCTTGGCATGTTTTAAGTGCCCGTGCGGCCTACTTACTGAATAAATATCTTTTATCTTTTTTTTTGTACAAACGTGGACCTTTTTTATGCCATAGAGAAGGCAAACGAGCACACAGGCCACCCGATGGTATAAGTGAGATCTGTAACCCATACACATTTGCATTCTCGAGACTACAATCTAAAGACTGTAATTCTAAGACCGCAAATGAGTTGCCAATTAAGATTGAATGCTTCTGTGGTAGTAAATTCACCGGTTGTATCCCCACACGTGAACACAACAATGCGAACACTGCTGCTTAGTTTGGGTATAGGATAGTTTGTTTGAGATTGGCTTCCAATATTTGAAGAAGGGTATTTTCTTATTCAAGTGTTATAAAATCTATTTCTACATACCTAGTCTACATCTTTATGCGTGTGTATGTTTTGTTATGACTCAAAAACTCAAAAACTACTGTGCCGATTTCAAAAATTATTTCACCATTGGAAAGCTACATTCACCCTGAAGGACATAGGCTATGTTTTATTTTTCTGCGTGGACGGAGTCGCGTGCAACTGCTAGTATAAAATATAGTCGCTTCCGCTGTCTGTTTCGCTTAGATCTTTTAAACTACTCAACGGATTTTAATGCAGTTTTAGATAGATAGCTTCTGGTTATGTACAGTCGGCCAAAAATGTGGTCAATCACCCTATGGTTGAAGTTTATTTGCATGTCAACCTTAGCGATAGTTAGATCTCACAGAAACTTTTGCCAATACTGGTAGATCACTTTCTTGGTCGACCGTACGGGTGTTACAGAAAACACACATAAACCGAAGCGAAGCGAGGGCGGGTCGCTAGTAAAATAATAAGTCCCTACCTGCCTACCTTAACTTGATTATCAACGCTAAATCAAAATTGGGCAAAACGGTACTCTGTCCATTTTGGCGAACATCCATCATAATAAGAATAAGTCGGTGTCCTTTGTCCGTTTGTCGCATTTCTCTTTAGAAAGTTTTACGACAAAAACTTGGATTCGAATGCGAAATGTATTATAAACGTATTAAAATATGGTGTTGCTAAACAGAGTCTAGCCGCGTTACTTATAAACGTAGAATAACCGCGGGGTAGCTAAGTCATACTTTTTCCTTACCTGTCATTGTGACATTTGAATTTGACAGATAAGGACCAATCAGTGGTTTATCGCTATTCTCTCGGGATAAAAAGTATTTTATGTCCTTCCTCGAGATTCAAGCTAAGGAAGACTAAGATGGAATGCCTCTAAGTAATTTCGCCGGTTGTCTTATCCCTACACCGCAACACAAAAATACGAACACTGCGCTTGATAAAAAAACATTTTTAAATTAAATTTCAAACTGTTTATTTCAGTAATGTCCAAATTTTTACATACTTAAACTCTAAATCTTAATTAGGAAGATTTTTAGGCGAGTCAAGTCATAATTTAATATATAAATATTGTTTTAATCTCTATTTCATGCTTATATAAACTTACTTGGGTCCTTATAAAATTTACTTATTAATTGAGGTATTGGGGAGGCTATTAATTAACATTCGCTTATATGATCTAGCCACCTGCTTGTCCGTCTTTTTATCTATCGAGTCATATGGAAGTCTGTTCAAAATACAAGGTAGTGCTCGCGTCCATACTCTCCTGCCATACTCGTTAGTACTAGTTGGCACCACAAATGTTGGGAGGTATGTAAGATTACGTAAGTTTTTAGGTCTGTGTCTCTTAGCTAATTTAGAGATTTGATCACTGTATTGGGTGACTATGGCTAATTCGCATTTATTTTGGACTGGCAGCACCCTGCAGTACCTGAACAGACCTTCATAGTTATTTTCATGTTGGAATAACACTTTTAATGGTACAATAGTTTTTAGTAATCTCAGTTGCAAGTTGTATATGTTGTCTAGGTATGTTTTATATGTTCTACCGTAACTAGACAAGCCATAACCAATAATAGAATCCGCTAGTGACAAGTATAATAGCCTCAATGTGCTATAAGGTACCTTATGCTTTAGTATAGACAATTTAGACAAGACAGATGGTTGGATATGATGGTGGTAGCGATCCGGACGGACCCTGCACATCACAAGGTCATACCCATTAATAATGGTTTTGTAATAGTATTGTTCTAGGTTCTAAATTAAACTGTAGGAACTAACTAATGCTAGCGGTGATTAAAGTAATTTTAATTTTCTTGCATTCACGGAAAAGGATACGGCACGATGCAGTTAATCACCAAACAACATAATTAAGTTCTAGCATCCGAAATAATTTATTGCAAATCCCAAACGCTATTAAAGTTAGGTTAGGTTTCCTAATACCCTATGCCTAAAGAACCTGCCGACTTATCCATCATCTAATAGACCCATAAAGAACGCTGGGTGGCATTCTAATTTCAAATCAGGTCCGGAAACAAACGAATATCAATAATAATTTAAAAAGACCTCAAACACGGCGACGGCGCTAACATGCCATTTTACAAATTGTACAAACGAAAAAAAAAACAAAGGCAAAAGCCAAAGACGCCGCGGCCGCTGCAGAGAAAAAAAAACTAAATTAACACGGACTTTTAAATAATTAAAACCCACCTTGTTAGTAGGAGCTTCGACGTTTTTATAACTTCACCAATTTATTGTTTGGCGTTTTATAAACGCGTGGCTGTTTGGACGAGGTGTTTAAGCCTTGAACATTAAGGTTGATGTTTAAAAAGTTATCGGATTTGGCGCGAGAACGCAGCGTCGTTGTTGGTTACCGCGAAATGTGGCAAAGTAAATTGCGTTTCACATTTTATTGTTTATTTGATTGTCCTGGAGAAATATAAAAGGATAGTTAACGAAATCGTTCGACTACCAGTTTTTCAGTGAAATCAGATAAGTGAGCATTTGATTTTACTGACTGTTTGTAATTATCGGAGTCCATTCATATCAGATGACTTTTTATTCAGCCAGTAATGTCAATGTTTGTTTTTTAAACTTTGAAATAACTTTAGCATCAAGGTCACTTTTAGGTACTTACAACCAAAGACGCCATTATTATAAAGCCAAACACTTTTTTTTTCAACTTTGAAATAACTTTAGCATCAAGGTCACTTTTAGGTACTTACAACCAAAGACGCCATTATTATAAAGCCAAACACTTTTTTTTTCATAAGAGCAAGGATTGTGTCAAATCTTGCCTCTAGGGAATTGAGTCGTAAAATCAATATTTCAACGTATTTTGACAAGAGTTAATACAGACGTGAGTGATAATATGCTACCAAGTCCATTTGTTAGAGTGATGACGCGACAAAATGTTTTTTTTTCGAAAATGCATTAAGCGGTGACGTTGCGTTCTTGTGACACCCTGAGTGCTACTTTATTTTGGCAAGTTTTACTTTTAAATTTAGAACGCCAAGCTGTTTTATTTTTATTTGACTGCGGCATTAAGACCACGCACAGAAATGCGAGTTAACTGCTTTTTATTTCAAGTATTATTTCCTGGATTTTTAACTAATAACCTAAATATATAAAAGAAGAAACTGTCTGAGTGACTGTGTGACAAATTAACGCACAGCTCAAAGCGCTTGGTCTAGAGATTCCAAATGTGTCACGTAGGTTCCTTATGATGAGGTCAAGGGATGCACTGAGAGAAGATTTTCCAAAACTCGACCGCCAACGGGAATAAGTAGGGGGAGTATCTAGAAAGCGCGGGCGTCCATTTATCTTATTTTATCTTACAGATGGGCCCTTTTGGATACACTTCGACACTTTAGGATCTTTTGTGCAATTACCCTCCTACACACTCAGCTGTTCGAATGTGGAAGTTTCCTCACGATGTTTTTCCTTCACCGTAAGAGCATCGGAGAAGTATTATACACTTAAGTTAGAAAAACTCGGCTCTGACTTTAAGTTATCTACCCATAGCAATTAATTAACTTATCTCTGTTTGTTCGTTAAAAAATCGAGCAAATCCACTGGATCAATTTAAATGATCTTTTTTGCTTTTATTACAATTAGGTACTTAGTTTGCTAATTTTGTCATTCCACAGGAACTGTGTTTTATAACAGGATTAAAGGTAGCGTAGCTAAATGGGTTTGGGTAAAAGTGATGTCATTTGTAAAAGTCATACATTTTCAAGGTGAGCGGCCATTAGTAAAAGTGATACATTATGATAGAATATTTAAAAATAAACATGTTTTGTTACATAATACAATACTCTTAAGTGCATCGGAGCCGAGGTATTTAATATTCTTACCTAGGCGTACTTATAGTACCAAAAACTGAACACTTAAATCTTATATATCTCGGCTCCGATATTATTAAACGCCATAAATTATAAATATCTATGTGTATTTCAAGGTCCTCTAAATAACTATGTTAAAATCATCCGTGGCCGCTGAAAAAAAATGACAATATTCTTCAAACTTTACCCAATGCCCTTTCATTTAAATCCATCCAGCTGCTTTAGCGTGAATGAGGATAAAAGCGAAGTCCCATACACACAAAATTTTCGCATTTTTAATATTACCTAGTGTGAAATGATGACGTCGAAAGCCGGGGCCATAAAATGACAAATTCACGGACGGCAAAAGCCATTTAGGTATATACTTACGCCTGCAATGTCAAATGGTATGTCCAAATGATGCAACAAGCAAATTATGGTCATGCGCATGCACAGATTATTATGCTCCCGTGCGAATAATGATGTACAAACTCGAACAAATTGACATGATCATAACTAATAGATGATTGCGTTCACATTATACTCAAGGTAGAAAAATGGGGTCAAAATGGAGGATTTTAAAAATGGTGGCACAAAATGTTATTCCCATTTGATCTTGGACTTTGCGCCTCCTGTGCCAAGTAACAGCAATGCCACACGGTGAAAAATTAACATAGGGTGGTAGGACCTTGTGCAGGGTCCGTCCGGATCGCTACCACCGTCTTATCCATTAACCTACCGCCAAACAGCAGTGTTCGCATTGTTGTGTTCCGGTTTGGTGATAAGACAGCCGGTGAAATGACTAGCATAGAGGCATTCCATCTTAGTCCTCAGGGTTGGCAACGCATTTGCAGTCTTAGGATTGCTCTGCAGTCTTGTGAATGCGAATGTCTATGGGTCACAGTTTCCACTTACCATCAGGTGGCCTGTGTCTCGTTTTAGAGCGACGCACGTTTTGCAATGCATCGTGTGGCATGTCGTTCTAATTTATATGTAGAACCGTGTGGCACCTCTCTTGGTAGGTCTGTAGGTACTGTTTGGTTCTTGAAAAAGTCAAGAAAAACTGATTTAATATACTTACATACATACACAAACTCACGCCTTTATTCCGAGAGTGGGGTAGGCAGAGCTACAGAATTTCCAACAACTCTAAAAACTTGTTGATAATTCTGTAACTACATTTTGCACACTTAGGCGAAGATGTTTAACAGTGTATTAGTGACAGGTTGCAAGCCCATCGCCTAACAGTACTAATATACTTACTTAGGTAAATACCTTTAATCAAGTTCGTTCGTTTGTTTTTATTGTTTATTTTCCAACAATTTTCAAATGGTCGTTTTTACCAATACTAATAATGTAATTAGTTCTTACTACTACTAACATAATGTAAACCACTAGCGACCCACCCTCGCTTCGCTTCGGTTTATGTGAGTATGATATAAAGCTTATAGCCTTCCTCGATAAATGGGCTATCTACAACTGACAGAATTTTTCAAATTGGTCCAATAGTTGCTAAGATTAGCCCGTTCAAACAAACAAACAAACTCTTCAGCTTTATAATATTAAGTATAGATTAGTATAGATATTCTATGTAGTCCTTATTTATACTAACCATTTATTTTTATGCTAGTCGAGCCATCATTGCAGCATGAACGCAACACCAGCTGATCGATTTTAAAAAATCGAGTGCTCGAATGTAGAAAATAAGTTGCATGCGAAGGAACGTCATCACAAACAACTCCAAACTTAGGATTTTTCCAGTTAACGTTAATTTTCAAAAGGAATTATAAAGAATTCGATTTTCAAAAATCGACCCATATGCAAGTAATCGCAGATGTGTTGCCAGCCTTTGAGAAAAGAGTACTTATGAAGTCCTCCTAACTCGCAGCCTAGTATATACATATAGTTGTATCTACATTTTATTTACTTATGTATGTAATGCATATTTTTTTCTTCTCCTCTCTTCTCTTCTTGGACAGTCGGATAAAAATATTATTAAGGCAAAATAAGGTCGGGTTATTCCGGGAGGGATTTCTTGCGGCTTGAAAAATTAAAGGTTTGTAAACAAGTTTTACTCCCTTTTATAGAAATGAAGGAACTTTCACTACCATAAAAAGGCGCATCAGTTGTTCTGAAACATTTGAATTCCTAAAAAACGCATTCACCATTCGACTGTAATAGCCCCGCCTGTCACTACGTCAATGTCACCAGGCTTACTTACCAGGTTATGTAGACAACTACGAACCATCTTCCTCTAAGGCCGGCCTTACACTTGGTAAGTTTACTTACGTAAGTAGGGACGCAGTTATTTGTTAGACTAAGATATAAATATGTTTTTCTCATTCTAACAGATAGCCGTGTCCCTACTTACGTAAGTAAAACTTACAAGTGTAAGGCCGGCCTAACTCAGTATCTAATCAAAAAATAAAGAGCAAAATAGAAAAAAACAACTTTTATGGTAAGGAAGTTTTTATTAACATTAAACAATTTAAAATAATTTTACAATAAGAAAGTTGGTTACAATTATTACATAGATACCAAATAAGTCTTACATTTACGCGTAACTATTATTAATTTTACAAAAAATAGACAAAGAATCAAAAGTAGACAATAACGAAACAAATTATAATAATAACAAAAAAAGAAAAATTTTCGACAATTTGTTTGCTAACTGTGAACTAAATAAGTAACAGAACTAAACAGTTTCAATGACAAGTGTTTAGATTAACGTACTTATCTACTTCACACAGACATAAACCTAATAGTAATTCAAATCATACATATTACGACTAATAACGATGTAATCTTAATTGCTTATTATAGTTAAAATTTACTTAAAGAATCTATTACATAGCTATTATAACGGGTATTGTATATAATGGAATAATTGCAGTCTATCGCCGATTCAAAGATATAATCTAAACGTTGCGAGGTGTGAATTTTATGTACTTACCGAACATTATGGATGGCTAATTATATAACTCTAATTGGTACATTTTTCACACGTTTAGTAGACATATTAACCCATTTAATTATTCTAGCAGGCTGATCATTAAACGTTCTTAATTAAGTATATAAAACAACCAACGTTATAAAAGATCAAAAACCGCGTTTCCACGTAAAATAAATAAACAATAAAATTATAAAAAGCGCTTACTCCATTTTACCCTATTAACGGTTCTAGGAACGATTCTAATTTCAAATTTAAATTTCGAAAAGGGAAGCCGTCTCGCGCAAAGTTCTTTATAGTGCAATAAAGCGGTTCAAGCGCCATTACGATTATTATGGCATCACCAACTTATAAGATGCCGTTAAGTGCGTCGCTGTTTTCAAACAGACCTTGTAAATTAGTACGCGTTTTCACTAGTTCATTATTTGTCCACGTGTAAGTATAAGTTGGTTTCGCTTATGTTATGGGTGCGTTTTGATTCTTTCTAAAGGGTGTAGTTGGGATGATAAAGAACCTAATATTACCGCGCTTTTGCACGAAGCATAGACTACATGCATATTTTTTATGGACCGCAATCGCCTTTATTTTAGTTTAACTGACGTTTATCGATATTCAATGTTATTTAAATACAACAAATACAACAAGGCTTTTATTAAACTTTCTTTTTATACTATTGGCGAACTACCTGCCCTGTCCTTTTCACGATTCGTTACACTCGTAACGTCGTACCTTCGTATTTCACGGATCTCGTATTTATCGTATTTTAGTGACAGTTATCGTTTGTTGTCGCGTGTGAAGACATTTGGATGTTTATTAGCTGTTACAAAGGTATTTTATGGCTGTGGATAACTTTTAAAGGACTTTGGTAGCGCCTTCCTATTATTTTTTATTAACGTAATACAATATTTGCTGACGATATTTTTCTTGGGACACATTGAAATTTGAAAAAAAGAAACTTTTTGTATCACGATCTGTGGATGTGGATGACATGAATGCAAATAAAAAATGCATTTTTAATGCTCTTTAATCATTGTTGTGTGTATATTATATCTCTAGATACACAGCACACCAGTAATTCACCTATACCGTAAAAGCTTTAGCTGACGTCCAACAACCTACAGCCCTTTTCCATCATCATCGCCTAGGAACAGCTGTGGTGGTAGAGTTTCATTCTTTACCCAAAAACTTTTCATTATACTCTAACCCTCTTACTTATAAATGTGGAATAAGCTTGGAATAGTTTATGCCACGCTTTGCCCTTATCTGCAATTGTGACATTTGCATCTGACAGAAAGTGACAAAGCATGGCATGACTATTTCAAGCTTATTCGACGTTTACAAGCAAGGGGGTAAGAGACCGTTTTTTCAAAATTCCTCCTATTTTTGTAACGAATTCATTGTCGACATTGTTTTAACTTTCGACAGGTGCAGCATCTTTTGTTTTTACTAAGTAGTCAATCTTATATGAGTGCGAAGAGTGAAAAATATATCATTCATACTCTTCCCACTCATACAAAGTAAAGGCAGAGGCCGACTACAGGTCTCTGGCCGACCACTGGTGACTTTACCCTACGTAAGTACTTTAAGAATGAACATTATATGCGTTTAAGGCACTGGTTTTTTTTTCTACTATTTTCTAGTTGTAATTGTGCTGGTCAGAACACCGATGCACCATTGCAGCACACCAAATATCTTCTCTAGTCTTCTTTTTCTCACTTTTCTTTTCTTACCTAATTTGTCTTCACCTATCTAATAAAACTTACTAACGGACTCTAATAATTAGCCCAATAATATTTTAACGTATCGGCACCCCTTTAAATTCTACTTCACCTGTGTTACCAGCGCAAAAAATTCGCAACAATACCGACCCCCCGTAACAATGGGAGAATACCCTATTATGGGGTAAAAAAAATCGCAAAGGGGCCGTCTTTGTCATTTGGGAGTAAAAAATGACGTACGGACACAATAGAAATAATACGATCACTTGTTCATTTATTTCTCTATTGTTATGGCGCTTAGATTTTGGGAGTTTTGAAAGTAGTTTTAGGTTAGGTTTGATGTCAGTTGTTTTTTTAAGCAGTCACAGGAGTTTTTTTACAAAAGTCCTCCCGAATTAGGTTACTGAATGTCTGTCAGAAATAGAATAGTTTTTTAAATTCAAATAGGGTGATAAAACCAGTATTTAAAATTAACAAGGACCAATAATGGACACTTGATTCCTATGGTACAGAGGATAAGTGTTATTCATTTTATTTTGAGACTTTCAATTTATAACCTTAATGATCTTTGAATTAACAGTTTTCTAAGTGTCCATTATTGGCGCTTTCAAAAGTGTCCAATTGGTGCCGTCACCCTACTGTTGTCATTTTAGAAATAGTATTGGAAGTGTTAAAACAATAGGTTGTAAGTAACCACTGCAGGGACATAGACTAGGATTTAACCCTGCCCAAGTCAAAGGGGAAAGCTAGATTTTATAACGATGTACTACGTACAATACACGCGTAAAATGTGTTTTTTCGCTCTGACGGGACTACTTAAACTCACCGCAGCGTCATTCACTCGTTCGTTCGACCGACCGCTTTAGTACCAGGTTAAGTTAGACCAGCAACAAGTCAATAGCTAATTATATCACGAGACTGGCCACAAATCTGTAATTAACAATTACTCTATTAGATAGGGCAATGATGTGTAAAGGGCGATTTACCCCAGCTGACCTTTGAGCCCCTCTGGCGTTATTAGATATCACGTCGTTCTTAGGGTAGTTTGTGAGCTAACGTTGCGGTTATAGTTTTAGTTCGTTAGTTAGCTAACGTGTTTTGAATTGCATTATAATTTATGTTAGAATAGAACAAATTTTGGGATCTATGCAAATGTTTATTCATAAACGTGTTAAAGCTAAAGTGTGTTTTAAATATGCTCTATCCTTATCTATCATTATGACATTTAGATTGAACTGAATGGGACAATGAATATTGTAACTAAAATATGTTTATGATGTGTTGATGAATAGGGGAGTAGATATGTTTTGAATGCATTGCAGAAATGACCATTAAAAATGTACATAAATCGGTATAGGTTCCTATAGATATCACATGGACCTACTCTTAAATATTAAGATCTTGCTTAGGTACTAAACGACTAACGTAGGTACGAGTACAGTCGGCCAAGAAATTTCTACCAGTTTTGACAAAAGTTTCTGTAAGATCTGATTATCGCTAAGGTTCACACTTGTCACGGTCATAATGTTATTACAAGGGAAACTCGAACTTCAATAGGGTGGTAGACCACATTTTTAGCCGACTGTACTTATAGAAGAAAAATACAAACCAAAATATATAAAAAACATCTCAGTCTCAGATATAAACACCTATATACTCACACTTATCCTACAAATATTACCCATATCGGATATCCAGGACCTATCTTCGTAAACAGGATCACTTACGGACGCGTCGTCATAATAATAAAATAAATTTAGATGTTATACTTATAATATTGTAATACATACATAAACTCACGCCTTCATTCGCAGCAGAGAGGGGCAGGCAGTGCTATAGAATTACCAACACGTCTTGTTGATAATTCTTTAACCACATTTTGCACAATTAGGTTGAGATGTTTACCAGTGTAAATTATATGTTAATGACATATTTAAAAGAGTCAGGACATAGGTATTTATACGATACGCATATACCTATAAGTGATTTAGATAATATTATTTTATATTTATAACAGTTCCTTATGGATTTCGCGAATGTCAATAGACTGTGAGTAATTATAATCAATAAAGAAAATACATCAACAGTAAAAGCCGGACATTTTTCAATCGGTAATTTTTCCGCTCTAACGTTTTCCAAATCCAGGATAATACCTATTTTGACATGTCTTTCATTAATATAATTGAGATCATTAGCCTTAAGGCATGCCAGTAGAAGTACATTGACGAGTTGCTTTTCACGTTTGAGGCGAGTGTTATTGTAACGACGCAATGTACTTCTACTGGCACGGTTTTCTTAGAACAATTATAATCAGGCATTGTCAGTAAACTTATTAAATAGACACCTTTGATTTTATACTTTCCAATTCGTCCCTTCAAACTAACATTCCCTGCACGCTCTTGGGTCGTACCTACTGGCTTCGTTGACGATACCAGCGACCAATTTAAAAGTGCGGTCACGAATGTTAATTTGGGACCCATTTCAAGAAAAATATGCTTGAAGTCGTCACTGTCATTAGAGATGTCAAGTCATTTGTAACTTTTAGGAAACTCAACCTTATTGTTGTAGAATGTCAGATTGACTTTGGGCCTAAGGTCGGTACCAAATTTAATCTCATGACCATTTACCTACTTACCTATACCAAAAATGTGTCAGGATCAAAAATATCTGTACCTATCGCAACACAGTACCTACAGTCAGCGTCAAAAGTAGCTGATTACTTTAAGTTCTTCATCGTAATCAATTAACATCTTATTTGACATTGCTGTCGTGACTGTAAAGCGAGAAGATGCAAAAGCTAGCATATCCTTTTGACCCTGACTATACAAAGCAAATTAACAAAACAGTTTCATTTCTGGTTATTTTTGATAAGTAGACGTAATTAAAAAATTTGTCGTCAAGAGAATTTACCTAGCTTAAGCGCGGATAAGATCAGAAATGAACATAGAGCAGAAAAAAAAACTTATGTGTTATTGTTACGTTTCACCTAGAAACAGGTAGACATCAAAATGTTGCTTCTTGCACAGAAGTTAGGGTTAGAGTCAGCAGTCAATTCTCGCAACTCCTTTTGCTACTGCAACTAGAATAAATCTAGACTTAGTCTTAAGTACCTAGGTAGGTACCTAAAGTTTAGTTGGATCAAAATGTATGAAACACTCAGTCTTAAATCTAGATTTAGAGCTCAAACTCGATTTAAGTCACTTTTTCCTGAAAGTGGTCCTAAGAACTCGAGGTTTTCCTAACACGGCTTATTTTTCAATGGTCAGATAAAAGTATCTAGTATCTTAATCGTCTTTTCTTTCGATTTCTATTTCATGAGCGCTTTCTTGGCGGATTTTACAAATTAATTGGTTGAAAGCTACTTAAAGACTTTACAACTTTATGGTCATTCAGATAACATTTATTTACCGGCAGAGATTGGCTGTAGGTAATTAACTTTACAATTTGCTCCTACTTAGTCATTAACGACGCTAAAAACTACGCCAACTTACAAAATTAAACTCAAATTAAGAAAGTAAGTAATAGGTACATATTTTCCAATAATTTTACCTTTTAAATTGCATTGAAATCTTTATTGATCATTATTAACAATAACGGACCCAACACAATACCCTGAGAAACGCTACACCCAGAAAATAATAATTGTTGACCTCTACTCATTACTACAAATTTCACCTAACATAAACGGTAGTGTTGCTCTTTTAGAATCTTTCTTATTCGTATGATTTAAGTTTTCTGGATTTTCAATAGGTATAAAATACACTAAAGCCTAAATAGGCACCAAGTCTTTGAATCTTCCCATCATGTTTTAAAAACCAAAAATTCTTCGTACCTAGGTACGTGAAAGTAATAGTTAATATCAAATTAAATTATATGGAGCAGAAAACACTAGGTATTTATCATAGTTTTATATGCACTGGTCCATCTAACAGACAGTAAAGTGACCCCAGTTGTAGTATTGTTTTCAATCCACGACGGCACGAGACGTTATAGTCAAATTAACGTGCCATCGGCTTGCGTCAATTTGTGAGAGATAAAGTAGTCGGACATGCAGGAACGTCGTGGCTTGTGAATTGTAGGCACTATATTTTGACCAATTAAACTATATAAATACTTTGATATAGGCATGTCCAAGACGTCACAAGGAATTGCAAGTTTTTTTCGGTTAAATAGCAATTCCGAATCGTCACAGATGTTCTTATGGGGATATAAAAGTCAAATTCCTTCCTTTCAAAATTATGTCCGGGTTTTGTAAAATTATAATAGCGGCGTATAGTAACTTTTAAATATATTTATTTAATGTTTGAATTCATTGTTAAATTAATAAATAACAGGGGACAATATCAAACCGCAGTTGACCTAGTCCCAAACTAAGCTCTAGGCTTGTACTCTGGTACTAGACAACGATATACCTAAATGCTTACATAGATAAATATATACCTACTTAAATAAGTACATACAAAATATCCATGACTCATTGCAAGAACAAATATCTACCCTTACTGGGATTTGAACCCAGAACCGCTAGCTTCGTAGGCAGGGTCACTACCAACTAGGCCAGCGCGTCGTCGAATCGTTGTAATGTTTATCTATTTCATAAAAGTGACATTAAATTGACCTCTCGTTTAAATTTAAAAACTGATCCTAAAAAATATATGTGATATTACTTTATGATTTAACAAAAATATATGGGAGTTCCTACGAGTTTTCTTGTTATTTGGTTTATTTAAGCAGTAAATTACCTAATCTTTTCAATACATTGTCTTTGCCCCTCAACACTTAAATAAAAAAATATAGCGAGCAAAAAACATATGAAAACGTTATATATCACAATTGCATTAATAATATAAAAAAAGGCTTGGCCGGTCGTTCTGTTTTGATTAAAACCATCGGCTTAAAATATATGTAGCATTTTATAACATATTTTTAATCACTCGACTGTACACTCCAGGTCAATACAATCACAGTCTAAAGTTCATCGACTCAAACACCAAAATCAAAGAAACCGTCACTAAAAAAAACACTTTAAAAAAAATAAAGCCAACAGCTTCGAGTTCGCTTACTCTCTGCCTCACGTACGGACTAAAACTGGGCGTGGCTTCCATAACAGGTTAGTAAAGCCGAACACCGCCAAAAAATGCCATAAAAAACATATAATGGCAACCCTAGGACACGATCGATTCTATAGTACCAACCGGCTCGTTCCTCACGTACTAACGAAAAAAATCTCTCTGCCACCCTCGGCCAATCAAAACGAAGCCCCTCCCATGGACCGTTCCACCTTTAAATAAGCCACTCCCCACGAGCGACGCTAGCGCCAGTGTTCCATACAAGTGGCATAGATCGGTACTAATTAGAAAGAGAGGCAGCTATGCTGGGCGCGCCGTCTCTCGCACAATTTCATCCAACCGATCATTAAGTGTTTAAATTCAACGGGAGTTGGTTGTGTCAGGTTTCCTCGGAGGGGAACGCTATTAAAATATCTACAAACATTATCTTTAATTGGACAGAATTTTGCGCTTGTGTGCACCGGTTTTTTTTACTCAGTGACGCTTTGTTTTTTCGAAAGTTGATGACTGTTATCAGAATTGTTTAGTGCGGTGGCTGTGGACGGAATCCAAGTGCGTTGCGGGCTAGCATAAGTGAACAAAAATGTCTTCAGTGACGTGACACTACTCAAAATCGGTATTATCGTTTCGCGAACGTAAAATTTCGTAAAAATGATACCACGTGCCACTTAGCTGTTAATTTCTTTTAATTAATCGACGATTACTCCTGTCCCGTTCTTCATAATTGCTGGTTATTATTTCCCGAACCGTGAAGCTCTTTCGATTTCCGAACGTGTTTTTGTAACGTTTCACTTTTTCCGAATCGGATTTTTAACGGTTTTCTGTGTATAAACATTAGTGCGTTGGAAATTAACACGAACAATAATTTGTGTGACTGTTTGTGTTCAAAAAATTGTGGAAAAGTGATGCTGTGTCATTCTGTCTAATTTTCGATTATACCGTGAGTACCTACCTTATTCTATTTTATCAACATTATTATACCAAATATTGTTATAATACAAAACCTACTCAACCTACCTACCTTAGCTTCACAGGATAAATATTTTTTAAATATTCTCAATTTTGCAACTACCACCACCAACTTTGTAAATGAAAAGGCAACCATAAATCCTATTCCTACCATTATTTTTCAAAAACCATCGAAAATTTTTGAATTTTGCATTTTGTAACGACATCTTATATCAGTCTTAAAAAAACATTTCGCACTATAAATCAATTTTTAAAGTGTTTGAAGTATCTTTATTTTCCTATAAGAAAACAATAAACCCTGATCAAATACGTTTTTTCCAACAAGATACTCATAAGACATTATCTTCTGGTTGTTTTTTATCCAAACCAATTAAAAAAATATAGTTAAGTATTAGAGATACTAGATAATATTAAAACTAGGCAGTATGAAGTCTTGCCTTTTATACCTCTAAACATAGTACCTAAAGGGAAAGCAAACAAGCATACATTTGCAATCGCATTATTATTAAATCATATTGCTCATATAGCACATTTTATAGGCGGTATTGCTATGACTAACT
The DNA here is from genome assembly GCA_963966035.1 of Acleris laterana. Classification (NCBI taxonomy): domain Eukaryota; kingdom Metazoa; phylum Arthropoda; class Insecta; order Lepidoptera; family Tortricidae; genus Acleris; species Acleris laterana. Next base: position 5,570,037 of record OZ014465.1, on the reverse strand, counting down.
TGTTGCTCAAGTAGCTTTCTGTTCTGATTGATGTAGCTTTGAATTCCGTTTGAGAAAAAGTGCAATGTATATACCCAAGTCATGGATGTTTCATATCTACATTAGCATAGTTCCTATGTATTGATTTAAATCTATCAGTATTGGTACTATCGTTGTCTAGAAGTCCTAGCTTAATCTAGATTAATATGTGATCACCGTCCAAGATACAACATACTTTTACAATCAAAGTTTCGGCTTCAGGAAAATCTTTTACAATATTTTTTAGAACTCATATTCCTATGGCTACACTGCCAAAGGGAACTTTATAACTGAAGCTTGTGCTTTCCTTTTGAAAATTCCAAACTTGTGCTCCAGAACAATTTCAAAGAAACTGGCTTTAAGAAAATCGCAGGTGTTCTATATGCTATCTTTAGATACTGTTGCTGGTGTCCATTGGCGTAGGTGGATACCTTCATACCTAGATCCTATTAGTTTCAAGAAGTGCTCCTTTACAACTAAAATTTTAAGCTCAAGATAGAGTTATTCTCTAAACATAAATATTCTGCATTCAAATTTTGAAAAACGCTATGAGTAAGGAAGGGCCGTTGTATCATGCTCCTCTTTTTTTTTCGCCAATAGACATTAACAAAACCTAGTTTGTGAATAGTTATAAGTAATATCTGGCCATCGTAAATGATTGTCCAAGTAGACAGTTCTCTTTTTATTTTATTTAAAGATGTACCTATGTGCAGAAATAAATAATCTAACAACGCAAGGAAACATATCTTTGACCAGTACTTAGTCAACTAAGAATTCTTCACAACATTGAACCGTAGTCTATGTTTATCAAGTTAATCAAGCGTCAATCAGGCATCTGTCAGTTTCTTTATGAAATATCTCCAGTATTCTCAATGACCTCTTACTCACTTCCGTAATCTTTATTAATGATGTTCGTATCTTGTATATCCGTAATAACGATAAATTCTTCATAAGAAATAGTATTGCTAAAACAGACCGAATTCCAATATTCTGAATATCCATTAACGTCAGTTTGACTATGGTGGTAGCCAACCATCATTTTCGCAAACGCTTTTACTGCTTTTAATAAAATGAAAAAATGACAAATCCTTAGTTGGACACCAAGAATAATTAATGGAGTAAGACGACGGAAAATGCTTTTGTTCAAACTTAGGAATAAATTTCTACTATAAGTTAAAAATAAGTCACATTAATACTAGCTTTTATCGGTGTCTGAAGTTGACAGCGATATTAATGATACTGTAAAATAAAAGAGGATAAAAAGAAAAGTAACAAAGTGAAAATCTAGTAAGTAGATCGAATTGATAGCCGTGGAAAACGCCCTAGGCACAGTAGATAGCGGAGTACTAGAGGCGACTAGACTAGCGATAACTTATGGGGGTTTTGTAGATTGTAATGATGTCTTAAAAGATATGATAGATAAATATTTAAACACACACTTATTTTACACATTTGAAGATAAAATTAATCATTTACATGAAGTAGATGCATATCGTCCGAAAACTAAATAAGCGATGATCTAACTAAGTAAATGAAACAGAAGATTTAAAGTTTAGAATTATGAAAAAAATAATGGAACAAGCTGAAGAGAAAAACGTCACGACAATGGGCCTGTTTTGTTTTGTTTCAATCAATGGGATATATCTGGAGCGGTTTTTATGTATTGCTAAAGATTATTAGAAAATCAAGAACAAATGGAATTCAGGTATAATAAAAACGGGTAGGTACCGAAAATATCATAAAATTCATAAACGAGAGCTTTACTAATTTTTATTCTATTTTTACTATAAATCAATTATACTGGTTATTTTTTTTATTTGTAACGCATAATAATCATCATCATTATCTAGAACTCTAAAAATGGTAGAATGATAATAAATTTAATTCAATCGAAACTGAACATTATATTTCTTGCTTGACGAGGGAAGCCAGTAAAAAATACGGAACGCGTTGAAAAGGCCGCTAAAACAACAAAACGAAATTTTGACAGTTATATCGAGTTCATCTCTATCCTCACCTTTTGCTGTCAGGATCAGTTACTCGAAGACGTCATAACATAACAACATAACAATGTATTGTTTTATTTTGGTTATGCTTAAGGCTTTTTGCCGACTCTCTAGTAATGTATTGCTGCATTTTGAATCAGTATTCTCGAAATATCCTGAAATTAAACTAAAATAAATTGCCCTTAAAAAAATTTTTGGTAATGAGCTGGATTCATTCACGAAATCATCAAAAAAAATGCAAACAACGGACGAACTAAATAATCAGAATCGTAATTTTACTTTTGACTTATTACACAATTTCACAAAATCGATTTCAATAATGTAAATGATGTTGCTTTTCCTAAAGTCCAATGGAATATTGTAGAGAATACTTACATTTCAAAAGGGGACATATCTCAACGCGTTGTAGTTAAGATAGATTTTGAGTTAGTTGACGCTCCAGAAACCATCTATTTCGAGACAAGGCAGACCTAGTACCAGATATCATAAATTAACCTTCAATTTTGTTCCTATAGCTAAGAATAAACTAGAAATATTACGATGAAGTACTTATTACAGCAACACGCTCTTTAAAAACAGGTATATCATCAACATAAAAATACGCAGCACTTAATCGTATAAAATCAAAATAGAACTTAAAATACAAACCCATTCGATTTCATAAGCGTCGGTAATCCTTTTATAATAGCAATTATATCGTAAAATACCAGTTTTCCAAGCAAAAGAGCAGAGTCGGAATACAAATCGATAATAATTAATAATGTAAGAGTTTAACCCACCCATTTGAGGCAATGCCCCGTCTAACATTAAAGTGTATATCCTTTATTTCAACTAATGATGTATTTACTTGTTAGTGGCACTTGACACTAACATGACATGTGTCAAATCAATCGTTTAACTAAGGTAATAATTAACAATTGAGGTATAAAATGATTTTACGTTTTCAGCTGAAGTAAAGTGTCCATCCAGTGGGTTTTGCTTTGACAATAAAATAGTAATTTGTCTTCAAAACGCGTTCCTTACTTATTATTCACAACATGGTGGTTGACAGTTAGATGGGCGTCTACTTCGCGGTTCGGTGAAATACATTTCTCTTCTTGTATTTGCCCTCGATCTACACCAATATTGTGGTCTGGATGAGAATAGAATGAGTGTACCCAATCATTGCCCACTTTCGTCCTTTAACCTTTCGATGTATTCGACCTTTTGGGTTATTTATATTTAGGGTGGTGCTTACGAAATTTCTCTATATGTATCCAATCTTCACCTACCATCCATTTTTGGTTTCGAAAACACAAACAAGTAGTATTATGTTGGATTTACGATTTAGGTTTAGACGGTAAATTATATTAGGTACCACCTGCGATTTATATATTCCACTTTTCAGTTTCTAAACACTTTGGGGAACCCGTTTTTCCGCTTAATTTTCTACTTTTACCTTTTTGTCAATTCCTGGTTACTGAACAAATCAGAAACCATTTCAATGTTCAAACCGTCGTTCAATGTGCATTTGGTAGATAAGTGACATCTGCATTTTTTACTGCCGATAGTAAAGCGCATTGCAACTGCAATAAGCCTCAACGATAAAGATCTTAATAAACGTGAGATGACATTTAATCGGAGCTAAAGTGCAATAAACGCATTTTATCGTCGGCGGCAAATTGTAAAAACACACACACATACACACTTCCGTTTATATCTTGTACTGGAATACGTCTTACGAGTTCAAACACTACTTGCCATTCCTTTGATTTTGTATTTTCCAATTTTGATGACCGTTTTCGTTGGAAAAATTTACTTCTACTTCAGCGGCGCTTCTTCTTTGTAATAATGGTCTTATCCAGGGCGCTAGTATATTTACTCGATGCTACGGACGTATAAGAGCCCTAGACAAGATTAATAAAGTAATAAATTATCTATGGTATTGTCATAGCAAGGCCCAGGCAGCATACGGCAAACCTATTGAATTCTGTCTAGGCCTTCTGATGTAGCGGAATAAATCATTTGAATTTAAATTAATTCCAATTTTGTCCACGGCTTTGGTTTTGGAACCACGAATTTATTATTTAATTCTTCTTTATATTATTTTTTCAATGGATACTAACGGAGATCATGTTTTCGAAAGATATATTAGACATACTGAACCACGGTATAAAGAACAGCGAGGCTAGACTTGATGTACCTACCTATAAAGCTAGCGTAAACAATTTTCGAAAACTTTCAAAATTTATCTAATTGGCATATGCGTAGCGCTAGGGCACGTCAATCCTATACATTTTCATAACGATAAAGTTTTCTCAATGCATAGCGTCTAGGGTAATAGACCTCCTTATAAGGTAGACCGATTTGGTAAAAATTGTAAGAGACCGTGCGTAGGTGGGCAAGGAATCGTGGTGATCAATACAGCAATGCATTTACAAATTTTCCAATTTTACATCCTCATATAATAGCGACATTCAATATTAATTTTCAAAGCAACGGCTGTGAGGAGAAATAAAAATGCGATAATGTACGTCCAAGCAAGGTTTGTTGGTTAGACGTATATTAGCTTATAGATGTAATATATCAAACTGGAATAAACAAATATTGAGTTGATAGTGCCGACCGCGCAAATAAATCCAAAGCGTTTCCTAAAACCGAAATAGAGTTAATCAGTCATTTTACCGACACTGACATACAGATGCTTATCGTAACTAATGACAGCATATGACATCTTGTTCAGGCATTATTGGGTTAGAATTGAATGGTGTGTACTTCGGTGAACCGTTTACTTAGGATTACATTTCGAAATTAAGTTTCCAGGAATCACAACTATGGACAAGTTATAGACACTACAAAAACGTGAATTTAAACGACAGGATTTTACTTTTTTCACTTTTTAGTCTAGTAGTCATTGAGAGTTTACGACATGATCCTGAATTTAGTTTTTGGTACTTGTACCGAATGTGTTAAGTATACATTGGGAAATAACTTCATTATTGCATATTAACAAGAACCCTGACACCAAATGACATTACATACATACATACCTACATACATAAGCTCACGCCTTTATTCCTAGAGTGGGGTAGGCAGAGCTACAGAATTACTAACAACTCTTAAAAACTTTTTAATAATTCTGTAACCACATTTTGCACAATTAGGCTAAGATGTTTACCAGTGTATTAGTGACAGGTTGCAAGCCCATCGCCTAACAGTACTACACAGCCTATGACATTACAAAAATCGAAAAGACACCACGTTCTCGAATATCGAACGTAGGCCGAACGAAAACGCACACTCAAGCCTACTACTAACGCAACAAAGTAAAACTTTATGCGTTTTCTAGATTACTTAAGCTTTGTTTATGGTATCCATAGACACACCTGCCTTATTAATCCGCTATTTTAATAAACGACGAAATGCCTCTAACCTCATTTGCGCACGCGGCAAAATAAACCACTATATTAGTAATTTTATTGGTGGATTATGACGGAGACATCTCAATCGACATGCAGCAGTCAATAATTAAAATAATGACGGCTGAGCTCCTTGTACGGCTAATACTCAAGATGGCGGCCCGTTTGACGCGTGATGGATGGCGTAAAATGTCATATCTCCCGCCATTTTCTCTGCGACATTTTGAAACTATAGCGCGTCTTTTTTTTAGTCCTGGAATCTTGTTTTTGTTTGTGTGAAATTTATTAATTAGGTGTTTGAATTAAAAAAAGAGAAAAGATTGTTCTATTGTAGTTTTAATGAAAATATTTTCGTCATTTCGTGCGTTTCCCCAACCTATACTTTCGTTTAATATAGACTTTGGCCTATATAAACCCTCCGCTCGAGGTTTGACGGCGTATTTTTTATTACAATCTCAAAGGACAGGCAAAGGTCTCCGTTGTACAGCCGATAAGTATAATTGCAATGAAGAAACAGTTTTTATTCACGTCTAGGATACTTATCTCACGCGAATCAAATCACGCCACTTCAGAGTTGCCAGTGGAAAAAACGATGGCAATCTTTTTTTCTTTGTTAGCAACGGTGTCGTGTTTGGGGTGTTTTTCACTATTTGGTGATGAAATGGTGCTTGTGACTATTCTGTTAAGTTGTAAAACACGCAGTTAAAATTGTGAACGCTCTTTTTTGAGAAAAAATAGTTTCTGTGAACAGTGGGGTTAAAAATATTAAAACAAACGAATATTTTGAATTTTTTCTGTCAATTTAGAACCTTAAGAGTTCATTTTAATATAGATTTTAGAATGTTATAATTTTATACATTTTGTTTTAATTCTGCGAGTTTTTTACGTTTTTCCATAGATTTTCTTGGATAATTCTATAATATATTAATTCATTCCTGTAATAGAAAAGTTAATGTGTGAAAATCGACCATTGTTCCATACTTAGTAAAATAATTAAGGTATTGTTTCATAAATTTATTGCTTACAGATGTTATACAAACTTGTCCGGACATAAATATAAATAAAAAATATCTTTATTTGTTTCTGCTTACATAATATCACACCCATGGCTGAAGTCTGCTTTTAAGTAAAAATATACCTGTGCCAGGAGACCCCGCTCTTCTATAGCAATGTTAAATGTAAATAAGGAACAACTAGACAATAGAAAATATAAAATAGTCTGAAAGTAAACAATTAAAAATGCTAATGAACATGATACTACTATAAGTATTCTTTATGTAAGTAACACAAATATGTTTAAACGATATGTATTTATTAAATACTTAGCTAATTCTCCCAATCTGTACTCGTAGTATTTGATTATTTCATATTTACTGATCAAATATCAGCGCATTAAATTATAATTCCATAAAAACTGGTAAAGTCAGTGACATAAACTTTTCATACCAAAAAAATTGTTCCAATATTGCCAGAAACAAATTTGTACGCAGAAAAAGTTACAAAAAAAGCTAGTCGTATTTATAACCAAACTAAAACAAATTGATATTCAGCGAGAATTAGCACATCCCCAAAAAACTGGCTAAAGGTGTCTCCTAGTCATCAATCAATGGGGCTCCTAAAATTCCCAGTTTTTTCGCCGCCATATTTGCAAACAATTGACGATAAAAATTAAAAACATCAGTTAACAGCATTCTTGCATGTATTTATATCCTATTTAGCGTTTTATTGCCGTCTTTGTCTTTATAGGGAAGATGAAAGGGAAGGTTGTTTACAGATGCATCTGCCATGCTGCGGGGTTAGGAGCAGTTCTGACACGGCTTTTTTATTAATGAATATTGATCGTATTCATGTTTCATTTTTGATTTTATTCATCTAAATAAATATAATTGTATTTCTATTTTATTATAGCTTATCAATTTAAATAAATACATTTATAGCTTGGTTATAAAAAAACTTGGTTATAAAAACTTTCAAATTAAAAAAAACAAAACAATGTCATAAATTTTATTTTTACATACTTCTAAAGCTTTTGTAACAACAATTATCTCGTTTTTTGTACAAATGGAAAGCTCACAGAGTTAAGGTACATTCTTCACATTAACCTAACCTACTGCTGTATACAATGCGATTACGAACGTCTGATCTTCTTTACGGCCACAATTAACTAATAATTTGTCGGCGATACTACATATGTATTCATCATTAGCATTTTTTGCTGGACACGCACATTTCTGTACATGCACATGTCATAAGCAATAAAAACAACCATTTCTACGTAGTGCATTTGTAAACGTTTGTAGTACCGCTGGTTCTTCAGCTATAAGTAAATTTTCTACTTGTTTATTGGAAGGAAAATAAACGATCTCAAAGACCACCCTACTATTCCACATTATAGGAAATAGATGACCATTTGATATGCATTGCGAAGTTAACTAGCTCCTGCATCACTTGGATTCATAGAAACTGCGCCGTGGTATAGCACATGCGTTTTGTGGTAGTAAGACCTTGTGCAGGGTCCGTCCAGATCGCTACCATCATCATCTTAGCTTTTACCGACAAGCAGCAGTGTTTGGGGGGGGGGGGTTGATAAGACAACCGGTGAAATTATTAGCATAGAGACATTCCATCTTAGTTTTAATTTACAATTGCCGAAAGAGACGCAGTTATTTTCTTGAATCAGAAAGTTATACATCTCTCATTTTAACAGAACGTCCCTCTCATGCTGTCAGTCTGACTGTTATTTTAAGAGTCTTCAGATTGTTAATATGAGTGTGAGATTCCACTTAACATCAGGGGCAGGTTTTATAAAGCTACAAGTAACAATTTTACAGGTCTAACCTGGCAACACTGCCAAATGGCTGGTCATTGGTCGAGGTTGTGTCAAATGGAAACCTCGGACCTGTAAATTGTCATTTGTAGCTTTATAAAATAGGCCCCCGTAAACGTAGTACCCGTGTGGTTGCCGGGTTAGAATAGTGCCACTCCATGTCCGTGGATGTTGTAAGGTGACTAAGGGACTATAGGCTTGTAACTGTTGGGCGATGGGCTTGCAACCTGTCACTAATACGCTGGTAAACATTTTAGTCTATTTGTTCAAAATGTGGTTACTGAATTATCGACAAGTCTTTAAAGATGTAGGTGCTTACTCCACTGTGGGGTTACAGGCGTGATGGTATGTATGTATTGTATAAAGCAGGCCAGTGGTTTTCCTTCTCCATGCCATTAATAAACTGCTGTTTGGAGGTAGATTAACGGGTAAGATGGTGATTGAAAATGATTATTGAATTTTTGCTCCATACCTAAATTTAAACTTGGACGTTTATGCCTGCATAGTTGAAATTCAGTCCTTTTGGAATTAAAGGTGTAAAATCAATACCAAAACTTATAATAATAATGATTAAATGTAATTATATTGATTCCTTTCTACTTTACTAGCGTAGGCGTACTTTTTCGAGTCAAGTCGGAGAAATACTAGAAAATGGCCGAATCTTAAGTACCCGAAACCGACGTGCATGCATGACGCGATGTATAAATGTGGAAGGAGCGAAAGAAATTTGTCAAGATCGTAGTAAATGGAAAGAAGTGGTCTCTGCCTACCCTGTGTATGTACTTTTTTATAATCTAAAAAAAAGAAAGTAACAATGATAAGATAAATATAACGATAGCGACAGAGATAATAATATAGACGATATTAATGACGTGACAATTAAATTTAAAGACGAAAGAAATTACAAACAAATACACCTTAATCAAAATGAAGGTAAATTAAAAAAAAAACTTGAACATCGTCACAGTCCCGTGCTAATGTCGGTGGCTGTCTAGTAAACGACGACTTTTGATTGATAACGGCGCGTGTTGCCGCTGCCTTGAACCTATTTGTAATAATTACGACGAAACTGGCGGATTCCATGCAAAAAAGTAATTGCACAGACAGTATTGCGAGACTGTTACCGATGGGCAATCGTGACTGTTAAGGGCTTTGTGTAGGAGAACTAATCCATAGACCAACGTCCTAAATATAGGACATTTGTCAAAGTGACTTTTGACTTTAGCTGACCGCCACAAAATAATTTTTCTAACGTAATTTGACATGGGCCTTACGAGAATGAGCGGTCTGCAAATGGTAATATGTAAGTGTCATGATGAGAGCGCAAGAATGGTGTTCAGCAGTGAAGTTTTACTAACAGCTGAAGCCAAAAATCACAATAAGGAAGAAAATGATGATTTTGTTGATGATGATAATGATGATGATGATGATGATGATGGTGATGATGATGATGATGATGATAATGATGATGATGATGATGATGATGATGATGGTGATGATGAAGACTTAAACGATGTCTTTGGTAGTGGTAAAGGCAATGTAACATTTTTTTAGGATAAAGTCGATGCACACGTCTTTGTGTGAGATAAATCAGATAAAAGTAACAACAGGTATTTACTCAGTCCACGGTTATACCTTCTAAGAGATTCATATAATTGATTATACATTATGTAATAGCCATAGAGAAGTAAGAACTAAATAAAGTAATTCATAAATGAAATAGTATTTTTAGTGACAATTTGTCAATAATTTATGTGTTACTTTTAGGCATGATCTACAAACAGACACCAGTTTTTGCAAAATTGAATGAGTTAGCAAATGATTTTCCTTTACAATCGCACGGCATCGGATAAAACAATATCGTGACTACATTTACACTCAAAGACTAAATAAATCATGAAGTAATTTGATAATTAGAAAATACCTTATTCATTAGTCATCTTAGTATTTTAGTTATTTATGCTATCTCCACGTAATGAGTATAAAAGAGACCCATTTGCGATGCACTTGTTCCACTACCATAAAACGGGGTGAGTAGGGACATAACCTAAAATAAGTCATAACTTGTTTCGACTAAGAACAAGTATTAAATGGACAATCAATTTCAGTCTTATAATTAGTAGTATACTAGCTGTTCCCGTGTCCACTTCGTTGGGCAAAACATTTTTTTTGAGTTAATAATTTTCCCGCTAATTCCCGTTCGGGAATTCCTTTCTTAGTGCACCTCTACGGTACCTAAGCTACGTCCCTTCCAAATTTCAAGTGCCTACGTTTAGCCGTTTAGGCTGTGCGTTGATATGTCAGTCAGTCAGTCAGTCAGTTTCTCCTTTTATATATTTAGATACTTCATTTTAGGTTGTGTCCTTGCTTACCTCTTAATTCCTACTTACCCTATTTTACGGTACCAGCGAGGAAGCGATAAATTATCGACGATTCTCGCTCAAGAAACGAACTAAAGATATAGATCCCATGACAGTAAAGGAAACAATATATTATAAAAATAGTTGATCATTGGCTCTACTCTCTAAGGAGGGACAATCCTAAATGATATGGGATCATGGCTAGACATTGCCAACCCAGAAGACTGCTCAAAACATGGCATTGTCTTTTCTACAAATGAACACACTATGATTTATTGCTTTATATAATGCTAGATTAAGTGGTACCATTGTAATATGTTTAAAAAATGACTGACTGCTGAGTTTCTTGCGGCTTTTCTTTTCAGCAGTGTCTCCTCTTGGGAAGCGCTGGTAGATTCTTTACGTGTAAAAGTGCCCGTACGGCCTACTTACTGAATAAATGTCTTTTATCTTTGATCTTTTTATCAGTGTGTGACTTCTATTAAAGACCAAGAACTTATCATATAGGCAATGTCTGGATTGTCTTTAGGCTTTGATTATTTCGTCGTATTAATAAACTGATTTTAAACCGGTGGTAGAACCTTGAGCTCAGTCTGGATCGCGACCACCATCTTATCCTTTAACCTACCGCCAGCAGCATAAACATTGTGTTCCGGTGTGTGGATAAGACCACCAGAGAAATTTCTAGAATAGAGGCGTTCCATCATAGACTCATAGTCCTCAGGGTTGGCAACGCATCTGCAGTTTTCAGATTTTCGTTTTTGAAATGGGTCACAGATCTCGTTAACCATTATGCATGGGTGGCCGTGGGCTTTCAACTTGCATTAAAAAAAGATCAACGTACTTCAAGCCACAGAAATGACAGTATTCTACGATTTGATATTTTACTCTTTTTTGTGTCTCTTCTTATTCATGATCAAAGTAGGCATTACAGAGCAATATAGCCCTCAGTGCCACCCGTGACACTATACTCACCACTCGTCTAGAATGTCCAAAGATCAAAAATGTTCTGCGTTGCGATGCATAGAAAATAAAAAAATAAAAGAGATAAATAATTTATTTGGCAAAAAAATCAGTTTACATAAAAATGTTTTACCTTAATATATTTATTTATTGAGCCTAATGGCATTCTCTACCAGTCAACGACATAATCATACAGAAACTAACAGTGGTGCACAGAAAAAGAAAAACAGAAAACAAAGAACAAAGCAAAGAACATAGGTATACCATATTTTTATTACGGCCAAAACGGCCCGCTCAGCTTTATGCCTCTGAATGTCATTGATACGTTGACGATGACAGGTGACAGGTGACATTTCAGTGTACATGGCGCAGCTTATGTGAAACCCAGTCATGTATCAGCGTGTTAACTTTGCAATGTATACCAAATTGTCACTTGTTTCGTGTCATTGTCAAAAAGAAAAAGGGGGCTGGGAGAGTAAGGCGTGGAAAAATATCAAAAAAATGTAGAATTATTTTTGATTTATACACTTCTGATGAGTATTGTGTCACGGGTAAAAACCTCTTTCGAAATCCCAAAAACCGTTCACATTTCCCAACCACAGACAAGAAAAAAAAACAAGTAAAACCAGCTCTCAATCTAGCGGTGTCTATAAACGTAACCATATCGAATTTACTATTTTTGATCATAAAACGCTAGCACGCGATCGTTTTTCAACATTTTATTGTCTTTATTAATTATTACGACGGTTTTTGTGCATGTCCAATCATGCAACATTGCATTGCAACATGAGACACGCCAATATTTCTGTCAATGATGCAGTCGAACGGGTTTCCAGTTTCCCTTCTGGAGTTTTCCTCGAGGTTAATACTTCGGAAGTTCTAGCATTTTTCCTTGTACCATTCGGGAGTTATAAAAAAAAACATTTTGCAGTTCCGTTATGAAAAAACCTGTCAAGTCCGAGTCGGATTGGGCACCTATTATTTTTAATTCAAAAAAAACATTATGTGATTTTTTTATCTGGCTACCCGTTTGTAAGATGCAGCCTGCAGGCAGACGGATGGAAAGCGGTGGCTTAGTGATAGGGTACTGTTAGGACCTTTCGGGTACGGAGCCCAAAAAAAGACAGGTGTAGGTTATGAAGTTATGTACTATTATTATGACGTCACAAAAGTACTCAAGTCAAACAAGACACAATTTATTTTATATCTTTAGCCCTTGTATTTACATAGGAATATGAAATAAGATTACTTTATTACTTATCAACTATCAGATTGGATTCGTCAGCCTTGCTAGACGTGCAGTATAAAGTAAAAAAAAAATATTCCTAGACCGTTTTGGACTATGTCACAGTAACTGTAGTAAATTAAAACGTAAGAGACTTCTTATGATTTTATTTAGTGTCACTTTGACATGGTCCAAAATGGTCTAGGAATCAATTTCCTCAACTGTATAGCGATTTCCATTTTGTCTCGAGACTTATGAGGATTTTCGTGAATCTGCAAATGTGAGATTTTAACCAAATTTTTCAATGAAGTTGCAACCCTGTTGAAGGTCAAAAATATTTGCAACGCTGACGCTGTTAAAAGATAAACGTCAATTTTTTTTCTAAACAAAAGTACTACGAGTTGCCAGTGTTGCCACACGAAAGCTATTTCGACTTAGAGAGTGGCACCCCCATTATATCCTACTTTTTGTTCTGGAAATATATCATTAAATAAGTGAATCGATTCATTCATTAGTCGCCATTACTTTTTTACGCACACGACAACAATAAAGCTATTAAATTAATATTCATTATTATCGCTTTGAGTTGCCATTTCACCAATCGTACTATAATTACGAGTATAAGTACGATTCTTGAACTTTTTGCGTTCACCACACATTGATATCTGTATCAGATATCACGGGCATAGACAAGACACATTGCCTCGCTGCAATAGCTCCCTGCTCAAAAATGTTAAAACAACGCGTCAATGGATCGCTACAAGCATGCGGGCTATCGACCGTCCGTCGTTTTTCGAAAACAGTCAACATGTATGGAATTGACATAAGCGCGACCCGGTAGCTTACGCCAATGTTGTCGAAGCCGACTAATTTGAAAGACGAGAATTTTTCGTACAATAAATTTATTTCAAATTCAATCACATTGGTAAGTACATTTTTTGGAAAATGCCTGCTGCCTCCTTATTGAATAAAAAAATATATCTAGTGTCCTAAATTTTAGCTAGTAGGTTTGGCCGTTCTAAGGAGGGCCGATTTGACAGCTGTCATCTTAGTACAAAAAATAACCTCAAACAAACATTTTGTACTAAGATGACAGCTGTCAAATCGGTCCTCCTAGAACGGCCAAACTTGTAGGTAGGCACATTTATTAGCTTTATGGAAATGTTCCATCATTTGAAGTTCTAGTCACCAGGGCTGCAGAAGTGCAGATGATGTAAGATGGCGATAAAGACGACAAACCTTGTACTAAGCAAAGTATAGCTACTTTACGTTAAATGCCATCGTTACACTGTCGAGAAAAAATGGTTTCTTCTAACACTGTGATTGTTGTTTATAATCATCTTGATTGTATACTAACCTAATAAGACGTTAGATACATTAAGAAAGATGTTAGTTGAATTATCGACTCTTATTATAGCTATTATACCCGTCCCAGAGAAGGTCAATGTTTATGACCTGTATGTTTGTACGTATGCCTCTTTGTTTTCGCGTAAAGACCGACCGGATGGCCAGATTTTGACAGATGTGGTGTCGTTTCCTCTTGCGGACGCACTTACTGTCAATAAGCAATTTTTCAAACATGAATTTGAAATAGGAACAAGTTTATTGTCTCTGAAATGTTTCTGACTATGGCGGTTATCGACGCAAGATTCACTGTCAAATTATAAAAAAATGGCGGATTTAAGAGCATAACATAGAATATTTAACAATTGATATGATTTATATGTGGTAGCCGGTATCTTTCCGTGGATGTCGTAAAAGCCGACTAAGGTAATAAAGGCGTGTAGTAGGTACTGTTAGGCGATGGGCTTGCAACCTGTCACTAATACACTGGTAAACATCTTCGCTTAAGTGTGCAAAATGTGGTTACAGAATTATCAAAAGTTTTTATAGTTGTTGGAAATTCTGTAGCTCTGCCTACCCCACTCTGGGAATAAAGGCGTGAATTTATGTATGTATGTATGTATCAATTGAGAGGTAATCTTAGTGTAGAAACCCATTTCGTTTTCTTATAATTCGTCCAAACAATGATGTCTACTGGGGCATGAAGCAAAGTCTTTAATGAATACTTAATAGTATTTTATAGGGCCTTATTTATGGCTTTTTCATACGTTCCCATGGACCCCTCGTTACGGTTGAACGGTGCACATGTATCGCTGGACGTATAACGTTTGTATGTTTTAATTAAATTAGTCGTTTAGTGTTTATGTAGCTTGGCCTAAGCGCTGGCACAAAAGTTTGATTTCTAATTAAATTAATGGCTTTCACTCCTGTTAAGGTGTATTCTGCCAATGTCGAGTTATGTGTAGACACTCCCATGGATTCATTAGAGAATTCAGTCTATGGATATCACACGGAGAATTGTTCGGTAAAAGATTATTTTTTCTTACATACCTTTACATACATACATAAACTCACGCCTTTATTCCCAGAGTGGGGTAGGCAGAGCTACAAAATTACCAACAACTCTTAAAACTTGTTGATCATTCTGTAACCACATTTTGCACACTTAGGCTAAGATGTGTGACAGGTTGCAAGCCCATCGCCTAACAGTACTACAAGCCTTTATTCCCTTAGTCGCCTCTTACGACATCCACGGGAAGACATGGAGTGGCACTATTCTAACCCGGCAACCACACGGGGTTTTTCTTGTCTTGGCTAAAACAGAAGCAATGGCAGGTCAGCTCCACGCGCTTCTGTCAAGTCAAAAATTGGGTTTTAGCCATGTTTTGTTGACACTTCATTACATAGTATAAAACAAAGTTGCTTCCTATTATCCGTCTGCCCCTAGTTATGCTTAGATCTTTAAAACTAGGTACGTAACGGATTTTGATGTGGTTTTTAATAGATAGAATGATTTAAGAGGATGGTTTTTATGTATAATAAAATCTGTTTCATGTACGAGTGTTACATAAACCGAAGCAAAGCGAGGGCGGGTCGCTAGTATTTCATAAAACGCATCAGTTCGCAGAAATTTCATTGTATCGACAAGATTTTCTAGGCGCAGATCACATGTTGTGATGGTTTAAGTCTTACTTAACCTAATTAATAAATGTAGATATCTATTAACAAACTTACTTTATTGCACATAAACAATTACAGTACAAATCAATTTACAATAAATTAAAGCTAAAATAAATATATTAAATTATAACTGCAGGATCAATATAAAAAATTATCTAATTAGTAATTTTAATATATTGCCTATTGTTCTGAATAAAAAAATATAAAATGCAAATTTATTTTCTTTGCTCTATCCTAATTAACTAACTTAAAAAAAGTAAGTCTCGTTTTTTTGTAACTGTTTCATTCAAAACATCTGTATGAACAGAAAGTTATAAAATTCTTGTACTCTATCAGATTTGGCTAATCGTTCTTTATAAAAAAAAACTTTGAATATCGTCATACTCGTATACACAAAAACTTAAAGGGTTGCAGTATTTTTACTGTTGCAAATAAATGTATTTTTCTTTATACTGTTTTATCACAAAATATAATGTATAAAAAGTAATCAAACGACCGAGTTATTTTTATTGAGACTTAAGGGAATTAGCGATCACCTTTAACGATTTTCCATTTAATTCTTTACTTAACTACACTACTTTTTACTCCACAATAATTAATTAGACCTCTCTTTACGGATCCCTAAATGCAAAACTTCAATCGCCTATTAATTTCTTTTTTCTTCATTTTAATTGGCAACACAACGTCATTATTAAAAAGTGAACTCGTCTATGCCTTATTACAAAGCATGGATGGTTTAAATTCAAGGCATTCTAGCCGGACCATAGACAATTTATCTTTGTTCTTTCTGGTAGCTAATTGACGTTGAAATAAAGGGCTTCGATATTTTACAAACACAAATAATTCGCAGGTGTTTCACTGCAGAAATGTGCCTGGAAATATCGCTTAAAGACAGACAAGATTATGAGGAAATATTTTTTTAAATAATTGAGCTTAGCACTTTATCTAGGTGTACTTGAATCGTAAACGGTTTTTAATGGAGAAATGTCCTTAGAATACAGTTATAGTTTTGAATTTAGAAACACAAAGGCCAATCCTTAAGTTAGTGTAAACTAGTTTCGATTGCCGAAATAATCGTGATTTAGTCAAATAAATGAGGACCACACTACTCCACAAATAAACTAATAAAATAAACCACAATCTGTTTTACAGCTCTTTCCTAGAAAAAACTAATTGGTTAACCAATCTGTGGTCCATATACCGTTTAATTTCTCACAAAACACAAGAGAAAACGTTCTGCCTCTAAAACAAATGACCAAGAGAATTAGTGATAAAAAAATACCCTTTCGGCAAGCTCTTTGAGTTAATTACCAGAGTGCATCGTCCTTTTCACACTTGTAAAAATTTGTATACCGCTAGCTTTTTCTTTCGTAAGGTTCTTTATTGGAGTCTCATCTCGCCGGCGCCTCAAAAGGTCGGGTCAAAACGTTTTGTTTTTTACGTTTGTTTATTTGTTGATTACTCATGACCGTAATAATAATGTTTAGAGCAAACTAATTGGTGTAAATTTTTATTGAAAAATATTACTAGTTTGTATTAATTGTGTTGAAGTCTCAATATTTTAGAATAATGATTATAATTACATGACCAACGCGTTAATGATAATTATTGTGTTTGTATTTCTGAACATTACGTTTTGTTTTAGATTCTAAAACGCGTATTTTTTCTGACAGCTGTCAAATTGAAAATATTGCCAGATGTAAAAAATTAAAAATAAAAGGAAGAAAATTTAATCATTGTTTATATTTCTTAATTGAATTAGTAATACGAGATATTCATTTTGTAGTTAGTTTTATGACTCAGTGGTATTTCCTATCGGCAGTCAAGCGTGTTTTAGTATTGTGGAAACCAGCTAGTTGTTGATTTAATGCTCAAACATACATAAATCAGTGTAATTCAAGAACGGATTAAACTTGTACTCGTCCGACAGCAAAAACTACTCGCCTCAAACATACACTTACTAGCAAAAAAAGTAAGCCACTTCGTAAAAAAAATTTTACACGACGTCCTAAATTCCTCGACTTTACTACAAGACTTATGTTATAAGTATTCAAACCATGTTATATGGGTAATATAAACTTTTATTTCAGGTGGACTTTTGAGACGGTGTTTAACAGTCAAAATACAGTGGAAAAAACAAGACAATTTGGGACAGTTTAGAGTAATATGTCTTCAAACGTGATTTTTAAAGCAAGTACGGTCCCTTAACACTTTATTATCAGAGCCCTTGGCAATGAAAGTACTAGGTATAGTATGTGTCTATTGAAATTGACAAAGATGTAAACAAAACTAAACAAAACAATTTACCACTATTACTCGATCATCAAGTATATTTAAAGGTCTTTGCAATGACTTATACACTTAACCATTACTTTTCTATTAAGTTTAAGATGGAACATGCATTAAATTTACGTTATTTTAAACGAAAACACGCTCGATTAATATTTGAGGTTATGTGTCAAACTGTAGCTACTTACTTGTTTATATCTTTGCCACTTACAATTGACTCAGACTATAGGTACATACGTTTTAGCGAATGAGTACAACTGTATCACACACATCATTCGATTGCCCAGCCCCGTGACCGGTTCGTTCATTCGTTCAATTGACCGTGACGGTTCTTAAATTGTTTCCAGAAAACTCCTACGACCTCCTCTGACCCCGTGGGAGGCGTTGATATTCGAATTTGAATTTTTATTCGAATTTCTAAATGTTACGCCTCATTGGGAGTGTTGCAAGTTTTTGAATTTGATTTTTACCAAAATGATTTCTCTATTAGTCGGAATTATTTTAATATAAAATAATTTAACAATGAACTTAAAATACTTATCGTTTTAATATTTGTACTAAGAATGAGGTTAGTTTTAATTTAAAACACATTCATGGTTGATTTGGTACGGTCAATAACCAGTATAACCACCAGTGACTCTGAAATGGGTCATTTCAATTACCTGGAAGATGGAATTGGGCACCGAATGTATTTAAAACTTCCCTTTTAACAGTAATCGAACCTTACAGAAGTAAAATAATGTTTTCTTCTTGTTCCAGGCTAAACCAGCGGCGCAATACAACCCGAGCACCCCCCAACCCTCAAAATTACCCGAATCCAGTCCCCAAAACCCACCCTGAGTTTCTCAGATCCCTTCGGGCCTCCCGCGTCCTCTGACGGGGGGGGCCCGTCGACCCCTCAACCCGCCATGACCACCCAGGAGGCTCTAGACCACCACCACCACCTTGGCTCCCAAACCCCACATGACCCAAATTCAGCGAACTCCACCCCAACCAACGTATCCTCAAAATCCGCTTTCATAGAGCTTCAGCAACATGGTTATGGGTTCAAGGGGGGGTATCAGCATCCCCATCATTTTGGGAGTCCTGGGGGGCAGCAGAATCCTCATGAGGCCTCAGGTTTCCCTAGTCCTAGGTCCTTAGGGTACCCCTTTCCCCCCATGCACCAGAACACGTATGGGTACCATTTGGGGTCGTACGCGCCGCAGTGCTCCAGTCCACCTAAAGATGGTAAGTGAAGTAATGAAGAAGTTATAATGCTGCCGAAAAATCTACCAGCTCTTGGATCTAGAACAACTTACTTTAAAATGATATAGGTAAATAATTATCTGAACCCATGCATTTTTCTCTATAGGCAGTAAATGTAGAAGCTACTATAAATTTACAAGTCGTGTTATACAGCTCACCGACAAACTCGCCTTTGTTACAGTATGCCCTTTTCCCGTAATCAATCTAATTTTTTGGCCTCATTTGAAAGTAGAAAATGCAGAGTTCTTTAATTTTGCCTTCTTACACTCGTTCCAAATATTCAGAACATTTATATTTCATGAAACACCCATCTTCTTAGTTAAATAAATAGTCACAACCGTGCAACGTAAGTGGTGGGGCGCGCCATCGTGGATTAAAAACACCATACAATCGCTACTGAGTGATTAATAATAGCCTTGTTTTAACAATAATTAAAAGTTTTTCCACTCAGTTTACAATATCTATGACTCCTTGCTCCAATTTCCCGTGTCAAATAAACTTCTTCGGAAATGATCTAATCAGAATACAATGAAATATTTCAGTCAAATTACGAAATGATAAAATTATGACGCGCCGTCGTGTCACCCTATAATTTTCTTATGAAATGACAGTTAGCTTTTTTCTAACCCCGTCATTAGCATAAAGAAGTACGGAAGTTAAAACGTTTAATATCGAATATCGAGGCGTCAAATTGTGACAGTATTTTTAAGTAGTAGAAAAAGTTTTTACGCAGCAACACTGATAATTTGGTGTTTCAACTTAGGTGTTATTTTTATTTAAGATTCTTGATAAAAGGTAGGAAACAAATATTTATGGCAAAACCTTCCTTCCTTGGCAAATTACAAAGTGACAAAACGTATCCTAATCTTCTTATAGGTACATATACTTGGAAGCAAATAAATCGAGCCACTTTCTATGGAAATTCACTACTAAGATGGCTCAATTTCTTTGCTCCCAAGTGTACATAAAAGAACAAACTATCTGATATATCAACTCACAGCCCAAACCGCTAACATATCTTTGGCACGTAGCTTTCTTATTAGGTATAGGGATATATCATGAAAGATTTTTTGGAAATCCATCCCCTACAGGTTTAATGTACCTACGTTACGCGTACAAAGTCGCGGGCATCTTCTAGTACACACAGTAACACCAACATACATACCTACTACTGAAAAGTCAAAGTGGTATGTAGACAATAAATAGGAAATAGCGACTCCATGGATTCTAGAACCATGGTACGCTACCGAAAGGCCTAAAGCAAAGTAGTCACTAGCGAGCTCCTAGTGGAGAACATGCTCGCTAGCCACGTACATCACGCCTAACCACCTACCGCCAAAAAGCAGTGTTCGAATTGTTGTGTTCCGGTTTGGGGATAAGACAGCCGGTGAAATGACTAGCATTGAGGCATTCCATCTTAGGGTCTCCCCAGACGTATCGACGCGGAATCGGCTTGACCCGGCAAGAATAAGTTTTATGTCCACGCAATAAGATCGAAAACGACGTCGTTCCGTTCGCAACGCCGAGCCGCGCCGAGCCGAGCCGAGCGATACCATTTTCATTCTTACTGCACGGACATAATTTTTTTTCTTACCGGCTCAAGCCGATTCCGCGTCGATAGGTCTGGGGAGACCCTTAGTCCTCTGGGTTGGCAACGCATTTGCAGTCTTAGGATTGCATTGCCGTCTTGTGAATGCGAATGTCTATGGGTCACAGTTTCCACTTACCATCAGGTGGCCTGTGTGCTCGTTTGTCTTCTCTATGCCATAAAAAAAACACGATGTTACGTGCAACAGTAACAGTTATCGCTCGCATGTGAGTACCCGGCTTACCTAACTCTTGCCATAACACCCCTCTATTCTCGATGCACGTTAAAAACAAAAACCCTACTTAACGTCTATCAATATCTAAACACTACTTTTCACACTAGAAAATCCCTCTCTATTTCGAAATATAAATCGATGTCAAAACACTGCCAGTTACACCAGCGGCGTTTAATATTTAATTTGCCTGGCAGCACTACAATTTAGCCTCGAGTGAATTTTTTAGCTCGGCAACCCTTGTTGTCGCATCAAAGTTTAACGGCAAAAAGAACAAAAGGAATTGAAATGGTTTAGTGCATTTTAAATTTGGAATGACTATTTCATTTTATAGTCTGTGTAAAAGGCAAAGATGTAAACAAATTAGTATTGTTTGACAAATAACCACAAATACGAAGCGTATTTTATTTTTATTTTTCAATTATTTAATTTTAAACTCAATATGAAAGTAATGATAGAGTGTATGAATCATTGCAAAGACCTCACTTGATCTTTAAAAGTGCTT
This sequence comes from Acleris laterana, assembly GCA_963966035.1. Lineage (NCBI taxonomy): Eukaryota > Metazoa > Arthropoda > Insecta > Lepidoptera > Tortricidae > Acleris > Acleris laterana. The sequence goes on along the minus strand of OZ014465.1, from coordinate 5,548,354 downwards.
ACGTGATTGATTATCGAGAAAGAATGGTAAATTGGTTATTTTGGTTTTGTCAACATCATGGCTAATTTCTGTTGACACAGACTTTAGGTACATATCAATTTGATTTTATAATTAAGTAGGTATTTTAACACGCATGTTTGTTTTAATTTAAAAATATCGAATAGTGTATAATAATTGCTTCGTAAGTAACTATACATTTCCACAAAAAACAATTCAAAAATAGAACGAAAAATTTAAAATCGCGTTCTAAAATCGAACACGCAACGGCAAAAAACGATCTTCCTTGCGTTACGTGCGAAGGAAATTGAACCGTAGGTAAATTATATTTCCGACGTACGTTTTCCTTAAGGCCGGTCAATGCTCCAAGGTCGATTTTACAACACGCTTCCCAAAATGGTTTCTAATCCACTTTCCTAATATGAAGGTTGAGAGTTGTCTTAGACGTCTTAGAAACTTAATTAATTCTTACTAATAATATAAATTACTAAGATTTTAGTAAGTAATGTGAAAATTTTGTGCAAGATCCGTCCAGATTTCTTCCTCCCCTCCTCCCCCCCACCAATGTACTATCAAGCCACAGTGTTTGCATTGTTGTGTTCCGGTTTGAGGATAAGACAACCGGTGAAATTAGTAAAATAACTAGCATAGAGGCAATCCATCTTAGTCGTCAGGGTTGCGAACGCGTGTCTCAGATCCCACATACCATCATATGCTCGTTTTCCCCTTTTCAAGCCGACATGCAACTCACGCCTTTATTCCCAGAGTGGGGTAGATAGAGCTACAGAACTACCAACAACTCTAAAAACTAATTGATAATTCTGTAACCACATTTCGCACAATTAGGCTAAGATGTTTACCAGTGTATTAGTGACAGGTTGCAAGCCCATCGCCTAACAGTACTACAAGCCTTTATTCCCTAAGTCGTCTCTTACGACTTCCACTGGAAGACATGGAGTGGCACTATCCTAACCCGACAATCACACATCATAAATATACATTAAATCTGCATACCAATTTGCTTATAAACAAACAAACGTAATAATAAATAATGTATAATAAACTCAATGTTACACAAACTAACAATTATCGTTAAAAAAACATATCATCATCGAATTAAGTACAATTGACCAAAATCTAAGTCTGCTATAAATTTTCATCTCACTTAACCAATAAAAGTTGGTCTTTGCTTCTAGGGTTGGCACTCTTACTTTAAATACTTCGTGAGTAGGACCTTGTGCAGGGTCCGTCCGGATCGCTACCACCATCTTATCCATTAACCTACCGCCAAATAGCCGTGTTCGCATTGTTGTGTTCTGGTTTGGGGATAAGACAGCCGGTGAAATGACTAGCATAGAGGCATTCCATCTTAGTCCTCAGGGTTGGCAACGCATTTGAAGTCTTAGGATTGCATTGCTGTCTTGTGAATGCGAATGTCTATGGGACACAGTTTCCACTTACCATCAGGTGGCCTGTGTGCTCGTTTGTCTTCTCTATGCCATAAAAAAAAAAATGCTCGTAGTTGATACTAACTAGACTTGTATGATTGGCCGCGATTTTCACGAAATCTGTCACACTCAGGCTATATCTATTTAAATTTTTGACAAAAATGGTCCAGCAGTTAACCCGTAAAGGCTTCAAAATCAGACAGATAAACTGGCTTTGAATTTGCGTAATTTTGGATTTTAGTTGTTTAAAATTTACGAAGGTAAGGAAATTTAGTACCCTAAAATTATTTTTCTTCAACGAACTATCAACCTTAAAGAAGTTAGAAACCCCTCTACTATGAAGATTCATAGTTCTCTTCAAACTGGTCGTTATCATCATTTAAAAATGATAGCACTGTAATGCATAGCAACAAAGTTCATTTTAACTTCAATTAGTTTTGACTTAACCAAATTATCAAAACCATCGTTACAGTCTTTATACCATTAAAATAAGGTTGTCTTTCGTATACCAGTCGTTTTTAAAATAGGATAGCTTAATAAGAGTTTACAAACTTAGTAAAGCAGTTGTTGGAGTCCTTATGTTATTAGAATAAGGTTGATTTTAAACATTGAAACTTTTGAAATAGGATCTAATAAATCTTCGGAAGAGTAACAAGGGGTTATATGAAACAGCTGTTTGTTAATAATTCAGTTAATTGTGTAATGAGATGATACAGTTCACTTTCGTTAAACGCAATTAAGTTTTTAATTTATCGTTTCGAGTGTTGACAACCCTGGGATGTTTTTAGTAACATTGGAGTCAAAATGGATTGAAAATGGGATAGTGGGCATTGCATAGTACTTAATCCTCAGGGTTCGCATCGCATTTGCAGTCTTAGGGTTGCAGTTTTGAGATTGTAATCTTAAAGTTTCAAATGTGTATGGGTCTCAGATCCCACTTACCATCATTGCCTTCTTCTTGCCATAAAAAAAAAATAAAAAAAAGTATTCTCCGGTTCCTGGTTTTAACTCTACCTTTTTATGCTTGATTAAAACAAATAAACTAAATTTTAAATGACAATATACTTTACTAGGAGATGCATGCGTACGAAACGCATATAGTGGGTTATCCATTACTCCCCCTATTTCTCCCTGTTGGGGACTCAACTATCGATACATCCTTTCCTAGTTCCCATTAAACATATAGATTTATTAGATTTATATGATATCGTTATCATATTATAGTGAATAAAAAGCTTTTATTTCGATCGTTAATAGCATGGTTTTGAAACCAAACTAGAATAACTTCAGTTAAATGCTAAGTACACTTAGCAAAAATAATCAATCGTACTGACCTCGAGGTGCTGACGGTACACTCAGGACCGTCAGCAAAAAGAGAACGGCCTCAAACAGACAACCGAGGCCGAGTGTACCGCCCACTGCGTCGGGAAGTATACTCTTTTGCAATTATAGTTGATAATCGATCTAATGTTATATCAGAAGCTAAAGTACGGTTATGCCATTTATAAAAATTTAAAAAAAACTTCGCGGGAGGTATGACCTTGTGCAGGGTCCGTCCGGATCGCTACCACCATCTTATACATTAACCAAACAGCAGTGTTCGCATTGTTGTGTTCCGGTTTGGGGATAAGACAGCCGGTGAAATGACTAGCATAGAGGCATTCCATCTTAGTCCTCAGGGTTGGCAACGCATTTGCAGTCTTAGGATTCATTGCAGTCTTGTGAATGCGAATGTCTATGGGTCACAGTTTCTACTTACCATCAGGTGGCCTGTGTGCTCGTTTGTCTTCTCTACGCTATAAAAAACTACGCCCCTAGTTTCAGAAATGATATCTATCTCTTAAACGGGTATCGATTATTTTATCAAAACACATTTCAACAAACGTGTCATTTTGCAGAATTTTCTGTTCATCCATAGGCATTTTTCGCTGTATGAACATACATTACATACATACCGTCACGCCTTTATCCCAGAGTGGGGTAGGCAGAGGTACAGAACTACCAACAACTCTAACAACTTGTTGTTAATCCTATAACCACATTTTGCACAATCAGGTTAAGATGTTTTACAGCGTATTAGTGACAGGTTGCAAGCCCATCGCCTAACAGTACTACAAGCCTTTATTCCCTTAGTCGTCTCTTACGACTTCCACGGGAAGACATGGAGTGGCACCATTTCTAATCCGACAATCACTGTAACTAATGTTTAAGATGTCCTATCCCCCATTATTCAGCAGAGCGTTCGATAAAATTAAACTCTATAAAATGTTACAATCGATCAAGTGAAATTCAATAAAATGACGGCTTAACCAACCCCCCCCCCCCTCCCACCATTTTGTTAAAAGCTATCCAATGACATGAATAAACCATTAAAAAAATCCCCGTCTTACATGTAGATATGGGAGGTACCAATCATATTTTGTTTTGATTTCGGGAAATTTATCTTATTATAGTTATTATGCATACATCCCTTAGTTAATATATCTATGTATACTAATATTATTAAGGTGAAGAGTTTATTTGTTTGTTTGCTTGAACGCGCTAATCTCAGGAACAGTAGGTCCGATTTGAAAAATTATTTCAGTGTTAGATAGCCCATTCATCGAGGAATATGTTTATGTAAGTATGATATAGGTTATATATCATACTTACATAAACCGAAGCGAAGTGAGGGCGGGCCCGTAGTATACCTATAATAAATAAGGAACTATCTGCCGATAATCGATCAACGCACAGACAAAATCTCGGGACCTAAGGACTTAAAATTTGGCGGAACTATTCCTTGGATATCCTAGAGGTGTATTAAGAAGAGATTTTTGGAAATTCATCCCCTAAAAGGTTAATATAGCAGTAGTAAGGCGAGGGCATTCTCTAGCATAATACATTTTGAATTATGACATTCTTGCTGCAAATGAGCGATTTATAACAACACGTTAACACGACACCTGAACCCTGGTGACGCCATTCGGAGTTCATTCCGTATGCAAATTTGGAAACACGGCTTTGAATGATTGTAAGAACATGGACTTGTTATTAAAAGGTTAAGAAATCCAGTTAAGTTCGCGAACAGCATGCGAACAGGTTGAAATTAAGGTCAGTTTAAACGTCACTGTGTCACTTCATTGAGAGTTTATTAACGACTAGTGGATGCCCGTGACTCCGTCCGCACAGAATTAGTTCCCACTATTCCGCTTATTTTAACCCCTTCAGTCATTTTATTTGTCAGTTCAGTGTTAGAAATAAAGTTCGCCTAGGGTAAAGTCATAGTCGACTTTATATGAGTGCGAAGATTGGGAGATGTATCTTTCGTACTCTTTTCACTCATACAAAGTATAAGCAGAGGCTGACTACAGGTCTCTGGCTGACGACTGGTGACTTTACCCCATAATAATAATTATAATAATAATATCAGGGGACTATGTCACACCAATTGACCTAGTCCCAAACTAATTGTAAGCTCTAGGCTTGTACTATGGGTAGGTACTAGACAACGATATAAATACTTATATAGAGAAATATAAACTTAAATAGATAGAAAACATCCATGACTCAGGAACAAATATTTGCGCTCATCACACAAATATCTGCCCTTACCGGGGTTTGAACCCAGGACCTCTAGCTTCGTAGGCAGGGTCACTACCAACTAGGCTATCTATGTACACTTTATTTTTAATTAATGTTCTCCTTTATCCTTATGCCAAGTGAATGTAAATTAATCATGAGAATGCTTTTGTCAAATTTATCGTTAACATTGTCTTAAATGAACTATACGAATGTACATAATTATTTTTCTATTACTACTAATTAGTTCTGGAGAAAATTCAGACTTTTGACACATTTTCCTGCTCAACTACGCGTGAATACATTTATTTCTTATCGTATGTTACATTCATTTTTTATATAATGCTAGGTTAAGTTTTATAATTGTATCATTAAAACAACGACTGACTGTTGAGTTTCTTGCGGCGTTTCTTCTCAGCAGTGGTCTCTTGCGAAGCGCTGGTAGATTTTTGATGTGTAAAAGTGCCCGAATACTTACTGAATAAGCATCTTTTATCTTTTTTTTTATGATTCAAACAGCGATTTGTGTAGACCACAAAACCTCATGGCTATATGCTATGGATACAGGTCCCTAAAAATGTTACTTTCCAGATGTTTTCTAAATGAATATTACTTTTTTAAAGTTAGGCATTTTTCATACTCAGAACAAGTTTTGGGGTTTGGGACTAAAACGTTAGTGTGCAACATATTTTTATAATTTAAGTATAGTAAAGGAACTTGATTCCTAGACCATTTTGGACCATGTCATAGTGATGTAATCAATCAAAACGTAAGAGACTTCTCATGACTTTATTTACAGTGTCACTTTAACATAGTCCAATTTGGTCTAGGAATCAATCTCCTTGACTGTACCTAGATTTTCCCCGCCACTTCAATCGTTGCATTATTGTGTTCCGGTTTGGGGATAAGACAGCCGGTGAAATGACTAGCATAGAGGCATTCCATCTTAGTCCTCAGGGTTGGCAACGCATTTGCAGTCTTGTGAATGCGAATGTCTATGGGTCACAGTTTCCACTTACCATCAGGTGGCCTGTGTGCTCGTTTGTCTTCTCTATGCCATAAAAATAAATAAATAAATAATAATCGTGTAGATTCGTTATTTTTCACTCAGAAACTTTCCAATGTCATTTTCCGAACATAACATTCAATTCTTTTCAAATTACAATTTAGCTGTGAAAGGATGGTCAAATCCACTTTCTTATTTATTATATTTATTTAGTAATAGCAACAAAAACAGAATTTCCTTCTACTCCTACAGCTGTTTCTAACCCGTGCCGTGTCGACATACAAAAAATGTTAATAGCAGCGTACGTCAAAACACTTTTAATTGCAGGTTATAAAAGTATTTTTTTAAGTTTTCGACAGAAAAAGTTTCGCTGGAGGCGCGTACGCGCGTACTGACGGGTCGACAAGCGTTAGTCCATGGCTTAAAAAAATATGTCGAGAAAAGATCGTACCTATGATTTGACTGTCATATACGGCGATTTAATTTTAGAATAACTGTAATAAAATGTGTAAATAAAGTTGCAATTTCTCGATCTATTAAAAGCGAGTGAGTAAAAGTAAGTTTTTTCATTATCATAAAGATGTTTGAAATGGTTACTGATTAGTCTGATTACTCACTAATTCTTAAAAACAAATTTCGGATATCTCGTCCTTTTCGCTCTTCATTCGTACGGAACCATATAGAAAGTAACAAAGCTAAGGTAACTCCGATTTTGGCTTTATCAAGTCAGACCCCACTGTTACTACAAAACCGTACTTTTCCACATTATGCTTTCCCATCTTGTCACGTATATACGATAGCTCTTATTAACTTGACAGTAAAGGCGACCGAGTCGTAAACAATCTGATTGTGATAGAAAAAAGAATAGAGGCCGAGGCACCTACAACAGTTCAACCTGGAGTTTTAATTGAACAAAGCAACAATTTCATACAAACTTAAGTGACGTTATAAATTTTGTATGAAAAATAGGAATTGCAACCATAAAATATGTAAGACTATCATCATCTTAATTCTAAGCACTTTTCCACTCGCCACTCCAAAAAGCTAAGCTAAGATGGAGCGATTAGCAGGGTTCCTTAGGCTATGTGACACACCCCTGCTCTACGATTTTTGGAACCCCGCCCACTGCCTTGAGCTAGGGTTCCATAGTTCTACCAGCTGGGTTAAACTTTATCTAATAATCATAATTATAGGTGTAATAAATTTTAATTTCAATAGAGAATGACATTTCAAAAAAAATATGGTAAGGACAAGTAAATTCAAATTTCTAAATACGATTTGAATAATACTCAAACTATTCTACATAATTTATATATTTGACTTCGCTCAGTCAGAATCTAAATTAGTTAGCTATTGTATTTTGATTTGGAATTCAATTTAAAAATAATTTATAAATTAAAATTATTTAGGTGAAAATACCATGGAAATTTGTTAAGTTTGTAAAGCAGACTTGCATCAAAAAACACAATCTAGATTTTGTCGTACCTACTAACTGTTTAGTTTTAATGACAGATGTCATAATTCTATTTTTAAAACCAGTTTTAATACTATTATTCGCCTTTGGTCTTATATAAATAAGTAAGGCAAGATTGTCAACATAACAACTTTTAAATTATTAACGAAAATGTTCACTTCTAACTTAAGGGTCACTTGTAGGAAAGATACAAAGTTAGTTTTATTTTGAAATCATGATAATTAAGTCTGACATTACTTTACATTTTGTCACAACTAAATTGTATTACACCTGCCCTAAAAGATATGATTAAAAATTAACGTGTTTGTCGTTTTTTAAAGACTCTTTAGAGTGTAAATAAGACTTAGTCATGATATCACGTCAAACTTATTTTATTTAGCGGTAAATGTAATTAAAAATAATAATTTGATTCCCATAGTCTTTAATACACGCTAAAGGTATGCGCACCTCTTTATGGACTTTTTTATTATTTAACCCGACGAAACTGGCCAGTTATACTTTCTCAAGCCCGACAGACGAGCGGTTTAAAAATTTGTATTGTCTATGGCCGAAATTTAACGTACAAAAAGATCTTGAAAAATATTAAAGCGAATCTGTGGTCTTGGTTGATTTGATTTACTTAAATAATAAAGTGTATTTTTTTTAATTTTCATTTTGTCATTGTATTACAAGTGAAAGTTGTATTTTCGATTTGTGGTTTAAAGTTACGGATAAAACGTACCTACTTGCCTATGTCCAAAATTGTGTTAGAAGGATTGTGACATTAACGTTCTAACGGAAATTCATAACCATAGATAAAGCAAGGTGCGCTAGAATTACACATGTCATCGGATATACCCTAAATGTCAGCGTTTCACACGACCGTCTGCGCTGTTCGAGGTTTTTTAAAAAACGGTCTTTGTTGAAGGAAAAAGATTTTATTGTTTTTTGCCCGGTCGTTTCTTATTCGGTTTTCGGTAGGCGTTGCGGTGGGCGGGCCGCCGACGAAGAAAGTGGCTCCACTTAGAAATATTATATTCCGATTTTGAATTTTTGAATGTCGAACGATGGAACTGCCAAATTTGAAAGTTAGAATTCTGAAGGTTTATTAGTGTTGCTAGAGCAAGATATCAGGGCTTACTCTAACTAAATCTACCTACGATATTTTTTGGTAACGATAAATAAATAAATCTAACCAAAGCTCAAACCACTAACTCCTTTACAAATGCCTATTAATAACAAAAAACAATAAACCTAGATTTCAAACAACCTCTTCAATAAAAACGTTCTAACACCCTTACATTAAAATATAATTTAAATCTTATATCGTTACTATTAAAGTAACTAACTTAACAAATCGTTAGCACGTCATTAACAAGTTTTCGAGCTATTGCTTATTTGGTAATAAACATTTAATTAACGACTGAAACCTAGTATATTAATATTAAGTATTAATTACCTTTTTGATGGTGCCCTATTGAAATTAGTTTATGACTGTGTTAGTAAGCTAGGCCTTATTCTATTGAGTAATTCTAAAACGGCACATGTGAGGTATCGTATTTTGTACCATAAATCTTGCGGTGGTGGAATTACGGTCCAAAATTACTTAAACAAAGGTTTAATTTTAGAAGAGAATAGAATAGAATAGTAAGTAAAAAAAAAAATGAAAAATCCTTGACAATCTTCTGCCTGCTACTTTACGTAGCATTAAGTAAACTCTTTTTAGAAACTTATATAAACAAAAATAATAATAATAATAATACATAAAAAGTGCTTCCACTTTATATTTGCTTTCATGTGTGTGCGCATATTCAAAGGGGTGACAAACATAGTTGATAGCCTTTTTCGAAAAGATTGCTGTGTTGGCTTTACGACTATTTAAAACATATTAACTCGACACAATTCATCGACACTGCCCCATCCCTACGCATCCAAGTCCCAACACTACGGGGGTGTGCCCGCCTCACGGCACGCCATTGTTTCGTCCGTCCGTCTGTCCATGCCGACATGTATGTATGTATTTAATTTGTATAGGAGCCATGGGAAGTTACATTGTCGCAGAATTGTCGTTTTGGAGTTGTAATGCATTGCTACTTGAACCATACAATACATAAAACAGTCCTTATTCTTTATTCTGCTCAGAGAAATACAGCTGTCTTTTGTCAACTCGCTATACTATCTATTAAGAAAAATTAAATGTTCAATGTTTGACAGTCATGAACTATCATTTTCATTGTTTTGTTTCTTCGGATACCACACTACCGTATTATAAAATGAATTACGAATGAATTATGAATTATTGACGTATTGAATATTTCAGCTCATTTTTTTATCACAAACTAAACAAATTTTTTGTTGAGGCCCCATCTCAGTTGATTTCTAAACAAAAAACGAGGCAGATAAAACATTGTCTAATTCCCAATTCAAAATACGAAACTTCTATTCCAAATTCAAACTTCAAATTTTCGGCCAGCACTAAATCTCCCGCGCAATAAATCCACAATATAAATATTCAAGGCGTACGATGCGTTCTGAAGGCCATCCATTTTGTAAAATATATGAAAGGCACTCGCTACTTGATAATAGTCGGTAACTTGTAATTACGGGGTATCTGCCATCGCATCGCCGCGAGTAAGTTTGGTAACCGTTTTCGAACGTGTTCGAAATTCGGTTTTTAATTTTTGTGCATTTTTATATTTTTTTCCGTGGGATTTATTAGCGGACAAGTTTATGAGGCTTTTGTTTCTTTTGGGTATGTTGACAATATTTTTAAATTTTACAGCTACATTTAAGGATTCTTTCTTATTAACTAAACAGATAAGCATCTTTTGTTTTTGGATTTGAATATATTGATTGATTATATAGTTATTCTGTCCGTGTCTATGCCAGTACAGAGCAAAGGCGTATCTCCACTCTTACCGTTTTTTTTTTACTATATTTCAACAAATAGGACATCGTGCATGAAAAAGACCATTATCATTTGTCAAATCCGCGTACCATAAAATCACAGCTCTACTTTAAAAAACAAATAAAATCTCACACTAATAAATATCATGGCATGCATTTATCTGCAAGTTTTGACGTACGACCGGCCAACGGTTTTGCATATCGCCCATCGTAACACACACCGGAATAAACGGTCTCAATTTACCATTTTGAAATGCGAATGCATTTCTGTTAGGAATAGCTGAGTTTTTGAAATAAAAACGAATGTGAGGTTCGTTTGTTTTTTGTGATGTACCTAACCTTTTTTGAATTTGGACGCAGCGTCTTGAGCTGTGTGTTATATTATATGAATGAAATATAATGATGCATTAACCTTAGTGTTATACATTTGACTCCAAATGCTACATAATTTTATTGAGTTTGGATTGACTTAATACCGTCTTTAAAATCGTTTAAAAGAAGAAAAAAACAGACATAGTGTTCATTTCGTACAAACGGACCTACTTTTGTAAAAATAACAGAACGTGTAGTGAAATGACAATTTTCTATCCCTTAATATTTACTCCGACATAATCTTCTCTCATTCCCTCATTCCACTCAAGCAAATCCAATTCAGTTTATTATTACCACCTGAAGATATTAACCCGACAATTATTTCCCAGAAAAATGCGGTCTCTCGGACGACCCTGGCCTGAGGGTGAACGGCAAAGGCAAGAAGATGCGCAAGCCGCGTACGATATACTCCAGTCTGCAGCTGCAGCAGCTCAACCGGCGGTTTCAGCGCACCCAGTACCTGGCGCTGCCGGAGCGGGCCGAGCTGGCTGCCAGCTTGGGCCTGACGCAGACTCAGGTCAGTAGAACATAAAAGATAAAAATATTTATTCAGTAAGTACTTTTACACGTCAAGAATCTACCAGCGCTTCCCAAGAGGAGACCACTGCCGAGAAGAAACGCCGCAAGAAACTCAGCAGTCAGTCGTTTTTTAACCATTATTTAATAATACAATGATACTACTTAGTCTAGCATTATATAAAGCTATAAATATTAAATTAAATATCAAATAGCATGCGTAGTTCAGCAGGAAAACATGTCAAAAATATTACGAGAGAGACAAAGGGAGAAGAGGAAAAAAAAAGGAAAAAAGAGAGGAGAAAAAAAAACACAGGACAACCAAATAAAAGTTTGATAATGGTTTCCTACATCAAACTCATACTATACTAGACGCTGCACTTGACCTTATACTAGACCGTTTACTAGAAGAGCTCCATAGACTAGTAGTAGTAGTTTGTAGGAAGTCTATAGACTCAAGTCAGTGGAACAGTCTTGACAATATAGTAGACACTAGACTAGACGATACACTTAACTTTACACTAGACCGTTTACTAGGAGAGCTAGTAGATACTATACTAGACGCTGCACTAGATCTTACAATAGACACTACCATTTACTGGGAGAGCCAGTAGGCTTAGACTGAGGTCAGTGAAATAGACTAGCCAAAGTAAAAACCTGGGCCTGATGCGGACTTATGTGAGTACTACACCGTATTAGTACACCGTATGCTACACTGCATCAAGAAGCTATTCAGACAGGACGCAATAAATATGATACACCAAACGATGGCTAAAATATAGCTCGTTATTATGTTAAGCAAAAGCTTTGACGTGGGATTGATGTAAAATCAGTGGGACAACAAAGATGCTTAAGTAAGAATAAAACTGAGATTCTAAATTAGGGACAGTATTTTTAATGGAATCCTTTAGAAATTCAGGTGATAATTCTAGCTCTGGTACAAGTCGAGGCTAGTATTGCTCAGAACATAAGACGGGACTCTATTAAGTTGGGGCAAAAAAAACAGCCATGGTAAAATGGCAAACGGAGGCAATTTTATCTTAGATGAGTTAAGTAGTGACAATGAGGATAGACTAAATGTTGGGAACGGCTGTAAGTAAGACGATAATAGTAAAACATAATAAAGTCCCGATGGTGACATTAATAAAGAAAATTTTAACGATCCAAATGTAATACATTCTGTACAAATGCTACCGGACCTAACGCTCTCTTAAAAACGAATAAAAAACCAACCTAATAAACAAATTAAAAAATAATAACAACGTTCGCTCCTTTCTATTATTACAAAGCATGAATACATTTTTCAATTTTTTCGTCTCCCTCAAAAACCATAGACAACTTTTATACACTCAGTAATTATGTCACAAGCCTTATAATTAAAATAGTGTGGACGTTCACTCCACTTTTTTATTTAACCAATTATATTTCAAGTCAAAAGTTACCTTCAATTTCAAACAATACGGCGTATAATGCCATGTATGCATTACTTATCTGTGCTGATAGCATACAACGTGCAATTAAAGGCGTTCTTTTTTTGTCCGTCACAGATAGCGTTTTGAAATAGTCATTTCAAAAGGCTTTTTGATTTTATTTTTAAAAGAAAAATAAGACGTTATCGGTAGCTTAGCATATGACAAATAGATCATACTTCTTTAAATGCAGAGTGACTCAAGTCATTAACCAAGCAAACCTAAAGAAATATATGAATATTCCCGTGTTTTCTATTTTTTCCGTCGGTTTTACCAAGGTGGAACAACAGACGTCTGTGTTAATAGAAAACACCACCCGTAATAAGAGTTCCATATTCGAATTTAAATTTAATCACAACATTACTCACGAAACGTCAAAACTCCCGCGGCAGTTTTTCTAACCGGCCAGCTACATACGAGTCGATTCGACTCGCGTCGATTGATTCGTCATGATTGTGTCTCCGAAGAGAATGAATAATCGGTATCGAATGATGGAATGATAGAGCGCAGAAGGTCTATACGAGTAGATCTGTGACTGTGACCTTTTAAAATATATATATTGCTCTTTTTTTTTACGTTACTGTTTTTTTTGTTACTCTTAATGTATGCACTGTTTCGTGATGTTATTATAAAAATATGGTATTTTAATGAAAAAAATAAAACTGTTTTATGTTGTATACTAAATTTAAATCAGCAAACAGAGAATTAATTATATTTATGATTTTTGTTTAATTTAATCTGAAATTATCATACGATGATATTACATAAAAAAGTATGGATAATACAGATATGGATTAATAATAATCTAGGTTTTTGTTCACCGTGTATAAGTTATTATAAAATATTTCTTACGCTTCTGTGCATTCTGAGGACTGCGCCGTAACGGTAAGAAAAAGTAAGAGCAAGTTAATTTTATTATAATTTAATATTTCTCAGTTATTGTCTGTACCGCACTTTGATGCGCCCGCGTTAGGGATGGGCTTCCAAGGGAAGTTTAATCGATATCGATATAATGTTGCTATTACATTCGGGTCTGTAGTTTGTAGACGTTGTAATGTGTGTTCATATTTTGTAGACACAACATTAGAAGTTCTTAGGATTATGTGGACGTAAATTTACTAGTAAAATACACAGAAAATCTTTTATTCCGTTTCTGAGTTTGTATTACGAACAGAAAATATGGTAACTATTCTAGTAAAATTAACAGTTAATAAATATTTACAGTTATGGTAAGAACCTTTTAAACTGGCCCGATCTGCTAAACACATCTCTTTGCTAATCGGGCCACTTCATAAAATTCGTACTATAATATAAACGTAATTCTTTATTTAAAATTCATAAAATATCGATAACTTTATCCCAACTCTACTCAGCGATTCTTCTTGATTCGATTCCTCATTAAACTACAAAAAAGGCGGAATATAGGCGGCTATTCCGGTCTCTTTCTAAAAAGAATAGACAATCTAATCCCGACTACAAACATTGCTTTGCAACTAGATCAATCAATATTGAACTCTAATTATAACTTAGTAAAGACTTAGTGAATGAATTCTATAGATTTTTTTTTCACAGATAATAAATAATAGCATTTGTCTTTAGGTGCTGTTTACGAGGTATTGTATTGATTGAACAATGTGTTTTAATCGGACTGGGTTTTTGCAGCTGGTAACACTGGTAGGTTCTCTGCATGAAGACATTACGAGAAAATGCGATTGTTAATGTATAGAAAACATTCACTTTTAGTACACCAGTAAACGTTTCATACACATGTTTTAATCGTTTTATATGACGCACAATATTGCTATAACAACCACTTTAAAAAACTTATAGAAAGAGATGTTTTTTTGTATAAAAACTTTATGTAAACATTTAGGAATAAGAATGCCCCTTCTATACTGGTTTAGAATGTCCTTTTCACTTTTCAATACGTACGTACAAAAGTAATTTGTAATAGAATGTTGTTACTTATAACAATTTTCGAAGACTATATTAATTTGTAAATGATATATTGAAAAACTTGACAGAAAGTAACAACGAATTTTCCTAAAAAAAATATATCTACGCTAAAGGAGGGCAAATAAAAAAAAACACTATAAAAGTAAGAACCAACACTTCACTTTAATCAAATGTGTATTTCTCCAATTAAGTCCCGTTTTCTTTAATAAATATGCATTTTGCCAACATTCCCAATCAAGTGTCAAACTCTTAACTGGCAACACTGAGTCGATTATCGAAATCGATAATGAGCGTATCGAATATTCCAACAAATTCCTTAATTCGGATACGCCTCTTCGATTCGTAATTAAAAAGAACACGTTTTAAAATATTTTGTGTTTAACATCGCTACAAGAATTTTACGTAAGCTCGAGTAACAGTTGACCTTGTTGTTTTAAAAAAATATATAAATATAATCGTTTCTTCTAATGTTTACTCATTAACCAAAAATACCATTCTAAATCACTCGCCAGTCAATAAATATTGGAGGGTAAAAATAAGGTATTTTATCATCCAACATTATTATACCAAGCGTAAGTTTATTTTGTCTCTCATTCACATTAATAAATCATAGAGTTCTCAACTCGAAAAGGCACTACAATCGAACGCTGAAGTGTTATAAAAAATAACTCATTTGTGATTGCCGCCATTAGACCATGATGGATGTTCTTAATTCGAACAGAGTGTGACGAACAACAAAAGTACTCCACAAGTATTGTGTTAATAATCGATACTTTTTTACTGGCCAGTAGCTGTATTGGTGTAAGTTTGACTTTGGAACGATTTGTCGTAAGTAATTTGAAAATTGAATTTGAATATGGAACTGCATTTTATGTATGACTAGGGTTCTGTGATCGTGTTTTATTTTTATTCTTGCTGTCACGGTGAAACTTACTTTTTTTTAGCTGCTTGCTTTATTTAAAAAGCGCTAAATATGGCTAAGGCTGTAAAAACTAAGGTTGAGTTCTGTCAAGGTAAGAACCCCAACCTTAAGCCGCGGTCTCATGGTCTAGAAGTTGTATAACATAATAACAGCCTCCCGTGTTAGTTCTAACCACGACGAATCAGTAATGACGGATTTCTATAGCATTTGTCATCGCATTAATCATGCCACACAGAAGCTAATGAATAAATCATATTTGAGAAAAAAATGGAGTGACTTTGAAAAGATTAATAGTAGTGTTTTTCCAATAAAAATATTACTGCGTACTTGCATTAAGGTGTGAATGAGAAGTCTATAATGTATTTTTTTATTTTTTATTGAACAATTATCTCCTGCCAGTATCGACTTATCAAGTCAACTTTACATGAAGAATACATCATTTCAAACGCTTTGGAAGTAATGTTTTATCATTTAAAACAAAACAGCTAAATAGTTTGATATCTCGAACGCTCTATTTTTCAGACATTTGACTACTCTCTGTTGGAACATTGCGTGCGAATTTTTTGTCAGTTACGCTTCTGGCCAGTATTAGGGTTGTTCTCGAAAACACGTTCGAAATTCGAATATAAATAGCAAAACGGCCAGTCCTCTTAACATAGATAATGCTACCTACACGTAAAAAACTATGTACACAATATCAAAGAACCAATCGGCCGTGTCGTTTCAAACCGTCAAATATCCATTCTAATTCTAAAACACTTAAGACATTTTAGATCCGCAGTACAGGTGATACCACAAACGCACCGTCACCGTTTCAAATAAAGAACATGACTTTCGAATTTTGAAATCACATCTCTGATTGGCTGTCAAACGCGGGCCGTCAACCAATGGACGCTCGTCAAATGTCATGACTCTGTGGTTTCAGAACAATTGTCTTTGGACAAGATGGGTTTAAAAAATGGGCTTCCGTTATGGCTCCTGGGTTTTTGTTCTGTGCCTTTGTGAGACCGCGGCGAGGTCAGACGTTATATACAAGCTGGGCGCCCCAGACTTTGCGTGGGTAATTCTATGAATTAAATTTTTTATGAATCTTCGTAGGGGTGAAGAAATTATTCCAGGGTCTTTTTTTTATGTCATAGAGAAGACAAACGAGCACACAGGCCACCTGATGGTAAGTGGAAACTGTGACCCATAGACATTCGCATTCACAAGACTGCAAAGCAAACCTAAGACTGCAAATGCGTTGCCAACCCTGAGGACTAAGATGGAATGCCTCTCTGCTAGTCATTTCACCGGCTGTCTTATCCCCAAACCGGAGCACAACAATGCGAACACTGCTGTTTGGCGGTAGGTTAATGGATAAGATTGTGGTAGCGATCCGGACGGACCCTGCACAAGGTCCTACCACCAGCAACCTAACCTTTACATAACCTAACCTTAACCTTTTCATAGTGTAGTTTTTTATTCAGGGTCAAAATTTCCGAATTCCAACAGCCCTTAAACTGGACTTAACCATTCTTTGCAAATGATAAATAGACGATTATAATAATTATGGCTTACAACATAATATGTTGATAACTAGGTATAATAATATAGAAGTAGTGCATCTAACCTTACTTAAAAATGACCTTTGCGCGGCCGCAATATTATGACCTAAGGTTCTAAAATAATGACAATGACTCCACAAAAAAGGAATCCCGGTAAAAAATATAATTATACATTTTAATTATATTCTAAGAAAATACGATGACGTTTTGGAAATTTTTCTTAGTCATTGAATATTCAAAACTTCTTATAATCCTATCGTTTTTTTTGCGACTCCATTTTATTCTTTAATGGACTTTTGCAAGATATTTGTTTTCATTTTTGTCTCTTTACAATCTTATCTTATCTTTGTATTCATAAACGCACGATAGCTAAAGTTGAGCTTCTGTTTTGTCCTTGTCCTTCATTGTGATATCTGAATTCAACGGAAAGAGACAAAAAATACGCTAACTAAAATATGTTTATACTGTGTTTTTGAATAAGGACGTTAATGTATTTAATTTAAAAGTCAACTGCACCACAAAGGCCTTTCAATATAGGAATTAAACTCTATCCTACCCATTGCGTAAAACCGTTGACAAATTGGAAAATAGTATCCAATTGTAAACAATTAAGTCTAATCAAGGAAACCGTTCTTCTAATTCTTCTAAATAGAGTTTTCTGCCGATCGTTTGAACTTTAAACTTACAAACCTATTTGCACACCCCTAACACGGGTTCGTTTTTTACACCAATCGCGATTACGAAATGTCAAAACGCACACTAACATTCTGAATACGAACGCGGAAAATTGCTGTTGTGTGCGTGATGAGATAGCGCTAGGGTTGACTTTTATTAAATTTATGGCCGTAAAGTTTTTGTATGTTTTTGTTAGTAAAATAATATAATTATAATCAGAACAGTAAATATAATGTAACTTTTTATGTATCTCAGAAACTCTCAGTTTACAGTACATCGTAAGTAGAGAGAAAGTAATAAAATGTTTTATTATGATTACGACAGACGTACAGAAGGTATTCATGATTAATATTATGAGTATAGAATAAAATTAAACGCCTTCCCTAGAAGCGATATTTGAGCAAACAAGAAAAGCAAGTAGAGTCGCTGGAAAAAGTGGTTTAAAGCTTTTAACACAAACAAATACAATAAATAATTGTTGTTGTTGTTGTTGAAACATTATTCTGCTTTTAAAAAAATAACCCGAATTATTACTGGCAGAAAAAATCGAAATTCATAAATTCCAGAAAAATTACGTGGTCCATAGGAACTTGCGCAAATAAAAAAGTAAAAGCGTAATAATTTATAGTTATTCAAGTAGAACTTGATACTTTGTAAGTACCTGTGTTTTTTTCGCGACTCGATTTACTTAAAGACCTTTCGTGCTCGCTAATACGTATCCAGTTTGCAGTAAAATAATAACGAGCTACTGCAGGTGGCGCCAGCGGCTATCGCTAGTTATATAATATCCTGTGGCTTTGCTTCCTTTAAGCTGTCTTTAGAAATGTGAATATTTGGACTTTCTTAAATCCTTGCTTTTTAATTTTAAACTTTTAGCATTCAATAATTCTATACTATTTATTGCAAGAATAAATTAGTTTAATGCTGTCAATGTATTGGGAGAGCAGAGATCTCACAAATTATGTAAAAAATGTCTGTAGTTATGTAAAATACTCTATAGTACATAGGGCAAAATAACCAATAACAAAATAGATATGAGCACAAAAGGTACGGCAAAGGCAAAATTATCTCCTTAAGAGATCTCTCCCAGTTAGTAGTTGCAATAAATTTCTTACCAATTGCTTTTAACACTTTCTGTTTGACAAATAAACGTGATTGTAACAAAACTTTTTTTATCCGTTTCTTAAATATAAGCGACATCGTTAGCAATTGGTTTATATATCGCTATGTTTACTTGGTGCTTGACAAAGGAAGACTAGCTACAATATTTTCTTTAGTAACCTAGCTGTTTAGAAATCCAGATCTCCTCAAATCTGGGGTCCTATTGAAAAATGCCATAAATCTCCTCTAAAGATCTAGTGAAAAATGGTTTAAGTCTGTACTCCGATTATGTATGTACCCTTTTTTAGTACGATTCAAGTCGACTTATACCGTTTTTCATTAGGACCCCAGAAATGTTCACGTTCATATTAGGATAAGTCTATTATATAATTGCCCTTTTATTGCAACTCATTAAAAAGTTAACTCAGTTCTAAACTTCCCGTATTATTTCTAACTGTACTTCTAATTAACTATAACTTTGTTTGAAACTTCATTTGGAAAACTAATAATTGTCCTGCTATTAAACATGTAAGGGTACAATTACCAAGATGGTTGAAGCCACTGAGAACTGACAGCGCGTCGTTAAATGTGACATGTGTCAAAAATTGTTGCAGTCATTGCTATAGTACTCGACATTTGACATTTTACGCGTCATATTTGACAGCTGTCATCTGAAATGTTAACCTAAAAGTTGAAGTACTTTTAATAAATTACCGCCGTAAGTATTTACCTAATCTTAACTCCGTCCTTCTTTTTGCAAACTTCTTTAATAACTAATTTACTTAAAGAATGACTTAATCTTCATTAGGACTCTAGTTAATTAATTCTTCTACTTACTAATATAAAAAGCGCGAAAGTATTTGTTTGTTCGGTGTTTTATGGTTCAAGACCTCAACTGATTATGGTACAAATAATGTTAAAGCCCGGAAAAGGATAAAGAGTCCTTTTAAATACAAAATCAAACAGCATGTATTTATGCAAACACTTTATTGTACTACAACAATTAATAATTACAATGGCAAACTTATCCCTTTATAAGATCTCTCCCACTTAAACATTGGGCCAGTGAGAAAAAGTAAATGTAGCAAACAAAGATAACATACAAACGTTAACAGTTCCCGAGGATATAATAATTGTCGTTTCCAACTTCGAACTGACGACCCTGCGCAAGAAAGGTTGCACTACTGAACCATTGAGTGCACAGTGGATAAGGACCTTTGGAACGAGGCCAACCCCGAACCCGTTGACTTATACCAGTTATTAAAGGGATATCGCCTATCGGCGGTTTAACATCTGGTTGATTCCTTCTGGGGCTATTCTGCTGTTATATCAAAAAACTGGGCAAGAGCATGTCGGACCATGCTCAGTGTATAGGGTTCCGAAGCCTTTATCTACCTTATATATGAACTTTAGAACGTTTAAAACACTTTAGTCGCCTGTATCTCAGGAATTAATTATTTATTGAAGATATTCTTCAGATTTTTTGTATTTTTAGTTTTGGCTGTAGGGGGGGGGACGGGGGACACCTGGCTCTAACAAAAATTAGCGCTTTAAAACTTAATATTTCATAAACGGATCACTTAATCAAAAAATTATCTGGACAAAACCGCAATCTTTTTGAAAGACCTATCCGACGACATCCCACACTACGACAGTACACGAGAAAAAAAATCATTTTTTATTTTTTCAACATTTTATTCTACCACTTTCTTGGCGTGACTAATATGTACATTCATGACAGATTACAGCTTTCTAGTACTAAGTCTCTGAGCTAGGCTGCGGATGGACGGACGGACGGACATGGCGAAACTATAAGGGTTCCTAGTTTGCGGAACCCTAAAAAGCTCTTTTTCTCTACAGGACCTGCTTCTTTTCGTTTTTTTTTTTTTACAAACGAAAATACCTCTAAAAAAATAAAAATGGTCTATGGCTCCAAGCGGAACCCTCCAACTTAACTAGACCAGCATCCTGCCTGACTCGTTCTTGACTCATTGACCACATTCGCAATCATTTGCATGTCTTTCATTAATAAAGATCTAAGTTAATCTATTTGCAATACTTATTTTTAGCCTTGCACTGCCATTTTTGTATTTAGACACCTTTTAAACAGTTTTAAAGCCTTTTAAAAAAAAGTTAAGTCGCGTAAAATTTATTTAAATGGTGCATTTAATGTTAGATTTTTGCATTATATTTTTACGTTATAAAACTAGAAACATTTACATGTTGAAATTACAAAAAAAACACGATAAAACATTGCATAAAGCACAATCAATGCAATAATCAAGAAAAAAGCTGTTTTAGCTTTAACTTAATGTAGAAAACTGGACCTTGACTCAGACTTATTCTACAAGAAAGTGTTTTTTTACCATAAATCTCTCTTTTCCAGAAAAACTCCTCATTCTCCAACTATTTCCATTATAAACTTCATCCAGAACGGTTCAGCTATAAGTCTCTAGTCCCAAACTAACCTCTAGGCTATACTATGGGCAATAGACAACGCTAAATATATTCATATAGAAAAATACATATTTTAATACAAAGAAAACATACAAGACTTTCGCGCAGCACACAAACATTTGCCCATACCGGGAACCGAACTTGCACTGCATAGGCAGGGTCACCACCAACTAGGTTAACCATGTCGTCAACGTATACATATTTCAAAAGATATTCGAGGCCAACACATTAACATTTTTAGCATTCCACTTGAATATAGTACCCAGAATGAAAATGCGGGTACTCCCGTGCCAGTGCATAACTGCGTTTCCCTTGGCGTGGCGTTTTTACAGGCTTTCCTGCCTACTAAGTCATGCAGCGAGACCGCGGGTGGCCATGCTTGTTGCATTTCTGAGGACAGTTTGTTAATACTCGATTTCTCTTTCTTTGACAAACGACATAAAATAATACAATATGATATTTAAGACAATCAGGGAACATTAAAACTAAAACTGAACTAAAATACAACAAAGTTTTACTCATAACATTTACCTTTCTTCACTTTAGAAACCGTATGTTTAACTACTACAACTTGTGAGTGTAAAAAGGTAGAGCTCTGCAATGGGAGTCGTATATCTATGCATCATACGTAAAATTGTAACAAGCTTAGGATTGGTTTTGTGACGTTACTTTGCATGCAATTGATGTTCTATTTTTAAAATTTTGATCTCTTGCTTCACAAAAATCGTTCCACTTTTTGGTTTTGACACTTATTGGAGACTATGAAGTCTGATGTATATTTTTTTTTGTAAAAAAAGCTAAATTTATTTACATACATCGTGCTCGTGACATGTGAGGTTAAATATCACCTGTCACTATTCTTATAACTGGAGTAAAAAACATGTTCAACAGAAATTTCACGCGTGAATACAACTGTTAAAAAATAAGAAGCACCTGTTACGGAACTCCTGTTTGCAACTTTATTTTAAAATGCCTATATAGGTTGTTGGCATTTTTACTTTTAATCGAAAAACAAAATGGCATATGCGTTATAGAACCTGCGTAGCATATGGGACTTTATTAAAAACGAACAAGGTTTCATTTTAATTTGCTAGTGAATGTCACACGCGTTCTTTTGACCAGCAGCAGCTCTGCTCAATACTTAGTTGTTAAAGCTCATCACATTATCGACTTTACAATAGCTTTAACTATCAAATAATTAAGTAACTAACGTCAATAATTTCAAATATCATTTACCAGTAAAATACGGCCAAAAAAGGTGGAAAAAGGTTCAGGAATATCCCTTCTAATTTAACGAACTTATATGGCCACCCTACCTAGTTACCATACAATGGAGTTAGCGCGTCCTTGACTGCTAGCCTTCTCGAGATTGATTCGTCCAATCTTGAGATAAACCGATGATTACAAGTTATATAATGGCGGTAGTGGCAGCAACTTCGACGGTTTGAGTGTTCTCTCCGTCTTACAAACGACTGTGTCTTACGCTGAAGTGAGATGGCGTCAAGTTGGAAGTTAGGGTTCAAGAAAGAGAACAACTAAAAATTTTTTGTTAATTCTGTAACCACATTTTACACAATTAGTCTAAGATGTTACAAGCGTATTAGTGACAGGTTGCAAGCCCATCGCCTAACAGTACTAGAAGCCTTTATTCCCTTAGTCGTCTCTTACGACATCCACGGGAAGACATGGAGTAGCACTATTCTAACCCGGCATCGACACAGGTTTAACCTATTTTATTATTTTGTCATATTCAACCAGTTTGATTTTCGATTAAGGCAGACTAATTTCCAAAAATCTGTTAATTCAGTATTTCATGATTTCAAACCTGTTACGGTATTGTTTTGACGTCAGCCGCCCTTACTGTCAAGAAAATAAGAGCTATCAAGACGTTGACAACACGATAACAAGTCAAATACGATATGGATTTTAGCGTCTAGAATACCGGCCCAGTATACGGTATTCTGTCCCCAGTGGGGTTATTATGACGTAAAGCTGTGCAATTCATTTTACGCTGTGAGAAAAGGACAGAGTTATGTAACTGCTATAGCTCCGTCCCTTTCGCTCGCCGTAAAATGAACTGCATAGTCATGTCATAATAACCCCCCAGGAGCCCTAATATGGCTGCGTTTATCGCGTGATAAACTATGGATAAAACGTCCGTCACTTTTTGTCACATATACACGTATATAAGTACGAGAGTGACGGATGCTTTATCCACATTTTGTCACGCGATACACACAACTATACTAGACCTGCTGGACCGTGACAAACAAATGACAAATATTTACAACGACATTTACAGCTTAGCTACAGAAAACTATAAATCGTTCAATTTCATTATAGCAAAAACGAGACAGAAGCGAGGCAATTAACATTTATATTGGATATGAAAGCGCCAACAGTTTAATGCAAATTGATGATTAGTAGGCAGTTGCGATACGTGTACAAATGACTTGGTGTTTAAAATTAAAACGCCTGAGCCGTGTTAAGTCCTTTTTTGTCCACTATCCCTAAAAGGTCTCGTACACAAATACATTTTTACATAAATATGACACTTTTAGCGTAGTCGGCATAGTGTAAACAGTAGTTCATCTTCAAACAAAGACAGGCATGATACTCTATTTCTTAGTAAGTCAGAGAGAAATGGGGACTAAAAAAAGATGTAGTGGCTAAGATTGAAAAGGGCATGCTTCGATGGTTCGGTCATTTTCGAAAGAGATATACAGAGCGAAAGTTAGTGGAAGGGTCGGAAGCGCCGCCCTAGGCGTACTTTTTCGAATCAAATCATCAAGTGTATTAGTGACAGGTTCCAAGCCCATCGCCTAACAGTACTACACAGCCTTTATTCCCTTAGTCGCCTCTTACGACATCCACGGGAAGACATGGAGTGGCACTATTCTAAAGCAGCGACCACACCAATGCTTAAAAAACGGTGACGGTACGGAATCGCAGTGACGCGTCGTATTAGCACCGTTTTTGACGCACGCTCCCCACACCGCGGCTGCTTAACGTTGCGTATATCACGGTACGTCAAAATCGACGCCATGTTATTACTATGACACATTCTTTTGTTTACGCACCGTCTGTGAATTTTGAGCACCGGTGTGGGGAGCACGCGTCAAAAACGGTGCTAATACGACGCGTCACTGCGATTTCGTACCGTCACCGTTTTTTAAGCATTGGTGTGATCGCTGCTTAACTCGGCAACCACACCGAATATCCTTATTTCTGTACCAAAATACGTAATGTATATCGACTTGTCACCTGTCACAGTCATCGTCACGTCAGTCGACAGGCGCCTGTACGCTCCACTCAATCCTTTAACCCTGGTATTGTGACGCCGGCGCAGCAGTGCGTGTCAGTTTTTGCGCTCTGACATATCCGGGGCGGTAAAGATGACTTGTGCCGACATTGGGTGCCAACGGATAAATAAGTCCGAAGATAACGTGAATAATACAACATTTTTTGGAAGTGGAATTTGAACGACGATGTTTATGTACCAGGGTTTCATAAGAGACTACTGCTGAGAAGCCCGAGAAGTTAACCGTCAGTCAAACGGTATTAAAAGCACCTTAGTTGTAGGGCTCCGAGGGTATTTGCAAAAGTGTTGCCAACCCCGAGGACCAAGATGGAAATGGTAGGATGGAACGGATGGATAATTTATTGAAGCTGTGAAACACACCAAATTGGGTGCCGCCATTTTGTGTTAAGTTGTTATGGTAAATAAATTTCCACTGTGTTAAAATTTTTTGTTTTGCACCTCATAAACGATTTTCTTCTGCTACTTTTTCAATGTTAAGGGCCTGAGAGTAAGTAAACAGAATAAATCAAAAGTAAAAACCGAACCTCTTTCATTCTGTGATCTTACCTGTGTATGTGTGTTTGTAACAATGTTCGTGTATATGTGTGTGTGTTTATGCGCATAGGTATATCGTCTTAGTACTCTAGGCTCGTTCAGGGTTCACGTATTATTATGGATGGCAAAGTTAAACAATTGTCAATTTTGAAAATCAACCTAAAAACAAATATCGTTACTTTCGAATGTTACTTTTTACAACGATAATAAAAGTGTATTATCAAAATGCATACTAACGCAGTTAGCGCCAATCTTATCGCTAAAAAGCGATCTCTTCACATATTTAAAATACAACATTAAAAGCGCATCACATTCAAATCGTAAGAAACATCCTTAGAACGAGCGCCCATGCTAACTGAACACCACTCACCGTCCAAACTAAATTGACCCACAAACTATGTAAATTAGACCTTCTTCCGTTGTAGTACGACACTCGACACGTATCCCGGTTAACTGGTGGTTGTTTGACTGACAGATCTGATAAAGTTCGCCGTTTTTTAAGGTTTTCCGACATGGTAGTGCAATAACAGTAAAAATAAAATAAAGTTATTTGTAAAATGCCAATGGCTCCTTGTGGAGCCAATTTTAACCCCCGACGCAAATAGTTTGACCGCAATGTGTGTGTGTGTATGTGGCACTGTAGCTCTTAAACGGGTCAACCAATTTTGATGCGGTCTTTTTTATTTGAAAGCAGGTTTTCTTGCGGTGGTTCTTATCTAGGTTTCATCAAAATCGATAGGGCCGTTTAAGAGATATCAGCTGTAAAAGAAGTCACCATTATATCGGAGATTTCTAGAGTACTCTAAGAGTTATTGCTAGTAATTTGTATGGATGAGTGAATTTTGGTACAGAATGTAGTATTAGCCTAATACCCTGACCCACCATAGAACGGTGTCACAGTGACGTTATAAAACAATTTGTTTGACACTTCTTAGAACTTTAGTCAAAACGTCACTGTGACACAGTTCTATGGTGGGTCAGGGTTTGTACTGGGCTGATAGTACTTATGTATTTTGAAATGTTTTTTATTATTCTAAGAGCATTCCACTTGGTTTTGGCTAGGGTTCTGGTTGTATACAATATGGAATAGAGCCCAAGTAAACTAGCCAAAATAATTGGGACATAATTTTCATGGTTCAGTACCCAAAGGGTCCCAAACAGGACCCTATTACTAAGCCTTCATATTCAGTCAAGAGCTGTTATTAAAACCAGAATTAAAAGCAGGTTGATTTTTTAAAGGATTTTCTATAAGTACTTAAAAAAAAACAAAAAGTAAAATAATATGGAGTTACGCTAAAGTTCTTTTTTGTTTTTGTTAAATTATGCACGATTTCTATGTATTAATAGGGTCAAATTATAATAAAAATGGCACCGATTTTTTTTGTTTTCGGTGGTCAAGTTATACCAACGCCATCAGATGTCTGATGGTTACACTTAGTTGTGTGCACCATGTCCTGTTACCTCGCTGAGTCACTGCATCTCGCGCACTTGCATCTAGATGCATTTCATTAAGAGGGGAAAACGGTAGGGTTGGCAAGAGAAGTTTAAAAATATTCCATTTTTATTCACACCCTATAAAAGAGCATGACCATTTTAAAGTAGTGTGGCAAGTTTCGTAGCTTTATCTGTACATATAATTTGATGTAATGTAATTTAGAATAGATCTTATGTTATGGGAGAATGTCAGACAAATTGACCTAGTCCCAAACTAAGCTCTAGGCTTGTACTATGGGTAGTAGACAACGATATACATACTTACATAAAGAAATACATACTATATTCACACTACCAGGACCATAGACATTTCGATGGTTAAAATGGCAATTGGCGTATAGGACAATTTTACAGTACATTTTAGCTGTCCTTTACGCCAATAGTCATTTCGACAATTTTACAGTACAATTTAGCTGTCTTTTACGCCAATAGTCATTTCGACCATTTTACAGTACAATTTAGCCGTCCTTTACGCCAATTATCATTTGGACAATTTTACAGACAATTTACTCGCCCTTTACGTCAATTGTCATTTTAGCTATATGTATTTTATTTCGTATCTTAATGCAATCCTTATGCCGGCTCCACATGCTTGCGGTGTTTGCCAAACACTGCAGGACGCAACCATACGTTGGAGTGTGATGGAAACACATCGTGCTCACTCTAACATATAGTTGCGTGCTACAGTGTTTTGCAAAACACCGCAAGCATGTGGAGCCGGCATAAGACTTCAAATTCGTTGCCAACCCGTACTATGCTATGTCTTTCTGTATGCCATAGTTATTTTACCGGTTGTCTTATGATTCTAGAATCCATGGAGTCGCTATTTCCTAATTATTATAATAACATGACAGTTTGATTTTGACCTTCAGTATTGTCATATTTCAAAATAAACTAAATAAATGTTTAGTTCGGTTTATATATCGGTACCTACTAATATTTGCTTGTTTTAACGCTATCACAGCAGGGATATGTTCCATACCACAATTAATTTAAATTGGTTCGGTTTAAATAAATGAATTTTGTAATATTATAATACTAAAGGTCAAAATCAAAGTGGTATGTATTATAATAAATAGGAATTAGCTACTCCATGGATTCTAGAACCACGATATGCCACGAGAAGTCCTAACCCTACTTATGATATACCCATGCCGGAAAAAAAAATCCGGATAAAAATAAAAAGTTTTTTTTTTGCTAACCCTATTCGTCTACAGTGACTTATACTTGCTTGTGTGAGAGAGCTGTCTGTGTAGAGGAGCTTCCTGTAATTATGCAGTATACACACTTATAAATGTTTTCTTACTATACAAACAACCTTAGAGGTTTTATTATATATTATTAAAGTCGTGTTGCGTTATGTAATGTTTTTTTAAATGCTTATTAAAACTTTAGGTAGTGATAAGATCAGAGATTAGGTTTTTTGCTGTGTGGTTGCCGGGTTAGAATAGTGCCACTCCATGTCTTCCCGTGGATGTAAGAGGCGACTAAGGGAATAAAGGCTTGTAGTACTGTTAGGCGAAGGGCTCGCAACCTGTCACTAATACGCTGGTAAACATTTTAGCCTGATTGTGCAAAACGTGGTTACAGAATTAACAACAATTTTTTAGAGTTGTTAGTAATTCTGCACTTCTGCAGCTCGGCCTACTCCACTCAGGGAATGAAGGGGTGAATGTTTGTATGTATGTGTGTAAGTTGTAAAGAAAATATTTAATTTGTTATACATGCATACCTTCATATATACATCAAATCCTGTCATCAAATCCTGTTTCCTAGAGGGGTAGGCAGAGACCACTTCTTTCCATTTGCTACGATCCTGACAAATTTCTTTCGCTTCTTCCACATTCATACATCGAGTCATGCACGCACGTCGGTTTCGGGTACTTAAGATTCGGCCCTTTTCCAGTATTTCTCCGATTTGACTCGAAAAAGTACGCCTAGGGCGGCCCCTTCCGACCCGTCCACTCACGATCTGTATATCTCTATTGTTTATTTGTAAAGTATATGAAACGTTTAAACAATACAATTTCACTAGACAACTAAGAAACAATTTTAACTATATTGTAGCAATTTAAGAACTATGTGGTCATAGTTCATAGCATCTGAACACTAAAAGTATAAAAAGAAAACATGCCAAGTTTACGTCAAAAATAACTTTATAGGAAAAAACTCCATATTGTTTTAAACATAAAACCATTTTATATAACACGTAGAACAAGTTCTGACGTTTTCTTTAAAACGCTTTGCGTAACAGCTAGATAAGGACGGACATAACATACCGCGCGGGCGCGATAGAGACGGCCATACGCGTCGGCGCTGACTCAAGGCAATCAACGTTTACCTCGACAACTGTTTTCCAACTAGAAACTGTGTCTTTATTTTGTTTTAAGAAAATCACTTTAATAAATTAAAAACTACAATTTCGCTAAAAATATTATAAAAACCAATAATTGTATAGTTAAAACTGACATGTCACTTTGATTTGCCGCCATTTCACACTTGACAGTTTGTTTTTTTAAGCACGGTAACGGGCATAGGTGTCTTGTGTTTTGAGCCTAATAGAGTTGTTTTCTCGATTGTAAGATATTTCGCATGTGTTATGTTGTCCTGGTACTTGGATTCAACTTGGATCCTTTTATATTATCTAAAGGACCCAATTAAAGGAGGTAAGAAAGGAGATTCATTTTCAATGGCTAAGTATATCAAACATATATACTAACGCGAGTTCCTAAGAATTACGCGGCGGTAAATATCTACAATTTTGGTGTAGACTAAGTTAATGGACCAAGGTCAAGACTTGCACTACAAACGTTGTCCTTACGCTCTCACTAGGCAAAAGGCTCGTATGGTAGCGTGATAAGTAACCTGGTTGCACCAAGACACACATTTAAATATCAGATACATTCCAGACATGTGTCAAAACGTAAAAAAGTACATTTTTAACCTTTGTTTTTGGTACCATTTCAGCTCCAAACCCTAGCTATGATGCGTCTGTAAAGAAAAAAAAAGACAAACGCCGTACTAAAATTCACAGGAAAAACAAGAATATCTATACACGTAAGATTGCCTGTGTATTTGTCATCATGAAGGATACACCTTACACACACGCTTACAAATGCAAGGCTGAAGCGATTTCTTTATAATATAGTCTTTAAGTCTCTTGCCGTTACGCGGTGGTGACCATCGCGGTTACTATGACATGGGAAATATGCTAAATATACGAATCCAGTCGTCATTGTTCAAAAGGGCTCCTTCTCATCAAGTGCCATGGGCTTCATATGGAGCCGAAATTGTAAAGAAATCAGAGGGTGCAGTGCCGAATGAGTTTTGTGTTTTGTTTTGGCATTTTAAATTGATGTCATAAAACTTATTGCAAGGAGCAATTTTTTTTAAAAAACGATGTTTTTTTTCCGATAGTGGAATCTCGGACTAAATGCTTGTCTATGGTAACTTTATTAACAATTTTATTCAAATTTGAAAAACGAATATAAATGTACTCTCGCGGAAAAAAGTTCAACATTTTTCCGAAGATATTTTTAGTGCTTTTCGAAAGTTGAAATGTTAAGTATGTCGTCGTTTTAATCAAATAAGTCCTATATCGATAAATCGCGTAAGGCCCACACCGGGCCCGGGGCGTAACCGCTGTTATTTATTAATTTTCGCATCTTATGAGAATACTTACAGACAGATTCACACCCATTTGGGATGTTGTTACACCGGATCGAGCGGGCGAATTTAAGAGTATTTAAATTTGGGTTATTGCATTTTTCACTTGAAGTCTTCAGATTTTAAAGAATGTTTTAGGCCTTAGGTCCACTAATTATTAGGACAACCTGTGTGCTTGTGTACCTTTAATAAAAGGTACAAATATGTCATTTAAAAATGTATTCTAGCTTATACTTTACGCCAAAATCAGCTTGGCCCTATTTTACGTATTTTGAAAAGAAGGTATCCGTTTTTCTTTTCCAGAGTACAAATTGAAAGTCGAAATAGATACAATTACGTATTTAACTTAAAGCTACCTTAAATAGTATAGTTTTAAGGCTCATTGTTACTAACATATTATATGGAAATTATTCTGAAATAAATTATTATTATTATTATTATTATTATTATTATTATTATTATTATTATTATTAAATGAAAAGTAAATAAAATAATAATTGTACTTTTGTTGATGTTGCATTACAAATTTTACCCTATGTGCCTAAGCATATCATTGATTATAAGGTAGGGTTTAAAAAAAATACGTATTAGCAATTAGAAATTCCAATGTTGAAT
This sequence comes from Acleris laterana, assembly GCA_963966035.1. Lineage (NCBI taxonomy): Eukaryota > Metazoa > Arthropoda > Insecta > Lepidoptera > Tortricidae > Acleris > Acleris laterana. The sequence goes on along the minus strand of OZ014465.1, from coordinate 5,517,336 downwards.
TTAAACTCCCTGATAAAAAAATGTATGAATGTGGAAGAAGCGAAAGAAATTTGTCAAGATCGTAGCAAGTGGAAAGAAGTGGTCTCTGCCTACCCCTCTGGGAAACAGGCGTGATTTAATGTATGTATGTATGTATGATAAAAAAAGCAGGGAACGGGCACTTTAACACGTCAAAAATCTACCAGCGCTTCGCATTTTAAAATATTGCTTTTGACAATGATTATTAGGTACCTTATTTGCAGACAGAAAACCTGGATATACAATTTTAAACTCTGAACGTTTCGGTGTAATACACGGCCGCGACTATCACTGGGTGTGGTCGGTATTTTATTAAAATCTCTTCATTGAAGAGAAAAAATAAACTTTTCTTATCTCAAAACTCAAAACTCGTCTCATTTGGACAACCTCGGTTTTAAATTAAACTCATTAATTTAAAGATAATGAGTTATTCTATTGTAACACGTTTTAAATCCTGTTTGAGGTTAGTTTTAAAAGCAACAAGTCTAATACATTTTTTTTATTTTGTAAACGCCTTTCATGGGCCACACTGGTTGCTAAAGACTACGATTCGCTTGTTATAATTATTTCAAACTCTAGTCATCTTAACTTAGCAGTATAACTTGTCTCAGCTGTCCTAGGGCTGGCTCGACGGAATTTTTATTTTTGTCGCGAAGTTACATTGGCTTGTATCATTGCATACCATAGTGTTAGGAAGAGTTTTGAACTTGTTCTACTATAATATTCTGGCTTGAAATTCTTCTGCGCGTTATTAACAGATGCATGTGACGTTGGCATCGGCGCTAACTTTACCCAAACCCTTTCGCCAACTATATGTGACTAATATTCATTGCCTATCTTGTAGTATACAATGTTGCACATGTTATGCACGCATGTTATATGCGCTCGTGGCGCTTACTCGCGACCTTTGCCGCTGGTTGTATAACGTACCGTTGTTTTTTCTCTTTCATATCACTGGAACCGTCAGTTTTTACCGCTCATGTATTTGTGTCCATTGTCATACGTCAAATTTGGATGTTGTTTAATAGAACAAGTTTTACAGATGCACAGTTAATTTAGGACAAGCGTGTTATTTGTACTTATAATAGTGTAGCACGCAGCCTTTTCAAAAAATAACCTAAACTGTTTGCTGTTTTGCATATATTATCATTGAAATGGTCGTATTTCTCTTTGGCCAAGCTCCAGTTTTCGTTTTGAGTTACGATTACATGTTTGTTTAATTTACATAGGTATACGTGTTATAATCAAAATTCAACTATGTTAGCAGAAGATATCGAACTCGTTTCCTCCCGGCCTTTAAATCAACAGGGTGGAACACACAAAGAGCGAGTCGGTCTTATGGGTTGCAAGATTATTTCAACGATAACGTGTGACAATGGAAACACACCACTAGCCACGGTAACGCAACGTGCCGCAGACCGTGGCGGTTTCTTTTTTCTTCAGCGAAATTTTGCTAATTGCTTTATTAAAAAATATGATTAATTTCACGTTATTTGGGTTAACAGTGCGCTTTTTATCAGGTAGATTAATTTTGTGGGGTTTTCTGTGGACCTGCATTATTTCCGTAGCGCAACGAAATGGTTAATATTTTAAATGCTTGACGACCCAAAAAAATATTTAGTTTTAAGTCCACGCACACATCCATAACACACAGACATTTTACATGAGCTCAACACTTGTAAAATACTTTTTGGATACAACTGCAATATGCGCAAGCGCTTAATAATATTAATCAATAGCAATTTGCATCTTTCCTACAGCAACTACCGTACCGAGATTAGCATATTCTTTATTTTTTACAATATAATGTTTACATACATACATACCACTTGAACGCTCAAAAAGCACTACTAAAATTATTCGACTACCTACATAAACTAGGAGACAATTTTAGACAAAATAACCTATCTCTAGGCTTGTACTGACAACCCTAACATGGGTTAAAAAAATGTCTGACGCTTTGACATATCATAATTATCACAATCAAGTCTAAATACCCTTGAATGCACCGAGACTCATTCAATCGAATGTATCATTTCATACATACATACATTCTTCTTTTACATTAAATCACGCAAATTCTTCTGTATTGTTTTTAGATTGATGAAATGATGACGAAAGAGATAGGCGTACTTTTTCGAGTCAAATCGGAGAAATACTGGAAAAGGGCCGAATCTTAAGTACCCGAAACCGACGTGCGTGCATGACTCGATGTATGAATGTGGAAGAAGCGAAAGAAATTTGTCAAGATCGTAGCAAGTGGAAAGAAGTGGTCTCTGCCTACCCCTCTGGGAAACAGGCGTGATTTAATGTATGTATGTGTGTATGTATGTTTTTAGATAATCTGAAGCATAGTTACGTAGGTAAGGTTAGGTTAGACCTATGACCAATAAGAAATTACTCCAGCACGTGTAAAGGCCTGTCAATGAAATGAAAATTCGGAGAAGTTAAACATTCTATAAAACGAGTTTCGTTGATTCAAGGGTAAACCCAATAACGTCATGTCACACCAAGCTACAGGGTTCGCATTGATGTGTTCTGGTATACGACACAATCCTTGCCTTTAGTGAAATCTAAACCTTTAACTTTTGGCATAGCATACTACAACTGGGTGATTCCACGGGCGTTTCAACCGCCGTCAGTCCGCTGTCCTAAGTATTTAAGAAATAGGTGATAATATACTTAAAATTGGATCAATTGTGGGAAGTATTACCATAACAGTATAGCTCTGTGTGAATGTTAGCTGCTTGGTGTAGCTCATTTTTTCAATATTTACGACAGGGGACTGACGGCGGTTGAAACGCCCGTGGAATCACCCAACTAAATCATCAACTTATTGTACAAACAATGATAAAAAGATTATAACATAATTGGAATTACAGTAATAACTATAACTGCTCTCATAAGCTAATAGGCGGTATCTCAAATTCAACAGCTAAAGCAGACCCAGTCCTCTCCCCTTAGTAATAAGGTTGCACTTGCTACAGAAGTCTCGTCTGAGATACCGCCATTTGTAGCAATGTAGCATATCGTCATTGCTTTAAAAAACCTCGTATCTAATAAATCGGGACGTACGAATATAAACTTAAACTTGAAGAGAATTTAGTTTACAATCGTACGTCACGAAATATGAGATACGAGAATTTTCTAAAGTAGTAACGATATGGATTGTGAATCGAATCCATTGCAAAGAGACCGCCGCACGCGCAGAGAAAGTGACACGCAATATGGCGGCGGCATTGACTTTTTATTGACATTGATCGAATTCAGTTAATACGGGTAAAGGTAAAGGGTTTTTTAGGGTTATATTTGCTTGAAACACTTTTATTAATAACTGTAGAAGATCATTTTGTAAAGATATTATAGATTGATAGCGAATGCATAGTTGGGCTCTATGATTTGGGTGGTAGAGCTAACAATGTTTAATAAAAATATTTTAGGGCGAGTTGGACTCGCGTACTGAGGGTTCTGAATTTAAGAAAAGACGTTAGTATAGTTAAAAGAAACTTTAATATTATTGTATTGCTGTAAAATACCTGCTAGCTTAAATCCAAAAAGATCGATTTCTCAATCCATTAGACTGTTAGTACGAAAAAAACGGTTCTTTCGAATAATGTACATTCTTAAAAAAAATGGCATAGAGAAGACAAACGAGCACACAGGCCACCTGATGGTAAGTGGAAACTGTGACCCATAGACATTCGCATTCACAAGACTGCAATGCAATCCTAAGACTGCAAATGCGTTGCCAACCCTGAGGACTAAGATGGAATGCCTCTATGCTAGTCATTTCACCGGCTGTCTTATCCCCAAACCGGAACAAAATAGATAACAGTTTGCAATACTTACAAAAAAGTTTATAACGGAACCCTTCGGACTTGACTGTTTTTTTTTAAAGTAAGCTGTCGAGGTTAACGTAAGCTCGTTAATCGTATATTTTCGTTTGTACAACGCAGTAGTACCGTTCAGAACGAAAGTCTTCCGCATTCTTTTATTTTTAATATTTATTAACACACAGACAAAACACACCCACACATACACTCACACGCACACAAACACGCACACACCCACACATACACGGTGAGTCAGGACATATTTTATTTTATTAATGCTAAGTTAAGTACCTATCATTTATGTTGATTTTTGGAAGAACGAGGCGTCCCAACACAGACTTTTTAAGTCTAAGAGGCCTCAGCAACTGTAATTATATAAACTGGCTAAGCGATAAAAAAATTTTTCTTTTTTTTTTTTTTTATCGTTAGCTGGCTTAAAAGGGTAGGTAAAATCGTCTTTTTTATCTTTATTGTATTGTTTTTGATTTTTAATTATTTTTTGCATTTATATAAACCACTACACGTAATGAATGTCAAAAATAATTTAACACGAACACAATAAATTTTTACGTTATTATTTGCTTATTTTACTACAATTTGTATTGTCCAATACTTCTATTGGGAGATCCAAGTATTTTTTAAATAGGTACTCTGAGCTTGAGGCAATTAACTTACCAACAGTTCTATACTTCTACTTAGTGGGTAAATCAGTGCCAATAAAAATAAAGTAGCAGATAGTGAAATTTTATACAATTTTGATTCTATAAATAAAATTAAAAGCCTTTTTTTTTAATAATTTTAATCAAATTGCCTTGTTTCCCCGACAGTACCCGTTCATATTGAGGGCAGGGGACCCTCCCGCTTCATTCACACACACACTGCTAGTGTTTACGTGTAACTACAGTATAGTATCGGGAGGCTATGAGAGCCTAGTACCTATTACTGACTCATCGTGGCAAAATATGCATAAATATAAACTATTATAAGAGTTAGTGGTGGTAAAGGACCTTGTGCAGAGTCCGTCCTGATTGCTGCCACCATCTTGACCTACCGTCAAGCAGCAGTGCTCACATTGTTGTGCTCCGGTGTCCGGTGAAGACAACATGGTGACACTAAATTGACATTCTACTCTTCTTGCAGTCTTTAGATTGTAGTCTTTAGATTCTAGGGGCCCATGGCTGAGTTTATCGCGTGATAAAGTTTGGATAAGGCATCCGTCACCTTCTGAGTTCTGACTCGTAGATAAGTACGAGAGTGACGGACGCTTTATACACATTTGACACGCGGTATAGACGCACTATACCAGGCCCGCAGTACCATCAGGTTTCATGTGTGCTCGTGCCAGCTTTGGATAATTAAAAAAGAAAATATAGTCGGTCAAATAATTCGATTTTCCTTGTAATAATGTTATGACAACCTTAGTTATAGTTAGATCTCATACCAACTTTTGTCAAAACTGGTAGACAACTTTTTTGGCTGACCGTACATTAATACCATAGTATAATTTACTGTCTATGGCTTTGACACTCTCTGTCAGTTCAGAGGGGTTATCATGACTTACTGAAGCAGTTCATTTTAGGTTGAAAGAAAGAGACAGAGTGGTAACTACGAAAGCTCTGTCCCTTTCTCCCAACCTAAACTGAACACCCCACAGTAATATATTATGCCAGATAGAGAGAGTGCGTATTAGACAGTCAAGGCCTATGAATACTTTGGTTTTACTGAACAGTCTTGATACTTTCGTATACGCATCTTAGACTTAGCATCAGGTTCGTTAGCCAACTTCAAAAAGGTTTTATAAGGAAAATATATCATTACCTTCCATTGGCAATAAAACAAGTCTACTAGAAAAAAAACTATGGCGAACATATGACGAATGATTCTCAGAAGCCCGCATTCTTATCATACAATGTATAAAGACTTATGTGTATCGGTGATCGGATGTACATACGACCTTTTGTGTATTTTGTATAAGCACGTGGCGTGGCGTGTGAGTACCCATTATATAACACGATACGAGCTACGAGGGTGGATTGAAAAGTTCTGAGCCTGGTAAAAAAAACTAACTGGCTCACTTTTTATAACAATTTTATTTTTCGACATAGTCTCCATGAAGGTCAATGCACTTAGTCCACCTCGCCTCCAACTTCATTATCCCATCAAAAAAAAAAGAATCTCTGAGGTCGTTAAAATATGAGTCTACTGCTTCTTGTACCTCCATATTAGTCGAAAATCTTTGTCCTCCCAAGTGTTTTTTGAGGTTTGGGAAGAGATGATAATCGGAAGGAGCTAGATCCGGCGAGTAAGGGGGATGCGGCAGCACTTCAAATCCACAATCATGTATTTGTGCCATTGATTTCGCCGAAGTGTGAACGCGAGCGTTGTCTTGGTGAAACAATACTTTTTTCGACAGCATTCCAGGTCTCTTTATTTTAATTTCCTCTCGCAGACGACGTAAAAGAGCACAATAGTACTCTGAATTTATTGTTTTGCCCTTTTCGAGATAGTCTATCATGATAACCCCCCTGCAATCCCAGAAAACCGAGGCCATTACCTTATAAGCTGACAAAATGACCTTGGGTTTTTTGGGTGGTGGTGAACCTGGTCTTTTCCATTGCCTGGATTGTTCTTTCGATTCTGGTGTACTGTGGTGGACCCATGTCTCGTCCATAGTTATAAAACGATTGAGAAAATCTTCGGGGTCACGTTGAAACATGTCCAAACAATCTTGGGAAATTGTAACCAGTACTCGTTTGTTCTCGACTGAAAGCAGTCTAGGCACCCACCTGGCTGACACCTTAGAAAATCCAAGAACATCGGTGATGATGTTCTGTGCCCGCTCATAAGAAATACCCATTGCTTCCGCTATCTCCACAATCTTCAATCGCCTATCCTTCATTATCGCATCTAATATTTTATTGACATTTTCATCCGTAGTAGGCGTCAACGGCCGCCCACTCCTAGGCTCGTCTTGAACAGTCTCCCGGTCACGTTTGAAATCAGCTACCCATCTTTTTATGGTAGCATACGATGGAGCAGATTGCCCTAATGTTTTGTTCATATCTTCAAATATTTGTTTTGGTGTTAACCCCTTCTTTTGCAAATATTTTATGACAGAACGGTGCTCAATTTTATCCATTACTTGAAAAATCAGTGACCTTATGTAGCAGTTCCAGCATAAAATGCAAAATTGTGACAAGAAAAAAACAAAAGATAGTGCATAATGGCGACTAAATATGGCACTTTTACCTGCCAGTATTTTTTTTTTTTTTTTTATTATATACAACCTTAGGCTCAGAACTTTTCAATGCACCCTCGTATATATGGATATTATAAATATATACATAATGTACTTACAAATTAATGCTACATTTATGGATGGTAGCACCTTGTTCAGGGGCTATGAGAGCCTAGTATCTATTACTCACTCATCGTGGCAAAATATACTACATAGCGACCCGCCCTCGCTTCGCTTCGGTTTATGTGAGAATGATAGACACTGACACTGAAATATTTTTTCAAATCGGACCAGTAGTTCCTGAGATTAGCGCGTTCAAGCAAACAAACAAACAAACAAACTCTTCAGCTTTATAATATTAGTATAGATAACTATTCTAGTAGAGTTAGTGGTTAGAGTTAGACCTAGTGCACTAACGAATCCTTTAACTTGACGATAAGCAGCAGTGATTGCATTGTGTTCCGGTGTGGGAGTGAGACAGTCGGAGAAATTACTAGCATAAAGGATAGAGGCATGCCTTATGGTTTCGTCAGCATTTCGTCTCTTAACTTTCTAAACCTCGTATCTAATCGAATAGTTAGATAAGAAAAGCAAGCACTCATGTTTCCAGAACAATTAAGTCTACTTTCCTATCTAACTATTCGATTAGATACGAGGTGAGTAAGTAACGATTTGTAGTTTTAATATTGTAACTGTGCTCGTTTGCCTTGTCCATATCAAAAATAACTATTAATTAGAAATAACTCACGATATAATGGCAACCTCTTTCAAAGCTGAAACAGCAAAAATCCTGATTAAATTCGCTTAAAATTAAAAAAAACTTGGTGTATCTGTTTGAGAGCTAAGCTGCCACAGACAGACACACATATCATCCCTTCACTTTCTCAATCTCTTATCTAATCGAATAGTTAGGAAAATCATGTTCCAAGGTTTATAAAAAGGTTAAGAAATTAAACGTTAAATTTATACCACCCCTCTTTTCGCGTAAGGGGTTCAAAAATTATTTAAATAATGAGGCGCTGCATAATTCATTGGAAACATAGTCTATTCATAGCTCATACATACATAGAGCATTCATACATGACTTGCGTATGACAATTACCTGTATGACATGACAGAGTCATGAATATTCACTGATTCTGCGTCTTGTTCATTATTGATACATTTTTTTTAATTCATTATCTTTGAATTTTAATTCAATCATTTAAGGCTTGCGTGTGCATGGGTGTGCATGAAAATGGATGACAGTCGCAGCTGACATCAATCTCCCACAAGCCTTTATCGCGTGTTTGACAGGTCGTCCAGTTCCCAAATCGACCAATTCTTACATTGTCCAATTCCCACATTGTCCAATCCCTCTAAGACAAATTCCCAAATTGACCAATTTCTTATATGACCAATTCCCACATCGTCCAATTCCCACATTGTCCGATTCCCAAATTGACCAATTTCTTATATGACCAATTCCCACATCGTCAAATTCCTATATATGACCAATTCCCACATCGTCCAATTCCCACATTGTCCGATTCCCAAATTGACCAATGCCGACATTGTCCAATTCCTATATATGACAAATTCTCACATTTAGTGGAGATAAATGTTTGAGATGAAGCGATTAAGGGCATTTTACTGACCACTTCGATTGTTACTTTTATTCTGAAAACCATCCAACCCACTTAAATAGACACGCTATCTGGTTAGATTTATCAAATGGGGACTTAAATATAATTTCTGAGAATTTGACGTTTCGGGAATTGTACTTGCTGGGATATTGACATTCTGAGAATTTGACGTTTTGGGAATTGTACTTACTGCTGGGAAATTGACAGTCTGAGAACTTGACATATTGGGAAATTGACATTCTGAGAATTTGACGTTTTGGGAATTGTACTTGCTGGGAAATTGACATTCTAAGAACTTGACATATTGGGAGTCTGACATTCAAAGAATTTGACGTTTTGGGAGTTGTACTTGCTGGGAATTGGACATTCTGAGAACTTGACATTTTGGGAGAGGGAATTGGACATTATGGGAGTAATGCCCTTTATCAACCCCCAACGCAAAAGGATTTATAGGTTTATCTGTGTGTATGAGTATGTATGTGTCTGTTTTTGCCACCGTAGCTCTCAAACCGAAAGAAAGAAAGCTAGTTTAATCAGGATAGTTCTTAGCTAGATTTCGTGCAAATTGGTTTAGCCATTAAAAAGATATCGGCTTTTAAAGAAGGGGTCTCCATTATGTCGGGGTTTTTATCTTAAATGTTTTAGCCCTAATACTACACCGAAAAACAGTTCCTCAAAGGATTAAACTTTAGTATCAACAAATAGATCACAAGTTAGTAAATAACTATTAATGTGTTTGTAAAAAAAACAGAACACTTTGCACTTTGCACTTATCAAAAAATGTAGTATCTGTCATCTTGCATAGACAATTTTTTTTCATAGACGTCCACCCTCTGTCCTTCGCGAACCATAGATAATATCTATGGCCTAATTACGCTTCGTAATGAGTTTTTTATGCACCACAGATAATAGTATTATTGCTTTTTAATCAACTCGTTGTGGGGGCTTAAGGGCGCTGTTGCAGCAAAGAGTTTTTTTTAAAATATGACATGACTTAAAAATCAGTAGTCATTTTTAACCCTGCCTACAAAGCTAGCAGTCCTAGGTTCGATCCTGAGTGGTATTCTTTGTATTTAAGAATGTAAATCTCTATGTAAGTATGTTTAAGTATGTTTACAAGTCTAGGACTTAATTTGGGACTAGGGTAATTAGTGTGAGATGATCCTCTGACATTAATTAATTTTATAATGACTTTGAATATAATATTAAATAACGCCACACTTAACGACTAAACCTAAGGTGTCATGTATTTTTTATTAACTAACACTTATAAACTACCCCTAGACCCTTAAGCCCGATTTACATTAGTTAAGGACAGTGGACAGTACAGTAGTGTAAACCGATCCGACAGTAGCGAGTCAAGTTGCATTGCCAGCGGATCCAAATAGAATCGCTTTCAATTTTTTCACTCCACTGTCATTAACTAATGTAAATCAGCCTTTATATAATCTGTACCTATATTGTTACCCCCTTACTAATAAACGTTGAGTAGCGGTGGTACAGCTATACAATGTTTTGTCCTTATCTGTCATTGTGACATTTGAATTTGACAGATAAGGACAAACATTGTATAGCTATACCACCGCTACTCAACGTTTATTAGTAAGGGGGTTAGGATTGAGTCTAACAGTGGAATTGAACCAAACATATGATATACGTTCATCATACAGTAAACGGATGTTAATTTACCTTTGGAACCAATTTACCACCTGTGTATTTACCGCCTAAAAGGCTAGAAGAGAACATTTTGTATTCACATTCATGTATGTATGTAAACTCTTTATTACACATAAACAATTACAAAACATGTTTGCATCAATATAAATAATGTACGTAGGCGAACTTATCCCATATGGGATCTCTTCCAGTTAACCTTGTAGTAGAATAAGCAAGGACAATGCCGAAGGATAGACCAATTAACAAAATTTCAGGAAATAACAAATAGTACATATACTTAACAGAGAAACAGGAAGAAAATAAAATATCTTCTTTAATAAGATACATACTTACGAAGATAAATTATAATATATATACTAATACCACACATAAATACGTTGACAGTAGTTAAAACCTAAAACAGAGGTAAGGATCAACACTTAGACTCATCCTGTTGATTTAGCCACAACTTCCTTAATCTTAATCTTATTGATTTAAGTTAGTGAATTATTGCTATCTGTCACTTATAGTTAGCCAAAAACACAGCATTTTCGCCAGCAACACTGCTAGTGTAGAAACAGTTCCTAACCAAGAATAAGCAACTTTAATTTCCCCGTTGCGGGGGCCCCTTAAGTTATTAACCTAGCGAGTTTTTGCTCCGGCAGACGTTTTTGCTATAAACAAGTAAATTGGACAACGGTACCTTAACATTTTGCTTCGGTTTACTGGGTTATAGTTAACTAATTATATTAACCTCTGTCCAGTACTTTCCACTTGTCTAAAAACCATGCGTCGAATTAAAATTGTAGGTATATAAATTTCTAGTTGGCGGCCATGTTGAATCTTTGTCATAGACATGGAAAATGTTTTTTTATGGCATAGAGAAGACAAACGAACACACAGGCCACCTGATGGTAAGTGGAAACTGCGACCCATAGACATTCGCATTCACAAGACTGCAATGCAATTCTAAGACTGCAAATGCGTTGCCAACCCTGAGGACTAAGATGGAATGCCTCTATGCTCGTCATTTCACCGGGTGTCTTATCCCCAAACCGGAACACAACAATGCAAACACTGCTGTTTGGCGGTAGGTTAATGGATAAGATGGTGGTAGCGATCCGGACGGACCCTGCACAAGGTCCTACCACCCGCAAAATGTAATGTAGAGATGTGATACGTCAATAAAAGAATAAAGTTGTTCAAAGTTATTCTATAAGCACATTGAAATGGGTTCATCTTTTCGGGCTCTAGGTCATGTAAGACGATGAAACTCAAAGACAAACATGCTTATAAAAAGCCGACTAGTTAGTAGTGACCCTGTCTAGAAAGCTAACTGTTTCGGGTTCGATTGTATGGTCAAATATTTTTAGTACGAAGACGAATATTTTCTCCATGTTTTTTATTATTTAAGTAGATAAATAAATGGTTCATGGCTCAATTTGGAACAAAAAAAATATCTTTTGATATTTATTTATTTAAAAAAAATGGGAATCGTTGTCACGCAACCCTTTCTAACTCAACCAGAGAGACAAGGTCAGATGCACTTCCAAAACCAACTGATGATAGAATTGGAACAAATCTCGGTACGAACCGTACACGGGGCCGTAAGTAGGAAGTCCGAATTAAACTCTAATGTGCTCAAGTGACGTTGTTACCAGCCTAACCTGACCTCCGTCCCCGTTAAACCTTAGCCAAAACCGGACCACAGGGGGAACTGTGTTCCAACACGAAAGATCAGGGTTAACTGGCGGTTCTATTGGCTCGATTGGCTCCCGGATGCTTGCTCAAGATGGTACGTAGGTACGTTGGTCGGTTAAGTCTTTTGTAATAACCTGATATGAATCTATGTTTGATTTTACTTCTGATATTTAACCTTATTTTTTTGACAGCGCTGGCTGGTTTTGCGATTTTTTTATGGTTCGTTATGTTGGTCATCCTACTAGAGTTAGCAATATTGTGGTTAATATACGAATATATATGAAGAGTTGTCATTAAGTTTTTTTTTTTTATGGTATGGAGAAGGCAAACGACCACACAGGGCCACCTGATGGTAAGACTACAAATCTTAAGACTGCAGTCCTGCGATGCCAGCCCTGAGGACTTAGTGGGAAAGCTTCTATGCTAGTAATATCATCGGTTGTCACACACCGGAACATAAAAATGCGAACACTACTGTTTGAAGGTAGGTTAAAGGTGCGATCCATTTATAGTATTTCAAATCAATAAAAAATATAAGGGCCAAGTCAATTAAAAACGTTGAGGGCCTCTATGTATAATAATTAATAATATCCATTTTAACAGTACAAATATATGTTAAAAATGCAATAGTTTTTTATTACATCGTGTTGATTACCATTCACAGTAACCTTTACAATCGATTGAGCAATCGACTCGCATCGATCCAATTACGTCGATCGATTTGTTTTGGTGTTGCTATTAATCATAATAAACATAGATTAAGATAGAGATCTGTTAACAGTCGTAATTGTAATTCGGAGCTTGTTATCTTTTGGAATTTGTATGTATGTATGTGGGTACTTAGCTTTGGTAATTCACTAAAAACTGTGTATTCGGGACAGAAAGTAGCTTCAGCCACTTTACTTTGAAAAGTATTGTATTATCTGTCATTTCATATTTCGCAAAGGGCATACTTTCAAACATTTTTGAATCTATATTATTGTTTATTTTTAAAAGCTTTTATTTATTTTACTTGTCTGTCCTGAAATTTCGCAAGTCGATTTTGAACCAGGTTCCCTTCAATGGAATGGGGTAAAATTTGGAGTACTTACTTGAGCAAACCCGATGGCAATGCAATAATATGGTACCATCGAGCTGATCTGATGATGGAGTTGGAAGGTGGCGACGGGATCTTTGCTGTACTTAATAGGTAAAATATGTTCCCACTGAGTTAGGGCTCGTTAGTTTTGTCTTGATAAGCAGATGATGTCTGATCGAAAAAAAGTATATTGGACAACAAAAACCTGTCCCAAAAATGTTTTTTTAATCCTATCTATGTGTGATTCTGCCTTGCAAATTTTAGGTGGTTTTAACTACTCTGTGTCACATTTTCTTTAGTCTATACGTTAATTAGATGTGCCTAATACGCTCTTTAAAAAAATAGATTACAATGCCCCTATAGTCAATCTAATATAACTTTATAATACAAATATAGTACAAGCATGTTCCTTTATAACATTGATCTATGATTTAACAATGTGTCAGTCTCAAACTGGGTGATAAATAGTTTAATTAGAATAATATTTATAACATTGTTCATACGGTAATAATTGACGCAAAGGTCAACGTCTAAACAAACGCACAATTTTAATTGGCAATTTATAGGCCAGCCAGGTGCGTTATACAACCTTATGTCCTGGCCATCATAGTCACCTGATCTAATACAAAATTATTGTTACTGAATCTAGATACTAAAGCTTTTTTTATTACTCATACAATGTTCACACAATGGAAAATAAAACTTTTAAACCAACAAGCGGTCACTCCGAATATTTAGAAATTCAAAAGCAATTTCTCCACTGGCAACCCTAAAAGAAATGTCAAACGTTCCTCCTTTCCGGTGTTAACGAAGTACAAATGATCGAATTCACAAGTAATTATGAACTAATGACTGGCCAACAAAAAAGACATCAACTCCACAATCAATCATGCTCTATTTAAAAAAAGAATAGAAAAAACCAACGGCTGACCATTCATAATTCAAAATTTGAATATTGTGGGGTCATAGAGCTTTTGTTTTTTGAACGGGTGCGTTCGGAAAAAGATTGTGTGATAAAAAAAATGCAATTAACAATTGTGTCTATGGATTTAGACGTTTTTTTACGTGCGTATTGTTAATTTTGAACAAATAAAGACGGATAAAGCAATAACTTCAGTCCAAATTGATGATGAAATGATATGAAACTCGAAATGTTTATTCTTAAAACGGAACAAAAATTCAAACAACTGTTACGTATAACATTTGATAGTATTATTTAATACGTCCGTAAAAATAACAGGACCCAAATCAAAATAAGACGGCACCTTATGAAAATTACAAAAATAACAAATGACTTAATAAACTAACAGGTCATTCAATTCCCAACTCTATTTCTTAGACTTATAAAGTTAGTAATGATTATCTGTAGTGTAAAGTTAATATTGTAATTTTGATAGTCTGTCGAGTTTTTTTTTTAGGAACCGGAAATGTCAGAATGAGCGTAGTTTTTGAACATCGCGTGATGAGTCAGAGACGTTCAATTTGAATTAAGAATACGTTTAAATAAATAGCAATTTAAAAAGGTAATTTCTAGTTTGATACAGAAAATTAAATTAAAGTTTGGGCAAATGTACCAATTTATTTCTGTTTAAGAACGAGTACTTTCACCCATTTAAGAAATCATAGTTATACCTACCAACATTAACACGATTTTTCAACAAAAAAAAACTTTTATGTAGGTATTTTTATAAGAAGTAAACGTATTCTATAGTTAAGTACATTGTTAAGCCCCTTATTAAGAAATATCAATCAAAATTAAACAGTTGTATTTATATAAAACAATTCATCTACATGACTCCCCTAGTACGTTCAAATTGCATACAAACGCCAGTCAGTGGCCCCAAATACGTTAAGTATTAAAACACGTATTTTGCAAGTACGAGACCGACTTTACCAAGCAATTTGTAAAACGAACAGTATTTCAACGGTGTTAACTGAACGATGACGTCACGCTCCGTAACCCCAGTGACGAATTTACCAAGACCCTGCCCGCCCCGCGCGCCTCTAAGCTTCACAAAGAAATGAGGGGTGGGTGTAAGGAACAAGGAGACCAAGTAATTGTGGTCGTGAGTAGCGATTTTTGATGCAGCGATTTGATTTCAATGAATAATTTAAAAATGGAATTTTTGGAGTTTGCTGGCCGGTTACAAAGTATGTGCGTTTTAAGTAGGGCTTATAATAGAATTACGATTACTGAAATTAGGACCCTGTGCTAGTGTGTCAAAGTATAATATTGCGATTAATACATCTTTACTTTTACATTATTGGTAATAAGCAAAGTATTTATTTGAGAGAAGGTTGCAAGTGGATTAAAAACTCTTTTGACTTTTCAAAGACATATTTTTCTTACTCGCTAATATTTGCAATACTTGGAGCGTTTTTTCGTAGAATCGGTTTATTTAACAGTATTTTTCTACGTCTTCATTTGTGAGGATGTATCTTAAATATTAATTCTGTAATGTATAACCTATGTTTTTTTTATTACAGGTACGTACATCGCATTAACATCTCAAGATAAAGATTTACAAGGTCTTAAAATTCATTAAAAAAAAAGTACCTACTTCTAAACATGAATCAAATTATCTACAGCGTGTTTATTTAAATTAGATAGATTAGTTACTGCGACCTAAAATTACCACTAAAATTTTGTCAGGTTTATTTGTAGGTAGTTTTTCTTCTAATAATAAGTTAATACCATACTAAAAATTATGCTTTTTTAAGTCTAAATAGGAAAGGAGGTTCTATGAATTTACAGTTTGAAATATTCGGACCATTGACATCCGTCACGCTATAAAAAAACAACTAAAACTGAAACCAATTTAGTTGTTTCGCCATACTTTTCCCACTATTACGCTACGTGGTTAAGTTAATAGACAAAATGGCGGCGTCACGGGTGACACACACAGTAATGGCGTTTATCTTAAGTGTGGAATCGGCCTTACGCGCATCCGCGTGCACTTGGCCTTAGGAAAATTGTCTATGGCCACAATGGGATTTAAAGTGTTTCCCGCGTTTTTGTTTATTGTTTCTAGTTTTATTGTATTTTTTTCAATTAATTTTCCGCCTATTGGAAGCGAGATTTTGGCTGTTGGGGAACAAATATGTCTGACAGTTTTTGGCCTGTTGGCTACTCCTAATATTATGTCATGTCAGTACTCTGTACAGTCGCCATCAGATATATCGGAGCGGCCGAGGTACTCAAATATTTCTGAGCAGCAATTAATTTCAATAAATTATTTACGGTAAATAAAGTCAATAACATCTGAACATCCAATTCGCCACAAATATATGAGCAGTGGTTTTTCAATTAAATCTGAACACACAACGAGACAATAATATCTGAAAGCACAACTCGTCAAAGTTATCTGCACAGACAGGGTGATCATAAATATCTGAACATTTAAGGAAAATATACCTTAAAGCACTAGGCATAAAATCGGGGATCTTCTTAGCTTGAATGACGAAGGTAAATGTAACACGCGTAATATTTTTACAGCCACGTAAACATGCGTTTTACGAACGTTGAACTGCATCGCGACACTAGCGATTGATAGGCGTTTGTTTAAGTTCACCGAGTTGTATCAATACAGCAATCTGCAAGCGCACTTTAGTATCAATTCTCTCCACTCTCTTATACACGGTTAGCTCTCTTATGCACCACGGATTTATGGCTGCTTTACTTAAGTCGCGCGTGTGTGTGATGTAAAAGAAGACAATAAGCGACTGTATTAGTGCAGAAACAGTGCCAAGTCACCGTGAGTAACCGCTCTAACTTAGATCTCTGATAACTCTGATAAGCTGTATTTCCTTCGCCATAACAATAAATAAATAAATTCAATAGTATTAGTAATAAAATAATTTAAAAAAAATCGTAGTCAGATGTTACTCATCATAATAACTATAAATTACAAAAAAAACATAAGTGTTTGGTGTAGTTGGTTCTAATCTATGGTTTAAGTAATAATTGCAGCATGATTATTTTATTTAAAAAAAAAACCCACTATATAAAATATATGAAACTAATAAACTTCTGGTTATACAATAACTAAGACGGTCTTAAAGCCTTTTTTACATACAGGGTGTTTGTATTCGCACCTTGGCGTTAAATATTCCAACTATCCCAAAGGCCTTATCACAAGCTGGAAGACAATTACTGTCAATATAATTGTAACAATGTGTCAAAAAGAAACAGATTAATAGGTGACATTTAAATGTTATTATGTGAAATAACAAGTTATAAATAAGTGACAAAGCTAATGGACGTTACATATTTTTATCGCATTTTTGCATGTTTATTGTATTATCTGTAAGTTCACATAATTATGTAAATATGTAAATTAAGTATACTTCAATCGACAATGACATGAAAGTAATATAGTTTTCCTATTTTTTCTACAATCATATATTTAACATAAAATGTCTACTTATTAAAATACAAAATTCATCAAAATTGTACATAAAAATTTGCTAAATTAAAAAAAAAAAACGTCCAAAACACGGTTACAAATGCGGAACTTTAAAGCGCCATCTCTATGCTGCCGAAGCCCCTTAGCCAGATGTCATCCGGGCTCGAACCCGCTCTAATTTATGTGTATTTAATGACTGCGCCGGTAGCCCCCACTTTATAGAGTACAGGCTGGACGACAAACGGTTTGGGAATATAATAACAAAAAGCACTTGGCGCCACAGAAATTTAAGTATACGTATATACGATAGATATATCAACATCCTGTATATGCAAATTATGGAACAAACACGAAAAATAAAAACAAAGGGCTTTTTATATGTTTAAAAAAAAAACTATTTTAAATCCACGTATATGGATTGTCGTGATTCTATGCACACGTAAACGAATTTATTTATTGGAAAAAAACATCTTAAATATAAAATAAAATGGATAATACATGAGCCAAAACAGTTTTCACTACTAGATAGCACAATTTATGCTCAGATGAGCAGAATGTTACTTAATAATAACATTTACGATAGAAAGCAAATTTGGGAGAAGAAAAAAAGTCACAAAAACAAAAGCACAATAATTACTATCTAGAGTTTTCTGTTTTTAACTGTTTTCACTGGGGAAATAAATTGCTCAAAGCGCTTCAGATGACTTTTAGATGTTCTTGATTGTTTTAATAAGGTCAAGTCATTTATACGATTGAGTTGTCTTAAGACACAGGGTGCTCCTCATACAAAATCTAAACATTACAAATGTATGTATCTGTTTGATCGAAACCGTTAAAATGATTGTTTATTACATTTTTATACAATTTTATCCAACTGTAATGATATAAAGTGTGTTAAACAACTTTATTTGTAAACTAAGGCAAGTAAAAAGGCCAACAAGAAATATTTAAACCAGTAGCATACCTTTACGGTCAATTTACCATCTTATCAGCTTCTAGAATATCTAGAACTATATTATGCAGTAATTAGTTTGATATATAACCAACGTCAATTTGATATATACAATGTTGGTTTTTAAGTAATAGTTTCGAATCAAGTTTTTAACAATAAAAAGAGAATGGAGTGCAAATTTTGCGCTATTTGACTACAATGCGTTTTTAATAGTTATATTTTACGTTTTTTTGTATATAATTAGGTTTATGAGATATTTTATTCTATGTAGTAGGTACGTAATTATTCATAAATCGACCTGTTCAGTATTATTTTTGTTTATTAACCACATTCAAGCTTCTTTTAATTAATAGTACTTGATACCATTCTTTAATTAGGTATTGTATTGCATGTATCCAAAAACAACGCAACACTTTTTTTTACTAAACCTAACCTATTTCTAACGCGACAGTACTACACCATCATCGACATCAAACATTATAAATTGGAATTAAACATCGATAAAGGTTAAATACTTGTTAAAAAACATTGTATATTTATTCCGTCCCCCCTTTTTGTTAACGACCCAGCTTTTTAAGCTTTCGTGAATTCCGCATCTGCGCAAAAGCTCTTGTAAAGGAATTAGCCAAAAAAGTTAATCGCATACTAAAATTACCGCCAATTACAGTTTAAGTTTTTTTTTATTAAGATTTTGTTGACGATATCATTGCTTATAAAGGATATTAGCATTAAAAGAGGTCGGCATTAAATTGGTTTTAATATTTAATGTGATTGAGGATTTAACTTTAAAAATAATGTTTCATTCTGCACATAATATAATTATCTGTAACGGTAATATATGCAAAAAAATACCGCCTGTATATTGATTGTTTGTATTTAAAAACTGGGTATGACATATTCTTGACGAACTTTTTGGAGAATGTACGTAAGTAATTATAAAAATAAATTCACAAAACACCTAAATATTAAATTTTTCATGACCTATCGCGTATTAAAACGCAATATTATGTTTTGATACAGTGTACAATGTAATACAAGTGGTGAACGGTAAACTACCTTGCTTGCTGCGAATAGCAATTTTATATCGGCCCCCTATATTTACTATCTGTGGCGGGCAAAGATAATAACGCATTGTGCCACAAAAGAAAAAACCGACCATTGACAATTGTATGACGGACAATGTGAGCATCAATTATTATTTTTTAAAATAACAGTTTTGTCCGTACAAAATATATTTACGCTTCGCTGGACAGGGACACGCGTGTGTGTATGTGTGTATGTATGGGTATAGAGGATGTTCACTGGAGAATGATTGATTAATTTGTTGATGACTTTTTGTAAAGGTTGTTTTATAGCAAAATGTATACGTTAAATAGTTGCAAAATGTCTTTAGGTATTAATACAACCCAAAAGTAATACATTTTTTTATATGTGTTTGTATCGTCTTCACAAAATTTATATGTTTTGAAGTGATTCCAAAAATAAGACAAGTTTTTACGTATTTTGATGTTCAAGCATTGCAAATCGGTAAAAACCATAGCGAATTTATAATTAATTACAAGGTGCCAAGTAAATAGCGTCAAATATGGCAACGAAATTAACAAGAAATACAAGTTTTGCACAAGAAAGTTTACAGCTATGCATAAATTATTTAACATCGCCAATTACAGAGTAAAATAAGGGGTATTTGATTGTTTTTAGAGAAATATTTGTTGATTTCAAGCGATAACTTGATGAAGGTCGCGGCAATCCGTTAGACATTTACATCATTGGACCGGTCTAGCCTATAAAAAATATTAAATACAGAATAAGTATCAGAAAATCTCACATAATTTAACCTAGTTCTAAACTAAGCTGTAGCTTTCAACTGTAATTAGGTACTTAACAAGGATAAACATACATATAGCCGAGAACTAAACCTTTAGCTTAAACAAAACATCAATTTCACTAAATATTAACCTAAAAACTATTGACCTTCGAAAAAACGACAATTCGAAACCCGAACACCCTGTAGGCGACGGTGTGTTTATGCACATCAATTATAAACGCAGCCAGTGGAACGTCCACTGGAGGGCGCTGGAGCGCTGCGGGTTCCGTTGGGATATTAGGATTCTAGAACCATCTAGAAATAACATCGCTTTATTAAATAACGCTTTACGGTCACCTTGTATTAAGGTTTCAAGAATAAAAATAATATGAATGTAAAACAATTCTGGTGAGCATATAAAGGGTGGCCTAGTTTGCACAGTATGCGAAATCAGGATTGTGTTTTTCGTTCGGACTAGATATTTGTATTACGATTGTTTGTGTGTAATGTCTGAGCCACATAATTATATTATATTATTATGTACAAGAAAGCTGATTTTAGAAGTCAATAAAATAATATTGGGAATTAAATGATTACGTAGGTAATCAAAGATATTGATGTAGTATCAAGATCTGTAAACATTTTGTATACATTTGACCACAATGTACTTTCAAATATTGGCTTAAAAAAATCAAAGTGATATATTTAGAGGCATAAAAGAGACAAACGAGCACTCAGGCCACGAAGTAGTATGAAACATTTTAAGACAACAAATTTGTTGCTATCCAAGCCCTGCCTTAAATGAAGGCCAAACGTATGCCTTACCTTACCTTAAACGCATAAAAACTAAATGTAACAGATAACTCAATTACCGTAAACGGATTCAAATCGAACGGAGGGAAATAATAAATATTCACGTACTGCGTAACTGGCCGGTTCGGTGCGCTCCGAAACTATTTAGTAACATCCTATATATATGTAAATCTTAAGAATGGAATAAACTCAGAAAAAACATTATGACGACGCAGTTAGTTTAGTTGGTAATGTAGTGTACTCTACCTACGAAGCTGGTGGTTCTGGGGTGGGATTCTCTCAAAAACGCGGTCGGTCGAACGATCGAGTGAATGTCGCAGCGTAGTTTAGGTAGTCCCGTCAGAGCGAACAAAACACATTTTATCGCGTGCATTTTCAATTAAACAGCCTTATACGTTCGATCTCATCGACGGAAGCCATGCTGCCAAATTGTAAATGCACGCGCTAAAAAGTGTTTTGTTCGCTCAGACGGGACTACCTAAACTCGCCGCTGCGAGATTCACTCGTTCGTTCGACCGACAGCGTTTTTAAGAGAACCGCACCCCTGGGTTTAATCTAGGGGCCGTAATCTATCTATAAATCCATTAAGGGCAAAATATTGACAGTACAATACTGTGAAACTAGACTGATTTAATTGCTAGTAGTTTGATAGCTAGAACCAATTAAACAAGTCTAAAGGTTACTTATGTAAGTAATATATTATATTTTAAACTGAAAGCGTTTTCTCACTCAATCCAAAACAGAAAATCGAATCCAATCTTTTTTGTAAATTTCTATGACATTATTTTTCTATTTGTAAGTATCAGGTGAAGCAAAAACAATATTTGAGAAGAGACAAATAAACGGAACACCAAAAAACAAGCCCAAATCCGTTACAAAAATGAATGACAACTGACCATATTTTATGAATAAAATTAACAATAAAAGTGCAAATTACTCTATGAATTGCCCATATTAAACCATTAGCGTTGACTGAATATATCACATTAGAACAATGAATATACAAACGTATTTCACGGCTAGTTGAGTATGCTAAAATAACGCTAAACAGACATTTAGACAATTTTAGACAAACGCTGTTTAAGATCTGATATCGATCTTAAAACCGTACTTAGTGTATTTAGGATTGACCTTCTAAAAACATTAACAAGATAAAATTCTGTTGCTGTATAAACTTACTGAGATTGAGTTATATAATCACCCTATATCCTCAAGCCTACGTCAAATTTCGTTAGATCGAAAAATAATCTTGCGTCGGTCAGCTAAAGTCAAAAGTCAGTTTGACAAAATGTCCTAAATTTGGACGTTACGCGGATAAGTAAGATACAGGATGCCCGCAACTTGGTACGCGTAGAATTTCCTTTTTGCTACTTCTGCTATTTCTTGCCGTTAGGGTCGATTTTAGAATCGCTTCATAGTATATGGTATGGGGTTATTATACAGTCACAAAACAGTTTTATATGTATAGATGAGATCTTCTGAAACTTAATTCTAATTTATTTTAGATCACCTGGCTTTGGTAATGTAATCTTGTCGTTGACATTATATTTTTCTTTTTTAACTGTTATTAGCACCATAATTCAAAATTTGATGCAGTGTGAATTTTTCAAATAACCGGCTTTTACATAAACGTGAAATAACCGTGGGTTAGCAAAACCATGCTTTGTCCTTATCTGTCAAATTCAAATGTCACAATGACAGATAACGACAAAGCCTGGTTTGGCTACCACACGGTTAATCCACGTTTATAAGTAAGGCGGTATATGTTTTGAGTTTAAGTTTGAAAGTAACAGCGACTTTAACAATAAAATCTATCTATGCTTTTGACACTTCTTAAAAAGTACTCATGTGATCCATCGTGTCAGTCTATCCTTTATTGTGGAAAGCATTTCCGTGCTCTATCTCCCTCCAACCGCTGCTAACCACTTAATTCTATCCTTAGATGCGCAAACGCAGGTCGCAGGACTAAGGGCCTATTAATAAAAGTTCGTGTGTATGTATGTTAGTAATCTAACCTAAATTTGCGATGGTGTAAACTTTTTTTTATTTCAATCACTGCTAAGTCTATCTGTATGTATATTTTATATCCATTGGTCTTTGTACAAATTTAATATTAACAGTACGTAATCAAAACAAAAACAAAATTGTATGATAAACAAGAATCACCCTGTTGTTTTGAAAAGCTCGTAATTCCAGCGTTAGCCACATTTCATTAATTTCCAAGTTCTAAAATTTTTTTTTAACGTTTTTATTCTTAGTAAACTAAGTTTATATTCATTAAGCTAACCAGATCGAATTAATAAAAATCATAACTCCACCGTTGGTAATCACTCAGGTTCTTGCTAAACTAGTTTACTCACACTAGTATACACACACACACACACACACACACGCGCCTCTGATATGCATCGACCTACCAAGTAATTATATGTTTACCAACACTGACTCTATGTTTATATGTATGTATGACAGTAGTGATGCTACTGATGTATCGACGTTTTGAGCGGAAAAAAACACATGCTCCATAAATCAGGTTCATTATTAACTTTCTACAAAAATCAAATACGAGTACGTCCACGTAGAAATCGCTTGTCGCAATTTTTACTGTTGCAGGTCAAAATTATCATGACCTGAAATTACCATGATTATTATAGCCAACATAGTATTTTCAGCCAAGTTCTTTTTAGTTTTTCCAAAACGTGACGCCATTTTTTGTCAAACCCTTTTGTTTTATAGCCATAATCAACTTTATTTACCATTTACCAAACGTCAAAACGTCGTAATCTAAACATTGTAGCAAGACGCGATAAAATGTAATCAAAAAACGCCACGAACACACTCGACACCAGTTTCAACATTCCAGAAAATAAAGACAATGACTAAGTATTAATAAAAATGTCATTTCTTGACATAATCGAATGTCATGCCTGTCAATCCTACCTTGTGGAGGAAAAAAGTGCGTGGGAGCTAAGAACAATACAGAAAACCTAGTCTTTTAATTGTATAGTCTTGAAACTTGTAATTAAAATGGTTAAATTAAAACTGGGATAGTTTTGATTTTTGCTGGTGTTCTGCGAGATTTTTTGCTTATTAACACTTTTTGAATTTATTCTGAGAGCGTCTTAAGTACTAAAATGTCGTATTCTTATTTACTATCTATTTATGTATGTCGTTATTGCATTTAGAAACTTTATGTGAAAATATTTGCTATTTTATAATATATGTAGACTCGACCAAGAAAGTCCTATACCAGTTTTGGAGCTTCATGCCATACAAATAGAGTCAAAAAGTGGTAAAGGAGTTTCTTGGTCATACCTAGGCAAAAGATTCCTGTAAATACTCATAGATATACTTCTTAAAGTTACAACAGTTTGAGTGTCATGTATTAAACTCGTCCGGATTTAACTTACACGTTAATTTTAATAAATAAAGATGTGTTTACATGAACTCCTTAAAGACTTTATTAGACGTCCATATTAAAATTTCAAGTAAGTATTCACTTAGTCAGAAACACAGATACAGTTACATACATTTCACAAGACTCGTTTTAAAAATCAACACCAAAGAAAGAAAGAAGCGTCGATATTTTTTCTCAAATTATCGACCACCCGGTCCCATCCCTAGCTCGGACGTTTCCCGCACGTAGCTGTTATCAGAATAATGACAGATCTCAAGCCAGAACGCTACGTGCGGCGAAAATACCGCAAGCAACATTTACAATGACACACCAACCGACCAACAAAAACCAACTTTAACAACTACGTTCAAGATTCACATTCAAATAACAAAATGCCTTCCATTTTCAAAATGCAAGGGCAGTTTATAAAAATCGACTTTATGTGTATGCAATTTTGGTTGGTATTGGAATGTAGCTAACATTTTTCGTTGCAAGATCGTTCCAGCTGTTGAAGCGTTGACTTGACAGTGACTTTTGAATTTCGAATACTTTTGAATAACGGCGATCGAATTATTGTGATAATTTTGATGGTATATCGTTTTTTATTCATTTAAAAATTAGTAAGGGCCCGTTTTCCACACCTTACTATATTGATTGAATATTTATGTCGATATTTATGTTTTATAATATAGACATAGACAAAGTATTAAAAAAAAACTATATTTGAACAAAATTTTAGAATATTATGCACTCTTAAATATTTTGTATGTTCGATTAACTATTTATATCAAACATGTTTTAACTTTTTAATACGTAATGCATCTATAAAGCCCTAGCAATCTACAAGAATAGGTCTAGGTCGTATTGTTTGTTGCCTAGCTAGACTTTTACTAGTAAACCACAAGCAAACAACAGATTAAACAATAATTTTCCACACAATAAACTAGAAAAGCTAACAAATTCAATGTTATCTTCATACACATCAATCACTCATACAACCCAAGTACCAGGCGAGCAGAAAGAACCAAGAGGTTTTTTAAGATACAATCGTATGGCCTTGTGAATCATCACATTATAAATTACTCACAACTGCCCATTCTTACCTGACCCCCTTCACTTGTGCTTACTATGAAATTTCCTTAGTAAAACCGTTTTGTAGAGGCAAGGTAGAGCTCTTTTGTTTTTGGTTATGGGTTTTACGATGCAAGTAACGCCATCTAGGAGGAAATTCGAGTTTTATCGAATTATTTATTGCTTATGTTTTTTTTATGAGTGGTTTTACATGCGAATGTTAATTTTATTCGATGGATGTTATTTACCTGTTGGCTGAGATGTAAGGTAATATATCATATTATGGTAGGCGTTACTATCTAACTATATTAGTATATAAATCTCTTCGACTTTGAGAGATTAAAAAAAAAACTGTCAGTATTATCATTTGTTTATGCTCAAACTGAGTTTAAATGTCAAGCCTAGCAATGAGTCTATTGTCACCTTCTCACTCTACGAAAATCATTGGATAAGCACTTAGACACTATGATATTATACATTGTCAAATTATTTGCACAATTATAATGTATACTTATTGAACCAAATTTAGTGACATTACATTTGTACGGTTAGAGTTAAGTTCCTTGATCACATCACAAGGTTCATTTATAACAGTGCTTCAAATTTGATCATGTTTTCCACAAGTCGTTACACTAACATTGATTGATAAAAAAAAGTACACGTTTAATAGCGCAACTAATCAAAAATGTTTTAATAAATCCATTAATAAAATGAGTGATTCTTTTCCAATTATAGATATACTTAGACTCGATTGCTATCTCGAAAACCGTAAGACTTTTACTAGACTCATGTTAAGCGGTTTTGATAGAGCAAAGTCTCGTCTATATGCATGTTGTGTTTCGACATTGAAAAACAAAACACCCTGTTTTTCTTGAGATTGTCTCTTGCTATATTTTTTTATATATGAAAAGTAGGTTTTATGCATTCATAGACAAGAGAATAAGGTTATATTTTAATACACGTGGGCATGTTGTCCTCACAGATCAACTTATATTTATATTAATGAGTATCACTGCCTTTATTATGAATAGGTAAAGTCTCAACGCAGCCTGACACTGCGCAAGACGTTTCAAGGCAAATGATCATGAGATTTTCCTGTTGCTGTGGTTATGATTGATTTGTCGTGGGAAATTATGATCATGTGATTGTAAAATCGTCGGTGATACGGTAACGCGTAAGTATTTTTTAATAAGGAGCAAAATGCTCATTTTTTCTAACAAGTTAAGGTTTGTTTTGCTCTATCGTAAATTTGTTAGTTACACGGTTTTGCAGTATCACCGACGAAATGTTGTATTATAGTTGGTTTTGGAAGGAGTGGACAATTTGACGACGCGTTGGCCTTTTTTTTATGGCATAGTGAAGACAAACGAGCGCACAGGCCACCTGACGGTAAGTGGAAACTGTGTGACCCATAGACATTCGCATTCACAAGACTGCACTGAAATCCTAAGACTGCAAGTGCGTTTGCCAACCCTGAGGACTAAGATGGAATGCCTCTATGCTAGTCATTTCACTTTTCCCCAAACCGGAACACTACAATGCGAACACTGTTGTTTGGCGGTAGGTTAATGGATAAGATGGTGGTAGCGATCCGGACGGACCCTGCACAAGGTCCTACCACCAGCAGTTGGAAGTGACCTTGCCTATGTAGCTGTCCTGGGTTCAAATCCCGGTTAGGGTAGATATTTGTGTGATGAAGGGGTATATTTGTTCCTGAGTCTTGTATGTATATCTCTGTAGAATGTGTACATCGTTTTCTAGTGGCCATAGTATAAGCCTAGAGCTCTGTTAATTGGTGTGACATTGTCCCCTGATATGATGTTTTATTACTAAAACCAATTGGTAATTATTTAATAATTTCAATTAGTCTATCAATTTAGTTTTATAAAAATCGCCATCATACCTTTTACCTCTAATCATAGAAAAATATATGACATTAGGCACCTTAGAAGTATGTGAAGTGTAGCAACATACTTCTTCAATAGTTTCCTTGGAGTTTTTTTTTATTTTCTAAGAGTATTCTTATTTTTAGAAACATTCTCTATATTTTCTTGAAAACATTACAAAGGTACATCATAAATGAGCAATAAGCGTATTGCTACTTCGAACGCCTAAAAACTCATTTTATAACCTAAACAAGAGCATGAGAAGTAAATTTTAACACACTTACGTGCAGCCTTATTAAAAAGCGCGATTTCAAACCGAAGCGATATCATTAACTCCCTCTCACAGCCACAATACCCAAAATTCACACGAAAACTGACATGAAATGTCATCTTTTCCACAAGCCATCTCCAAATCCGACAATCTCTGTAATACGAATATAATTATGGCACCGACTTCCGTCTCGGTCCGACCACAATTGCCATCTTGCGTGACATGTAGAAACAAAGAAAAAAAACAATGTAAAAAACTATACATAGTTCTTACTTGGTTAGTGTTAGAGGTCGCATTCGATTGTTTTTTTTTTGACATCGTGGGACGTGCGTTTTTGGAAATCTGTAGTTGACGCCATTTTGTGATTGATGGCCGGTCTATTTTAGTTTTTGGTTGGGGCTAGTTTTCTGTAAAAATACCATGATTTGCAACGAATAAATACCTAGGTAATTACTTGCATTATTTATATGGCAAAAGGTATTTTGATGTGGTATTACAATATTGTCAAGTGGCAAAATCGCATTAAAAGCTGTAGTTTTTGGGTAAATAATAGATTGACGTCATCATTCTTTCAGTTCTTACTCTTGTCTTGACAATATTAATAACGCTGAGTAAGTGATTTTCTAATTTCGACCAGTATAGAAGATTGACGTAAGGTGATGACAGATCACGTCGCCAGCTTATGTCAACTCCATACATTTCGAGTCGATAAAAAACAGAAACGGTACCGGCATTTGAATCTTGATTTGGCCTGCCAGATCACCTGATCTTTTCTTTATTCACCTCATAGCAAAAAAAGGCATGGAGCTGTATTGATGCATGCCTTTCTCTCGATGTAGCCACAAATGACGAGGCAGGGATGGAGCTAATGGCCTCTGTTAAAAAAATACTACTACTGCACGTATGACTGTCAATAAAATGAATATAAGGCGAAGTAAAACCTTCTATGACATGAATATCAGTGATTTAATTGAAAGGTTAACTCGAAAAAACAGCCAGCAGTCAAAGCTTCATAATATTCAAAAAAAAATATATCCAGTGTTCTAGTAGATGGAACTAGTAATTGACGAGGCACCAATATAAGGCTGTATTTACAGAAGACAAGGTTTATTCATTTGTTTTGCAACAATCTATGTAGGACCGTATGAAATTTGAATTAAGAGTGAAGTGTCCATTACTGATGCCAGTCAGGTAAAAGTGTCCATTATTGGTGCCTTCACCCTATATACCACAATAAAAAAAGTTATCATCCCTCAGGATTCGAACCCTAGACCGAGTTAACAAAGCTTAATTGAATAGCAATAATTGCCCCCCCCATAAATTGTTTTAATAGGGTTAAAGGGGTCGGATGACAAAATAATGATCGAAACTGTACCCCTGACACAAGAGACTGTATCGGAAATTTATGAAGGGATTTCTTTGTGGAAAATAATGGGAAAATTCATTTTGTAGTTTGTAAAATGAATTGTGTTCGATAGCGATTTTATAACATTGCACTTTATAATGTTTAGGTTTGTAATGATGTTTTTGATCGTAAATTCGATATTGTGATCTTATTTCTGGGTCAGTGAGTAGACGGGTCGGAAGGGGCCGCCCTAGGCGTACTTTTTCGAGCAAATCGGAGAAATACTGGAAAAGGGCCGAATCTTAAGTACCCGAAACCGACGTGCGTGCATGACTCAATGTATGAATGTGGAAGAAGCGAAAGAAATTTGTCAAGATCGTAGCAAGTGGAAAGAAGTGGTCTCTGCCTACCCCTCTGGGAAACAGGCGTGGTTTAATGTATGTATGTATGTATTTGTGGGCCTCTATTAGGTATACTTATACAAACTGCTATTGATGTGTTATGACTTATGTATGTTTTTAACTCGGGCGCCATTAGTGTCAAGTAAATAAGAGCTATCGTCACGTTGACAATACAATCGCGGAACATTTAAAGGATGACCTTGATGTGGAAAGAGAGCGCAGGGTGTTAGCAGTGAGGAGACTCTCTTTCTTATGATGTCCTGGGTAGTGATTCTCTGAACAACTACGGTCGGACGGACAGACGAGTGAATGTCCAAGCGGCGAGTTTAAGTAGTCCAGTCAGTGCGAACAAAACATATTTTAGCGCGAGCATTTTCAATTTAGCAGCATGGTTTCTGCCGATAGATCGCACGTATAAAGCTGCTTAGTTGAAAATGCACGCGCAAAAATGTGTTTTGTCCGTCCGTCCGTTGTTTTTGAGAGAATAACACCCCTGAAGGTATGCCAGATTTTCCGAGAGTGTGAAAGTGACTTTATTCAAATCATATTATCATTTTACTCGAGCAGCCTGTGGTTTCAGTAGACGAAATGAACCTATAGAACCTACCTGCCTGCGTGTTCAGTATAATAACGCCTTCAGGATGTTGTTGGGACTGCCGCGCCCTGCAGCGCGTCTGGCATGTTCGCGGCGGCGCATGGACGACTTCTACGCTGTGATGCGTCAGAAGTGCATCTCCCTTCTACATCGTGTAGAATACCATCCTGAAAGTGCTTGCAAACCGCATGAACAGATTACTATGGCACTTGGTCAGAAAAGGCTTTGGTGTCATAAAATAGGATCAAAGATGCGTAGTAATTTAAAAATAAATTTTATTTCTTATGATTTAGATTATGATTTTAATTGTAATTTCGATTATACATACATACATAAACTCACGCCTTTATTCCCAGAGTGGGGTAGGCAGAGCTACAGAATTACCAACAACTCCAATAATTTGTTAACAATTTTATAACCACATTTTGCACTTTTAAGCTAAGATGTTTACCAGTGTATTAGTGACAGGTTGCAAGCCCATCGCCTAACAGTACTATACGCCTTTATTCCCTTAGCCGTCTCTTACGACATCCACGGGAAGATATGGAGTGGCACTATTTTTATTATTTTATTCTATCATGACGTAACTGTAATTTTATTGTATGTATTGAATGTAATGTAATTTTAATTTGGTTGTATTCTATTTAATTTTGATGTAACTAACATAAAATAATAATGAACTTGTGTGTTATTATTATTATTATTATTAATACGGCACGTCAAAAGCAATGTGGATTTATCGAGTGGAATGAGTCCCTGGGATCTGATTATGTTGACATTTGGGACATTACTCACTATGACGCTGCGTAGTTGGTAGTGACCCTGCCTACGAAGCTATCGGTTCCGGGTTCAATTCTCTGTCATGGCAAATATTAGTGTGATGAGCGCGAGTGTTTGTTTCTGAGTTTTATAAGTATATTATACCTCTATATATGTGTATGTTTATCGTTGCCAGAGTTTAGTTTGGGACTATGTCAAAATATATGACATAGTCCCCCGATATGCTATCCTATTTTTACTTAATATTATACATGCGAAATTTTGTTTGTTTCTTTCTATCGCCCTACCGTTTAACACCCTTACCCTTATGAAATTTGATCCTTATAGTTTATATCTTAGACTTTTTATCTCGGAAAATCAAACAGTCTCCAGTGCTAGTAAAAGTTAATGTAAGTATATCTGTCTGTCCGTAACGCTTTTACGTCGAAACTTTACCTCATAAAATATGGAATGAATAGCTTTAACAGGGCAGATCGTTAATACTAAAAATTATAGACAAAATTTTATGTATAAGTACTTTTATTATAATTTAAACTAGAAACAAATAAATGTAAAATAAATTCACACCTTGTTGAAACACGATATGCCGTAACTCGTAAACTACACCATGGCGAAAGAACTCAGTCAAGGTGTCTGTCTGTTGCATTATTCAGGCGCTTGCGCAGGTTCCGAAGCGTTATTTAAGCTCTTGTGACGTGTATTGACAAAATCGTGTTAAATGTATAATATGTTAGTGTTGGGGAGAAGGTCATTTAGTTAGTACCTACCTACGAATCTCATTTTTTTAAATTCGATTAAAAAGAGGTGTTTTGTAAATGTAGCGTGTGTATGTGTGTTATCTTATCTGTCTGTCTTTAGCATCGTAGCTCTTAACCGTTTTTTTAAAAGAAGGTTTTTTTAATCATGAAACCCAGCTTAGAAATACATACATACACAAATAACTTCACGACTTCCTAAAGTGGGGTAGGCAGAGCTACAGCATTACCAACAATTTTTAAAAAATTGTTACCACATTTTGCACAATCAGGCTAAGATGTTTACCAGTGTATTAGTGACAGGTTGCAAGCCCATCTCCTAACAGTACTACACGCCTTTATTCCCTTAGTCGCCTCTTACTACATCCACGGGAAGACACGGAGTGGCACTATTCTTACCCGGTAACCACACGAACGACTAGCAAAGAAACCCAGTTTAAAAAAAACGCGTTAAAATTGGTCCATCCGTTGGGAGCTACGTTGCCACAGACACACACATGCACACACACACTTATAACCCCTCCATTTTTGTAGGGAGTTAACAATTGTAATTCAAAAAAAATCTTACTGAACAATAAAACTGATTAGTTAATACATTTCTGGCTAAAAATTCATTCCAACTGTACTTTTGTTTGCAAAATCTTTTTCTGCTTTTCGAGACCAAACTATTGAGTCCTAACACGGTGGGTCTACGTTAAGTACAGCGGAGATCCTGTCGCCACCTTCCGCCTCCATGATCAGATCAGCTCTTAGATACCATAATATTGCATTGTCACCGGGTTTACATATGTGGTCCAAATTTGAGCCCATTCTGTCAACGGGATCTGGGTCAAATTTAACTTGCAAGATTTGACATACATACATCGAGAAATTTGCGGGTGGTAGGACCTTGTCCAGGGTCCGTTCGGATCGCTACCCCCAAACAGCAGTATTCGCATTGTTGTGTTCCGGTTTGGGGATAAGACAGCCGGTGAAATGACTAGGCATTCCATCTTAGTCCTCAGGGTTGGCAACGCATTTGCAGTCTTAGGATTGCATTGCAGTCTTGTGAATGCGAATGTCTATGGGTCACAGTTTCCACTTACCATCAGGTGGTCTGTGTGCTCGTTTGTCTTCTCTATGCCATAAAAGAAAAACAAAATAAAAAAATAGTTGAACTTTATATGTAACTACACACAATATCTCTTATTTCTGATTAACCTTAAAATATCTAAATTAGTCGGCACGCGTAGCAACGCCCTTCCCCCAGGGTTGCCAAAATCACAGCCGGCACGCCAATTACAATTAGCCCCACTTTGCGTTTGGCGCAACCCTACCTAATCATGTTATTGTATTATTTGAGATGTATTATTATCACAGCGTTATTTTATTAAAATGTTTGTTTGCTGATTTCATTTTGATTTGGTGCTTTGTTGTTATTTAAAAAAGGGAGTTTGAGGAATAAATTTTTAAGTTATAAGTTGTTTGTTTGATATAAGGTCAAAGTAACTCAAAAACATAATGTAAGTACCTAGAGGTGACAATGACAACGCGATACTTTCTCTAATTATTGTCTACCAAAGTATACAGTAGGTAAACTGAAGAAATAGCTAAAGTTTGCTTAAAATTTACTTTTACTCTATCTGTCATTCCGACATTCCCGTTTGATAGAAAGGGTCAACGCATACTTTAAAGGTTAGCCTTAAGTTGCTTCACTCTAGTGTTTTGTCACTTTAACGTCATGTTTGATCTTCTGCACTAATCTGTCAAAGGGCTTAAAACGACAAGGTACTAAAATGGGCAGCTACTTAAAAATAAAGGCCATACCTACCTTAATTATATTTATTCCTCTGGTAATTTTAAATTTGAACTAGAAAACTCTATCAAAATCCCTTTGGGATAGAATTATCTATTTAAATTCACGTGTTTGTTTCTCGGTTAAATCAATTTGTTTGGAAGCTACAATGCCACAGATGAACATGGATACATAAACATACATACACATAGATACACACGTTAAATTAATAAAACCTCTCTTTCATAAGAAAGAAGTTTACCCCAGATAACTGGGGTAAAGAAAAAAAACAATCGACGATCAAAATCACGACTCCAAATTCAAATTTTAACTGTTATGACTGTTCACATTTTGAATACGGCCCATCGTAAAACTTGTTATCACACTTACATCGAAATATTGTATCAATCTGATGCAAGAAAAACGTCGCACGCGCAGCCGTCGGCGGCCATAAAGACATTTCGATGTGCCAAAGCATTCTGTGGCAAAAAAAGGATGTCTTTGTAAGTTTAAAAATGTTTTTTACTTTTTCACCGACTTCGGTTGAAAGGGTACCGTTGGATCTTTATTCTGCTCGGTAAAAGCTTATTGCTTTTGAAATGTAATTGAATGAGGGCCGCCATTCGAAGACGCGGCCTAGTTGGTAGTGACCCTGGCTACGAAGCTAGCGGACCTGACTTCAAATCCCGGTAAGGGCATTTGTGTGATGAACGCGAATATTTAGTTTCTGAGTCTTTGTATATGTTTATCTTAGTAGTAAGTAAGTGCCGTGTGTTTGCCGGATTAGAATAGTGCCACTCCAAGTCTTCCCGTGGATGTCGTAAAAGCCGACTAAGGTAATAAAGGCGTGTAGTACTGTTAGGCGATGGGCTTGCAACCTGTCACTAATACACTGTTAAACATCTTCGCCTAAGTGTGCAAAATGTGATTACAGAATTATCACCAAGTTTTTAGAGTTGTTGGAAATTCTATAGCTCTGTCTACCCCACTCTGGGAATAAAGGCGTGAGTTTATGTATGTATGTATGTATGTATGTAATTGTATATAAGTATTTATATCGTTGTCTAGTACCCATAGTACAAGCTTATAACTTAGTTTGGGACTAGGTCAACTGGTGTGACACTGTCGCCTGATATTTTATGAATTATCTGATATTTATTCTTGTCAAGTAAATAAAAGATATCGTAAAATTGATAATAGAATAGATTACAATAAATTTTAGTTACAAATAAAGCAGTATCCGGTGGATTTCAAACTAGGCTGAGCCTGTACCTTGAAACCCATGGAGTCGGTTGACTTTACACAGAGAAATCACATTCACACGGACTTGTAAAGAGTAACATAGAGCAAAGTGATTATAATACAGTTCTAACAAATTATTTCAAAGAGGTTTTTATAATGTAAGGTTTTAATAACACTGGTTGACTGCGTAATATTGTGTGTGCGGATCCGATAGAATAGAGGCCTAGTTGTAAAATAATGCCGTAAAAAATAATTGATCTAACTTTAAACTAGAAAACACTTTGCTAGAATTTTAAATAAGTATATATACATACATACATACATAAACTCACGCCTTTATTCCCAGAGTGGGGTCGGCAGAGCTACAGAATTACCAACAACTCAAACTTGTTGATAATTCTGTAACCACATTTTGCACACTTAGGCTAAGATGTTTACCAGTGTATTAGTGACAGGTTGCAAGCCCATCGCCTAACAGTACAACACAGCCTTTATTACCTTAGCCGTCTCTTACGACATCCACGGGAAGATATGGAGTGGCACTATTCTAACCCGGCAACCACACGGGGACGGGGGGATAAGTATACTAATACTTAAATATTTACTTTGTACTTTTTGTAAGTAACAAATTAAATAAGATGCAAAATACACCTTAGCAAGCACATCAGTATGATACATTTTGCAACTCATTGAATTTGTAAGTTACGATGTATTGCAGTATCATCAACGAAATATCTTTGGGTCTCAGATCCAACTAATAATAAGGTGGACTGTGTGCTCGTTTGTCTTCTCCATCAAAACCATTTTTACTTTTTTATTTAATATTAAATAAATAAAAAAAAAAAATTATTACTCGTTGTGCTCTGAGCTGTATGTTTGTGATAAAATCCATGTTTTCCATCTATATTCGAACCTACGACCTCCGGTTACAACCGCTTGAACCACTGAGTCAGACAATTAGGAGTTAGGACATGATTGGATCATGAATATCATGATTTAACATTAAATATTTCAAAATATATTTTCTGGCATCCGTCACCTTCTGACACGTAACTAAGTACACGTATCAAAAAGTGACGGATGCTTTATCCACATTTGACACGCGATATAAACGCAGCCATACTACGCTGATCTTGTAAAAAATGTAAATGTAAAAATAGGCTGAGTTTTCGTGTACCACTAAAATTCGTAGTACCTTAAATGGTACCAGGCTTGGTACTAGACTGAAAGGTTAAATTATCGCCGCTGTTTTTAGGAGTATTGGAAAGAATAAAAAAAAAACAAATTACCTAAGTGCACGACCGAAAAATAAACCGTAAATTTTTATACAACCAGGGGCCGATTGCATAATAAATAATAAAGTAACTACAAGTTAATACCTAGTATTAGCGGTTTTACATGGATTTTTACTCATAGTATGGGCTTGTATTTTATTATGCAATAAGTCAGTTTCCGATATTTTATTTGAAACGCTCTAATTTTTTTAATTTATAGAGTCTTAAAGCTACCGCTTAAAAGCTTTGCACTCATAAAAACATAACATAAAACTAATTTTCTCATTTATAATAAAACTTATATTTTTTACAATTTATTTGCATAGTAATAAAACCTCTTATAACGCAAAGTAGCATGTCAGAAGTGACGCGCGAAGGTCGATAAAACTGCCGTTATCGACAAAAACCTCTTTTATCGACATCGATATGCCATAAACGTAATTAGCAATCTATAACGTGCTTGGTCTCGTCGAGTGTATTCCACTTGTTGCTTCTTAATGAGACCCTTATAATAATTGGATTTCTTAATCTTTTTAAACTTTGGCTTGGTAACTGAAAGTTGAAGGATATGTATGTTATGTGCCTTATGAAAAACAATATAACATTTAACCTTTTACTATACAACAGATGGGTTTAAGCACACTTAAGTTATTCTTGAACTAGCGAATGAAAACTGAAATAAAAGAGAAAAATCTTTTTTTTTTCTGACGAAAATTTGTTATTATTAATTATTTGGAATGACTTGTTCAAGCACTCATATCATTGTTTTTTATACTTTCAAGAAATTACCTGCTACAATTTTTTTGCGTTTTTAACAGCAAAGACAACTACCAGTTCACCTTAAGGCAAGGGAGAAAATATATCTCCACGTATTTTTCTCGTCTAACAAATTTATTATCATTTAAATCACAAAAAATGGTTTGCAATCAAAATCGTCCTGAATCCAAGACAATGCGTACGCGCAGACGTCAGAGGGACGTGTGGGACAAATCACAGGGCTCACAGCGGCAGGCGATGTGACCACGACGCCGACGAATGTGTGCCAATCCGCCGAGGAGAGCTGTGGAGATGACTTTGGATTATAAATTTTACATTACATTTTACAAATTTAAAACGTTTATTGATAGTTATTTATTTAAATATAGAAAAAAGAAATAGAAACATTTATTCGACGAACACAAGAAAAAAAACAGAACAGAGAAAAACATCAGTAAAATAAGGATGGCAACACAGTAATAAAAAAAAAACAATAAAAAAAGGAAAGAAAAAAAAACAATTGTAGGATAGTGTTGCCATGGGTGATTCTGTGACGTCGAAATTGACACCACTCAGCACTATGTCACAGCGTTAACCACGACGCTGGTTTTCAGTGGCGCCAACGTGATACACGGACGAAGAGACAGTGGTTAATTAAAGAATATAATATAAAATGCTAGATTAACAAGTAAAATAATAAGAAATAAATTAAATTAAATTTAACTATGGGAATGAAAACGGAGTAAAACAGGTACATATTTTATTAATAAATAACACAGACATAATAATATACATAGATTGTAACTTCTGTGAATGTGAGATATAGCTCTATGGATACGAAATATGAGATCTACTAAGATATACAGCAGCAGCATAATTATAGCACTTAAGTAAGACATAATAATAACAATATGAAAATAACATCTATAAAACAGAAACACGATGAAGTATACATAATATGGTGACTTATTCTGGTGCTTAATTGGAAGCGGCGATGGATTAAGTACCGTTTTTTTTCTTCTCCTTTATTTTATGTAACGATAAATTAATGTTACAACCAATTTGATTATAAAATATTAACAACTTATTTTGACGTATCATGTGATGTGAAAATACCATGCCTCAAATAAGTAGATAATTTTAGAAAATTAGGCCTATATTTTAACGTCAAATGAAAGTAAAAGCTATCCCATTCACTTTCTTCTGTCATGTGATTAAAAGAGATAACAAGAATATCGTGAATGCTTTGTCTAGTTCTTGGATTTTTCGCATCACTATTAAAAATCAAGTAACAGTAGAATGCACCTGTCACGGCTTGACCTTCGATATTCAAACTAGTACACTTGTCCGTTCCATCGATAATTATTCATCTTGCATACATGCATCACTAATCGCGAGATCGACATGAGATAGCGCATTCGACGACAAGCTAAACCTTATCATCAAAGAATAAGGATTGATTTTCAATGTTAATGACTGCAAGTGTATCACAGTGTATATAGTTATATGCTAATTCCAGTAATTATATATTATGCCTTTTTGCTTGAGTACATGAGATGTTAGAATCGTTGCATTTATTGCGTTTTATCGTAAAAAATATATAATATGGTTAGTTACCGTTTGTATAAAAGTAATGATGCTATTAAGAAAAAAAAAAACAGTGTTTCAATAAAAACTGCACTCTGTTCTAGGTCTGTTACGGTATTTTTTTTGACGTCAGCCTCCCTTACTGTCAAGTAAATAAGAGCTATCAAAACGACAATACGATTACAGCTCAATAACGATATTGTTTTTACCGTGTTGAATAGAGTACGTATGGCTGCGTCTATATCGCGTGTCAACTGTGGATAAAGCATCCGTCAGAAGGTGACGGATGCTTTATCTAAAAAAAAACACGCGATAAACGCAGCCATATGTATTAGGCCCCCTGTTCTATTTAAGATGCAAGAATGTAAGCACCAACCTTGATTGTTTTCAGTTTCTTAAATTTTACTGGTAGAGAATGCCTCAAGGATTAAGTCTGCCATTTGACCTTTTTTTAATGAGCAATAGAATTCAATTTTAAATACAATGATCCCATCTTTAAAACACGAAATATTTTGACATTTAAAAAAAATATTTAAGTAAAAAGTAGTACCCTACTCCACACCCTCCGATGTTCCGTCTCGGCACGCAGTTTTGTGCGGCTACCGTTCTTTTTTACTTGGACGGCGTCATGCGCTACCAGCCAGCATTAATATTTATAAATTATAATTTAACATTTATTATCCATTCACAAATTGAGTCGTTGGTTGTATTGATTGATAATTCTGGCCGGTGAATGTGACTGATTGGGAAACCCGGTCGTATTTTTACTAAGTGTTTTTGAATATATGAAGTTTAATCGTAACACGTTTGAAAAAGGCATAATTTTCATTGTAAAAGACGAACTGTATTTCTACCTTAGCTTAGAGCTTTGATTTAAATTTGTATTTGGTACCATTTTTTCTAAATATTTGAGATGAGAGCATATTCCTTATCATGATAATATTTTATATTGAAAGTTATTTAACTGTCAAAAAATTTGGCTAGACCTTTTTATTTAATAGTGTTATTTTCATAGTTACGAGTACATACGGCGAATTGTTTTTATTTGTTGGTTTTCAAAATAAGTCTTCTATTAATTTTTCTTTCCTTTTTCAAATCACTAGTAGGTACAGCTGGCAGATTAATGTGTTAACGTATTTTTTGAAGCAAAACATAAATGCTCGGCAATTGTTTAATATTCATTTGATTCTGATATAAGTAGGTGAGCTATGAGTTATGTGAGCCTATTCATTATTTATCTGAGCTATAAAACGCTTGTAAAAAGTTTGGTTTGATTTAGTACCTGTATACATTGTAGTTTACTAATGAAAATAGTAATTCGGATTAATTAAAAATGAAAATTAACCAAAATATGTCTTCTGAGGATGTACGATAATCACAATAGAACTAGCACTGCTTGATTTACTTACTTACATACATACATAAACTCACGCCTTTATTCCCAGAGTGGGGTAGACAGAGCTACAGAATTTCAAACAACTTAAAAAAAAAACAAAAAGAAACATCCATCACTCCAAACAGCCCCACGATTTAGCGACATGTTGCATAAACCCATCCCTGGAAGTGGCGGAATAGTTGTATACGCGAGGGCACCAAGTTCTCCTTGCTATGCAGTCTATGTCCGACATTTCTTTGTAGTCGCCGCCCGATATATGTTGAATACCATCCATATATATGTTGAATGCCGTCCATATAAGCATGCTTGGATGTATTGCATACCGCCATCCCGGCTTGACGAAATGTACTGGTGGGAAAACAGGGTAAGTGGTAAAAATAAAATAAAATTCTGCAGCTTTACGTATGCTGACGCTAGAGCAAAGAATGTGGCGTAAAGAGGTTTAGTACGTTTTTATACAGCGTCTAGTGACTATTGTGTCGAGGCGGTTGGTTCTTTAAAGTCGTTAGTTTCGACTGAAATAAAGTCATAAAAAAGTGAAATACAAGCCGAGATTAAGAATGATAATTATGCATAGAAACCGCACCGTAAAACCCGCCGTTCGCGGGCGGTTTTACGATGGCTTCTTCAGTCCAGTAAAAGCGCCTTGTTCTTATTGCTATTGTATTTGCTTATGTACGGACTAAGTATTTTTAAATTGTTAAAAATTGTTTTTTTTTCTCGTATAAACCAAAGCCAAGCTATTCAAGCTATAGTTTTGCGCTATAAATGTGTTTTTTTTTATAAATCATTACGTTGGTTAAGGAAATTGATGAATTATTTGAAAGAATGATGATATGATGTCAGTTTAAGAACCGACTGGACAAAGACATAAGCAGTATAAAAAACACTTCAACGTGTTCAAGGAACAGGGTAGTGATTCTCTCAACACTGACGGTCGGACGGACTAACGAGTGAATGTCCAAGCGGCGAGTTTAAGTAGTCCCGTCAGTGCGAACAAAACATATTTTAGCGCGTGCATTTTCAATTTAGCAGCATGGTTTCTGCCGATGGATCGGACGTATAAGGCTGCTTAATTGAAAATGCACGCGCTGAAATGTGTTTTGTTCGCTCTGACGGGACTACCTAAACTCGCCGCTGCGATTTCGCTTGTTCGTCCGCCCGTCCGTTGTTTTTGAGAGAATAATGTGCTGGTACAAGCTGGGTACAAGAGTATCAGCTGTCCCAACTGCCGTCTGGTAATTAAATAATAATAATTTCTGAGAATGGTTTTATTTTAGACATTGTCTTTTCATATTGGGTCCTTACCTATGAAATTGGCGTTTTTTACGTGTTTTATTTCGTACGGAATGTATTAATTTCAATGTTAACTTCCAAATTCTTTTTTTTCATTAATACACTATGTTACAAAGGTTTTAGATCCAAATACAATGGTTAAATTTCTTAAAGTTTAAAATAAAAGTGTCAAATCAACTCTTTTCACGTGCTGCGAGTTCAGGTGTTTCAATTCCGCAGAGTTTTATAAAGCTAACTATTTTTAAGTAATTAAGATATGTATAATATAGCTTAGAAGTGTCCAATATTCCTGACAGAATTTGGTTTGGTTGGCATATTTTGACGTTACTAAATAATCCGCAAAATTAAAATGAAAACCACCGTTTTCATAAAATTCTCCATATAAAACGCCAATTTCATAGGAAATGACCTAATATACTATATTATATTTGTGCGATCGCACATACTAACATACGAATAGACAAATTGTACACCGACGGGAAAATATACATTCTTTACATGGTTTTAGCAGTAAAAATAACACGATGATTAAGAACAGAATAACAACGATACTTAAGTAAACGCAAGGCTGCAGCAATTTATTATAAATATACTTGAGATGTGATTGCGTTACACGATTTTTACCCAGAGCAAGTCACGGGAAAATCTAATAGGTACATAAATACTGACATACATTATGAAATCGGTACAATTCATACAGCGAGCTAAAAAACCTCGCGTGACGAGACACGAAATATTTTTAAAAGCTAAATAATTCCTTTGCGGTTCCATATGTCGGCCGCCATGTTGGATTTCGATACCACTCTGTCACGGAAGCGTTTTTGTGGAATTGAGGTATATGCGGTTTTGTCACATGGCTTTTATGTTGGATGTAATAGCTTTTTGGGGAGTTCAAGTGGGTTTCGAAACTGTTACATAAAGAAAGTATTTTTTGTACTTTTGACCTGCTTTATCTGTATTTTATTAAAAAATGCTCTTCGAAAACCAAATGTAATCGTTAAACTTGGCAAGATATATTGAAATAAAAGAAAATGCAGTTACTATCCATCTCAAATCTCGAGTATTACAGAAGCGTTTGGTTTTCCCAGAAATTTCCTGTACCAAATGCATGAACCAGTATCGGTATTTCCCGGGAAAAACGTATTAAACATACCATATTTGAGAGCAAAACCGTCGTAACCATACCTAACTGCAATTTAATGACCTACGTCATATTTATTATGAAATATTTTAATATTTACGACAATAAAAGGTATTACCTGACCCAACGGACCGCACCGAATTGCTCGCTTCCTTACACGGACTTTGTGAATTTGACCAAATTCAATGACTGCCGGGTCGCACACACAAATTATTGTGTTGTAATATTTTGAAATTGACGAATAAATGAGAATAGGTAATCATTTGGACAAAGATGTAAAGACTAGCTTCGTGTTTTTCATTGTTTGAATTGAACGCGAAAAAACGTTCGCTGTTTT
Source organism: Acleris laterana (assembly GCA_963966035.1). Lineage (NCBI taxonomy): Eukaryota > Metazoa > Arthropoda > Insecta > Lepidoptera > Tortricidae > Acleris > Acleris laterana. The sequence goes on along the minus strand of OZ014465.1, from coordinate 5,474,905 downwards.
CGGAAACTGCCAAAATATTGACGCTAACTTACGATCTATAGCGTGGGCCGCTTATAGCCTTTATATTCGAAACTTAGTCGAAAATCGCTAACGTTTGTTTCACCGACACTCATTTCATAGAACGTATAATTTCGCGGAATTTTCGTTTCATAGAAAGCTATTTTCTGCCGAACCCGTGTCGATTTCAGGTTATATTATGTTGGTTACAAGTCTAACCTAACCTACGTGAATCATATATTTTCGGATAACCTGAAATCAATACGGGCTCTAAAAAAGCTTTCTATGAAACGATAATTCTGCGAATGATAACGTTCTGCGAAATGAATGTCGGTGAAACAAGGGGACACCTTAATCTGTGTATATAGGCCATGTATGTATGATCGAACTCAGAAAAGCTGTATATTTTTGTTGCTATTATAGGTACCTACTTTAAAGGACGGTGAGGTGACGTGAAAATCGCGTATCTCTCAAAAACTGTCTATACAAATTTTGCTCCGGGTGGTATTTTTCTTTACCCCTGAATCAAGTCCGATTTCCACGATTTTGACGTGATAAAGTATAAAAAACTAGGTCTGTAAGTTTTTTTTTTTAATTTGACTCAAGAAATATTTTTTTTGGAAAGAAAAACGTGCATACCCTACATATATTTTTATAATATCTACAATGTCCATTCAAAAATCGTAAAAGTTTGATGAAGTTTAATGGGAGAGAAACGTTACTGCATTTTGTATGGAAATTTTAACGTCTCAATCCTCTTGGTTTAATACGTTGCTGCACTGTACTTCAATGTACAGCTATATCTCAGTTCGACTGTACTGAAAGCTGTACAATAACTAGCAGGGTTAAGCGTCCTGTAACACTAGATAAATAATTCGTCGGCCAACAGTAGCAGTGTTAACTGAATGGAATTGAATACCAATACAACAAGTGAGGGTTAAGTTATAACGCGACCCGGGTAATCGGGTGGGAGCGAGTGGGGTGAGCAGGGATGGGATAGTTATCGATATCGATAAAATTTAAGGTTTTGCTCATTTATTTTGGATGGGCAAATATTTAAGAAGATATCGTCCTATCATTTTACAGTTACAGTAATCAGCTTTATCTTAAAGAGAGATATTTTAAATCTCATAAATGCGAAATAATACTATAGCTGATGTATAACTATCTAGCAAGTTTTAATACTTTTTATGTTTTACTGTAAATACCTGATTAAAATAGTTTAATGTTTTTGTATGATTTTTTTGCTCTTCCAAAAGTAATTACGTCGATTTTTAAGCTTTTAAAAGCAATATTAAAAAACAATGTTCTCTTAATATCACATTGTGGCTTTTTAGTCTTTAAATTGTTACCAATATGCAATAATTCACACACAAAACCTGTTCATAATATAGTGATTATGTTCACAAGATGACTTATGACCAATTATCTGTAATGTCGCTTAACAGCCTTCGTTAAACGACATCTTAAACTGATGTATTAATACTCAGAGTTAAAGAGATTGATTTTATTTTGACAGTATTATTGGACGCTTTAATGAAGTTGGCTCCCGTAAAATTTTACTGCCAATGCGAATCGATTTAAGACATATATTTTAATCCAATAGCTTTTTATCGTCACATAATTAAAATATTACTACTGCTCATTTGACCGCTTGAAAGTAATTTAATTAACTACGAATGCATTTTTATAGGTTTGTTTATAATGAATTTTGTTGCTTTACAAGAATTTACTACTAACTACCTACTTAATTAAACTATAAAAAAAACACAGTATCATTGAACAAGAGACAATTAGTTAAATGTCACACGCAAAAAAAAATACTTATGGCATTTTACTGACCAAGTATATTTATTAAAAGCACTTAAATTTACGTTATATCCACAGTTGCCTTATTTATAATAAATCCATAAAGATATTAAATTATTTCACCGCACTGATGAATAAAAACGAAACAAAATAAAATATATAAATAAATTTATCGACAAAATGAAACCTACATCTATCGACACCCCCCCACTACTACGTAACGGTGTACTAACGGCCCGCACCCCTGCCACGCCCTCATTCACGATTCACGCTACAACCCCTACATACATACGCTATATGTCGGATTAGGTATAAGCTGTCATGCGTCGATTTTTGGCGTTGATATTCAGAGAGCGATTCACGTGCAGTGTCTCTCTGTTCACTATTAAAAAAAGTTGATAATGAATATATTATTGAATATTTGGAGTGGTTTTCGGTTTTATCTGTACCCTTACCATGAGTTACCATTACCGTACTCGGTAGCGAGCCGAATGCTCTGTCCTGTGTGGGTAGATACTGAGCTGAAAGCCTTTTAAAAGCCGTGTCAAGTCAATACTTTATTAAAGACTTCACTTTGTTTGTCATGTGTCTTCAATTTCAATTCGGCTTTTCGACTTTTCACCCGCCTACTGAAGGTAGAGAACATTTTTTGACCTGTATGAATGTATGTATCTTTGTTCCCTTCTAAAGCATGAACTGATGGCCCGATTTCGTCAAGCGACATATCATTAGATTCTTCTGTAACATTATGGTGACGACATTATCTAAACAGCAGTTGGGGTTTTATTTAAAGCTTGCCTAGACTTGTTATATTTTTCAACTAAAACTTTCGTCACTAAAAACTAACCCTCTTACTTATAAACATGAGATAAGCTTGGAATAGTTTATGACATGCTTTGTCCTTACCTGTAATTGTGATATTTGCATCTGACAGAAAGTGAAGCATGGTATAAACTATTCCAAGCTTATTCCACGTTTATAAGTAAGTAAATAGATTCCGTGTTTATTCTAGATTTTTCATAATAATTTAGACTCCAAAGAGTTTGTACGAAACTTTATTTGTGTATTATTTGATAAATAATATTGAGTTTTGAGAAATCATGACCTTCATGGCTTATTTTATTGAACGGTAATCGAATGCCTGTTAGCTTTGGTGTACCGCAGGGTAGTATAATCGGCCCAACCTTGTTTTTCATGTATATTAATGACATCACAATGTCAAGCTTATATGTGTCTTGCGCTATGCGGATGACACTGTAAAATTTGCGAATGGGAAGTCTTGTCACGAAACTTATTCTCAAATTAAAAAGACTTGCAACTTGCTTGATGGATACTGCCATCATTCTCCTCAAAATTATTGTTACAAACATGAAGATTAAACTTTTTCCCGTGCTTGTCATCAGTCCTTAGGGTTAGTGAGGTATTTGCAGTCTTGAGTTTGCATTCTTAAGATTGAAAATGTTCATAGCTTGCTTGTTGTTTGCCAAACCTTAGAAGCTTTTACCAACAAGTTAAATTTACCTACTGTCTCCATGGTCTTCAACGTGTCTCCTTGTTGCAGGTGAAGATCTGGTTCCAGAACCGGCGGAGTAAGTACAAGAAGATGATGAAGGCAGCGCAGGTCGGGGGGCCGCCGCCCGGGCTCGGCCTGCCTCCAGGCAGCCCGCCATCCAACAACCAGCTTCTACATGGTACGCTACCTCAGATCATTTTTACTAGCCTATACCAATACCACAGACACAAGCGTACAAACGTTAAACTTAACTTATTACTGTTTCTGGGCTTCCCTGCCTACGCTGTCTCTTTTGAACCGTAATATATATCGGTTTACTGCCTTACAAATCCAAATGACAGCATCTCAGATAAAACAACCGTAGAATCGCAACCTTATTACTTCCAGAAGAGAATTGATTCTGCTTTTTGCGAGGGTTGGACCTTGTGCAGGGTCCGTCGGGATCGCTACCACCATCTTATCCATTAGCCCACCGCCAAACAGCAGTGTTCGCATTGTTGTGTTCCGGTTTGGGGATAAGACAGCCGGTGAAATGACTAGCATAGAGGCATTCCATCTTAGTCCTCAGGGTTGGAAACGCATTTGCAGTCTCAAGATTGCATTGCTGTCTTGTGAATGCAAATGTCTATGGGTCACAGATTCCACTTATCATCAGGTGGCATGTGTGCTCGTTTGTCTTCCCCAAAAAAACCCATTGAATTTGAGATATCACTTCTTGGCTAAGGGGGGGTAGCATATGAGTGTCCCACTGCTGCGCAAAAGCCTCCATGAGTCCCTTTTTGGTGCCTTTTCCAGCCATTTGCTAAGGAATGCGTCCAAGTCGTCTCGCTAATAGATAATTAAAAACCCCCAATACAATGATGACTCCTTCTTTCAGAGCTGATATCTTTAAAACGGCTCAACAGATTTTCATGAAATCTAGTTAAAAACCACCGCTAGAAAACCTGCTTTTAAATAAATCCAAAATTGCATCCAAACATGACACCCCTCTTTTAGCGTCAGAGGTTAAACACAAATAACTAACCACAACAATCGTTCCCAGGAGGTGGTGGCAGCTCCAGCGGCTCTCAACACTCCCCATCAGCCTACCAAGGCCCAGCGCAAGCGCATTCACCCACGCCGAGCTCCACGCCGGTCTCTGAGCTGTCCCCGGGTCTCTCCCCCACTGGAACACCCTGGGACGTGAAGCAGCCGCCGCAGCCGGCTTGGGATGTAAAGGTCGGATATGTAAGAGGTTTATTTTAGGATTAGTTTAGCTTGGCTTAGTTTAGCTTGGCTTAGATTAGCTTAGCTAATATGGTCTTGAAGTTTACTATGTGGCCTATCAATTTTACGTAATAACTTGATATGAATTAGAAACTATTTATATAATTTTAGAACTTTTATATACACATACATATATACATACATGCTGAGTTGGGACCGTTTCGCAACATTAGCACATGTCGTCTCATTTTCTTAATTTTTATTGTTACTTCTTTTTTTTGTTGTGTGTTATTGTTGTAGGTAAATAAATGTTTTACTTACTTACAATAAGTTAAAGCTCCTACAGAGTAACAGTTTACCTGCAGTTCTCAGTCTATCAATCAAAAATGCATGATACTTTGATAGAAACTGATAGCGTGTTTTAATACGATGTGCTTACTGATAAGTCAATATAGATCGACGGACTGTTAGAATGTGGTGCTCTTATACCACCGCGTTAAGTGTCTGCTGTCATGTTGTTTTCAAGTCTGCACCAATTTAATTCTATGAAAATATTAGTTTTACAGATGAAGTTTGCATTTATTAGGCGTAAACCTTTTCGTACTACAAGCTCCTTAATCATTATCAACTTATATACTTTTTAGTTAAGTCACCTTAGTTTAGCTTAAGTTATACCAGTTTAGCTAAGCCGACCTTAGCTAAATCTTTAGCTCTTCTTAACTAACTAAAGCATGTTGTTACAGCCGTCGGCAGGACGGTCGCCGGACGGCACTTCGTGCGATGTGAAACCACCCCACCAGCAGTCGTGGGACCCGCGGGTCGGTTATGTAAGTATCATTAAAGCCTTTAAAACTACAGAATGCAAATTTCCGGTTATAACCGGTTTTAACCGGTTATTTTCATGAAAAAAACTTCCGATAATAACATTCCCTATAGAAAACCCGACTGTTGCTAACCAACTTTAAATCGTTATAAATCCTAAATAATTATTCAAAATTTCAAATGATGAAAAAACCTATAGATAATTTTTAAATACACACATCTCACACACACAAATGTGGGGTGTCACATTGATACCCCACTTAGTTTGTAGTTTTTTTTTTTTAGAAGATGGCGTCTGTTTGCCTCCATATTGAATTTTGATAACTGTCAAGTATTTAGTGACACTCACAAGATTAAGACAAATTGATTGACATAAGAATCTTCAAAATCGGTTTATGCGTTTAGTTTCTAGAGCGCGTCAAAGGAACAAACATACATATAGGCTGATAGACACATCACCCTCCTCCTTGAGCAGTCGGGAAAAAAGGGCTTCATTTAAAACTGAAAATCTATGTTTCTTATCTGTGGCTCACTTTTGACAAAGTAGGCCAAAAAACAAACAATTATTACATTTATTATATTACTTTCGACGCACCGAAAGCTGAAATTCTTATCACGTAATTGCATGTGAACTATACACGCTTTTATGTTATTAATACTATAAGGGAGTGGCAACCTCGCCTTGCATTTAATAAATTAAATTCTACTAGCCTTGTGGATACCTTATTTTAGGAGTATGGTAGGAATATTGTTTGATTGTTATTGACAAGCTTATAAATATTTTATAAAAACAAATTTTGATAATAGAGCGAATAAAACATCTTTATTTTCGTATCCTAATCACAGAATAAATTCTCTCACATCTGTCTCTGCGTTCGTTTATAAGCTGTCATTACTCAATTTAAATTACATTTGTCCGATCTCTGATTATTGTAAACAGTTGATTTAACGTTTGGTATGGGAATTATTTATTTTATTTAAACTTTTTTGCACAATAAAAGATAAGTACAAATGGCGGACTTAACGCTCTAAGGCATTCTCTACCAGTCAATCAACTGGCCAAATAGAAACAAGTCAAAGAGAATGCATAAAAATTTAAAAAAACAAGCGTCCCTTTCTGACGTATGTCAGCGCAAGAGTGATGTATGCCACCACTTTAATCACGAGATCTTAAATAAACTTAACTAATTTAACATCAATAACCCTAATTAATCTCAACCCTCTTCTCTAGGGCGCGCCACCCGGCCCGTGGGATATGAAAGGCGCGCATCCCGCCCACGCCCTCCACCATCAGGGGACGCCTCAGCACCCGCCCTATGTGCCCCAGTACTCCTGGTACCAGACTGACGCCAATCCTGGACTACTGACGTAAGTTCACTAACTAACGCTTCCGCACTACTAGTAGTTAGCACCAGTGGATACCTGATTAACTGCACGAGATGCAGCTTTAGTACCAGACTGATGCCAACCCTGAGCTGACGTAAGTTCACTGACAAATGTTTCTGCTTAGTAATAAACAGTAACTACGCTAGGGGCTGCCTATAAGCCGCAGTATTGCGGCCTACTTTTTTGCAGACCCTCGAATGCTGACGTAAGTTCACTGACTAACAACCCGTAAGAGTACACTATAATAGTGCAGAATGCAGGCACCTGACAATCCTACGAGATGCAATATTCATACCAGACTGACGCCATCACTAGACTACAGACGTAAGTCCACTGACAGACACTTTTGCAGTACTCGTTCAGTATGCATGCAACATTGAACCTAAACGGGTACTGCTAAAGTGCGTAATTCGAGACTACATCCCGCCAACATACCTGCTAGTATACCTACTGCACGTACGGCGATGATAGTAGCAGTAACGAGGCAAATTAGCAGTAAGTATGACATATCGCTACGCTTCAAGCAGCACGTCGTGTCTAGTGGGACAATTCCTGCGTAGAAAGCTATCTTCCCAATGCTGGGCACGGCAAATCTGAAACTGGGTCCTCTCTCTTCCAACTATAAGAAAAGAGGGCTATGTTTCTTGATTTTCAGTAGATTTTCAATAAATATGTCAATTAGACAAATAACATGCCTCGCACACTAATAATTAATCATATTTGTACGTTTGTGATGTCCTAGTCACATTATATAATTAGAAATGCAAAATGTAATGTCTAATATAACAAAGTTGTTTAGCAAAATTTTAATTATTTAAAATTTTACATAATTGAATTAAACTATGTATACTCAATGTACTCCCAATTATACGTGTGTAGCTAGCTTTCCACGCAAGTAGTGTACTGCTAGTACAACTTGTACTCCGGAGACTGGCAAGTATAGTATTTTTTTATTCCACAGCCCGATGCAGCTGCAGTATTATTCCAACTATTGCTGACAGTAGTACAATAGGGCTGTACTACGTACAACTAGTACTACAAGGTCTCAGACTGATGCCGATATTGGACAGACCAAGTAAGTTGACGAAACAGATTGTAATGTAATAAAATATTATATTTAAGTAAGTATATTATAATAAGGCCAATTCAAAACGTCAAATTACAAACGTCAAATTCTATTTAAAAGTAGGTAAATAATACTTGAATTGGTCCCAATATCTGCGATAGTGAAAATTCCATAAGTATTTTTATTAAATATCTAAAATAAACCGTATTACATATTATTATGTAGTTCAGGAGCTATGATTTGGTCTGTTATCTAATTCCTTTCATTATTTTGATGTTTTTTACTTTACTTTGAATGTGACTCATCAAAAACTTTCAACCCACCATGCAGTTTGAAGAACGAGGGCAGTTTTTCGATTGCCTTTTGTTTGATAATAACAAGTGAAGTTTACAGATGGCTTATTCATATTTCCTGAAGTGTTCCTACTTACATACTGTTTTATTCAAAGATCAACTACAAACTGTACAACAACCACATTTTGGTCTCCTTCCCTTTGAAATTACTTTTTTTACATAATTTTGTTTTGTCACCAGAGTATGGCCTGCAGTTTAACAGCTCGCAACTCAGCAATGCAAGTGTGAACACACTTCAGTGGTGCAAAACAAAATGGCCGGCGCCACACAAAATGGCGTCCACTTCACACAATGACGCGAAATAATATTATAAATGTGAAAAAGCGTAACTTTTATCGGCACAACCAACTTTAATTTTAAGAAAAATATTTAATAAAATTAACTAAATTCATTGTACATTTTTATAAGTAACTAAAATAAGGTGTAATTGTTAAAAAAAAGGTTATTGTACATTGTTATAATGGGGCCGTATTTTTACTGCAATTTTGCTTTAATAAGTAATTTTATTTATTTTGTCTCGCGTCAAATATAAGAAATAATAGTTCCTATTATCAAATGCCATTTATTTTGGAAATAAATAAAAACCTTATTGGTTTTTGCAATGCTTTTAATTAATATCAAGCTACAGATTTATTTTCGTATTTGACGCTTGCAAAAGAATATCAAAATTGCAGTAAAAATATGTAAAATGTCTGTGTCTTTTAAAACTATTTTATTTTACTTTTATTCCCTCCAAAACATTATGAAGAATTAATTGTTTTAAGCATTTACAAATAATTAGCAAATATGTTATAAAAATCTTTGAAACAATTATTTAATCGGCTATTTGCACCAATATTTTTTTTAATGTTTAAATTAACTCTGGGTTTTGTTTTCTTTTTAAAGTTTAGTAATTTTACTAAGTTTGTTCAAAAAAGAATTAATAAATCTTCTTGGACTACCTGTTCAATAAAAATTATAAGCTTTAATACATTTTTTATTTATTTAGAGTATTCAATAAACAAACGGGAACACAAACCAGTCTGTTGTGATAAATAATTTTAAGTTTATGTTTTTTAGAACAATATTCTTTTGACGTAAATTAATGTACTATTTATTACATTTTGTTTGTGCAAAAATTGTGTTCTGAAAGCAACCTTTTTTATTTAAGCTAAAAATATTATCTTTTATTTTTACTGCAATTTTTAATAATTTTAGTCTCTTCAAAATATAAATAATAAAATATTACATGCTAGAGTAAAAAACAGTTTAATTTGTATAACTTAGGTAATTTAAATTGCTCAAGTTGTTTTATTTTTCATACTTTCAACAACTTTATGTTTTCAATGTATCCGTTAGGTCAATATGTGTTTTTTATAGGAAATAAAAAAATGTGTACATAAACAGTTCAGGTGTTCTTAAACATTGAAAATATAAATTTGTATTTTATATTTTGAACAGACTAAAATATTTATTCTAGAAGGGTCAATACGGGGAGATATTGTAAATATATTTTGTATTATATAGAGAAATGAAGTATACATATAAATATAAGTAGATAGTTTAATTACTTTATAACTACTGTATTATAAGGAAAGTGGAATAAGAAAAAAAATGAATTAATTTCTTTTGTCAAAATAAAAAGAGTAAAAGACATAATTTTGTGTTATTATTTTCCGGTATTTCTATGGTCCCTGATATATTATTTTAGCCTAGGGCTTGGAACCGGTTTTAAGATTTAAGTTAATATCGTTCTGAAAACCGGTATAATTTCGATAATCCTTTAACCGGTTAATGCCGGTTAAAAAAAATTAAATTATGTAGGTTACCATAGTAGGACGAACGAAATTGAAGAACTGCTTTTAACCTGTATTAACCGGTTAAACTAAGACTCTCGCCGTCAAAAGGACCCACCGAGCCAGCTACGCGGTCGAGTTTGAGTGACGTACCTAACTTAACGTAAAATCAATATAATTGGAGTTCTAGTGTAAAAGAGAAAGAATACGTCGCTCAATCTATAATAGTGTCAAGTTCAAATTAACCAGGTAATTTCGTTTAACAGAACGAAATTTGTGTAAAACCGGAATATCAATTAACGGGTTTGTAAACCGATAACCCCAACCCAACTCGTAATCAATTCAGGTTTGGGATCAATAACCGAAACCAGTATAATTATTAACCGGTTTCCGAGCCCTGTTTTAGAAATGGAAAATTACTTTTAAATATTCTGGAACAAAAAGAATTCTTAATTCTTTTTTCGAAATTCGACCAAATGTAAAGGATTGTCGTGATGTAGATGTGGCTGATGCCAGGTTTTAACCGGTTATTTTTATACAGAAACGGTTAATAACCGGTTAATTTGCATTAACTACACACGACTGATTTTTTTTTCTAGCTATTAGCACAGTATAAACAGTAATTAATAATAAAGGATGGTATATCGCGCGGCTTGCATGTGTGCATGCCACAACCGTACGCGCCGCGAGCGACCACAAGGAATCTCAACAGGAATCAAGTCGGTTTAGTCGTAAGTATCGAGTGACGCAGATCGACGCAACGCTAGCGACCGAGCGGTAATAGGTATCAAAAACTCGTAAAGGCCCGAAGGAGAACGATTTTTCTATTTATGCAATGAAATTGACAACAGTTCAATAATGGGTTTTTGACGGATATTATGTATTGTACATACAAGTCAGTATCAAAAATATCTGTACTGTTGAGGAGCCAGAAATATCTGTACGATAATTCGGTCAGAAATATGTGAGCATTTAAAGAGTCAAAAAGATCTAGACATTTACATGGCCTTAAACAAATGTACAATGTCTGTCAAATATATTTAGGCAAATAGGAGATCATAAATATCTATACACTCAACTCTCAAAAACATGAAAACGAAACCCGAGCCAAAAATATATTTACAGTCAAGAACATTAATATCTATACACGCTATCGCGTCAAATATATGTATACACAGTGGCATAAAGGTGTATATATGTTTATGGCCTTGACTGTAACTGTGCACTTTACACGGTAGTAAGAGACGTCAATTAAATTTAATGCTTATTTAGTGACACGTTACCTTATTCTATTGCTATAGGTAGCGAAGTAAGTGATAGCAGCAACTTTAATCAAGCATTAAATTTAATTGACGTCTCTGAGTGCGGCAGATAGAGTTATAAAATATCTTTTACTTAATAGAACTTAACTAAAATAAAGGATACATAATATCTTATTAAACCACTAGAGAAGGCTCGCGACATCTTACGCATAATTATAATTAGTTCCTACTACTCCCCCTATTTAAGGGGGTAAATTTCCAGAAATCCCTTCTTGGAGCACCCTCTGTACTAGGGATTGCAAATAACTGGTTATAACCGGTTATAACCGGTTTTAACCAGTTATTTGCATACAGAAACGGTTAATAACCGGTTAAATTGCCTTCCCTACTCGGTACATCGAACGAACATTCCCAATTCCAAGTCCTAAGTATACGTTGGTCGATCAGTCAGCCAGTCAGATTCTTGTTTTATATACTATTACTAGCTGTTGCCCGCGTCTACGTCCGCGCAGAAAAAAAAAACAAGGTGTATGTTCATCAAGGGTAATGTAGGATTCTAATGGTGAACGAATTTTTCGGGTGCCGCTTGAAATATCGACAAACGTTTCATCGAAAGAAATTTACGTAGAATTTAATTTCATCGAAAGCTATTTTCTACTGCCTTATTGTTTTCAGGTTATCTATATCATTACGTAGGTTAAGTTAGGTTACGCTTGTGAGTATCAAAAAAATATTGCACCTGCATATGGAAATGAAAAATCGACGTAGTGAAGCGTTCGATGAAATGTTAGTCGATATTTCATGGGTTAACCGAATTTTTCAAATCGGTCCAGTACTTTCGGAGTCTATTCAATTCAAATAATCAAAGAAACAAACAAAATCTTTCCACTTTATAATATAAGTGTAGTAGATTGTATGTCAGATGACAGAGTGGTGGTCTGTGGGTAAAGCGCATCTTTTACTCAGAACTGCAGGATGCAAGCGAAAACGAGGAGGCAAATTTCTGCGGAACAAAGATGTGCTTAAGACTGCGCCGAGCAAACGCCGAGCGTCCAGTGGCGTTACTATTACTATTATTGTGTTTTCTAATTAACTAAAGAATTTCCTTGCAATCAGACGATACGTTTTTGTAGTGCAAGTAAAAACACAATTTATGGGATACGTAACAAACTTTAATAACAATTACCCTTTGAGTAGTTAGCTTAACGGGAAAAGGTGGCCACTTTTTTCCGTTAAGTTGATAACTCGAAGGTGAATTGTTATTAAATTATGTGATATACCCTATAAGTTGTGTTTTCATTTGTAGTACAAAAACTTACCGTCCAATTTCAAGAAAATACTTTAGTTTATTAGAAAACACAATAAAACTAATGAGGGCGCCACTGTACATCAGGCGTACGCTCGGCGCAGTCTTAAGCGACATATGAAGCGGTGTTACATGGACCCGTCATGGTGGGAGGCAATGGCAGCAGACCGGCCATCTTGGAGGCATACCTACAGTGAGCACTAAGGAGTCCGAGTTCGAAAGGAAAAGACGTGAGGAGCTCGATGTAAAGCGAGACGAGCTCAAGGCCCGTGCACCTGAGGCCATTAAATACCACTATATCGGAGGGGTGCTGACTTGCATCGAATGTGGTCGAATTTTTGAAGCAAAAAAAAACCGGGCAAGAGCATGTCGGACCATGCTCAGTATAGGGTTCCGAAGCCGTAACGACAGACACAAAAAACTATCTCAAAAATCAACATGTAACTATGAACCAATTTTCTATTTAAAGTTATTTGGCGCTGTCTTAGATGATTTTTAGTAGGTATAATCCCGTTAGTCGCCTGTATCTCAGGAACTAATTAAGTCTACTTAGTAATGATTCTTTTTCTTATAAATTCGTATATAATATCTCAAACAAGAGCCAAGCTTTTAAGTGTGAGATCAGTATACCTATGTAGGTAGTTAGGTTAGGTTAGGTTAGGCTATAAATAAATAAATAAATAAATCTGGTATAAATAAATAAATAAATAAATAAATAAATCTAAACTGCTTCAAACCGACTTTAAATTACAATAAAAGTTAAATCTTTTATATAGTAATTAATAGAAATTGAAAAAAAAACAAGGTCCAGTAAATAGAATTTTAAGTTTTCCAAACGATACTCAACTCAAATCAATAATCTAATCGAAAATTTGTAAACTTTCAGATCGCAAATCGCAAACTTGTAGGTAGCATTCCGGGGCACGTCCAAACAGCATCTAGGCGCTCGCGCTTCTGAGCGCGGCTGTCGCTCGATTTGGTGCTTGGACAGTTCGGCTGCGCTAAGCTAAATTCAAGTATGTCTAATTTTTTCGATTTTTCTTTTTTTACGCCGTTAGATTCCTATTAATTCGGCGCATAATTCTACAGCAAAAAAACCTCATATTTCCTTTTAGTTTTAGAGCTATCGTCAAAAGAAGTATTCAAATATCTTAAATCAGACATTATTATCTATAAGATTTCAAAAAATTACATCGTACGGCCTATTAATATCGGAGATAATCGAATTTAAAGCAAAAAAAACGCCATTTACGCTCTCCTGTAAAATTTGCCAAAATAGACTTACTTGAATTTAGCTTAATGCAGCCGAGTTTGACTCCCCCCGCGCGTCCTGCACGCCCCGTTAACAAATTTTTCTATCAAAGTTATCATAGGCGATTTTGATAGGTATAAACACTTTAGTCGCCTGTATCTCAGGAACTAATCATGTCTACTTAGCCGTGATAGTTTTCCTTTAATATTCGTTATATGCGCTTTCGTTGAAGATTTTTTTCTGATTTTTAGTATTTGTAGTTTTGGCTGTAATCGAAAAATTGTTTTCATAAACCCGCAATATTTTTGAAAGACCAATCCAACGACACCCCACACTATGGGGTAAAAAAGAAAAAAAAAAGGCATCCTCACGTTACGTGTAGGGGAGGTGCATTAAAAAAAAATATTTTTCAAAATTTTATTTTACCACTTTGTTGGCGTGACTAATATGTATATTCATGCCAAATTACAGCTTTCTAGTACTACGAGTCTCTGAGCTAGACTGGGGACGGACGGACGGACGGACGGACGGACGGACATGGCGAAACTATAAGGGTTCCTAGTTTGACTACGGAACCCTAAAAATCGGATATGTCAGTCACCACAGCTCACGAAAGATGCTCTAGGTAGTCGGATCCCAGTCGCTGTGGCCGAAATCGGCCAGAATCGATATAAAATGTACCTAGTAGATTAAAGTAGATAGTGTAGATAAATAAATAAATAAATAAGTATAAGGGGACAATGTCACACCAATTGACCTAGTCCCAAACTAAGCTCTAGGCTTGTACTATGGGTACTAGACAACGATATAAATACTTATATAGAGAAATATATACTTAAATACATAGAAAACATCCATGACTCAGGAACAAATATTCGGGCTCACCACACAAATATCTGCCCTTACCGGGATTCGAACCCAGGACCACTAGCTTCATAGGCAGGGTCACTACCCACTAGGCCAGCGCGTTGTCAGATATAGATGTAGATTATAATAGATGTGTGGTAGTATGTTTGAGCCGTATCTAAAGAGTCAGTTCATCTACTTCAGATTTACATTAAATCTAAATACGCACACAACCGCACATCGGACAAAATAATAAAATCGACAAAAAAATCACGTCCCTATCAAGAAGGCCTTACGTATTTTTTTTAATGCGATATTGAGTTTGTGTGTTACGCTCTAACGACAGAGACAAATAAAGAAAAAATATCGTGTATCTCGTGGGATCCCCTTGAAACATCGACAAACATTTCATCGATTATGTCATTTTACCGAATTTCATTTCATCGAAAGCTAATTTTTGCTGAAACCTTATAGTTTTCTGGTTATCCTAAGCATTCGTTACGTAGGTTAGGTTAGGTTAGAGTTGTGACCACAAAAAAAATAAAGCTCCGACACGTGAAAATGGCTGTCGATGAAATGAAAATTCGGCGAAGGGAAACGTTCTATGAAATGAGTTTCGATATTTCAAGGGTAAACCGTATCTCGTATTACCCATCAAGTATATATAAAAATATTAAATCTCAGCATTTGAATAATTTAAGAAACGGTCAAGAAAAACTCAAGCATTTTCACACAGAATATTCCGTCCCATTCCGGCAAACCCGCTAGTTCGGTAATTAAAATGGCGTCCAATTACAACGCTTATTGAAACGTCCAGCAGATGGCGGCGCGCACAAAGGATGCCGCTTTTTGCGCGCGCTGCGCCCGCGACGGATTTGGCATCGATAATTAGTTTTTTAGAAATCTAAGTAGGATTGGAAGGACTTTTAGTGAGGATGTGTGAATTTTTCGCCTGCGAATTAAAATTACCACAGGAAAAAACAAGTGACAGGTGAAACTGATATTGTTAAGTGGCAACACTGGCCAAGGAGTAGAAATGGGATCATGTTACCAATTTTATTTCAATCCACACAGTGTCCTAATTTTTTCAAAAATTTTTTTTTTTCAAGTACCTTAACGTGCTTTCTAAAGTTGTTGTTTTAGCAACTCTTATATTTTCACCACGTTCGTCTGTTTGTTTGTACGTACCGTCTTAGTACGTTTTCTCAGAAAGTATATAACATAAGTTACAAAACAGACATTTTGTTCAGATGATGATATTTTATGGGAAGCGAACCCCGTGCGGACTCGGTTTAGCTTACAACGGTGAGGTCAACTAAAAAAAAATAAAAAAAAACAAAATTCAAAATATTTATTCAGTAAATTGCCCACATGAGGGCTCTTTTACACCTGTTTCCACCGTGAGCAAACCGCTTGAATAGACACCGTTGTAACTCAAACGGAGTCCGTACGAGGCTCGCTTCGCTCGCAGTGGAAGGCGGGCATTATACGGGGCAAAAATATAATTCACGAAACAAGTAAACAAAATGGAATTAGTTGTAGTTCTGGTTCGATATGCACTTGTCTGGTTTTTTATTACCTACCTAGTATTTTTTTAGTACCCCCCTTGGTAGGTAATAAGACCTGCATCTCTTCACTTATCTCTTGATGTATGTAGCCATGTCTTTCGTAACGAAAATAGAAGAAGGAGCGGCAATAAGTAACAGAAACTTCTTAAAGACCAGAGAGGATCTACTTTTCTATTACTACTCTGCTGAAGCTCATGTGCTGTTACACATATGCAAGTCTCCAATAAAAAAAAAAGATGCAGGAATTCGGGATAAACCTGGGGAACGGGATGGCAACGAATGCTTTAGTAAAAATATGTACTTAAGTATAATCCAATTCAAACTGGTAAATTTAATGGTATATTTTCAAATAGAATGGAATAGAGAATTTTGATATTACTGTCATTTTTTTTTGAGGCACATTGACTTTAGAAAAAGCTGGTAAAAATCGAACCCGCTGACTTAAAACTCACACTTTAACCCAGCCTAAGCTAGCTTGATCCAATTGGTCTTCCATATAAACATTCAAAGCTCAGACACCTAATTGTTACTCAAAATGTACTCCACGTGGAGTTATTGGCACTGCGATCGATAGAAAAGTCAGTTTCACAGAAGCATCCGCTCCAAAGTTCATTCCTAGACCAGTTTGATGAACGAGTTTACGCAAAGGTGACAATTTTATTGATGTTTCACAGAAAAAGTGAACAATTGACAGTTTAATTCGTCTTTACTGACCGTTTTGGTTAAAATTAGTTACGGTGCTCTTTTATAACTCTATAAAACACATCAATTTATAATAAGTCAATATATGGTCTAGGTACTTACCTTTTTATACCATAGATAAAAAATCTAACGTAAAACATGTACAAAAAGGTCACTTGAGTAATGAAATCAATTATAATAATTATGAAATAGAAAGATGAACAGAACGCCAGAAGCATTTAGTAACAACTTAACAAGTAAAACACTATAGTGACGCTTAGACGGATGAAACGACACTTATTTTTTTAATAGGCAATCCTTTCAGCGTCTAAGAGAGAACAACTTTTAACCTGGAGAACAAAACATTACCATCCTGTTATGGCAGTCCGGTAGATATATAGATCAATAAATTACAAAAATTAGA
Source organism: Acleris laterana (assembly GCA_963966035.1). NCBI lineage: Eukaryota > Metazoa > Arthropoda > Insecta > Lepidoptera > Tortricidae > Acleris > Acleris laterana. The sequence goes on along the minus strand of OZ014465.1, from coordinate 5,457,639 downwards.
TACTTACCAGCGCCACCTATCGTCTCTGCCCACCAAACTAAAGGTCCCCGCCGTGACACACCCTTAACATATTGCGAAGTGTCACATTTTACTATAAAAAACGTATAAAAAGAACCCCAAATAGTGTATAATGGAGACGGAAGTCGCCGCCCACGGAACCCTTTTAAAAAATAATAAAACAGGGGCCAGTTTCCGATACAAAAGAATAAAAAACCGACATCTGGTAGGTAGGCAGCTTGGTCTTTACGGTTACTTTTATTGTGTGGCTTTATTTTAAAATATTATGCGTTTAATATTAAAAAACAGTAAAACCATTTTTTGCCAGTATTCTGTAAAAATAACCTGTCAAACGAGGTAGGTACACAACATGTTACAATCGGCACGCATATTTTAGATAAATTCGTGAAAAAATAATCGAAGTGAGTCCAACCTTCTTTCCGGAAAAATAAACAAAAAGCAGTGCATTTAATAACGTCTCATTTATTTAATTAGCATTTATTAACCATGTGTAAATCTAAATTAATATCATGAATGTAAGTTTAATTGATACTTTAACTATTACGATATTAGATAGATAAATACCCCCAATATAATGGTGACCCCTTCTCTCAGAGCTCATATCTCTTTAACGTTTTAGCCGATTTTCATGAAACCTAGCTAGAAAACACCGTTAAAAACCCTGCTTTTATACTAAAAAAACCGCATTTAAATCGGTTTATTCATTTAAGAGCTATGGTGCTATAGATAGACACACACCAAATATAATATAGCTGTCAAACTTATAACACCCCTCTTTTTGCTTCGGGGTGTAAAATAAATAAAAAAACACATACCTAGTGAACCTAAGCCTAAGATGGCCTACACTAGCTTAAAAAAAACATATAAACCCATAAGTAAACTGGTGATAAAACTTTACAGTTAATACTGTTTTTTAATTAAAAGTTAATTTTATATTTATTCTCCACTTACTTTTATACTAGGTAATCAGGTGTGTTATCTTTATTCAAGTAAAACAACATTTCCCTACCGAGTCGGTTAAAATAAAAGGCACCATTCGCCGCCTTTGAAGTCCTGCGCAATGCGTGCTTTTTATGCGCGTGCGTCGAAGAACCGCACAAATCGCGCACTCTAAACCAAAACGCAGTAACTCCAAAATCAAAACCATTCAACATTGAATCTTATAAGCTAGTGTACAAAGTTCAATTTAATATCTTTCTTGCTTACGGTTGTTACGTTTTTCTTTGGATCCTGTGAAATATGCGAATCTTTTTACGAGCCATCCTTTCTATTGTTTTTGACGACGACGTGCGACGTTTTTAAGTGGAAGAGATCTCTGTGAGGCGTAAGCGCGCTAGATTTTCAATGTTTTTTAAATTATTAATAGTTTTACTGCAATGGAATTGAAATGCAGTGTAAAGTAAAAAATATATTAAGGTAAGAAGAGACAAGATCGTGTGAAACTTGATAGGACATCGACATTCTTTAAAAATATTAGAGAAGGGGAAATTATGGGAAAAAGGGACAAAGAGATCAGACAAAGAAAATTTGAGCAAGAAAGAGTGAGAGAAAATAGCTCGCGTATCAAGGTGACAAAAAACTAAGAAATGGCGGTCACTCCACTGTTATAGCATTGCTTTTAAGATATAATGATGATGGTAATAAAATAAAACCTTAAAGTAGTTTTGTAACAGTATTCTCACTGGACGTTTTTTCAGGATAGAAAGTATTTTATGGCACAATAATTTCCTTTTTTTTTTAATATCACACGCCAACCTACAGTTATGAAAGGAAGCAAAATAAATGTTATCTAGTGATTCAACAGGCGTTCTTACCAATAAATAGCGATTTCTTCCAGACAACCAAAAATATTAGAAGAATAAAACGAGAAAGAAAGAGATAAGAACAAATCTTTGTTGGGTAATCAAAAAATGATATCAAGTGTTGTTACATGGGTTTTAAATGAAGCTGTGAACAAAAGTCATATCGATAGCTTAAAATGACAATTGGCGTAAGGGACAACTAAATTGTACTGTAAAATTATCCTAATGACAATTAGCGTAAAGTACAGTTAAATTGTACTGTAAAATTGTCTTATATGCCATTGTAATTTTAAACAAAATGTTAACCGCAAGGTACACAACTAATACGATCTGCTACGTTTATTGCCCAAGATACATATTTCCTTACAAAATTGACCCGAAATCGAGTCGTCGGTACTCGGCGTGTTAATTCTGCCCTCCTAAACACAAAGAACAAAAGCGCAATTTTATGGTGAAAGCAAATTGAGCCTGTTTTAAGAATTAAGATCACTAATACATACGCGATTATAATATGAGACATACCTACGCCCTTTTTTCTAACGAGGGTAGAATTGACGACATGAGCAGTTCCCGCTGGGAAAATTACTGCAATTCAACCCTTCGGTTTGTAAAATTAACAATACATACGTTTAAATTAAGCCAGTAAATGCCTTAAAATCTAAGTTATTGTTAAACGGGGCACAAAATCGCACTCTATTGAATGTCCTTTTTGACTCAATTGGCCAATTCTCTCATAAAGTCACGTTTTGTTTTTTTTTTAAATAGTTTCTTATTGTTACTTACTTTGTACTCTTATATCAGAATAAAAAAAATAGTAATGATTATTGTTGAATTTTAAGTATATTTTCATCTCACTAGCTCGGAAAGCCCTTTTTGTTTCTTTGATGTCTATTGAGAAAATCGCTTTTTATCCACATGTGAAGAAAGAGTTTTTACATTTAAAGGCAGCTTAAGTGTCATTTGACAGCTAACAAAACGTAAAACGTTAAAAGTGCTGAATTTTAAACATCACAATTAATTAATTGGATCGAGTAAAAAACTTTATTTTAAATAATAAATCTCAGCATTCATCAGCTGAATTAAGCAGCCTTATACGTTCGATCCATCGGCAGAAACCATGCTGCTAAATTGAAAATGTTCGCACTGACGGGACTACTTAAACTCGCCGCTTGGACATTCACTCGTCCGTTCGTCCGACCGTCGTTGTTCAGAGAATCACAACCATGGACCCATTTTGATGCATAATCCGTTTTACCCGACTGCGGCAAAGCCCAAAAGGAGGGTCATGAGTGTATATGTCACACCTTTAGAATTATAGTGACCTAATTCAAAGTTTCTTTCTTTCGACTTCGAGTCATAAATTTATTACCATAGAGACCTAACTCGACCTAACACTTATGTCCCCTCGTAACTACTCAACGGGTTAACCAATTCTGATAAATGATTCGTCATTAGATTCACCTTGATGGTGAGTGTTGAAATTGTTAAAAATCATTTTTCAATAAGATTTTATGTGTTTGAATGCTTTTAATATATATTGATAACAGTTTAAAAAAAATGGAGTAGGTTTTGAAATCTTGCTTTTTACTTAGTTATTATGTCATGAAAGCATCTTGGTACTGTCACACTAAACATGTGTGTGAAATTGAATAAATAATTAAAATATAATATTTTATTGATCTCTAGCCTTTCATACAACAACGCGTCTAAGCTTTGCGAAATATTCACTAAAAGTAAAATAAATTAATTGAATTGCAAAACGGATGAAATTAGTTGCTTGAGTATTTGTCTATTTTAACAAAAAATATTTTTTTCGAATTTTCCCAATTTCAAACGCAATTTTTTGATAGAAGACTTAACTTTTTGCTATCGCTTACGAATTAAACCTAACGTAACCTAAGTATGACAATTTTATTAAATTATGCGTTTATTCTAAAATAGTTTCAGCGTAACATAGCTTTCGGAAAAATTAAAATTCAAACAAATATATATTCCAAATTTTTTGGTGTTATCCTCTGCTTTGCCTTTACGACATTAAGTTTACCTTTTGTACATGAACTGTATTATTTTGCGTAATTAAGATTAAATAAATTATTGTTCATGACGTCTTCTAATGCCTGTTACATCGATTGAATCACTAAAACTATAATCAGATGAGCAAAATCAATGTGTCACAGACATCATAGCCAATCGTTGCAAAACCGCGTAAGTAACATTTTAAATGACGAGAAAAATTGCACCTTTTTTTCTACGATGTCAAGGATTATTTTGCTCTATAATACATTTTTGTTGGTTACACTGTTTTGCAGTATCACCGACGCAATGACAGTGCGCAGTTAAAAGTGCAAGTCGCGCACAGCGCACAGGCAGTAAATTGCAGTCGTGTGTCGTGTGCCGTACCCGCTGGGCAAATTACTGCTATTCAGGCACCCCTGGCTTGTTACCATTACTGCGTTATAAGGTGTTATAAATAAATATTACAATCTATATTAGCTGTGTGACTTTAGAATTAGTGTAATTTCAATGTCGATCATGTACTTATCCTGCTTAATTCTAGTATTATTCACGCGAAAATTTCTATGAATGTTTGTGTGATCAAATCTTGGATTGAGACTATTATACTTTTTATCCAGGGGAAAGGGTTTTGGGTAAAAGAGTTGTCATTTATAAAAGGCATTCTCAAGGTGAGCGGCCATTAGTCAAAGTGGTAAAATATGATAGAATAATTCAAAATAAACATAATATTGTTATGTACATAGTTTAATACTTTTAAGTGCACCGGGGCCGAGATATGTATTTAAATATTCATACCTGGACGTACTTTTAAATAAATCTTTAATATCTCCGCTCAGATATTATTTCACGCCATAAATCATATATATCTATGTGTATTTAGAGGTCTTCTAAACAACTATGCAAAAAACATCAGTGGCCGCTGAAAAAAATACCCCAATTAAATACCCTTTGAGAGCCGTGACTAAAAGATAATACTATCAATAAATGTAGAAGTTTATGAGAATTTTTGTCTTAAATAGATGGCAGAACGGATTTTAATTAAATAACATACTGATAGGTAGTCCTTGTTATGGATTATCACAGGCTACTTTGTTTCCCGGGAAATTTGATGGTTTCCAAAGAAAACGAGAATAAGCAATTTCTAGGCGAATGAAGTTGAAATCTTTAGTCGTCCAATTAGGTATCCTAGGTACCTACATACATAACTTTTCAAATTGTAAATGTATTCCAGGGGGGTTATTATGACATGGCCATGCAGTTCATTTGAGCGTAAAGGACGGAGCTACAGCAGTCTGTCCTTTTCTCTCAGCGTAAAATGAATGGCACAGATACGTCATAATACTGCAAATAAGGCAGCCAGGGAAAAAAAAAGCATAGAGGCATTCCATCTTAGTTTTTAGGGAAGACAACGCACCTGTATTCACGCGTGTCATCTTATGATGGTAGTTTGGAGATTCCCTATGTCCAAATTGGTCTTGGATCACACTAACTATAAGATTGGTCTGTCTTGCCTTTTTTACACGATAAAAAAATGGCGGCAACCAATTCACTTTTTAAACATTCAAATTAAGAATCAACTTCAAATTCAATACTCTGCACGAAAATCAAATCTGGCATTCCGTTATTTGCGTTTGAATAAAGAACCAACAAGATGGCGGCGGCAATTTAAGTATCGTGTTTGGCACGTGCCATAGAGCGGGCGCTTTTTAATCTAATTCTATGGTATAGAGTTACGTGTAATAATTATTATTTTGATATTGACGTTGTATTGAAAATGTCACCGTTTGCTTTTTTATTTCGATTGTTCAGATTAGAGATTAGTTTTTTAGAATTTCTTTTTATATTTCATTGATTTATTATTGAGTAGGTAAGGCACTCAATATGTTTATTGCATTTCACAATTACAGTTCCAGGATTTACGGTTAACTTAACTTAATCAATTATATTATAATAGGTATTATTTCCTGCTATATTATTGTGGACGCTGTTGGGCACAGGAACTTAGGAGAGAAGAGGACTTTAGATACCTACCTAGTAATTATAATCTATGTGTAATAGTAGTCTATGTAGGTATATTATGTAGGTAGGTATACTAGTTTGTGTAGTACATGTACCTATTGTAATTTAAATAATTTTTAATAACGCATGTGCCAACCGATTTATATAATAAAATTTATAATATTACAGTGGTGTATTTCTAAAAAAAAAAGTAACAATAGAATAAAACATAATTTATTTTGAAACCTTGCAATCCATAGTTTCATACAATAGAATAAAATAAAATAAAATAAAAATTACCATTAATCATTACAAGTTGAAAATAATAAAAAACCTAATTTGCAGAAAATTTCATAAATATCTGGAATAATAATAATTAACAATACTTAATCGACATAATATTTATAGTATTCAACATTAAATACAATTAAAAATTAACATAGGTATTTATATTAAAATAAAACTAAGCTACTCAAATATTAACAATAAACCACTATATAAATAAAACATTAAATTGTTTACAAATACAAATACAAATACAAATTCATTTATTTTGCTAAAACATCACGTACATTATTTAAAATATTTATATTAAATAAAAGAGTTTCACTAAATCGTACCAATATTTTACGACTAGGTATAATGCAAAGGTTCCTGGTCGTTCTGTTATTTCAAATTAAACTTATTATTATTTTTAATAATAGTCAGTTAAGAAATCAAAATCAAAAATCAAAAAAAATAAAATTTCTTTATTTGCCATAATATGGTAACATGAGTGGATCTTAGGGCTTAGTTTGTTTCTGCATATTCAACCTGCAAGATGATCGAATCCCACGGAAACATCTGTCTAGTTCATTAAATTATTGCACTTATTATTAATAGTTAATACGTTCCTTGTTGCTAACTCTCTTTATGCGTTATTCCACAAAACCTGTTAAAAGTAACATTTTAAGCTAATCTCAAATATTTGCAAAAAAAAACTCCAAACTACATTAATCCGAAATGAAGTACAATAACAAACAAAACACAATGGAGTAATAATACACCTCTCTTCCTCTTCGTTGTTGACTGTACGAGGGGGGTGTGGTCGGCAAAAAATCCATACGCTTTCATACAGAAACCGCTTTTGACGGTGACTGTACCTTTTGTTGGGTACGCCATTGTACACGGGTCTTTATAAAAAAAATGGATATTGAGTCCGATATTATCGAAGTAGCCTTTAATATAAGAATAAAAATGAGCGTGGAAAGTGATATGGAAGGTCAGACAGAAGCCAGATGTAAACATATCAAAAATTATCATGTATATTCGACATTTTTGACGTGTGTATTGACCAAAAATTTTACCTTTTTGTCCTTAAAATTTGATCAAACATGATCTCACCCTAGCCTGTCTTATTATTAATTTTATAGTTTAAATTTCGAATAATACGAGTATGTTGTGTAAAAATCATGCTCGTATTCAAAAAGTACAATTCCCCACCTTGCCATATGGAACGGTTTTTTAATTGTCACACGAGAAGTAATGTCACACCGTACTTCCGAAATATTCGCGAATGAAAAAAAGGATCTTTATAAAGAACTCATGGGCGTGTCTTTGGTCATAAAAAACATTTAAGGGTCTTTAGAAACATTTTAAGTTTCTTTTGGAGTTTTAAATTTATATATTACTAGCTCCGTCCGCGTGGAACTCGTTTATATCGTAGCTCCATACAATTAGGGGATGAATTTCGGGAAAAAAACTATCCTATACCCTTTCCTAGGATTCAAACTATCTTTCCACCAAATTTCACCTAAATCGGTTCAGCGGTTAAAGCGTGAAGAGATAACAGACAGACAGACAGATAATTGGGAATGTTCATATTTTTACGATTACTCCAATTCGAAAATCATTTCGAGGAATAGGGTTTTAAAGCTGTTTTGCATTATTAAGTTTTTGAAATATTTATCTATTTTGGATATTTCGACAAAAGTATATTTAAGCTTTGTTTGACTTTAGGTGGTGGTGTATCTTACAGGTTAGGCGAAAACCGCTTGAAATAGTAAGTTTTAATACACTATTACAATCACTTTTTTTCATTAGATATCATTTAATTGTTGTAATTTATTAGAAAATGCCGTCCCAAATTTAAAATAATCATGTCATCCATAAAATGTCTGCTAAATAAATAAAGATATTAAAACAAAACTATTGGGTCAAATACAAAATTAATTAAATAGGTGTCTTTTAAAATTTCCTATTCTTTCGAATGAGAAAGTAAAAACCGTGAGTATTTTTTTTTGGTCAATCCCAATTAGTATGGATAGTATGGATAAAGGGTGTTAATTTTCTTATAATAAATGATGATGATGAGTGTGCGGTATGTGCGGTATGTGCGGTATGTGTGGTATGTGCGGACGAGTTACATGACACACTTGGCTAGGAGATGGTGGCTTGTTTCCTCCTTGCCACAATGTGGGCAGAGGAGATCTTATCTGATTCCTATTACCGTCAGGTGTCTGTTCAGTGGACCAGGCCAGCCGTGAGTGTAAGGGTCACTGATTCATATACGGTTCGAAGGACCAAATGTAAATTCAACTAGCTGACCTTACGAATATTTTACTAGGGAGAGCTGTAGCCTATCCATCTACTGCCCTAACAGCCCTAAAACCTTACACAGCCTAGCCCTAGTCATGAATAGTCAATACATAGAATATAAATGCAAGATGCCTGTACCATGCGACTTAAGGCATCAGGCAGAAGGTTGGACGGAAATGGGTTGGATACTCACTGCTAGCCTGCAGACTCACAGGACATTATCATGAGGTCAAAGATATATGATGTCAAAGACAATAAATAGTCTTTGACCTACTATCGTATTTTCAACCCTTTGATAGCTCTTATTTACTTTTACGAGTTAGAAGCAATACCTTAAATTTAACCTTGAATATATTGAATTTTTACCGCTTTAGAGGCCCTGGTTAAAAACTTTCGACTTCAGGTTTTGAGGAGTATCCGATGTGAAGACTTCGCGAAGCTTCCTAAATGCTGCCCAGATTAACTGAATTCATGCTTCCTTCTCGTACACCGAGAGACCACTTCCTTCCACTTCCTACTATCCAGACTTTCCCTCGCTTCCACACTCATAAGTCTCTTCATACAGTTTCTCCTTCAAACGGTGACCCAGTGCGAGGCTGCAGACTACTACGACGACGCCCAGCGGCCGCTCTGGATAGTGGTTCACTCAAAAACAACGGACTAGCGGACAAAACGAGTTTAAGTAGTCCCGTCAGAGCGAACAAAATCTATTTTAGCGCGTGCATTTTCAATTAAGCAGCATTCATTCATTTACATTCAATCCATCGGCAGAAACCATGCTGTTAAATTGAAAATGCATGTGCTAAAATATGTTTTCTTCGCACTGACGGGACTACTTAAACTCGCCGCTTGGACATTCACTTGTCCGTCCGTCCGACCGTCGTTGTTCAGAGAATCACTACCCTGGTTCGTTTACGGCATGGGCAGTAGCCCGCCATGGGCATGCAACTCCTGCGCATACATTCGCCACAGTGTTCACATTATTATTTCATCAGCAGTGAAGCTTACTGTCATGTGACCAGGACCCTTACCATGAGTTATCAATGTTATCATTACCGTAGTCGCTTGCGAATCGAATGCTCCGTCCCTCGCAAACCTCGCTGTATTCTAATAAAATGCAAGGGATAGAGTATTTGAGTTTCTAGCGGCTTCAGTAATTGTAACTCTTGGTAAGGGTAAAGGTACTGGTAAAGCCGCTTCTCACATAAAAACGGGTGGTAGGACCTTGTGCAGGGTCCGTCCGGATCGCTACCACCATCTTATCCATTAACATACCACCAAACAGCAGTGTTCGCACTGTTGTGTTCCGGTTTGGGGATAAGACCGCCGGTGAAATCACTAGCATAGAGGCATTCCATCTTAGTCCTCAGGGTTGGCAACGCATTGCAGTCTTGTGAATGCGAATGTCTATGGGTCACAGTTTCCACTTACCATCAGGTGGCCTGTGTGCTTGTTTGTCTTCTCTATGCCATACAAAAAAAAAACCCCTGTACATACAGCAGGAACGCGTTAATCCAATGGGCGGCATAACCCGGACATAGCCTAATCCATGACGACGCTATAAAGGCGGCGTCACACCAACACATAATAAACATTAGTGCCACTGCATTATGGAGGGCGCAAAAAGACCAACGGCTGAGTGGTGCGAGGGTTAAGATTTGGCGGGATGTCTTTAGGAAAATCGATATGTTGGATAATTTGATGAGTATGGCAGTTTGCTTATTTGCAAGATATTATTTGTGAATAATTATATAGATGGAAAAAATACCTTTTGCTCAAGTTTCTTGCGACGCTTCAACTGCACAATGATGGTGCTGTCCGAAGCGCTAGTAGATTCACTCCATATTACCAACGTATAGAGCACTCATATGGCTAATATTCTGTTTTTTTTTTTACAGTCACCAAGAATAAAATCTTATCGAGCATTGAGCATCGAACATCAAACACCCCCCTCTATTATTTAAGGCATTAGAACGTGTCAGATATTGGTTTTGGTTATGCTAAGCTGGCTTGTTAGAAAAAAATGCAGCCTCATTTTTTTATATTTTGTATTAAAGGCGGCTCAATACACGTAAGTACGCAATTTGCCTAGCTTGGTATTTCCCTATATTTAAACCGCGTATAGATTTACTTACTACGGACTATAAATTCACAACTTTTACTTAAATGTTTACCCAAAATAATCCCACGTACCCGCTGTGTGAACATTAGTACAGGCGTAGTCGTTCCCTCCTATCCCTTGGACCACATAAAGCCAGGTTCACACATCCCGCAGCGCATTAGCGTCTGCGGCGCCCCGCTGTCTCATTGTAGCCGCGACCTAATCGCGGGCTTATTGACTAGTGTGAACTGATTATAATAGTTAGGGGTTCTGCAGCTAAATTTAAATGTACACATTACATTAAATCACGCCTGTTTCCCAGAGGGGTAGGCAGAGACCACTTCTTTCCACTTGCTACGATCTTGACAAATTTCCTTCGCTTCTTCCACATTCATACATCGAGTCGCACGCACGTCGGTTTCGGGTACTTAAGATTCGGCCCTTTTCCAGTATTTCACCGATTTGACTCGAAAAAGTACGCCTAGGGCGGCTCCTTATTTTTATAAGTGATTCTGTAAACAACGCCGGTCATGCGGACTGTCGAGTGATATCCAAGCGGCGAGATTAAGTAGTCCCGTCAGTGCGAACAAAACACATTGTAGCGCGTGCATTTTCAATTAAGCAGCCTTATACGTTCGACCCATCGGCAGGAACCATGCTGCTAAATTGAAAATGCACGCGCTACAATGTGTTTTGTTCGCACTGACGGGACTACTTAATCTCGCCGCTTGGATATCACTCGACAGTCCGCACGACCGGCGTTGTTTACACAATCACTACCCAGTACCCAAAGGTCCACGTACCACGGATCCCTAAACCAAAATAAGGTGCGCGGGAGTTTTTGCCGATGTGTCGTTGCGCATTAATTTGCTTTTGATGGATCTTTTGATTATAGAAATGTCTTTTTTGTCCGTCGGTCTGTCTTCACGAAAACAATCGCTTTTCGCTGTTTTAGGCCGCTTGGCGCTAACGTTTTAATTACAATAATAAATGTATATTCATAAGAAAACAAATAATCATGTTTTTGAATAAATAAAATTGTAATTGCAGTGTTCGCATTGTTGTGTTCCGGTTTGGGGATAAGACAGCCGGTGAAATGACTAGCATAGAGGCATTCCATCTTAGTCCTCAGGGTTGGCAACGCATTTGCAGTCTTAGGATTGCATTGCAGTCTTGTGAATGCGAATGTCTATGGGTCACAGTTTCCACTTACCGTCAGGTGGCCTGTGTGCTCGTTTGTCTTCTCTATGACATAAAATAGCTGATAGTCGGGACTCCCTATCACTCATAATAAACAAATTAATTTACCATTATTACTCCATATTCGCGTACTTTGAAGGTTAAGCATGGTCATATCACTATCACTACATAGTATAAAACAAAGTCGCTTCCCGCTGTCTGTCCCTATGTATGCTTAGATCTTTAAAACTACGCAACGGATTTTGATGCGGTTTTTTTTGATAGATAGAGTGATTCAAGAGGAAGGTTTTTATGTATAATAAACTCGGTTTTATGTACGGGTGTTACAGAAAACTCACATAAACCGAAGCGAAGCGAGGGCGGGTCGCTAGTTATCTATTAAAATACACTTACCCCTTACTTATAAACGTGGAATAAGCTTGGGATAGTTTATACCATGCTTTGTCCATAAGGACAATTCTGTCAGATGCAAATGTCACAATTACAGATAACTGTAATTGTGACATTTGCATCTGACAGAAAGTGACAAAGCATGGCATAAACTATTCCATGCTTATTCCACGTTTATAAGTAAGGGGGATAATCATTTTTGTATTTTTGGATGAAAAGCACTTACGTGAAAATACAATACGTAAAAGCTTGTCATAAATGTCATAATACGATTTGTTTTTTGAAATATATTTGACATGAAATTGTAAACATTTTCTAAATATTTACAATTTCATGATTACAATTTGATTAATTTATTAAATAAGAATTTGATTGATTTATGAAGTTCCGGGGTGAGTAGGGACACAATCTAAACTGAAGCATATGTCACTAATTATAAGACTGAAATTATTTCCAATAGACGTAACTTTATTGTCCATTTAATACTTCGCTCATTTAATACAAAACGGACACATTCCACAATAAATTGCTCTTCCATTAAAAATCGTATTCCAACCGCTTCTAATTTTAAAATGCAACACTGACTCATTTCGGATTGTGTCCGTTTTGTATTCAATGAACGACTTGTTCTTATTTGTAACAAGTTATGACTTAGTTTAGGTTGTATCCCTACTCATCCCTTAGTTTCTACTCATCCCGTTTTACGGTTCTACCTGTAGCATGTCTTGACAGCGAGCGAGTGTAGAAAACTGTCAAATTGTATGAGATGACAGACGAGCCTACTGCAACTTACCTGCGCGTGCGCCTATATTCTACGCGGTAAAATCCATATCGTTGACCGATGTAGTTTTTAACTCTGCCGTATTTATTATCAAGTATGTAAGCTATCAAAACGTTGTCAATACGATAACAGCTCAAAAACGATATGGTTTATGATTATGGTTATGGTTTATGGTGATGGACTCCTTTTTCCGCACTTAGCCCGTGTATGTCCCGTGTTACCCGGTTTTACCGATTAGAGCTCCTGATGTCGTTAAAATCACCATCTGTCAAAAATCCAACACCCATGATCTTTCTCTATAGCTCTATAAGGAACACACCTGCAAGGTCGTTTTTTCAACAAATTCAATATGTGTAAATTCCAAAGGTGTTAAGAATAAAGGAACAAAACTCCAGATTTACGGGTTGAAGCGTTTTTAGGGTTCCGTATTCGACTAACGTGCGATTCCTGTCTCTATATTGGCAACATTTAAATCAAAATGACCCATCTACACTTAAATTCTGAAACATTTTCGACTCTATCTCTTCTGTGGTGAAGTTAAGAATGCAATTGAAATTATACGTCAGATACGGCTTTTTTGACAGGCGGTTCGTTTCAACTTCTGTTTTCCTTGATTTACAATAATATTTACGCTTTTTGTTGACATTAATTTGGGTTTTGAGTGTGATTTGGTTTCTTGTTTTTGGTATTAAAGTGTTTTTGTTGTTAAAATGTTTTTAGGTTAAACAAAATGAATGTCAAATTTCCCAACTTTGAGCCTGGGTTTTTTTTATACAAAATTAACAGGTTAGTGACCATAATCTCTATAAAGAAACCGGTCTATTATTTTCTTTATTTCCAATGTGTTTACCTAATTTAAAGTACTATACTACCTACTAAAATACTCTTTCACTTTTTTGTACATACGAGCTACATATTTAAATAATAATAATAATAAATCTTCTTTTTTCGATAGAAAATGTGATAGTTTCTTAGAGAAGACGATCGCAAAACTCTAAAATAGAATGTAAAATAATAAGAAGAAGAAGATTGACGAAAGAAATATACAGATCAAAAGTCGGAAGGGTCGGAAGGGGCCGCCCAAGGCGTACTTTTTCGAATCAAATCGGAGAAATACTAGAAAAGGGCCGAATATTAAGTACCCGAAACCGACGTGCGTGCATGAGTCAATGTATGAGTCGTGGAAGAAGCGAAAGAAATTTGTTAAGATCGCAGCAAGTGGAATTAGTGGTATCTGCCTACCCCTCTGGGAAACAGGCGTGATTTAATGTAAGTATGTATGTAAATAGTAGTTACTTTTTCATGAAATTTTCACAGCTTTAATAAAAGCCGCTTCAAGTAAAAAACTACTGAGAAATAGTTTTTTCAATAGCTTTTAACTTTAATTTCAGTTTTGGTCATCAAATTTTTGGTATTTTTATATTTTTTTGGAGTATTGCGATTTAATAAATCCATGCATATTTTCTTTATTGTTTACAATTTTTTATCCTAATTTATTTATTTGTTATTCGATCAAAAATTCGGCCCTTTTTTGGATAAAAACTACTATTGCTAATCCAAGCATAACCCATTAACAGATTTTGACAGCCTGTCAGATTGGCCGCTAATACGTGGCCGGAGTATAGGGCGGAAGGGTTATATAATGCTACAATAGCGATGTCCGTATGTTTGTTAGTTCATAATCCATACAGCAAAATTATAAGCGTAAACAGATAAATGGGTGCGTATGGTAGGTACAGTCGCGTTTGAAAGCGGTATCTATTTAATATTAGCAATTTTTTTCTTATTAAAAGCTAGTACAATTATAAATTCATCTTTTCTTAGTTCATTTATCCGGGATTCAAAGAAACCTACATTAATGTCTGATTCTACCCTCGTGCGTCGTTAAGATTAGAAAGAAGGACAATAACCAATATCTATCAACAAACTACCGATTAAAATAATTATATTTTTTTTGTTTCCCTCAAACGCCCAAAGGCTAGCTGGAAGAGATCCCTTAAAATTATAAGTTCGCCTTTGTACATTCCAATTCTGTAAATATGGGTGAATTGCAAAAATATTGTACATAGTTAAGGGCTCAATTAAAAAACCCTTAACAATCCTTAACTTTTTCCTTTGTGTAACGAAGATTAGTCATATAATCATATGCATAACTTTCGTTACACAAAGGAAAAACAATGGAAGAAAGTTAACGTTGCCTCAATTAAGCCCTTAACTATGTACAATATTTTTGCAATTCACCCATATTGTATTTGATTTTCTGTTTTCTGTACAATAAAGTGCTTACATACATAGCTACGTAGTTTTGTGATTTAAAGGCAAGGCATATTTGAAAACATTCAATAATTCATTTACAATTAAATCAATTTACCAACTACTGTAATTTGACACTTTTTTTAACATTGCCTGCTTGACAGACGTACAAAATAAACACTCTTAATCTTATAAATATATAAATAGTATTAGTTAATATTGCTTACATTTATTAACGAATGGAATATTGCAATTGTGATGATCTTCAGCACTTGAGTGCTCGACAGTCCTCGTTTGCAGCATCCACACAATAGCGCCAGCTCGAGTGCACATCGATTGTGCTTCTGTGGCCCAGTGTACCTGTTGAAACCCCGAGCACACTACATGGTATTTTATGTAATAGATGAATTAAAAGTTGTTTGGATTAAAAAAAAAATAGGCCTAGATATAAATGCACAACGATTTCGCTAGCGACCTTCAAAAATATCTTAAAAGATAAAGATAAAGATAAAAGATATTTATTCAGTAAGTAGGCCGCACGGGCACTTTTACACGTCAAGAATCTACCAGCGCTTCCCAAGAGGAGACCACTGCCGAGAAAAAACGCCGCAAGAAACTCAGCAGTCAGTCGTTTTTTAACCATATTTAATACTACAATGATACTACTTAGTCTAGCATTATATAAAGCTATAAATATTAAATTAAATATAATGTCAAATAGCATGCGTAGCTCAGCAAAAAAACAAAAATATTCCGAGAGAGACAAAGGGAGAAACGGAAAAAAAGAGGAAAAAAAACACAGAACAACCAAGTAAAAGTTTGATATGTTTTCCTACATCAACGGTGTCCCCTAGACAAACAACTTTGCAAGATTACAAATGATTACTGACTAAGTTTCGGGTTTAGGCCAAATATTTTTATCTGTTAGATATCTGACTCTTTTAAGTAATTTTTAAGTGCTGGAAAGGGTAATGTTAAAACTTCGTCAGGTAATCTTCGTCAGGATTTCAAGTGTTTCTATTCCCTTGAAGTCACTGTTGTAAACTAAGTGGACTTCGTACGGGGTCGTACGCTTGCAGTGGAAAATGGGCAAAAGGATTGACGTAAATTTCATTTGGTCAGCATACGAAAATCGCTAACGTTCTCTGAATGCGTCATGCCACACGCGCCTTGCAAGTGCGTTGCGTCGTCGCTACGCTACGATTTCAACATAGAGCGATGCATGTGTTTCAACGCATCGTGTGTTTTTATTTATATGTAGAACAACGCAGCGGCAACGACGCAACACACAGGTATTGTTCGTGTGGCACCCTCTAACAGATAAAGATGCCCGAGTGACAAGCTAGAAAAGACAAGACATGCACTCAGATATTGTTAAGCAGGTATAAAGTTAGTTTTTGTGTGTGTAAAATAAAATGTACACTGCCATTAAGAGTAAGCAACTTTCGCTAACAATTCTAGCGGAAAAACAAAGGGCTCTAATCCACTTGGTAAAACCAAACTGCCTTTGACATGTCATCGTGTGGTTTTAACTCGGCCACCATTAAATTCAAGTAAATAAGAGCTATTGTAATGTTAACAATATTTACCAAATTAAGGCAGTATGGTTGTATCATATATAATAGAAAGCAATAACAATATACCGATTAGAATGCAGCTCCGACGGCTTGTGGGTATAAATTACGACCTAGCAGCTTCTGCCCCCGACTTCATCCCCTTAACGTTTAATTACCGCTATTCCCTCGGAAACTTTTAAATTTTGCGAAATAAAAATTAGCCTATGTGTTAATCCAGTGTATAAGCTATCTCCATTCCAAATTTCATCCAAATCCGTCCGCCATTGCAGCGTGAAGGACAAGAGAACTAACTTTCCTTGTGTGTGTGTATTCATAATATTAGTAGGATTATGTTCAATTTCAAATTCACCTAGTGTGGCAGCACCGCAATCTAACAAAAGGCAACTTCGTACCCCGTCCTCATTCACCAGAATAAATACATTTTTCAAATATTTTCCAAACACGTTTGTCAATTTATTACTTTTGGATTTCAACTTGAATAGTTTGTGATATTAGTGTGTTATTATCATTGACAGTAAACTTATGGCTAAGGGTAGGTAAAAGGCAATAAGTTGGACTAATCCAGGGGTGTGATTCTTTTAAAAACGCGGTCGGAAGAACGAACGAATGACACAGAGCGGCGAGTTTAATTAGTCCCGTCAGAGCGAACAAAACACATTTTAGCGCGTGCGTTCTATTAAGCAGCCTGATACGTTCGATCTCGTCGACAGAAGCCACGCTGTCAAATTAAAAATGCACGCGCTAAAATGTGTTTTGCTGGCTCTGATGGGACTACTTCAAATTCAAATTCAAATGGAATTACATGGAAGGTATACAATATGACACCCTGCAAGGTCGTAGCAACTAAGGACAGTAGGGCTATTTAGTACCTAATTATTAGAATAAACAATTAGCTACGAATATTGCACATATCAATAATTCTAACGTAGTTTTTTTTTTAATTATGTTACTTGTACATTATAAAGAATTATACTTGCATTCATTTATCTCTAAATTCAGTATCTAAAAATTCACTTAGACTATAAAAAGCAGTTATGACTTAAAAATATTGTTAACTTGCTTATAAATAAAGGGCATTTATTTTCACTTTTGATGGAATTTGGTAAATGGTTGTATATTTTTGTCATCTTTTGGTATGGACTGGATATGGACTGGACGCAACTTATTTTAATTTGGTAAACGGTAGTTAAAGTATATTAATATTTCTATTATTTCTCTTTGTTTCTGTGAGAGACTTAAACTCGCCCGCTGCGACATTCACTCGTTCGTTCGCCCGACCGCGTTTTTGAGAGAATCACACCCCTGTATTTAATTTTATGCTCTTTGGCATTACCTGTTTAAAATGATCAATGTTTTGACTTAGCGGGTTTTATGATATGACACTCCTAGCTTCTGCCGCGTGTAAAATTAGTTATTCGGTCATCCCATCCCGCCCTTCCTTCGCTTCTGTTTATGTGAGTTTTTTATAATAGGTACCCGTACATAAACCAGAATTTAATATATCAATTTCACTATTGATGAAAACAGCATTAAAATCCGTTGCGTAGTTTAGAAGACGGTGTTTTTTAAAATAGATACAGTGATTCACGAGGAAGGTTTTTATGTATAATAAATTCTGTTTTATGTACGGGTGTTACAGAAAACTCACATAAACCGAAGCGAAGCGAGGGCGGGTCGCTAATTTATCATATTTTAATTACTACATAATACATCTCGGTGCAATAGAGTGCAAGTGAACTAAGCAGATTAATACTCAACTCATAGTCCGAACTTGAACATCTAATGAGTACCCCCTACTTCAATGTACAAAATTGAGTTTACTCACCCCTTCCGAAACAAAGTCGTGATTATATCAATACCTACTGAAACAATAGAAATAAACTACAAAACACAAAACAAACTGAACAGATGGCCGAGTATCAACTTGACAACCCTCGAAACTTAGCACCATTGTCAGTTTAAACTATTGTATGAAATCCCATACTGATAATGCTATAATGTTAAAGCGACAAGGTTTTTATTGTAGGGGTGTGCAAAACTTTGTAAGCTTTAATATATTAGAGATAAGGTCTCAAATGGTTTATAAATCTAGTACTTTAAGTTGAAGAGCTTTGTTACAATACACTCAAGAGCAATGAAAACGGGTCACTTTCTATGAAAATTCTATACAAAGTGACCCGCTTTCTTTGCTCTTGACGATATATCAGATGTAAAGTGTTTAAAGTGGTTATTATGTCGTTAGCTGGTGCTTTAATACTGGTTTGATTTTGAAGAGAGGGGTAACTTTATTTAATTATGACCTTTGTTAAAGTAAGTTTTAAAATATTGGTCATCGCAAAGGATCCAGTGATAACTTTAAAACCTACGAAGCTGGCGGTCCCGGGTTCAATTCCATGGGTAAGTATTTGTGTGATAACCACGAGTGTTCTTTCCCAAGTCTTGGATGTTTTCTACGTATTTAAGCATGTTTTTCTCTACAGTATCCCCGGATTTTTAATATTATGTTTCGGCTGCACGCTTGCACTCGCAACTGACAGTATATTTGTAACTCGTGTGTCATAGAAAAACGATTGCACTGTATATAAGAATGTTTATCGTTATCTACATACATACATACATTAAATCACGCCTGTTTCCCAGAGGGGTAGGCAGAGACCACTTCTTTCCATTTGCTACGATCTTGACAAATTTTCGCTTCTTTAACATTCATACATCGAGTCATGCACGCACGTCGCCGTCGGTTACGGGTACTTAAGATTCGGCCCTTTTCCAATATTTCTCCGATTTGACTCGAAAAAGTACGCCTAGGGCGGCCCCTTCCGACCCGTCCACTCATTTTCGATCTGTATATCTCTTTCGTCAATCTTATCGTTATCTAGTACTCATAATGCAATCCTAGAGCATCATCTTAATTCATCATCGTAACAGGTGACCAAACATCTTTCCTCGTCTATTATCTATAGTCTGCAATATGCTTCCCTTTTCCTTCACTTTCCTTAGTACTTTCTCATTCATCATATTTTCTATCCAGCTATTTTTTTCCATCCGTCTCCAGTCTCATTACGAAGTCTTCCAGTCTTTCTCGGTTCCGCTGAGTCATGTGCCACCATTTCCATATTTCGCTGTCATATAGAGCTATGCTCCAGATGTACACCTTAATACTGCCCTGCTAAATAAAAAAGATGCAAGAGCAATTTGATAGTCAAAGCAAACTTAACCCACATTTAAAGAAATAAGGCCTCTAATACATACGCGGTTCTATGAGACATACGCGATAAATATAAGGGGACAATCTCACACCAATTGACTTAGTCACAAACTAAGCTTTAAGCTTGTAATATGGGTACTAGACAATGAATCATAAATACTAATATAGAGAAATAATAACTTAATACAATAGAAAACATCCATGACTCAGGAACAAAATATTCGCGCTCATCACACTAATATCTGCCCTTACCGGGATTCGAACCCAGGACCGCTAGCTTCGTAGGCAGGGTCACTACCCAATACCTTAGTGCACAATCGTACCAAATGATTTTATTTTGCTAGTAAAGTTAAGAACTTATTATGTTCAAACATACTAATTACAATAACTTTTCAAATGTAATTAGTGCAAATGTGAACTAAGGTATCGATATTTAAAACACTATACCTACACCCTAAAATTAGCCTTTGTTTTAGGCAGTTAAAAAACCTACTCTCATTCATATTCCTAAGATGGAAACCGCTTGACATTTCGCAGACCGTATCCTACGGGGGCTACCCAAAATCCTGGAGCGACCGGGAATTGCCCATAATTGGTTCTTCCTCCCAATTCCAGTGCACTTGACTCCTATTACCGCACAAACAAAACAGAACCCCAACTCATGAAGTCCAAAGGTTAAATTTTGTCAGCAAATCTGAATGAACTTAGGACCTTTTTAATAGACGGGTTAAACTTTCTAGCAAATCGTTTTGAACTGAGTGTTGACTACATTAAGGTAGGGTTTTCGTTGGTTGGTGATGACATCTTCAAATGTACGTTTGACCTCATGAGGCTCAATCAGGAAGAGGGGACGACAATTCGATTTGATTAATATTAAGATGCATATAAGCTTGGTTTTGTGTTGCGGGCTTGTTGGAAGGTAAACTTTGTTTAAATCAATTGAACAAAGTGTTTTGACCCTTTGACCCGCAATGAATCTTGACTTAAAATATTCTCGGAAAAGCATTAAGAATGATCTTTTTTTATGCAATAATATCACCATAAAATATTGACGAAAAAAAATTGGTCATTGCTCAAAGCGACTATCAAGACTTTTTTTTTGTAGAGTCGGCAATAATATTATGACAGTGTCAAAACTGGTAGACCACTTTCTTGGCTGACCGTACAGTAGCTAGTAAATTTAGCTAAAAAACCTAACTTCGAAAATTCGAAGAGGCTCATTGACGTCACGGGAGACCGAAGAGCTGGCAGTTTCCTCAAGGCATTAGCCGAAGAAATGTTGCCTGAATCTTCGGGACAATGCTGTAGGGGCTTTGCTAGGGTTCCGTACCCAAAGGGTACAGACGGGACCCTATTACTAAGACTCCGCTGTCCGTCCGTCCGTCTGTCTGTCTGACACCATGTATCTCATGAACCGTAATAGGTAGACAATTGAAATCTTCACAGATGATGTATTATTGCCGTTATAATGATAAATACTAATGATAAAATAAAATAAATATTTAAAGTGCTCCCATACAACAAACGTGATTTGGCTGTTTTTTGCTCGATATTAATAACGGCAACCGGTAGACGCTTGAAATTTTCACAGAATATTTAGTTGTATGTTTACTTTAAAAATAAATAATTATTTAAGGGCTCCCATACAACAAACCTGATTTTTATAAATATTGGTACGGAACCCCGAGTCCGACTCGCATTTGGCCGGTTTTACTAGATTTTTCCTTTTACTTATAAAAGTGGAATAAGCTTGGAGTAGTTTATAAATGCCATGCTTTGTCCTTATCTGTCATTGTGACATTTGCATCTGACAGAAAGTGACAAAACATGGCATAAACTATTCCAAGCTTATTCCACGTTTAAAAGTAAGTTAGCGTTTTACAATTATGGTCTTATTTAATTATTACGTATTATTGTATACCAAAATAATTAATACATTGAACTGTAAGTTTCAGTTAAAACCCTAGGCCTCAGTAAGAACTTTAAACTGAAAAGTACGACTTACTTTATATTATATGCATACTAATATTATAAATACGAAAGTGTGTCTGTCTGTCTGTTACCTCTTCACGCTTAAACCGATGAACCGATTAAGGTGAAATTTGATGCAAAGATAGTTTGCATCCTGGAAACATAGAATAGTAGTTTTTCCAAAATTAATTCCCTAAGGGGGTGAAATGGGGGGTTAAAGTTTGTATGGAGCTACGATATAAACGAGTTCCACGCGGACGGAGCCGCGGGCAGAAGCTAGTAATTTATAATGCAAAAGTTATATGTCATTTAATTTTAGCTTAGTTTTAATTAGTAAAAAAACTAATTACTTAATTGATAAACTGTATATACTTAACTAGCGACCCGTCCTCGCTTCGCTTCGGTTTATATGAGTTTTCTGTAACACCAGAACATACAATAAAAAAATATTATACATATAAACCTTCCTTTTGAATCCCTCTATCTATTAAAAAAAACCGCATCAAAATCCGTTGCGTAGTTTTAAAGATCTAAGCATACATAGGGACAGACAGCGGAAAGCGACTTTGTTTTATACTATGTAGTGATAAAGATCCATAAAAAAAATATCACCGTTATAATAACGCTTAAGTATTTAGATTATGTAGGAATATAGACATTATTATACAGAAAATCATTTAAAAAAAACATAAAAAGCGATTGTAAGCCTAGCATTTAAATGAGATTATAATAAGAATAATTTGCAAGGTGCTAATAAACAAGCAATATTATTTTATAATTATGTTCAAGCTCCGTCCATATTATATTTCTTTAAAGATATTCTGCCTGGGAACGATCCAATTTTCAGTAAAGTTAATTGTACAAATTGTTCGACAAATTCCGACTTGGCATGTTTTACCCACTACCCAAGAAAATGTTTATTTTTATTGTTATTATAATAGATCATTACCTATAAAATTGGCATTTTATATGGAGAATTTTATGAAAACTGTGGTTTTCAGAAGTACATTTAATTTTGCGGATTATTTAGTAACGTCAAATGCAAACCAAATAAAATTCTGTCAGGAATATTGGACACTTCTAAGCTATATTATACATATCTTAATTAATTAAAAATATATGTAGCTTCACAAAAAATTCTGCGTAATTGAAACACTTGAACTCGCAGCACATGAAAAGAGTTAAGTTCACACTTTAATTTTAATGATTAAGTAAGAAATTTAACCATATTATTTGTATCTAAAACCTTTGTAACATAGTGTATTATGCTCAGAGACCCTAGCAAAGATGCAAACGCCACTAACGTTTTTCTTTTTTATCTGTAAAAATGTCGGTGCTTAAATACAAAAGGGACACAAATCAAAATGTTGTATTGCATTTAAATTCGGAATGCTATATACTTTAAGTTTTAAATCAAACTATACCTGTTTTTGTTTTGTGGCGCTTTTGTAATTAAACCGCGAATTGTATAAACAGACATTTGACCACGTGGTTCGCAAGAGAATTCCATGCAAAAAAAATCGGGTGATAGAAAACTAAATCGTTAGGGCCTAGTGTTTTCATCTTGACTAGCTATACGACCCTTGAAACGCCGCAAGAAACTCAACAGTTAATTATTTTATCGTTATTATCCTCGTCCTGCCCAAAGTTTTTTTAATAACAGCAATAATACGTTGTGCCCGGTAAATCAAATTATCCATACAAAAATGTCTTTCATAGAGGACATTGGGGAGGAATCTGAAATTGCTTAAAAATGCTTGGGCAGGACGTTGGTAATACACAAAGAGCACAAAAACCACCTGATGCAGGCAGTGAGATCTGAGACCCAAGTTTTACTTTCTGTATTATTTTACTTAGGCTTCACGCTTTGTATTTGTATGAAATGCATTACTTTTTGCCTGACCATGAATTGTATTATAACGATTATATTGAATAAACTTGATGCTCAGCAGCCAGTATTTCTTAGTATACTTATCAAGTTTAATCATAAGAACGAAGTACAATGCTGGTGCATGACGTATTCCTATGATTTACTCGTATTGTATGACTGTACATAACGTGCCAGCTTCCAACTGTTTTGAAGTAACATGTCTTTTTCCCTGTAATAAAAAGGTTTACTAACCTACTCTATCATCTAAAATACCGACGGATCCATCCATGGCGAGAATATTCTACAAAACATACAAACAATAACGCTTCTTTCCCATAAGGGTAGGCAGAGACCACTTCCTTCCACTTGCTACGATCCGGACAAACTTCCCTCGGTTCCTCCACACTCATAAGTTTCTTCATACTCGTACGTCAGTTTAGAGTCTCCTGACCTGGCCCATTCTTAATACGTCCCTGATCTGATCAAAACAGAATGTTTTAACTATGCCTTTTTTATATCAAAGATGCTTAAGGTGCACTATTACAACTATTTGCAGCTAACGATGTTGATTTATCAATAGGCAATGCCAAGCTCCAAATACTTTAAAGTAAACGCGCCAGAGTTCTTACCGTATCAATTTCTCGGTACTGAACATTTATAAATCCTGAATTTAACGTGAACCAGTTCACATTATGACCCATGGCAATTAAAATAACTATACAAGTGCTCATTCAATCCGGTTCTCGTGGTTTAGTTTGTGATATAATTATTATAGGTGTTTGTGGACGGCTAGCGCCATCTGTTGGTGAGTTGCCGAACTAAATATTGAGCTGTTTGTTGAAGTTTGAAAAATGTGGATAAAGATTTGTAGATTAATATTTAGTTATTATTTAAAGTTACATTAATGTCTATTAGACAGTTATTCTGTATTATATTTAAAAATATAAAGGGCCTAAAAAGTTTTTTTTTAATCTCTAGGATCATAAATGCATAATGCTTAATTAAGTTTTTTATTTGGCGATCTTTACAAAAACATTGTCTGTATGCATTTAAATAAATATCGTTTCTAATACGAAACGTTTTAAAACAAGACTCGCCTTTAGTATTTTTCACTATAAGAACTCTACCAATAAGATACCAAAATGGAGCTTTAGTTGTTTGTTTTCACATTAGAATAGAAACGAATGCGTGCACATTCCTTGAATAATAATAATAATATTTATTATGGTTATAAATTACTTGTAAAAGTAGTTAATTAATTGTTTTGATTTCGATTAAGCTAAAAACGGGTAGGTAGATAATTTTAATCTCACCAGAATAAATATTTATAACTCAATCAAATTCTTATACCTTATAACTTAATCTCTCTGGGGATAGGAACTGTTGAGACTGGTGCCAACGGCCTCGTTCTACCACCGCACTTCCCGTCATCGGCAGGGTGTTCATTCTCATCTTCTTGAGTCGCTGCGCTCAACTACGCGCCGGTTCTCTAGAACGTTCTTTCCCAACGCGCTACAACATGGGGCTTCTTAAAAAGGGTATCATCAAATTTCTTCGAGACCGGCAACGCATTGGTGACGCCTCCGGCGTTGCAAATGTCCGTAGGCGGCGGTGACCACTTTCCATCAGGTGGGCTGTTTGCCTGTTTGCCCGTCGATAGCAATAAAAAAGAACTTATGTATATTCGTTGGTAGAATATAATTACAAAAAAAATATTAAAAACCAGATTCCATTATTTATAACATTACATTATCCCCATATCATTTCCCGTGTGGTTGCCAGATTAGAATAGTGCCACTCCAAGTCTTCCCGTGGATGTCGTAAAAGCCGACTAAGGTAATAAAGGCGTGTAGTACTGTTAGGCGATGGGCTTGCAACCTGTCACTAATACACTGGTAAACATATTAGCCTGATTGTGCAAAATGTGGTTACAGAATTATCAAAAAGTTTTTATAGTTGTTGGAAATTCTGTAGCTCTGCCTAGGCCTACCCCACTCTGGGAATAAAGGCGTGAGTTTATGTATGTGTAAGTTTTCATATAGTAATATCAACACGTTGCAACAGTATTAAAGATATTAAACGCACCTTTGTACAAGTTATTTTTCAACACGAGAAAATACTTAATCTAACTGTGGCCGATACTGTGACTGACGAATTCGGCGACGGCCTGACGGAGGTACCTAGTACCTTTTCATCGTCAACATCATCATGTATTTCGAAACACGCGTCCAGTGATGTATCTACATACTAGACAACAATATACATACACAAAGAAATGTGTGCATGGCAAAACATACAAAATTTATTTCAAATGTGGAATTATAATTTAATTTTGAAAATAACAATATAGACTACTACTAATTTCAAGTTATTTTCAATACGATATATAGCCAACAAGTTAACGACCCGACCTTATATAAAATTGAAAAGTGACCACCACCGCCGCTAAGGACACAATTCCGGAGGAGGGATCTTAGATGCGTCGCCGGATTTTGAGAGAATATGCTCGTGTCTCCAACATCACTTAGGTAATTCTGCTGCAATAGGATAGTGTCATAAAGCTGCAAGTCCCCAACTTCCACCAACTCTTACAACTTCTCAGTTCTGATGGTGCTAGATCAGAAATGTACCTCCTTCTGCAATCGGGTAAAAAAGGAGTCGGTTTCTGCATGCTCTTTGGTAGGTTTTTTTCCATTGTTTTTTTTTCTCGAAACTAAATAGTAAACTTTTTATGAACTGATCTAACTGAATCCAATGTGTGTGTAAAAAAAACTCGAATTTAAAACTCTAATATTTTCAACAGTATAATTCAATTGATAAAAAAATATTAAAAATCCAGATTGTGGTTGGTATATTCAGAGTACCTAAAATGAACGCCAAACGAAGGGATAAATTAGTTTTTTGTACTTTTGCTGCAATACTTAATATTCATTGTAGATTTTAGTCGTAGAGAAGGCAAGTCCTTAGGCAATCTGGAATAAAGGATATAAAAGACGTATTTTTTTAACGCATATGAAGAATCTTTTAATTACTCACTCATCAAACTCATCTCGTATTAAACTCCGTCAAACCATCATAATATTAGCTAACAAATGATATACAATGCACATCTTTGTATCCAACTGAATTAGTTCAGCAGATAGGTGTGTAATTACAGACAAACATGCGTGTTTAATAGCAGGTTGCTCTATTGATATATATCTGGGAATAATAGACAGAACGTAGCATTTTGTTTATCTAGTTTGACTTTCACTCGCGTCTATGAATGGTAAGGTATCATTTGGAATTAATGTCTATTAATGCCTTTTTTTGCTTTTTCTTAAAGTATTTACTTACGTTAATTTAGCTTTTAATACAAGCAAGCATTCAATTATTTTTAGCTGACTAAATTGACAAGACATATACTTACATGGTTTTTGATTTGGTCGTCTTGCTTTGATAAAACGGGCTTGACAGAGGCGTGGGGAACTGACCCTATGTGCTTCTATAACTCCACAAGAGAAAATACTTCAGCTGAACAATTTGTCATGGCGTGTAATATACATGGACTTATTTCTATAAGTCCATGGTGATTGTCCATAAATAACTTGACTTTAGTGAAATACACGTTAGCAGGAGCGAAGGCCGACACTTAAGAAAATAATAATTGTCGATATAAAAGAATTCAAAACATAAAAGTTGTTTAAATCTGCAAAATAAATGCTTGTTAAAAGTGAATATTTAGGTTTAAGTAAATATGTAACAGAGCGACGGATTGACGTCATTTAATACGTAGAAACGCAAACAACTTGAAATCTTACCATACCATAAGACCATTTTCGATAAAAGTGAAAAAACAGAAGGCCGGAAAAAAGTGTCAATAACCAAAAAAAAACTTTATTTTTAACAGTTATGATACGTGAAAAGTTCATCGAAAGTGTGATACTTTTGCGTGCCAGTGTAGTTCTCAAATTATAATTGTTTATTCTGATTTCAAAACTCACGTATTGGACAGCAAATATTTAGTTCAACGGTATGCCTACAGGCAAAATAAATACAGTAGAAATGATAAGATTCAGTTAGTTTTACTACAATGAAATCCGTCAACCGTTTAGCTACATAATAATAATATTATGTAGTAAACTCTAGTATTTGAAATCACGAAGCAAGCAAAGGTATTTCACATGTTTAATTTAGTACTAAGGTTTCCCGTAAATGACACGTAAGTTACTTTAACTTATGCTAAAACAGACATTTATTGCTCTTAAACTATTACAAACATAAATTCCGATTGTTAGTACTAATGCAGCGTGTATAGTACAAATTACTTACGCTAATATAGATATCAGATAAGTGTCGTTTACATCAATAAATCTATTTAATTTGAAGTAAATTGTGTCCAATTAAAGTTGATATACGACGGGTTAGTACCTAAAACCCCCGCAGCGTGACGCCGTCGAACGAGTTGCTACTCAACGGTAGATGGCGCTGTGAAATCGATGTTCTATCGATCGGCTTGCAGCGCGGATAATTTTCTTGTTTATTGTAGTTCCGTCATAGCAGGATGATCTCTTGGCACGATGTATTTTGTAATTTCAAACGATTACTTTACTCTTAAGCAACGTGTATAAACTAGGTGATTAAACTATTAAATTAAATTACTGAAAAAGGCAAACAAATAAAAGTGTAATAGGAACGTGTTTATACACACAATTGTTTGCCTGTACTCTTACAAATAACAATGTTTCTAGAAATAGTCCTACCATCCGCATGTGTATCACATTTAACACTATCTGTACGAAATGTGACATGTTCTCTATGTCACTGAACGCATTCAAAACCGCTGCGGCACTTGCGCTTAATGTAAAGGATTAGGGTAATAAAATAATCAATAATGTAATAATATACCTACTTATTTGTATTTAATCATTATCTTTAAAGCAAACATGCTGTAATTTGTTAATGCTGTGGACAGTTGTTATTAAATTGCAAACATTATCTTCTATAATTGTGTAATAGTTTATAAAAAGTGTCAGTTTGTAATTTGTAACTGTTCCATTAAAATAAATAAATAAATAAATAAATACAAGGAGTCATAGGAATCATCTAAGATTGATCCAAATATCCTACTAACATTATAAATGCGAAAGTTTGTGAGTTGGTTTGTTACTCCTTCACGTTGTAACGGGTGGACGGATTTGGATGGAAACGGAGATAGGTTAGGTGGCTTTCAATTTCATTTTCAATTATTTATTGCTTTTTCATAATGGTACAGCTTATTCTAATAAATAAGTAATAACAAAATGAACCCTGGAGGGCACAGCAACACTAGGAGAGAGGAGGCATAAATTAATTAGTAGTATATGTATTATAACCATTATTAATTATCGTAATGCGTCTTCTATTATATTCTTTTATTGTACAATATGTGTTGTTTACGAGCAATTGTTTCAGTTTATTAATAAAAAAAAAAACAATAACAGTACTACAAGCCTTAATTCCCTTAGTCCTCTCTTACGATATCCTCGGGAGAACATGCAGTGGCCACTAGTGACCCGCCCTCGCTTCGCTTCGGTTTATATGAGTATGAAATATAGCGTATAGCCTTCCTCGATAAATGGGCTATCTATCCTGAGATTAGCGCGTTCAAGCAAGCACACAAACAAACCAAACTCTTCAGCTTTATAATATTAATAGTAAGTATATATAGTATAGATACAGTCCAAGTTGGAGACCTATAAAATTCAAAGAAAACAATCAAGCAAAAATATTCTTTATAATATAATCTCAATAACGATTAAATCGAAAGAAGTAATCCCAAATACAGAGATTTATTTCGTCCCACTAACAGAAGCAATTCAGTGCTAAAGTTTCGGGACCTCAGCATGAGTTCCAGCTATGGAGGTTTCTCATTTAACAAGGTCTCACTTAACCAAGTTTTACTGTATAAGG
The DNA here is from genome assembly GCA_963966035.1 of Acleris laterana. NCBI lineage: Eukaryota > Metazoa > Arthropoda > Insecta > Lepidoptera > Tortricidae > Acleris > Acleris laterana. The sequence continues at coordinate 5,427,946 of OZ014465.1, read as the reverse complement.
TGACACTTAAGACGTAACACAAAATGTTATTTTCTGAGTCTACTCATGGTTACGATCTACTTTTAATATGGGACCAACTTCGAAAACGTAAATACAAAATCCACGTCTCCATACAAATTTTGAAACCGGCTGATTGCTTTTTCTATGGGAGTTTCAATTTTTTTCTACCGATTTCCATATTAGTCCAAGTTATAAAAGTTGATCGTAATCATGAGTACTACATCCAGAAAATAACATTTTGTATTATCACTGGCCTATTATAATTGTCAGGCCCTGTGGGGTTATTATGACGTATCTGTGCAATTCATTTTACGCTAAAAGAAAAGGACAGAGTTATGTAACTGCTATAGCTCCGTCCTTTACGCTCAACGTAAAATGAACTGCATAGTTATGTCATAATAACCCCTCTGGTCGTAAGTAAATAATAAGTACGCAACGCCAAGTCATGATTGTCGGTTAAAATCAATAAGAAAATCGTCACATATTTTGTTTCAAAGTATTTTTTATCGCAGAACATCTTTCTGAATAGTTTTTTTTTCATATCTAAGTTCGAAACATCAAGCTTATAATAAGGTACATTATTAACTCCAAAATTTTGAACCAAGACCTAAAATTAAGACTGAAACCAATATCCGACCACGTAAGGCACATGGTTGGTTATTACACCGCTTATTCTTTTCCCACGTGCGTCCAACATACAGGTCCGATTCCCGACACTTGTTAGGAGCTAAAGCTGGTGACTCAACGAAAGCGATTGCTCTACCGTTCTTTTATATATTCCTTTTGCGAGGAAACGGGAGGAGAAACACCTTTCAACGAAAGTATCATTACGCCGAATTTACATTTCATCTTCACTTCTCGACGCATGACTTTTTTGTTACTCACAAGTCTTACCAAGTCTACATAGGGTGACGGCACCAATGATTTATTTAAACTTCTTTGCACAAAATACAATAAAGTACAAATGGCGGACTTAATGCCCAATGGCATTCTCTACCAGTCAACCAGTAGGCAAAACAGAAAAAAAACTACGGTCAGTGCGAAGAAAAAAGCGTTGAAAAAAAACTGGACACTTTTAACTGTCAGGCTAATAGGCATAATATCTACTACATATTAAAATATCGTAAAAATCAGACTTGTTTTCAACAGACAAACGTTATTGCATGGAAATGTTCAGCTTCACAATCATCTTAATGTTTAAGATATCCTGAAAATACGGTTTCAGCAGAAAATAGCGTTCGATAAAATGAAATTCGATGAAACGATACAATCGATTAAGTGAATTTCGATATAAAACAAGTTACCCAATAGGCTGAAGAGTACACTTACACATCTATTAAGGCTATGTTCACAATATTTAATTGCATTGTTTTAAATTTTGTTTCGTATTTTTTGTAATTTCATTGTATTTTTATGTCAGTGGCTTACTTTTTTACTAATTTATTTAGAACAGATTTAGAAGTAGGTACTTTGTACTAAACAATATAAGACCAAAAGACCTGCCCCTATTTCATCATCGCGACTGTGACATGTGACAGGTGACAATTCTGTATACATGGCAAAGTCAACACGCTGATACATCACTAAGTTTCATATAAGCTACGCCATGTACACTGAAAGGTCACCTGTAACCTGTCATTGTCAAGATGGTGAAATAGGGGGCTGGAGGTTCATTAATGAATACACATAATATAAATTAAGTTAAATAAATTCTATTCTATTCTATTCTATGATATCGTTTACCTTCTCCAAGCCATAAAAAAAAACTGAATAAGTACCAACATAATAATATTATCACACAGTGATTACTAGCTTGCATAGTTTGTACACTACAAGCCTAAACCTCAAAAAAGCTGAATATATAGTAACAATGATTATTATTAAAAACGTCCCAGAATTTGGGATCATACTTAATTTATTATAATTTTGGGCTCGCTCTGCATAAACAACATGAGTAGGTAGTTATAGGTAAGTATATGACTCATGAGTTTTAATATCAATCATGTAGTATATTATATTACATGTATAATCGATAGTTGTATATTGTCTAAACTCTTTTTAATTCATACGTCGTTTCAATATACCTACGACAATTTCTCAAATAATTCAAAATACGCGGCATTACAGTTCATGTATGACTTTGAGCCGGTTGCCGTGGAGACAGCAGATCCCTTGGGGTGCGGAGGCCAAGGAGTTTACTCGGAAGTTGGTTCGCCGGCTGGGGGACAAAGCTGGTGATCCTCGCCCCGGTTCATTTCTTGTGCAGCAAATTTCGTTGGCCATACAACGCGTTATCGCTAACAGCGTAATGGGGACATTTATGCCACTACCGCACCGGTTTGACGTATAATTGTTTATTTATGTGTATTTACGATTCGGCACAAAAGAATAGAAATTAATTGAGGGCGCCACTTTCTACGTAACTGTCACATTTTTGATGTAAACTGCTTAAACATGGCAATAATTTAGGATGTTTTTTTTTTAATCCATTTTATTTAATTTCTACTCTTTTGTGTCGCACTATACTTTTGTCATGCAGCTTATGCTGTTGATGAAATTTGATTTCTTGTAAGATTATTTGGAATAAATGAATAATAAAAGTATAATTCATTTTTAACATATTTTTTTAATTAAAATTTACCAAGATTAGATTTAGATTCCAAGAATTAGATTCCAAGTCAAAAACAATTCCTTTATCCTAATAGTTATTGTTTGTGTTACCATAGTAACACACAGCATACTCCAAATGGTTCCTGTGGAAGACCAGCTTTGGCCTAAAAACTAGTAACATGCTGAGCATGAACCATTTTGCTCCGTCTGACACCGGTACAAATGTTTTTAGATTTTTGTTTTTGATTGTTAATTTAGTTTTTTGTACTTGCGTTTATTCGCTTGCATCTAGCAAGCGAATAAATGTTTTTTCTTTTCTTTATTTTAATAATAAATAATAGACTGAATAATAATCCGACTAATATTATAAATGCAAAATTTGTTATGTTTTATTTCACGCTGCAACGGCTGGACGGACTTGTATGAAATTTTGAAATGAAGATAGCTTATTACCCTGGATACGCATAGGCTACTTTTCATCCCGAAAATGCATAAGTTCCCTAGGGAATAACAAAAAGTCGCGGGCAGAAGTTAGTAATTTAATATAATTAAGACTGCGCCGAGCGTCCAGTGGCGCCCTCATTACTGTTATTGGGTTTATAAGACGCAATTATATTTTTTGAAATGTTAGTTACAATATTTGACACCAGGAGTTTCACATGTTTCTACATGAGAATATGATCAAATATTACTAAAAACTACATATAATAAACCTTACATAGCATCGCTTGAACATTCACCAAACCCCGCAAAAAATCCATAGCACATTTAATATTCAACGTAACCTATATTCAGAGGCAAATTGTTTCTGCCCAGGACAGATGGGTATCGGCGGTTATTCTAATCCGTCATTAGGCGGAACATGGCCTAGTACCCGAAACCAAATTAACATAATCATAAGTTGGGTAGACGCAGGGTAAGGTGGGACAGAGGCTGGTCATGTAGCATTTATTGCTCCAGTCAAATAAAGTTCACGGTTTAACCCTTTATAGGGCAAAACTAAAAATGAACCTGAATTCTAGCCTCATTAGATTCCTCCTATTCACACAAAATCCTTTCAATAAAAAATACAATAAGTATTAGTTGTGGTAATTTTTAGTACCAGGTTTTAAAATTGCCCTTTAAAGGGTTAAAGATATTTATTATCCAAAAAGACATAAGTCTGTGTATGTAAGCACATGAGAACACATTATTGTATAAGGTGCTAACAAATTAGTCACGGATATTTTAAGGGATAATACACAACATTAAAACAATTAATTGTTTTAATTTACCAAACAAAAATATAAATTATAATTAATCTTTAAAATAATCACCCCTATTATGTGCCTGTCAAGATGTTTAACACTGTTTGTCAAATGTTGTTTTTCGTAAATGTCTTTATAATTCGGCGGGAAAACTGTAGGTTATTAAATACTAGCGTCTGAATGATAGTTTAAAGAGGTTCTAGAATGTCTAAAGAGGTCTCATTTAACTATCTTATTAACATGGTGTTTTAACGTAGCAAATTTGTTTCCTAGTTTTGTCCAAAAACACATATATAAATGTATATTTAAATGTACTCCGAGAACCGAGTACTATCAGCTGTAAAAATATCCGTGACTAATTTGTTAGCACCTTAGATAAACTTAAGACTGCACCGAGCAAACGTCGAGCATCCAGTGGCGTCATTACTATTCTTGTGTTTTCTAATTAACTAAAGAATTTCCTTGCAATCAGAAGATACGCTAGAGCGCAAGTCAAAACACAATTTATGAGATACGTAACAAACTTTAATAATTACCCTTGGAGTAGTCAGCTTACCGGGAAAAGGTGGCCACTTTTTTCCGTTAAGTTGATAAATCGAAGGTGAATTGTTATTTAACTATGTGATATACCCTAAAAGTTGTGTTTTCATTTGTAGTACAAACAGCTACCAACCGATTTCAAGACACAATAGAAAACACAATAATAGTTATGAGGGCGCCACTGTACATCCAGCGTACGTAGATACGTACGTTGACGACTTCAAGCATATTTTTCTTGAAATGGGTCCGTGACCGTACCGTGTAGGGCACTACACTTAACGTGGAGATGTTTTTTTTTCTCGTCCACTCCATAGTGTGGGGAATCGTTGGATAGGTCTGTAGGTGAAAACAATTTTTCGATTAAGGCCCGCGAATTTTGCGTTTATCGCGTGACAAAGTGTAGATAATCGCTACCACCATCTTATTCATTAAACTACCGCCAAATAGCAGTGTTCGCATTGTTGTGTTCCGGTTTGGGGATAAGACAGCCGGTGAAATGACTAGCATAGAGGCATTCCATCTTAGTCCTCAGGGTTGGCAACGCATTGCAGTCTTAAGATTGCATTGCAGTCTTGTGAATGCGAATGTCTATGGCTCACAGTTTCCACTTACCATCAGGTGGCCTGTGTGCTCGTTTGTCTTCTCTATGCCATAAAAAAAAAAGATAAGGCATCCGTCACCTTCTGACACGGACTGTCATACTTATATAAGTATGACAGTCCCACAGTCAAACTGTGAAAGCAGTTTTGCGGGACGTTTTTATAGAACTAAGTTTGTTAATATGTTATAATAAATTAAATAAAAATGAGAGTGACGGATGCTTTATCCACATTTGACACGCGATATAGACGCAGCCATACTAGGCCAGCTGGACGATTTTTTTTTTCTATTTAGCGTAGATCCTGAAATGTTTCCTACTCTGCGTCGAAGTTTTGTGTAGCAGTACCTAGTGTCGACACTTCAATACAGCTATAGCTGGCCCCGATTTTCTTGTATACCTTAACAACAGTGGATAACTAAGAATAAGAAGAGGAAGATGAAACAATACTTTTATTCAGTTTACCCTTGTTTTATAGACAAGCATTTCATAGAAACTATCTTCACAGAATTTTTGTTTCATAGAAAAAAAAATCTGCTGAACCCGCGTTTATGTCAGTTGTAATGGTTGCAAGTCTAACGTAACCTGACCTACGTGAATAATATTAAAGATAACCTGAAATCAACACAGGTTCAGCAGAAAATTGTTTTCTATGAAACGAACATTCTGTGAAGTCTACAAAAGAAGGGGCCTGTTATTCATTACCCAAAAGACACACGAATAGACATAAAAAGAAAACATATAATGACAGGAACAGCACGGAGTGTCTCGGCGATGAATCGGACGCTGGCTCAGCAATATGCTGAGGTGTCAAACACCTACAGTGCAGATTTTCAGCGAAAGTGATTTTCTCGGTAACAAACGAAACGCTGTGCAAACATACTATATGCTATATACGCTTAAACAAACTAATATACGTGTACAAACGTCTGGCCTGGCCTGTGTGCTCGTTTGAAAAAAACTCCAGGTTATCGTACACCAAAAAAATATTATACAAGCAGTTTTCCTCAATTCTATAATCAATGACATGATTCATAAGAACCAAAATCCCCTGTCTCTTAAACTTAAGGAGTTCCCCTTACTGACCCATTTGAACGAAACAACGATTCCGGCCGGATTCAAACCTACATACCACTTACCCTGCTCATCCTTGCGACAAAAACTTAAACTCAAATTATTCACAAAACACCAATAATCATGATCGATACAAAATTACTGTTCATTTCTCGCAAATTGGGGTTACGGGGTAATAGCACTCGGCCGCGGTGGTATCATTACGCTTCTGCCAACCGTGGTGGGTAGACTTAAACGAGGAATAAGTGACAGTTTTAAAATAATAAATGAATAAAAGAGCATTTCTAAAAAAGTTTGTACATTTCATTTACGACTCCGATTTGCGAAAAAAATTGCAGGTAGGTAGGGTAAATGATACTGAGCCTAGATAACATAGTCTCCCAAAATGTCCCAATTAATTTGTATGGAAACTTCCTTTTTTGTTACCACGAACGGAAGAATTTTGGTAACAAAAAAGGAAGTTTCCATACAAATTAATTGGGACATTTTGGGAGACTATGTTATCTAGGCTCAGTATCATTTACCCTACCTACCTGCAATTTTTTTCGCAAATCGGAGTCGTAATTGAAATGTACAAACTTTTTTAGAAATGCTCAAAAAACACATAAAAATGTGAACAAAGTGACAAGTGTGACAACCCTATTCATGAAAAGTGAGTGGTAACCCTATCTACAAATGTAGTTGTGACGCAACAAAACCCTTAAAATAGTGGTAACCCTATCGTAATGTAGTGAGAACATCACCATTCTAAAGGAAGGTTAAAATTAGCAATATAAATTGCAGAAATTGAATGCTGTCTCTAACTTTTAAGTTTTGGAAAAAGACAACATAATTGTGCTTTTTGCTCTAGAACTGAAATTAAAGTAAGCAATTAACTTCTTTAATTTTGATTGCCATTGTAACTGTCGCCTAAAATTGTGAAAAAAATGTGATAATAATGTTGGAAAAACCGTGTGTCAGTGAGTGAACCCTATTTGACATAATATAGAAATTTGTGCTTACCTTGGATTGTGATCATCATCATCGTCATCATTTGAATGGTGGTAGAGGATAGCTACCACCATCTTGTTCACCATCCACCACCGCTACTGCCAGACAGTAGTCGCATTGTTGTGTTCCGGTTCCGGTTGGTTATTTGCAGTTTTGGGACAACAGTCTTGAAATTCCAAATGTTTTTGGACATCAGACTCATCAGGCCCCATTTGGCATCTCATGGCTGGTCTAGCGTGCTAGCTTGCCTTCGCCGTGTCATAAAAAACGTAGGTAGTTTTATATTTGAAAGCTATATTAATAAAAATCGGGGGAGAATCTCAGACAAATGGAGCTAGTCCCAAACTGAGCTCTAGGCTTGTACTATGAGTACAAAACAACGATAAACATAATTCTATAGAGGAATACATACTTAAATACATAGAAAACATCTAAGCGTAACAAATACCCCCTTACTGGTGTTCGAACCCGACACCGCTAGCTTCGTAGGCAAGGTCACTACACTCACTATCAACTAGGCATGTGGAAACCTCATGATAAGGAAGTGCCTAAAAATCAACATATTGATTGTGGGGCTAGACAAGTATGGTAAAGTCAGCAGTGGTCAGCCTCTGCCTATACTTTGTATGAGTGGGAAGAGTACGAAAGATTATATTCGTACTTCGTACGTATAAGGTCGAGTAGTCTCTGGATGACCACTGGTGGCATTAACCTATTATTCAAATAAAAAAATATGTATGGATTGATGTAAACTCGTGCCAATATGTAAATTTCATACATTTTGGCAAATCTGCCATCGTCCGTTGCTACTTGTATAACTCATGCTACGCCATTTGCACTTTAAACTAGTTTAACCCAGTCCCAAACTAAGCTCTAAGATTACTATGACAAGTAGATAACGATAAACATATTTACATATATAAGTACCTAAATACAAAGATATTCAAGACTAGCGTGAGTATGATATACATACATACATAAACTCACGCCTTTATTCCCAGAGTGGGGTAGGCAGAGCTACAGAATTACCAACAAGTCTAAAAACTTGTTAATAATTCTGTAACCACATTTTGCACACTTAGGCTAAGATGTTTACCAGTGTATTAGTGACAGGTTGCAAGCCCATCGCCTAACAGTACTATACGCCTTTATCCCCTTAGCCGTCTCTTACGACATCCACGGGAAGATATGGAGTGGCACTATTCTAACCCGGCAACCACACGGGAAAATACGGGGATGTATGAGTATGATATACTTACTCGATAAATGGGCTATCTAACACTGAAAGAATATTTCAAATCGGCCAGTAGTTCCTGAGACTAGCGCGTTCAAGCAAACAAACAAACTCTTCAGCTTTATATATAATATTAGTATAAATTTTTAAATAAATACTCGCGCTATTGATAAATAACTAAAATAACCGACCTTATCAAACCACTAGTTCCGTAGGCAATATTCACTGAAAAAAAAAAGCAGTTTGTTTAACCGATGACGCATGGACATTCACTGTTTTACTATATGAGCGTAACGATCAAAACAGTCACTGTTACTGATCTTGACAGTAAATTGAAATATTGTAAATAAAATAAATAGAAATCCGCAATCCGTAAACGTTATGTTTTTTCTAATTATTTTTCACCCAACTGTGCGTAGTAGGAAATAGATTCTTTCAGCGGTAATGTGCATTTATTTATTTTAATACTTTATTGCACAAGATTCAAATACAATACAATACAATACAAATACTCTTTATTGAACACCAAAAGAAAACAAAACACGGAACAGTACATTTTAACTATAGGTATACAACGGGCGGTCTTACCGCTAAATAGCGATCTCTTCCAGACAACCTTGGACAGAGAAATAATAAAAACAAAAATACATGGCAGGCGGTGTAAACTAAATTATTCAGAACTCAAACTAAACAAATAGTAACAACTAATAATAGTAACTAATAATGTACAAAAGGCGAACTTAATGCTGCATTCTCTACCAGTCAACCTTAAGGTGAAACAAAAATCAAAAAGTAGGTAGGTGCAATAAAATGATAATCATTAAAAACCTTTATCTGAATTAGGGAAAAAGTTGAACTATTATTTGCATTATCTCATAGCAAGTTTTATTTTAATTGATTCCTACTAAAACAGCGTCAAGATTTCTGGTGGCAAAAATTCAAACTAAAATACTTATATTCGAAAAAGGAGTTCGTCGTGTGTTTTGACTTCTAGACGTATCTCGTAAAACGAATGTATTTTAAAACATTATAACATAAGATGGCGCCACCAAATTACCATTTTATTAAGATAATTTGGATTAAGAATTAACATAATTTTGTGAAGGTAATAACCGGCCCCAGACACATATTAACGTCGTGTGAACGGAGTAGAAACATTTCTTAGAAGTTTTTAGGTAATCTAAGATTTCCAATAACCTAAGAGGGATGTACTATCAGACCATTGGAACCTTGACCCACCATAGAACTGTGTCACAGAGACGTTATGATTCTAGTCATAAGAAGTGTCAAACAAATTATTTTATAATGTCACTGTGACACCGTTCTATGGTGGCTCAGGGTTCCATTGGGCTGATAGTAAATTAACGGCATCAGGAGCTCTATCCTATACTTGGTAAAACAATCTAGCTTTTCAATTGTCAACATTATAATCGGATAAGGGGCCGCCTTAGGCGTACTTTTTCGAGTCAAATCGGAGAAATACTGGAAAAGGGCCGAATCTTAAGTACCCGAAACCGACGTGCGTGCATGACTCGATGTATGAATGTGGAAGAAGCGAAAGAAATTTGACAAGATCGTAGCAAGTGGAAAGAAATGGTCTCGGCCTACCCCTCTGGGAAACAGGCGTGATTTAATGTATGTATGTATGTATGTATGTACATTATAATAACTATTCTCCTAAATACCAACTGTCCTCTACACAAAAGTAATCAATGTATGGTTGTGTATATAATTATATACATTGCCCAGTAACTGGGTGTCCCAAAAACCGACGTCAACCCGCCTAGGGCTGATAGAGTAGCTAAAAAGCTATCGATTTTTAGCGATTTTTACTATTTTCAGATATATTGATCAGCTTAATCTGTTTATATGTAATTTTCCCTTATGTCCATGTCACGACAAATCATTAATTTCTTGTTTTGTTAATTAGAATAATTATGAATCAGCAAAGATTTTTTTTTAACTAATCACGTAAAGTTTCTCCATACTACGTGTCCCAGTGTTTGCTTTTCACTTTGTATGGAAAAAACAACTTTATGGAATGCAATTTGGAATGTAGATACTTAGCTTACCTTGGATTAACAAATAGACTATATTTAATTTTAAAATTTAAAAGTTCCCGATGGAATAACGATAATCGTAATCTACGCGGGCGAAGTCGCGGGCAGAAATTAAATAAATCAGGGGACAATGTCACACCAACTGACCTAGTCCCAAACTAAGCTCAAGGCTTGTATTATGGGTACTAGACAACGATATAAATACTTATATAGAGAAATAAATACTTAAATATATAGAAAACATCCATGACTCAGGAACAAATATTCCCGCTCATCAGAGCATTTCTCTTTTTTTTTGCCACTGTTAGTGACACCTCCAGATTTAAAAAAAAAAATGGCAGACAGGTAGAGACCATCGAACTATGCAATAATTAAATAATATTGTAATGTGTCCCAAAATATTTGTATGGAAAGTTCCTTTTGTGTTACCGATATTCATACATTTTTGGTAACACAAAAGGAACTTTCCATACAAATATTTTGGGACACATTACAATATTATTTAATTATTGCATAGTTCGATGGTCTCTACCTGTCTGCCATTTTTTTTTTAAATCTGGAGGTGTCACTAACAGTGGCAAAAAAAAAGAGAAATGCTCATCACACTAATATCTGACCTTACCGGGATTTGAACCCAGGACCGCTAGCTTCGTAGGCAGGGTCACTACCAACTAGGCCAGCGCGTCGTCAAATAATAAAAGAAAAACCTCTTATGGGATTATCCCTTCCAAACGTTACACAAAACTACAGAAGATTCAGCGAATACAAAAAAAGCTGATTACATACAAATTATACGAATAATCGCTTTAAAATTACTTGAAAAAAAACGACTAATACCAAACCTTTGTCTATGATCTATTTTTAATGATGGCCGCCAGCGCGATTACGTTCTATTTTCAAATTCAAATTTTGAAAAAGGAACGGTGCGCTGGCGCCACGGCTGTCGCCATTGCGGTTGGAAAAAAATATAGTCATTTTTGTTTCCGGGCACGTAAATTGGGGGTTGGTTTGTGTTTAGGGTTCCGTGGGAGTATTTGAAAACCCGAAACCGCAGACAAGACTGTTTTTTTTTTGAGAATTGTGTTATTTATGAGAATTGTTAAAGGCATCAATGATTTACAATAATATTGGCATGAAGTTTGTCATATGTATGTATGTATGTAAAACTTTATTTCACAAACAAGAGAAAACAATTGTATAACAGACAAAAATATAGCAGGGATACACATAGCTGACCTTATTCCTTTACAGTCATATACTTAATATCCTAATCACACACACGTATTGGCGTGTCTGGAGCGAATTAACGTAACAATATTAATCACTCCAAAAAAGAAGTTTTCAAAAATTTACTTAAAATAACAAAACCCAAGAGATTACTTAATGTGATGAAAAACTAGTGCAACAATACACAATTCTTTTATTAAATTATTTATCTACCTACATAATGTTGTTTTTGAAAGTATTTCTGACTCATACTCAAATCCAAAGAAATGTAATTTCCATATGTTTGATTATTTTTTCCGCGATGAGAGAGTTAACAAAATAATTATGGACGGAACCTCAGTTAATAACTCGAATGCCGCTTGGCGTAGGTTCCCCTTATGTCAATGTTTAAAATAATTATTGTTATGTATCTAATCGATTGTTATTCAAGAAATGGCGTTTTTTTTTATATTTTATCTGCTGCGGTGTCTGGAAGTTGGAACCAAAGTCATGCCGTCCCACGTCTTATTAAATATTTTTTCACTTCTCATGCTCTTAAAATGTTACTTTAGTCTCTGTACATCGGGACTAAAACTCTTTATTAATCTCTAGGGACTAAAGTAATATTTAATAATCTATTTTGGAAACTCCAAAATAGCCAATCACCACGGTGTTTGTGAACGGAGGATTATCGCCATTTTCAGTGATTGTGTACCTGTCCTATGGACCATTTTGTGAGCATGGTAATAACCTCAAAATGACAACTGTGCAAAGAAATAAAAAATAACGATTTCATTTGACGACGCGCTGGCCTAGTGGGTAGTGACCCTGCCTACGAAGCTAGCGGTCCTGGGTTCGAATCCCGGTAAGGGCAGATATTTGTGTGATGAGCGCGAATATTTGTTCCTGAGTCATGGATGTTTTCTAATGTATTTAAGTATGTATTTCTCTATATAAGTATTTATATCCTTGTCTAGTACCCATAGTACAAGCCTAGAGCTTAGTTTGGGACTAGGTCAATTGGTGTGAGATTGTCCCCTTATATTATATTATTATTATTATTATTTCGTGAAACACGATTAATGATTACGAATAGGTATGAATCTATTTAATTACATTAAGGATAATTCATTTTTAATAAAATAATTATAATGCATGCATAATTGCATGGTCCAATTAGTTATAAAATAATTTTCAAGTTTGAATCTGTTGGCAACAAAAAAGCTAGTTTGGTTTAACAACAAAAATAACCGCAGAACAATTTTGTAAGAAACTTTGTTATAATCAATATTGTAATTTTGTACATGTAGAACGTTGATTTTTTCCTCGCATTCAAAGTGAAAAGTAGAGTGTTTAACGCGAGACTAAACAACCGTAATGACACTCGAACTATAGCCACCCGCGCTGCGCTTAGGTGGCAAAACATCTCGTGTCATTATGGCTTGTTTTAGTCCCTTGTTGAACAATCTACTATTAATTTTCTATTTTATTGTAATTCACCCCCGAAGCTAAGAGAAGGGAGGTTTGCGTGTGTGTCTGTGTGTCTTTCTGTAGCATTGTAGCTGCCAAACCGATAGACTTATTACGATACGATTTAATTAAAAGCTAGTACAACCAGAGTGATCCTTAGATAGGTTAAAGTGAAATTCGTCTGGGCAGTTAGCTCTGAAAGTACAGTCACAATCGTATGTATGTATGTAAGCTCTTGCACATAAACAATAACAAGACATGTTTCCACACAATATCGATAATGTACAATCGAGGAAATTGATTCCTAGACCATGTCGGACTATGTCAAAGTGACACTAAATAAAATCATGGGAAGTCTCTGACGTTTTGATTGATTACGCACTATGCCATAGTGCAAAATGCTCTAGGAATCCATTTCCTTTACTGTACATAGGCAAACTTATCCCATATGGGATCTTTTCCAGTTAACCTTTGTTAAAGCAATAGTGAATGTTCATGTTTTTTCGGTTAGACATACTTTCCTTTTTCAGTGTGAAAACGACTAATTAAAATAATTAAAACACTCATCTCATTATACCACTGTATTTTTATAATTTGACTCCCGACGGCTGGTGAAATAGAACACAACCCTTAGAAAATTGATTAAAGTCACCCCCCGGGCACCGAACCCGCTCACGGCTGAGCGCGCCACCACAATACGTCTGATTCGCCTACTACCCTCTTTCACCGCACAATTTCACTGCGAATTGGGGCTTTTATGTATTGAGTAAAATTCAAGACAATTTTATCGCTCAAACTAGTGGAAACCTTGTTAAGGGCCTTTGTAGGTTTTTAGGGGAGAATTTATTGTTTCATTTTATTTTATACTAGCTACCCGCCCTCGCATCGCTTCGATTTATGTGAGTTCATCTCGCTTGCCTATAGCCTTCCTCGATAAATGGTGAATGTAAAACTGAAATAAAGTTTCAAATCGGACCAGTAGGTAGTTCCTGAGATTAGCGCGTTCAAACAAACAAACATATAGAAGTATACATATAGATTAGTATTAGCATAGACTAAATGTTTCCGTGCACACGTTGTTTTTTTGGGTTAATAAATGACACTCACATTAAAATTTTAACGTGGCTTTCTATTGGTAAAATAATTTTCAAAGTCGGTTCAATACAGTCACGAGATTAAATTAGGTACCCACCTTAGGTCCAAAGTCAATATGACATTCTACTACAATAAGGTTGAGTTTCCTAACAGTTACAATTGACTTGACATCTCTAATGATATTGACGACTTCAAGCATATTTTTCTTGAAATGGGTCCCAAATTAACGCTCGTGATCGTATAGGTACATCAAGAGATAACCCCCTAGAACTTTAACCGTTTACAATATTAGATAGGTTATAGGATGTATAGGATAGGAATATAGGAATAGGATAGGATAGATAGCAAACCGCCCTCACTTCGCTTCGATTTATGTGTTTTCTGTAACACCCGTAAATAAAACTAGAAATCTATCAATCTATCAATCAAAACTGCATTAAAATCCGTTGCGTAGTTTGTAAGATCTAAGGGACGGAGGGAAGCGACTTTGTTCTTAACCGACTTCAAAAAAGCAGGACGTATGTTTTTTTTTTTAAATGTATTTTCACCGATTTCTGTATCAAATTGTAGACCGTTTTTTTTTGTTTTATAGAGTATATATACTTCCAAGGTGGTCCCATTTTCACAAAATCTGAATTTCATGAGGGGATCAGTGAGGAATTGAGGAAACTTCCAAAACAGGCGTGAATGTATGTATGTATGTAAAATAGTTTATTTCATGTTAGTATTAATGACACATAATTTGGTAGTAATAAAGATTAAGACAATTTTTACAATCGTTACTTAAGTTCTAAACCTCTCAAATAATACAATACACAAACCAAAGTACAATTAAAAAAATAATTATAATATAAATTTAATATATTGCAATTTTTTATATCGATTTTATGATCTAGGGCTTCTAAATAATTTAGTTTTAGCATGTTATCGTATTGTCTATCATATTCTTATTTATCTCGAAACATAAATAAAACTATATTAAAACCTATCTCGCCTATAATTACCTGTATTAGCATTCTAGAACCCACCACAGCCAATTGCGGTGGTCATTATATCTAGGTAATGACCGCTAGCCGTTTGTTTGTTAGCGAGTTAGCTGCTATCCACCGAACATGGTATTTATATTAAAAATTTAAAACTTTATGTACAGTAGAATTTGAAAATAATTTTTACAATACTCCCGTGTGGTTGCCGGGTTAGAAAAGTGCCACTCCGTGTCTTCCCGTGGATGTCGTAAGAAGCGACTAAGGGAATAAAGGCTTGTACTACTGTTAGGCGATGGGCTTGCAACCTGTCACTAATACACTGGTGAACATCTTAGCCTATTTGTGCAAAATGAAATTACAGAATTATCCACAAATTTTAAAGTTGTAGGTAATTCTGTAGCTGTGCCTACCGCACTCTGGGATTATAGGCGTATGTATGTTCATATTACTGCTAACAATAACACATAATAATTTATCGAATTTCAATCGATTGTATCATTTTATCGAACGCTATTTTCTGCTGAAACTAAGAAGTTTTCAGAATATTATTAAACATAAGTTACGTAGGTTTTTTTAATCATTTTTTCTACTCCTGTACTTTTATTAGTCTTTTACATAGTCACGAACACTATTATAAGAACATAGATAATATGACTTCAGAAAAGTCTATAACTCTATTCCCCATAACAGCTCTCGGTGTCGTAAAGTCGCCCTAACGATACGCCACAGATTACTAAGTGTAGCCTGTTAATCATATTTTAACGATTGTGAAATAGGGACTATAAAACACCTAATGTTTTGAGAAATGATTTCAGTTACGGTCAACCGGGGTAAAGGCGTCACTGTTTTTTACATTTTTTTAAGCCCTAAATTACGATATAATGTATTTACTATATTGAAATACTCATTCGTTCTGTTATTTTTACAACTCTTTGGGAATTTAATACGTGTGTTAAATTTTTCGCTGCACTATAACTAAAAGATATATAGGCATTTTTTTAAGAAACGAGATTTTAGACGCTTTTGCCCCAGGTTGGGAAAATGCATCTTTTTAAAATAATTGTTAAAATATTGCAATTAGGCCTTCAAAACTTCATGACACGTTTCTGCAATACAGTTTTCTAGAAGGTTTTATAATTAGAAGGGCCCAAAAACAGCTATTAACAAGCTGAGACAGAAAATAATATAATTGGGGAAAATGCGTCTTCAATTTGTAGACGCATTTATCCAAACCTAAATACCAGATGTCGTAAACATTTTTCTTCGATTGAAAAGAGTGAGATAGAAAATTTATGAAAGAGATGTTATTTTCACCTTTTGACCGATTGCGGGTAAAATCAAATAGAGTTTTTCGATTTTATGTATGCAAGTACTTATTCTGATATTAAAAGAGAGCGGACACGACTCAGAATTTGATTATAGGTACAAACAAAACACCAAAATCATTTGTTACTATTTATTCATCATATTTTTTAAACAATAATTCAATATGAACATGTAAAACTCTGTTTTATCAAGGAATAAATAAATAAATAAATAAAGTTAAAATTAAAATTACGTATCAAGGAAAAGGTTGTTCACCACTGACATTGGGGCAAAAGCGTTACACTGACGCAATTACCCCAAAGGTACTGACGCATTTAGCCAAATTTGAAAAATAACCTCCAATCACTTTATAAGTAATTAACTTTAAACATTAAGCATTTTAAATACAAATTGGAGTTCGTACGTGTGAGTTAACTAAAGCTGGTCATGTTTTAATAAAAAACAATACCGAAATCTAAAGAAAAAACAGGATGTAAATGGATTTTGAACACTTACCTCACGCTCCGCGTTGGTCTGGATTGACAATAAATTTCAAAATGATCAACGACTCGAATACGATCTGTTAAAACGCCCTCTATGGTACGCGTTTTCCTCCAAGTAGTTCAAGTGTCTATCACTACATGGCGGGAGCAGTTGTAACTCACGTTGTTTAAAAAATTATTCGAATAAACGCAATAACCCCATAGTGGCTTTTACCCCGGTTGACCTTATCTGATTGGTCAATTTTAAAATAGCTGTATTCTGATTGGTTGATACGAATTACAAAGTTTTTTTAAAAGATTTAAATTAGTTAAAGAGAAACACGTACCTAAAAGAACCTATCGTTCCGTTTGACAGTCGATGTGTATTGTGATTGGTGGATTTAATTTAGTGAAGTATTCTGATTGGTCAAATTAAAATGTTTTGGAATTGTAAATAATTCTTTTTTCCATTCCGTCAATTTAAAAACAAAGTAAACCATAGACACATATTTTGTCATTTTCTTGTTTCCCGCTCGTTTGTTGTTCTTTACTTCGTTCGTTCGTTTGTAAGTTTTTTCGCTTAATTTTGCATTTCATTTGAAACCTAGTCGTAGAAAAAGTATTGTATGCAACGGTGTATAACTAAGTCAAAAAACACTCGTGGCGCTTTCCTTTACGATGTTCGCCTTCGGCTCACATCGTAACTCACGCCACTCATATATTTTGACCTCTCTTATACAACTATTGCATAAACTACTATTTTAGGTTATGTCGTTAGACTTGTGACCATCAAAAACCACTAACACATGCGGTGAGAAATGCCTTACGGTAAAATGAAAATTCTGTATTATGTAATGAAAGGACACGTTAGTTAAAAGGTGCTCTATAGGTATGTGAAAATGTGTTTTTGCTGTCGGTGTTTCTTGACAATATACAGAGTAGAGGATAAAAACGTTTTATTAAAATTTAAAACTTTGTACCTAATACTTTTACAAAATGTTTCTGCATAATAGATCTTCACAAATGGTTGCCATTGTTCAGAACTAACAGTTGATACCATACGCCTACAGTATTTATCGACTTTTATGTTATAAAATTACCTCTTGTTTCTTTTGCTTTGATTCCATTTTACTCAATTTATTTATCATGATCATTTGTAAATCATTGATTTGATTTATAAGCTTAATTCTTTATTGCACAAATTATTAAAAAAAAATCAAACCATTGAACATTTATTTATATCACTAAAAAAGAAAATAGGGCCCAGAATACAACCCTGCGGAACGTTCTAAGAAGTAATTATCAGAACACGCAACTTTGGATGCATATCTTATGAAACTTTACCGAAAGCCTTGGGAAAGTACGGGATTAAACAATACATATTTATTTTTACCTGTTTCGTGAGTCATGTAGTGGCTTAAAATTATTTCTGTCAGTGGGATTGGACGATGCCAATATCCAGTGCTTTTCTGATGAGATGATATTTCGTTTAGTTTTACATTCGTTTGTCTGCTGTGTGGTTAATATACGTCTTTCTTTCTTAATTATGTTATATAAATAGAGTTTGATAATTGCATAACTCACTAAGTACAGTCAACGTCAAAAGTAAGTGATCAAAATCAACATTTCAAAATATCAATTGTCATGGCATCCCAAATATAACATGTTATATTAAAGTGCTAAATTAATTGATGTTTTAATTAGTCAAAAGAAAGTGATCATAACAGCTGTGCAAAACAGAAGCCTGACATGACATTTCTATCAAAAGCGTCAAACGTGAATTGAATACCAAAATAACGATATTCCAACAATATCAGCAAAAGAAGGATTTATGGCAAATAATTCCAAGATGTAATAAAAACTTACTTTAAATCTTGGCGTAAGGGAGATTGCTATTTTGTCACTTCGCATGTTTTTAAAAACTTTAATTCGAAATGTTCAACGATGACTTAAACTGTCATTGAGTTTTCAAAAATCGAAATAATGGTGATCACTTATTATGACACGTTATTGAGCTCATTTACTTTTGATCAACTACAATAGTCCGTAGCATTTGACTTAATGTATTGTATAGATAATTTTGGGACCCTATTTCATCAGTTTCTTTTGCTGTTGACTGTACACAGTGCCATAGGTCTTAAAGAATCTTTTAGGTTCGAGAAAAGTCGGTTTTAGTCGCAATAGAGCGTATGAGAGCCAGAGAGATCCCATACCATAAACTCATGCCTTCATTCCAAGAACTCTAAAAACTTGTTGATCATTCTGTAACCACATTTTGCACAACTAGGCGAAGATGTTTACCAGTGTATTAGTGACAGGTTGCAAGCCCATCGCCTAACAATACTACAAGCTTTTATTTCCTTCGGCACAGATAGACAGGCGAGTATGTACGTACTTACTCGCGCATATGTCACCCTAAGTACTCGAACTTCTTTAGCTATTGCACATTTATGAATAAGAGGGTTTGTAACCAAATTTAAAAGCGGAAGGTTTATTTACAATAACGTATGTAATTTAAAAAAACAGAACTTTTTTGCTAAAAGTGGTTGTGCCTCTAAATTATTTGTTTTCCAATACGCTAATACATTTGATTAAAATATAACTTGGGTTGCTTGTTCATACATTTACATGTGAATGTCCTGAGGTTCGTCGAGTTCTATTCATGACTCTATTGTTTATATTTTCAATATCGGACCACAGAGACGTGTTGTTCTTCCAACGTCACATTACCTTTACTTCTAAACGGGCGATATTGTCTCTATAGAATAACTAAATGACAAGCTAGCTTTAAAAACAAGACTGTTTTTTTTTAAATATTATTATTAAAGTCGTTTATTAAAGCTACTATATTAAGAAATAACCTTCATTTGACCCCATAATGCCGGTCCGAATTGCGATACCAACCTCATTTCTGGTTTTACATAAAACATATAAAACCTAAAGTCCCTAAAGTCCCGTGTGGTTGCCGGGTTAGAATAGTGCCACTCCATATCTTCCCGTGGATGTCGTAAGAGACGGCTAAAGGAATAAAGGCGTATAGTACTGTTAGGCGATGGGCTTGCAACCTGTCACTAATACACTGGTAAACATCTTCGCCTAAAAGTGCAAAATGTGGTTACAGAATTATTAACAAGTTTTTAGAGTTGTTGGTAATTCTGTAGCTCTGCCTACCCCACTCTGGGAATAATGGCGTGAGTTTATGTATGTATGTATGTATGTATATAAAACCTCTCCAATATTTCATTTTACAAGTACAATTTAGATATCTAGCTATACTTACGTTCAAAGACAGCTGTTGTCATCTCAAACTTATTTGTTTACAAATGGACTGTAATTTGTTGTATTCCGATTGTTTGTTTACATTACGTTTGTATGACGTTCGTCTATTATGTTATGACTTTAAAAACAGATCACAGATAGTAAAAAAACGTCGTTCTGAATCTTAGAGTTAGTATACTTACCCATTTTTCTAAGTAACTCCACCATTTTTACACAGTAAGTAGGCGAGGTCAATTTTAAGTTATTTTAAATAACAATAACACTTTTAATCATGAAATGCTTCAAATTGGATCCTTAGAAAAGGCTATTCTTTCGAATAAAAATATAAAAGCAAGCGGTTTTTTTTTTTGGTGTAGGTATCCCAATTGTTGATTATGACATGTATTGTTCTATTTCCAAAATGGCCGGAGCTATTTGAACAACGCACGTAGGTACTCGTTTTTCACACCCCATCAAAATCAGCTAAAACCATAAATCCATTACTTAACCATACAAAAAACACCGCCATTAAAAGTATATCTACATGATCCCGTCAGCTGTCATAAATAAAATTAATATTACCAACTTTTTGTCACTCATGAACCGTTTCCAAATGAACCGCCGTTCCCCTTTCACGCAACTAAAAGTCAACAAAATTTGGACTCGATATCAAAACAAAGAGCTCAAGTTAAAATGGTTGTTACATCACTAGCGTAATGCGAGTCTATTCAAAAGTCAAAACTGTATTCATCTCGCTTGCTCGAGTATTCAACTTAGAGGTAAAACGAGATAGACTATCAAAGAGGGTCGTATTGCATGTCATTATGAGCAGTCGTAATAAAAGCAAGTTAAATGTAGTCGTCTTTTTTCATTGTACAGTTAAGTAGGACGAGTGAGCGAGATAGATATGGGCTGGTTATTATGAAATATGATGGATTATGTACGTAGTGAAAAATATTTATCATGGAGTGTTGTAGTTCGTTTTTACAGAATGTCCGTCCATTTTGTGCTAATAGATTTGATTTTATTAAATGAATTGGTTTACTTTGTTAATTGATTGATCGGACGTGTCGTAATAGTTCCATGTTTGCTTTATGAACCTACTAGGCAGTATTTTATTTTTATTTTTGGACGTTCTCAGCTACTAGTTTTTGTATTCAGCGCTAATATCTAAAGTTTTTTCTTTATATTTCTTCAAAAAGCTTCAAATTAAGTTTCAATTCAGAAATGGAGTACACTTTTTTATGCTTTATATACTTTTTATTTGATAGTAATGGACAAAATAAAGGCATTAGGTGCCTACATTTTGTGTTAATAAATAAAAAAATACTTATTGCCATGCAAAACGAAGCAGTTACCTATTTAGAAATAATTATAATATTAATATTTTAGAGCCAGCGGTGACTGGTGAAGCATGGAGGATGGGCAAATCAAACGATATCGTTACTTACTGTCATTGAAATGGCGGCCATTTTTAAACAACTTAAAGTCACCTTCCGCCGATAGATGGCTCTGAGTGTATTTTAGATCACGCAATCGTTTGTGCAACTGAGATAACATAATGCAATACCTACTGAAATATTCAATTAATATAGTGTTCTGTTAAAATGTTCGTTTTTTTTGGTAAGTCGACCCCACGAATTCCAGTAGGGTTGATACTTTGATAGTCTCTGCCTTTGACGACGTGGGTAGCCTAGTGAGTAGGTAGTGACCCTGCCCAGTGCCTGTCATACTAGCGGTCTGGGGTTCGATTCCCGGTATGCGCAAATATTTGCGTAATTTATTTATTTATTCAGGATATCAACAGCACATTACAAATCATGTAAACAGTAAATTTAACAAGACAATAGTGCCAATTACAGACATCCACCTATGAGCTATGAATAAAGAACAAACAACAACTACCAGATACGAGTAGTTTACAAATTTGTAGGTAAATAAAGACTATCGTTACAGCTACATACAGATGCGAGTGTATGTGTGTGTATGAGTGTGTAGGCGAGGGTAGGTGTGTGTGTGTGTGCGAGTGAAGAAGCTCAAGAACGGAAACTAATTAACTACTATACCAGGGTATGGGGTTAGATTGATAAATTTTAAAATTAAATCTTCTGTAGCTCCCGCATTTAATCGTTAAATAAATTATTAAAAATATCATATTAGCGACTACTTATTTGGAGTAACTTAAAGCAGCTTGAGGCAGACTACGGTAGACGGCTTATTAGAAAAAAATAATTACGCAGCCTCAAATCTTGTTTCTTAAAATGGGGCTACTTTGATTACCCTTGTGTTTATATCACAATATCAAAGTCACCCCTGAAGCATGCCAAAAATTAGGGGTTATTTGTTTCGAAGTTTTTACATCCAATTTATCTGAAAATACTTCAACTTTCAACATTTTGGGCTCTCATATGAGACATATGAAAATAATTTCGCGAAAGAGCTAAATAATAACTTAGCAATTCCACAAAATCGACGATTAAAAAAATTATCAAAGTTGCCCCGCGTTTCTAAAGTCACCCCATTTCACGGTACATATATGAGCGCGATCTGCCGGGTCTTCAAAGTGCGGGCACTAATCTCGGTCAATCGGTGAAAGGTTCTAGTTCGGTCTTTTAGTTCCTTTAGGTCCTTCAGCTCTGGAGCAAATTACGAGATCTGAGCAGGGTAGTGATTCTGTAAACAACGCCGGTCGTGCGGACTGTCGAGTGATATCCAAGCGGCGAGATTAAGTAGTCCCGTCAGTGCGAACAAAACACATTGTAGCGCGTGCATTTTCAATTTAGCAGCACGATGGGTCGAACGTATAAGGCTGCTTAGTTGAAAATGCACTCGCTACAATGTGTTTTGTTCGCACTGACGGGACTACTTAATCTCGCCGCTTGGTATCACTCGACAGTCCGCACGACCGGCGTTGTTTACAGAATCACTACCCAGTTCCTGAGATTAGCGCGTTCAAGCAAACCAACTCTTCAGCTTTATAATATTAGTATAGATTAAAGTAATGTACAAGAGCGAACTTATCCCTCAATGGGATTTCTTCCAGCTAACCCTGAAGTAGATGATAAGGACAATGGCATCAGGAAGCATCAGGGGACTATGTCACATCAATTCATCTAGTAGCTGAGTAGTTCTATGTATGAAATATATGGGCTATTTATTTATCTTCAAAACCATTGAATAAACACGAACGTATTAGAAGAATTTTCATTTTATCGAAAGGCATTTTCCAGGGTTTTTTTTTTTGGTATCCTTAAAGTAAGTCTAGGCTACCCTAACCTACGTAATGTTTAAGATACCCTGAAAACATCATAGTTTCAGCAGGAAATAGGTGGCGAAGTGAAGTGAAATTCCGTAAAGCTTATTACCCATTGAAATGATTTAACCTATGCAGTTGACTTTCGCGCGGCGTTGCTTGCAGGAAGCTTTTTAATTCAATGTCCTACGGGTCACAGGTAGATGACGTGATACGAAAAGTCACGTGATCTACCAGTTGTGTTTTATTTGATTTTGAACTTAAAACGAAGTTTGACAGAGGCTTAATTATTTTCATTTTACCAATCCCATTGAACGAACAAACCATTTTTTTTTAATAATGGTATAAAAGACTTTATTTGGAGTTTGACGCGCCATCTTGTGACAGGCGACGGGTGTACCTAAGTGTGAAACCCCAAACCCCATTTGACGTATATACGAATACATACATACATCAAAATTACGCCTGTTTCCCAGAGGGGTAGGCAGAGACCACTTCTTTGTACTTGCCAACCGAAAACCAGCGCTGCTGACCACAGCATCATGCTGAGTTGGAACCCTTTTGGCACCACAACTCGTGCATTATGTTTCTAAGTGTGTAGTTTATTTTATTTTTTTGGTGTCAAATAAATTTATATTCTATTCTATTCTCTTCTATTCTACCCTAACAAATCTCTTTCGCTTGTTCCAAATTCATACATCGAGTTAAGCACGCACGTCGGTTTCAGGTACATAAGATTCGGCCCATTTCTAAAAAAAAACTACGCCTTTAGCGGCCCCTTCCGACCCGAAGCGAAGTGAGTGACTTTCGCTCTGTATAATCTCCTTCGTCAATCTTCTTTCTCCATCCTTTCCAAATGACCGAATCGAAGCATTGCCCTTTTCTATCTTAGTCACTACATTCATTTTCGTATAAATAAAAAAAAAACTTGGCCAATTTCAATTGACACATACATACATACATACATACACACCCTTATTTCGGCTCAATTACTTAATTAATAACTTAAAAATTCAACCTATGAAACATCCTTTAAAACCAGTATCAAAACGATTTCGTGATAAATAATGTACAGTCGAACACAAACCAACTGTCACGGGAAAAACATTAAATTTTAACCAAAACACAATTAATTTACCGTTTCTATCCCTCCCTTATACGCGGGGGTGGGTTGCCATGACAACCGACGAGGGCGAAGGTACATACATACAAAGCTATATAACGAAGTGGAGAGGGTAAGGGAGGTTGGGAGTGTTTTTGGCTTTTTGAGATTTGGTTTATTTTTACAAGCTTTTATTTAACTTGAACTGTTCTAATGTATGTTTGTCTGTTGTCCACTTCAAAATTTGCTAGTCAATTTTGAACGAGTGCCCGTCAATGGAATCAGCTAAAATTTTAACTTCATACCTATTGTGGTTTTGTAATATAATTAGGCACCCTTGCGTTAAACTGATGTATTGTGAAGAACTATTAATAACCGGGCAAGAGCATGTCTGACCATGCTCAGTGTAGGGTTCCGAAGCCGTTACGACAAACACAAAAAACTATCTCAAAAAACAACATGTATGAACTAATTTTCTATTTTAATTTATTTGGTGCTGTCTTAGATAATTTTTAGTAGGTATGAACACTTTAGTCGCCTGTATAATTAAGTCTACTTAGTCGTGATAGTTTTCCTTTTAAATTCGATATATGCGCTTTCATTAAAGATTTTTAGTAAGTATTTATAGTTTTGGCTGTAGGGGGGAGGACACTTGACTCTAACAAAAATTAGCGCTTTAAAGCTTAATATTTCATAAACGGATACCTTAATCTAAAACCTTTTTGAAATACCTATCCAACGACACCCCACACTATGGGGTAGACGAGAAAATAAAAATACATCCCCACTTTACGTGTAGGGGAGGTAAACTAAAAAAAATAAATGCAGATTCTATTTTACCACTTTGATGTTGTAACTAATATGTATATTCATGCCAAATTACAGCTTTCTAGCTCTAAGGGTCTCTGAGATAGGCTGCGGATGGACGGACAGACATGGCGAATCAATATTGGTTTAAAAACTTAAAGCTGTCGCGTCCATACCAAGTTTTACAACTTTGTATGAACGTCAAACATTTATTTTTTCAAATCTTCATAAAATGAAAGATTATTTTTCAATAGAGATAAATTGTACATACTTGGACCAAAAACTAGGACCATAAATAGTTAAGCGTAGTTAGCCATACAAATAACGAATTCGAAAAACACGGAAAGTGCGATAAAAAGTATCTCTACAATTGTATGGTTAATTTTCGTGTCGCAATGGAAAAGTTTCATAGAAAATTTAACTGAGTGAAATAGCGTGCCCAACGTTTTGGACCTTACCCAGGGTCTATATTTGAACCTTCATTTATTACTTTTATTAGTTAAGGATAGGTAAGTATAAAACTAAACCTACTAAGAGCGACAAAATTCTTTTTATCAGTGTAATATGTTGGAGAGAGCGCTGTAACATGACTTTTACTTTGCATTGCAAAAACATTCAAAATTATTACATCCTACTTGTCGGGCTGTTGAGCGTAAAATTAAAATATTTGTACAACACATTAATAAAATATAAAAAGGTACCATAATAGTTATTTATGTGACTGCTACATAATGAGAGGCATTAATACACGAGTGTGGTTTTATGAAACAGGCCGTAAGGCGAGTTTCATTATAACATTACTCGAGTGTTCTAAACACAATATGTGAGAAACCTGTATCAGTCGTTAAGATGCAACTATAGTGATAACCGATACTTTAATGACGTAATACTTTAATGTTAACATTAAAGTACAACCACAGATAGAGGTTACTTAATATAAAGCATTTGCTTATGATTTCTGAACATATTATATTGAAGTTATGATAAAAATAATTTATTGATAGCAATAAAAGAGGTTTTCCGCCAAACAACCAAAAAACTTATGCTCAAACTTCTTTACCAACCGCATATTTTTCCAAAAAAAAAACAACTTAAACCTAGTATTACGCTAAGTAACTGAACATAAATATACTCAGAAATTGAAGTCGCATTGGAAGTGACTAAAAGCTTTCCGCGACGCTGTTGGGGGACGAGAACTTTTTAAAAGCTACGACACGGCTACGAAGCTACGACAGTCGTGTCGTAGACAAGTCGTAGCTTGATATGGCTATTATTGCAACCTTTGACCAACGAAATTATTGAATAAATAACTATCAGAGGACACTCTGTTAAACTATTTGATATATATATTTTGTAGGTAAATTTTATTATGTACAAATAGTTAAACCCTATGTTGCACCGCCACCACAATCTCTCCTTTGGCCAAAGGTTAATTGGTAGAGAATGCCTTACGGCATTAAGTTCGCCTTTTATATATTAAAGTGTATTTTGTGCATTAAAGATTAAATATCCCAAACTAAGCTCTAGGCTTGTATAGTCAAGGTCACCAATGAATATCCACACAAAGTGGCAAAAATATGTAAGTACACATAGATCTTATTGCGATAGTAATTAGGTCTGTGTACATATTTTCGATACTTTGTAGTGTGTACATATTGGTGACCTTGACTGTACTATGGGTAAGGTCAAGGTCACCTGGCATAATAGACAACGATAAACATACATACATATCTACATGCGCTCATCACAGAACTATTTCCCCTATCTGGGAATTGAACCCGTGTCCATTAGCTTCCTAGGCAGGACAATAGGTACCAATTAGACCAACTTCATGGTCAATTGGCTGTAACTATCAAATCAAACTTTCAAGCATTCGTAGGGTTAAAAAAAAACTGTCGAAGTCTTCCAGTCATAGTCGTTGTGACCCTTGAAGATGGCGAGCATCGACTTCAATGGCTTGGTGTGATCTTGACCGCTAACTCATTAGGAACCATCTTTTCGCTGTTATTTTATTAAATGCAAGTTCTTCATCAATGTTACAAGTTGTCCCACAAAACTGCCGTGGTTTTTCGAACCAAAATCATCGATAAATAATTTTCAAAAATTTAATTTTTGGACAGATGTTTTCAGAATGACAGCCAGCCATAGATCTGCGTCGCTATTGCCTAACGCACTCGCAATCTCAATTGGCTTCAAAGCGGAACAATTGCTTTCATTTTGTATACAGACAAGCCTTCGATTTTCAAAATGAAAACAATTGCGATTGCGAGTGCGTTAAGCAATAGCCCCTCTGTTGTAAAAGATAAAAAGAAAAAAGATGTTTATTCAGCAAGTAGGCCGTACGGGCACTTTTACACGTCAAGAATCTACCAGCGCTTGCCAAGAGGAGACACTGCTGAGAAGAAACGCCGCAAGAAACTCAGCAGTCAGTAATTTTTTAAACATATGACAATGGTACTACTTAATCTAGCATTATATAAAGCAATAAATATTAAATTCAATATAATATCCAATAACATGCGTAGATCAGCAGGAAAACATGCCAAAAATCTTACGTGAGAGATAAAGGAAGAAAAAGGAAAAAAAAAAACTAATACCCACCAACTCATATGTGTGTTTATAACTTATAACACGATGCAAGATGACCACATAAAAGTTTCGATACGTTTTCCTACATCAACGGTGTCCCCTAGACAAGATAAATCTTTTGCAATTGATCAAATTATTATTGACTATGTTTCGGGTTTGGACCATGCATTTTTGTCTGTTAGATAGTCCTCGACCCTATAATACGCTTTAGACATTAACGACTTTTTCAATTAATTTTTAAGTGCTGGAAAGGGTAACTTTAAAACTACGTCAGGTCATTATTAAAGAGTAGAGGTTGTACGTTTTGACAGCTCTTATTTACTTATCAGTAATGGCAGCCGAGTTAATTACAATACCATAACACGGCAAAAACGATATGGTTTTACATCCAAGAATAGAGTCGTACGATATAAATGTCGCTGGATAAGAAATGTCATAATGCTTCCCTAAAAATAATGTGAAATGCGGAAGCACTTTTCAAACCGTTTTTTACGGGGGATATAATTTTTTCCACGTTTTACTTTATAAGTAAACTATCTACCTATCCGCCCTTTACAAAAGTTTTATAAAAAAATCTCAAGTTAATAATACACATATCTTATCTCTTTTTTTTATGGCATAGAGAAGACAAACGAGCACACAGGCCACCTGATGGTAAGTGGAAACTGTGACCCATAGACATTCGCATTCACAAGACTGCAATGCAATC
Organism: Acleris laterana; assembly: GCA_963966035.1. NCBI lineage: Eukaryota > Metazoa > Arthropoda > Insecta > Lepidoptera > Tortricidae > Acleris > Acleris laterana. Next base: position 5,399,331 of record OZ014465.1, on the reverse strand, counting down.
CTAAGACTGCAAATGCGTTGCCAACTCTGAGGACTAAGATGGAATGCCTCTATGCTAGTTATTTCACCGGCTGTCTTATCCCCAAACCGGAACACAACAATGCGAACACTATTGTTTGGCGGTAGGTTAATGGATAAGATGGTGGTAGCGATCCGGACGGACCCTGCACAAGGTCCTACCACCCGCAAAATTATTGTTTATTTATTTATTTATTTATTTCACATGGGCCCTTTCGGATACACTTCGACCCTTTAGGATCTCTTGTGCAATTTTCCTCTTACACACTCAGCTGTTCGAATGTGCAGGTTTCCTCACGATGTTTTTCCTTCACTATAGAGCATCGGATAATGCACTTAAGTTAGAAAACCTCATTGGTACATGGTGACCGCAGGGGTTCGAACTCGGTACCTTGTGATCACGAGTCGACCCCTTTAGGCACTAGTCCACCGACGCTCTTAATACACCTACATCGCTCATTGAATACAAAACAGACACATTCCAAAATAATTTGCTCTTGCATTAAAAATCTTACACGAACAGCTTCTAATTTTAAAATGCAACACACTCATTTTGGAATGTGTCCGTTTTGTATTCAATGAACGATATACTAATTTCACTGTTACTAATAAATAATGTCTTAATTCAATCTTAAAATCGATTTTTACACTCTTATACTTATTTAGTTTTGTTCTCTGGATGCGCACGCATGCTTTCCCATTCAAGTAAGTATATTACTTCTTTAAAGGAAAACTAGGGAAACTAACACGGTTTTACTAATATTAAAGTGGCTTCAAAGAAACTTTGGATCAGTAGAGCAGTGGTTACATTGTGATATATTTATAACTAAATATACTTGTCAAAGAAATTAAACCAAATTAAACTGAATACGATTTAATTAAAAATAAATTTTATTTAGAAAGAATTAGAAAAAACACAGAGCCTTCGTGACAAAGTACCACAGATGCTGGCAGCATTTCTTCGTTGTATTTACATACATACATCAACTCATGCCTTCATTCCCAGAGTGGGGTAGGCAGAGCTACAGGATTAACAACAACTTTAAAAACTTGTTGTTAATATTGTAACCACATTTTGCACAGACAGGCTAAGATGTTTACCAGTGTATTAGTGACAGTTTGCAAGCCCATAGCCTAACAATACTACAAGCTTTTATACCCTTAGTCGCCTCTTACGACTTCCAAGGGAAGATATGGAGTGGCAAAATTAAGACGGCAACCACACGGCATCTTATAGCGATTTAAAAAAACTTGTTGTTGCATTATTATTTATTTATCAGCTTTATTAAAGCTGTGATAAAAGACATGAATATTCCCTGCAAAATAAGCTTAAAACGAGAATAAACGGGTTCAAGTATTGCCATCTGTAAAATGGCCACAGAGAAAATATCCGCACACATTTCGCACTGGCAGGCGATACTTCACAAACTAACTTTTTAGTGATCGAAACGAACTGTAACAGTGTGAAGCACGCTTGAATCACTCGAAAGCGCTTGAGGGCGCTTCACGGCGCTCGAACGTGCTCGAAGCGCTGCGCCGCCATTGCTGCCGTAACACCAAACAAGGCAGCCAACTGCAACGAAGTAGTCGAAGCATTCTATACTCTATTAATAACAACATTAAGTTTAAAATGCCCATTCGATTGGAATGCAGTTACCGCCTTCTTTGGCCACGGCAGATTGGGGCGGCCATTGTTGTAGTCGCTATTCGTTACACTTGTATTGTTTTGAGGATTTTTCATTTGGCTGAGGCATAGGGATGGGCTGTTACGACGAAATTGGGATACGTTTCGACCAAAAAAAAGTGTGTAAGTATGAAAAATGAAAATGAAAACGAAAAATTAAAAATGATTATTTTTGTTTAAATTCAGGAACATAAATTGTGCAAAGTTTGGGTAAATGAATGCCTGTGACAAGACACCTCGCGTTTCGATAACATAATAGGGTTTGTATGTTATAGTAGTTTATGCAACTGATGCATAATGAGAGGCCTTAAAACATGTGTGTGGTTTTAGGCATAATAAGATCACACGAGTGTTTAAAGGCCTAATTATGTAAAGTTGCATACACTACTTTATCTTAACACATATCATAAGTACTTTAAGATGGGTTCAGAACCCCTAGAGAAATGACCTGCATCTGCAATGCTACTAATTCTACCTGTAAAATATCTATAGACTATATAGATATTAAATTAAAATAATGCAATAAAAAATATCTTTGTAAAGATGAGTGGGTTTTTTTTAAATTATAGATAAATGAATCAGACAGATCAAATGTCGTGTGGTTTATATTAAAAAAACATACTGAATTGACGTTTCGAGTCGATAACTGTACCTATTAATATCTATGAATTCTAGACCCTCTTGAGTTTTCACAGCTGTTCCAAATATAAACTCATAACCTTACCAAAATCTGTACTGTTAATTAATAATAATAATACTGTTAAATAATAACATTATCGAATCTGCACTCGAGGCTATTGTCAAATACGTCGTGTCTAGATCATTTTGATCATGTTATTCAGGGTAGTGATTCTCTGAACATTGACGATCGGACGGATAAATGTCCAAGCGGCGAGTTTAAGTAGTCCCGTCAGTGCAAACAAAACACTGCACTAAACACTAGCGCGTGCATTTTCAATTTAGCAGCATGGTTTCTGCCGATGGATCGAACGTATAAGGCTGCTTAATTGAAAATACACGCGCTAAAATGTGTTTAGTTCGCTCTTACGCGACTACTTATACTTGCCGCTGCGATTTCGCTCGTTCGTTCGCCCGTCCGTTGTTTTTGAGAGAATAACACCCCTGCTTAGCTACTTTAGATGCTGTCATTACGTACCATATGTTTTATTTTTGTGTTGCTAATTTTTTATGCTGAATCAAAATAGAAAAATCAACTCACGACATTTTTTTGGCAAATTTAGGTTAAGCAAAAAATAGAAAATAATTTATCGACACCGGTACATCACTACGCCGCGGTAATTACACAACCAATAATTAGTCTCTGTGGACGCATCTGTCACCAGAAGCGTGTACAGTCGCGTATAGAGTGACTGGCGAACCGTTATACAATACTAGCTTCTGCCCACAACTTCGTCCGCATTGTTCTTTTATTTATTGCAAGTAACAAGACATTAATTTGATAACATTAAAAGTGAATCAGAATATTTAGTAATAAAGTTGTTTTTTTTTTATTTAAAATATAGCACCTGTTTTATCGACAGTACAGTCACCTGCAAGATGTCATTTCTTACAGAATAGCGACCGCAATGTTCACGGCTAGGTGACAGATGGACATACGGACAAACACTTAATTTGCGCCTGGTAACCAGGGGTGGCAAAGGCCTTATCGCGAGAGCTTCCTAGACAGTCACAGGTTTTTTTTTGATTAATTTACACGCCCCAAATTTTCATGAAGTGATCCTGTCCCTTTGTTCGCTTAGATCTTTAAAACTACGCAACAGATTTTAATGCGGTTTTCATCAACAGATAGAGTGAAGAGAAAGGTTTTTATGTACAGTATAATAAATTCTGGTTTATGTGCGGGTGTTACTGAAAATCACATAAACCAAAGCGAAGCGAGGGTGGATCGCTAGTTAACTACGCAATAAAGCTAGGAGACATCTTGGATTTTTGCAAGTAGTTCTACTCGTATTATCAACCGCCTTCAAAAACGAAGAGGATTTCTTTCTATATTTTTTTACTTCTCTCTTTGTGTGTATTGCTCGATTTCTCAAGCAATTGGGAGTTTTTTTTAAAGTTATATTTTGATCAACGCTTTGAAATTTAGTGAAAAAACGATCCCTCTTCGTGTGTCTAAAATGATCCTGGGATCATATTAAACCATAATATTTTTAATTATTGCAGTTCATGCCGCGGGTTTATAAACGAAAAAGCATACGTTAAAATTGGCCTTAAAAACAAAGAAAAGCAACGTTAAACGTTGTGTAGGTTTATTTTTGTATTGGAAGAAAAACAAATTTCAAGAAATTACATATAAAACATAATTATATTTGTTTGATCTTTTGTCTGCATATTAATTATAATGTTAAATGTGAAAAACCGCAATAAAGCCTTATTTTACATTAAAATGTCATATTTGAAACAATTTTCTAAATTTATACCAATGAGTTATTTCAAAATAGTTCAAAACGTTTACATATTTTTATCTTCGTAGGTAGTACATGATTCAAATATAATGCTGAGTGTTTCTTTATTAATATTAAACATTATTTAAGTACCAAATGATCCTTGGGATCATATTAACCCAACCCTAGGGTACGTTTTATACATATATGTGTTTAAAATGATCCCTTATAAGAAAACATGACGTAATTAATAAAACACAAACAAATCATAAAAAATAAGTATGCAGTTTTAAAGATATATAAATTCACTATCCTTAACTATTTATATCTTGTGTTTTCATCTTAAACTTCGACCACAGTAAAGTTTTTCCCTTCATTATGTACACATCTCCCCTATGTGCATCTAAGGCGTCCCCTACTCGTCAGTTAGTTTCTAATATTAGTTTTAATCTAATATATACGTGTGTAATTTATCAAACAGAACAGGTACTGTATGTAGGTCAAGCCGGGTAAAAACCCAACTCGTCACAAAAAGCTACAAGCCTGCAATATTCAAATAGGACGCCATTACCGCCCGCGTGCCCACTACACGACGTCGAAGATCGCATTGACGGGTGCTTACTTCGACCTACTCGGACGGTGACCAAACATGTTTGCTATGCAACCCAATTACAATTACACCTTATTGATATGAAACAGTCTCTTTTAATCATCGCCTTGTGATGGCTATAGCCGAATTGGCGTCAGTGATGTTGCGGGTGGTAGGACCTTGTCAAACAGCAGTGTTCGCATTGTTGTGCAACCGGAAGGTTTGGGGATAAGACAGCCGGTGAAATGACTAGCATAGAGGCATTCCATCTTAGTCCTCAGGGTTGGCAACGCATTTGCAGCCTTAGGATTGCATTGCAGTCTTGTGAATGCGAATGTCTATGGGTCACAATTTCCACTTACCATCAGGTGGCCTGTGTGCTCGTTTGTCTTCTCTATGCCATAAAAATAATTAATCTGGGTTGGAAAAACGATTGCGCGTTTTAAAAGACACGCAGAGCCATCTACCGGCAGTAGCATTCAGTTGTTTTTAAATTGGATGACAATTTACGGGTCGTATTTTTATTTATTTATGCGTAATTAATGCCTAATGGCATTCTCTATCTATCAACCAAATAATCATAAAGAAACTGAACTGAAAAGTGGTGCACAGATAAAGAAAGACGCAGAAAAGCAAATAACATAATATTCACAAAATAATTTTAATTAAAGCTAAATGAAATGAAATAATTAATTTATGTTCTGTTAGACATAGATTCCACGATCATTATTGTCCCGATAGTTGTTTCGGCAAGCGGTCTTATAGCAAAGAGTCTCGACCAACACCTCGAGAGACTCGCTAGATGGTTGGATCAAGGGCCAGATACAGAAGGCAGGGTAGTGAGGGACCGACCAGTGAATGTCCAAGCGTCGACTTTAAGTAGTCCCGTCAGTGCGAACAAAACATATTTTAGCGCGTGCATTTTCAATTTAGCAGTATGTTTTCTGCCGATGGATCGACCGTATAAGGCTTCTTTATTGAAAATGCTCGCGCTGAAATGTGTTTTGTTCGCACTGACAGGACTACTTAAATGTTATCAGACGCTTCGTCTCCAAGTCCAATTGACACTTGACTAGCTTTTTCTTTACATTTCCTAAAATATCACCGTTCCGTAAATAATATATCGTATCGTATACAATGGAAACGAGTCCCCATATTACCGCGAAGAGGTCGGAGCCAATTCCAAGTAAATGCACTTTCTTACATCTCGGATTAGATAACAAGCGGTTTTTATATCATTTTATGAGGTTTTCTTTTGTCTATAATTTTCCATTTAACTGGTAAAGAGAATTTTAAAAACTACTGCGACTTTTCTTTGCTTTGTAGCTAGATATTTAGTGACTGGATAATCGATGCCATCCTTTTATGGAGGCATAGTAGAGCTCATTTGGAGCAACTTAGGTCATGTGTCACCCTGGCCGAGAATTATTAGTTTCTGAGATATTCATAATTTTCGTTGAAAAGTCGAAAAGTCTTTAATGTACTGTGGCATTTATTGACATCATTATTAGAATCATTATTCATTACAAATCAGTGAAGTTATTAAACGCCCGTTTTTTATGTGTAGTCATGTTTTTAACCAATCACATAGATAAAGTTTGTTTCTCCATACTAAGTGAAAAACCACCTAGTACGGAGAAATAAACTTTATTAACTAAAAAACTTGATTATAAAAATGCGCGTGGCAACAGAAAATGACTAAAAAAAAAAGGAAAATAAACGTAAATAAGTTACTTTCAATGTCACTATATTATCAATCATATTTAGAGGCATATGTAATTAAGTAAGTAATTTAATTTAATTAGGTCTCATTTTAGAACCACTCAATATTACCTAAATATTTTTAAGTTTAAAAATCTTCTCATGGGTGTGCATGGCCTGGCCCACTTCCTATCAAAGTAATTATAAACAACATTTCACGATTGATTACTTCTCTCTCTCTCTTACTTTAAGGCCTTTGCTCTTGTCGGTGGAGTAATCCAATCTTCTCTCCTCTCTGCCAGCTCCTTGACCTCTTTATACGACATGCACCTTCTTGATTTGGTCCATTTAGCTTCGTCTTGGTCTTCCTCTGCCTCTCCTGCCTTCAATCTCTCCCTCTATAATGTTTTTGATCCTGATCAAAATGATGGTGCGCCTCAAATGGCCAATCATCCTCTTCTTCTCTCTATAATGTCCAATATCTTTCTTTTCTCCGTTACCTTCGCCAATACTTGATTTGATAACATTTCCGTCCAACTAATTGATTGATAAGAGAGCGTCGATGGCCTAGCGGCTTATGTCGGGTTCCTATATTCTAACCCCGCAGATAGATTTGCGGGTGGTAGGACCTTGTGCAGGGTCCGTCCGGATCGCTACCACCATCTTATCCATTATACTACCGCCAAACAGCAGTGTTCGCATTGTTGTGTTCCGGTTTGGGGATAAGACAGCCGGTGAAATGACTAGCATGGTGGCATTCCATCTTAGTCCTCAGGGTTGGCAACGCATTTGCAGTCTTAGGATTGCATTGTAACACTTTCTAGTCTAGATTTTATAGATTTAGCTAACTTTGTCTACTAAAACAACCTACATGAAGTTTGGACGAGAATGTAACTTTCAAAGTCAATTTATTACCTTCTTTTGGTCCATAAGGCCAGCGGTTATGGAAGAAATGCATTCCGTCACTTCGATACTATCTTTTCTCTTCACTTTCCCAACTTGTTAGCACTTAATCACGCTGATATTTGCACAAATAGAACATCAACAAACAGATATAATTTTTCTTGTTTAGCCATTAACTGTCAAACGTAACGTTTCGATACTTCTTTGTTTACATTTCTGGATTTCATCCGCGGCTGTCACATTTGACAGTTGTCCATATATTTTTCTTACAATTGAACTTGTTTCAGCTTCCACATGAATATATTCTAATCCTGAGTATCATGTAGGACATTTAATCATAGATCTTCACTAGTTACTAAAATATATAATTATTCATTTACTTACAATTTGGCTGGTCATTATTAGTCTTCCGTGTCGAACAAAACGCAGCCGTAAGTTGGCAACCCGGTAATTTTTGGTTTCGTTTCAGGCAAGTTGTGTTCGAGTGTATGGTTAAACGTCACCCATTTTGGCTTTTTATTTTAGTAATGCTTTTCGGTAAAAATAGGATGAAGTCTGAAGTTTCCCTTCTATTCCCCATTCTTTATGTGTGTTCGTTTTTCAATAAATTATGTCTTTGATTTCGGTCGGTTTCGTCCAAATAAATCTCTAGCTTCAACGACGAAATGGAACACATGACTATTGGTTCTCGATCTTTCTATCGACCTTTTTTTGACCTCTGCATTCAGATTTTTCTCGACCATGTGAACACACACAATTTTAAGTCGCTGGATCAATTTCTCGCTTCGGGGTGAGTTTTGAGTCGAAAAGGTGTCTTTTATTTGCCTAATGTGGTGACATTCTAATAAATCTGTTCAATTACTTTCAGCGTTCGGCCCAGATTGTTTAATTTAACTTCAAATGATGTCCTAACTAAGGAGAATCACTACTGTGTCTGTCCACGTTTTGTCCATCCACTACTCAGGTGAGGTTTCTAAACTTATTTATTCGTGTCTAGTTGGAAGCGGTGACATTGTTTTGTTGACAATGTTTCTCAAAGCATTTGTTTTAATTTCAGTTATTCACCAATGAAAATTCCTTAATTTATTATGATACTTCAACGTCGCTTCACTCTTTTACGGCGGCCCCGCAACTACACGGGTGTGCTGATGTCCGACGATTTGGTCCCAGAACAAAACTATCACTATTGAGGGAGAAAACGAAGTCCAACCGCGTGTACATCGGGTACCGCGATCCACAAGTCAGATTCTGCTACAATTCAATGGTAACGGCGGGCGCTGTTTGACCTGTAGCCAAGCTGTGTCTGACCTCTGTTCATACGGGATCCTGCGGGTGATGTTCTCCGGGTAAAACTCCGTGTTTCATTTCGACCAACACCCTCAAACTCGTACTTCTAAAGCCGGTAAATTCTAACCTTTTCTTGAATAACTATAGAATAACGGTACCAAAGCAACCGAGAAAGCCTCGCTCTTAAGTAACTACTTATAAGATAATCCTAGTGCCAACTTGGCAATCTGTAAAGAGGGTAAGGGGAGGACTTAATTAATAAATGTTTACTTGTTACTGATTTATGACTTTTATTTAGCATGTTCTCATTTTGACGGTGAACTCATCTGGCGCTCATAAGTATAAATTTGATGAGTCTCCACTGCTCTGGTCACCTTCGAATCACACGGCCTGTTCTCATGCTCGGTTTATTTCAGTGGCGCCCAACGTGGGGCCAGTTTGAGAATTTGCTAAGTAAATTTAACAGGTTGCTTTGGAATAAGTATTTTTATTATAACTGAGTAGTGTATAAGATATTTCTTTTGTGTTTTATTATTAAGAAACATAACCCAATAAGGGAAAATGTTTATTGTTATCGGGATTTAAACTATAAATCTGAATCTTTAAAGGTTTGAACTTAGAAATTTAAAACCTTACTTGAAGTTTTAAATGAAATTTTCTCATCCTAAATTTATTAGAAATTTGCATTGAAACTTGAAGTTAAACTTGTTTTTAAACTCGAATTTGCTGGTAATCCTTAACTTCGTGGTTTGATTTAACTAGTTTACTGTGATACAACTTATTTATAAATTATTCTTTTTTCTGGTTTAGTATCAGTGTTTTAAGCTGTTTTTATTGAGACTGTCTGTTGTTCAAATTTACTGTAATTTTATACTATGAACAGTTAGAACTAACTTGTAATATTTTAATATTATTAGACTTGTAATTTTTTTTTCGGACGCTTTGGGTTGCTATTAATTTAACCTTAATTCTCTTATACCAGCGAAATAAGAGTTGTTTTTTTTATTGTGTTGGACTTCGGCTTTATTCTTAATGGTCTACTATTTATTTCCATAATTTTAGTACAAAACAAGATGGACTTTTTATTAGCCGGTTGCAGTATTGCACATCTGAAAAAAGACGAAATCAGTCATGAACTAGTTATTAGAGGTTGTAAGGTAAATCCAGTATCTCGTCGTCATAGTTTACAACAGGTGCTTGCACAGACAGCCGAACTAGCTAATAAAGGTGGTGTAAATTTTAATCTTTCTGGAAGTTCAGACGTGTCGATGGAAGTATCAGTCCTACATACTTTGAAATCCCTATCTGGTAAAAATCTAGGAAATTTTCACATTAAAGATCTAGTCCGTCCTGGCGAAGCTGCGCCCACTTCTTAATGTTAGATATTTCCCTGTGTGGTATCCGGGTCCGAATCGTGCCACTCCATTTCTTCCGTGGATGTCGTAAGAGCCGACAAAGGAGATGAAGGCTTCCAATACCGTTGGGCGATGGGCTTGCAACCATCACCCCTACGCTGGTAAACATCTAAGCCTAATTGTGTAACTCTACCTTTCCTACTCTAAGAATAAAGGTGGTATTTATTATGAGTTACTATATTCATATTTCATTATTGACGTTTACTGGAGTAAAGCTTAGTGTTTGTAATTAACATCACCGGTCTTTGCTCAGATTCTTTGTTTCAACGTCTCTACTGCAGACATCGTATCTGCTTTGTCAACGGATAGCTTGTTAGGACTGAGTGTCTCGTCCTCATCTAATAAAATTCTTTCATATTCCACGGGACTACTTTCTCGTGTATAGCTCATTGGTCGTGTGTCACGCCTGAGGTATGTAGCCTAAGCTAAAGGCTCTAAACTAACTTAACATTGGTGTCGCTCATCTAAGCGTCTCGCCTCCTTTACTCACTCTTATAAATATTGTAATCTTACAGAAGATGATACTTTTCGAAGTTAATTATATATAAAATGCTGAAAAAAGTAAATTTTTGCAAAACTGTTTTCCAGCCTCATTTTTTTGTTGGATTCTAGGTATTTGAGAAATGGTCAGCATAGTCTGCCTTTCCGATCCTATTCCAAAGTGCATTGTTAATAAAGTAAACATCTAGTGCCATAGTTAATAATTTTGAAATAGGAGAATTTGAGTCGACTCACTCATTCATTACTAGTAAATTGTAAGTTAGCAAGTACCGTGTAATTTTATTAGGTTAGTGCGCGCACATATTAGTTAAGTCGTAGTGTGAAGGGGTTTAGGTTATCCGTGGAACGTTAGGATACCTACTCTCCGACACATGATTTCACATGTCTGCCCACACTTGGCACAGACATTTTTTTTTTATGTTTGGACTTTTCTTTGCTGTCCAGAACATAGACATAGGCATATTCGTTAAATTAGTTAAGTAGTAGTGTGAAGAGGTTTAGGTTATCCGTGGAACGTTAGGAAGCCTACTCCACGACACATGATTTCACTTGTCTGCCCACACTTGGCACAGACAAACCATTTTCTACTTTTCTACAGTTGTGCAAGACGTATCTGTATAGTATGCTCCTCTTATAGTTTAATTTAGTAAAGTTTATAGGACCACTAAGTAGTCTAGATTCCGTCGCTTACACCATGGGTGTAAACGGTCTGAAAATATTTCTTACTTTGCTCTTCTTATTTGGTGATAAGCCATTCTGCCCTACGTTGTCAGAATGTGTCTTGCTTATTTCACCTCAAAGCTCACTAGCTACCTCTAGCTTCATGCTTCTCATACTTAGGTCTCTGATATTCTTTCTTCTGTTCAGTTAAACCATGTCTTAAATACTAAAAAAAAAAAATAACATAATTTATCTCTACTACTCCCCTTTTATTTTTACTCATAGCGAGGAGGCTTATAATAATTTTATTTCAGAATTTAGTTAATTCTGAAATAAAATTATTTTACCCAACTAAAACGGTACTGTAACACTTTCTAGTCTAGATTTTATAGATTTAGCTAACTTTGTCTACTAAAACAACCTACATGAAGTTTGGACGAGAATGTAACTTTCAAAGTCAATTTATTACCTTCTTTTGGTCCATAAGGCCAGCGGTTATGGAAGAAATGCATTCCGTCACTTCGATACTATCTTTTCTCTTCACTTTCCCAACTTGTTAGCACTTAATCACGCTGATATTTGCACAAATAGAACATCAACAAACAGATATAATTTTTCTTGTTTAGCCATTAACTGTCAAACGTAACGTTTCGATACTTCTTTGTTTACATTTCTGGATTTCATCCGCGGCTGTCACATTTGACAGTTGTCCATATATTTTTCTTACAATTGAACTTGTTTCAGCTTCCACATGAATATATTCTAATCCTGAGTATCATGTAGGACATTTAATCATAGATCTTCACTAGTTACTAAAATATATAATTATTCATTTACTTACAATTTGGCTGGTCATTATTAGTCTTCCGTGTCGAACAAAACGCAGCCGTAAGTTGGCAACCCGGTAATTTTTGGTTTCGTTTCAGGCAAGTTGTGTTCGAGTGTATGGTTAAACGTCACCCATTTTGGCTTTTTATTTTAGTAATGCTTTTCGGTAAAAATAGGATGAAGTCTGAAGTTTCCCTTCTATTCCCCATTCTTTATGTGTGTTCGTTTTTCAATAAATTATGTCTTTGATTTCGGTCGGTTTCGTCCAAATAAATCTCTAGCTTCAACGACGAAATGGAACACATGACTATTGGTTCTCGATCTTTCTATCGACCTTTTTTTGACCTCTGCATTCAGATTTTTCTCGACCATGTGAACACACACAATTTTAAGTCGCTGGATCAATTTCTCGCTTCGGGGTGAGTTTTGAGTCGAAAAGGTGTCTTTTATTTGCCTAATGTGGTGACATTCTAATAAATCTGTTCAATTACTTTCAGCGTTCGGCCCAGATTGTTTAATTTAACTTCAAATGATGTCCTAACTAAGGAGAATCACTACTGTGTCTGTCCACGTTTTGTCCATCCACTACTCAGGTGAGGTTTCTAAACTTATTTATTCGTGTCTAGTTGGAAGCGGTGACATTGTTTTGTTGACAATGTTTCTCAAAGCATTTGTTTTAATTTCAGTTATTCACCAATGAAAATTCCTTAATTTATTATGATACTTCAACGTCGCTTCACTCTTTTACGGCGGCCCCGCAACTACACGGGTGTGCTGATGTCCGACGATTTGGTCCCAGAACAAAACTATCACTATTGAGGGAGAAAACGAAGTCCAACCGCGTGTACATCGGGTACCGCGATCCACAAGTCAGATTCTGCTACAATTCAATGGTAACGGCGGGCGCTGTTTGACCTGTAGCCAAGCTGTGTCTGACCTCTGTTCATACGGGATCCTGCGGGTGATGTTCTCCGGGTAAAACTCCGTGTTTCATTTCGACCAACACCCTCAAACTCGTACTTCTAAAGCCGGTAAATTCTAACCTTTTCTTGAATAACTATAGAATAACGGTACCAAAGCAACCGAGAAAGCCTCGCTCTTAAGTAACTACTTATAAGATAATCCTAGTGCCAACTTGGCAATCTGTAAAGAGGGTAAGGGGAGGACTTAATTAATAAATGTTTACTTGTTACTGATTTATGACTTTTATTTAGCATGTTCTCATTTTGACGGTGAACTCATCTGGCGCTCATAAGTATAAATTTGATGAGTCTCCACTGCTCTGGTCACCTTCGAATCACACGGCCTGTTCTCATGCTCGGTTTATTTCAGCATTGCAGTCTTGTGATTGCGAATGTCTATGGGTCACAGTTTCCACTTACCATCAGGCGGCCTGTGTGCTCGTTTGTCTTCTCTATGCCATAAAAAAAAATAAAAAAAATAAAAAGATAAGGGTTGAAATTTGACATTTGCTTATACAAAATGTGTCAAATTTTAATCCAAAGTAAGCCTATCTGTCCGCGGTTTGAATATAGCAACCGGCCATTAGGGGGTCGATTCGTGATCGTATCGTAATTTACCGAGTTCGAACCCCCGCAGTCACCATGTACCAATGAGTTGTTCTAACTTAAGAGCATTATCCGATGCTCTTACGGTAAAGGAAAAACATCGTGAGGAAACCTGCACATACGAACAGCTGAGTGTGTAAGAGGGTAATTGCACAAAAGATCCTAAAGGGTCGAAGTGTATCCGAAAGGACCCATCCGTAAGATAAGATAAGATAAGATAATTGATTGATTACCTACTGTTCACGCCCAAATGTCGCCTAAAACAAACGACTCGCAGTCCCTACTATATGTGCCTGAAAATATTTAATAGGCTTCCTAGGGACATAAAAGAGCTACCTTTAAAAATGTTTAAAAGGAAACTATATGTTTGGTTGTGTGATCTATGTGTCTACTCTGTGAGTGATTTCTTAAATATTAAAACTGTCAGCAGATAATAGGCTAGGTTTAAGATCTCTTTAGTTGGCATGAAATGCGAGAGATCATTACTTATGTACAACTCTAGATATAATGTTGCATGCTCATCCGAGCAGAATGTGGCGGAATACTTAGTGAGAAAATAATATTATAAATACCTGTCTCAACCCATGTTCAGCAAATAAACTACTTCATTTCATTTCATTTCATTTCATTTACGTATTCCATATTTTATCTCCTAGGATATTGTAATAATCGCCGCCGAGTATGTATATGTACAAACGTTATAAAAACCGAGCGCGCCCGACGATTCCCGATTTTTTCCGAAACAAAAATGACACGAGACGGCGACGGCCGAAATTTGAAAAATTATACACTCCGCTCTGCGCACGACTATAATTTCGAACTATAATTCGTCGCTTTTTGTTTGTTTGCACGTAATTGCGGTCAGGATCTTTCCGGTTTTTTTGGTTTTCCGATTTTTTGGGTTTCTTTGATGATTATAAGTGACAAATGCATGATGTTAGGGCTAAAAACATGAAGGTATCTTGGATCGGTCATCTGACCGTCATTATACTCATTCATTATGCAAATAAAAAAATGATCACAGATGTCCAATAATAAATAATAATAAAATGAGTTATGCAGGATAAAAATAAGTTGCTATTTAACTTATATTATTACCTATATTTACACTCCCTTGCAAGAAAACAAACAATTTTTTTTATTTAGTTTCAATGTAGTTCGAAAAGGTTTTATGCTACAAAATAAATGTATTTGACGTAGAAAAATCATAATGATAATTTGATTACTAGAAAGACGCAACTCTACTGAAAAAACACTTTTCGAGTTAATTATTTCCTAAACGGTTCCCCAAATCTAATAATTATTAACATGTAGGTACATAATAATAAGATCTATCCAAAAATATCTCATTATGTAAAAAAAACCTTTGCCTAACATATTATGGAAGGTAACCGAAAATCATTTTTTCCAAAATTTTATTTTACAACTATATTGGCGTAAATTTAAATATATAACCATGCTAAATAACAGCTTTGTAGTACCAATAGTACTTATCTAAGATAGAAAGAGAAACTCCCATAAACCCCGTGACGTATGCATGTCAAAGTTGTTCTGAATCATTGTTGTGTTGGTTCTACACACACACAACATTTTAAAATTAGAGTAAATTTCAATATCATGTAAGAACGGAAATTGTTTGTTTTTAAAATATAGTAAAAATGCAATTTCCCTCTCCAATTACCTTGAAACTCGTTAAAATTCTCAACGCGGCGTATCTTAACACATGAAAGGTGAATTAAGTCATAAAACTATATTTAAACCATTTACGATAAATAACTCGTTATTTACCTGTTTAATATACAATAACTGTCACTTTAACTAACAGCAGTAATGGATCCACTTATGGCCGTTATTACCCTAAGTAATTAATGACTTACTAGTTGAAATTACCGTTTTGTTAGTTTGTTATGGATTTTAAAATGGACGACGTATTTGATTGTAATGAATTAACGATTACATTTTTATGTAACAGCATGTTTACAATGTTTTGATAAAAAAAAAATTTAGTGTTAATATGAAAAAACATATTTGCATTGTTGTCATACAAGATAAATTTTGTATTGTTACTAGGTATAATAATATTTTTAAAATAGTGTCGTTTATTTATTTATAGTAAAGTCAACCTCGGGGAGACATTCTTTTTTTAAAGCTTTCACTCGTTAGAATTTAATAATTAAATTCATATGCCAGTTTAATTTAACCGGCCGTTAAAGGAACGAGGTACAAACATAATGATCGCTTACTTACTGACGTTAGCGACACAAAATGACATAAACATCAATAAAATTGTGGTCATTGTAGCAGGGCCCCGCCACGCGCGACCAATCACAGCGGAGGACAAACAATTCTTAATTTAAATAGGCCAATTCAATTCGTAATTGTTGGCAACCAGTGCCTATTTATAATGGTCACATAATTAGAAGCAATTGTTGAATATAATATTTTATCAAGTATTTGTTGTTAGAACGGTTATTTACATAAATTGACATGTGTTTGATAGAATGTTTTGGTCTTTGTGGTTGATACTTAGAAACTAATATTCATAGGGACGGCTTAGTAACCGAAAGTTATTGAAATAGGTGCACATTTGTTTTTCATTTGTTTTTCGGGTGGTAGGACCTTGTGCAGGGTTCGTCCGGATCGTTACCACTATCTTATCCATTAACCTACCGCCAAACAGCAGTGTTCGCATTGTTGTGTTCCGGTTTGGGGATAAGACAGCCGGTGAAATGACTAGCATAGAGGCATTCCGTCTTAGTCCTCAGGGTTGGCAACGCATTTGCAGTCTTAGGATTGCATTGCAGTCTTGTGAATGCGAATGTCTATGGGTCACAGTTTCCACTTACCATCAGGTGGCCTGTGTGCTCGTTTGTCTTCTCTATGCCATAAAAAAAACGTAGTGGGCCTTTATTTTACTATACTTTTCTTAAGTATTATTATCTTATCACACTGTTGACGTTATGACAGCTACAGTCAAGTGAAAGAGAGTTGCAATTATATCATATTTATTTATTTCTCAATAGTCATCTTTACGTAGTAAAAAACAAAGTCACTTTCCGCCGTTTCTCCTCCGTATAATACACTAGATCTTTCACACAACGCTACGAATTTTGACACGGTTTTTATCAATAGAGAGTGATTTAGGAGGAAGGTTTTTATATATAATGAATTAATAAATAAGTAAAATAGAGATTACTAGTTTGAAGAAATATAACTGAAGTTTGTCTCCAGGTGAGGACTGAAAAACAGCTCCATACATTTTCATTACCAACTTTGTTTATTTTTGTACAATCAAGTTTTTTTATTTTATTTCTTCATAGTGTGTGTTTGCTTGTTGTTGGTGAAATACAAATACTCTAATTAAAAAAGCATGTTTGTTTGTCATTAAAACTAAATCAAAAATTGTCGTAACTAGAGGTTTTTTTTTAACGAAAGTTCTTATTGTTGCTAATAGGATCCTTTTGATGGGCTCGTCCACAGATTAGTGCTCACAATGGACTCACTCGTCCCACGAGGTGCACTGATTTGTACTAAGCTCATTAACCAATAAGGGGCGCTACGAATTGCGAGGGGTTGGATGTGGTATTACACTAACCTTACTTATAAATGTGAAATAAGCTTGGAATAGTTTATGTCATGCACTCATGCTTTGTCACTTTCTGTCAGATGCAAATGTCACAATTACAGATAAGGACAAAGTATTCCAAGCTTATTCCACGTTTATAAGTAAGGGGGTAATACTATAACCTATTTTAGGGTGAAATGTTCGATGATCTAATTAAACGTACTATCAGACCATTGGAACCTTGACCCACCATAGAACTGTGTCACAGAGACGTTATGATTCAAGTCATAAGAAGTGTCAAACAAATTGTTTTATAATGTCACTGTGACACCGTTCTATGGTGGGTCAGGGTTCCATTGGGCTGATAGTACATAAAAAAACCGGGCAAGAGCATGTCGGACCATGCTCAGTGTAGGGTTCCGAAGCCGTAACGACAAACACAAAAAATTATCCCAAAAATCAACATGTATGAAACAATTTTCTATTTAAAGTTATTTGGCGCTGTCTTAGATGATTTTTAGTAGGTATAAACCCGTTAATCGCCTGTATCTCAGGAACTAATCATGTCTACTTAGCCGTGATAGTTTTCCTTTAAAATTCGTTATATGCGCTTTCGTTGAAGATTTTTTTCAGATTTTTAGTACTTGTAGTTTTGGCTGTAGGGGGGGGGGACACTTGACTCTAACAAAAAATAGCGCTTTAAAGCTTAATATTTCATAAACGGATCCCTTAATCGAAAAATTGTTTTCATAAACCCGCAATATTTTTGAAAGACCTATCCAACGACACCCCACACTATGGGGTAGGCAAGAAAAAAAAAAGACATCCCCACGTTACGTGTAGGGGAGGTGCATTAAAAAAAAATATTTTTCAAAATTTTATTTTACCACTTTATTGGCGTGACTAATATGTACATTCATGCCAAATTACAGCTTTCTAGTACTATGAGTCTCTGAGCTAGACTGGGGACGGACGGACGGACGGACGGACGGACGGACGGACGGACGGACGGACGGACGGACGGACGGACATGGCGAAACTATAAGGGTTCCTAGTTTGACTACGGAACCCTAAAAACCCGAAAGCTAAAAACTGAACTACACAGCTGGGGGTTTAATATGGCTGCGTTTAACGCGTGACAATAATCAAGATATGGATAAAACATTCGTCGCTTTTTGGCACGTAGGGATATAAACACGAGAACGACGGATGCTTTATCCACATTTTGTCACGCGGCAAAAGCAAGATAAATACTAATCCCGCTGAAATTATTAAGAACTAGCGACCCGCCCTCGCTTCGCTTCGGTTTATGTAAGTTTTCTGTAATACCCGTACATAAAACAGAGTTTATTATACAGAAACTCTTGAATTACTATCTACTAAAAAAAAACGCATTGAAATCCGAGGCGTAGTTTTAAAGATCTAAGCATACATAGGGACAGACAGACAGCGGGAAGCGACTTTGTTTTATACTACCTATGCAGTGATGTGATATTATTGAGAATAAAAAATACTTTTTGATGAAGATGACGTTTTATTGTACGAATCTAAATATATAAAAGGAGAAACTGACTGACTGACTGACATATCAACGCACAGCCTAAACGGCTAAACGTAGGCACTTGAAATTTGGAAGGGACGTAGCTTAGGTACCTACCGTAGAGGTGCACTAAGAAAGGAATTCCCGAAATTCCCACGGGAACGGGAATTAGCGGGAAAATTATTAAATCAAAAAAAATGTTTTTCCCAACGAAGTGGACACGGGAACAGCTAGTACTTACATAAATCTAATGTAATGTAATAAATTTTTTTTGGTGTGCGGTTAGTTTTTTTACGTGACGTGCTATAGTGATGGATGCTTTATCCACATTTTATCACACGAGAATCGTAACCATACTGCACGCATATGGGCACGTTTAGTTTTTCTACACTGTACTTGTAATATACCGCATCCACAAGTTTCCAACTTCCACTATAAGGCAGATTACACAATGAACAATATTGTGATCAGGCCCCCGCGGCGCGTGTGAAACGCCCTTATTCTTTACACCCTAGGGAGAAAAGCGAATCATTAATCTATTAAGGCTACGTAGATAAAATAAATGATAAATAATTTAAATTAGTCACCTTTCATTATGTTAAAGGGTGATATTACCCACGTGTTTTTTTAACCTGTGTGTGTGTGCGGGGCAATATATTGAATATATATACATATATTTTAAGTTTTTACCATGTGTCTAATTTATTATATTTGCATTATCGAACCGTCGAATAAATGTTTCTTCAATTCTTTATTTCTCTCACAATATAATTCTTTCATTTTCATAAGCATAATATATTAGAAAATTATTAACTGTCAAATTTCTTGCGACGCTACTTTTTAACAGTGGTCTCCTCTTGGGAAGCGCTGGTAGATTTTTGACGTGTAAAAGTGCCCGTGCGCCCTGCCTACTACTTTTATTCTTATATTTTTGTGTCAAACGGGACAACATAACACCCACGCTAATTAGCGCGCCGAAGGGTCAAATGCTAAGCCATTTTTGATGCACCTCGAGCCACTGAACAGGATAACGGCGGGAAAACGTTCGCGCAGTGACAATAGGGCTCCCATTCACTGGCCCGGAATGGCACGCGACCCTTATTGGTCTATTCACGGATTTGGAGCTATTTGTTCATCTTTAGTGAATGGGTGTTTTGGAAAGGTAAATGTTAGCGTTGTATTGTTAATACATTTTTTTTTAACCTCCTTCCCAAAAATAGAGGGTTATTAGTTTAACATTTTATGTGTCCATCTAAAGTCTGTTCCTATTCACTTCCAATGACGATGATAAGTATATCTATCTGACTGCAATAGTCTAAATAGAGGATGAAATTGTGACGAGAATAATGTCATCTCTAATTTGTTTATTTTAGGGCTGATTTTTCAATCTCCAGATAACACATATTATTTATAATAATAATAATGAGTGACTGAATGAAAAGATCCCGACTACTGTGTACCTATGTGTGTGTCTGACTTTTGCATAATCCCATCGAAATCCCAACCGTTTTGGATGCAATTTTATTTAAAAGGTTGTTATTATATCCGAATAATTATTAGCTAGGTTTCACGAAGGGCCATTAAAAAGGTACCTAATTATTACTATTCTATGAAAGTGTCATTACCATAGCCCGAATTTTTCGCGGCAAAACAGAATACTGTCGCAATCTAGCTAGTGTTAGTTTTTTTTTATCGATATAATGAATTTCGATGAAATAGCAAAATCGATGAAGCGAAATTTTTATAATATAATGGGTTACTTACTGTTAAAAATATTTATGAAAAGAAAGGGTCATTGTTATATCGGAGGCTTTTTTTATATTATCGCACTGCTATAGGTATCAAAACAGTGTCTACTCAAAATCCTGGCTAGTTTTGTTTCAAGTTAATAGAAGTTGTATGTATGTAGGTATGTAAACACTTTATTGTACAAACAAGAGATAAGAATGATAAAATAGACAAAAATATAACAGGGATGTACAAAGGCGAACTTATCACTTTATGGGATCTCTTCCAGTTAACCTTTGAGCAATATTGAAGTTGATTTTAAAATACAGTTGTATTTCGAGTTACTACCGTTTTGATCTAGCACTGCCAATTATATTAGAGACCATTATTCGATTTATGTGAGTTTTTTGTCACCCCCGCACATATAGGTAAGCCAGAATATATATCCGTCCGTCCGCCCGTCCTAACTTTAAGGAGCTTTATATCTTTAGAACCATATAGATAGCGGGCTGCCTTTTTTTTCTATTACGCCGTATTGACATTTTTTTTTAAAGAAAGTGAAATTAAGGTGTCGTTACATCGAAAAAAAATCTTTTTTTTTTTGTTGTATCGTAAAAACGGTTTAAACATACAATAGCATGAAATACTAAAACATAGTCAAATGTGAGTTCGGAATATACTAATACACGCTATTCGGCGGTACGGAACCCTCGGTACACGAGTCCGACACGGACTTGACCGGTTTTTTTAAACAGTCTACACCTGGCTCCTCTTCCATACTACTTATAATACTATAACGATTCATTGGCACCGAACGAGTGTGTTAATTATCGCTCTACACCGGAAATTGGATCGTAACAGGATATAGACAGGTTCTAGTTAAAAACTAGGGTTCAATTAAATCTAGGCCCTACATTCTAGGACCCGGCTACAGGGTTTTTACAGTGCTTTAAAAATAAACCTCGGAGCGGCGAGCACTTTGATGCCAAAGAGTATTTATGTAGACCGGACAATCAGTATTATGCCTGCAGTGTACCTATGTCACTTACGTTTTGAAATTATGAAGCCTGTTTTTTTGTACTTAGTAACGTTTTGGTGTACTCATATCTGTGATCGAACCTGAGTAAGATAGGCCTCTAAAGTATGCAAAATATGCATCTAGAAACCATGGTTTAGGCAAAAATCGCATAATTGAGTTTATGAGACTTACCAGGTCTAAAAATGGGCGCCCCATTTTAAGACTAAGGGCGTACCACAGCGCGTTTGCTGATATGCAGTCTACACTCAAGAACTTCCAACAGTTTGAATTTTTTCAGTTTCAAATCCAAGACTGCCTCTTTAACTTACCAATTTACAACAGGGACGTTTTTTAAAGTGATCTAATAAAAAAAACGTGCTGATAGTTTTGTTCATTACTTACTGAGAAAAAAAAAACTGCTAATACCTAAAGAGCATACACGGCACGGTATTTTCTACGTCACAGCTAGTGCTAGAATTAAAAAACAAAATGACGTTATTACGACCACTAGTCCAAAGCGGACGTAACAAACACTCATATTATTCTTTTTTTTAGTAAATAATAATCAAAAAATTTAACAAAAATTACTATGTTTTTGTGACAAACCTCTATTTGCATGATTTTTATAGGATTTTTTTCCAAAAAATCCTATATAGTTGCAAGCAATACCTCAACAGAAAAGAATAGAAAGAAAGAAAGAAAATCATTTATTCGTGACAAACATAACCAAGAACAGATAAAGCGTACAAGAAGAAATTAGCCACGCAAGAAAACACAAACACAGAGAACTGTCCCATCTCCCATCCGACATCTTTGCCGTGCACCAGCTATGCAAGCGTCGCGACTCCCGCGCCACTTTTTATCCCCCGTCTCGCTCTCGCGCGCTCTCGCTCGCACCAGACGCGCCGCCGCTGCCTTTTTGTATGGCGTCGTGCTTGGAGTTTTTCACGTATGCTGTTTTATCAATCAATATGCTTGTTATAATCTTATTTATTGGATGTAGATGTATGAGAGGAAGAGTCTAAAACCAGTACATAACAATACAAATGACATACTGTAACAACAAAGCTTGAGATTCAAGGTTATCGTATTGTCAACGTTTTTATATCTCTTATTTACTATAAAGACATATTAAAAAAAAAACATCTGAGTAAAAGACGAAAGAAAGAAGTGGTTATATTCTCCATATCAAAAAAAAACAAATGCTTTTGGAGTGCAAACGTAAAACTGAAATATTACAACTTTGACGACACGTTAGCCTATAAATGGGGTTAATCCTGCCTGCAAGGCTAGCGGTCCTGGGTTCCGGTCGAAGGGGGGGGGGGATATTTGTGTGATACGCGCGATTATTTGTTCCTATCATGAAGGTTTTTTACGTAATTAAGTATTATATAAGTGGGTTTATCGCTGTCTGGTGCCCGTGCTTTGTCACTTTAACGTCATGTTTGAATTGCTGCACTAATCTGTCAACGGCGTCAAAACGACAAGGTGCTAAAGTGTACAGCTGCTTATAAAACGCTGACTGTACAAGGCTACAGCTTGGTTTGAGGCTGGGTCAATGTGCGTGACTGTACTCTAATAACCCGTAACCTGTGTGGTTGCCGGGTAAGAATAGTGCCACTCCATGTCTTCCCGTGGAGGTCGTAAGAGACGACTAAGGGAATAAAGGCTTGTAGTACAGGGGTGTGATTCTCTCAAGAAGCAAAGGTGAACGAATGAACGAGTGATGTCCAAGCGGCGAGATTAAGTAGTCCCGTCAGTGCGAACAAAACAAATTTTAGCGCGTGCATTTTCAATTTAGCAGCATGGTTTCTGCCGACGTATAAGGCTGCTTAATTGAAAATGCACGCGCTAAAATGTGTTTTGTTCGCTCTGACGGAACTACTTAAACTCGCCGCTTGGACATCACTCGTCCGTCCGTTCGACCGTCATTGTTTAGAGAATCACTACCCTGTTAGGCGATGGGCTTGCAACCTGTCACTAATACACTGCAAAATGTGGTTATTGAATTATCAACAAGTTTTTAGAGTTGTTGGTAATTCTGTAGCTCTGCCTACCCCCTCTGGCAATAAAGGCATGAGTTTATGTATGTATGTATGTGTATTGTATGTGTACCCTAATATTCATTTAATTTTGCTTATATCTGTACCTACATAGTCTAGTGAACACGATAATTTTACCTTCACGAACACACAAGTAATTATTTCTAAAATTACCCGCAAATCTAAATACATATATATTCACGTCAGCCATATCTCCATGACGGAAATACTTTTCCCCTGTTTTCATTCGCTTAGTCAAATATAATAGAACGAATTAGTTATGAAGACGCTCGTTAACGCCGAATGGAGGAGGCGTGTAACTGAATAAATATAATTTTAGTGAATAGTTCGTTTACATTTGACATGGAATTTAAATTTGCGATGAAATCATGTTCACGCTGAATTTAAAATATAATAGTGTGATGGAACCAGTAATGGACAAGAACCCAATAATGGACACTTGATTCTTCATTTGTTTTGCGTCAATTTAGGACCATATGACATTTGAATTACCTAAGAAGTGTTCTTTACTGGTGCTTGTCAGCTAAAACTGTCCATCATTGGTGCCAACACAGTAGTTTGATTTTATTTTTTGGTTGGTATTCTGTAACTACTTGTATATCACGCACATTAAAGATTGACCGTTGAGTTTGTAGCGTTTTTTTTAACAGTTGAGTGATTATAGCGTATGTACATAGATTAAAATTTCGTTACACTTTTGAGTTGGCTTCCGGTAACCTTCGAGGAAGGAAGATGGCCGACTGAAAGATGTCCAGCTTTTACTTTTGATTTATTATGTCTTCTGATTTACTCTACTCACTTTACACTGGCGAAATCACTGTGGAATATCGCGGTGGACCGCCATTATTAAAAAAAGAAGACTTTAGTGTTGAATAACTCGATAGGGTATTTGACAAGAGTGAAATTAAATTGTTTTTTCATTAACAATATGTTTGCTGTTTTAAGGTTTTTAAATTCATAAAATCCAACAATAAGGACGCTGTTTGATTGTGACGTCACAAGATAGTAATCCCTATAAATTCCATAGTAACGGAGCGTTTTTGATGTTTCATAAAAAGAAGCTGATTTGACTTTTGTCAAATACCGTATTGTCTCAACTATTTAACAGCGATGGTAGACTCAGTGCAGCCTACTTCAATACATATTATAAAACAAAGACTGAGTTATATTCAACTTTATAATATTAGTAGTTTTTGTCCGCGACTTCGTCCACGTAGATTTCGCCTATTGTTATTCCTTAAACTTTTAATTTTTAAAAAGCTATCTTTATTGCAAATTTAATCTTAATTCGTCCAGCCATTGCAGCGTAAAAAAGTAACAAATTAACACACAAAATTTCACATTTATAATATTAGTGAGATGATATTGTATATAGTTGGTAGGTATATAATATATGCCTATGTAGTATGAATTAATAGATCTTTTTTTTTTACTGACAACAATACCTAATATATTCGTCTGATATTTGTTTCCTTAATTTTACTCAATGTACCTAGCATGTCTATAACAAACATGGGTAAAAGTTTTGTATCTGTTAAAGCATTTTTTTTAGTTGAGCCGCTAAGTGCATAGAAGTCGTGATATTTAAATATTGATACGTAAACTGAATACTACTTAAATATCTCGGCTACTATATTATTTAACACATTCAATTTTATATATTTATGAGTATTTAAAAGTTCCCTAAACCATTGTAAGAAAATCATTCTCGGCCGCTGAAAAAAAAAGACTTTAATCCTCATGCAACCTCACCCAAATGTCCTTTTTCCTTTGATCTTTTATTTTCCCTAATTCCTGAGTTACGCCCCTTCCGCGCCGGTGACGTCAGATCGTGACGTCACACGCTTGACTTCCCTGGCCGGCTGATTAAAGGCCATTGTGCGACCCCCAGTTTTTAGGGGAGGGGGTGTACACGTGGATGTACAAACGTCACCAGATGAAAATAGCATCAATCATCGTTCTTTTTCGGTAGGTACCTACTAGGATTGCATAACACAGCTGGATGCGAAAAGTACTTAGATCAATACGGTATTTGACAAAATTCAAATCAGCTTCTTTTTATGAAACATCAAAAACGCTCCGTTACTATGGAATTTATAGGAATTACTATCTTTTGACGTCACAGTCAAACAGCGTCCTTTAAGTTGGATTTTATTAATATAAAAATCTTAAAACAGCAAACGTAAGTAAAAGATTGATGTTTTCTTAGTATTTTTATAATATTTATCTGTTGTTAATGAAAAACCAATTTAATTTCACTCTTGTCAAATACCCTATTATGGTGGTCTTGAAGAGAGGCTATATTTAGAATTAGACGTGCTTGGGCTACCCACAGATTATATAAAGGTATGGGCTAGCGATGATGCGGATGTTTCAAAAAGGTTTTCTCCGATTTCACGACCATTTTATTTCTAAATACGTTCTTAAAAAGTTTAGGCTACATTTATGTGCTGCCTGTACCTACAAGTCAATACAAAACACTTTATTAGTTATATGGAACGGATATACATAATCACATTAGCTACATAGTGAGTCTACAGGCGGTCTTATCGCTAAATAGCGGTCTCTTCAAGACAACCTAACAAAGATGAGATGGTTAAATAAGAAGAAATAGGCACGCGGTCAAAAGTGAATTAAACAACCTAAATATACAAATAAATATATCCTTTCAATACCCTTCAGATACGTAACTAAGAAATACAGATATCGATACATGTACAGGTATAGGTATGTAAAGAGCTTGAGAAAATAAAAAAACAAAGAGAGCTTCACAACAAAACAAAACTGAGTATTTATTTATTGAGTACGTCAGCTTATAAAAAAAACTGCGTTGTTTTTGTTAAAATATTGGAGCTGTATTAGACATTATCTACTTATTTAGATTACTATTAAATAAAAACTTCAAATGGCCATACGAGGTCGATTTTGAAGTATTGTCATTTTTATTTACCACTCTTTAAATATAAAGATAAATATATACATTCGGGTTACAACATAACCTCAAATAACTCCTCAACTATGAATTATGTGCCTACCGAAATTTTCTATAAACCTAAAATGCACCTAATAAAAATTGGAACTACTTACTGAAATCTTCTCTTTCACTCCCATCCCAACCCCTTTATCACGTGAATAAGTCATTTACATAAATGTAACCATCTTATTCTTCTAAATTGGTAACTTTAATAACTTTAATACATCAATTGGCATAATTCTACAAAGCCACGCGCCAAAACCACTTAATACCATAATAGGCCATTTTTTATTATGATAACTCACTTAACGATTAAACTCTCATACTTGTTACTGTTAAAAGATAATTTAACTGGTGTTAGCCAATTTAAGCGCACTTTGAGACAATTAAAATCATTCCGTGTAATGTTGAGCTGCTAGCGCCATCTGTTGACGAGTAGCGGAACTTTGTTTAAGGTTATATTTTTTGGTTTGTTGTTGTTTTTTCATTGCTTTTGCGTTTTTGTTATGTGGTTATTGTATTTTATGATGTTTTGATTGATTATATTTTAGTTTTGTTACCAAATTTCTGTCTTTAAACTGTTTCCGGAATAAGAGATACTTGAGTTAGTCATTTTATTGACCAAAATTTCGGGCTTACTACATACCTACGTTCATGAACGAATTATTGTGTGCAATTTAATTACTTTTTATTGCAAATATCGTGATAGAAAAATGATAAAACTTTTCCGTCGGCGACATTTTCCCGTCGTCCCTAACCGTTAGTTACTACTTTATGTTTTTTCATCGTAAATAGTCTACTCCA
Organism: Acleris laterana; assembly: GCA_963966035.1. Taxonomy (NCBI): domain Eukaryota; kingdom Metazoa; phylum Arthropoda; class Insecta; order Lepidoptera; family Tortricidae; genus Acleris; species Acleris laterana. The sequence continues at coordinate 5,372,081 of OZ014465.1, read as the reverse complement.
TATAAATAATTTAATAAGACAAAATATATAATGATTAGACGTATAAAAAAAGCCTACTTTCAGTACTTAATAAATCAATTGAATACTTACCTGTTACTTTTCCGACGGATTGCAAACGCATGCTTATTTTTATACAGTACTAACAATCCGCGTTTTATTTGAGTTTTCTGTAACCCGTACATAAACCAGAACTTTATTGTACATAAAAACCTTCCTCTTGAATCACTCTATCTATTGATGAAAACCGTAATAAAATCCGTTGCGTAGTTTGAAAGATCTAAGCGTACATGTACAGAGGGTATGGCGACGGGAAGCGACTTTGTTTGATACTAAGAACGTAGTAATAAAAGTGTGCATATTTTTGTCGTACTAAAAAAAAATATGTTTACATGCATATTGGCACTCTTAAAAAGAATACCGAGACAAGTAATACAGTTTGATTATGAAGCAGGTATGTATTACCTTAAAATCAATTCAAATAAGTATCTAAATAAATTGCACAATTCATGGGCACTTTTGTATGGAAATTGGGTCTGGCATCAACAGAATTGAATCCTTTACATTTAAAATGTAATTAGTTAAAACATCATTTCTTACTATAGCCGCAAATACCTAGCTTACCGGAGAATAAAAATATGGGCACTTAAAAATAAGATAATATATTCCATATAAACTTTAGCTAAATAAATAATAAAGTAAGGAATTTTCTTATAATCAGAGAGTTGTTTTGTTGTACAGAATACACAATTTTTAAGATACATTACACAACAATCGACCTCTGTGTAACTCTTTTCCGTTAAGTTGCTTAGGTTATGTTGATGATATAGTATTATAACCAAATACCCTAAACCCAGTTCTATAATTATCCGTCACAATACTATATCGTTCATTGAATAGAAAACGGACACATTCCAAAATGAGTTAGTGTTGCATTTTAAAATTAGAAGCTGTTCCTATAAGATTTTCAATGCAAGAGTAAATTATTTTGGAATGTGTCCCTTTTGTATTCAATGAGCGATATTTTCCAATGTTTCTATGGACTAAGGTAACGGTACGGAATTCCGTAAACGTACGGAATTCCGGAATTTTTCGCTTAAGGCTCAAAAATAAGAAAAGTATCAAGTATTTCCAAAAAAAAAAATATACATAACAAGTGTGGACAATATTGCGTCAAATGAACAAGAGGTCAACGAACTGTGAACATATAGTATGTTATTACGTAATCTCTTTTGGTCAGTCCGCGTCAAAACCGTCGAGACGATAGGAAGTAGACGCGTGTGCGTAAGTGAAGCAACGGATTTTATTAAGGACTTTACAAGTAATGGGTAAGCATTTTCATTATAAATTGTTTCAATAATTGTGTAGAATTTCATAACAAACTGAGTAAATAAATTTTCATGAAAATTCAGCGAGTATTTAGTAAATTACGGTCGATTTACTGACTGACCGAAAAGCGTCAAAATTACGCAATTAAAGAAAGTAAAGGGATTTTATTTTTGTGTTTTACCGGGAATTCAGATAAGAGAGTCAAACGAACTTTGCCGTTACGAGCGTGATGTTTGGCATACTTTCATATGATGAAATTACGTTTTACGATTTTGTGGACCATTGTTATGAAAAACGGTGTCTAAAGTAATCAATTTAGCCTACTTCGTAAAAAGTTACGACAAGAATTGCACATGCTAAATAGCTGAATTATATTGCTAAAGTCCAATGTTTTAATATACTTAATGGTACATCTACTAATCTGAATAGATTACTATAGATTTTAAGTAGTTTCAGAACGTAGAAAAGACGTACTTCTTAAAAACATCTGCTTTTCTGACTTCCGCAATTGCCAACAATGTTTTTGGCTGTGCTTCTAATTGCGTTAAAATAATTGCGTAGTTGTGCTTATATTTTCAAATGATTATTCAGTATTTTTCGAGTTATATTTAGTTAAAATATAGGTATAACATGAGTTTTATGACCGTACACTTAGAGGAAATTGGGGACACTCTGGTTTTAGGGCCCATTAGTCCCTAAAGAATCTAAATCAGTCGCCAATGGGGACAAATTTAGGTTCAGATTCAGAATCAGATTTTTCCTATTCGTCTCCACTGGAGACCACTGGGAAGATATCATTCCTAATTTTGTCCCCACAAAATTAGGGGAGACTGGGGTAAATTGGAATGTTTTCAACCAAATCGGCTTTTCTACTCTAACTCTAAATGAGAATGAAAATTCTTAGTTGTTAACTATTGACCTCATACTTACATAGATAAATAGGCTTATGGAAAGGGCTATACATCATACGACCTGTGGGGCTAGACCAGTTGCCATCGAATGCAAACGCTAGCGTTAGGTGACCACTGTTGATTTGCGTTATCATAGAAATGTGTATGGAATTAACGTAAGACACGTGTACTCATTTTTAATTTTTAATTTTTGACAGCTCATGGCGAGTTATATATCACGTGACTTACGTCAATTCCATTAATGTTTCTATGACAACGCAAATCAACAGGTGATCACTTAACGCTAACGTTTGTATTCGATGGCAACTTGTCCAGCCCCACTGATTTTCAAATATACGCATTTTAATTTTATTCTAAAATTGTCTAGACGGGATCTCCTCACCCCCGTCTCCTCTTAAAATAAAAATAAATCTTTTTGTCAAAAATGTAATGTTATTTCATTTCTGATCACGTCTTATTTAATTTATATTCCCTATTTCATTAATTTGGCAGAAAAGGCATTTACTTAATTTACCGGATTTACATGCACGCATTTACGGAATAACCGACAGAGACTATTTTTAATCCGTAATAACGGACATTTAAGAGGTTCATAAAAATGACTATTAATTATACAAAACACAGTTTAATATATAATTTTTATATAACATTCTATACTCTGAAAGCCAATCTTTACTAGTAAACCAATTTCAACTAGCTGAGATTTCAGGTTTTACTGGAAATAGCTTACAAAGTCAAAAATGCCTTAACACTCCGTAATTCCGTACTCTTACCTTACATCATCAACCTAATGTTGTTTTCAAGAGCCCATATTTTTGTTCTCGGGTGAGCTAGGTATTTGCGGCCATATTAAGAAATTACGTTTCAACTAATTCCTTTTTAATGATATTTGAAAATCATTGTTATTTTCTTACTATGCCGTACTTCCTTTACTAATAAGTACCTCGATGACATTGGCCTTTAATTATTATTTTTGACAGATTATTTTTAAACATTAACTTTAATGATTGTATTTATCGTTTAATTATTGACATTATTATTGTTATGATTTATTCTTATTGCAATTTTACCTTTACTGAACATAAATGTGTAATCCTTACTAAAAATAAAATTTAAAAATGTCTTTTATTTTTGACCTTGAATGTGAAACTTGTTTCAGACCCCGTTTTAAAGTCGCCTTTATCGCGTTAGATAAAGCAGCCATCACTCTCGTACTTAGGTAGGTACATACAGGTCAGACAGTGACATACGTTGTTTCCAAGTTTATCCACATTGAAAAATACGACGATACGTTGAATTAGTTTATAATCAAAATTAGACAGTTTCTCAAGGGAATAGCAGTATATTTTTCTACGCTGTCCTCGGACAAAGTAACGGGCAAAAGCAAGTAATGCATAAAACATTCGTTGCTTTATCTTACTCTCCCCCTAGATCTTTCAAACTACGCAACGGATTTTAATACGGTATCCATCAATAGGTAGAGTGATTCAAGAGGAAGGTTTTTATCTATAGTACATTCTGGTTTATCTACGGGTGTTACAGTTACGAGTATATAATATTCTAAACTAACAACAAAATAAACAAGAATCTTACATTATGATTTAATAAACTAAATGTATCAATAAATAAAAAGCACTCTGCTAATGGAATAAATTGAAATTCAATAATTTATGAACACAGTTATCTTTTATCAGATTATTACTTCGGAGTTTGTAATAGGTTTTCTGGGTAAAATGTATGTATTATATTATATATATTACAGTGAAACCTGGATAACTGGGACATGAAGGGACCATATGTGTGTGTATGTAGTTTTTGGAAAGTTAACGTTGTAATATACAGGGTTATTGGTAATTCGACGTATTCCCGTTAGGAGGTGATAGGGGTGACTATTTGCGGTAATTTTAACCCCCATATGCATTATGCAAAAGTGAACCATTTTTGAGTTATCATGTTTTTTAGCTTTTTTCAAAATAAGTCAAAAATGCAGCATCAAAAATTAATTTAAAAAAAAGTATCAATTTAAATCTATTTTTTTCTTCTTATTTATAAAAACAATAAAACTCTGGTTATTTATCAATATTAAAACAACAATTATCGGTCCAAATTTAAAAATGCGAGACTAAAAACGATATTATTTCTAGATTTTTTAGATATCTTTTTCCACTAAAATGCCTTAAAAACAAAAAAATTGTTATGAAACTTGGCTTGCAGATTAATTTAAAAACATAACCGTTTTCTTAGCTCTCTAAAAATGCATAACAACTAGGAACTTATTTCAAAGAAACTGAAAAAAAAATGATCACAAAAGAAGCAGGCGGAAATTTGGATTCGAACTAAACACAAGGTAGTTCTTTAAAAAATCCCATAAAATTAATTAAAAACAATACCCAATGTCAATAAAACAAAAAAACTATTTTAAAACAAAATTTAAAACCAGTAACAGTTTAATAGTAATAACAATTAACAATTAATAATAGTAACAATTAACACATTTTTTAATTTAAAGTTCTTGCTCGAAGTGACTTCCCCTATTGCGTACGCAAAGTCGCATTCTTTTTCTTAGTTGTGACTTAACTACCGAAGTAGGTAGTCAAATTATTACGCATTGCATTTGCTGCATTTATAATTCTCGTCTTGAGTTCTTCCGCGGATGACACAGGCGAGAGGTCGTAAACTATGGATTTCATGTGACCCCAGACATAGAAAGCAACCGGCGTTAAATCCGGACTTCTCGTGGGCCACGGAATGGGTCCTCCTCGCCCTATCCAACGATTAGGAAAATGGCTATCGAGCCATCGCCTAACATTGACACCAAAATGTGCAGGACATCCGTCTTGCTGGTATATCATGTTTTGCCTTGTAGCCAAAGGCTTTTGCAACGGTAACAGTGAAGCTGCTCGTCATGATTATTCGCGTCGGTTTCCCAATCGCCGGTTACCCCATGTATCCGTTTTTAATGGAGTGTATAGGCGAATCCGAGAAACTGGTTGTGTTCAGAGAAGACAAATTAATGCCGGAAGACCCCCAGTCCATGTTGTTAATTGCGAAGAGGATATTCTGCAAGAATTTATCGATGAACCAACAATTTCGACAAACACCGTCGCCACACGACTCTCTGTAACACAATGGAAAGCGTGGTCTACAGTGCATAATGCAGGATTGGATAGGGCGAGGAGGACCCATTCCGTGGCCCGCGAGAAGTCCGGATTTAACGCCGGTTGATTTCTATGTCTGGGGTCACATGAAATCCATAGTTTACGACCTCTCGCCTGTGTCATCCGCGGAAGAACTCAAGATGAGAATTATAAATGCAGCAAATGCAATGCGTAATAATTAGACTACCTACTTCGGTAGTTAAGTCACAACTAAGAAAAAGAATGCGACTTTGCGTACGCAATAGGGGAAGTCACTTCGAGCAAGAACTTTAAATTAAAAAATGTGTTAATTGTTACTATTATTAATTGTTAATTGTTATTACTATTAAACTGTTACTGGTTTTAAATTTTGTTTTAAAATAGTTTTTTTGTTTTATTGACATTGGGTATTGTTTTTAATTAATTTTATGGGATTTTTTAAAGAACTACCTTGTGTTTAGTTCGAATCCAAATTTCCGCCTGCTTCTTTTGTGATCATTTTTTTTTCAGTTTCTTTGAAATAAGTTCCTAGTTGTTATGCATTTTTGGAGAGCTAAGAAAACGGTTATGTTTTTAAATTAATCTGCAAACCAAGTTTTATAACAATTTTTTGTTTTTAAGGCATTTTAGTGGAAAAAGATATCTAAAAAATCTAGAAATAATATCGTTTTTAGTCTCGCATTTTTAAATTTGGACCGATAATTGTTGTTTTAATATTGATAAATAACCAGAGTTTTATTGTTTTTATAAATAAGAAGAAAAAAATAGATTTAAATGGATACTTTTTTTTTAATTAATTTTTGATGCTGCATTTTTGACTTATTTTGAAAAAAGCTAAAAAAACATGATAACTCAAAAATGGTTCACTTTTGCATAATGCATATGGGGGTTAAAATTACCGCAAATAGTCACCCCTATCACCTCCTAACGGGAATACGTCGAATTACCAATAACCCTGTAGAAGCAGCCCGTCAACGATGACAACTTTGACGATGCTTTGGCCTAGTCAATAGTGACGTTAGGAAGCTAGCGGTTCCGGGTTCAAATACCGGTAAGGGCAGATATTTGTACGATGATGGTCGACGGGGAACTCTTCCCAACCCTTCGCCTCGTAATTAGTAATTTTACTCCGCGGTAAAAACTGTGTTAATCGTGTTAGGGCTTGTTAGAATCGTCTTTACAAGTAAATGACGATTGTGCAACAAAAATTACAGTTGGCAATAAAAACTTGTCCCAAATATGATTTTTTAAATAAATAAATATAAGGGGACAACTACTTTCTTGACAGAAACTTATTTATGAGTGAATCACGTATTTTCGGTGGTGTAATTTCTACTGCAAAAAAAAACTCGGCTGATTTTATCCTAGGCAGTAAAAACCATATCGTCTTTAATCTGTTATCGTATTGTCAATGTTTTGATAGCTCTTATTTACTTGACAATAAATGGCGGCCGAGTTAAAAATTAAAAAAAAAAAAAAAAAAATTATTTTTAATTCCGTAATAAGTCAAAGACGAAAGAAAGAAGTGGTTTTTATCCCCAAGAACACATTAAGTAACACATTAAGGTCGGCCAGTATGGACCAGTCTGTAACTATAGGACATACAAAAATGATCTTAGAAACTATGTCATCGATTTAAGTGACAAAAAAAAATGCAAACATAGATTTAAAAAAAACATGTACTTTGTTTGGGAATCGAACCTGGTACCTATTGAAAAATATGTGAAAAAAATGGGTGTAAAGAAGACCTACCCATTTAATTAAACTAAAGTTTATGAAATATAATGCATTTTATTGATTTTAGATACCATAATTCCTAGACCTACACAATCGGTGTCTAAATAAAAATAATGTAAGTTTTATTTTTCAATATGACCTGAGAGGTTATTGCTTAACGCACTCGCAATCGCAATTGTTTTCATTTTGAAAATCGAAGGCTTGTCTGCGAACAAAATGAAAACAATTGTTCCGCTTTGAAGCCAATTGAGATTGCGAGTGCGTTAGGCAATAGCGACGCGGGTTCGATTTCCGAACTGAGTACAAGGTTTTTATTTAAATCAATGTATGCAGTTTTTCTTTTCAGTAAAATGGATGACATGGTTTCTAAGAACACAGGAGTTATTATGACATAGCTATGTAGTTCCATTTACGGTGAGTGTAAAGGACGGAGGGTAGCAGTAACATAACTCTGTCCTTTACTTTCAGCTTAAAATGAATGGCACAGATAGGTCATAATAACCCCACAGATCTTCGTAAATCTTATAGTTACAAACGTGCCCATACTGACCGATCTAAATGTGCCACCCTGTATTGTTTATCAGCTAGATTCCAGCCCTGGTTCAATATAACACGGTTTGATTGATCGAATAGCATTTGATTCCTCTGCCCTTAGTTACTGCACGTATGTATCCTGACCCCCTATTTGCATTCCCTCCCACGCCATGTCTGGGGCTCGACTGACGCCATGCCGGCGCGCCCCCACAACTCTACGTGTACAAAATAAATACCATAGATTCCGATGTACGCATTGCTATATGAAAATATTATGTGCCTATTTTAGGCGGTAAAATCCAAAATCGTATTTGACGTTACAGTATTGGTTTTAACTTGCCCATTACTGTCAAGTGAGTATGAATTATGATCACGATGTAAAGTTTTATAATTTTTATTTTTCTATTACTACTAATTAGTACATACATACATACATAAACTCACGCCTTTATTCCCAGAGTGGGGTAGGCAGAGCTACAGAATTACCAACAACTCTAAAAACTGGTTGATAATTCTGTAACCACATTTTGCACACTTAGGCTAAGATGTTTACCAGTGTATTAGTGACAGGTTGCAAGCCCATCGCCTAACAGTACTATACGCCTTTATTCCCTTAGCCGTCTCTTACTAATTAGTTCAGGTGAAAATCCCGAGCTTTGACACATTTTCCTGCTCAACTACGCGTGAATTTATTTACTTCTTATTGTATGTTATACTCATTGTTTTGTATAATGCTAGGTTAAGTTATATAATTGTATATTTAAAAAAACGACTGACTATTGAGTTTTTTGCAGCGTTTCTTCTCAGCAGTGGTCTCTTGCGAAGCGCTGGTAAATTGTTGACGTGTAAAAGTGTCCGTGCGGCCTACTTACTGAATAAACATCTTTTATCTTTTATCTTTAGTTAGCAAATAGACTAACCGCCTCACTTATAAACGTGGAATACTTAACCGTGGGGTAGCTATTTATCATTGTGATATTTGAATTTGACAGATAAAGACAAATCCACGTTTATAAGTAGGGCGGTAAGAATCTTAGGGCCTTTACTCCCAGAGGGGTTAGGCAAAGCTACAAAATTTCCAACAACTCTAAAAACTTGTTGTTAATTCTGTAACCACTTTTTGCACAATTAGGCTAATATGTTCACCAGCGTATCAGTGACAGGTTGCAAGCCCATCGCCTAACAGTACTATACGCCTTTATTCCCTTAGTCGCCTCTTACGGCATCCACGGGAGGACATGGAGTGGTACAATTCTAAGCCGGCAACCACACAGCTACTTTTTATTTGTGGAAAACAGATATTATAGATACTTATTATGATTATTGTGTTATTCTGTCATGATAACTTCAGAGAAAACATTGTTAAGTATGAGTCGGTAGTAATAATTTGTAAAAAAAACAAAAATGTAGTATAACTCGATGATGCCCTCGATTTTACCAAACTGGAATAAGACTTAATCCAAGATTACCGTATTCAAATTCGGCACTTCGTTCATTGAATAGAAAAGGGACACAATCCGAAATGGGTCATTGTTGTATTTTAAAATTAGAAGCGGTTGGAATACGATTTTTAATGGAATAGCAACTTTTTTTGGAATGTGTCCGTTTTGTATTCAATGAGCGACTTAATCTGGGTATAAGATCTTATTCTCGTTTGGTCGAATCCGCCCTTAGTTACTTAGTTGTGACATATGTGTCACTGGATGCATTGTAGCGATAAACCACCAACTAGTTTTGGATTACACGGCCAAGTTACGAACAGTGGCAAGTGACTCCACAATCCCGTGTTGATTTTTGTGAAGACTTCATGTCTCCGCAACCAGCATGCAACTCCGGCGCAGGTATAACGAGAGTGTATCATTAAATTATAGTTAACATTTCCAGAAGAAGAAGCGTGCGTGCGGCGCATTTTAGGTAGCGGTGTTCCACTGGTGTCGACACAAGCACATGAAACAGCAAATCACTGCACTCGACATCGATGTAAAATGTCGGGAAAACTCTATTAATTCTATAACTACATTATTCGCAACAGGCCCGTAGGCCCGAATTAATAAACTAATCTCAACTCTAATGCTCGTCTCGAGATGCGTCAAAAATGACAGTGTTCTATGGTTTGACGTTTACTTTGAGTTGAGTTGTGACGGGCATCTCAGCCAAGATGAATTTATTAATACGGCCCTAAGATGATTACCGCGTGTATATTAATAACAGGGTAGTGATTCTCTGAACAACGACGGTCGGACGGACGGACGAGTGAATGTCCAAGCGGTGACTTTAAGTAGTCCCGTCAGTGCGAACAAAACATGTTTTAGCCCGTGAATTTTCAATCTAGCAGCATGGCTTCTGCCGATGGATCGAACGTATAAGGCTGCTGAATTGAAAATGCACGCGCTAAAATGTGTTTTGTTTGCTCTGACGGGACTATGTAAACTCGCCGCTGCGATTGTCTCGTTCGTCCGCCCCTTCGTTGTTTTTGAGAGAATACATACGGTGTGTATGTATATTTATACGTATTCTTTCTCATGTGACATTTTCACAATTTCTAAAACCATTACGAGAATTTAGGCTTCTTTCTGTGTTTTAAATCCACTCAATTATTATGGATACTTAATAGCTTTAGGCTGGCTAAAGCTGTAACGCTTGCACTCACAACTGACAGTATAGTTGTCACTCGTGTGTCATGAATGTGTGTGACAAACGAAGATTACCGATTGCTGTTAAAAAACGGTGTCAAAGTTCATGTTAGATTTCACCAACTGAGTCATTTTAATAACCGTCCAACTTACTCCGCACTTAACTTAGATAGATACAAGTATGTTAACCTCTATTTGACTTAGTTCTAGGATTATAAAATCTCTGTCTGATTAATAACTAAAAGGGCATTGGGTAAATATGTTTGAAGAATAATGTCATATTTTTTTTCAGTGGGCACGGATGTATTTTACATAGTTATTTAGAGGACCTCGAAATACACATAGATATATATAACTTATGGCGTATATTAATATCGGAGCCGAGATATTTAAGATTTAAGTGTTGAGTTGTTGGTACTAAAAGTACGCATATTAAATATCTCGACTCCGATGCACTTAAGAGTAACACATTACGTAATAAAACAGGTTTAATTTGAATTATTCTATCATAATTTACCACTTTTACTAATGGCCGCTCACCTTGAAAATGTATGACTTTTACAAATTGTTCATTGAATACAAAACGGACACATTCCAAAATGAGTCAGTGTTGCATTTTAAAATTAGAAGCTGTTCGTATAAGATTTTTAATGCAAGAGCAAATTATTTTGGAATGTGTCCGTTTTGTATTCAATATTCAACCCCTTTGTCTCAATTTGAAATTTAACAATGATAACCAAATTTTGAAAGCAGAACAACGTCTAGACGCCACCATATATCTCGTGTCGACACGTCCCATTGGACAAGCGCTCGCCCGCGGCTCTACGCACTGCTATAATTACGGCGCGTTTCGGGGAACGGCAGCGTCCATTACCCGGCTACTGGTCGGGTGGGATAACTCTTTGTTTAGGTGCCGAAACTGAGGGTTTCTTGGATAAGATCCGTGATGACGTGTTTTTGGAACAACCTGTATTTAAAACTAGAGAGCCGTTGAGTATAATTCAGTTTACTAGGATTCAGGAAAGCCACCGAACTGTACTCTACCATGAGTTATAATTACTGTACTCGCTAACGAGACGAATGCTCTGTCCCTCACACTCTATAAGAATACTGCGAGGTCTGCGAGGGATAGAGCATTCGACTCGCTAGCAAGTACGGTAATTGTAACTCATGGTAAGGGTACAGTAGTCACAATAAGTTATTATATCAAGGGTGTGATTCTCTTAAGTCACTTGTTAACTGGACGCAGCTGATTTTAACCAGCGAGTTTAAGTAGTTCTGTCAAAGCGTACAAAACGCTTTTTTGCGCATGCATTCTCAATTATAAGCAGGTTTATACGACATTGAGTTCCACATTCACCCCAATTAGATACATTGAAAAAGCTCTTTTCTACTGGGTAAAGCCGTATAGTATGATCTGTTATCGTATTGTCAATGTTTTGGTAGCTCTTATTTACTTGACGGTCGAATTAAAAACAATCGATATGGCTATTACCGCCTAGATCAGGGCTCAGTAATCACAAGATGTTATAATTATCTGGGTAGTGATTCTCTAAACAACGCCGGTCGTACGGACTGTCGAGTGATGTCCAAGCGGCGAGTTTAAGTAGTTTAGTAGAGCGAACAAAACACAGTGTTCGCATTGTTGTGTTCCGGTTTGGGGATAAGACAGCCGGTGAAATGACTAGCATAGAGGCATTCCATCTTAGCCTCAGGGTTGGCAACGCATTTGCAGTCTTAGGATTGCATTGCAGTCTTGTGATTGCGAATGTCTATGGGTCACAGTTTCCACTTACCATCAGGTGGCCTGTGTGCTCGTTTGTCTACTCGACGCCATAAAAAAAAAAAAAAAAAAAAAACATTATAGCGCGTGCATTTTCAATTAAGCAGCCTTATACGTTCGATCCATCGGCAGGAACCATGGTGCTAAATTGAAAATGCACGCGCTACAATGTGTTTTTTTCGCACTGACGGGACTACTTAATCTCGCCGCTTGGACATCACTCGTGCTTCGTTCACCTTTGCTTCTTGAGAGAATCACACCCCAGGGTCTCTATTATAAACCATATTGCTTTTGGCTTGTTATCGACCATCGTATTAATTACTTGACAGTGATGGCGAATAACATGTCAAAGGCAATATGGTTTTATCCAGTAGAATAGAGGGCTTCTATTCTATTTAAAAAAAAGGTTAGTTTTCACCCAAAGAGCCTTTCTCGATTTAGGTAATTATTCAATTCTCAGCAATGCGCGTAAAAACAACACCCTGTTTAAAGTATTCTTAATCAAGTGATCAACTTATTAATTACTTTAATTGACACAAAGCATACTTAACACTTATAACAGTTAAATTTACAATGTTTAAACTGTCCAATTTCCCGAGCCCTACCACCTTGGGCTCAGCTGCGTTTTTTTTTAATAATAGCTTTATAATTTCACGGTAAAACCTTTGGTTTACGATGGATAGATAATGAGGATGCTTTAATGTTAATAATGGTTTTATTTTGATAATCGTTGGTTAGAAAAAGATTGTCTTTTGAAGATCGACCTTGATGATATAGGGTGTCCTTTTTGCACCAAAAACCAAAATATTTAGACAGGATGTATTTTTTTGGTTCTGAGAAAAAATCGTACAATACGTACCGCGACTTCGTACGTAGAATTGGGATGAAAAAGTAATTGTGATAGTGTATTTTCGCCTAACCCGTAAGATACACCCAAGAGGGCTTCAAGCCGAAAACGAAAGTCAAACAAAGGTTAAATGTACTTTTGCCGAAAAATCAAAAAAAAATAAAATTCAAGAATTTAATAATGCAGAACGACTTTAAAACCCTATTCCTCGAAATGGTTTCCGAATTGGAGTAATTGTAAAAATATGAACAATCCCAATTAGTTTTTCCTTATTTCTTTCCGTAAGAGAAGCGATTTTCGAAAAATCCTTTCTTATTTAACCCCTAGGGTAAGGGACTCTCCACACCAATTTCAGTCCCTAGGTCCAGCTGTCTAAGATGTGCATGGTTTGCCAGCCAGTCACTGAGGTTTTATATGTTCGTCGGTGATACTGCAATACGTCATAACGAACAAATTCAATAAGTTGCAAAATGTACCTTTCTGACTTACATTACACCTTGTTTTGTTCGTCACGCGGTATTGCAGTAACACCGACATTAAATAGAAAAAAGCTGAAGATAGAAAATTACTATATATGTACTCTGTCCATCATAAAAAATATATGTAGTTCCTTTGTCTACCTTTACCTTTGTATTTTTCCTTTACCTACTACATAATTGCATTAACAATTTTTAAACAAATTAAAGCAGTTTCTGAGTCAGTGTATAATAGATTGATGTTACTAATCTTTTATTATACAGTAAAGTGCCGCAAACAGGTAGTACTTAAAACAGCCAGAAACAGATAGACAGACAAACATACTTTCATAATATCAGTAGCAAGACAATACAAAAATTGCACAGTAGTAAGGAAACAATAAATAATTCCTACATAAACGAAGCCACGAGCTAATTCTATAAATCATTCCCAACATTGCCGCAGCCATTTTAAATTCTAAATACTATAAAGTTCAAGGTTTTATCTAATAATAAAAGTCGCATACGCTGTCCGTGACGCCGATAACTCATGGATACCGACTTGTATATAAAATGCCCTAGGCGGGGTTGGAACTTGGGACCCAACGTGCGAGGTAGTCTACAACCAAAACAGATACTATCACAAGTTAAAATAAACCTAAAAACTAAGGTTATAAAATAAAAATCTTATTTCTTAATTTTGGACTTATGACGTTTTGCCTTTTAGATGCCAAGCACGATACAAACGATAAGACGTGCATGAAATTTATTTGTAATCGTATACTTTTTAAACTCGGCTTTATCTGTAAAAGTATAGAGTGGGATTTTGTTTGTTTGAAATTGGAGTTATTGACTTATTTTACGAAGAAATAATTCATGTCTGTCTTTGACCGCAGTTTGTATCCAAATACCAAAGTGTCATAAGTCAAGAAAATATGATTTTGAAAATGATACTCAATTCATTTGTAAAAGAGTTGTTATTTAAATGGTATGAATTGATGAATGACAAAGTATTGTGACATTGATATTTTTCATGTTTTAAATAATATGAATATGTATTTCTGCGGTTTTTAGCATTTAAAGTGTTTCAAATGAAACTTATATGGCTTATTCTTAGGTAATTATAGGAAGAAATATGTCTTGATAATGCCTTTACAACTAAAGGCCATTGTTGGCAGCTATTAGCCATATACAGGATGTTAACGGGGTCGTGATACAAGTGATCACCTCTGTGTTCTGCCAGCGAATATGAGCAACTTTCCCTATGGAACCAGCTTGGAAATCGGGAAAAAAAATCAGCTGTTTCATAGAACAAGAACAGGGGTAGGTACTCGACCAAAATGTATGAAGCAGCTGATTTTTTTTTCCCGATTTCCAAGCTGGTTCCATAGGGAAAGTTGCTCATATTCGCGGGCAGAACACAGAGGTGATCACTTGTATCACGACCCCGTTAACACCCTGTATATAAGTTGCCATTATAACACTCGAAGCGATTAAAATAGGCAAAATTAAAACAAATAAGTTTACAAAGTTTAACTAGAATAACTTATGATCGTTTTGTGAAATCAAGTTTTTTAAATGTTGATCCACCATAGAACCTCGTCATAATGACAGCGTCAAGTGACGATATTGAAATTACATACGAATGAATCATTGGTTTTATGCGTCAAGGTTCTACAGTAGTTCATCGATTATAGTCCGTGACCGTACCACAATATTTTCTTATGGCATGGTGAAGGAAAACGAGCACACATAATACCTGGTGGTAAGTATACTTCTAAAGCCCTTAAACATTTGCAATCTCAAGATTCCAATCTTAATCTTATCTTTGGCGGGTGGTAGGGCCTTGTGCAGGGTCCGTCCGGATCGCTACCACCATCTTATCCATTAACCTACCGCCAAACAGCAGTGTTCGCATTGTTGTGTTCCGGTTTGGGGGTAAGACAGCCGGTGAAATGACTAGCATAGAGGCATTCCATCTTAGTCCTCAGGGTTGGCAACGCATTTGCAGTCTTAGGATTGCATTGCAGTCTTATGAATGCGAATGTCTATGGGTCACAGTTTCTACTTTCCATCAGGTAGCCTGTGTGCTCGTTTGTCTTCTCCATGCCATAAAAAAAAAAAAAAAAAACGATGACTATCTTAAGATGGCAATCTCAAAACTGAAAATGCGATCTTTTGAAATGGTATCTAATACCTATCCATCATAATTAGAGATCACCGTCATAGCTTAATATAAAGTATGAACCAAAATCAGCGATAAAATAATTTACAAAAAAAAATTGGACAGATGTTTTCAGATTGACAGCCAGTCATAGAACATACGTACATACATGCATAAGCTCACGCCTTTATTCCCAGAGTGGGGTAGGCAGAGCTACAGAATTACTAACAACTCTAAAAACTTGTTAATAATTCTATAACCACATTTTGCACAATTAGGCTAAGATGTTTACCAGTGTATTAGTGACAGGTTGCAAGCCCATCGCCTAACAGTACTACACGCCTTTATTCCCTTAGTCGTCTCTTACGACATTCACGGGAGGACATGGAGTGGCACTATTCTAATCCGGCAACCGCGCGGGGAAGCACAGTCGGTTGCAGAGAAAAGTAACCCTTATATGCTAGGTAACTTTTAAAGCAGGGGGTGTTACTTTTCATTGCAGGTGACTGTACATGTTTCATGTGGAAAAATTTAGGCTGACCCTGTATGTTGTCCCGAGACTTTTTTCATTCATGTCTCCGTTCAAAACAACGTCAAAACAACACCCTTATTAGTATACAGCGCTTCCAAAAGGCTAAGTTTAATAAAAACTAAACATATAAAAAAATAAAGATCTTTCGGAAGCCAGCCATCGCTTCTCCGCGTCCCGATAGATTAATTTGATAAATGTACGTTGTACCCTGCAATTATGAATTTATCCGTACGAAATTATCTTTTATGGGTTATTTTTGGGGATCCATAAAGATTTCGGTGGTTCATTTTTAGTCTGCCTATCCATACTAATATTACAAATGCGAAAGTGTCTGTCTGTTACCTCTTCACGCTTAAACCGCTGAACCGATTTAGGTGAAATTTGGTGCAAAGATAGTTCGAATCCTGGGAAAGGACATAGGATACCTTTGGGGGTGAAATAGAGGGGGAAAATTTGTATGGAGCTACGATAAGGAGTTCCACGCGGACAGAGTCGCGGGCAAGAGCTAGTATTTAGATAATATTACCAAACAAGAGGGTTTGAACAACGACGATGACCCTGCCTACGAAGCTAGCAGTAATAGTTGTGTTTTCATTTGTAGTACAAAAACCTACCGACCAACTTCAAGGAAATACTTTAGTTAATTAGAAAACACAATAATAGTAATGAGGGCGCCATTGTACATCCGGCGTACGCTCGGCGCAGTCTTAACATGGCTGCGTTTATCGCGTTATTCAATTCAATCGTTTATTGGTAAAATATAAATTTTTACATGTCAATTCTTATTCTTAAATTCATAATATATATTAGGTACTTATTATATTTTATTACTGTCGTGCACGTTGTACATAGGTAGATAATAATAATATAATAATATAATATCAGAGGACTATGTCACACCAATTGACCTAGTCCCAAACTAAGCTGTATATATCGTTCATTGAATACAAAACGGACACAATCCAAAATGAGTCAGTGTTGCATTTTAAAATTAGAAACTGTTGGAATAGGATTTTTAATGGAAGAGCAAATTATTTTGAAATGTGTCCGCTTTGTATTCAATGAGCGATATACACTGTAATCATTTTGTTACATAATTATTACTGTTTTTCCGGATACTAAGGCGTGTAGTACTGTTAGGCGATGGGCTTGCAACCTGTCACTAATACCTATACACTGGTAAACATCTTAGCCTAAGTGTGCAAAATGTGGTTACAGAATTATCGAAAAGTTTTTATAGTTGTTGGAAATTCTGTAGCTCTGCCTACCCCACTCTGGGAGTAAAGGCGTGGGTTTATGTATGTGTGTATGTATGTAATATTTTTATTATAAAACTAGAAGACGTCCACGATTTCCTACGTATAGAGTTATTTTTCCGCTACTCACCTTATTTCTTCCATAGATGTAGGAAAACGTTGATACCGTGTAGCCAAATGTCAAGCGTATCACCTTTTTCTTATATGCACAACACAGCTTGTCGCCAATATTATGGGTAAACCGCTCATCACTGACATATTATTATGTAGACGACTCTTTTTAACGATGGGCATTTGTAACAGGTGCGAAGAGTAGGTACTATTCTATTAGCCAAATTATTCTAGTTATGGCTTTTGACCTAGGGACCTCGTCGTGTTGTTCTCATAGTTTTTTTTTTAAGTTTAAGGTTTATTGACCTTACATTTGTAATGATTTCATTTTTGGTAGTTTAAAAAAAATACATATTACTTTATTACCTAACAGTTACAGAATTATCAACAAGTTTTTAGAGTTGTTGGTAATTCTGTAGCTCTGCCTACCCCACTCTGGGAATAAAGGCGTGAGTTTATGTATGTATGTATGTAACTTACTTTACTTAATGTAACTTAGTTTTAAATACTATATTGTTATGATTGAAAAAATAACCTTCTGCTGGAGTTTCTTGTTCTTCTCCGCAATGATGGTCTTGTCCGAAGCGCTGGTAGACTCACCCTATATTACCGACGTGTAAAAGAGCCCTCATATTATGGTCTATTACTGATAAATATTTTGAATTTTGTATGTTTTTTGAACCGTTTTTATACTACCTCTACGCTTTCCTACCTCTATGATTTTTTCTAAGTGCACCAAATTCCAAGTTTCTATGTTCAGTCGTTTAGGTTATGCGTAGTTTATCTGCCTGTCAGCCACGGAAGATAATTATATGTACACGTTGATGTCTGAAGGCCACAGAACAGATATTTCCGTATTCGTATTTTTTTCCCTAATGGGAATGAAACAAGAAGCGACATGCAGGTTCTGTCAGGAAACAGGAGACAGCTATGCACATCCTCTGTTCTTGTGGACCACGAATGCGTAGTAGAAGTATCTACCTAGGGCGACATATCATGGACCCACAAGAGATACAACTCCTCACTGCCCAAAGCATCTGGAATCTGGTTAAGACGCAACGGGCCTTTGCGGTGAACTCTAAACAAAGGGCTGTCACAAAAAATCAGCAATGGTCGAAGCGGCACACAAAGCCCAGCCCCCCCCCCCCCCCCAATAATAATAAGGGCTGATTTTTCAATCTCCAGATAACACTATCTGTCAGGTAAATTATTGTTCTGTCCTTATCTTTCTTATGACGGAAAAGGACAGATCTACAATTTACCTGACAGATAGTGTTATCTGGAGATTGAAAAATCAGCCATAAATGTTGTATATTAGGTTGTGTCCCTACTCACCCCGTTTTACAGTTATCTAAATTTTACTACCATTTGTATTTCTAAACCTACAATGACTCATCGCATCAGACATCGCCAATTATGAATTTCAAAATGTAACGGTTTAGACAAACCACCGGAAGGCAGAAAAAACCAACGGATGCGCCCTAACGTTAAAGCCTGATTTCGACTAACTCGGTAAAAAAATAAAAAAAATAAAAATTATCGACTCTAAACAGACCGACCGACATATATTTTTTATTCCAAAATCACGTTCCTAAAATGGCCGGCGGCTGTCGACGGTTTGAAAGTAGTGATAGCAAAAAAAATTTACGAAATTGTTGTTGTTTAATTCGCGGTAGTACGGAAAAAATATTAAATTTCAGACGTGAAAACAATGTCAAATTCTGTAATATGAAAAAGTGAAACGAATTTAGTTTTTTTTTTACGTAGTATATAACTAAGTCACTTTCCGCGTATATGTCTGTCGATCTGTTTGTCAGTCTGTCTGTATGTCTGTAACTCTCCCAAATCACGCAACAGATTTTTATGTTTTTTTTTTATGGCATAGAGATGACAAACGAGCACACAGGCCACCTGATGGTAAGTGGAAACTGTGACCCATAGACATTCGCATTCACAAGACTGCAGAGCAATCCTAAGACTGCAAATGCGTTGCCAACCCTGAGGACTAAGATGGAATGCCTCTATGCTAGTCATTTCACCGGCTGTCTTATCCCCAAACCGGAACACAACAATGCGAACACTGCTGTTTGGCGGTAGGTTAATGGATAAGACGGTGGTAGCGATCCGGACGGACCCTGCACAAGGTCCTACCACCCGCAAAACACAAATGCACCTGCACATGTATTTTGTTTTAATGTGTTACAGAAAACTTTCATAAACTGAAGGAAGAATGGATGCAAGCGGCGCAGGAATGGGCCTTGTGAGAAACCTTGGAGGCCTATATGTCCAGTAGTGGACGTTTAGAAATAAATAGAAATAGAAAATATTTATTCGACGATCACAGGAAAAAACAAATAAAACACAGATTAAATTTAACATTGACAAAAAGAATGGCAACACAGAAAAAAATAATTAAACAATAAGGAAAAGGAATTTAGAAATTTTAGCATAATGTTGCCATGGGTGATTCCTGTCGTCGAAATTGACACCACTCAGCACTATGTCACGGCCGGAACCGCGACGCTGATTTTCAGTGGCGCCAACGTGACACACGAACGAAGAGACAGCGGTTGCCCACATATACACTGATTTAAATAATAACTAATAAGAGAAGAGAGTTTTTCGGCTGAAATGATGATGATGATGATGTGTCATGTTTAATGTTATGTACCTATTAAATATTTTGTTATGATATTATTCTGTTTATGTGATAGGTGAAGCGTACAAAATTTACATGCATGTGTGATGTTAAAGGGTATAAAGTATAGTCGCGGTATGAAAAGTTTCGTTACTTTTCAACTTTACTTAAATGCTGTTAAAGTCCCTTAAATAACGAACCTTTTCATACCGCGACTTTATTTCGATGGCGGCTGTTTGAGTGAAATACTTTCGGTCAAATTACTTCCTAAAAAGGCTTTTTTTTTGTTTATGTTTCCAATTCTTTCTCCAATTGGGCAAAAATTGTTAGGATTGAGAGGGCATGCTTCGATGGTTCGGTCATTTGGAAAGGATGGATGAAAGAAGATCGAAGAAAGAGATATACAGATCGAAAGTGAGTGGACGGGTCGGAAGGGGCCGCCCTAGGCCTACTTTTTCGAGTCAAATCGGAGAAATACTGGAAAAGGGCCGAATCTTAAGTACCCGAAACCAATGTGCGTGCATGACTCGATGTATGAATGTGGAAGAAGCGAAAGAAATTGGTCAAGATCGTAGCAAGTGGAAAGAAGTCGTTCATTGAATACAAAACGGACACATTCCAAAATGAGTCAGTGTTGCATTTTAAAATTAGAAGCTATTCGTATAAGATTTTTAATGCAAGATCAAATTATTTTGGAATCTGTCAGTTTTGTATTCAATGAGCGAAGTAGTCTCTGCCTACCCCTCTGGGAAACAGGCGTGATTTAATGTATGTATGTACCTATATATGCCCCGACCTTGAAGACCCCAAGTACTCGTACCTACTATACTAACACTTGAAACGACTGATTTCGTTTATATTGTTTTTATCGATATTTAGCTTTTTCCAGTTATTTTATACCAACACATTTTTTTTAATGTAGACCCACTTTTTCTATAAGTACTTACCTATTAAATATTTTGTGTGTCGAGTTGTGCTGCGTCTGCCAACCGTACTATTTAGTACATGGTGTCGGTACGGAATTTTGGTTAAGACGCGATTATTATAATTTTCCAAAATTTGTAATTACACCCTGTGCTACTGTTTTCACATAAATAATAAACTCTTCTTTAAAAACATATAAAAATACGAAGCAGCTGCCCGTTGTTTATTATTTTTGGTTGAGTTACATTGTTGTTTGTAAGATGTAGGTGACAAATGGAAATTATAATGCAAATGAGGAAAAATATGGCCTTATAGTAAATAAATACTTTTCTAGTATTATACATACATACATACACTCCCGCCTTCATTCCCAGAGAGCTACAGAATTACCAACAACTCTAAAATCATGTTGTGCATTCTGTAGCCACATGTAGCACAATTAGAAATATTTACCATGTGGATATGAGTGACAGGTTGCAAACCCATCGCCTCCACGACTTCTTACGACTTCCACGGGAAGACATAAAATACAAATTGAATTTCCCTGGGCAGAAAAATCATTGTACAGTCAAATTCTTAAATGTATAAACGATGGAATGGGCTACCTCTGGACTTAAGGCAGTCTCAGACAGCGATGTCGCTTAAAGGGAAGTTAAAAAAGTTGTGGTTGTGTGTGTTTACAGGTTTAATTCCTTAAGGCAAAATAGTCAGTAATGTTCCATTTCGATATCATGTATTTATTTATATGTAAGTATATGTATGTACATCTGTATATAACCATTTATTTATGTAAGTATATATGTATATATTATCATTATATTTATATTTGTGTAAGTGATGTTTATTTACATGTATAATTTATGGATATTTAGCTGTAGAATTATGAGTTTCTTTATTTTTGTGCACATCCTTGTAATCTTGCCTATCATACAGTTTCCTCAATCATGGTCAGGTTAACTGGAAGAGATTCCTTATAGGGATAAGTTCGCCTTTGTACATGTTAATCTTAAGTTTATGTACGAATTTACTTGTAATTGTTTTTTTTTCATTGTGCAATAGTAAAGAGTTTACATACATACATACATTCCCATGAGGTCAACAATATTTACACACCCCTCTGTTACTGACACTAAGGTCTATGTTTACATATAATATTTGGCGCGATGGCTGTATAGATATTATTGCTTTTGACTGCACCTAGATAATTTATAAATGTAAATATTTGAGTGCAATAAATTTGGAATTAAAAAAATAGAATTTGCATAAAATTTTATTATCATTCCAACACAAAATTCATAGTTAATTTTATTGATAGTAATAATTACAGGTCAAGTAAATCTTTTTTACTATGTAAAAATATAATAATAATATTAGAATGATTGTCAAAATAAAATGTCACAATGTCACAAGACCAAAAAAAATTACAGAAAAGATAAGGACAAAGCATACTAACTACTACTATATGGTCAAAATGTTATTGGTCAAATATAGGAGGATATGAAAATTTTAAAAATGCAGAAATGGATTGCCCTCCCTGTATACCTACTTGCATAGAATACAATGTCGAATGAAACAACCGAGGACTTTGAAATGGATGCCTACGGGCGATATTTAAAACGTCTGAAGCCGTCGGAAACCTTTGATGGATAGGTCATTTTTTGTTTCATTTTCTCGATCGAAGAAACACAGATATATAAATCAAACCCTAAAATTCATCACAATTCTTAGAACCTCCCACACTCGGATCAAAGTCAAAAGTTGATTGAACACAAAAAAACTTACTTTTTATCAATGTATCTGATCTGTTCGTCGATCGAAAAGGCTGAACGGGTACAGGTTTTTGGGGCTGTTACGACGTTTTCGTTGTATCGCTCAAGGCATTAAATCATACGGCTTCAAACCTTATACGAATTCCTGAATTTTTATTCGAAAAACATTAAATCTGTCGAAAAATAAGATGGTAACGCATCAATTAAAATTTTGTTTCGGAAATATGTGGAGTGGCCTGTACGGTAAAAATTTCGTTCAAAGTCTGTATTATTTTAAATTTTATTTTATTTTTATGTTTCATTGTTTTTATTATAGTTTTTTTTTCTAACACAGCCGTAATCTTAGAGTTAAGTAGAACATAATTAAAACCAATGTACCTGCAAACTGTAGCCTTAATCTATACGCAATCTGACTGTTTAGTCGAGTGTTTATGTTTATTCCATACATTTTTAAAGGAAAATCTACCCTTATTTCTCGCCATTCAATCGTGGATTCCAAATTATAATTTATCCTAATGATTTGAAGTTGACTTGATTCACTTTTGAGATTTTCAAAATCCTTACGTTTGGTTTGGGTATATACCAAACCCAACCTAAGGATTTTGATGCAAGTGTGGAAAGTATAATATCATTTTACACAAGACGATGCTAAAACACATAATCAAAGAATAAATAAAGTGGTTGAACATGCAAACTCTTTAGTTAAATGCATGGCTTGGAACAACAGTAAATTAAAAAAATAGAAAAGTTAAAACACTCTAAGTTTCCGCACGATACCCGTATACAGCTACAAAAAGTATCAGTGTTTAACCAACTGTATTAAAAAAGTGGTTTTTATTCTAACTTCTAAAACCTAAATGAGACAATATTAGGTATTATCAAAATTAGAAACAAAACATACCTTCCCAAAAAATTTAGCACAAACAGCGACTCCACAGTTTCAATTCATCATCGATTCATCACCGATCAATCAGAATACGCGGCGATAAATTAATCGATACTATGTTATTATCAGTAATAACGCGGTCGATAATCACCGGGTATTCTATTGATCTAGTGATAGAGGATTCTATGTTATGCAGTTTTTGGTTACATTTGTATTTAACATTAGGTATTTTTTTACTGTATGAAGACAAACCAGCGCATGGGCAGGATGGTAAAGAGGAACACCCAAATATATTTGCATTCTCATGACTACAGTCTGACTGAAGACTGCCATAGGTACTATGGCCGCAAACACGTTGCCAACGGAATACCTCTATGGAATGTTGACTATAATTTCCGAAAATCAAAATTGATTGGTTGCTGAATTTCCATTCCCATTTTTTTTTTGTTATTTGCATATTTTCCTATCCGAAATACGTAGTGAAAAATTATCGGTACACACACACGACTACTGCGACGTGGCGTAAGGTGAAAGGATAAGGAGATAGCAATCCGGACGGACCTTACACAAGGTCCTTATAACTAAATGGGATCTCTTCCCGCTAACCCTGAAGTAGATGAGTAAGAACAATGCGTGGGGTTGGACAAACACAAGTTTGCACCAAAAGTAGCAAAAACAGATGATCTACCACCACAAAAATCTTTGCTCAAACCACTACTAGACTAATATTCTTAAAATTCGAAGGGAATATTCCTTACCTAATCCTGATCTTTTTCCTTAGGAAGAAAGAACTTCTCGAAAGAAGCCTAACGGGAAGAAATACAGGGGAAATATCGTTACTACTTCCTCTTCAAGTTTAAGTTTAAAATCATACATCACGAAATATGAGATACGAGGTTTTTTCACAGCAGCGACAATATGATGAGAGTAAAATTAATTATTTAGACGAGAGACGTTGGCCTAGTTGGTAGTGACCCTGCCTACGAAGCTAGCGGTCCTGGGTTCAAATCCATCCATCAAATCCAAATATATCGTTGTCAAGTACCCATAATACAAGCCTTGAGCTTAGTTTGGGACTAGGTCAAATGGTGTGACATTGTCCCCTGATATTTATTTTTTATTTTATTTATATAAGTATTTGTATCGTTGTCTAGTACTCATAGTACAGTCACAACCCGCGAATGTTACGCCACTTGCCACTTTTCTTAATTTGGCCGTGTATTACACTCGGGTGGGTGCGTATCTACTCACATAACTTTTTAAGTCCTATTTTTGGAAGTCCGAAAATGTTTCTCATACCATTTTACATCATACTGGTCACTCTTCATACTCTTCATATTTTTTTTTAATACTAAAGATCGGAACTCATAATCATCTGAATTCATAACGCCAATATTCATGGAACAGTACACTTTTCAAAATTTCTTAAATATCTTACGTGTAGAAAAGGTTAGGTTAGGTTAGGTTAGATTTATAAAAATCCTCAAAAAGTAACAGTTTCTTAAAGAAATGCTTTATGAGTTGCGATAATTATGACTTCAAAAGTATGAACAAAAAAGTATGAGGAGAAAAATTATGAAGAGGGATTATTATGAATACAAATCGGTAGTAAAACTAAAAATAGGAATAAGAATTTTATGTGAGCCAATATGGACCCCACTCGGGTAATATGTCAATTGACGGACATAAGGAAAAATGACAAAAATTCCGATTAAAATGATCAATATCTCGAAAACTAAAGTATTTTTACTTAACCTAAATTGTGTTATTCTGGTTGGTAATTATTAGGTCTATCAGCCCTTAATGGGTTGACGTCGGTTTCTGGGACACCCTTATGTGCTGCAACAAACGTTGTTTCATTTCATTTCAAATGTCTAGCATAGAGACATTCCGTCTAAGTTCCCAGGGATGGCAACGCATTTCAATTCTTAAGATTGATATCGTAACATAGCAAATTTAAAAAAACCGGACAAGAGCATGTCGGACCATGCTCAGTATAGGGTTCCGAAGCCGTTACGACAAACACAAAAAACTATCTCCTGAAACTGCATGTACTCGTTTGAACTAATTTTCTATTCAAAGTTATTTGGTGCAGTCTTTGATGATTTTTAGTGGGTTTATTAGTCGCTTTCATTTAAGATAGGTATTTTTCAGATTTTTAGTATTTTGTAGTTTTGGCTGTAGGGGGTGAGGCACTTGAATCTAACAAAAATTAGCGCTTTAAAGCTTAATATTTCATAAACGAATCACTTAATCAATAAATGGTTTTCACAAGGCGAGAAAAAAAAATTACATCCCCACGTTACGTGTAGGGGAGGTACGCTAAAAACATTTTTTTTTCAACATTTTATTTTACCACTTTGTCGGCGTGACCAATATCACTTTTTTTTTTTTTTTTTTTATGGCATAGAGAAGACAAACGAGCACACAGGCCGCCTGATGGTAAGTGGAAACTGTGACCCATAGACATCCACATTCACAAGACTGCAATGCAATCCTAAGACTGCAAATGCGTTGCCAACCCTGAGGACTAAGATGGAATGCCTCTATGCTAGTCATTTCACCGGCTGTCTTATCCCCAAACCGGAACACAACAATGCGAACACTGCTGTTTGGCGGTAGGTTAATGGATAAGACGGTGGTAGCGATCCGGACGGACCCTGCACAAGGTCCTACCACCCGGAAAACACCTAACCACACCTAATAATATGTTGATATATTTATTCCAAATTACAGCTTTTTAGTACTAAGAGTCTCTGAGCTAGGCTGCGGACGGACGGACGGACATATCTAAACTATAAGGGTTCATAGTTTGACTACGGAACCCTAAAAAGACTACAGCGTCCACTTATCAGATGGCCTGTGCCTTCTTAACGTCATTTAAAAAGCCCTCAAAACACCTAACCCTGAGAAATCCCAAATTAAAGCAGCCCTGAAATAAAAGGATCTGTTCAAACATGGCGGCCGCAGGCGCAGGCAGATAATGGCGGCGTGCACGCAACCTGCGCCCGCACACGCAATGCTGCGCACAGCGAAGATTGCATAGATCTAACCATAGACAATATTACTTCGTATGGTTGTCTCTAGAACAATCTGGCCAACTCAATGGTGAAAAAAAACGATTAAGTGCGAGTCGGACATTAAAAATAAAAAATAAAAAATACATTGTACCTATGCTCTAAAAATATTGGAACCCTAAATTTTTTTAGAACACCTTTAAATGCTGCCGTTCCCGTTGTTCAATTATTTAAACGGCAAATGGG
The DNA here is from genome assembly GCA_963966035.1 of Acleris laterana. Classification (NCBI taxonomy): domain Eukaryota; kingdom Metazoa; phylum Arthropoda; class Insecta; order Lepidoptera; family Tortricidae; genus Acleris; species Acleris laterana. Next base: position 5,345,175 of record OZ014465.1, on the reverse strand, counting down.
CGAATTGTGTTGTTTTTAAATCTGTGAAAGAGTGACATTTAGTGCGACATGCTTGGTTCGTAAAAAATCTGAAACTAAATATGCTAGTCTTTAGGGACAAGTTGACAATAATTTGTTACCAATCTTAATTTAATTTTATAGTTTAATGTTTAGAAAGAAATAAGAAAACCTTTATTCGTGACTAACAGACATACAAAACGGACCAAATACTGACCTAGGCAAAAGGCCTGTCGTCACGAAATGGTTCCAACTGGCAACTCTGCTGCGGCGACTTATCCAAGGAAACCACGGCAGACACAGCACATACACTAAGCAAACCTAAACATTAAAAAAAAGAAAAATTGCCATATAAATAACAAACTAGATCTACACTAATATTATAAGGAGAAAATTGTTGATTGTTTGTTTGCATAGGCTCCGTAACTAAATACTGGACCGAGTTGAAAAATTATTTCACCATTAGAATCCTACATCATATAATTCCCTTCTTTTTGTTCAAATCGAATTTTGAAATTTTACTCATCATTATTAATTGGGCCCTGTACTCCTATGTGAGCAGAAGGGGTTTTCACAAAAAGCCCGAACTGCTGTGCACAATGGAGTGCTGGCCCCTACTCTGATGTATGGTAGTGAATGTTGGGTGTGGCAGGACAAGCATGAAAGTCGTGTAGGTAAATGCAGTTGAAATGCGCTCTTTGCGTAGTATGTGTGGTGTGAAACTGATTGATAGAGTAAGAAATCAAAAAATCAGAGGGAAATGTGGACTAAAAGAAGATGTAGTGACTAAGATTGAAAAGGGCATGCTTCGATAGGTCGGTCATTTGGAAAGGATGGATAAAAGAAGATTGACGAAAGAGATATACTGTATATCTATTCCCAGAAGGATTTGTAGGATGTATAGTCTACCTGTCGAGTTTGAACTTCATTCTCTTCACATTTAGGTTTATAATCGTACGTCACGAAATACGAGATACGAGTTTTTTTCAAATTAATGACACTATGTTATATGATATGACATAAACAAACAGCGATATTTTATGCAAGAAGTCTTAAATAGTTTTGTTACTACCCGATAGATGTCTATAGTACCTACCTAATACATTTTTTGTGGGCTTATTATATGTGTTTGTCCTAATTTTCGTTTATCCTAAAGCCATTTTAGCTCTTTAAAACGTTTTTAGTATTGTTTATAATACATTTTTTTACGGGGAGGAAATGCATTTACGCATCTTCATCAATCATTAGCATTACCTATTTATCCGCACAAAGTAGCAAACTCATCAAAACCAATATATTGCCTTATTGCCAATGTTAGAAGGTGTAGGTGTGTACATTTGTAATCATCATACGACATAATTTGTTTATATAATTACGATCCGGTGTGGCAGCCGGATTAGAATAGTGCCACTCCGTATCTTTCCGTGGATGTCGTAAAAGCCGACTAAGGTAATAAAGGCGTGCAGTACTGTAAGGCGATGGGCTTGCAACCTGTCACTAATACACTGGTAAACATCTTCGCTTAAGTGTGCAAAATGTGGTTACAGAATTATCAAAAGTTTTTATAGTTGTTGGAAATTTGTAGCTCTGCCTACCCCACTCTGGGAATAAAGGCGTGAGTTTATGTTTATGTGATAATTACGAACTATTCAGGTCAAAAAAGATGTCGAATATTTGATAATGAGCTAATATCTCTTAAATGGCCGAACCGATTTTTATGAAACCTAGTTTAAAACTACCGCTAGACAACCTGCTTTCTAATTTAAAAAAAATGCATCCATATCGGTACAATTGTTTAAGAGCTACAATGCCACAGACAGATACACAGATATTATACACACGTCTTTATAACACCCCTCTTTTATTGGGGTTAAAAATATATCACGTCAGTAAAAGATACCGTGGACGGCGTAGCCTAATTATTCTCTCTAAAAATGGCAAATTTCTAAATAGCCCTCAATACTTTAAAATCCATTTCATCACCCATCCCCTATCATCAGAGTTAAATGTAGACTGCGGGCCAATTCCGAGCCGTAGATTTGGAATCCTGTCGAAAAGTACTTTAATTGTGGCTAATTCCATGCCCGGAGCGGTGGTTACGCCGGGACTCGAACCCGCTATCCCGAGCCATAACTCATACGAGGTGATTTATTATTGTTGCTATGTTATGTACATTGTACATATAAAGTTATGCGTGATACATAAACATATAGTCCAGAGAACGAGCGTCGTTCGGGTTGCAACAGTTTTCCCGAAGACAACTTGACAGGCTGGTTACTTGACCCAAAAAAATCTTGTTTCACTATTGTTAATGCCGTTTTTAAGAACCATATGAAAGAAGGTTTTCTAGCGGTGGTTCTTATCTAGTTTCATGAAAATCTGTTGAGCCGGTAAGAAATATCAACTAAAAAAGGTGTTCCTACAGATAAAGATAAAGATAGAGAGACATTTATTCGCAACAACACAAAACAGCATTAGGTACATAGATACAAAAAATAAGACACAGAGAAACAGTTGCGAAACGGTCCCAACTCAGCATTCGCTACCCGTAAAGCCTATTGGGTACACTACATACTTAATCTCGAAATATAATTTCTCCGAATTTGATAAACACGAATTCCAGAATTCCGATTGTGAAATCTCCGAATCATCGCTTTTCCAAATTTTAGTTACATGACGCATCACAATCACGATTTTTTAAATTCCGAATAATTATATTTCTGACTTATAATCCCGAAAAACATTTTTTCCGAGGAAAATATTCGTAGGTATTCCGAATCCCGAATATTCATTATTTCGAAATTTTAGCAGCCCGAATTTTCTAAGATTTTTTATTTTAACTAAGCGCCTTAAAATATTGTAAGTAGGTATCATACCTTGTATAAAGTTTAACATGCATAATGCTAACTGTAAGAAATGCCTGAGATAGTCTAAGATTTTTTTTCGACGGAACAGAAATTACGTTACGCATCGTCCCCCCGGCCATCCCATCGTCCGTCCGGCTACGGTGGCCAATGGGGGGGGGGTATGACGGACTCTCAACCACCTCACTTGCGAGAGCTGAGGTGGAAGCATACCATCTAAAACCTCTCCGGTGTTAACCTCCAATGGGCTGTTAACGAGGCACCGTGGGCTGATGACTATGCACCACTGGGTGCCCCCCCGCCGCCCAGGTTCCGCTAACACTCCGAACCCTCCCCCAGACGTGTAGGACCATAATGTGGGACCCTGTCCCCACGGTACTAGGGGTTCTAGTTCTTACAGATCATAATATTATTATCAATACTTGTGACAGCTCAGATGAAGAATTAAATAATAGCAAATGAAAGCAAAAAAAGACTTTTTACTTGTTAAGAAGAGAAATATGATAAGAGACTTACGTTACTTATTCTACAAATGCAATTCCACGCTCTCGCTAATTCATCTATACACCTCTAGGGTGTGCTGGGCCGTCTAACCTAACCTAACCTATCAAAAGGTGAGATTGACCTAATTTAATAATGTGCTCGTCATCTCACCTATCTTTTCTTTCAAGTAGATTACTTTAATTCAATTCAAGTGGTAAGTCTCATAATTCCGAATTATGTACCGATCTGGTTTGTGAATTTTCGGATTGAACTATAAGGTTAGTTTCTTGCAATTTTGGTTACGGTACCCTTAATAAAATGCATAAAATCCTTCGAAATGATTGCCACTGACAAGCTAGAAACTGCATTCTAATTATATAATGACATTTCAACGTATATTTAGCGTAGATGCCTATTCATTGCATTACCTAGTCAGGGGAAAATCAGGTGGAACGACGGAAAAATTATTAGTTATTAGTAGGAAATGACTTCCAGTACCCCCCTTCCAGTAGTGGAATTATAAATGCCTTTCTACTTAGACGAATAAGTCAAGTTATGTTAGGGTTGTATTTTAGGAGCGTCCTTATATTGTATTTAGTAAAAAAAACGGTCAAGTACGATACGTGCGTAAGTTGGGCAAAACTCGGCCTTACGGCTCATTTCATGAAACCACACTCGTATATTAATAGAGCAGAATAGAATATTAATTTCGAGTAAATTTACACTCATATATTGTTAGTAGTTCCTTAATCTTAATTGTTAGTAACAAAACAAATTACACTAATTGTAAGGGCCATGTAGCCAACAACAATAACGCATGTAAGGGCAGTCTACTCTGCTCCCTATCATGCTGAGGATGATATTGGGGCTGGCCCGCACGCGGCGCACCAGGGACGCGGCCATCTTGCGCATGGTGGTGTTAATGCCTCGCATTATGCACCAGTCCTATAAATAACTATTATCTCATATTCTATATTCTTAAGGTATAGTAGGTAGCTTTTACTGTTAAGTAAATAAGAGCTAACAGGTACAAAAACATGATTAAGATAAGTATAATAGACCGCGTGGTTGCCGGGTTAGAATAGTGCCACTCCATGTCTTCGCGTGGGTGTCGTAAAAGCCAACTAAGGGAATAAAGGCGTTTAGTATTATTAGGCGATGGGCTTGCAACCTGTCACTAATAGACTAGTAAACATCTTAGCCTAAATGTGCATAATGTGGTTACAGAATTATCAACAAGTTTTTAGAGTTGTTGGAAATTCTGTAGCTCTGCCTAGTGCCTACCCCACTCTTTGAATAAAGGCGTGAGTTTATGTATGTATATGTATGTATGTATGTGTGATAGAGGATAAATAAGCACCTTTTATTCTAACACACAGCATGTTCCAATTTACAATCGTATTTCAAAATCAAATTAAAAAAAAAACAGATCCACCAAGGACTGTTAAAGTCAAGCTCCGTGAGAATCGCAGAAAGAAATTCCGTCCGTAGGTAATTACAGCATTTGTTATACATAAGGAGTAATAATGGCGGCCTTGATTGGTTGATTACACCTTCCACGGTTTCCACGGGAGTGACGTATGGACTTTCACTTTTTAATGTGGTTTTTGGCAAAGGGTGGTTTTCTGTGGTCGTGTTTAGGTATTTTTATAAGCTTTTATTTAACTTGCAATGTATGTATGGGTCAAATCTTGCAAGTTAAATTTGACCCACTTCCCGTTAACGGAATGGGCTGAAATTTGGACAAATAAACTTGTTGACAATGCAATATAATGACATCAAAGAGATGATCTCCGCTATTCTTGACGTAGACCCACCGTGTTAGAACTCAATTTGGTCTCGATAAGCAGATAAAAACTTGCAAAGAAAATACAGTCGGCAACAAAAGCTTGCCAAAAATGAAATTTCCGCGCATCGTAAATCAAGTCAAGGTCAATTTTATCTACACAATATAATACTATAGAGAGAAAAGGTTTTTTTTGTTGTTTTGTTTGCTTTGGCGTCTAAGGGAATAAAGGCTTGTAGTACTGTTAGGCGATGGGCTTGCAACCTCTCACTAATACACTGGTAAACATCTTAGCCTAATTGTGCAAAATGTGGTTACAGAATTACTAACAAGTTTTAGGAGTTGTTAGTAATTCTCTGCCTACCCCACTCTGGGAATAAAGGCGTGAGCTTATGTATGTATGTATCACCAGTTGGTAGATTGATATAAAATATAATGACTGAGTAAAGTAGGCTATATTTCATTTATTTACGCATAAGGAGTCGTGGGTACTTAACAGCTAGAGTATAATAAATATAATAATGCCTATGTTAAGAGACCTGAGGCCCTTGCCAACTTTGTAACCAATCGCGTCACTGGCACATCACGTGACTTTTCGTATCACGTCATCTACCAGTGACGCGATTGGTTTAAAAACTAAACGAATAGAAACGCTAGTTAGCGTAGTGCATCTTGGCAAGGGCGTCTGCTCTCGCATCTTCCATGTTAAGCATAAAAAAATAACTTAATAAATCTGCTATGAAGTATTTCAAAATTTTTGTTTTTAAAAAATTACCTACATACATTAAATCAAGCCTTGCTACGATCTTGACAAATTTCTTTCGCTTCTTCCACATTCATACATCGAGTCATGCACGCACGTCGGTTTCGGGTACTTAAGATTCGGGCCTTTTCTAGTATTTCTCCGATTTGACTCGTAAAAGTACGCCTAGGGCCCCGTCCGATCCGTCCACTCACTTTCGATCTGTATATCTCTTTCGTCAATCTTCTGTCATCCATCCTTTCCAAATGACCGAACCATCGAAGCATTTTTTCAATTTTAAATTGACATGTTAAATTAATAGGTAAATTGCGATCAATATTGTGGGGTGCATAGCAGCCTTGAAGTTGCAATGACATGTGTTGCTTCTCACAACTAGTTCGTTATATTAGTACTTAGGTATATTGTTGTCAAGTACCCATTGTACAAGGCCACAGCTGAGTTTGTTACTATGCAGCTCTATTTAAATATGCCATGCATTGCGTTGCATCCTAGTCAAAAACTAGATACAGATTTTTTTGGGTCAGAAACCCTCGCAAGCGTGTTCAAAACACCCTTTATCAATGATTTAGGCACGCATAGAAGACATACGAACATTTAATTTTATTTATATAAGAGGACGCTGGTGATAAAAAAAAATCTTTTAAAATGTTATCAATAACCTTTTTTTTAGTTTCCTCATAATTAAAATGAAAAGTAAACGAGTAGTAGTGAATGAGTAGTAGTGGTCGGAAGGGGCCAGTCGAATCGGAGAAATACTGGAAAAGGGCCGAATCTTAAGTACCCGAAACCGACGTGCGTGCATGACTCGATGTATGAATGTGGAAGAAGCGAAAGAAATTTGTCAAGATCGTAGCAAGTGGAAAGAAATGGTCTCTGCCTACCCCTCTGGGAAACAGGCATGATTTAATGTATGTATGTATGTAAAATGAAAAGTAGACTGTTTAACTTGGGTGAAAGTAATTGCACCCTCGAACTATAGGCGTACTCGCTGTCGCTCGTGCAGCCTAAATATCTCACTGCAATTGATCACTTTCATCCCTTGGTTAACAATCTACTATTGGTACGGTCACAAGCTTTAATTTGAGACCCATTTCAAGAAAAATATGATTGAAGTCGTCAATGTCATTACCATTAAAGATGTCAAGTCATTTGTAACTTTTAGGAAACTCAACCTTATTGTTGTAGAATGTCAGATTGACTTTGGAACTAAGGTGGGTCCCAAATTAAATCTCGTGACTGTACTACTACGGAGCTACAGGAAAAATAGATTTGAAAGTTAACTTCCAAGTTAATATACATCATGCTCATAAAACTTAATGACACGTGAAACCCGAAACAGTAAGCTTAACAGTTACAAACGGACACACCCATCGTGTTTTAATTATAGCCTTCAGTTATTTTGCTGCGGGCTAGACTACTAAGTAATTGGGATGTAGCTGCTCTTGAATTCTGCTCTGCTACGGAGAAAAGGCACAAGTACAATTCATAGAAGCATAATAAACTCTCAAAGGTAACGTAATAAGGTTGGAAGTGCAATACTATTGTTATAGTAGGTGTGCCTTTTTTCCGTAGGATGGCAGAATTACTGTTTTAGATGCGGGTGCGATTCCATGCTAGTTTTAGTTTTAAATGCATAAAACTACGATGATGAGAGATTTTGTTAGGTTAGCTAGATAGGATAGGATAGGCTTTTTGGAAATTGTAGAAATTTTATGTCTGGTTTAGGTTGTTATTTAGGGACACTTACACACAGTTCTACACGCTTATGAATAAACGTAAATATGACATATTTAATAAATAAATATCAGGGACAATGTCACACAAATTGACCTAGTCCCAAACTAAGCTCTAGGCTTGTACTATGGCTACTAGACAACGATATAAATACATAAATACATAGATAACATCCAAGACTCAGAATTGATAATCGCGCTCATCACATAAATATCTGCCTATACCGGGAATCGAACCCGGCCGGGACCGCTAGCTTGGTAGGCAGCATTACTACCAACTAGGCCAACGTGTCTTCATGTGAAAATACATTTTTACTTAAAGTGCACTCGTAAACCACATTTAAATCACACTTTCACTATCTACGCTTGTACTAAGAGTACAATAGGCAGACCTAGACTACGATATACAGCATGTAACAAGAATCCCGTTCTCGAAGTTAGGAACTCGAAGTAGAAAAGTTTTGAGCGGGTTTTGTTACTTGCTGAACAGAGTGTACAGTCAGCCAAAAATGTGGTCTACCACTCTACGGTTGAAGTGATTTAGGTATATATATAATTATATATACCTATATGTGCAATAATATTATGACAGAGACAAGCGTCAACCTTAGCGATAATTAGATCTCACAGAAACTTTTGTCAAAACTGGAAGACCACTTTCTTGGCCGACCGTACATACTTCAGATAAATAAATACATACTAATATACCTACTAATAATACAAAAAATATTCCGTGAATCCCTCTTCACTATCAAAAAACTAGTCGGAGGTCACCATCGAAAGCTCACCATGTCTCCAATAGTTTATCTACATCTACACTAATGTTATAAAGAGGAAAGATTTGTATTTTTGTATCTTTGGGTGTGTGTATGTTTGTAATGGATAAACTCAAAAACTACTGCGCCGATTTCATAAATTCTTTCACCATTGGAAAGCTACATTCACCCTGAAGGACATAGGCTATGTTTTATTTTTCTGCGTGGACGCAGTCGCGCGCAACAGCTAGTATAGTATAAAAGTCTGTTGTCACGTCTGTCTGTCATTCTGTTTGTGTGTATATCCGCTAATTCATCTTAATCTACGGATTTGGATGCCAT